>CM019063.1:11475510-13875510 GCA_009667805.1 Leptobrachium leishanense | reverse complement strand
TAACCATTCAATGTTCTTGAGCCCAGGACATACTTGAAAACGAGAGAAATCTCAATGTATCCTTCCTGGTAAAATCCTTTATAAATAAATAAATAAATTGGATTCTATAGGAGACAGGAAGCCAGTGTAGAGAGTGAGAGAGGGGGGGGGGATGTGAGAGGTGCGTGAGCTGAGGTGGAGGAGCCTGGCACAGGCATTCGTAACAGACTGCAGAGAGGGATTCTGGGATCTCTTAATGCCAGAGAGAAGGAGGTTGCAGTAGTCGCGGCGAGAGATAATAAGAGCTGGATGAGCATTTTAGCAGAGTCCTGATTAAGGCTGGCATCGTACATGCGCACCGAAGTGCGCACGCAACACGCAGGAGGCAATGGATGCCATTTAGGTCCCAGCGTAAAAGCGCTACGCCAGACGCCCAGAGTGCTCCGTGTCCGCGTAGCGGCCTGTGTGCGTGATGAGGTGACGTCAGACATAGCGCATTTGTGACGTCCATCTCGTTGACGCTCAGAAGTTTTTTTTCGGTCTGGCTGACTGTACCTGTCATTTAATTTTAATTAATTTTGTTTCCCATATTTCCCTTTTTTTTCTACATCCATTAAAAAAACAGACCGTGTGGTGTCTACAGTATCTTCCGTCAGTACATCCGTCCGTTATGCACGCACGCAGAGTGCGCTCAGACTGCGTTCATCTGACATTAGCCTAAGACAGGGACGGACACTTGCAATGTTTTTTAGCTGACAAATCATGATACCTGTTGGAGCAATTGTCAGAGTTTACATGTAACAAATATTTGGTTATCCCTGTAAAACTGTCAGTTTTATGAAATAGAGGACTACATGTTGTGATATACAGGTATTTTGAAAGTCGCATTAACATAGAGTGCTCAATCAACAGATATTCGCAGTGTATAGGAGAAATTTAGGGCTTGATTTAATTAGGCTCCTTTGGTCGAACACGTACACTATTTCAGACGCTTTTCACGCCTTTTATGTTTCTAGAGATTCATATCCACGTTCTTTGGGTTTTTGATTCCCATGAAAATTAATTATTAACACTATTATTTAAACAAATCAAATTAAATAAAAATACAGACCTTACCTAACGGCCCAACTCCATGACACTGTTCCTGATTGCCATTGTATCTGGAAACCATGGCTTTCCTCCCAACGTGCCCCCAGCACCAGCTGGTGAGATAGGTCTCCTGGAGATACATCACTGATACAATCGAGGCAACCTAAGCCTTCCTTTTGCCTTAGTAGAGAGACCACATGACATGTGTTTAAATGTTTGACGTTATTTTCGTTTGTTCCACTCTAAGGCTATGAGTATTATATTGGCACATCAGCGATCCATATAGCGTGCAACTCATTGAACACCCATGGCTATTGTTTTACTATGAGTTGTAACATGCATGCTCGGAGTATTGACCCTGTACTTGTCTTTTACTGGAGATGGCACAAACATGCATTTATTCCACATGTATTTGGATCCATGCTTTGAAATATACAAATATTCTGAAAAAAACAACTCAATAAACAGTTGGTACCAACTGATGAAGCCAATGAAGTAAAACGCATTTTGGAGCCGTTTTTTATTCCGATTGTTTATATCTGATTTTATTGCGTTGCAAGTAATAAATTTGAACTTTATACGTCCAATTGGAATCTCTTCTATGGGAAGGATTTCTGGATTTACGCTGATACTGGGACACCTAAAGTGTAAGTACGCCTGCTATTTGAATACACTCTGTATAGCGGAGATTAATCACCTTGTATATCTGTATCCCTGAGGGAGGAGGAACCCGGGACGATTATGCATTAAAGAAGGAGTGTGAAAGCAATCCGTGGTGTATATCGGTGACCAGTATACAGAAGTTTGGCTACACCAGCAGCTACAGGCTGTGTGAGTAGGATCAATCGCACTGATATCTTATTCCTAGCCAATTATCTCCATGTTATACACAGTTTTTTGCATCTTTTGAGGACAATAAGAGGAGACTACGCCTGGGGAATACGTCTCGTTCATCTAAGGAATCCCCCTATGAACTGATGATAGACACTTCTTTGAAATTTGGTATTCATACCTATATGAATTATTTGTAAAGACTTGTTGCTTTAAATATTGCTAATAAGCAAACTGTGGTTCATCATACTGCTTTACCCTAGTCCCTGTACAGCGCTTACCTCATTGTTGAAGTACTTGTGTAGAATGTTGTGTACCTAGGAATGTGGCATTCAGGGGATTGGCTGCGGCTATCCAGCTACCTTTATTCAGAGCAAGTGCTACTATTTCATACTTTACTGAGCAATAGTCATTTATGCATTTGGAGCCATACCACGCAAACCTGCAGATTCATTTTTTATTGCTACTGTAAACACACAAAGTCGGAACTTCAATATTTTAAAGATATATTTTCCACCTGCACGTTTAATATTCGGCCATTATATTTATAACCCACAAGTCACTGTTAAAGTACAATCCTGGGGCATGTCCGGATGTCGAGGAGAGCAGTCGCCATTTCGCTGAGCTCCGTGACACACTGCCTGAAGTCGGGTGGCCATTCTGGTCCCTTATACTTGGCGCACTCTCCTCAGACCGACTGTTGATCTGCCTGGGCTCCTGCTGACAAGGTCTGGCAGCGATCCTGTGAGCGGCTGGTATATTCCTCTCCTTGTGGCCTGCTGACAGCAGTGGCCATCTTGTAGCCTACACATTGGCCCTTCGGTCCTGCTGTTAGCTCATGTCTCTTTTTCTGGGGAAGCTGTAGAACACATCTGGTGCGGCAGTGGACCCCCGTCTCCTAGGAGTCGCCTGCTACCTTGTGGTGCGTTTCCATGACTTGACTGTTATGGGCCATGATGGCTTACCTGTCCGAGTTGCCCCTGGAGCCACCTTCCTCTCCTGCGTTGTCTCCTGATCCTGACCTGTCTTCTGACTCGCAGTTGCTTACCCCACCTATTTTCACCCCATCCCCTTGTTTTATTTCTTTTTATTTGTATGGATGCCCCACCTGCTGAATACCTGCGGACTCCGCTGACTCCCCTGTACTGTTGTGTCCCATTTTTGTTTGTTCTTCCCCTCCCTCTTTTTTATTTTCCTTTGCTGTCGTTTATTTGCTGTCATTCATTTGGTGTTTTAACGGATGTGCCTTTTGCTGACTTTTATGCCTCCTAGTGTGGCTATCGTTTCTCTGTACTTATGTCAAATTCAAAAATAAAAACGTACAATCCTACGATCCCTAAAGTCCAACAATGACCTGCTTCTTGCATTTTGAAACCCGCAAGCCTGGGATTGACTGTAAGTCTTTGAGACTCAGAAAAAGCATAAATACTCACGTATTTACACTCTGCTTTCAGGCTTTTTAACAGCTCGATGTTTTTACGAAACTGGAACTTTTTTGAAATTCGACTCAGGATGAAATTTTTTTCACCTGAATCAGATGATATTGCTAAAAAAAAGTCGGTTGCAAGCAGCCAATATTTCTTATGAAAAAACAGCCGAAAGAATTAAATTGAGCCCTTAGTCCAATGTACCCTGTTCTCATCTAAAGGGCTAATGATGGAAGAACTGGAATGTGTCCTAAAAACAGGTCCCCAAAATCCCTGGTTGCATATTTGTTTTGCTCCAGTTTTTATTGAACAATGTCAGTTTTTTCTCCCGATTACATATTCTGATTTTCAATTTTGAAAATTCCACCAGCAGTTACATTAGATCATTATCACCTATAGGTCAAGTGGTCCTCCAGCAGTGCTGATTCCAGATTTGATATGAGCTACTGGCAGCAGCAGTTCCCTGTATAAACAAAACATCCTGAGAGCCTAGATGCAAACCCAATGCATCGCTTCGTTACTTTCTTTTTTATTTGGAAGAGACAGTTGGTATTTGAAATATACAGGGTTATTCAAAGAGAATTGAAAAGCCATTGCACGTTCGGTGACTTTTCGGTCTCTTCAATTCGGCACGATTTGCGATCCCATTTCGGTGACCCTGCGGTGTACTCAGCAAGCACCACAGGGCCGCCGTAATGCAGGGAAAAGTCGCTGCAAACCCGCCGAAAACTCACCTCAAAACCAGGGCGAATGCACACCGAAAACCCGCAAAAACATCTGGATTAACCCCGCCGAACACGCCGGAGAAACCCGAGCAGGAGCTGATCACAGCGCAGAGCAGCCGCCGGAAAAACCCGACACCGCAGACGAATGGAGTGAAAAAAATAAAAACAGTACGCTTCAATGTTTGAAAAGTGAAACGCTGTTTGCAAAGAAGCTACAGAACGAAAATCCCTGGAATTTACATATAAGATCCAATGAATGATAATAAAAAGGGCCGTTACAGAAAAAAGAAAAAACTATTTAAAAAAAAACGAAAAAAAAATGTTTGGAAAAAAATCCCCAAAAATGCCTAAAAGATCCTAAAAAAAATCTAAAAATAAAGAGACTTTTTACTGCAGAATATAATAATCAATGGTTTATTAGATATTGGATTAAAACAGGAATATTTTAGCATTGAAGCCTATGAGATTCGCCTGAATAAACCTGTCGAATTAAATTACTGAACAGCAGGACAATTCAGCAACTTTTCACTGCTGATTTTTGTTCTCTGAATAGATGAAGCATTGCTTCTCTATGGGGGATTCACTGCCCTCGAACAGGCACCATATGTGCAGGCAATTCGCCAACATTTGGCGCAATGCCTGCTCTCTGAATAGCCGAATGGCCAGGAAAGGTAACCGTACCCTGAATTTCAGCGTTCGGTTACCTTTCGGCCCCAATTCGAATCTCTTTGAATAACCCTGATAGAATTAATGCTATACTTGCTAGTGGATCCATGGGAGTATTGTTTGAAAGAGTTGACCCAAGGTTTGGTGTTCCTGTGAAACTTTATAACAGCTCTTTGGTGTAGACAATCAGATTGAAAGTAGCTCATATAATTGCAGCAAATAAAAAGGTTAATTGGTCAGAGATCAAAATGTACTTTCTACTCAAAATAGTAGGTAGACCCCAGGCTAAAGGTGAAATGATAACACTATAATCATAGTAACTTTCTGATGATATTCCTTTATGTAATTTTTAACGTCATCACAAAGTTAACCCCTTCACTGCTGAGCCATTTCACGTCTTAAAAAAACCCCACATTTTTCTTTTTTTTATTATTATTTTTATTTAATTTTTTTCTTTACTTTAAACATGGTCATGTTTGGTATCATTGGAAAGGCCCTGCTAGCTGCCAACAGTCAGGAGATATCGGGGTTCAAAGGAACACCCTATCTTTCCTTAGGAGTCAATGAGGACGTTCCCCACACGTCCTCAGCAGTGAAAGCGTTAAATAAAGGGTTAATGATCCTGATGTATCTTAATCGAAAGTCGCTACCTTGTGGCTGCAGTAAAAATGCGGAGCAGTAATAAAGTAATCTGTCATTGTACAGACCCGAAGAAGAGAAATATACTCTCGAAAGCTTGTCTTTTAAATGTAACGTTAGTCCAATGAAAAAGGTATCACTACATACTGCTACACTTGTGATTTTGGCATCTGGACTAACTCGTAGAGATGTGCATTCGTTTCGGAAAAATTCGGAATTTGGAACGAAATTTGATAATTCGTATTTCGGAAGTACTTCTGAATAACGAATCGATACGAATTTGAATGAAACGAAACAGTATATAATAGGGGTCGCCCGATTATCGGATCTACCGATATTTTGGGCCGATTTTGGGGTTTTTTGAATTTATTGGTATCGGTGTTCAAGTCCCCGATATTACCGATTTCTACTTGCCGCTCCCCAGCTCTGCACTGCAAAGCGCATGCGATGTTCTTGTTCCGTTGCAGGAGAAGCCGACCAATGAGGAGCTACGCCGCCCACCACATGGTCCTCGCGTCAGCATATCCGGAAACCCTGACCCTGCATGCAGATCTCGGAGAGAGCAGGGTAAGACCCGGTCACCGGCCTGAAAAAAAAGGTTTACTGTATGTTTAACTGTATATCGCTAGCTGTCTGTTCCTTTTTAAGTAATTACAACCAGGGTGTGCTGCCGAGTGCTCTGCTCCCTTCACTAGCCCCACGCAGTCACGCACTAACCAACCCCACTAGCTGCAGCAGCTCCCCCTCCTTCCTCAGCTCCATCTTTAAAGCCCCGTTGCTCCGACATAGCACTGCAACCCAGAGCTCAGCCTGACCTGAAGCCCCCTTAAACACAGCCCTGCCTGAAGTTCAACCTGCAGCAGGTGAAGAAAAAATGGCCCACAGCTGTGTGTGTGCACTGCAGACTGAAGTGCACACACACAGCTGTGGGCCATTTTTTCTTCACCTGCTGTAGGTTGAACTTCAGGCAGGGCTGTGTTTAAGGGGGCTTCAGGTCAGGCTGAGCTCTGGGTTGCAGTGCTGTGTCCCGGGCCGTAACTGCTCATTATGGATGGAGTCAGTGGACGGAGCAACGGGGCTTTAAAGATGGAGCTGAGGAAGGAGGGGGAGCTGCTGCAGCTAGTGGGGTTGGTTAGTGCGTGACTGCGTGGGGCTAGTGAAGGGAGCAGAGCACTCGGCAGCACACCCTGGTTGTAATTACTTAAAAAGGAACAGACAGCCAGCTAGCGATATACAGTTAAACATACAGTAAACCTTTTTTTTTCAGGCCGGTGACCGGGTCTTACCCTGCTCTCTCCGAGATCTGCATGCAGGGTCAGTCGACCCCCTAATTTAATGTTTAAAATATGAATAAACATGTTCAGTTTATACCAGATTTGTGTGAAATTGTGTTATTTTTCAAAAATTTAAGCGCACAGAATATCGGCCCCTGATATCGGTTATCGGCCTGAGAGACGGCCGATAATCGGTATCGGTATCGCCTGGAAAAAACCATATCGGTCTATCCATAGTATATAACTAATTTATTTCAGTTTACACTGTGTCATCATCATAAAATAAAAATTGGAATAATTGATATCAACTATTGAATTTGAAATGAACTATCAAATGGATATCAACTATCAAATTTGAAATCAATTCGAAATTTCAAATCAATCCGAAACGACTCGAAATACGAAACTAAATTAGTTACGAAATTCCGAAAACTAAATTATTTAAAAATGTAACGAAACGAAACTAAACAAAACAAATTTTCAGGCCTGCACATCCCTATTAACACGGCCTATCAAATATATATATATATATATATATCGGACCTATTTTAAAATGATTCAATAAAACTTCTTTATTTTATTTTTTGACTGAGTGCCGCCATTTCTATACTATTTTTGGCGAAGCACCAACACAAGATTCTTTTTGGATACTGGAAGGTGTTGCAGGACTATTGGATATATATATATATATATATAAATCCAAAATGAAAAAATAGCAGACACTCATGGATCTTCATTAAATGCTTCCTGGTTTCACCTTTATTCCAAAATCACATCGAAGCATCAACGTTTTGGCTCCACCGAGCCTTTATCGAGACATCTTATCTTGACCCCTCTTTTTCAATACCTGGAGCTCTCTGCAGCACAGGATTATAGAGGTATCGTGATGCTGTGATGAAGAGCCTGTAAACCATGTGAGACAGGAGGATGCAAGCCCATTAGCTTTGTCAGCCCTTAACATGTATTTATGGCATCCTTATTGTTGTCTAATTGCCTAGATACACACATATAGTACATCCTATACATGTATATGTGAGGGTGCGCTCATTTTATTAAGGTAACATATATATATATATTATATTCCACTTTTACAATATCTTCCAGTCTTCTATCCACAGACACCCTACACATTTAAACGTAAATTTATTTTCCATTGCAAAAATCATGTTTGGAATGGTGAGTAATTGTGACTGTATGGTATTTATTGCATCTTTATGAGACACTCTGGAGAGCTTTTTCAGAAGGTCAAACTTAGTGTTAGGTTATGATGTACAAAAACCTTGTCAAATAATAACTGTTTGTTCTCGTAGCACTATGTGAAGAATCTGAATAGCAGATCTAATATAGTTTTCATTTATTCAATATACAAATTGTACTTGATGGGCGAAAGGAAAAATATATATGAAAACACCTTCAGAGCACTGAGTGTCCAGGAACCGATGTGGTTTGCATTTTCTGTGCTGAATCCTCTGTGTTTAATGATTTGATACAGACACGTTCAGTAGAGATTCCCTGTGCATTAGGCGCAATACAAGTGCATTAATGAACTGTAAAAGTCTACAAAATAAAAAAAAAAAGGTTTTCCACAGAGGGCTGTGGGATAGTGGTGGTGAAACTGTGAATTATATTTTGTTTTTGTTTTGTATTTTTACCTCCTAGGAGATGCGGATATGCCTGTCGGCCATGACGTCTAGCTCTTGTCTCAAACTTTCGGCCAGCAGAAGAATATTTTTATAATGAGCCCAAAGCACGCAAATGCTCTGCAATACAAAAAAACTTTTGGATTGTTAAAATAATTGATACAGATGTCTAGATAAGTCAGGTGTCATACAACATAACAGCCTAACGTCATGTTTTTCCTTTTTTTGATGTTTTTTTTTCCCCCCGCAAGTCTTACAACACAGCATCTCTGCACACATAGCTCCCGAGGCCCCAGAAGAAGTGGATATTAAGCTGCAACCACCTGTAGGAGAAAATGAACAGACATCCAGGAATGGCTTGAATTGTTTTTCTGAATTAGCTACTTCCGCAAAGTAATATTTTGTACTAATAAAATTGTTCTCCACGATTTCTTATTTTTTTTAACATTTTTTATTTTATATTATTACAATAACAAAGTGGAAAACATAGTATGTGAGAAATCAATCATAATTATGTGTACTGGGATGAAAAACCAACATCCCTAATATTCTTACGAAAATCCAGGGCAATCTGATCAAATGCTTGAAAAAAATAAATAATGAAGAAAAAAATAAATGAAAAAGAAGGTGGAAGGGATACATGGATGTAGGTGAAAAAGGAGCTGAATTGGCAAGGGGTATACACCTCCTTGGTAAGGCATGGGGATGAACAGTAGTGATGAGACGAACACCCCCGTGTTTGGTTCACATTCGAACTCGAACAATTTCAAAAGTTCAAGTTCGAACTCGAACACGAACCGAACTCAATGCAAGTCAATGGGACTCGAAAGCTCGATTTATAGAGTGCCCTCCAAGTGGGCATATATGCAAGATATTTGCCAAAAAATGTGAATGGGGGTCCAGGTAGTGCCCTGGGGGACAGGAAACAAGGACAAAAAGTAAAAAAAAAAAAAACGTTTTTAAAGGAACAGTGAGTTTTCCATGAAATAAAGGTTAAGAATAACAACGAAAAATTCCTTCAAATATCGTGCCTAGGAGGTCCCCATAACCTGCCCGTGAAGTGGCGGATTTGTAGGATGTATAGAAACATTTAAAAACAAAAAAATGCCGTTTCAAATTACAGTAAGTTGGTTTTCCTTTAATCTATTCATAAACAACTGCTTGGGGCGGCAGCCTGTATGAAAAGAGGAGACATTTTAGGACACGCAGAACAAGTTTAGTGATTTTTTTGGCTAAATTATGGTGAAACTTATGCAGGCTTTGGATGAAAGTAACAATAGGTGCTTTAAAATTGGGCCTTTAGTGTCGGCAGCAGTGCCGTCACACCGTAACCCCTTTGTGGTATTGTGGAAGAGTGCAGGGTTGGACCCTGCGGTCCAATATTAAAATGATATGAATCTGGTATAGGCGTCAGTGGCAGTGCACCCAAATATTAGACCTTTTGGTGCCTGCTAGTGCCTTCACAACGTAACCCCTCTGAGGTATTGTGGAAGAGTGCAGGGGTGGAGGTTTTGGTAATGCAGAAGAGATCCCGATCTATTCAGTTACGTCAGCATCAGAGGATTGATAGCTGCTGATCCAGGACTGATTCATTTTTATAAATGTCAGCCGGTCTACAGAGTTGGTGGACAGACGCACTCTTTTGTCTGTGACAAAACCTCCAGCGGCACTGAACGTCCTTTCAGAAAGCACGCTGGATGAAGGGCAACCTAGTACCTGCATAGCATATTGGCTAAGTTCTGGCCAGTGATCCAATCTCAACACCCAGTAAGTCAGTGGATCATCTACTGAAAAGGTATCCAGGTCTGCCCTTGCCCCTAGGTAGTCCTGCACCATACAGTGAAGACGCTGGCAATGGGTGCCTACATTTGACGTCCCTGGGCATCGTGGACTAAAAAAATTTAAAAAGGCATCAGTCAAGTGGCCCCGGCCTTCACCGCTCTTCCTCTGATCACTCGCAGCCTCAGAAGCACCTGTGTCATCACTTGGTAACCTACCAGTGCCTGGAAAGGTGTTACACAAGTGTCGCTTTAGAGTGTCCTCAAGTTGTTTCATCCTGTGCTCCCTCTGTGCGGGCAGGATAAGCTCTGCAACTTTACCCTTGTATCGTGGATCAAGAAGGCTTGCTAACCAGTACTGATCCCTCTCCTTGATAGCACGAATCCTGGGGTCCTTTAACAGGCTTTGCAGGATAAGGGAGCCCATGCAGCGTAGGTTGGAGGTGGCATTAGCTTCCGAGTCTTCCTGGTCAATGAGGATGACCCCATCGTGCACTTCCTCCTCCCAGCCACGTACTAGCCCTTGGGTTTCTGGGCACACAAAACCCTCCCTTGAGGAATCCCCACCTTCAATGCCCCCACAACTTAAATATTCCTCCTACTCCTCATCCTCCTCCTGTCTAATCTGAGGACCTGCAGTAATGCTGTCTGCGTAAAGACTGGGGCCTTGAGAGCTTGGGAAGGCCTCCTCTTCCTCCTGCTGCTCTGCCTCTAGTGCCACATCTATAATTCCCTGCAGAGTGCGCTCCAGCAGGAACACTAAAGTAATTGTGTCACTGATGCATGCACTGTCCCTGCTCACCATCCTCGTTGCCTCCTCAAATGGTGACAGTACAGTGCATGCATCCTTGATCATCAGCCGCTGCGGGGGAAAAAAAAACAAGTTGACCTGAACCTGTCCTTGTGCCATACTCACACATGTACTAATTGATGGCCCTCTGCTGCTTGTGCAGACACTGCAGCATTGCTAATGTCGAGTTCCACCTGGTGGGCATGTCACAGATCAGACGGTTTGTGGGAAGGTGGAATTCTCTTTGAATTTCTGCCAGGCGAACACTTGCTGGGAAAGACCGTCTGAAGTGGCTGCAGACTTTGATGGCCTGGCTGAGAAGCACTGCCAGCCCTGGGTACCTGGTTAGGAAACGCTGCACCACCAGATTTAGGACGTGTGCTAGGCATGGTACATGCGTCAACTTACCCTGGCGTAGGGCGGAGAGAAGGTTGCTGCCATTATCACAGACGACCATTCCCAGCTGAAGTTGGCGTGGTGTTAACCATCTCTGCACCTGCCCCTGCAGAGCTGACAGAATTTCTGGCCCGGTGTGGCTCCTGTCCCCTAAACAAACCAGCTCAAGCACAGTATGGTATCTTTTTGCTTGAGCCACTGCGTAGCCCCTGCCACGCGTCGGTTTAACTGCCACTTCGCCAGAGACAGAGACGGAAGGAGTTGGAGGAAGAGGTGGTGGAGCAGACAGACCTCATACAAGCAGTTTTCTGGAGGCATGGTGAATGAACAAGCTCCAGCACAGAGCCCGTCTTGGATCCCTCCCAGCTGCAATCAGAGTTACCCAGTGTGCCATGAAGGAAATGTAACGGCCCTGTCCATGCTTGCTGGACCACGTGTCTAAAGTCATGTGCACCTTGCTGCTGACTGCCTTTCCCAATGACTCCATAACATTGTCTTCCAAGTGCTGGTATAGTGCTGGAATGGCCTTCTGTGAAAAGAAATGGCGTTTTGGAACCTGCCACTGTGGTACAGCACATTCAGCAAATTCACGGAAGGAAGCAGAGTCCACCAGCTGGAAAGGCAGCAGCTGCAATGCGAGTAATTTTGATATACTGGCATTTAGACGCTGTGCTTGGGGATGGTTGGGACTATATTTTTTCTTACGCTGCAGCAGCTGGGGCAACGTAATCTGACTGCGTAAATCTTCAACTGATGGGATGCTCTCACATTCTGAGGAAGGACCTGGTACACTCATTACTGTAGCATCATCCCTGTCAGTGGTGGTTGTAGGCAATAACATGGCAGGACATATAGTGGGGGTAGATACAGATGAGTAGAAGGACCTATGCAAAGTGTTGTGCCAACGGGATGCGTGGCAGGTGGTCATATGTCGCCTCAAGCACGTGGTACCCAAGCGTAGGATGTCTTTCCCACGCTTGATCCTCATCTGACATAGCTTACAAATAGTAACGGTGCGGTCTGCTGCACATTTCTTAAAGAACTCCCAGACAGCAGACTTCCTGTACATGTGCTATGAGACAAGAGGCAGCTCTGCACCTGAGCAGCTGTGACTTCTGATGCCTTGGACTGGCTACGGTTGGTCATAGAGGATGTTCTGCCTCGTTTTTGTTGTACCTCCTCCTCCCTTAACTCCTCCGTTCGATCAGACACCCAGGTGGAGTCAGTGACCTCATCATCGTCATCACCCCCTATCTCCTCGTCATTGGAGCCAACTTGGCTGTATGCTGCAGCTGCTGGGGCAACATGATTGCCAGTTATTTGTGTGTCACTGGCACCCCGTTCCTCTAGGTTGATTATACTCCCTTCCGCAACCTCAGAGTTTGAATCAGAGCACTGTAGTTGCTGCGCATCCTCAAGCAGCATGTCATTGTCATTGTAGTCAAACAATTCAGCTGACTCCTCCGTGTGTGATAGTGAGGCTACGGCAGGAGTAGCTGTGGACATGGAGGCTGAATTAGATGTTTTGGCAGCTGAGGCGGACTGTAAACCACTACAAGCCTGGCTGGCAGAGGACTCGGATGGCCTGGTTAGCCAATCCACCAAATCCTCTGTATGATGCTGCTTCTTAAAATGGCCAGCACCAGTTAGAAAGGACAAGCGTGCCCCTGCAGAGGATGCACCACGTCCACGACGACCAGAGGCACAGCCTCCCGACACAGAGGCTGCTTGCCCTCTTATCTGTGTCTGGGAGCGTCTGCCTGTTCTTTTTGGTCTTTCTGACATGGTGAGTGATATATAGATTAAAGATTGATTCAACTCTGTTATAAAAATTGGAGATATGCAGAACTCTGATTCAACTGTATTATCTAGATTAAAGATTTCCAGAACTCTGGTATAACTCAGTGAGACACCCTGATAGCAGGCAGCCAGTGACTAGACACAGATTAAAATTCCCAGAAACCACCTATAAATCAGTAAAACCCCCTGATGGATGGCAGTGACAAGACACAGGTTATAATTCCCAGATATCTGCAACAAGTCTGTGAGACCCCCTGATGGGTGGCAGTGACAAGACGCAAATTACAATTCCCAGGAACCTCCTATAAATCAGTGAGACCCCCTGATGGGTGGCAGTGACAAGACACAAATTACAATTCCCAGTTATCTGCTAGAAGTATGTGGGACCCCCTGATAGCTGTCAGTGAGAAGACACAGATTACAATTCTCAGGAACCTCCTATAAATCAGTGAGACCCCCTGATGGGTGGCAGTGACAAGACACAGATTACAATTCCCAGTAGAAGTGAGACCCCCCCAATAGCTGCTGCAGTGAGAACACACAGATTACAACAATTCCCAGATATCTTGGAAGTGAGACCCCTCAATAGCTGCTGGCAGTGAGAACACACAGATTACAACAATTCCCAGATATCTTGTAGAAGTGAGACCCCCCCCAATAGCTGCTGGCAGTGAGAACACACAGATTACAACAATTCCCAGATATCTTGTAGAAGTGAGACCCCCCTATAGCTGCTGGCACTGAGAAGACACACTAACAGAACAATCTCCTCTCAAAAAACATGTGCTGGGGCTGTGTGAAGCCTTATATAGTGTGCTGCGGGACGTAGCTCTGTGAGCCCATGATTGGGCAAAATTTGCCCAATCAGGACTCTGAGCCGTGATTGGCATAGGCTTGCACCTGTCTTGCACCTGACCTGTGGTCAGGTGCAAGGCTGTAGCCAATTACAAGCTTCAGCCAGTGGAAAAGTGCATTGTGGTCCATTGTGAGCGAACTCGAACCGAACACGCGAAAATGTTCGGAGTTCGCGAACAGCCGATGTTCGATGCGAGCTCCGAACAGATCGAACCGAACAGCTCATCCCTAATGAATAGGAGAAATATGATCCTTATCTCACAGGGCTGTACAACTTCCAGGTCTCCATATAATCATATTGTTTCACACGACACGGTCAATTCAATTCCTCCATTCACATAATTTAATATACAGGGTGTCCATAAAGTCTCTTTACAATTTCAAACATTTATTACAAAGGAAAATGAAAAGACAGATAAGTGAAAATTATTACGAAATGAGACGGATATATTTAAGTTTTTTTGCCTCATTTAATACACCTTTATATGGGCACCATTAGTTGCACGAAGCGGCACATCAAGACGCTACTCGATTTCCCCTCATCAATGGTGGCTGTACGCGGTTCATTTAACAGTATCTCATTCATCAACAGGGTACCTGAAATACGCAAAAGCAATGTAATAAAAACCTTGATAACCACTGAGTAAATAGAACAAATCTGAAGAAGATATCTCATCAATTACCTTTGTAATAAATTTTTGACACTGTAAAAAGACTTTATGGACACCCTGTACATTAGAAAATCCATGGGGAGTGAGTCGGGGGAGGGTCTACTTGTTTCCAGTAGGCAGCCATCAGAGCCTTAGCAGCTGGTACAATGTCTCTTCAAACCGGTCTTAAAAGAGGACCTTGAAAGACATGTGACATAATGCAACATGGCCCCAGGCATAAAAGGAGACTTGACTCTGGCCTTTTCAATGATGCCTCACATGACCTTGTGTGGTTAGAGACTTGGATATAGAAGGGTCCATAAGATCCCACAATTATAACAGTATGTGGGGGCCAGTCCAACAGTAGGGTTTGACTTCTAAGTTGTCAACCTGTTGTGGTTGATGCCCCAGATTGACTCCAGACTGTGGGGAAGCAAAGATGCACTGGACGCATTGTCTGCTATGTACGGGGAAACCCTATGATGCATCCAGCAACCAAAGGTTTAACATTAGGGCTCTCCTGTGTACAGCTCTCTTTAGGGCAATTTACATTTTCAATAGACTTGAGGTGTGGCCATTCCAAAACGTTATTATCCTTTCCTGAAGGGGTGACTTGGCTGCATGCATTGGGTCACTGTCATGTCAGATTGTGCAAACCCTCTCCATCTCTCAGAGGCCAGCATGTTTAATTCTTCCATCTCTTTTGACAAGAGCCCATGACTCAGCTGAAGAAAAACAGCCCTAAAGCATTATGCTACCATCCCCATGCGTCAAACTATTTATGATGTTGCTTGGATATTCAGCTTTATTGGCTTTGTGCCAAACATATCTTTTACAGTTTAAGCTGAAACGTTCAACCTTTGTCTTTTCAGACCATAGCACATGTTCCCACATGGCAGGGGTGACAATGAAAAATTTGGCATGTCTCAGAATTGCTTGAATGATCCATAGCCAAGACATGTGCAGCATACAAGAGATTCAAGAAGTGACCAGTAGTTGTCAGAAAATCCCATAGCTCCTCTAGTGTTGCTGTCGCCTGTTTGTCAACTCATTTGGAGGATTTTTCTTCGTTCTTGTCATGAATTTTGGAGGGTGATCCTGATCTTAACCAATCTTAACATTTTCTCTAATTTTTGGTGATGGCTTTGAGAGTGCTTTTGGTACTTACAGTACCTTGGAAATTTTTATGTCTCTCTATTCGGATAGTCTTCATATACTCTTACACCTAATAAAGACAAAAAGACCGTTGAAGCATGTGTACTACCTTTTTATGAATAGTGACCCACCAGAATGGAGTACATAGATGTTGTTGCGCGCTCTATCATTATAAATATAGTCTCATCTAGCTGACTTTCTAAAACTCGCATATCTAAGAAGAGTGCTCTGTATATTGTAGATTATCTTCATAACACCAATATCTTTTGTTTGAGTACCAATATTAAATTTTTTCAGACTTGCGGTAAGAGCTAATATACAAAAAAACACGGTTTGGCGGTTTGTCGTCAACCAATAGTGAAGGAGGACTAATAGTATATATTGGGGGGTATGGAAGGACATTCCCTCTTAATTCTTGCCACTGAGGATGCGTTGGTTAGCGTGAACCGCATCTGGCTTTTTTTATGTGATACAAAATAATTCTAGTTTTGTGCTTTTTATTTAGTTTTATACAATAAATTGACTTTTACTGAACAGCTCTTGGGTTTGGTGACATTTATCGACGGGAGCAGGACGGCCATAGCGGTACAAGGCTTATTAAATTGTGCCCAACAACCCTATCCGCGCTGTGTCCCTTGAGCTAGGTAAGGCTAGGGTCAGACTGAGGCAGTGCGAACGCGCGTTTAGGCGCACTTAATCACGGCCGTGCTAGCAGCAAATGCCGGCCAATGATGGCCAATATACGAAGAACGGCCGCACAAAAGTCCGGCTGCGCAACGCAAGTGGAAAATGAACGCATTTTGTCGAGAACGTAAAACCACAAGTACGGTTGTACAGAGTGCGCTGCGTCCGCTAGAGGCGTGTGTGCGTGAATTGGAGATGTCAGACACTGCTAATGTCCGGCCAACATAACGTCCAGATGCACAAAGTGTTTTATTGATGATCCGTACAAAATCACGAACGCAAATGCGCATCGTATGACCGCTATCGCGTACTCCGTGAAAAAATGCGTCCATTCGTTCGAACGCACTTTTTCACAGACAACGTGAAAATGCGTTCGTCTGACCCTAGCCTTAAGCTTGGAAAAGGGCGAGTAAGGTACTATACTTTCCTGTACTTATAAATGGTGGTACTTTATTAAGTCATGAAAGTCGTCCTTGTCCTCTGAAGATACTAGAGAAGTTACACTCGGGAGAAATTGTGGCAGACGGATTGGCCCATAACAATCTGAAAGGCGATACCTTTCGAGCTGGGTAGCTCTTAAAGCAGTGTTTCCCAAACCTGTCCTCAGGACCCTCCGCCTCGCCAGGTTTGCCAGATATCTGAAGCACAGCACAGGTGATATGATTTGCTGCTCAGTGATTACAGGTTTCAGTCTGCTTTTCCCCAAGGTGATCAGCAAAATCTGGCCTGGTTGAGGGTCCTGAAGAGAGGTTTGGGAAACACTGTCTTAAAGAGTGTGAGTGTACATCAGCTTACTTGAATTGTATTTAGAAAACCTACTGATGCACACTACGGTTCTATGTGTTTATCATTTTTTCTTTTGACAAACGTGCGGAACAGGAACAGAAGATAATCTTTACTATGAGAAACTATGTATGACAAATCCTGCCACGTAACAAGAACGTAAACTATTCTCTTCAGTTTGTGAGCACAATAGGTGTGGGGATTAGGGAAGCGCTGTTCCTTCCATTTTCTGTATCTTTAATATACGTTATAGGTTGTATTTTTGAAATATTATTTGCTTACAAAACCATGACCATGTATGTTAAAATTTGAAGATATACTTTTAGCACACCAGGTCTACGTAAGCAGATATTTTTTTTAACAACATAGCTGTAAATTGAGCACAAGTATACAAATCTGTATTCTGGATGCGCTCCCAGAATACAGATTTATATTGCTACAAATGTAATTAATTTTAATTATAAAGGGTCTTTGAACATCAATGTATATCAAATCTCTATTTCTTCTTAAAAGATGGATCTCATGCTACAAGTAAATTTTTTTTTCAATATAAAGGTTTTTATTAAGTACCAGTAATAAGCATAACGTAACATAGAATTGGCAGTGTGGGTCACGCAGGACCATTCGGCATGAAAATTAAACATGAAAATGAAGGTGAGCACCAATGGTTCCTGAGCATTGGAGAAGAGTGGTCATCTCATGGAAAGGGGAAAACATCGCCAGAGATTCCAGAGGCTACATGTAGGAGAAAAATTATATGAGAAATGGCAGCTCATTTTGGCCTGACTTTGTGCCATTCCGGGGATACTTTAATTGGGGACTGTGTTGCCGCCTGTGGTGGGGTGTACTCCTGCACTAGCCCCCACTCTTGGAGGAGCTGCATGCCCGGTGACACTTCAGATATGGTGTGAAGCCTCCCTTCTTTCCACACCAGCAATTTGGTCGGGAAACCCCATCTATAAGCCATTTCGTGGTTCCGAAGGAGCTTTGTAATCGGTAAAAATTCCCGTTTTTTCGCCAGGGTCAGCGCCGAGAGATCAGCGAACAGTAACAGGGCATCATACGGTGCTGGCGGAGCAGGCTTCTTCCGAGCAGCCGCCATTAGAGCTTCTTTAATGTGGTAAAAGTGAATTCTCACAATAACGTCCCGGGGACATCAGATGGAAGGTTTTTTGCTTTGGGCAATCTATGTGCACGGTCCAGGAGTAAATCTTGGGGGGTAGCTGAGGGGAGTAAGATCTGAAAAACCTCCAAGATATATGCTGGTAAATCCGCCACTACCACTGCTTCTGGGACACCCCGAAGTCGCACGTTGTTTCTGCGCGAGCGGTCCTCCAAGTCAGCAACCTTCGTGGCTAAGGCCTCATGGGCCGCTTGCAAGGCCTGGTGTCTATCCACTAAATCGTTGTGAGCCAGACAAATATCATCAGATTTAGATTCGAGGTTATCAGTTCGCTCACCCAAGTCTTGAACATCCCTGCGCAGCTCCTGCAGCGCCTCTTTAAAATCAGCTTGAAGAGTGGAACGGAGACCCTGCAGCATATCATGTATGGACTTTTCTGATGCTGGGGATGTCTCTGAGAGGTGGTATGCACATGGTTCCTCTGGGTCTAATCCTGACAGAGAGGAGCCGGATGTTGGGGAGCCGCCATCTTGGATTTTGCGGCCTTTCTCCAGTCTGCTCGAACGCTGTCCTTCCAGCTGCCGCTGCGCCTTCGGAGGGGCCAACTCAGTGCAGAAGGGTATCAGGGCCACTAGGGAGGTAAGATGGGCTTGGTAGGACCGCTGGATGTGCCGCAGGACTGAGGGATCCGAGCGCCGTTCACGGAGCTCTCACACCATGCGACCGCTCGTGCTGCCGGCTAGCCACGCCCCCTTGCTACAAGTAAATTAAATAACCTATACCACAATAATGGAGACTTTATATAGTTAATATCACAGGTGTTTTTCTTTCTTTCTATACACTACAACAGTGGTTCCCAACCCTGGTCCTCAAGTCCCCCTAACAGGGCAGATTTTAAGGATTAACTTGGGAAAATACAGGCTGAATCCTGCAATCACTGAGCAGCAAATCATATCACCTGTGCTGTGCTTCAGAAATCTGCAAACCTGGCCTGTTAGGGGGCTTGAGGACCAGGATTGCACAACAGCACTGACAGATGGAATTTTAAACAAACAAATAAATATAACGTACAATCATAGGATATTTTTAATAATCACAAGTATGGATATACTGGATGCATTTTATGGATAATTCATTATTATTTACTAATTATATATAGATAAAAATCTGTCTATATGTAAGTGCTATTAAGAAGCATTAATGACTAGAGTGGTAAATAATCACAAGTAGATATATTTAATAGATCATTTGAAATATACAGGCATATTCACTAAAGGTGCAACTCCGGAGAATGCCTGGAGAAGTGAAAATTCTAGGTCAAAATAGACAAACCAGAAAAATTCTCCCATTTATCTCACTTTCCAAATCAGCTATTAGGTCTAGATTGTTCTCTTCTCCTGGCAATTCTCCTGAGTTTCACCTTTTAGTGAATAGACCCGATAGAGTAATATTAAAGATGTAAGAGTAAAGGTTGAAATCACTGTATACGCCATTAAACCAATTAAATGTACTCACTCTCCAGAAATAATCAAGCCCCCTCTAGCAAGAGATTTGGAAAAAAAGGGAAAGTAAAAAGTCTGAGAAGTCTGCCATTTATTCAGCTCTTGTATGTAGAAGAAGAAAAAAAAAAACTACTCTCAAATAATGTTGCATGAAAGAAACTGAGCAAGTATTTTTGGCACAATTTCTAATGAACTGAATCAATATTTGTTTTGTGTTGGCCAGACAGTTCATAACACTTCTTTAGTTAGCAAATCGTTAAGTTCTGTCTGTACAAATTCAATTGTCCGGGTGTTGTGTAATCTTGACGTTTTATTCTCACAAGGTGTATGCATTGTTTGTAGGAAGACAGCAGGTCAAAAGCAGTTTTCACAAGAAAATGCGAGTCTGAGAACATTCTTTATTGTCCCCATTATTGTCAAACAGCAACAATCGAACTTAATTGCATCTTTAATAAAATAAAAGAAAATAGGAAGTCTATATACCTAACTTTTGTTGTTACAACAGGTTTGCAAAGTGATGAAAGCCTACCTTCTTCTACTAGAGATAACTCTTATACATGTTTTAAATGAAAAAGTGTTCCACAAAGTGTTCTTAGACATAAAAGAAAGTATTTGCGCCTATAAGTTCCTCTTGCACTAGAAAGAGTTAATCCTGAAAAACATAGAAAATAGCTTGTTTTCACAATAGGAAACTGAATTGCATAAGTTAGCAACTTTTTTTTTAACATTCTTGGCTCGCAATCCAAACACACCCCGTTCAGTCGGGTGTATATTTGTCTTGTGTTGAGCAGCAATTATACTCTGTTTCATTGACTGCAGGTTAGACTAGTATCAATGTTCTGGCCTGTTGAAAATCTCTTTGAAGTGTTGACTTGGATTCCATCATGCCAACTTTTAGACGAATGGAATGTGCTGAAAACTAGTAGCTCCTGGCTTTTTACACAAACCGTCACTTTAGGCAGGAAACACAATCATCCCTTTTGCTGTCATATAACCAGATTCACTTGGATGACACAGTGACTGTCAAAGGATGCGGAGAAAGAACACACCTTGATGCCAATTATGCCTCTCTAGGGGCTTCTCGCATTCTATTTACCTCCCATATTGACAGTTTACGAGGAAACTTTGGTAAAGGACGAAAACATTTTTTTAATCTTAATGATTTTAAGGGATTTAAAGTCATAAGGGTTATAGGAAATAGTGTCATTTTGTGAACATTTTTAATGTTCACAACATGACCCCCCCCCCTCCGGCATGCAGATTCACAGTCTGAATAGGAGGGTTTAACTCCACCTGCAAGGCTGTCAAATTAACCTATGCCGGACAGCCTTCTGGGGTTTAGATCAGAAATGCACAGAGCTGTGTTCATTAAACCCTTCAGCTACACCTTCATTATAGGTCCTAGCGATGCCCAACAGGAATCGTTAATACTTTGAGAGAACTAAAACACGCTTATAATAATAGGTATAAGAACTCTACAGTGGGTACACTTGTTTGTGAGTGTGCAATACATGTAACAATTTTGTACGTTCGCAATTCTGTTTGCACACTAGCGGTAGGGTTGCCAGGTCAGCCATGTTTTCCTGGACACATATTACGGTTTCATGCAGAGGGGGAGCACAGGTAAAAGTGCTTCCCTACAACATCAGGGGTCTGTTATAGGACCAATACTATTCAATTTATTTATAAATGACCTTGAGATAGGCATTGAAAGTCATGTATCAGTGTTTGTATTACTTTTCCTAGTTTTGTGTCATCTGCAATGTGAGCAGGATGTTACTTCGCTGCAGAGGGATTTAGATAGATTGGGGGACTGGGCACTCATGGCAGATGAAATTTGATGTAGATAAATACAAAGTTATGCACTTTGGAGTGAAGAACACACAAGCAACTTATACCCTAAATGGTAAGGAGTAATGGAAATCCAAGCAGAAGGATTTGGGAATAATCATAGACTTCAAACTAAGTAACAATGTGCAATGTCAAACAGCAGCCGCCAAGGCCAGCAAAGTATTGGCATGCATTAAAAGGGGAGTTCACTCTCGGGATCAAAACATAATTTTGCCTCTGTATAAATCAATGGTCAGACCGCACCTTGAATATGCCGTGCAATTTTGGGCACCTATCTTAAAAAAGGATATTCTAGCGCTAGAAAAAGTTCAGAGACGGACGACTATATTAATAAGGGGAATGGAAGGGTTAAGTTATGAGGAAAGACTAACAAGCTTAAACCTGTTTAGTTTAGAGAAACGGCGCCTTAGAGGGGATCTGATAACTTTATACAAATATATACGGGGCCAATATCAACCATTGTCTGATAACCTATTCATTAACAGGACTATACATAGGACACGAGGTCACCCATTTAGACTGGACGAAAGGAAATTCAGCCTAAAGCATAGGAAGGGTTATTTTACGGTGAGAACAATAAAGCTGTGGAATTCTCTGCCTGTTGAGGTGGTTGGGTCAGAGACTTACAGACTTTTAAAAAGCGACTGGATGACTTATAATGGTTATAATATTTAATATGTAGGTAAAAGCTTCTTGATCCAAGGAGAAACCTGACGCCATTCTGGGGTCAAGAAGGATTTTTTTCCCAGTATGTTGCATATTGGCAAGCATTTCAGACTGGGTTTTTTGCCTTCTTTAGGATCAACAGCAGTAGGTTATGTGGGAGAGGCTGAACCCGATGGACGCATGTCTTTTTTCAGCCTATGTAACATGTATAATTCATAGGCTGCCGTAAAGAAATCGATGACATTTTTCACACACTGCCCATCAGAGTGAATATTATGTGTCCAGGAAAAAATGGCTGATCTTGCAACGACTTTTTCCTTTTCATATTTATGTTTTTTAATAAGGTCTCCATGTTGGGTCTGTGATTGCCAATTGGCAGCTAATAAAGTTTCTATTTAATTTTCCAATAATACCAGTGTATACTCCTATATGTTTTTGTGTCTAATAATGAAGTTCCCATGGGATGTTGTGTAGGACAAAGGACACCATCTAGAGTTCAGAATATTTCATTCCAGCAATAGTATTTTAAGGATAAACAAATACATGAAAAATTCAAAAACAGCACGTTTACAAAATATATTTTTTATCCCAGAAATACAATTTCTGTGCAAAACTTCTATGTTACATTATATTTAATTAACTCTGCATCTAACAAAGTGATTGGTAGTGAAGAGGTTAAAATGCTCAAAATATTAAAACTATCAATTTTTTTTTAACACATTGCTGATGCAGCTGAAGATAAAAAAAAAGAAAATACCTCCATGTTATGCATTCTTCAATATAAATATAAAAAAAATGCATTTACTACAATCAATATATAGGAATACATAAAATACAGACATTTGCATTACACACAAAGTAAGTTTTAGATTATGTTTTTGAAGTTTAATAGAAATTAAATCTAAGATTACATGAAAAGCTGGTGATTTGCAATTCCTTATCCTAGTTTTAGCAGAATCCCATGAAAAATAAATCTATCTAATTGCACTGGGCAGAGGTTTTGTATGTGTTTAGACTACATACTTAGAGTTTAGTTCTAGGAATTAAATTAAAACGAAATATGCGACTTGAAAGTGGAATTGTGAAATTTGTGTTTCTAAGATATTTAAGTTGTAAAAATAAACTCTACTCTCACCCGCTCAAAAATCATTTTAATTGAATAGTACCGCATTCATTCTCCTGTACAGAATAGGATTTCATGGATTGGTTTTATTGTGAAACCTGTTTGGTTTTTTTTCACTTAAACATTGTCGATCATTAACATTCATGTTGATGTATCACATTCCCGATCCCTGTGTTTAATACGGGACTTTAAATTCTAATTATATTCTTAACTCGATTACAGCAAGGCACCCTGATAAATTCACGTTTACAATTACAATTCTTACAACTGGAAAACACCTGCTCCTGCTATACTTTTATTAAGGAAGCAAGAGAGGTGTGTCCACATATAATTAAATTGGTCCTGTGCTGCGAGTGCACCTGCTACATGTCTGCTCCGAAGAAACCCATACAGATCTTCAGGGGATCAATGATGGTGAAACAATGCTGAAATCATCATGGAGGGAACTTCCCCCATTCTTCTGCTGAGGTTGTCTGGCATATTCCTTACAGGACTTTTCACTGGGGAGGTCCACCGTAGTTATTTAACACAGATTTCATCATAGCTTCAGTGTCAAGTATTATTAGAGTTCAAAGGAGATCATCACTTAAAAATCCTTGAAGTATATTCACTTGCGTTGCACACAACGGTAAAGCCATAAACAGAATAGTTGCAGTTTACTCATTTATAAAGAATAACAACAGGGAAACCTTTGTTTGCAACAACTTTGCCTGCCAATGTTTTTTTTCTGTGGCTAGGCTAAACTCACCACAGTTGAAACAACGTTGATTTTTTTAGTGTTGTTACCAACTATGTCGTTGCCACATTGGTGCTTGGTTAGTAAACCGTTGTGACAGATGTGCAAGCCAATTGTAGACACCATATACTTTAGCAATCGATTAATTTGTGGCATCGGACTCCCATGGCAATGAACATACACTCACCGGCCCACTTTATTATGTAGACTTTGCTAATACCGGGTTGGACCCTCTTTTTTCCTTCAGAACTGCCTTAATTCTTCATGGCATAGATTCAAGAAGGTGATGGATACATTTCTCAGAGACTTTGGTCCATATTGACATGATAGCCTCATGCAGTTGCTGTAGATTTGTCGGCTACTCAACCATAATGCAAATCTCCCGTTCCACCACATCCCAAAGGTGCTCTACTGGATTGAGATCTGGTGACTGTGGAGGCCATTGGAGTACAGTGAACTTATGGTCACATTCAAGAAACCAGTTTGAGATGATTTGAGCTTTGTGACATGCTGCATTATCCTGCTGGAAGTAGCCATCAGAAGATGGGTACACTGTGGTCATACAGGGATGGCCATGGCCAGTAGCAATATTCAGGTAGGCCATGGCGTTTAAACAATGCTCAGTTGGTACCAAGGGGCACAAAGTTTGCCAAGACAATATCCCCTGTACCATTACACCACCACCAGCCTAAACCATTGATACAAGGCAGGATGAATCCATGCTTTCATGTTGTTTACGCCAAATTCTACCCTACTATCTGAATGTCGCAGCTGTAATAAAGACTCAAACCAGGCAACGTTTTCCCAATCTTCGATTGTCCTATTTTGGTGATCCTGTGCGAATTGTAGCCTCAGTTTTCTGTTCTTAGCTGACAGGAGTGCACCCCGCGTGGTCTTCTGCTGCTGTAGTCCATCTGCATCAAGTTTCGATGCGTTGTGTGTTCAGAGATGGTTTTCTGCATACCTTGGTTGTAACGAGTGGTTACTTGACTTATGGTTGCCTTTCTTTCCTCTAGAACCAGTCTGCGCATTCTCCTCTGACATCAAGAAGGCCTTTTCGTCCACACAACGGCCACTCACTGGATATTTTCTCTTTTTTGGACCATTCTCTGTAAACCCTAGAGATGGTGGGGAGTGAAAATCCCAGAAGATCAGTAGATTTGGAAATGGTGTTCAATCGTAGCTTTCCCTGTTAATCCCTACTAGATTTACTGTGATTTAACGGATACTTTAATGTCATGTGACCGCTTTCCAATAAATTATTTAGGATTTTGCTGAAAGCCTGTCCAATTAATATTAATATTGAATTGTATGGCCAGACACCCCATTTACCCCCTGCAGACACCCTGACAAAACATGGATACCAGACCTCAGATATATACAGTTGTGTTCAAAATTATTCAACCCCCACTGAAATTGAGTGTTTTGGCCAGTTTGACATTGATTTTGATCAGTCATCTTGCTTACAATTAAATCAAAGAGGCAAGTGTAGGTCAGACAAATATAACATAACATTTATAATGAAATAACCACAAATGTCTTTTCTGTGCTCACATCATTATCAGTTTTATTCAACCCCCAAGTGACATTCAATCTTAGTACTTATAACTGTAAACGGATGTTGTACTAACAGCTTTTAAACGTGAAGCATAGCTTGACACAAGTGTCTTGCAGCAATCTACAGGTATTTTCGCCCATTCGTCATGGGCAAAAGCCTCCAGTTCAGTCACATTCTTAGGCTTGCGCACTGCAACTACTTTCTTTAAGTCCCACCAGAGGTTCTCAATCGGATTTAAGTCAGGTGACTGCGATGGCCACTCCAAAATGTTCCAGCCTTTAATCTGCAACCATGCTCTAGTGGACTTGGAGGTATGCTTGGGATCATTGTCCTGTTGAAAGTTCCAACGTCTCCCAAGCCTCAGGTTTGTGACGGACTGCATCACATTGTCATCCAATATCTCCTGGTACTGAAGAGAATTCATGGTACCTTGCACACGCTGAAGCTTCCCTGTACCTGCAGAAGCAAAACAGCCCCAAAGCATGATTGACCCCCCGCCATGCTTCACAGTAGGCAAGGTGTTCTTTTCTTCATAGGCCTTGTTCTTCCTCCTCCAAACATAGCGTTGATCCATGGGCCCAAACAGTTCTAATTTTGTTTCATCAGTCCACAGAACACTATCCCAAAACTTCTGTGGTTTGTCCACATGACTTTTGGCATACTGCAGTCGACTCGTCTTATTCTTTGGAGACAGCAAGGGGGTGCGCCTGGGAGTTCTGGCATGGAGGCCTTCATTACATAGTGTGCGCCGTATTGTCTGAGCTGAAACTTCAGTACCCACATCTGACAATCTTTTCTCAGTTCCTCAGCAGTCACACGGGGACTTTTCTCCACTCTACACTTCAGGTAGCGCACAGCAGTCGAAGTCAGCATCTTCTTTCTGCCACGACCAGGTAGCGTTTCAACAGTGCCCTTTGCCTTGAATTTGCGAATGATGCTTCCTATGGTCTCTCTTGGTATGTTTAACATCTTTGCAATCTTCTTATAGCCATTGCCCTTCCTGTGAAGAGTAATCACCTCTTCTCGTCTTCCTGGACCATTCTCTTGACTTCACCATGTTTGTAACCACACCAGTAAATGTCTAGAAGGAGCTGAGTATCACAGTCATTTTAAAGCTGCCTAATTGGTGCTTATTATGCTTTATTGCTGCTCCGTGACATCCACAGGTGTTTTCAATACCCGATTGAAAACACTTGAATGAACCTCTGTTCTTCAGAGTGGTAGTCTTTAACCCTTTCGCTGCTGAGGCTTTTCCCGCCCCTATGCTGAGGTCATTTTTACCTGTTTTGCGCATCATGTTTAAACGTGTTTTGAAGGCTTATTTTAGTATATGACCCAGACATATTATATATCGTTCTTTCCATCAGACTCGGTAGATTCATAATATGTCATTATTATATGTATACGTTATGTCATGTCTGTATATTATAACAAAAAATGCAATAAAATACACATTGTAAATTATTGAAAATACATAAAGTGTTTTTTTCCACATTTTAACATGCGAGCAATTGCGGTTATATTTTGTATGGGGTGCGCTTGTTAAAAAAATTAGAGATGGGGTCTCGTTACATTTTTTTTTGGGGAAAATGACACTATTTTTAACAAACGCACCGCATACAAAAATCGTTAGTGCAGTATCATTGTTCACATTATAATTGAAATGGGAACAATATTGCTGCATTAACAAACCCAAAAAAATAAAAAAAAAGTGTTTAATTTTTTTTTTTAATTTGTTTTAATTTTTTTTTTTTTTACAAAATTTTTCACTGTAGTGTTTGGTATCGTTGGAACGGCCATGCTCTGGCCGATCCAACGATACCAAAATTTAACCCCTAGCTGCCACGGATCGGGAGATAGGGAGTTCCAATGAACTCCCTATCTCCACAGTTGGTGGCAGTTAGGGGTTAACTCTAGGACTGGCGTCATCGTGCTACGCACGATGACGCCAGTCCTCTGGGGGAGTTCCCGGAGGCTTGGCCGACATCCAAGATGTCGGCCAGCTCCGGGAAAGGATCGCGAACCGGCGCTTTTCAGCGCCGATTCGCGATCCAGCTCCCCAGGCTGTGCCCTTCCAAATGATGCCTGGGTTAACCCCCTGTGCGCCGCCGATCGGGAGAGAGGTCCGAAGGACCTCCCCCCCTCCCTTTCAGGCGCCTCCTCCGCACATGCGGGGGGGGCGCCTGAATTAGGTGTCATTGCGCCCCCGCGATGACACCTAATTCTGGCGGCTGCTGGTCCGGATGCTGGGCTGACATCCAGGATGTCAGCCCGCACCGGAGGGGCCAGCGATCGGCCGGAACCCGGCCGAACGCTGACCCCAATGTGAGGACGCGCTCAGCGCGTCCTCAGCACACCAGCGGGACTGCTGAGGACGCGCTGAGCGCGTCCTCAGCAGCGAAGTGGTTAAGGGGTTGAATAATTGTGTCAATGAAGAATTCACAAAAGAAACATTTACTACTGTATTACAAAACCAATTGATGTCATTTTAGTTGCATATGGTTCTTTAACCCCTTAGTGACCGGGCGGTTTTACACAAATCCGTCTTTTAGTGACCGCTGCTGTTTTTACGTTTCTGCGCTGTTAGAGTTTAGGTCAAATTTTCCTCCTACTCGTTTATTCAACCCACACATATTATACACCCTTTTTCCCGCCATTAAATGGACTTACTAGAAATACCATTATTTCCATCATATCGAATAATTTACTATAAAAAAAAAATATGAAATATGAGGAAAAAAATGGTAAAAACACACTTTTTTGTAATTTAATCCCCAAAATCTACAACCACCCAAAACGACCCCAGCTAAATAGGTTTAAAATTTTGTCCCGAGACTAGAAATACCCAATTTTTACATGCATTTGCTTTTTAACCCCTTCACTGCTGAGACAGTTCACCTATGTGCGCTGCGCTCATTCTGACCATTTTGTGCTATTTATTTTTAGATGACAGCCTAGGTCCTATTTAATTAAACTCCCCCTAGACAAAAAAAACTTTAAAAAAAAAAAAAAATTATTTTAATTTTTTTATTATTTAATTTTTTTTTTTAAACCAAACCTGGTCATGTTTGGTATCATTTGAAAGGCCATAATCAGGCCTTTCAAATGATGGCAAATATGACCATCTAGCTGCCATGGATCGGGAGATAAAGGGATCCTTAGGATCCCCTTATCTCTACATGGCAGCTAGAGGGTTAACTGGCCCACTGACATCCTCACACATATGGTGAGGTTGTCAGTGGGTGGGGGGGACCTGGAGGCTTGGCTGACATCCAAGATGTCAGCCCCCCTCCAGGTTTGAATCGCGTTTTGGCGCCAATCCAGGTTTGAATCGCGTTTTGGCGCAACGTGATTCGGCAGCAAAATGGTTAATGCCATACACCGCTGGAAAGGGGAGGCTCTCAATGGTTGGGGAGATAGAGGGCTCCGAAGGAGCCCCCCCCTCCCCTCCATTGAAAAGCATGGGGACGCCTGCTGATGACGTCACCACGCAGCGTGGCGACGTCATCAGCCTCGCCTGCCCATGTAAATCACATGGGCAGGCTTCCTCCCTGCCAGATCGCCGTGGGATCCGGCGAGGGAGGTGAGTATCGGGCGGGAGTGGGATTAGGCGCCGCTGACGTACCCTGTACGTCCGCGGGTCTAAGGGAGACCCGAGTACAGGACGTACAGGGTACGTCAGAGGTCCTTAAGGGGTTAAAAAGTCCTTGTAGGATTTCATTCTGAATACAATTACAAATGTATACTAAATTCCCTAAAACCCTTTACAGCATTGGGGGTTGAATAATTTTGAACACAACTGTATATATACATACATACACATGGGCCAGCTGGCAGGATGCACTAACAGCATTCTGCCAGGCCCCTCCGGCTGGCTGCTTTCCAGCGAGCAGCCTCCGGTATGTGAAGATTGTAACGCTGGGGCTGTGCTCTCGAGAGATCTTGCAGAGTGTGAGAGCGCTGCTGGAGGCCAGAGGAGCTGCGTTATAACCTTTAAATGACAACAGCTGCTCACTGGAACGCGGCCAGCCAGAAGGGCCTGGCAGAATGATGTTAGTGCATTCTGCCAGCTGGCCAATATGTATATGTATATATATATTCTAACATACCATTTGACTCTCACTTTTACGACATCCAATCCCCTCACCCATGTGACCCCTAATGTTCAATTCTAGGAATTCAGTTGATCAGTTAGCATCAAGACCTGAGGAAGGGAGGAATACTCTCGAAAGCTTGTCTTTTAAATGTAACGCTAGTCCAATAAAAAAGGTATCACTACGTACTGCTATACTCATATATATATATATATATATCTGAGGTCTGGTATCTATGTTTGGTCAGGGTGTGTGCAGGGGGTAAATGGGGTGTCTGGCCATACAATTCAATATTAATATAAATTGAACAGGCTTTCAGCAAAATCCTAAATTATTACCGCTTGGCAAGCCAGCCCAAAGCTGACTTCTGGTATCGGTAGAAGTAACGTGGGCATTTACACCGATACTAGTATTGGTACATCCATATAGGATTTATCATATATTTTTGCTAATAACACATATTTATGTATATATTTAAGGTTCATGAACCCAGGACGTACTTGAAAACGAGTGAAATCTCAATGTATCCTTCCTGGTAAAATCCTTTATAAATAAAATCTGTAGAAAATCTCTATATCAGATTTGAGCATGTGTTGAGTTTGAGATGATAATTGCTAATTAGGGCAGAAATCTTGGGGAGTTCCCACATTTTTTTTATGGACGTTACCCCTATATAAGGTGTAATATGTAGTATTTTTTTCACCTGGCAACAACTCCACTGCTGTCTACAACTACGTCTATGAATATCTTCCAAATCGCTACTCTCGTGATTTGTCCCTTTGAGGCTACGATGGAAAGAAGAAACATGCAAATCGATAAATTTCTGAGCATATCTGTTTATGTGACATTTAACATACAGTGAAACTTCTCTTGCCGCTCGATGCATGTTAATTTTGCGAACTGCTGGTGTTGCAACATTGCCAACCATCTGCAGTAACTGAATATCCCTTATATATTGTTTAAAAAAAACACTCTAGCTTGTATTGTGGTGTCTTCACTAAAAGTATGGGCCAAATGCACCTCAACTTTTGGTATCATAGGTGTACAAAAATTGAGCTGTATGGCAGAAAAAAAGGAAAAATTAAATCATAAGCGAGCACAATTAATTTAGATCAGTGGTCCATAATAGCTCTACAGCTTCACCACACAAACATTAATAGTTGGAATACAAAGGCATATTAATGAAAGGCTGTAAATAGTACGCTACAAAAGGGATATACATTTTTTTCAAGAAAAGTCCATGATTCATTTATAAACATGTACAGGAGCTAGTACAAAGCAAGAATTCTGTTTGAAGGCTTATACGTGGACTTGGAAAATATTATTGAATGGTGTAGCTGATTTAAACTTGGCTATAGGCATAAAGTAATTTCCTGGAGGCATGAACGCTCTAAATCGCCTCTATATATAGATAAATTTATCAAAGGCTCATATCGAAACATCAAAAACATTTTAAATAGATATGACAAGATGCATTTGTAGTTTAAAGGTCATATTTATTAGGAGATTAAGCGTTGTATTATACTTGTTCTATAAATATAGCGCAGCTGGCTGTTCACAGTCAGAATTATGGACGTCCAGTAATTCATTTTGTTGATACTCTGGTTCGTTTGCTCCAAGAAAAGTTTGCTCCATAAGACTTTGATTTTGGCTTTGGAGTCCTCTGGTTTCCAACTTCATATCTCCATCCTATAAAATGAACAAACTGGAGTTAGCGAGCATACAAGAGGAATCTGGAGGAAGAAATCAAGCCATTTAATGTAACCGTAACAAAATGCAGTATTAAAGGGAACTCTAGCAACCATGACCACCTAAGCTTAATTAAGTGTACATGATGACAGGATACTGTCCTTTTCACTCTACCCTGTAACTGCAAAAGTTCAAATCGGAGATCTTAAATCAGACTTGACTAAGCAGCCACGCCGCTTGCAGATATAGACCAAAAACTACATAAGCACACTGTCGAGTGCTGATGGAATGTGAGCAGGAAAATATGGACAAAGTCGAACGGACAACTCAGTCCAGGCAAAAAAAGGTAGTGTTTAATCAGAACGTCAAAATGTACAATGCATAACTACATTATTGCCTATCCAGCCTAAGTCATGCTTGAAAAAACCCATGTAGTCTGGACTAAATTAGTCTGAAGCCAATAGACCAAAACATTGATATATTATGCCTTCTGACATCCTGATTAAATGATACTTATTTGCACAGACTGAGTTGGCAATCTGACACATTATACACTGCCTGGCCAAAAAAATAAAAAGTCACCAATATTTCATTGGACCGTCTTTTGCTTTGATTACGGCACGCATTCGACGTGGCATGGTTTTGATAAGCTTATACAAGGTCACAGCATTTATTTCCATCCAGAGTCGTGTTAATTTGTGGCCAAGATCTTGTATTGATGGGAGAGCCGCAACGCTGTGTAAAGTCTTCTCCAGCACATTAACCCCATTGAGAATCTTCGGGATAATGTCTGGACTGTGTGGTGGCCAATCCATGTGTGAAAATTATGTCTCGTGCTCCCTGAACCACTCTTGCACAATATGAGCCCGATGAATCGTGGCCATCTGGAATATGCCCGCTGTGCCATCAGGGGAGAAAAAAACCCATTGATGAGAAAACCTGCTCGTTCAGTATATTCAGGGAGTCACATGACCTAGTTTTTTTAACACCTGAAACTAACACTGTTTCTATGCTAAAGCATAGCATTGGACGACCGGCATCTAGTAAATTTATACAATGGAAAAAGATCAGAAAGCATCCACTCCTAAAAACAAACCATCCCCCCCTGGAAAAAAACCAAACACCACTGAAAGATTGAAATGCAATTTACACTTTTAATGAAAATAAAAAGAAATGATTGCATTGAATGGTCACAGTGCCTACAGTGCGCATTAAAATGTTTTACGGGAACGGTGTTTCTGGTTCCTCGAGGATATGATCTGCAAAACATTCCAATGCATCATCAAGTCCCCTATGTTCTGCATGTTCATTTCCAGCCAGTGATTATTATTATTTTATTTTTTTAGAAAGTATTTTACCAGGAAGGATACATTGAGATTTATCTCGTTTTCAAGTATGTCCTGGGTGGCGAGTATGTACCGTTGGGTGTCTTGCCCAAGGACACTTACTGGAGAGGTACTCTTGCCGGGATCGAACCTGTGTCTCCACAGTCTCTCTCCACGCAGAGCAGTGATGTTACCTCTACTCCACCCAGCCGGTACAACATGTACAAAGTGTCAATTATGCGCCCAGACACTGCAGTGTCCAATATACTCGCACTGTGAGCATAGGTTTGTGTATTATTGGACACTGCACTTCTAAAAACGACTTACCGTTTTTTTCAGCAAAGGCAATCGCATCTTCTTTGGAGGTGAATGACAGCACCATGTTGGACAAAGGATCGGCACTTCAAAGAACACAGAAAATAGAATTAGGAAAACAATCCTTAAATTCTTCCAGGTTCCTATTTATATATTAATGCAGCCTGCCTTGTCTGTTAACGGCACTTACGGTTATTAAAAGAATGCCATTACGCAGTTAATCTCCCATAACCGAGAGCGTATACTAACTGCACTTGCACATGGAGAGGTTGTTCTAAAAACACACACACGGTCTAAAGAAAGTTCCATTCCCTGAAACACGCTTCTGTTAACTCCAATGCCACCGCGAGTAAAAAGGCATCAACGATACGTATGCAGAACTGGCAGAAACGAACGGTGATCAAACACGATACACTGAAAAGAATTTAAACACACGGTTCTAAATATGGAAAAAAAATCCGAAGAGCCATTTGAAAATAAAGAATTTGAAGAATTACGTGTACTAGGCAGAAGGCATTGATACAGAAGTTAGCCATCATTTCAAGCATATTCTACAAAACCTCACCTTACACGGCTGTGTTAACCAAATGAAACCCCCCCCCCCTCCGAGAATACAATTCCCTATGTAGCAATTCAATAAATTATATATGGATGGTAACTGGGGAAGAAAAAAATATATATTGCCCATAAAAAGTAATTAGTTGCAGGTGGCAGCGTGAGGCACCTGCACATGCCTGGGATAATAGCGAGCCAAACAGGATAAAATGATTTGGATTTTGTCGACCACCTGGGCCACCACAAGCCTGCCGCTTATTAATGAGCATGGCAAAATGGAAGCGGTAGACGAAGATCAAGATTGGGAGTGTGAGATTTTAATGTACGACTTTATTTCTGCACTGATGCAAATTATAGCCGAAGATTAGAACCACTGATACAGTCTTTCAGTTATTGATACAGGATAAAAACACCTGAGAAAGACTTGCCAATTATTTCCAATAAACCTGCTGTTCTTGGAGAGTGAGTAACAGATCCTTAATCTTTATTCTTGGACTGTGTTGTGAGAGTTTGCCTCTCCAGGGCCTGCTGCACCACTCTCCATATTTCTTTAACCCCTTGCCGACACCGGACGTGCTATGCCGTCCTGCAGCAAGTGGGCTTCAACGTCGCAGGGGTCTGAGAGGCAAACGCCCTGCCTCCCTTCCCAGCATGCAGATCGCCAGATGCAGGGGTTGCCAATAGCAGCAAATTGCATCAGGTTTCAGCTGTGACAGCGTGTCACTCTCACCAGGTCTCAGCCAGTGCTTGTACCATTGGTGGAGACATGGTCTGTGCCTCTCTCTTCTCCTCACTTCGATCTGAGGTGAGGGAGGCAGGGAATCGTTGCAATTTTAAAAGTGGAAAAAATAAAATGCAACTTTTTTTTAACTCTTTCAGTGCAGAACTTTGAAAAGTCAAAATTTGCTATTTTCTCATGGGTTCTATTTTTTTTTTTTCATATTAAATTATATTTTATATATAAATCTTTGGCAAATGAAAGCCCTATTTCTCCTGAACAAAATGATATATAATAAGGGTGGGTGCACTTACTATGAAAGAGGTAAATTATGGTTGAACAGGCGAATACTCTACTTTTAGAAGTGTTCCGTACTTTTAAAATTGCCCCTGTCCTTAAGGGGTTAAAGGTGGCATGCTAGTCCTATGTGAAAGTATGAATAATGTCTCCAAACATCTTTTTTTTTAATTTATCAAAGTGTGGTATTCCACAAGATGCTCACAAACGTGGGTTAGGTTGGTGCCAGGATTTTATCCTCATTGAACAAGCCAACTCATACACACTCCAAACTCTTGACCAATTACTCAGAGGGTAAAGATCTTCTAACCAATCAGGATCTTTATTTTCAATAGAGTGAATTTTTGAAGTGTATGAATCACACAAGTAGAAAAAAAAAAATTGACACTGACTGTAACAAAGAGATCTGCATGATGCTATACAGATAAGATTTCCAGACTTACCTCGAAGCCCAGCCCATCAAGGGATTTTCCCATCGTTCACGTGTGTCAAACTCCATCTTCCATTTCTTTGCATTTTGCACGCCAGACTGCATGGCATTCCGTGCGGGTACAAAAATGTGGACTTTCCTAGTTTTGATATGTTCTTCCGGCACTCCAGTTATGGTACTGATATCCTAGAAAAAGAAAAAACACGATTTTTACTGTATGTAATATAAAACCACAAGCTGTCAGGGGCTTCAAACCCATGAATGGCAAAGAGCTTCAGAGACATATATTATAAACTAAGGAAACAGAATATCTTTGGGAAATGACCACATGAGAAGGTAAGAGCAGATGATATGGGAGGAAATACTGGCCAAGTAGTCCCCAATGTCCCAATCGTGCACTCCCTACCATTGCTCAGGGCCTGGCAGACAATGATAAACACCAACCAACGGTAATTAAATGGTTGGGGGACACATTCTATACAACTTAAACTAGAATGAAACTCCACAAAAGGCAGCTTGTATTTTTAGCCCCATTTAGAACATATAACAGATTTATGCTGGTAGTTTTACATATAACGTTCTGGGTGCCCGGGTATTTAGGAAATGTCTTTGTGTTGGAGGCAGGCTATCTGTTCATGTTGCCATCATATACCAAGTCATTTATCTATGATCTATAGAACTTGGTAACATAAACCTACACACACAGGGATATTTACACTTACTGGAATGACCTGCCACATTTCTTAATTACTAAGATGGTCATTAATAGAAACCAAAACCTCTAATTGTGTTTTGTTTCACACGGTATAATGAGAATAAGCGCAGAGGATATCTTTTTTCTTATTTACTAAAATGATCTGAAAGCTAGTAGAAACGTAGTGATTTTTCAGGTTCAATCAAATAATCAGCAAATATTAGCACCTTCACTACTGATACCAAGATATATTGGGCTTCGAAGGTTCCATCTGGTGCCCCCATATAGAGATATCGATATGCTGATCTGCAGCCCAAAAGCAAATGAAGTTTGTTTGCTTTTGGGCTGCAGAACATGCCCCCCCCCAAAGTTCTAGCCCTGTGGGCATAATGCCCCAAGAGCTAAAACTGTAAAATCAGCTGAGGAATGCTGTGAAATATTGGGCTTTCAGCAGCCGATGCAGGGAATTAAAAAACCAAAACAGACCTGCTGCTCAAACCTCTGTAACTCAATTTGGCAGTAGATAGCGCCATCTACTGGACAAAAAGGTTATTTACTGTAATAACTATTTATTAATGTATGATTAATTTAAAATGATTTTACAAAAAACCCACTGGTTTCTGCCTTTTTTTTTTAAAATCACTTGGTAGAGAAGGGGTTAAGCAGACGAATTTCACATGTGCTAGCTACGTCAAACAATCCACTGAAGATTCAATGTCTGATTACCGCCTGAATATTATCCATGTACAGCAGTGGGTGGAGCCAGTGCTCTCCCTGGCCGTTGTGATGCTGCAGTAAAGTTTGTTGCTCTTTGTTACAGTGATGGGGAGCTGCTCTTTCTAATCAAACAGGGTGACCACAGAAAGTTCCAAATAAAGAATTTTGTTTCTCCACAGGCAGAACATCAAATATGCTCCCAAAAGTTGAGTATGTGGTGTTTCATTGGTTAAAATTTAATATTTCCCAATGCAAGGCCGTGTGTACATATGTGGAAAGAAAGTAGAAAGTGACAGGAAAGGAAAAAAAGAAGAGGAAAATTGTATTCATGTTCATTTAACATTTCTTTTAATCTTCTCAAGCACGAGAAGAAAACAAACAAACCTGTTCTTTTGACCAAGCATGCAAATTCTGTCTTTGAAGGTCTTGACGAAGGTGTTATCTCATTATGCTGTGTGGAAACTGTAGCCGACGAGCGCTAGGAGACACGAATGCGGCCTCTCGAAAATAACCCGGTGGTGATTAACGAGAGGAATGCACGCTTCTCTGTCTTTAAAACACAAAGATTTGCAGCATGCAATAAAGACACGGCTTGTTTAAAACGGGACGATTTTGTTTATAATGCCATAATGATGCAGTTTAGCGTACACGGGTAGACATTAGACATCAATAAACACTGCTGGGGCTTCACGCTGTTTGTGCGGTCCTGTTCTGTGTCCGCAGTTGCACCTGTTCTTAAAAATGGTGCTTTGAGGCTCGCCACCCGCTCCAGCCAACAAGCTGCTCGTGGTTAACAAGCGTCTTTTGCTTTGTCCACCCGCAGGGTGTCCCGTGGAACATTTTTCCATACAAAAGCATGCATGTCATCTGAAAATGCCAGTCTAGACAGTATTGAAGGGACTTCGTCAGAAAGTAGGTCATAGCAGGCCGTGGAATCCTTTTTTTTACCTTACAAGCATCCAGCTGACTGAGAGCGACAGAACTGCTTTCATCTCCAGTTTATTTAGAGGCTCCTTAACACTTTGTGTCCTAGGGCATTCCCGTCCCTCCGGCACTCTGCCAACGGGATTGTAGCACCTTATGAACTTCACGTATGTTATATGTAAGTTCGTGAATGTCTGTCAATAGACAAGTATGTAGAAGCAGCACAAAATAGAGCAAAAATCTCTATACGTTGCTGCCCTTTCACAAGTGTAACTTGATCGGGAGCGTGAAATCCCCCACTGAAGAGAGGTCACCACAACGTATGGGACGTCTAGACGTGGAAAAGGATATTCGTAAATAAACGGAGACATGCAAATGTTGTTAAGAAAGCGACGGATTGCAGCGCGAAACTGAATGGCAAAAGGTTTTCACGTTCTTAAAAAATGAAGGAATGCATAAGCAGCACAACCTGCGAGAAGTGCCGAATCGTCAGCAATTAACCCCCTCTTCCCGTATACACGCTATCCTCGAGATCCCTCAGCAAGCGCAGGCCTATAATCCCTAGTACAGAGGTTCCCAACCCTGGTCCTTCAGTCCCCTAACAGGCCAAAGATTGGGGAGAAGCAGACTGAATCCTGCAATCACTGAGCAGCAAACCATATCACCTGTGCTGTGCTTCACATATCTGCAAACCTGACCTGTTAGGGGGACCTGAAGACCGTGCTGACAACCACCGCCTTAGAGGATGCCAATGTTGATGGTAAGCAGGATGATATGCGCGTGCAGATTTTTCCTTACCTTGTTCATGGTAACGTCGTATTACGGGGAAGGTGTTATCCCAGAACACAGCCCTAACCCCCGATACCTGCAGTAGCATTTTCGCGTCACTGTGAGTATCAGCTCCTAGAGTCCATAGGACTTCATGGAGCCTTGAACGTCTGGGCTGCGAGCCATCACGAGATGCAGCGCAACGCTGCAGAGGGATCACGGAGGGAGTCTAGGAACTATTTGTTCCCAGTCTCACTCTGCTACCAGCGAGAAGAAGCGGTGGATCGAGCCACCCTTTTCGCCGTGGGATGTGAGGTGAGTATGGGATTTAATGGGAGGGGGTTTCAGGGGGTGTTAAATGATTTTTCATTTGCAGAATCATTTAACACCAGCTTTTGGGAGGTGGTAAAATTTGTCAAATCGCATCCTGACGGTTACTTGTGCCAGTGCCTTGGAATACCTCACTTATCGAGACGCTACAATTAGATCATGCTCCCCGTGTTAGTTATAGGAGACGCAAAGTACAGTAAGCTCGCGCAACCGGATTTCACCCCAGTTTAGTGTCAACTTTGGAATATCGATGTCAGACTTTAAAATTACTTATGCCAGTGCCAACACTTACATAGAAATGTTACGTTGGCACCAACTATGAAATAGAGCCGCAGTCTGTCTATTAATATGTAATAACATGTATATATTCTAAATTGAAGTGATGTGTGGACGATAAAAAAAAGCCATAAAAATAATCTGTTGCATGATGCAGCTTGATTGTCAGCTCATACGGATTGTGGATTTTTTTTATGACCTCACAGATTTCGTCCTGGACAATCTGTCTGCCAGTTCATTTCCAGTACGGAGGTATAAAATAAAAACTGTAATCTGGCTTGTAAAGCACAAACCTGCTCCTTCACATGCAATCCCTACGATATTCTTCTGGCCACCAGTTCCCATCTGTTTCAGCTACCTCAGTCCCTTAGATTGTAAGCTCTTGGGATGTCTGCCTGAGCACTTGGTTAAAGTGCTGTATTGTCTGGACAGCTATCCTACGTATCATGTACCTCTCCTATTTGTGCTTCCCCATTGTAAAGCGCTACGGAATCTGTTGGCGCTGTATAAACACTTGTAACTGTAACGGGAACATAAAACAAATGACTCTGAGGACACATTTGTCCCATGTACAGGTTACACTGATGAAGTGGCATTGTGTGTTAAGATACCCCTATTTGAACCCCCATATTCGGAGACTTGGGCGACACCAGGTTATGGGTCAAGCTTTGAAATGGACCCATCTGTGCGTTCGTTCTCTTCCTTACACTGATCAGTTGCCTCACAAGGAGACTTGGCACAGGAACCCTCCCATATCCGCTTGCCTAGAGGTACAGTGGCAAGAAAAAGTATGTGAACCCTTTGGGATTACGTGTAATTTTGCATGAATTGGTCATAAAATGTGCTCTGATCTACACCTAAGTCACAACAATTTGAAAAACACAGTCTGCTTAAAATAATACAACACAAACATTATATGTTTTCATGTGTTTATTGAACAAAACATGTAAACATTCACAGTGCAGGGTGGAAAAAGTATGTGAACCCCTAGGCTAATGACTTCTCCAAGCGCTAATTGGAGCCAGGAGTGAGCCAACCTTGAGTCCAATCAGTGTGATATTATTGGATGTGTTGCTGAAAGCTGTCCTGCCCTTTAAAAACACACACCAGTTTTAGGTTTACTCGTTTCAAGAAGCACTGCCTGATGTGAACCATGCCTCGCAGAAAAGAGCTCTCAGAAGACCTACGATCAAGAATTGTTGACTTGCATGAAGCTGGAAAGGGGTACAAAAGTATCTCCAAAAGCCTTGATGTTCACGTGTCCACGGTAAGACAGACTGTCTACAAATGGAGAAAGTTCAGCACTGTTGCTACTCTCCCTAGGTGCGGTCGTCCTGTAAAGATGACTGCAAGAGCACAGCGCAGAATACTTAATGAGGTAAAGAAGAATACTAGAGTGTCAGCTAAAGACGTACAGAAATCTCTGGCACATGCTAACATTTTTGTTGACACATCTACAATAAGGAAAACATTAAACAAGAATGGAGTACATGGGAGGACACCACGGAGGAAGCCATTGCTGTCCAAAAACAATATTGCAGCACGTTTGAAGTTTGAAAAAGAGCACCTGGATGTTCCACAGCACTACTGGCAAAATATTCTGTGGACAGATGAAACCAAAATTGAGTGGTTTGGAAAAAACACACAACACTATGTGTGGAGAAAAAAAAGGCACAGCACACCAACATCAAAACCTCATCCCCACTGTAAAACATGGCGGAGGGAGCATCATGGTTTGGGGCTGCTTTGCTGCCTCTGGGCCTGGACTGATTGTTGTCAGTGATGGAAGAATGAATTCCAGAGTTTATCAAGACATTTTGCAGGAAAACGTGAGACCATCTGTCCGCCAACTGAAGCTTCGCAGAGGATGGGTGGTGCAACAGGACAATGACCCAAAGCATACAAGTAATTCAACAAAAGAATGGCTTCAACAAAACAAAATACGCCTTCTGGAGTGGCCCAGTCAGAGTCCTGACCTCAACCCAATTGAAATGCTGTGGCATGACCTTAAGAGAGCGATTCACACCAGACATCCCAAGAATATTGCTACACTGAAACAGTTTTGTGAAGAGTGGTGGTCCAAAATTACTCCGGATCGTTGTGCAGGTCTGATCTGCAACTACAGGAAACGTTTTGTTGAGGTTATTGCTGCCAAAAGGAGGGTCAACCAGTTATTAAGTCCAAAGGTTCACATACTTTTTCCACCCTGCACTGTGAATGTTTACATGTTATGTTCAATAAAAACATGAAAACATATAATGTTTGTGTTGTATTATTTTAAGCAGACTGTGTTTTTCAAATTGTTGTGACTTAGATGAAGATCAGAGCACATTTTATGACCAATTCATGCAAAACTCCACATAATCCCAAAGGGTTCACATACTTTTTCTTGCCACTGTATAAACTGCATCCTCTAACAAGGTAAAAGGTACGTTCCAGGACCTTATAGGATGAGGCCTCTATCGGGGTAATGGTGGACACGGGGAACACTAACTAGCCACTACCCAGACAAAAGTACACAGGGCCTCACTTAATATCCAGAGTCTACCAGTACACCACCATTGGGGAAACAAGAGTATTCATTTGGTGAGAAGCTGCTGACGACACTAGAGGGGTAATTCAGAGAGCACTGAAACTTCAGTGAACTTTTCATGCTTTTTAGTTCGGCGCACTTCAGCGATTCCATGTCGCTGACCCAACGGTGAATTCACTATTCACCATAGGGTCAACAAGGTGCGCCCCGGAGATGGAGTCTCCGAGGACCGTGAACGAAAAAAAAACCACCAAAAAAAAAACAAAAACAGAACTCTGCTATTCTTCTAACAGGTGTTTTTTTTTAATAAAGTCCTATAAAAAAAAATAAAAAGATCTGTTACAGAATAATAAAAAAAAAAAGCCTTTAAAAAACAAAAGCAGACTGGGAATCAAAAATTTTCACCTTAAAAAATAATAAACAAGTTGTCCCCCAAAAAATAAAGACAGTCTACGGAACTGAAATGAATAAACGGTAGAAAAAGAGATGAAAACGATAATAGTTTTTTGCATTGAATCCTATGGGATTCGCCTGCTTAAACCTGCCAAATTGAGTCACCGAAAATCAGGGCATTTCACTGACACTTCGGTGCAGTTCAGCGTCTCTGAATAGATTATTACTTCTCTATGGGACAATTTCACTACTGCCGGAGATCGCCAAATTGCACCGTATTTCGCTGTCAATTCGCCAGTATTTGTTGAATTGACAGCTTATTTAGTAGGGGAGCTTCCAATGAAATTCACAATGCATTTCGGTGGCAAGTTTGTCGCTTATTGAATAACCACTTAAGAAAACTCTCTGTGTTGTGTTTATAGGCTTCGATTTTAGGAGGACCAGAGGAATCCTTGGAACAGGCTATTCATATTCTATGTTTGCACTATTCAGCCAAAACATTAAAACCACCGATGGTTGAAGCGAGTAACATTGATTATATGGGTGCAATAGCTCCATATGAAGGGGTGGGATATAATAGAAGCAAGTGAACAATCAGTCTGTGAGTTTCATGTGTTGGAAGTAGGAAAATTGGGCAAGCGAAAAGATCTGAGTGACTGTGACAAGACACAAATAGTGATGGCTAGATTGACTTGCAGGATTTAAGGGATCTGCTGCTGCTGTTGTCTTGGGGTCGGATTCCGCAGGACACATTCAGAGATCATGTGGAGACCATGTCTCAAACCAGCAAAGCTGCTCTGGCAGCATAAGGGGGACCTACAAAATATTTGTCAGGTGGTTTTAATATTGTTCCTGTATACCGCATCTCAATTCTCTGTCTTATTGACAATTGCCGCTCTGAGCGGCAATTGTCATTAAGACAGAGAATTGAGATGCGGTATCAATAAGATAAGAATTATATTGATAAAGTTCTTGATGGTGTGGCATCATTTAAACCACGAATATCTCAGCGGTTCAGTATAAGACGGACACTGTGTTGGTATTCCAAACTATATGTTAAATTAGCGGTCTTCAGATGCGGTACACACGCGGAGGATCTATGGGTGGCGCCCGTTAATTAATCTTCAAAAGTTCAAACAAGAAATCGACAACAACAAATATTGTTAATAATTTTTTAGCATACATACGACCACAAAAAAGACACAATCCAAATACAGCCAAATGCACTAATTTGTCAAATTGCCGGAACGCCTCGGTCACCCAAATGCATGATGGTTTTAGTAAAATATGATGTTTGGTAAATTTTAACAGTATTAATAAAAGTTAATTTTTAATTGAAATAAAGGGATATCTCCTCATCTTTCATGTCAATGGTATCAAGCAGCAACGTTTCAGGTCCCACCTGGGAAACTTTTTTAATGTTGAAGACACAGGATTAACCCAAACGCAATTTATTTCAAAACACACCATGTTACATTTAAAAGTCATAGTGTTGACATTTTTTGGTTGCATAGATTTATTTTTCAATACTTCCCAAAGATCATTTTGGAAAACCATGTGCTGGCATCAGAAGGCCACTCCTAATAGCCTGTAATATACTTTAATCTTATCGATACACAAACACAAGATTCATTACAGACATGTTAAATCGCTCAAATCATTCTGAATAGCTTACTGGCAGTTGTTCCTAAATAAAATAACGTGGAGGAATTTACTTACCGCAAACACCTGGCGTATGGGTCTTATTCTGACACCGAGGAGCCTGATCAGCTGCTGCCGCTGTAAATTGTTACTGTGATTAGCTTAACAGCTATAGGCGGAATAAATGATTTCATGCCTATTAAAGTAACCTATAATACCCTGCTGGGCCCTTAATTAACAAGGAGTTTCCAGAATTTATGTGTGGAATGTTAATGAAAAAAGGAAGCAGAAAAATATCAGGACAAATTTGTTGCTTTTACATACACCCCTCCCCCACCTTCCCAAAACCAAAAATTACATATTTATAGGGAAAACTAAGTTCATAAGAAAACAGTTTACCAACCAATCACGCCGTCGCTAATGCTTTATATAATATCCTCTGTCTGGAAAGCTGTCGGTCAGCTTGAGGTTGGACAGATTTCTAGGGTTACGCACAGCAAAGATCAGCCAATGCCTCTCAATGCAAACGCGGCTGATTTGCAGAGCGCTCAGCACCTCAGTGGGGTCCGTTTCGTTAGGAAGCAGACACCATCTTTCTGGAGGAGCCGCGGTATTTGGAGCAAAATTTTAGCCCGTTTTAAAAAAAAGCAAATCAGGAAGTGGACGAGGTTTGAGGTAAATAAGGGGTCATTAACCCCACTAATTATCTGTGTCATCTAAAGATGACCCGAATACACACACCAAGATCAGGCATTACAAACCTTCACAACCAACACCGACTACACTCAATCTGCAAGGAACCTCCCGTGCATAGGGCCCTATCACATTCTTCACGCAAAAACGTACGCAGAACACGTGATTTTTTGCGCAAACGTTAACGTGCGTAAATCATCGCTGGTATTACAATCCTCGCGCATTTTTTCATCCATCAAAAAATAAAACCGCGCGCAGTAATGTTGCGCACAGAAATCAGTGTGCGGACTGTTTTTTTCATGTGATTCAGCCAATCAGAATTAAGAACCACAATTGTCTCACGTTAAGTTTTTGCACCTGTCAAAGTCAATCTGCGCATATATGCTGCAGCAGTAATACATGCACACACAACTTCTCAAATTTATTGTTTGGGTATGAGTAGAATGTGTAACTATACTTTGCTGCGTATTGTTTTTTGGGCTGGTGTATTTGGTTTCGGCCAGGTTGATACAATTTGCCATTAACACCAGCTTTCAGGAGTTGCTAAAATTATGCACGCAAAGGCTGTGCGTTACAAACTGCGCATAGATTGTAATACCATCCGCGTACAAGCGCACAAACGCATTTGCGCTCACAATGTTAAGTATAGGACGCGGGAAGCACAGTAAGTTTGCGCAGGTTCACCCGCGGTAGATGACTACGTGCATTTGTTGCGCTGACTTTGTAATACGACGTTCAGCGCAAAGGGTTTTGCCCCTCGCGTTAATGCGTTTTTGCGCCGGCACAAACGTTTACGTGAAGATTGTAATCGGGCCCACTAGAGTATAGTCTATGACAGACAGTGGATCCCAACCGCAGTCCTCAAGTCCCCCTAACAGGTCAGGTTTTCCAGATATCTGAAGCACAGCACAGGTGATATGATTTGCTGCTCAGTGATTGCAGTATTCAGTCTGCATTTCCCCAAGGGAATCCTTAAACTCTGGTCTGTTGGGGGTACTTGAGGACCGCGGTTGGGAAGCACTGGCCTATGTGATGTTCCACAGGAGCGATGCAAAGATATTTTACTACTTTGCATATTGGCTCCAGAACAGGCCTCTAAAGTTCTAACCCCATGCAATGATACCCAAAGTGCAAACACGTTTTAAAGCCAGCTGGGAATATATCCAAAATGACATCTTTCCAGCTGATCCTGTATGGAGCTCAGACCTGCAGTAACTCCTTTTGGCCAGTAGATGACAACATCTGAGGCCAAAAAGGTTATTACACTAAGGACTACATTGGTAATATTACCAAATATTTCTTACGGCAGGCTTCAAAATTTCAAGTCCCAAGCTACTAACCAGGCCATAAGAGTTACTCGCCACCAGTTGCTCCCCCTAACCCCTACCCAGCCCTTAACTCTGCCCCTAAACACACCCCCTTAAATTATCTTATGAAAATACACTGTCAAAGGTTTTATTTAGAATAAAGTTACAAAAATAACATTAATACCCAGACATCAGACCCCAGATACATGTATACCCAGTCATCAGAGCCCAGTGTGAGGAGGCAGGGAAGCTCCTCTCCACCCCCCCCCCCCGAGCTGGGTCAGGTTAGGCAGCTGTTCCCTGCCACCATGCAGCCTGGGGAAAGGGGGGCTGCACGGTGGCACCGCTGGAATACGCATGCCAAAATAATTTATTGTGCTGTCTGCGTGTGCATTTCCACTCGCCAAATGAGAGTCGAAATTTTGAGCCCTGTCTTACGTTAAAAAAAAATTTAAATAATTTTAATTATATTTATAAAAAATCCCTTGGTAGTGCCATCCCTATGCCATACCTCCTCTAACACCACTGACAATATGTAGGGATGCACCAATAGCAATATTTTAAGACTGAGTAGCGATCCTTTTTTTCAGGTACTCACCGATACCTAGTACCTATACTTTTATTTAAAGTCATGTGACGCTTTCCAATAAATAATTTAGGATTTTGCTGAAAGCCTATCCAGTATATGTTAATAGGTTAGTATTGAAATGTACGGCCAGACACCCCATTTACCCACTGTACAGCCTGCACACACACACAAATATATATATATATATATATTAGTGTCAAGGAAGAAGATGGCACTCAAGGGTTAAAATATTAGTTAAATCCTTTATCCATTAAAATAGAAGAGCGAAATGCTCTTAATGCATTCCGTTAGCAGCCTCAGCCCCTCAGACACAGGCAAGCCGGCCCAGCGTTGGCTTCCGGTATCAGGGCATCTGCACGAGTACCAAGTGCACGTGCAAATGCCGGTATCGGCACCGATACTGGTATCGGTGCATCCCTACCAGTATGGTGTTGGTTATACTCAAAACGCAGAATTGCTTATGTATGAACATGCTGAACGGGACACTGCTTCAAGTTGTCGAGTCTGGTGAAAGGCTTCTCATAAGAACAAGGCAAAACAGTGACATGAAAAATAAATAAAATATTTCTCGTGTCACAGTTCCAGCCAGTTCAGAAAGTTAGACATAGAACTCTTTTTTTTTTTTTTAAGTGACAATAATTTCTGAAAAAATACATTTTTAATGGTCTTACAATGTTCATGATGGAGCAACAAAACGTAGCTCGTGCTAATCGGCTGCAGGTTGGGAGAGTGATTTGCCTTTTTTTGGCCACTAGGGACTGGTTTCCCGGCCTTAGCGGCAATAAATTTTTCAGCAATAACCAAACCTGTAAATTGCTCATAAGCCTGGAATTAATTCCACTTTTCCCTATAAATCACGAATAAACTGCGTGGTTTGGTTTTAAAACAAATTGCTTTTGCTGGGATATTGTGTTTTGACTGTGTCAGCATACGAACAAGTAATCCTGTAAAACGTTCTAAAGTCCTTCGACAAAACCTTCGCTTATTATAGAATATAAATCTCCGCGCTTAAGAGTTTGGATACAGACCACAACTGTATGATGTAGGAGCAAACAGATGCTTTTGTATTAGAGATGTAAAAATTATGGATAGACTGTTTATTCGCTTTGCTGATTATCAGTAGCCAATATTTGGAAATATATCAATAATTGCTTCAGGCCTTTTATTTGCAGATATTTGGCCAAGGCAGTTCACTTCAGCCACGACACATGAAGTCCCACAGCATGGGGAAATTTGAGGCCTCTCCTACAGCATTTTGGATGGCAGCCGATGCAGGACCGCTGCCCACTGATGGTATTGCGCATGAGTGTGATGACAACGGAGATGGGCCTTCCCTCCCACCTGGCAGATAATTCTTTTGACCCTCTTTACGTCTGGTACCGCACGAGTCACCAATCTTGGCCTGTCAGATGCTTTGGAACTACAGTTCCCATGAGGCTCCACCAACCTAATGAGTAGCTTCTTGAGTATCATGGGAGATGTAGTTCCAAAACATCAGGACTGCCACGGTTGTGGAACCCTTACCTACGGGTCACATGAGGTATCAATGCAAATGCCACAACCAAGACATTACAAAAGTTCGTAAAAATAAAAGCTTACATAAAAAATATTTCTTTATTAAATGTAATAACTGAAATGGGCATGGTGCAATATTTACAATTTTATTAAACACATTCAGTTAACCCCTTAAGGACCGGGTGGGTGTCAACGCCGGCGAGGCGTACAGGTATGCCTCGCTGACAGGTGAGGCAGCAAGCCACTGATTTCAGTTTGCCCCACAGCCGATGCGCATCATTGGCTGCAGGGGGACGGCCTGAGTTCAGGTTGTCTTTCTGCAGGCAATGGCGCGTAGTGGCTGCGGAGACGGGCCAAGACAGCCCATTGAAGTCATATATGCCCTGCGGCGTCAAAGCCGTCCAGCGGCGTCAAAGGGTTAATGGCATAATGTCAGATTTGTGTTGCTTTTTCAAAACAAATGTACAGAATATTGGCACCAGATATCGACAAGAAAGGCTGCTAAGAATCAGTATCGGCTTTGAAAAATTGTATCGGTCTATCCCTAGTAAAAATTCTGAAAGTGTGTGTGGAATTTTGTCTTAAATGGAAAGTCATACAACCCCCCCCAGATAGATAAAAAATGTTTGAGGGGTATCCAATAATACAGTCGCCACCTTGTGGCGAATATTAACTGCAGCTAAAAACCAGATGACTACAATGTAATGGTTTGAATAGGAGTTCGTCCTACTTTCTGTATGTTGGAAATACGTTGAACAACGGTGTCAGCATAGCTTAGTGAAAAAGTGCAGATTTAGTAACAGAGCACAGGTGCTCAGCCTTGGTCCTCCATAGGTTCTGGAAGTACATGTCCCATGATATAAGCCAATCATTAGGACGACAGAGCCTTGTTAGGGTTTGAGTAAGAGTTAAGTTTAGAACACATCAAAGCTTAAGAGAACGCTACTGCCATTGTTTGAAGGGTGCACTTCTATTCAACCAACGGTAATGACATTGTTTGAAGCTATTCAACGATTTTAACTTTTTTTTTTACTCTGCATTAATAAATTCAGCCGCGAGGTGGAGACTTTCTTATGTTGGATCCCTGAGAGGACACATTCCCACCAAGTGCATACAAAAATAAGTCCTAAGGTGAAAAGAAACATAACTTTTCCCTTATCCTTTGACAATTACGGGGCTCTAGAGACAGAAATGCATATTGCTTTCGCCTTCGTGCTTTCTATCCCACAATTTGCTTGATCCTCAGAGTCCTCAAGGCCTTGACACGTTGCACAGTCTAACAGTTTGTGATTAATCCCTTTACTAGTCTCTCCACATTATTGCATATTAAGTAACAAGAATCCAAGTCTCTAGAGCAGGGGTCGGCAACCACGGCCCTCCAGATGTTTTCAACTACATGTCCCGTGATACTCAGCCACTCATTAGGCAGACTGGGTCTTGTGGGAAATGTAGTTCCAAAACATTTGGAGGGCCAAGCTTGTGCACCTTTAGTTCTAGAGCTTGAGACTATTTTACACTTTTTTTTTTTTTAAATCTGTCATCTCCTTAACTCAAACATCCAACTCCGATATCAAGCGGTTAACAGAAATGGACTATTTACAAACCTGCACTGTGAAAGATTTATTGTCTTCAATTAAAACTTGAACACAACTGTTTGTGCATCATTAGTTCAGGCAGGTTGTGTTGGTCTACAACTGTGACTTAGATGAGGCTCAGACCTCATTTTATAAGTAACCCGCTGGCTGGAGTACTCACTGCTCTATAACTGTGGAGACCCAGGTTTGAATCCCGGCCAGAGCACCTCTCCAGTAAGTGTCCTTGGGCAAGTCACCTAACAGTACATACTTGCCTACCGCACAATATTGGCTGTGGATTTCAGTGGTATTGTATCTACCTAACCTAACCACCAGGTCGCTGATCTATAATCATGGAAAGATGACTTGATCCCACTCAGAAGACACCACCAGCGAGTGTCCTTGGGCAAGACACCTAACGATATGGATGCACCGACCTCACAAAATGCTTGTACATCTCATAGATTGTAAATTCCCTTGGGAACAGGGTCCCACTGAATCAGGTCATCATCCATGTGTGATATTCTAATGTATCAACCCCTTGTACCCTGATCTTGTAAAGCGCTGCGGAATACGAGGCGCCATATAAATGAAGGATAATAATAGCAGCCCATGCAGCAATCCAGGGAATCCATGGTGGTTCGCAAACCTTTTTCACCTACACCTCAGCCACCACACACTCTCGCACCCCCAGCGGCATGCAATTGTCCCAAATTAATATTACTCTGAAGTTCTCCTTCCTTTTCGCCAGAGTGTAGAAAGACACAGATTGACATAAAAAGGTAAATACAGATGGTATCTTGACAGCGGATACCTTCTGATAATGTGCATGCTAAATGTACTCAGATATTTTATTTCTCCCCCAAATGCTTTATATCACTGCGCTCACATCCAGCACACCATTTTTAATCCTGCCAGTGGTGACAGAAATTGAGTTGGAAGACCGACAATTTAATCAAATGTTTTGAATTTACAAGACTCGAGGTGAAACCTGAACAATTTAAATATAAATAAATAAAAGCCCATGGCAGCGAAACAAAGTCTTCGTGCTGTCACCAGAACATCCGAGAAATACGCCATGTCTCGCTTTTTTGATTTCACCTCGTAAAGCAGTTGAGGTTGCAATAAGATCCAGGTGAGCGGAACATCCATCCAAACTCTGGACTAAAGCGAGTGATAAACACGGACCGATGCGAAGAAAAACTGGGAATTATTTATGTCATGACTAAGGAAACCTCGTTTTTCGGACATAAAACAAAACCGTATGGGGCTCGTCTCACAAAAGACCTATAAAAACAAATAACAAAAAATCAAGCAAGAGGAAAACTTTATGTACATAAAACACATACTATAGGTAGAACAGGTTCCAAAACATTTCTCGGTCAATGACTTTTCTGACACCATCTCCAAGCCGCCAGGTTATGTAATCCAGTGGAACACGTGCGCTTTGATTCGGCAGCAGACACACACACAAAAGTGTCTACAGTCGGGAAGATTAGAAACTGAATTCATAACATTATTAGATACATTTACAGGGCAGAAAATAGTAAGTACGACGTGTAGTCTACAAATAACAAGCCGCAGAACGCTCTAGATTTTTCTTTCTTTTTGAATTTAAGTTGGCAACAGGTATCACACTAACCGAACAATACATCAGACTTCATGTGTGAGGTGGAAAGAAGGTGTGACGCGCAAGCCTGTGCATGACTGCTGCCACAAGAATGAACCGAGAATGAATCATGGCATATCAAAAAGAGCAGAATTTTTTTTTGTCACGGTGAACAAGGTCTTCCTCAAACATAAGGCCACACCAGGCATGGTGCAAAGGAATTAGGCCTTTCAGTCTGAGAGTAATATCCTTTCCCGCTCTAATTTGCATGAAATCGCTGGGTGTTTTACAGACCCCAAGTTATGTATGTGTAGAATTGCACCGCTTAACCCCTTCACTGCTTTGCACTTGTGTGCGGAGCTCCTTTTTACCGTTTTTGCTCATCAAGTTTAAACACGATTTGAAGTCATATTTTATTATACGACCCAAACTGCTCATAAATTCTTTTTTACCACAGACTCGGCAGATTCCGAACATATCATTATTGTATGTATACGTCATGTCCTGCCAGAAGGCTATAACACATATGTGAAGAAGAAGAAAAAAAAGTGAATTTCCATTAAAACCTCAGGTCATCTACACCGTGTAAAATTATTTTTTTCACATTTTATCATCCAAGTCTTTACGTTACATATTCTATGGGGTACACTTGTTTAAAAAAAAAAATTGAAATAGGAACCTGTTACTGTATTATTCTTACAAAATACGTGGTTTTAGCTAAAAATGGGGAAAAAAAAAAACATTTAAAAAGGGACATGCATGCTTTGCTAGTGTTTTTAAAAACGTGCAATGCCTTTTGAATGAGTCAGTAGTGTCATTCAGCAGGAATATTTACCTGATGTTTTTTGGAGTTTTCCATGCCCACCTCAGGAGGCATTTGTAAGCTAACCAATCAGTGCCTATACCCAGGTATAGCTAAAAAACACACTGAGCATGTGTGACTGAGTTGCTCCTCCTCCCTCCTGCACTGTGAGCTGAGGGGAGCGCGGGGCTGAACTTTCACACCCAGCTACTGCAGAAACGGGGAAGGAAAGAAATCTATACACACACAAGGAGAGAAAAAAAAAACAGCAGAGAGAGGGACAGCAAAGAAAAACAGAGACAGCACAAGAAAGAGTCCGCATGTGAGAGCGGCTCAGCGGCTGAGCGCGAGAGCGGCTCAGCGGCTCAGCGCGAGAGCGGCTGAGCGGCTGAGCGCGAGAGCGGCTGAGCGCGAGAGCGGCTGAGCGCGAGAGCGGCTCAGCGGCTGAGCGCGAGAGCGGCTCAGCGGCTGAGCGCGAGAGCGGCTCAGCGGCTGAGCGCGAGAGCGGCTCAGCGGCTGAGCGCGAGAGCGGCTCAGCGGCTGAGCGCGAGAGCGGCTCAGCGGCTGAGCGGCTGAGCGCGAGAGCGGCTCAGCGGCTGAGCGCGAGAGCGGCTGAGCGCGAGAGCGGCTCAGCGGCTGAGCGCGAGAGCGCTCAGCGGCTGAGCGCGAGAGCGGCTCAGCGGCTGAGCGCGAGAGCGGCTCAGCGGCTGAGCGCGCGAGAGCGGCTCAGCGGCTGAGCGCGAGAGCGCCTCAGCGGCTGAGCGCGAGAGCGGCTCAGCGGCTGAGCGCGAGAGCGGCTGAGCGGCTGAGCGCGAGAGCGGCTGAGCGCGAGAGCGGCTCAGCGGCTGAGCGCGAGAGCGGCTGAGCGGCTGAGCGCGAGAGCGGCTCAGCGGCTGAGCGCGAGAGCGGCTCAGCGGCTGAGCGCGAGAGCGCTCAGCGGCTGAGCGCGAGAGCGGCTCAGCGGCCTGAGCGCGAGAGCGGCTCAGCGGCTGAGCGCGAGAGCGGCTCAGCGGCTGCGCGAGAGCGGCTCAGCGGCTGAGCGCGAGAGCGGCTCAGCGGCTGAGCGCGAGAGCGGCTCAGCGGCTGAGCGCCGAGAGCGGCTCAGCGGCTGAGCGCGAGAGCGGCTCAGCGGCTGAGCGCGAGAGCGGCTCAGCGGCTGAGCGCGAGAGCGACTCAGCGGCTGAGCGCGAGAGCGACTCAGCGGCTGAGCGCGAGAGCGACTCAGCGGCTGAGCGCGAGAGCGACTCAGCGGCTGAGCGCGAGAGCGACTCAGCGGCTGAGCGCGAGAGCGACTCAGCGGCTGAGCGCGAGAGCGACTAAGCGGCTGAGCGCGAGAGCGACTCAGCGGCTGAGCGCGAGAGCGACTCAGCGGCTGAGCGCGAGAGCGACTCAGCGGCTGAGCGCGAGAGCGACTCAGCGGCTGAGCGCGAGAGCGACTCAGCGGCTGAGCGCGAGAGCGACTCAGCGGCTGAGCGCGAGAGCGGCTGAGCGCGAGAGCGACTCAGCGGCTGAGCGCGAGAGCGGCTGAGCGCGAGAGCGACTCAGCGGCTGAGCGCGAGAGCGACTCAGCGGCTGAGCGCGAGAGCGACTCAGCGGCTGAGCGCGAGAGCGACTCAGCGCTGAGCGCGAGAGCGACTCAGCGGCTGAGCGCGAGAGCGACTCAGCGGCTGAGCGCGCGAGAGCGACTCAGCGGCTGAGCGCGAGAGCGACTCAGCGGCTGAGCGCGAGAGCGACTCAGCGGCTGAGCGCGAGAGCGACTCAGCGGCTGAGCGCGAGAGCGACTCAGCGGCTGAGCGCGAGAGCGACTCAGCGGCTGAGCGCGAGAGCGACTCAGCGGCTGAGCGCGAGAGCGACTCAGCGGCTGAGCGCGAGAGCGACTCAGCGGCTGAGCGCGAGAGCGACTCAGCGGCTGAGCGCGAGAGCGACTCAGCGGCTGAGCGCGAGAGCGACTCAGCGGCTGAGCGCGAGAGCGACTCAGCGGTGAGCGCGAGAGCGACTCAGCGGCTGAGCGCGAGAGCGACTCAGCGGCTGAGCGCGAGAGCGACTCAGCGGCTGAGCGCGAGAGCGGCTCAGCGACTGAGCGACTCAGCGGCTCAGCGACTGAGCGACTCAGCGGCTGAGCGCGAGAGCGGCTCAGCGACTGAGCGCGAGAGCGGCTGAGCGCGAGAGCGACTCAGCGGCTGAGCGCGAGAGCGGCTGAGCGCGAGAGCGACTGAGCGCGAGAGCGACTCAGCGGCTGAGCGCGAGAGCGACTCAGCGGCTGAGCGCGAGAGCGACTCAGCGGCTGAGCGCGAGAGCGACTCAGCGGCTGAGCGCGAGAGCGACTCAGCGGCTGAGCGCGAGAGCGACTCAGCGGCTGAGCGCGAGAGCGACTCAGCGGCTGAGCGCGAGAGCGACTCAGCGGCTGAGCGCGAGAGCGACTCAGCGGCTGAGCGGAGAGCGACTCAGCGGCTGAGCGCGAGAGCGACTCAGCGGCTGAGCGCGAGAGCGACTCAGCGGCTGAGCGCGAGAGCGACTCAGCGCTGAGCGCGAGAGCGACTCAGCGGCGCTGAGCGCGAGAGCGACTCAGCGGCTGAGCGCGAGAGCGACTCAGCGGCTGAGCGCGAGAGCGATCAGCGCTGAGCGCGAGAGCGACTCAGCGCTGAGGCGAGAGCGACTCAGCGGCTGAGCGCGAGAGCGACTCAGCGAGCGCTGAGCGCGAGAGCGACTCAGCGGCTGAGCGCGAGAGCGACTCAGCGGCTGAGCGCGAGAGCGACTCAGCGGCTGAGCGCGAGAGCGACTCAGCGGCTGAGCGCGAGAGCGACTCAGCGGCTGAGCGCGAACGACTCAGCGGCTGAGCGCGAGAGCGGCTGAGCGCGAGAGGCGACTCAGCGCTGAGCGCGAGAGCGGCTGAGCGCGAGGCGACTCAGCGGCTGAGCGCACGAGAGGCTGAGCGCGAGAGCGGCTCAGCGCGAGAGCGACTCAGCGCGAGAGCGGCTCAGCGCGAGAGCGGCTCAGCGCGAGAGCGACTCAGCGGCTCAGCGCGAGAGCGGACTCAGCGCGAGAGCGACTCAGCGGGCTGAGCAACGCGAGAGCGGCTGATCAGCGCGAGAGCGACTGAGCGCTGAGCGCGAGAGCGACTCAGCGGCTGAGCGCGAGAGCGGCTGACGCGCGAGAGCGATCACGGCTGAGCGCGCACGAGAGCGACTCAGCGGCGAGCGCAGAGAGCGACTCAGCGGCTGAGCGCGAGAGCGACTCAGCGGCTGAGCGCGAGCTCAGCGGACTGAGCGCGGAGAGAGCGCGACTGAGCGGCTCAGCGGCGCAGAGACCGGACTCAGCGGCTGAGCGCGACTCAAAGCGACTGAGAGCGCTGAGCGACTGAGAGCGCCGAGAAGCGCTCAGCGGCGAGAGCGACTCAGCGGCTGAGCGCGAGAGCGGGGACTGAGCGGCGATCAGCGCGAGAGCGACTCAGCGGCTGAGCGCGAGAGCGGTGAGCCTGAGCGGCTCAGCGCTGAAGAGCGATCAGCGGAGAGCGACTCAGCGGCTGAGAGCGCTGCCGACTGAGCGCGAAGCGCAGCGCGAGAGCGACTCAGCGCGCTGAGCGAGCGGAGAGCGACTCAGCGTTGCGAGCGGCTGAGAGCGGCTCAGCGGGAGAGCGACTCAGCGCGCGACCGAGCGGCTGAGCGCGAGAGCGACGCGACGGCGGCTGAGCGCGAGCGCTGACGAGGAGCCGCGAGAGCGACTCAGCGGCTGAGCGCGAGAGCGACTCAGCGGCTGAGCGCTGAGCGCGAAAGAGCTGGCGCGAGAGCGACTCAGCGGCTGAGCGCGAGAGCGACTCAGCGGCTGAGCGCGGCTCAGAGGACGTCAGCTGAGCGGAGGAGCGACTCAGCGAGTGCGACTCAGCGTGAGCGCTGAGCGCGAGAGAGCGACTCAGCGGCTGAGCGCTGAGCAGAGAGCGACTCAGCGGCTGAGCGCGGAGAGCGACTCAGCGGCTGAGCGCGAGAGCGACTCAGCGGCTGAGCGCGACTCAGCGGCTGAGCGCGAGAGCGACTCAGCGGCTGAGCGCGACTCAGCGGCTGAGCGCGAGAGCGACTCAGCGGCTGAGCGCGACTCAGCGGCTGAGCGCGAGAGCGACTCAGCGCTGAGCGCGACTCAGCGGCTGAGCGCGACTCAGCGGCTGAGCGCGAGAGCGACTCAGCGGCTGAGCGCGAGAGCGACTCAGCGGCTGAGCGCGAGAGCGACTCAGCGGCTGAGCGCGAGAGCGACTCAGCGGCTGAGCGCGAGAGCGACTCAGCGGCTGAGCGCGAGAGCGACTCAGCGGCTGAGCGCGAGAGCGACTCAGCGGCTGAGCGCGAGAGCGACTCAGCGGCTGAGTGTGTTTTGCTGTCACAGTTGCAGAGATGCTAATCTTCAGTTCCTCGGTTTCCCCAGTCTGAGATCCTGAGCTGCACAGCTTGTGTTAGTTCATACAGTCAAAAGGTATTTATAAAGTGCTAGCGAGTTCCGTAGCGCTGTACAATGGGAGAGGCAGAATAACAAATGTCCATACAAGTTAAACACACAGAACAGTAGGAGAGCCTGCCCAAGAGCTTACAATCTAAGAGGAGAGGGGTGACACACTAGGTGAGGGTAATAGCAGAGTATGTGAAGTACTGGGTGCATGGGGGCTGTGGGCAAAATGGAGCAAGAAATGTAGTTCATGTGAAGCTTTGGTGGCTGCAATAGTGGGTGGAGCAGTAGGCGAGGAGGAGGCGGAGAATATTCAGGAAGTATGAGCTGAAGAAACTCCCCTAGCTGAGGGGCGTCACCAGAGAAGATCAAAATGACGGAGTTTAAAGCAGGAAAATAAAAAAAAATTACACATTTTTAAAACTTTTATTGATTTATTCTAGTTTGTCTATAGGTATGAAAGTGTTTAAATGTCAATTTAAAAAAACTTTTTCTAAACATGCATATCATTTAATTTAGTGCAGCATTTTTTAATGTAACCTGGTCATGCGTAACGTCACTAGAAACATCACTGCTCTGGAGATAGAGGTGGGGGGTCCTTTGAAACCGCGCATCTCCACCATAGGGATTTCCCCCAACTGACATCATTGCACCCAAACAAGAGAGGTAAGTATTCCCCAGAATACCCCGCTCACCGGATGACGTGTGGGGAACGCCATAACATTCCCCACACGTCATCCGCAGCGAAGTGGTTAAATTCCCTATTCTCCACTACTGAGCTCAGCACACAGTGTACATTGTATGGACTGACTCCATATAATGGGCAGTCCTGAGCTTCTCTTGCCGTTGTGACCCCTTCACAAAGATATGTCACAGTAAAGCACTTGTCCTGTAAAAGACAGAAGGCATTAATGTAACTCGGAGCAGAGACATCTCAGCAGGAAGACTGTTGGCCCTTTGTGCTTCTTTGAGAAACATACAACTGGATAACGGGAAGCGACTAACCAGCAAGTAAGTGTTTAAGTAAGGGGGAGGAGCTTCAGCAGTTTAATTGAAGTGACATATATATATATATATATTTTTTTTAGCTGCACAGATGTTATATTTAAAAGTAGAGACTGTATTAAATAGTCTATGGATATACCGCAATATGATTTTCTCTGAAAGCTCTTTGATAGAGAGTTCAAGTAGATAAACAATGAAACATCAAATATGCACAATCCGGTTAATAGCCATGAGACCAACTCTTCATAGCAGCCAAAATAGTAGGTCACTGGTAGGGATGAGCCGAACACTCTCCGAGTTCAGTTCGAGCCCGAACCCAAACTTCCCATTTGTTCGGGACCGAACCCGAACCCCCATGCATGTCAATGGGGCTGAAAATTCGTTTTTTTGGAGTGCCCTCCAAGAGGGCATATATGCTACATATTTGCCATAAAAGGTGTATGGGGGTCCGGGTAGTGCCATGGGGGACAGGAAACAAGGACAAAAAGTAAAAAAAAAAAAAACTTTTTTAAAAGGGACAGCGAGTTTTCCATGAAATAAGGGTTAAAAATAAAAACGAAAAATTCCTTCAAATATCATGCCTAGGAGGTCCCCATAACCTGCCCGTGAAGTGGCGGATTTCTAGGATGTATAGAAATATGCAAAAACTAAAAAATGACATTTCAAATGACGGTAAATGCTTTTCCTTTAATCTATCCATAAACAACTGCTTGGGGCGGCAGTCTGTATGAAAAGAGGAGACATTTTCGGACACGCAGAAAAAGTTTACAGATTTGTTTGCCGGTGAAAAGCAGGAGAATGGAAACTTCTAGACCAAAAAGTCGATTTGGAAAGTGAGATAAATGGGAGAATTTTTCTGGTTCGGCTATTTTGACCTAGAATTTTCCATTCTCCAGTCATTCTGAGTTTCACCTTTCTCTGAATAACCATGTCAGGGTTATTCAGAGAGCGGTGAAGAGCAGGAGAATGACTGCAGAATGGAAAATTCTAGGTCAAAATAGCCAAACCAGAAAAATTCTCCCATTTAGGCTAGGGTCAGACTAGCGAATTTTTAACGTGCGTTTAACGCATTTTTTTCGAGAACGCAGAACCGCTAGTACGGACGTACAGAGTGCGCTGCGTCCACTAGCGGCGTGTGCGTGATTTGGAGACGTCCGACCCTGCTCATGTCCGGCCAACATAACGTCCAGACACCCAAAGTTTCCTGGTTTGGATCGGTAAAAAAATCACGCACAAAAATGCGCATCGTATGACCGTTTTCGCGCAATCCGTGAAAAAATACGGCAATGCGTTCGGACGCACTTTTTGACGGTTGCTGCGAAAAATGCGTTAGTCTGACCCTAGCCTTATCTCACTTTCCAAATTGGCTATTTGGTCCAGATTGTTCTCTTTTCCTGCCATTCTCCTGGTTTTCACCTTTCTCTGAACAACCCCGAGAGAGAGGTGAAAGCCAGGAGAACTGGCAAGAGAAGAGAACAATCTAGACCAAATAGCCGATTTGGAAAGTGAGATAAATGGGAGAATTTTTCTGGTTTGGCTATTTTGACCTAGAATTTTCCATTCTCCAGTCATTCTCCTGCTTTTCACCGCTCTCTGAATAACCCTGTGAATGTTTAATCCCGAGGTGAAAAATAACATTGCTTTAGATGTTTTTCAAACACCAGTTAAATGCAGCATATTAGGATGTTTTAGGGAAATTAATTCTCAAATCTCAATCAGAAGCAGACACCACCCCACCCTCAGTATATTGTACAATGTATCAAATTGATTACCAGACTAAAAACACCTGGTGCTATGCCCGTTTGTGAACAGAGGTCATTTAGAGTTGATAAATCTTTCCACGTACACATTAGTTTTTAATTCAATATCTAATAAACCGTTGCTTATAATATTCTGCAGTAAAGAGTCTCTTTATTTCTAGAGTTTTTAGTATTTTTTTAAGCATTTTCTATACTTTTTTCAAATTTTTTTTTTTTTTTTCAAACCCAAACCGAACACGCCCAAAAAGTTTGAAATTCGCGAACTTTCGAACTGCCAAAGTTCGGGTCGAACTCCGAACCCTAACAGCTCATCCCTAGTCACTGGCTCCAAGGTGATCATGGACATTTTAAGGGGTTATTCACCAACGTCCGAATTGGACAGAATTGTACCGTTCTTTGCAATTTCGGGTCAATTCGTCTATTTACTAAGCTGTCAATTCGCCAAATGCAGGTGACTTGACAGCAAAATATGCAGGTCTATTCACTAAATGGTGAAACTCTAATTGGCAGTAGAAGAGAAAAATCTAGACCAAATAACGGATTTGGAAAGTGAGATAAATGGGAGAAATTTTCTGATTTGGCTATTTCAACCTAGAATTTTCACTTCTCCTGCCAAGTGTCCTGACTTCACCCTCTAAACCAGTGTTTCCCTAACCTGTCCTCGGGACCCTCAACAAGGCCAGATTTTGCAGATCACCTTGGGGAAATGCAGACTGAATCCTGCAATCACTGAGCAGCAAATCGTATCACCTGTGCTGTGCTTCAGATGTCTGGCAAACCTGGCGTGTCAGCGGGTCCTGAGGACAGGTTTGTGAGACACTGCTTTAGTGAACAGACCTGATGGTGTATTTTTCGATACAAGTCAGAGGCACCAAAATTGTCCCATAGCAGACTATTGTGTCTTCTATTCACAGAATGCCGAATGCACTGAAATTCCGGCAAAAAGCCATAATTTTTGGTGTTTAAGTTCGACAGGTTTAAACAGGCGAATCCCATAGGTTTCAATGTAACAAAGCAACATTAAAAAAAAAATTTAAAGACCATTTATTCAGTTTTAGCAAAGGCCCTTTTTATTTTTTAAATGACATCTTTGCAAGTACCTTTTAAAATTTTGGAACAGATCTTTTTATTACTTTTAAAGGACTTGTTTTTATTATTATATTGGAACTATTTAACCCCAGATCAATCCGGCTTTCGTCCAATAAACTTTTTTTAAATACTGACAAAACTGTAACGATGCTCATTAGAACAAAACCTAAACTAGATAAATTGCAAATACCCCATCTAGGAGTCAGGACAAAATCAAATGTCACGCTGACCACAGTCACTTCTCTCAAATATATCTAGGTATGTGGTTAGACCCAAATCTATCCTTTGGCCCCCACATCGAAAAACTCTCATCTAACCTTTATCCCAAACTAGGTGCCCTGTACAGAAACAAATCCTGCCTGAGCCCCGCGGTAAGAAAGCAGATTGTGCAACAAATGCTTATGCCGGCTATTGAATACGGAGATGCAGTGTATGCAGCCGCCCCGCAAACACACCTTCAGAAACGTATTACATTTTATAACTCATTCTGTCGCTTTGTGCTACAATGTAACTACATGACCCAAAATTGTGACATGTTAAAAGAGCTAAGGCTAGGGTCAAACGAAAGCATTTTTACACGCGAACGTAAAAAAGTGCATCCGAATGCATTGACGTATTTTTTCACGGAATACGCGACAACGGTCATACGATGCGCATTTTCGTGCGTGATTCTTTACGGATCCAAACCAGGAAACTTTGGGTGTCTGGACGTTATGTTGGCCGGAGACGAGCAGGGTCTGACGTCTCCAAATCACACACACACACCGCTAGCGGGCGCAGCGCACTCTGCACGTCCGTACTCGAGGTTCTGCGTTCTCGAAAAAATGCGTTAATTTTCCACTTGCGTTGCGCGGCCGGACTTTTGTGCGACCGTACTTCGTATATTGGCCATCATTGCCCGTCATTTGCTGCTAGTGAGGCCGTAATTAAGTGCGCTAGAACGCACGTTAAAAGTGCGCTGGTCTGACCCCAGCCTAAACTGGCCGTCGCTGGACTCTAGACACACTCTTCATTCACCTTTCCAACCTGGTGTTTAAGAGCTTTTCTGGGAAGCTACCACCCTATCTGAATAGGCTGCTTCCCTCAGCAGTTCCCTCGTTCTGTAACCTCCGATCCAGGACCAGCACCTTACTTGCAATACCACAGTACAAAAAGAAAGTGGCTCGATCCTCATTTTCCTACAGAGCACCGCAATTATGGAATAACCTCCCAGACGCCATCAAATCTTCCCCCAGTCTAAAGTCACTCAAGAGCTCCCTAATTTCAGAGGATATGGGTAAGTAGTCAATGTAATAGAGCAGCAGGAAATGCTAGCAGAATGCTTGGTTGTGTAGGGAGAGGTATTAGCAGTAGGAAAAGGGAAGTGGGAGTCCCACGTGACCGCGGCTTGGGTCCTTCAACGAGCGGAAGCGGGAAACTTTCCTTCGCCGCTCGGGAAGGTAAGTATGCGGCTGAGAGCTCCAGGGGCGGCTGTCCGAATGCCGATAGAGCATTCAAACAGCCGCCCATGTCTGGTCTGGGGTCTGAGCTTGGGGGCAAATATCCATGAGAGCGTGGGGGCAAATATCCATGAGAGCTGGGGGCAAATGGCAATATCCACGAGCTGTGGCAATATCCACGTGCTGGGGCAGTATATCCACGTGCTGGGGCAGTATTAATAATAGACTGCCCTCTGGGCAGGCTTTCCAACTAGTACTTTATAAATATTAAAATAAAATAATAATATTATATAAATAATTTATAGCGATGAAACTCCTATTAGGAGAATAAGAGACTTTCCAATTCGGCAGTTAGCACAATTCAGTGGTTTTCGCCGACGTCCGGTAACTGCTTGTGCGACCCCAATTTCAGCAATATACAGTGACCATTCACTAGTCAATTCACCGTATTGTTGACAAAATGGAATCGACGATATGCGACGAAATGCAAAGCACCAAATTTGCACACAGTTTCGGTGCTTTGTGAATAGGCCATTTAATCTATTTTTTGTGTTTAGTTACCAATGGAAAGAAATCACTGAACACCAACTTTTGAAGGTCATTACTTTTTTCCTTTTACTACCGGTGGCAGGTGAAAATAACAAAATACATAGGAACTGCTCCTGATTCTCTTACAAAATATTCTCTTAGATTCTTGAGCAGTGTCCGCTCTCCTACTGTTCTGTGTGTAATGTCTATGCATATTTGTTATTCTGTCTCTCCCATTGTACAGCGCTACGAAACTAGTTGGTGCTTTATAAATGCTTGTAACTGTAGTAAGCCCAAATTTATAGCAACTTGGTATAACGACCAAACCGCAATGGGATTTGGGTCTCTACTGGAATAGCAGAGGAGTCAATGATATTAATGAGCCGGGCAGATTGTCTTAATGAGAGAGTCGTATCAGTATAATGGCTTGTGATTACTGGAGTCTTTTTCATTTTGTGTAGAGCAACTAAAATAGTACAGAGAGAAAAGCCAGATGGCTGAATCTGGTAGAATTTGTGTTAAATCAACCTTTATTCTTTATTAGTACACAAAGAGAAAATTATCTATTAATAAATGACATCCACCTTTTTGTTAGAAAGGTTGCCCTGCACAAATTTCACAGAATACGTCTTGAAAGTTCTGCAAAAAAATATGGTCTGTTACCATCAGACATGGATTGCCTTACAACCCTGATGGAACGGTTTGATGAAAGTAACGATACAAATACCATCATGGGGCGCACCGATCTAAAATTGAAAGGCAAATTCACTCCTCCAATCGGTAATTACAGTCATATCGATATGTTCTGTAAAATGGTCTGCAATGAAATTGAGAAACTGAAGATCGATAAAATCTATACATCGGTCCCCGACAATTTAAAAAGGAAAGGCAAGCATGGAAAGAACTAGCTGATATGGATGATCTGGTCATAAAAAGATCAGATAAGGGAGGTAATACTGTCCTGATGCATCACGACCAATATCGAACTATGGCCCTCTCTATCTTACAAGATACTAATACCTATACAGTTTTGCCTAATGAACCCACTATTACTTATTCCAAACAACTTAACAATTTGCTTCTGGCTGCTTTTGAAAAAGCACCAATTTCCAAAGGAGAATATAATTTCATGCAACCTGGCCACCCCACTATAGCTACTTTTTACGCATTACCCAAAATACCCAAAGCTAAATATCTACCTCCGGGTAGACCCATAATTTCGGGTAACAATAGCTTAACACAAAACGTAAGCATATTTTTTGATAAATTCTTACGCTCTTTTGTTACATCTCTACCGTGTTATCTTCAGAATTCCAAGGACACTTTAATCCTTTTGGAAAATGTACAGATTCCGACACACTCGCTTCTATGCTCTCTTGATGTAGAGTCACTATACAGCAGTATACCTCATAGCCAAGGTCTTAAACCTATAGAAAACTATTTACAAAGACATAGTACAGGAGGGATGGGGGTCACGCCTATTCCCCGATGAGGCGGCTGCAACCACCAAATGTACCCAGCCCAGCAACATGTATAAAACATAACAAGGAGAAAAATGCCATCTGCGCTTATTCCCATTATATTTACAAAGACAAACTACCTTTTCCCCTGAATTCGTTAGTTTTATTCTGCGTCTTCTTGAATTTGTCCTTACAACTATTTTATTTTTGAAGGCAAATACATTTTGCAATGCAGAGGCTCTGCGATGGGTACTCCTTGTGCCCCCACGTATGCCAATCTCTATCTGGGACTGTGGGAGGAAACAATCGTGTTCTCAGAAATAATGTCAAATTTTCATCAATCAATCCTTACTTGGAAACGATATAACAATGATGTGATCATCATCTGGACTTCCAACTTTGAAAACTTTTATGGATTTGTATCTCATTTGAATCAAAATAACCTAAATCTCCATTATACTTGTGAAGCAAACGTTGATCGACTTAACTTTCTGGATATCTATCCACAAAAATGAAAATGGGGACCTAACAACAATATGTTTTAGAAAGCCAACCGCCACAATTTCTTAACTTGGTCCAGTTACCATCCCATGGGTTTAAAAAGAGGTATCCCCGTGAGTCAGAAGAATCTGTACTTCAAATGATGAATTCAAATCTAAAGCAAAAGCATTATGATTACGCTTCAAAGAAAATGGATATCCCAACCGCGTTAAACACGCACGGAATACAGATCGATAGTTTGCTAACAACTTCTAAGCAAACTAAAAAAAGACAAAAAAAACATCAGACTTGTTGGAAATTACGACGCGGGATGGAAGCCAGTCAAGGACATCCTTGAACGCTTGTGGCCAATTCTAACTCAATATACGCATTTAAGACACATGGAGTCTTAGGCCAATAATGACAGCAAGACGTAATATGAATATTGGGGACAGACTCATTCATAGCCACTTCAGTACACAACCCGCGCATCAGAAACAAAATAGTTGGTTATCCTCTAATATCAGAGGTACTTACAGATGCGGGAAGTGTAAAGCATGTCCTCGTGTAATGAGAGACTCAAAGCTTATTAAACATTATAACGGATCATCAAGTTTTCCAGCCACACAGTTTTTTAATTAATACACAAGGAGTAGTATACCAATTGATTTGTCAGTGCGACCTAAAGTATGTCAGGAAGACTATTCGCCCACTAAAGGTACGGATCCTCGAAACATCTGAGATCCGTAAAATATTGCAATGAAACTCCCATAGCAAGACATCTGAAAGCCTCCCATGGAGGATCTACTACAAATCTGAAATTTCTTGCTATTGAGTAAGTCAAAATGGGTCCCCGAAAAGGTGATCTGGACTTAAAGCTCAAGAGACGCGAGGTAGTCAGGATTTATAAATTAAATACACTATACCCTAATGGTTTAAATGAAGGTTTTACCTTCACTCCATTTATTAGATTTTATTCTTATGTTGCAATTCTAGATCACAGAGTAACCTTCTTTCTCTCCCCCCCTCCCTTTCCTTTATAACCTATGTAGGGTTTGTCCAATCAATCTTTTTATCATATTCCACTTACTTGCATCTTTACATCTTAATATGATCGATCCTTCCAATTCGCCTGTTTCTTTGATATTTTAATGCAAATTTAAACACCCAAGCTAACTATGGTATTATTACAATTATATACTGCGATATTTATATATATGGTACTCGTTCATAAAAAATGCTAATATAACGGTCACACCCTCGGCGCCAGGGGGGTCTCGGGAGGGGGCCAGGCACCCGGTGGCATCGCTGGCTGGCCGGGTGCCAAGCGTCCAAGCTGATGCCGGTGTCCTTGCGCCTAATGAGGGGGCTGGTCGCGGCATGATGACACAGAGCCGCCAGCCTTATAGACGGGGCGTGAGAGTGGATTCATTGCCTTGACGTGGAGTTTGTTTCCCGCATCGCTAGTGTACCGTTCATTCGAGTCACTGATTCATTGTTACGTTGCTGACCTGGACTGTATGAGGAACCCGATTGTTGGTGACTCGGACTGCCTTCTTGACTATTCTCCCGCTGACCAAGCTTGTATGTATGCTATACCCAGAACAGACTCCGTGTATGCTGACTCTGCATAATGCTGCTGACCCTGATTGTATGAGGAACCTGTCTGTTGCCGATTGTTTACCTGACCACACCATTTCTGAATCCTTGTGTATGAACGACTTGCATAAGCCTGACCCAGGTTACTCCTTAGCAGGCTGTTAAGTTTAACCCTTGCTGCCTGAGTGCATGTTCTGTTCTGAGATCTGCTGCTAATATACCAAGGATGTACTCTGTACTGCTGGTGTGTCTATTATCCCTGGCTGAGAGCTATAGGGTTAGCGGTTCTGACCACTCAAGGATCTGAGGGCTTAGAGGTCTGTCCAAAAGGATCCACACCACGGTTATCGAGGGTGAGCGATACAGCGAACGTGACAATAACTATGTGATTGCATTATAAAGTTTCTTTGCTTTAATCCCGCAATCCATATCATATCGCTTTGGATATGTTTCATCATTTTTTGAGCACAGATCTAAAATATATGAGCAGTTTACACTAATGTGTTCTGCTACCTAGCAACTCAGACGCCTGCCTCTCTTTGGAAATTAATGACGTATAGTAGATGCGCACACAATCCTGGAAGTGGTTTGAAAATTTATTCTGAATTGAACACCTGTTCTTGGACAACAGGTATAAATACAGGTACAGATAAGGGGGACACCTCACTCTTGATAAAGCCGTGTATAAATAAGAAAATACACGCTTACGCTGATCAGCAGACACAGTAAAACCAGACACACACAAGATATAGCTGCAATATGTCTGACATCCCCTCACCAGGCAGACCAATTTATTAGCTTTCAAAGAACTTATAGTCAATCAGCATACAACAGATACATTACAACATCAAAGTTGACCAATCCCACAAGCACACATAGCAAAAAGACGTTTTTTCTGGCTTATAACTTATGCACACTTTTTCTGCACTGAACATAAAGACAGGAAATCCGCTACAAATTCCACAGGTCATATCCTATAGAAGGAACAACTATCTACATGCAGAATTGACACTTCGAAAAGGAGGGGGTCACAGTCCATTTTATCAGAACAGGCTTTTCAATACAGGATTTTTATATTCATACAGAAAATTTAAATCTAACATGGTGTGTTGATCTGTGGATGAAATGGCCTTAGGTCCTGGTAAACTTCTGGATGGCAGGCGATACGTTATTATAAGCCCTAGATTCATGATAGTTTCTGCATGTTGCGGTTGCAGCTAATCTATAGCGATCTTGGCTTATGACCTTGTTGGTCTATTTTCGATCGTTTGACTTGCATGTTGCAGCCTAGATTACGTTAATTACCCTCTGCCTAAAATGTTTCACTATTTATGACTATTCGACTTATTTGTGATTTAAGGGTTACCTCTTCTCTGCCTACATTGTAGCAGGATTGAATGCTTTCTACTTGGGTTAGTAAATTTGGTATTCACTGAACCATTTAATTATGAGGATGCGATAGTTCATTTATCAATAGATAATTTTTTGTGGTTTTATTCGGTTATATGTCTCTTTGTGTACTAATAAAGAATAAAGGTGGATTTTAACACTAATTATACCAGATTCAGCCTTCTGGCTTTTCTCTTTAATCTATTACAGGGCAAGTTCCCTGGGGTTTCTACGTCCCCTTTTGTATCTGGTCAATATTCCTGCATTTATTAAGGACTCTTTGTCCATTCCCCCCTTTTTTGCTTAGACTAAAATAGTACTTGGTTTTAAGGAAAACTAAAATTTGGTAGAATAAAAATACACTTTGTGATATAATCACTGCTTTTTTTGGTGTAGTATGTGTTGTTGACCTTTTGGAAAGTAAAATCGTTCTCTTTAAGCATAACACAAACACTTTAGGTAAGGTCCTTCCCAGCTAAAAAGGGGTTAAGCGAGAAAGACCTTTTCAAGTCAGCAATGATATCATATGATCCTTCATGAATGTGCTGGGCTTCGTGTACTGACATTGTAAGTATGTGTTATGTCTGAGCAGCTTACACATTATTATGTCTGCGAGGCTGTGCAAACAGTTACGAGGACGCAACATGTTTAATGTAAAGTGTGGCTTTCCTTGCTAGTAACTTCAAGGATAAGTGTCAGATCCGGATAAAACATGTCAGGATTGTCAATAAAGAATGCGGCAAAGCATGCAAGAATATTTTCATAACCAGAACTATTTTTGCCCTGCAACCATGATGTCCACATTCATAAAAGTATATCTATATGTATTGTCCTCCCTCAGGAGGTTTCAGATGAGGGGACAGACAGACTTGGAAGCAAAAAAAAAACAAAAAACAAAAAAAAAAAAAAACACCCGTAAAACACAAAAATGGAAGCAGAACAAAAACTAGAAAAAAAACACATCCTAAGATTGGTGGAATGAGACAAAATTCCCTCTAATCTTTGCTCTGCTTTATCCTGCAAGTTAGACATTTTAAACATAAAAACACAATGCTGAAGGCAGCTGCGCTTGTAACACTTGACACAAAGACATAATGGACGGGTCAGTAATCAGGCCTCCCCAGATACCTTTGAACTACATCTCCCATGATGCTCAGCAACTTGTTAGGATGGCAAAGCCTCAAGGGAAATGTAGTTCCAAAATATCTGCCGAGTCAAAGTTGCTGACCCCTGCCAAAGCAAATGTTCACAGGGCTAGTGTACACATCTTTGTGTAAGCCACTGGGTGAGCAAGCTTAGCGATACTCTCATGTATGTTTGCAATCTTTCAGCCGCTTCACTGCTCCTGCAATAAAAAGCTGCCCAAGAAAGTAAAGGTCAGTGTTTTTTTTTTTTTTTAAACACCGGTAATTACTAAACAAACCTTGACACCAATTTTGTCATGTATATTGTATATATTATGGTCAAGAGCCTAGCTACTTTACATTAAGGTGGTGAAGACAAAACAAACATCATTGAGATCAAACAGCTCAGACCGTCTTAGGCTATGGTGAGACTAACGCATTTTTCTCGTCTTCCGTCAAAAAGTGCGTCCGGACGCATGGACGCACTTTTTGACAGAAGACGCGACAGTGGTCACACGGTGCGCAATTATGGTCGTGATTTTTGACGGAGCTATAAAAAACAAATGGATGTGATGTTGGCCGGACACGTGCAGCATCTGACGTCTCCTAATCACGCACACACGCCGCTATGCCGACGCAGCGCACTCTGTGCGTCAATACTAGCGGTTCGACGTTCTTGCAAAAATGTGTTAAGTTTGCCGCTTGCGTTGTGCGGCCGTACTTTTGTGCAGCCGCACTTTGTATGTTGGCAGTCATTGGACGTCATTTGCTGCTACCATGGCTATAATAAAGTGTGGCTAAACGCACGTTCAGACTTTGTTCGTCCGATCCCAGCCTTAGCTCGTCCCTCGGGTTACTGCACTGGACTTTACAACATTTATCTCACTTGTACCTTTTGTAGACATTCAGCAAGTGTCCTTACATTCGGGTTTGAGCAAGGGTATCTCCATTTACAATTGAGGAGGCTCACCCGTGTTTTGCTCTGGTCTTGCTAATCGTTCCTTTTCTTTAGTCTTACCCAGATTTCAGTGCTATTTGATAAATCATGCCTAGTTGTAGCACAATTAAAATGTATCAGTGAGTGTACTTTCAGCCTGTGCCACATGGATACACTAATATTAGAGGCATATATTATATATATACTAGGGATGCACCGATACCACTTTTTTAAGACCGAGTACGAGTACCGATACTTTTTAAAAGTACTCACCGATACCGAGTACCGATACTTTTATTTAATATCATGTGACGCTTTCCAATAGGAACAGACCTCATAAAAATTTATATGAGATTGACCGCAGCTCACATGGATTTGCCCCCAGGTCTCATGGATTTGCCCCCAGGTCTCATGGATTTGCCCCCAGGTCTCATGGATTTGCGTTTGCCCCCAGCTCACATGGGTGTCCCCCAGGTCTCATGGATTTGCCCCCAGCTCATATGGATTTGTCCCCCAGGTCTCATGGATTTGCCCCCAGCTCACATGGGTTTGCCCCAGGTCTCATGGGTGTCCCCCAGCTCATATGGATTTGTCCCCCAGGTCTCATGGATTTGTCCCCCAGGTCTCATGGATTTGCCCCCAGGTCTCATGGATTTGCCCCCAGGTCTCATGGATTTGCCCCCAGGTCTCATGGATTTGCCCCCAGGTCTCATGGATTTGTCCCCCAGGTCTCATGGATTTGTCCCCCAGGTCTCATGGATTTGTCCCCCAGGTCTCATGGATTTGTCCCCAGGTCTCATGGATTTGTCCCCAGGTCTCATGGATTGGCCCCCAGGTCTCATGGATTTGCCCCCAGCTCACATGGGTTTGCCCCAGCTCACATGGGTTTGCCCCAGCTCACATGGATGTCCCCCAAGCTCTCATGGATTTGTCCCCCAGGTCTCATGGATTTGCCCCCAGCTCACATGGTTTGCCCCCAGCTCACATGGGTGTCCCCCAGGTCTCATGGATTTGTCCCCAGGTCTCATGGATTTGCCCCCAGCTCACATGGGTTTGCCCCCAGCTCACATGGGTGTCCCCCAAGCTCTCATGGATTTGTCCCCCAGGTCTCATGGATTTGCCCCCAGCTCACATGGGTTTGCCCCAGCTCACATGGATGTCCCCCAAGCTCTCATGGATTTGCCCCCAGGTCTCATGGATTTGCCCCCAGCTCACATGGGTTTGCCCCCAGCTCACATGGGTGTCCCCCAGGTCTCATGGGTGTCCCCCAGCTCATATGGATTTGTCCCCCAGGTCTCATGGATTTGTCCCCAGGTCTCATGGATTTGCCCCCAGTCTCATGGATTTGCCCCCAGGTCTCATGGATTTGCCCCCAGGTCTCATGGATTTGCCCCCAGGTCTCATGGATTTGCCCCCAGTCTCATGGATTTGCCCCCAGGTCTCATGGATTGTCCCCCAGGTCTCATGGATTTGTCCCCCAGGTCTCATGGATTTGTCCCCCAGGTCTCATGGATTTGTCCCCCAGGTCTCATGGATTTGTCCCCCAGGTCTCATGGATTTGTCCCCAGGTCTCATGGATTTGTCCCCCAGGTCTCATGGATTTGTCCCCAGGTCTCATGGATTTGCCCCCAGGTCTCATGGATTTGCCCCCAGCTCACATGGGTTTGCCCCCAGCTCACATGGGTTTGCCCCCAGCTCACATGGGTTTGCCCCAGCTCACATGGATGTCCCCCAAGCTCACATGGATTTGCCCCCAGGTCACATGGATTTGTCCCCCAGGTCTCATGGATTGGCCCCCAGGTCTCATGGATTGGCCCCCAGGTCTCATGGGTTTGCCCCCAGCTCACATGGGTTTGCCCCCAGCTCACATGGGTTTGCCCCAGCTCACATGGATGTCCCCCAAGCTCTCATGGATTTGTCCCCCAGGTCTCATGGATTTGGCCCCCAGGTCTCATGGATTTGCCCGCAGCTCTCATCGATTTACCCCCCGCTCGAACGCTGGGGAAGCTGGCCGTGTGCATGTAAAGCACGCGGCCAGCGTTCCCCTCCGGCGCGCCAAATACTCACCCTTCCTGAAGTTCCGGTCTCTGGGCAGTGATGCGGTCACGTGGCCGCCGGGCGCATCTGTGACGCTGCCTCCAGCCGAGAGGCCGCGTCACAGGAGCGCCCGGCGGCCACGTGACCGCATCACTGCCCAGAGACCGGAACTTCAGGAAGGGTGAGTATTTGGCGCGCCGGAGGGGAACGCTGGCCGCGTGCTTTTCATGTACGCGGCCAGCTTCCCCAGCCCCGCGGATACCGGCAAGCCGGCCCAGCGCCGGCTTCCGGTATCGGCGGGATGTATCGTGCAAACGGCAATATCGGCCCCGATACCGATACTAGTATCGGTATCGGTGCATCCCTAATATATACTGTATACAATATTATATTAGCAGCTAATATTACAGAGGCATTTATACAGAAACGATTTCGCACCTATTCCCTAGCAGGGCGGCTGCGTAAACCAGAAGTATCCAGCCAACTTCATGTATAGAACATAAGAAAAAAGGTTGTTATTTGCGCTCACCTCTGTGGCTCCATGCCAAACAAAACACAGAGGTTTTGGTTTACTTGAATGGCCATTAAAGTTTTAAACCCACCCGTTACTTCACAGCAACCTCTGGTTAGGTGGGTCCTACCTAATGAACCAAGAGCTGCTCTCCAAACAACCACATGTCCCCATGCTGCCGCCCCTCCCCCCCAGCCAAGAGGCAGACCAGTGGGTCCACATGTATACTCTCACAGGAACATTTCCACTTTTGGATCAAAAAATAAAACACGGAAAGGGGCAGCAGCAAAAATTACCTGTCTGGGGATACAACAAGATGTGCAGAAAAACTGTTGTGTCTAATCCCTACAAGGGTAGCTGCGTATGGGGGGGGGGGGACTTTATTATTTCCGTGCATTTCTTATTGTTTTAAGGGACTTTAAAAAATTAAGTTGTTTTTTTTACCCCTGTTCAGCGGCTGATCAGCTTTTTTTGGCAGCGCATGAAATAGATCTTCCTGTTAACTCCCCTTTTACGTAGATCCTCATTATTATGTAATTATACCCTATAAGGGTTATTCAAAAGGGGTTATTCCAAGAGAGTCTTATTGGCTCCAAAATTGTACCGAACAGTGCAATTTCGTGGCCATTTGGCCATTCAAAAAGCTGGCAATTCACCAAATATTGGCGAATTGCCAGCAAAATACGGTGCAATTCGGCGGCAGTGAAATCCCAGTAGAGAAATAATGGCTAATCTATTCAAAGAACACCTAATAGCACTAAAAACTTGATGAAATGCCCAGATTTTTGGTGCTTTCATTCAGGTTTTAACAGGTGAAGCTCATAGGTTTCAATGGAAAACAAATTCCCAATTTTTTATTCAACCGTTTATTCTTTTCATTTGCAGCAAAAAGTCTTTATGAATTGGAGTTTTTTTTAGGCATTTTTTGGATTATTTTTTTTGCGAAATTTCTGATTCATATTTTTTTAAAATGGCGGTTTTTTTATTCTGTAACAGACCATTTTATTATTATTCATAGGACTTTATTATTTCCGTGCATTTCTTATTGTTTTAAGGGACTTTAAAAAATTAAGTTGTTTTTTTTTACCCCTGTTCAGCGGCTGATCAGCTTTTTTTGGCAGCGTTTGTAGGTCAGATCGGTGGATCGTCGGCTGCATTTAACGGGTTTATCGGCAGATACCTTCAGCGCTCTTCATGGACCCTCAACGAACTTGAATTGCCCCGAACGAAAGCGCACCGAAATTTCAGTGTTCTTTGAATAACCCCTTATATTTGTTAAGCCTTTGCCACCAGGGACCTCCTGGTGACAAGGTGGTCCTCAAACCCAGTGGGCCGAGTGTGCCATTGGCAGTCCTGCGGCAGCCAATGACTCAGGAGGTATAGGGAGCCATGCGTTCATGTATCTTGTGTGTGAAAGGTACACAACTTACTTGAGATAAGCAATTTGTGTAATGTACGTACAAAAGGTATGCAACTACTCAAATTGCGTATGTAAAAAAAGGGGGGGTTGATTTTTACATAGTGTTCCTTTTAAGTAAATTAAAAAAATATATATATTTTTATCCGATGAATAGATTTATTGAAAACTATTATTGGCAAACTAATGGATTATGAAAATAATGGTTAGCTGCAATTCTATTTTCTTTTTATTTATTTCTTTCAACAAAAAGTGAAGAAGTGTTTGTAATTGAAGGGGTTGAAAGATTTAACAATGCTAGATTTGATGGATGCTCCCGCTGCCACATCAATACAATTTCTTCCGAGATGTCTGCGCAAGCTGCAGAGCTTCCATGCAGGGAACGGATTGGCAGCAGAGAGCAAAGCAGCGCTACTGGGGCACTCCCGCTCCACCTTCTGGCCAGTCTGAGAATGCCGATTTGCAAGTCACCATGTCTACTTGGAGAAGCATTTCTAAAGTGGTCCTTTCAGGTGGGAGGAGCTGAGTTAAGCAAATAAAAGAGGGACAGGGAAGGTAGCAACCTCTATAGGATCTACTACTAGAGCTGAGGCAAATACATCTCATTAAGGAATGACCGCCAACAATTTTTAGGACTTGACCCCCTTCCCCAACAAGACACTCCTCTAGCCTCTATATTGTGGAAACTCTTATTGAACACGTCTTTATTAAAATGTAGAATCGTGAAAATTCACTTGAAATACAGAAGGGTAGAAAGGGATCTTTCACCACTAAGCTTTTTTTCCGTGGGGGGGTGGGGTTAATTTGAAACATGGGATGTATACTTTGTATACATTGGTTTATCCTTTACAGAAATATTGCTGGGATGAAAGCTCTGAAAACTAGAAGGTGTTATCTCACACAATGTCGCATGGAGTCTGCATTATTACCATACAGGCAGAATTGGTCTTTGCGTCCGATACATTAAATATCATCGATAATAAAATGTTCAGATCTCATGCTTATGGGGGTTTTTATTGATCAGAATGAGATTATTAGCAGTGCAACTTCCAGAAAATACCAATAGAATATAAAAATGATATCTGTATGTGAAATAATACCTGTATTATGGAAATTACAGTAACACCTTGTATCTGTACTGTACAGGGATTTTCAGTCATTATAACCCCTGAATCTTATCCCTGTACAGCAGTGACTCCAGAGCTCACCCTGTATTCTGCCCTCTTCAGCCAATGAAATTCAGCACTATTGACGGTTTATCTCCCACACACAGTGAAGGTGAAGGATGCCTCCACTCCGCGACTATTGTAACGCATCAGTAAAGTTTGTAGAAAAAATTTTTCAGTGTAAGAGAGGGCAGCTCTTTCCTGCACCTTTGCGGTTAAAGAGTAATAGAAGTGGTGACTAAAGGAGACCCTCGTCTCTGTGTGGGGAGGGGCACCTTTTTGTTTAATAAGTGTATAAATGGGAATTTGGGGCTGATGGGACTGAGTTAAACATCATAGCCTCAAACTCCTCTTCAGAGCTGATTGCAGAAGGCGTGCCGCTGCTTTACTCTGTATGATTTAGTTCAAGGGTTATGTCAGACATAACCAGTTTGCTTTCATTCAGTTTACAACTGTAGTAGCACTATATCACAAGCCCTGGGTTACGGCCACTAGGTATGGGCACTGTGCCGCTGGTGTTTTATCTTTACTTGAAGCTGGAGCCCTGTGCCATCACCCCAACCTGCCTTTCTCCACCTGTTTGGTGTGGAGCTGTCATTCTTGCACTTTGGTCCGGTCCCTTCCCACAAACTCATTCCCACTCAGGACCAGTCTTTTGCCCTAATCCACTCCCTCTCACACTCGGGTCAAGTCCCTTGACCAAACTCCCTCCCTCCCACCTCCAGACCCTCCTCCCGGGCAGTTTATTTATAAAATTATTATAAAGGAATGCTACGCACCCTGACCACTTCAGCTTATTAAAGTGGTCAGGCTGTGTGGAGTGCCCCCCTTCTCATCCTGATTTCGTGCTGACATCATCATGTCAAACTGGGAATTCGTTTGGGTTGAAAGCAGACATAAGCTTAAGCGCCACATGCAGCATCAATCCATCACTGTGACCACGTGCTCGTGTATCTTGTGCGAAAAGTATGCAATTTGTGTATGTATGCAAACTAAGCAAATTTCTTATGAAAAAAAAGGAGAGGGGGCCAGGGTTGATTATTTTTACATAATGTTCCTTTTAAGTAGACAAAAAAAAAAAATCGCATTCTTTTTTTATCCAATGAATCGATTAAGTGAAAAATTATCAGCCAACTAACCAATTATGAAAATAATCATTAGTTGCAGCCCTAATATACATACTATAAAATGGATTTATTTTATCTGAAGATGTTGGGAGTTTATTGACCAGGATTACAGTTTTACAGTAAGGGGTGTAGATATCCAATATCCAGGGGGAACTAGGCAAGGCTAATGCTGCAGAAACACAAGAATGCTAGGAATGTGAAGCAAGCTATCCCGAAGAACAAGTAAAAGGAGTATAATATGTAATAACAGGCAGACTAGGTGGGCCAATTGGTCCTTATCTGGCATCACAATCCATGTTTAAGTTGCAGTCAGTCTGTCAAAAGTGAGTAATTCAAGCTACTTTATAAATCACTGAATAAATGGTTGCTGCAATATGAACAAACAGTAGAAACTATAAAGTAAGTCAAGAAGTCGTTTAAGTCAGGAAAATCTAATCTAAGAGATATAAAAGCGACCAGACCTCATGACATGACATCACATCAATACTCCTACTTCCTTTAAAACAATAAATGTGCTATATACGTCTCTAAATCCATTTCCTCTGCACAGGTCCAAGCATGACTAAAGGATAAAAAAAATCCTTTTTTATCTCGTATGAGGCATGTTTTTGAAAATAAACTTCAGAAACATTTAAACGATACAAAAAAAAGATATGAATCGAAAGAAACATCTAATAAGATTAAAGAATGTAGGGTTGAAGCAAGTAATCATCGATTATGAAAATAGTTGTCAACTATTTTCATAATCAATTAACTGGTTGGATGATTAAACAGTGAATGCGACAAGCAGACTGACGAGAGTCAGATTGAGTTATACTTTAATTTTAGACGCTACTTTGAGTTAATTGGAGAAGACGTGCGGCAGCTTTAATGAGTACGACTTTGTTTTAAAGGTTTTGTCTTTAGACATAACTAGTTTGTTTTTCGTTAGTTTCCAAAGAGAAGAAAAAAATATTGCACAGACCCTGTGGTACTGGGTGGAGCAGCAATACCGCCAGTGTTGTCTTCTTCCTTGGAGCTGCAGTCCTGTGCCACCACCCCACCCTCCCTGCCTGCCACTCTCTGGTCTGGGCCAATACCCCTCCCTTCCACTCTCCTGGCCGTAGCTGCAACCGCTCCCTCTGGTCTCCCTTTAAATGCTCTCCAGTCCAGTTCCTTGCCCAAAACTCTCACCCACCTCCAGTTCCGCTCCCTGCTCTGTTTGTGAAGTTATTTTAAAGGGATACTCTACACACTCTGACCACTTTAGCTTATTAAAATGGTCAGGCTGCTTGGATTACTCCTACTATTTCCACCCCCTTCTCCAGCACCATTTGAAGTGGAGGAGCTACCTTCACCCACACAGCGGTCACTCTGCTTTTTGCATGCTGACATCATCCTGTCTCTGAATGCTCGCAGCAGCGAGCGTTTGGGGAAAGATGTGAAATTATGCTTTGCTTGTAGCACCAAACTAACATTCTGAGCAGGCGCTGGGGAACCTTGATTGTGAAAATTACACAAGTTACCCAAGATACACAATTTGTATAGCATATACAATAAAGTTACATACGCTACACAATTTTAAGAAGCTAAAGGGACTTCTGCATTCTGGAAGCCTTGAGTCAAAGAGGTGCCCGAAGGAGAGAAGGTGAGCCACTATTTAACTAAAACAACTATTAAAATAACTGGACAGAGGCTGTCAGCATCATCTGCTTAAATTAACCCCTTAGTGAACAGACGATTTTACACAAATCCGTCCTTTAGTGACCGTTGCTGTTTTTACGTTTCTGCGCTGTTAGTGTTTAGATTAAATTTTCCTCTTACTCGTTTATTCAACCCACACATATTATATGGGATTATTTAAAAGGAAGCATTATTGAAGGCCACAGGCAATTGCAGTCGGCTTGTTAGCAAAAACAAAAAAAGAGAAGAAACCACTGTGGTACTCTGCAGAAGTGGGCAAAATAGTGAACAAAAAGATAGCCTTCAATAATTATAAAAAAACTCAAAGTGAAGAAGATAGGCAAACCTATAAGATTAGGCAGAAAGAGGCAAAGCAATTTCTAAGAGCTTCCAAAGCACACCGAGAATAGAAAATACCCCAGTCAGTAAAAAAGGGGGACAAAACATTTTTTAGATACATAAACGAGAAAAGAAAAGTAAAACAAGGATTAGTTAGATTAAAAACAAAGGAAGGAAGGTATGTAGAAGAGGATAAAAGTCTCGCTGACTGCCTCAATGAATATTTTTGTTCAGTCTTTGCAGAAGAAAAGGAAGGAAAGGGACCTCAGTCAGGAGGAAACACTAACGAGACATTTACATATGAGTTTACAGAGGAGGAGGTTCTACAGCAGCTGTCTAAAGTAAAGACAAATAAGTCAATGGGGCATGATGGGATCCACCCTAAATTATTAAAAGAGCTCAGTGGTGTAATAGCAAAACCGTTATCAGATTTATTTAAACCAATCCTTATTAACGGGAGTCGTCCCAGAAGACTGGAAATTACAAAATGTTGTGCCCATTTACAAGAAGGGTAGTAGGGAGGAATCGGGGAACTATAGGCCAGTTAGTCTTACGTCAGTAGTGGGGAAATTAATGGAAACCATGTTAAAGGAAAGGATTGTTGAACATCTAAAAACACATAGATTACAGGATCAGAAACAACATGGGTTTACCTCAGGGAGATCATGCCAAACTAATCTTATTGATTTTTTTGATTGGGTAACAAAAATAATAGACACAGGTGGTGCAGTAGACATTGCTTATTTAGATTTCAGTAAGGCTTCTGATACTGTTCCGCATAGAAGGCTTATCAATAAATTGCAATCTTTGAGCTTGGATTCCAATATTGGTGAATGGATTAGGCAGTGGCTGAGTGACAGGCAACAGAGGGTTGTGGTAAATGGAGTTTATTCGGCGCAAGGTCTTGTTACCAGTGGGGTACCTCAGGGGTCAGTACTTGGACCCATTCTTTTTAATATTTTTATTAGTCATATTGCAGAAGGTATTAATGGAAAAGTATGTCTTTTTGCTGACGACACAAAGATTTGCAACAGGGTTGACGTTCCTGGAGGGATCAGCCAAATGACAAATGATTTAGGTAAACTAAAAAAAATGGTCGGAGCTGTGGCAATTGAGTTTTAATGTGGATAAGTGCAAGATAATGCACCTGGCCTGTAAAAACCCAAGGGCTGAATATAGAATATTTGATACAGTCCTAACCTCAACATCTAAGGAAAGGGATTTAGGGGTTATTATTTCAGAGGATCTAAAGGTAAGTAGTCAATGTAATAGAGCAGCAGGAAATGCTGGCAGAATGCTTGGTTGTGTAGGGAGAGGTATTAGCAGTAGGAAAAGGGAAGTGCTCATGCCACTGTGCAGAGCACTGGTGAGACCTCACTTGGAGTACTGTGTGCAGTACTGGAGACCGTATCTCCAGAAGGATATAGACATCTTAGAGAGAGTTCAGAGAAGGGCTACTAAAATGGTGTACGGCTTGAAGGAGAAAAGTTACAAGGAAAGGCTTAATGATCTTAACATGTACAGCTTGGAAAAAAGACGAGACAGAGGAGATATGATAGAAACATTTAAATACGTAAAATAAGGGAATCCACAAGGTAGAGGAAGGGAGTATATTTAAAAGGAAACAAAGTAGCAAAACAAGAGGACATAGTCTTAGATTAGAGGGGCAAAGGTTTAAAAGTAACATCAGGAAGCATTATTTTACTGAGAGGGTGGTGGATACATGGAACAGTCTTCCAGTTGAAGTGGTAGAGGCCAAAACAGTAATTGAATTTAAGCAGGCATGGGATAGGCATAAGGCTATCCTAAACAAAAGATAAATCCAGGTAAAGTATCCATGTAATTGGGCAGACTAGATGGGCCGAAAGGTTCTTATCTGCCGACATTTTTCTATGTTTCTATTCTAATAACATACCTCAATACAGAATGCACCTGTAAACATGTAACAATGACATTTTTCTATGTTTCTATGTATACACAGTTTTTCCCGCCATTAAATGGACTTTCTAAAAATACCATTATTTCCATCATATCGAATAATTATAAAAAAAAATATGAAATATGATGAAAAAAATGGCAAAAGCTTAAAAAATTTAAATCCCAAAATCTACAACCACCAAAAAAGACCCCGACTAAATAGTTTCAAAATTTTGTCCCGAGAATAGAAATACCCAATTTTTACATGTTTTTGCTTCAGTGCTGAGCCAGTTCACCTAGGTGCGCTGTGCTCATTCTGACCATTTTGTGCTAATTATTTTTAGATGACAGCCTAGGTACTATTTAACTAAACCACCCCCAGACAAAAAAAAATTTACATTTTTTTTTTATTATTTATTTTTTTAAATTTTCCTTTTAGACCAAACCTGGTCAGGCCTTTCCAATGATGTCGAATATGACCCTCTAGCTGCCACGGATCGGGAGATAAGGGGATCCAAAGGATCCCCCTATCTCCACATGGCAGCTAGGGGGTTAACTGGCCCACTGACACACTCACACATATGGTGAGAATGTCAGTGCGTGGGGGGTGACCTGGAGGCTTGGCTTTTTTCTTAATTTTTTTTGTCTGGGGGGGGGTTTAGTTAAATAGCACCTAGGCTGTCATCTAAAAATAATTAGCCTTGCTGAATACACCGCAGGGTTGCCGAAATGGGATAGCTAAAATCGAAACAAATTGAGGAGAATGAAAAGTCAAACGTGCGGTGACTTTTCGATTCTCTTTGAATTACCCTGTAAGTGTCCGCCTGAGAACATGTCTTGTATACGTTGCAAGGCGCAGCTAGCCAGACCAAAGGGTGTCGGATGCTGTCCATAAGGAAAGCACCGGATCCCCCACAGGGGCATAAGAGGCGATACGACACCACAGAGCTCCTTCTTAGAGTGTGGAGAACAGAGGGACATGATGTGAAGAGCGGGAGGCGATCAGATCGAGAAATCCATATCCGGAACCTCATTTCATCAGGCCACATCAGCGCTGCCTCAAAATCGACCCAGCGCTTATTAGCAGGTGGAGAATGAGCCACGATGACCTGCGCAAGTTGAGCAGTCTGATGAGACTGCCGTACCTTCTCAAGTATTAAGTCCCCAGAGTCCCTAGAGCAGTATAGATTGGATCTGGCTACTCGACGCTGTCCACGGCGCCACACAAAGGCATCGATGTCACCTTGCAAAAAGTTCGGGTCGACCGGGAGAGCCCGAAACAAGTACAGCAGATGAGGTAAAAGATAAATTTTTATACAGTGGATCCGGCCGAGCCAAGATATGTATTCCTTGTCCTAGGTCTCCAGTCCCATCGAAGTTGTGCAAGCATCAGAGAGTAATTAACCTTATAAACATCAACATGAGAGACAGGTAAGTTTACACCCAGGTATGGTATGAAGGAGGAGGATACTTTAAAGCCATAAAGAGCTGTAAACCGAGTAACCTCGCCCCCTGACAGATTAAAAGGAAAAATCACAGACTTGTCCATGTTGATTTTGTAACCTGCAATGTCAGAAAATCAAAGCAGGAGAAGACTCAGTGCCCCCAGCGAGGTCCCAGGGTCAGTCAGTGACAATAGGACTTCATCCGCATACGCTGATACCTTATAAGAGTTCCCCCCCCCCCAAGCGAAATGCCAGAATTGGCAGGCTAGGAGTGGATCCCAATAAGCAAGGGTTCCAAGGAGAGTGCAAAAAAAGGGGGGACAGCGGTCAACCCTGTCGGGTCTCGTTAGCTATGTGGAAGGGCTGAGGAGGGGCGCCCGGAATCAGCACGTCAGCCTCAGGTCTAACATACAGAGCCCGCATGGCAGCAACAAACAAACATGGAAAGCCCATAAAGTCCAGTAGTCTGAACAGATAAGGCCATTCGACGTGATCGAACGCCTTCTCTGCATCCAAAGACAAGAGCAGAGAAGGCACCACAGACTGTTTCATGTATCATGCCATGTCCACGGCCCGGTGGGTATTCTTGTAAGTCTGGCGGCTAAGGACAAAGCCCACCTGGTCGGGATGGACTAAAGATGGCAAAATGGGGTTAAGTCTGGTAGATAGCATTTTGGCATAAATTTTAATGTCTAAGTTCAATATCCCTGTATCCCGAGTGGTCAAGCGCATCTTTGCCCGACTTCGGCAAAATGGCTATAGAGGTCAAAAGAGACTCTTGCGGGAAGGGATCCCCCTCTTGAGCAGTGTTAAAGACCGATAACAAACGAGGGCCTAGAATGGGGAGGAAGATCTTATAATATTGAGCAGTGAAGCTGTCAGGACCCGGGGCTTTATAAGGTTTAAGGGAAGAAACAGCGGTCGCTGCGGCCAAAGCTGTGATTTGAGGGGCTTCTGGGCACGGGAGGTGTAAGGAGGAGAGAAAGGAATCAAGCGCTGCCACATATGCCGTGTCCGCTCTAGAAATGGTACGGTGAGGGATTATATAATTTAGTATAAAAAGCGGTGAAAGCGTTTTTAATGGCTACAGGAGAGGTGAGACAGCGGCCCGCAGTGTCACGAAGTGAGGTAATACGAGATCTAGGGAGCCTAGGACGGATCTGTTGGCCGATTCGTAGTTTCTACATTTAGACCAATTCATGGAACGCGTCATATCCTCAACCAATAAAGTATTTACAGCTGTTCGAACCGGTGTTGCTGAACTGAGAAGAGGTTTCCCATTACACGCAGCTTTCAAACAGTGACTGAACAGTTTTGTGCTAACTAGTGCCCTAGGGTTGCCGCCTGGGGCGTCTTCCAGATGGAGCAAACTTCGAGAGCCAGGTCACTCATTGAATCCAAGTTATGAACCTGCCATGTTGAAGGAACGTCCTCATTGACTCCCGCTATATGTGGAGGATGTTCCCCACACGTCACTCGCAAGCGGGTGCCCCGGCGGAGATACTCGCCTCTCTGTCCGGGGTCCCGTGGCGTACCGGCTTCAGGGAAGCCATACGCTGACTATAGAAAGGCCCCCGACGTCTGACGTCATCGCGCCAAGTGCGATGTCATTTCCAGGCGACCCCCCGGCAATGCCGGGAGATCGCCTGAAAGAGGGGGGAGATCCTTTTTGGGTCCCTCTCCCTCCCTCCCTATCGGGAGGGTTTAAAGTTAAAAAAAGGCACCGCTTTGAAGGGCACTGTTGCCCTTCAAAGCGGTGCCTTTTTTTCACCCCTTATGTACCAGATCGCGATCCGGCACCATTCGGCGCCACATCGCGATCCAGCTCCGGTGGGGGTCGCCATCTTGGATGGTGGCTCCACCTCCGGGTTCCCCCTTGCCTCATGATGTATCGTGCATAACACGATGACGTCAGATAGCCGGGGAACCCCTAGCTGCCCGGGGATTTCCCAAGGAAATCTAGGGGGTCATGGCAGGTATCATTCGAAAGGCCTGAGCATGGCCTTTTGAATGATACCAAACATGACCAGGTTCAAAAGTAAAAAAAAAATAAAAAATTAAACAAAATTTAAAAAAATAAAAACTTTCTTTGTGTTGTTTTTATTAATGCAGCAATATTGTTCACATTTCAATTATAATGTGAACAATGATGCTGCATTAAAGATTTTTTTCTATGGGTGCGTTTGCTAAAAATCACATAATTCCCCCCCAAAAAATTTAACGAGTAACCATTTCTAATCTTTCTACAAGCGCACCCCATAGAAAATATAACCGCAAACGCGCATGTGATAAAAAGTGGGGAAAAAAACACTTTACACGCTGTAGAGGATTACAAATTCAAATTTTATTGTTATTTTTTGTTAAAATATACAGGCAGGACATGACGTATACATACAATAATGATATATTATGAATCTGCTGAGTCTTCCGGAAAGAACGATATATAATGTCAGGGTCATATAATAAAATGTGGCTTCAAATCGCATTTAAACATGATGAGCAAAAGCGGTAAAAAGGAGCTCCGCACAGAGCGGTGAAATGCAATAAGGGGTTAAGGTCACCGTCATCCTCTCGAGGTCAGTTTATAGTAGAAGATGTAGAAGAAACCCTTATAGTGATAAAAAATTCTGTGTAGAATACAAAGAACATTCTTCAGTGTAAAACGTGCCATGTTTATCTCACCTTATGAATACGGCTTCACAAACCCACCCCCCAATTTACGCGATTTCAAAAGGGAGTTTGTGACTTCAGAGATAATGAAACATTAAAGTAAAAATGTAGGAAAAATAAACTCACATCAGAAGTAACATTACTATATTATTATTATTATTATTCATAAAGCACCAACACTATCTGCAAATAAAAAAATATTTAGAAAACCTGTATTGTGCTCCAAGTGGCATTGACTTGTGGCACTCCTAAAGTCTGCAGAGATTGTGCCACCCACGTGACGCATGCTGCACTATCCACTGAGCAATTGGGTCACAGCCTCTGGCCTGTTCTGCCGATGTTCTGCAGAACTGGTAGTCCTCATCTGACTGATGCAGATTAATTCCAGACGGTGACTGGGTCACCACGCTGCCTTTTTAGATAAGCATTTGCTTGTACTAGTCCTTAGCAGAACACGTGTTTGCTTCCAAGAGCTGTGGTCCTCACATCTGGATTGACTTATGCGTGGGGCAGAAAACCTTAAACATACATACATGCACGCACGCTAATAAACACGCGACGGCAAATAAATGATCTTACTGCTCAAGCATTACATACACAACCCATTACCCACATTACCAGAAGAAACACAATGAAAAGGTTTGGGGGACGGTGAAGGAGAGAAGAGATCTCGCCATGTGACGCACGGCTCAGTAAAGACCTGCTCTGCAGACATTTCTATTTGTCCAATACTTTCATAAGAGAAGTTTCTCTTTAACCTCACAATGTCACCATGATCGTACGCACAATACGTATGGAGGTTGAACAACAGATATATACATAATACAATGCACCGTGAGCATACCAGATAGAGTTTATAGAATCTGGCCAGTATTACAAAGCTTGGGGGGTGCCCACAAGGCACAGTGTCAGCCAGAGACACGACGCAGGGACAAGCTGCACAGTGTCGGCCAGAGACACGACGCAGGGACAAGCTGCACAGTGTCGGCCAGAGACACGACGCAGGGACAAGCTGCACAGTGTCGGCCAGAGACACGACGCAGGGACAAGCTGCACAGTGTCGGCCAGAGACACGACGCAGGGACAAGCTGCACAGTGTCAGCCAGAGACACGACGCAGGGACAAGCTGCACAGTGTCAGCCAGAGACGACGCAGGGACAAGCTGCACAGTGTCAGCCAGAGACACGAAGCAGGGAGAAGCTGCACAGTGTCAGCCAGAGACACGACGCAGGGACAAGCTGCACAGTGTCAGCCAGAGACACGACGCAGGGACAAGCTGCACAGTGTCAGCCAGAGACACGACGCAGGGACAAGCTGCACAGTGTCAGCCAGAGACACAACGCAGGGACAAGCTGCACAGTGTCAGCCAGAGGCACGCAGGGACAAGCTGCACAGTGCCAGCCAGAGGCACGCAGGGACAAGCTGCACAGTGCCAGCCAGAGGCAGGCAGGGACAAGCTGCACGGTGCCAGCCAGAGGCAAGCAGGGACAAGCTGCACGGTGCCAGCCAGAGGCACGCAGGGACAAGCTGCACGGTGCCAGCCAGAGGCACGCAGGGACAAGCTGCACGGTGCCAGCCAGAGGCAAGCAGGGACAAGCTGCACGGTGCCAGCCAGAGGCACGCAGGGACAAGCTGCACAGTGTCAGTCAGAGGCACGACACAAGGACAAGCTGCACAGTGTCAGCCAGAGACACGACGCAGGGACAAGCTGCACAGTGACAGCCAGAGACACAACGCAGGGACAAGCTACACAGTGTCAGCCAGAGACACGACGCAGGGACAAGCTGCACAGTGTCAGCCAGAGACACGACGCAGGGACAAGCTGCACAGTGTCAGCCAGAGACACGACGCAGGGACAAGCTGCACAGTGTCAGCCAGAGACACGACGCAGGGACAAGCTGCACAGTGTCAGCCAGAGACACGACGCAGGGACAAGCTGCACAGTGTCAGCCAGAGACACGACGCAGGGACAAGCTGCACAGTGTCAGCCAGAGACACGACGCAGGGACAAGCTGCACAGTGTCAGCCAGAGACACGATGCAGGGACAAGCTGCACAGTGTCAGCCAGAGACACAACGCAGGGACAAGCTGCACAGTGCCAGCCAGAGACACGACGCAGGGACAAGCTGCACAGTGCCAGCCAGAGGCACGCAGGGACAAGCTGCACAGTGCCAGCCAGAGGCACGCAGGGACAAGCTGCACAGTGCCAGCCAGAGGCACGCAGGGACAAGCTGCACAGTGCCAGCCAGAGGCAAGCAGGGACAAGCTGCACGGTGCCAGCCAGAGGCACGCAGGGACAAACTGCACGGTGCCAGCCAGAGGCACGCAGGGACAAGCTGCACAGTGTCAGCCAGAAGCACACAGGGACAAGCTGCACAGTGTCAGCCAGAAGCACACAGGGACAAGTTGCACAGTGTCAGCCAGAAGCACACAGGGACAAGCTGCACGGTGCCAGTCAGAGAAACATCCCAGGGACAAGCTGCAAGCTGTGTAGCACTAGAAAGGGATAGTTTGAATAACAATGTAACATTATCCATCCTCAGTCACTCATCCTGGTGACCCAAAGGCAAAATGGGTTTAATATTAACTGAGGATAACGGGAAGAGGACAGAAAATGTCAGGGGGGTAAACGAAGATACAGAATGAAATAAACATGGTCACCGGAGGAACGAAAAAAAACAAACCCTATTAAACAGGTCAATCATTACTAGTAAGGCAGTAAGGTATGTGTAAGAAGAAAGACTGAGGAGACGAGAATAAAAAAATTACAAAGCTAAAATGGGAAACTTTACCAAGACTCACTTGGAGTAAAGAGATGCTTTGCACCTTTTATCAAAGTTCTGATTAAACAATTACAGATGAGGACAAACTAAGTAATATATATAACAAACACACCTATACAACTAAATTAACGGTGAGTGCTCAATATGCTGCCAAGTCTTTTAACGGTTAGCGCTAGCCTGAACACATGACAGACGTTCTCTGTAGGCCGCAGCCTGCATTTCAGAATAGAGTCCATAGGCTCATTTGTATGGATTCTGCCGACCGTCTAAACAATCACAAGAGAAGGCAAGAGGTGAAGGTCAATACAGAACTTACAGCCCTAGGACTTCGATCAGTGCTGTACGTGGACATATGAGTAATTAAAACTAAATCAGGCATAACGAGCACAGATTAAACAAAACATCAGCAATACAACAAAAAGTGAAGGATTGAAAGGCAAGCACAATGCCCACATTCGCTGTAAATCATACTGTAAAGAGCTTGTATAGCTCTGAATGCGTAAAGTAGGGCTGCAACTAACAATTATTTACATAATCGATTATTTGGACGATTATTTTTCGATTAATAGATTCAACGGATAAAAGAAAAAAACACACAAATTGCATATTTTTCGCAGACAAGGTACACGAGCAACTGGCCACAGGGATGGATTAATACAGCGGACGCAGATTAAGCCCACGTCTGCCTTCTCCTCAAGCAAACGCTGCTACAAGCGCTCAGACATGATGATGTCAGCACGGAATCCAGTTGAGGGGGGGCGCTCCACGCAGCCTGACCACTTTAACTTATTAGTGTCCCTTTACAATAATTGCATGAACAAACTGAGCGGGAGGAGGGTCCGGAGGTGGAAGAGAGTTTGTTTAAGGGACTTGACACGAGTGTGAGAGGGAGTGGGTTTGGGCAAAAGACAAGACCTGAGTGTGGGAGGGAGTTTGTGGGAAGGGACCAGACCAAAAGGAGAGAATGGCAGCTCCAAACCAAAGCGGGAGTGACAGGCAGGTTGAGGTGGTGGCACAGGATGAAGCAGAACCTGAGCTTATAACATTAACTCCGTCTGACTCTAAACAGTGTGTGCTGTACACAAACCGAATAATTGATCGAGAATAGTTGTCAACTATTCTCATCATCGATTGTTGTTTCAGACCTAATAAAGCTCATGTCTAGAATTAAATATGTAAAGAAAATGAGGAAGCAGAGAATAGAACGAGAAAACCAAAGTCATACCCAAAACATTTGCCAATAACTTGCAGTTTCAACATACCGTTGCCATGATCTTCCAGAGATACGGGGGGGGGGGAAGAGGACAGGAAATAAACCCCCTCAAAAACCTAACGATTGTCAACTTATGGTGATTTAGGTCAATAACCACCATCACAAACGTGAAAGGAGAATTGATTTTTGCTAAATAGTACTCATAGAAGCACACAGAAAAAAAAAAGAGGGAAAAAGATGTCCCCCCATTTGTGATATAGCAACAATCTTACCCCCCCTTGCCATAGCATAGCCCCCACAAAAAAACCTCTCCCTCCCCAAAGCATGCCACACGCCCATTATTGCAATAATCTCTTATCTGGCCTCCCTCTGTCCCGCCTCTCCCCCCTACAATCCATCCTGAACGCCTCCGCCAGGCTAATTCACCTCACCCGCCGCTCTGTCTCTGCCGCTCCCCTCTGCGAGTCCCTCACTGGCTCCCCATCCACTGCAGAATTAAGTTCAAAATCCTTATCCTTACCTACAAAACCCTCACAAACTCAGCGCCCACTACCTGTCCTCACTAATCACCAAATACACCCCAGCCCGCTCCCTAAGGTCAAACAGTGACCTGCGCCTAGCTTCTCCCCGCATCACCTCTTCCATGATAGACTGCAGGATTTCTCACGCGCAGCCCCCACTCTCTGGAACGCTCTCCCTCGTGCTGTCAGACTTTCCCCTAACTTCTCTTCCTTCAAACGCTCCCTGAAAACATTCCTATTTAGGGAAGCCTACCACCCAACTCACTGACGCAACCATCAATCACTCTCACCTTACAGTCCTCTCCTCCTGTTTCCAACCCCAACCCTCCTAGATTGTGAGTTCCTACGGGAATAGGGCCCTCATCTCCTCCTGTACTGTTTGTCAAATGTTGTTCAATGTATTGTAACCCTGTCTGTACTGTGCTTATTGTACAGCGCTGCGGAATATGCTGGCGCTTTATAAATAAATAATAATAATAATAATCCCGCTCCAAGCATGCCACGCGCCCATCCCTCTCCAAGCGTGCCACGCGCCCCATCCCTCTCCAAGCGTGCCACGCGCCCCCATCCCTCTCCAAGCGTGCCACGCGCCCCCATCCTTCTCCAAGAGTGCCAAGCGCCCCATCCCTCTCCAAGCGTGCCACGCGCCCCATCCCTCTCCAAGCGTGCCACGCGCCCCCATCCCTCTCCAAGCGTGCCACGCGCCCCCATCCTTCTCCAAGAGTGCCAAGCGCCCCATCCCTCTCCAAGCGTGCAACGCACCCCATCCTCTCCAAGTGTGCCACACACCCCATCCTCTCCAAGCGTGCCACACACCCCATCCTCTCCAGGTGTGTCACACACCCCATCCTCTCCAGGTGTGCCACACACCCCATCCTCTCCAGGTGTGCCACACCCTCTCCAAGGGGGCCACGCGTCCCATCCCTCTCCCTCAAGCATTCCACACACCCATCCCTCTCAAAGCGTGCCACACGCCCCATTCCTCTCCACCATTGTTGCCCTCTTCCTTATCTCACCAAATGAACACAATATGCACACTGTCACATTTATACTATATACACGTGCACACCTCAGTACATTTTTACAGCCTACAACCTATAGCCGCCTCACCAATAAACTAGTTGTGACTATTTAGGCGTTACTTGTTGCACTGGTGCAAAGGACAAAGCTAAAAAATTACAAAAAAACGCAAAAAATAGACCTACGTGCAATTACATTTATTAGCTATTTTCTTGGCAATAAATTAAATTACCTTGAAAACCGATTGTCAAAGTGCAAAGACAAACAATTCCTCACCTGAAACCGTGAAATAGGACGCAGCCAGGGAAAGCTAAAGCAGAGATGTCCACTACAAATTACTGCAGGATACAGGGGTTCACAGGCTACTGTTTTTACTTGTTCATTATGTGTTTTTGGGATGAAAGTTCAGTGTGTCCTTTAAGGTTTAAGCGGTTATTAGTTAACCACAAATCCCAATTTAAGTGGCGGGGGGGGGCGGCACAGTAAGCCAATTCCCTCTGCCCTTTTGACGACCTTTGTCCTGACCCAAGTGGGACCACCCTCTCTGGTCATTATCGAAGTTGTGTATTGGCGACATACAAAGGGTTTAGAAAGTTTTTGAAGAGCTCAGAGGACATGGCGCATTTATAATTTGTCAGGATGCTTCTGCTTGAGCAGAGGACCACTTTCTCCATCCCACAATAACTCCAGTATACAAATATCTGACTCTGCGCCCTACAGCTCTGTCTAGATAACATATCAGGAGCAGGGGCGAGAGAGATGGCAACCTTTCCACTCCACTGGACCTAAAAGTGGAAATGGGTTTGCTACACAGCTTATTTGACAGCATTTCCCAAGGCATTCCTTTACCGGGTTTATTCAGGAGATGACTTGTCCTTTGCGGAAGACACATGCAAGAAGCAAAGTATTGTTTATTCTTTTTTTTCTTCCTCCTTGTCTTAGTAGCGTTTTCATTCAGGGTCATACGGTTTGCACAGATCTTTCATTCCACAATTTAAAAAAACATAGAATTTAGACAGAGAGACCGACATATCATGACATTACAAAGGAGTAATGATTGGGTGGTCTCTAGTGACATCAATACGCTTAAACACGAAATGGGGGGGGGGGTAGGAAAAAGATAGAGATCTTTAATGTCAGACTGTTTTGTGAATCAATGGAGCGAATGTAACGGGCCGTGCATGCGGTGCAGTCTGATAAATACAGAGCGGCTAAGGTGGTCAAACAAGCACATTCACTTTTTAAATTAAAAAAGTATCACTTAACCGGGAAATAAACGGGCCACAAAATGCTAACAGTCACATCACTGCTCTACTACAATGGAGACACAGAACGGAGTTATTGTCTGAGCACTTCAATGAACTTGGGCAATACATCCAATGAAACACTTGCCTGCCTCACAATATCGGCAGTGAAGCACAGTGTAAATGACTCTGCTCTGCAATCGTGGAGAAGCAGGTCTGTTCCATACAACCGTGACGAAAGAGGTTTTAATTCCAGTCTGTATACCTGACCGAAACTCAGCGCAGTCATCAGCTTCTAGCCTGCCGTGCTGACAGCTGGTCACAGCACACTTGCCCGGCGAAAGGAACTGGACGTCAGGCGATACAAATCACCCATCCCTGTAACGTATCATCCCCTTATAGCGCTGCAACCTGGGGGGCAGATATATAGTATATTTTATAAAGGAATTGTGGTAAGCGCTTAGTATACAAAGATTTTATTTGTATAAAGGAAGTACAGCAATGACCTTCTGTACCAGTGGTTCTCAAACCTGTCCTCAAGTCCCCCTAACAGGCCAGGTTTTCCAGATATCTGAAGCACAGCACAGGTGATATGATTTGCTGCTCAGTGATTGCAGATTCAGTCTGCTTTTCCCCAAGGTGATCCTTAAAATCTGGCCTGGTTGAGGGTCCTGAGGACAGGTTTGGGAAACCCTGTTTTATAGTACATAATACATTCAGTAAAAATGGTCGGCACTGTCTGTAAAGGGGATAATGCTCTGATTCTTCCCCAGCAGGTCTCAATAATAATCTTCTAAGGCAGTGGTCCCCAACCCTGGTCCTCAGGGCCCACTAACAGGCCAGGTTTGCCAGATATCTGAAGCACAGCACAGGTGTTATGATTTGCTGCTCAGTGATTGCAGGATTCAGTCTGCTTTTCCCCATGGTGATCTGCAAAATCTGGCCTGTTAGTGGGCCCTGAGGACCAGGGTTGGGGACCACTGTTCTAAGGGACTTCAAAAATCTCAATCTTACAATATACTGGAGTATTATAAACGACAGAAATTTGCAAAGATATGAAGGTACAGGAATTGGGTTTTAATAACGTTTTGAGGGGGCAAAGTTCATACATTTTTACACACTCCCACGACCTGAGGGGTTAGTCAGAGAGCCGATCTGGCCCTGAAATGTAGACACTGAAATTCAATGTCGGGTGACATTTCAGGGACATTTTGGCGAATTGCCTGCAAGTACGGTGCCTGTTCGAGGGCAGTGAAATCCACCATAGAGAAGCAATGGTTAACCACTTCGCTGCAGAGGACGCGCCCAGCGCGTCCTGCCGCAGGAAGGGTTGGCTGCGGAGGACGCGCTGAGCGCGTCCTCCCGAAGCAGCCTGCGATCGGCCGGATTCCGGCCGATCGCTGTGCCCCCCGGTGCGGGCTGACATCTTGGATGTCAGCCCGTCAATCCGGGACCGCCGCGGGCACAATAGATGTCATCGCAGTGGCGCGATGACATCTATTTCAGGCGCCCCCCCGCATGTGCGGAGGAGGCGCCTGAAAGGGAGGGGGGGCGGGAGGTCCTTCGGACCTCTCTCCCTCCCTATCGCGGGGGTCCTGAGCTTAATGCCAGGCACCGTTTGGAAGGGCACAGCCTGCCCTTCCAAACGGTGGCTGTCATTAACCCCTGGGGAGTCGGATCACGAATCGGCGCTGAAAAGCACCAGTTCATGATCCTTTCCCAGATCTGGCCGACATCTTGGATGTCGGCCAAGCCTCCGGGAACTCCCCCTGAGGACTGGCGTCATCGTGCATAGCACGATGACGCCAGTCCTGGAGTTAACCCCTAGCTGCCACCAATGGTGGAGATAGGGAGTTCATTGAACTCCCTATCTCCCGATCCGTGGCAGCTAGGGGTTAAAGTTTGGTACTGTTGGATCGGCCAGAGCATGGCCATTCCAACGATACCAAACACGACTGAAAAAAGTTTTTTTAAAAAAATTAAAAATAATAAAAACATTAAAAAAAAAATTATAAAAAAAAAAAAAAAAAAAAAGGTTTTTTTCTTTTTTTTGGTTTGTTAATGCAGCAATATTTTTCCCATTTCAATTATAGTGTGAACAATGATGCTGCACTAACGATTTTTGTATGCAGTGGGTTAAAAATCGCGTAATTTTCCCCCAAAAAAATGTAACGAGAGCCCATCTCTAATTTTATTAACAAGCGCACCCCATACAAAATATAACCGCAATTGCTCGCATGTTAAAATGTGAAAAAAAAACCACTTTACACGTTGTAAATTATTGAAAATTCATATTTTATTGCATTTTTTGTTATAATATACAGACAGGTCATGACGTATACATATAATAATGACATATTATGAATCTGCCGAGTCTGACGGAAAGAACGATATATAATATGTCTGGGTCATATACTAAAATAAGCCTTCAAAACACGTTTAAACATGATGAGCAAAACCAGTAAAAATGACCTCAGCACAGAGGCGGGAAATGCCTCAGCAGCGAAAGGGTTAATCTATTCAGAGAACACCGAACAGCAGTGAAAGGTTGCCGAAGTTCCCTGCTGTTCGGTGGTTTCATTCCTCAGGTTTATTCAGGAGAATCCCTTTTTAATTCAATATCTAATAAACGGTTTATTATTTTATTCTGCAGTAAAGAGTCTATTTATCGATTTTTTACGATCTTTTAGACATTTTTGGGGATTTTTTCGGCAATATTTTTTTAAGTCGTTTATTCCTTTTTTCTGTAACAGACATTATCATTATTATCATTCATAGGATCTTATATGTAAATTCCAGACATTTTCGTTCAGTAGTTTTATTGCAAACAGCGTTTCAAATTTCAAACGTATTTTTTTTTTACAATTGTCTGCAAGTCGGCTTTTTCCGGCGGGTGCGCTACGATCGGCAGCTCATCGGCTTTTTCCGGTGGGTTTACGGCAGGTTTTCCATGCACCCCGGGGGCCCTGCGCGGCTTGCTGAATACACCGCAGGGTGGGGAATTTTGATTTCCCGAAGTGCAGGGAAGCGTGGGGAATGAGAGGGCACCGAAATGTCGGCGACATTTCGGTGCTCTCTGAATAACCCCTCTGTTGTTGACCTGAGGGGGTAAAACACTTCTTAATTTAGAAACTGGAAAATAAACCATGCTGCACAGTAGGTATTAATGGAAGAAACGGAAAACAAACCAATCAAACCACTTTTCCTTGTTAAAAGGATTACACAAGGAACAGTTGCTTGATAAAGGTCAGTATAATGATGTCCTAAGCATTAGAGCCAACACTCAATTTGCTGTTCAAACTTTCGCCGCATTTCATTAAGCATGCGGCCGGACCTCACCTGCCCAGTGTCAAACAGTTACCAATTAAAAAGCACCCACCTAGCAAACACTTTAAGGTTTAAACAATAAGGGCTTTATTCACAAGGCACCGAAATCCAACTCAATTTCGATGATTTCCATTTCGGCTCACTACGGCGATTCCATTTAGCTGAAAATTTGGTTAATTCAGTATGTATTTAATGTTCACCATATTTTGCAAAAAAAAGGAGTTGCCGAAACAGTTATCGGATGTTGGGGGAAAGCGCCGGTAAGCGCCAACATCTCCTTAGTAAATTTCACTGAAGTGGGGAGGGGGTGGGGGGGGGGGGTGTCTTCTATTCTCATAATAGGAGTTTAAATCAACAAAAATGTAAATAAAAAATAATTTAAAAAAAAAATAAAATGCCTGTTCGTAATAAGAAAGTCTTAAAAATTAAAATCAAAACTGTCTTTAAGAATACCAGAAGGTCTTTTAAAAAAATAAACATTTTGTGAAAAAAACCTAAAATGAATAAATGGTCTTTAACCCCTTCACCCGTGTGTACTGAGCTCATTGTCGCTCATCAGGTTTAAACGCAATTTGAAGTCATGTTTTATTATATGACCCAGACAAGTTTTATTTTCTTTTTTCGCAGACTCGCAGATTCATAATATATACAGAAAACTTTTGTCACAAGGACAGTGGAGTCAAAGCCAGCACATTTAGGATTAAACCTATAGTAAAGTTAACAAATACAGAACAAAGCTAGTTGTGGCGCATATATCGCAGCTATATTAGCTTGCTTATACCACTTATGCTGGTTTCAATAATACAGACAAAACAAAATACATATAAATTTATTGAATAATTCTAAAATTATAAATAGAAAAACGGCAATCAATTCTATGTGAAAAAGGCACACAGTAGACTGTTGATAGTCCCATATACGTGGGAGATGGATAGTAATCCTGGGAGTAAGTACCCCCTATGTGCTTATGCGTTAATCAGTCCTTAATAGGCTAAATATTGACGGAATTAAACACAACAACTTCTCCCCTGCGATAAACCAATTGGGGTAATATATATAACTCTGCGGCATAAAAATATTGATATATATATGTCAACCTACAAAGATTATTATGCTTCAAATCAATTAGCAGGAATAGACCAATGGGAAGCTGAAAGGACAATTTAACCCCTTAATAGGAGTAGATAGAGGGTAAAGTGGAATAATCCCACCATATGTGCCCCTTACAAATGACCGATCATATTAGTCAGCATATTGTAACTATTAAATAAGGGTTGCAATGGCAATAGTGTTCAACAATTCCGTGAGCTTGTGTGTCGCTGGCTCATACCATGGAGAGAAACATCGCTAAAATAGCGTTGGGAAATAACCATAAATTAGCCTCAATCTGGTAGTATAGTCTAAACTGATCTTAGACAGGATCACACAAAGCGGCATGGATGGTGGTCATATATTAGTTGCACAATGGCCCCAGTGGCTAACAAAGATAGTTAAATTAGTTAAATCACCAGCCAACACAACAAGCGTATCACCCGAAACGCCATAAAGCAACACACATAGTTGGTCAAATTCTTGCTGCAAAATAGCCCCAATGACTAAACAATTGGTATATTAGTCATATCGCCAGAGTCAACAGTATAATGGTGCCTGATAACTGCTAAAATCAGAGTATCATCATCAGTAGCAAACGCTGACGCGCGTTTCGCCACTAATAAAGAGTTGCTTCGTCCAGAGCGTGGACGACATTGGGGCTATTTTGCAGCAAGAATTTGACCAACTATGTGTGTTGCTTTATGGCGTTTCGGGTGATACGCTTGTATCAGACGGTGACCTTTCCAGCGATGCCTCTCTTGACTCTGTGCCCATTGCCCATGGGGGAGATAGAGCCCCTTTAGACACTCTCTGTGCTCTGGCAGGGGGTGACTGAAATGGACATCACGCCTGGCGCAACCGCCATAAAAGACCCCGACTAAATAATTTTGTCCGGAGATTAGAAATACTCAATTTTTACATGTTTTTGCTTTTTAACCCCTTCACTGCTGAGCCATTTCACTTCTGTGCGCTGAGCTCATTTTGACAGTTTTATGCTCATCATGTTTAAACATCAATTGAAGTCCCCGCCAGACAAGTTTTTATAAAAAAAAAAAAAAAAAAAAACACACTTTTACTTTCACACCAAACTTAGACATGTTTGGTATCATTTGGAAAGGCCATGATCAGGCCTTTCCAAGGATACCAAAATGACCCTCTGGCTGCCACGAATCAGGAGATACGGGGATCGAAAGGATCCCCCTAGCTCCACTTGGCAACTAGGGGATTAACTGGCCGACTGACGTCATCACACATACAGCAACATCAGGGGGTGACCTGGAGGCTTGGCTGACATCCAAGATGTCAGCCACTTCCAGGTTCAAATTGCAATCCGGCACTTAAGGGGTTAGAGGCAGACTCTGCCCTTTTCAGTGGTAACCAGCTTTTTATTCTAACCCTAGCCGTTAGAGAGGGAAAGGCGTCCAAAGAACCCCCCTTTCAGGTTCCCCCTGAAAGTGACATAATCGCGCACATCGATGATGTCATAGTGATGGCTGGGGCCCATAAAAACGCTGGGAAGACTTCAACAAAGTCATTTCAGCGTGGGTCCCCGGCCAGAGACGGGAGTATAGGGAGGGAAGGGGATTAAAGGACCATGTTGTACATAGTATGTCCTTGGTCCTTAAGGGGAATTGTCCCCAGGACGTACTATGTATAATCAGTCATCCTTAAGGGGTTAAAAATGTCTGAAACCTGCCCCCCAACATCTGACATATTATTTATTTTTTTAGAAAGTATTTTACCAGGAAAGATACATTGAGATTTCTCTCGTTTTCAAGTATATCCTGGGTGGCGAGTCTGTACCGTTAGGTGTTTTGCCCAAGGACACTTACTGGAGAGGTGCTCTTGCCGGGATTCAAGCCTGTGTCTACACACTTATAGAGCAGTGATGTTACCTCTACTCCATCCATTGCTACCTGTTACCTTGTGAAAATGGCAAAATTAACAATGTAATGAAAAAATGAAAAACGATGGTGCATTAAACTGAACATACAACTTTCAAGGCACTGAGAGCCTGGGTTGTGAATGAACACCCCCCCCCCCCTCTAAAACATTGCTGTTGTTATACATTGAGGCTTTCTACAAGACACATTTATTTATAAAGGATTTTACCAGGAAGGATACATTGAGATTTCTCTCGTTTTCAAGTATGTCCTGGGTTCAAGAACATTGAAATGTAAGAAGAACATAGGAGAACGCCGTCATTTTAGTCAGTGACAACTTTGGTACAAAAGATACAGGCGATGTCTCTGTTCACTTTAAATTGCATGTTTTTTTTATATACAAGAGTGACACATGTAGACAGGATGTGTTAATTAAGAAGCCTCTCAAAAATGTAAAAAGAAAAAAGCGCAACGAGTCAGCGATTAATTTTTCTCGCTCTTTTACACGGAAACAAACATTCAAAAGTGGAAACCGCAAGCAACAACATAGAGACAAAAGCGTAATTATACAGTAATTAAACCATTTCCTTAATTTCATTTCTGTCGGTAGTTAAAGAGGTGTCTGCGTTAAGCATGTAGGAGTAACGAGCCAGGCAAGTGTTTGCAGGCAGAGCCACTCTAAAGTGCCATATTTACATGTCTGGCTATTGGAACCCAACACTACACGGCTTTGCTCTCAGACGCCTATTCTTTTGATGTGAAGTGAAAGAAAAGAAAAAAATTCTGCATGGTGAATAAAACATTGGAAGACGAAAAAAAAAAAAAAAAGCCACCCTGCAGTCTCCTCTTCAAAGAGACGTCTCCTTTGACCCAGTGCTCCAGACTGAAGTCTTGAGCTTTCTGCCCAGGAATGCTGCGTGAGGGAAGAGCAGACATAACAGACACATGAGACGGAGAAGGCGGGGCCATGCCAGCATCCCAGGCACACCCACACCAATCAGGTCACTCGGCTGGCAGCACCGCCTCCCTGGTAAACAAGTGCCAGGGACAAGGGTTCAGCTCAATGGCATAATCTGCCAGCCACATGCCCCCTCCCCTCCATCTGCACACTGTCGTGTCAAGGTCTGTGCCCTCATCTAGATTTACTGACCGACACATCGCACAAACCCAGGAAAAAAAGACAAAATAAGGAATAGAAATATCCAGAAACACACACACGTTCTTAACCACTTAAATGCCAACACTAATGCAACAGGTGTTAACTTATGGGCGCTGGGGGAGTGGCGGGACGAGAAAAACCAGGCCGTTTCTTTTTTCCATTACATTAACGGTACAAGTCTACAAGATTCGTGAAAGAGGCTACAAATTGACACAAACGTTGCCAACTTTACTGTCATCCGATACATATCCATTAATCTGTAAACACAGCCTGATCCCACATTTTGGGACTGTGCGTGGAAGTAATAGGGTGGTCACTGGTCTTAAATGCCACTAAACCAGAAATAAATATATTGTATGTGTGTTTTTATATCGCGTGATTCTGGTAGAGGACTGATGGGGAATCAAAATCAGGTGTACACGTGCTGTATTATTATTATATGAAAGAAGTCAAAAATAAATCAATCAGACAGTGCATCGCAAATCGTTTGAGTTTACCGTCCTGGTATTCTCATACGAAGATCATTCTTTATTAAAATTCACTTTTCTGATCCAATAAAGTTGTTATACAACTGTTCAGGAGTGCCATCTCACCATCGATATGTATAGCATCGGTCTATATTTACTGTGGTCAGCGAGTGGAATCAAGTAGAATTCAAGTGTATAAACAGTCACACACACCTGTAGCTTACTGCTGTTGCAAAGACAACAAACGCTGGCAAACCAGAAGAAGGAAATTCAAACAGCGGCAAGAGAAGGTTTGCTGATGAAGCTGTTTGCATTTCTCTTTTGGAAATCGTTGAAGTTTATAATTGTTGCAATAACTGAACTATGGATTGTAAGCTCCTATGAGCAGGGCCCTCTACACCTCCTGTTTCCATCTTAGGTCCGTTTATCTACGTCTCATTCCCTTTGGTTATTGTAAAGCGCTGCGCAAACTGTTGGTGCAATATAAATGATGTCGATAAATAATGATAAGAATAATTATGGAGGTTAATGAATAACCTTGTATATACACAGAACTGGAACCGTTAGAACAAAAATTGTCATTTGTTTGTGGAATGATGATCATCTGAGTATACTTACTGCAAAATCAATATAATCGGATGACATAGTAACATTAGTCGCTGCCAATTTAGACTTCAGACATTGGTATCATTCCATCCTCCAGCATGATCACTCACCTCACCACTTCCCTAACCAATGCCAACGTACTATGCTGGCAACGTGACTTCGAATGGCCCTCAATGAAGGATGCATGCCCCCAAAAAAAATAAAAAATATATATATATATATATATATTTAGTTTGTGCAGGTTCTTTAAGAAAACATAGCTTCAAACAGCAGATATAATTAACCCGTAGCGGTTTCACTTCCCTTTGATGTCCCATCTATTGTCTAGACATCAGAAGCAACAACTCACCCAGTTCCAGCACCAGACATAGTCATGGGCTTCGCTTCGTTTAACTCTAGGTCGCCATGTAGCCCTGTGTGACTGTCACTCGGCAGTGACATCAGCATGCACTCGGCAGTGACATCAGCATGCACTCGGCAGTGACATCAGCATGCACTCGGCAGTGACATCAGCATGCACTCGGCAGTGACATCAGCATGCACTCGGCAGTGACATCAGCATGCACTCGGCAGTGACATCAGCATGCACTCGGCAGTGACATCAGCATGCACTCGGCAGTGACATCAGCATGCACTCGGCAGTGACATCGGCATGCGATCAGCAGTGACATTAGCATGCGATCAGCAGTGAAATGCCGGTAGAGGCAGCCCTGTAGTATACTAAACTGGATTCTACTGGAAAGCCTTCTCTCACGTCTCAATTGCTGAGTGCACGCTGACTATCACAGCTGTCAATCACATCAATGGCATGCCATCAGAAGGGAGTGATGTCAAAAGTTTGAGAGGGTTTAACCTCAGAAGTTTCCTTAATGTGTTGGTCTTCAGCTGGATGTGTACACTGAGATGTGAAGTCCATAATAACCGTAAAATCAAAGGCAGATCATCCAATTGCAATTTGTCTCCTGTGACACGCACTGTTTATTGCAGGAGCTCTCATGCTCTCACACATCAAATCCAGCTGCCATAGGCCGCTGTATCACAACCAAGACTGGCTTAGCTTTGTAGAACAAACAGTGATTTGCTCGACTGATATACAAGCCTGTATTTGAACCTAAGCTGACAGCCTCGGCTGGCTGGACGCAATAGGTGCTAGAGAGTCAAATTGCAGCCAGCGACCAAAAATGTGGAGTATTAAGAAACATTTACGCGCGCATGAAAGGATTACAGCACAGCTGTCTGGCATTGTCTGGTGACTAAATTCTACACAAAGTATCCTTAACTCAGGCTTTAACAGCAATGAGTGATTTACCGGTGATATTAGGGGCTTACATACAAACACAGTAAAGATACGTAAACCGAATTAACAAACAAAAAAAACAGGCAAACAGACCTGTCGCACAGGTCAATGAAGAAAAAAATTAACTGGCTGCATAGGAGACATGCCCCGCAGCTTTACAACGAGTCCACATTCATGGCTCTAATCACCGGCCTAATCCATCATGCAACGCCAATATCACAAATATTTGTTCTATGCTACAATGTTATTGTGATGTGTCACATAAACAATTTTTAGAAAGTATGTAATTTACTTTTATGCATATATGTACCAATTTAAAATGACAAGTAGAATTGTTGATGAAAATAAAGTTAAGCTACTTATGCTGTGAATTGCAACGCCAGAGCACGTTCTCAATGACTGCTAACACGATGGTGCACTGCACAAGAGGCAAAAAGATGTAAAGAACAAGGACAGTCACGATTCTTACATTTGAATATCCAAAGCTCTGCTTAGCAATCAGGTGAACGGTTGTTTTCAGTGCCAAGAATATCCCCAGGAAAATGGGTCCAAAATAGATCTGACAGGACAGTCTAGGCCAATGTTTCTCAACTCTAAAGCGTAGCACTGGTGATATGATTTGCTGCTCCGTGATTGCAGAATTCAGTCTGTATTTCCCAAGGAAATTCTTAGAACTCGGCCTGTTAGTGAGTCTGAGGAACGAAGTTGAGAAACACTCGTCTAAATGTTGTGAGGTCTCTGTAAAATGCTTAGTTTCAGACATCAGGATAGAGGACCGATTTGGGTCCCCGACTCCCACCACCTTCCCAGATACTGGAGAGTCCCACAGCCGCCTGAGAAGCTCCAGCTTGCAGGAAGCCAGCAGTATGTCATGTCCGGAGGGTTGGAGAGCCAGCATTGCACTGGAAAGAGGGCAAGATTTTAAATGTTCTTATCAATTGTAACAGGAGGTGGGGTGAGGAGGGGTAAACGTTTAACCCATCAGTTGTACCCTTCCCACTTAAAGTGACACAACCTTTTGTTTTCTCCCATGTTCCTTGGGATTGTGGTTTAATTGAAAATTGGGCTTTGTCACGTCCTACCGTTAATATATTACATCATCTACTTACTGTCTGTTATGTGCTACTGGATATGCAATGCCTTTAAATAAAGAATAATAATTTTAAAAAAAGACGCTACCACCTATATAAGCAGTAACTAGATTACTTTGCATTCAAACAAAACCACATTATAAAACCCATGCTGCTGTTTTTTTTTTATTTCGTTCGAAGTAATTGCATGTAAAAAGGAAAAATCTTGCTCCCATTGTGGATATTTTTCCATTATTCAACAATTACCAAAATCGTATAGCAAGTTTTACTTTGTGGCTGTGCTTTATCCTAGACAGTATTTAACGGTATATTCTAATCTACCCCCTGGTGATGTCCTTTGAACACATCCCACACAATACAATGATTTGAGTCGGCTGCTTGAGTCAATTCTATGACCATTGCCTCAGAGTGAGGAGCAAGTGCTGTAAAGATACTGTCGAGGAGGGCCGTTTAGAACACAAAAAGATCACAAAATCCCAGTGACACACAGAGTAAAATATTTTATTAACTAAACAAAACACACGGAAGAGGTCAGTAACAAACAAAATGAGGTAATTTCATTTTTTGGTGGTAGTGGCCCTTTAACCCTAGTGTCATTGTGTGCTCTGATCAGTAAGCAGTCACTGTGTGAGATGGTCATATGCCTGCAATGGGATACAACTAGGGATGCACCGACACCGATACTGCCGTTTGCACGAGTACTTGGTACTCGTGCAAACAGCCCGATACATCCCGCCGATACCGGAAGCCGGCGCTGGGGAAACTGCCGTGTGCATGAAAAGCACGCGACCAGAGTTCCCCTCCGGCGCGCCGCATACTCACCCATCCTGAAGGTCCGGTCGCATGGCAGTGATGCGTTCACGCGGTCACTGGGCGCTCCTGTGACGCTGCCTCTCGGCTGGAGGCAGCGTCACAGATGCGCCCGGCGGCCACGTGATCACATCACTGCCATGCGACCGGACCTTAAGGATGGGTGAATATGCGGCGCGCCGGAGGGGACCGCTGGCCGCGTGCTTTTCATGCACGCAGCCAGCTTCCCCAGCGTTCGAGCTGGGGCAATATCCATGTGAGCTGGGGCAAATCCATGACAGCTGGGGGGCAAAATCCATGACAGCTGGGGGGCAAAATCCATGACAGCTGGGGGGCAAAATCCATGACAGCTGGGGGGCAAAATCCATGACAGCTGGGGGCAAGCTACATGAGAGCTGGGGGCAAGCTACATGAGAGCTGGGGGCAAGCTACATGTGAGCTGGGGGCAAGCTACATGTGAGCTGGGGGCAAGCTACATGTGAGCTGGGGGCAAGCTACATGTGAGCTGGGGGCAAGCTACATGTGAGCTGGGGGCAAGCTACATGTGAGCTGGGGGCAAGCTACATGTGAGCTGGGGGCAAGCTACATGTGAGCTGGGGGCAAGCTACATGTGAGCTGGGGGCAAGCTACATGTGAGCTGGGGGCAAGCTACATGTGAGCTGGGGGCAAGCTACATGTGAGCTGGGGGCAAGCTACATGTGAGCTGGGGGCAAGCTACATGTGAGCTGGGGGCAAGCTACATGTGAGCTGGGGGCAAGCTACATGTGAGCTGGGGGCAAGCTACATGTGAGCTGGGGGCAAGCTACATGTGAGCTGGGGGCAAGCTACATGTGAGCTGGGGTTATTCTGTATATATGTATCTCGGGGGGATATATACATGTGACCTGGGGGCATTTTTATATGAGGTCTGTTCTTATTGAAAAGTGGTCACCTGACATAAAAGTATCGGTACTCAGTATCGGTGAATACTTTTAAAAAGTATCAGTATTCGGTCTTAAAAAAGTGGTATCAGTGCATCCCTAGATACAACGGACCTGTACACAGATTAACTCATGTTCTGATTAGCTCACAGCCAAAGTCTGGCCTTGACCCATTTATACTTCCTTGTCCTCTGAACAGTAATTGAAATGATTGGATACAGCTTTAAGAAGGATTTCTTGTTGCATAGTATGTAGAAATAGTACTAAAAGGTGACCAAATCTGGAAAACTTTCTCCTAAACATGGAATCATTTCTTTTATCCATCTGTGCAGGGATAGGATTGCTGCAAAAACTAGGGTTGCACCGATACCGATACTAGTATCGATATCGGTGCCGATACCGGGTACTGCAGGAGTACTTGGTACTTGTGCAGTACCCCGATATTTTTTTCCGATACCGGAAGCCGGCATTGAGCCGGCTTGCCGGCATCCGAGGGGCTAGGGCGGCTGTCCGAATGCTCTATCGGCATTCGGACAGGCCCTGGAGCTGCTCTCCTAACTTTGTTTATACTTACCTTCCTGAGCGACGCCGGGAAAGTCTTCGCACACGCGCTCGTTGGAAGGCCCCCAGCCGCGACCACGTGGGACCATGTGATCGCGGCTGGGGTCCTTCCAACGAGCGCACGCGCGGAAACTTTCCCGGCGTCGCTAAAGGAAGGTAAGTATAAACAAAGTGAGCAGCTGCAGGGCCTGTCAGAGCATTCAGACAGGCCCTGCAGCTGCTCTCCGCTCATACTTGCCTTCCTTTAGCGACGCCGGGAAAGTTTCCCCGCGTGCGCTCGTTGGAAGGACCCCAGCCGCGATCACATGGTCCCACGTGGTCGCGGCTGGGGGCCTTCCAACGAGCGCGCGCGAAGACTTTCCCGGCGTCACTAAAGGAAGATAAGTATGAGCGGAGAGTGAGCTGGGGGGGGGCATTATCCATGAGCTGGTGGCAAATCCATGAGCGGGGGGGGGGGGGGCATTATCCATGAGCTGGGGGGGGGCATTATCCATGAGCTGGGGGGGGGCATTATCCATGAGCTGGGGGGGCATTATCCATGAGCTGGGGGGGGGCATTATCCATGAACTGGGGGGGGCATTATCCATGAGCTGGGCGTCGCATTATCCACGAGCTGGGGGGCATTATCCACGAGCTGGGGGGCAGTATCCACGAGCTGGGGGGCACATCCACGAGCTGGGGGCAGTATCCACGAGCTGGGGGGCAGTATCCACGAGCTGGGGGGCAGTATCCACGAGCTGGGGGGCAGTATCCACGAGCTGGGGGGCAGTATCCACGAGCTGGGGGCAGTATCCACGAGCTGGGGGCAGTATCCACGAGCTGGGGGGCAGTATCCACGAGCTGGGGCAATATCCACGAGCTGGGGCAATATCCACGAGCTGGGGCAATATCCACGAGCTGGGGGCATTATCCACGAGCTGGGGGGCAGTATCCATGAGACCTGGGGGCTTTATATGAGGTCTGTTCTTATTGGAAAGCGGTCACATGACATAAGATAAAAGTATCGGTACTCGGTATCTGTGAGTACTTGAACAAAAGTATCTGTACTCGGTCTTAAAAAAGTGGTATTGTTGCATCCCTAGCAAAAACCTTTACACTCCAGATTGATTTTTATATATTTTGTATTAAAATATGTCGACAGAATACCTGCATATGGAAATTACAGTAACACGTGTTACTGTAATTTCCATATACAGGTATTCTGTCGACTGATTTTTATATATTTTGTATTAAAATCCTAGATTGCCGTGCTGCTGTTATTACCAAGATGGCGGCACCCTGTAGGCGAACATGACAGGTGCGCTTTAACAGAGCAATAGATAAAAATTTAAATATGTAAGTTTCTTGGAAGATCAAAACCATTCAGTGATATATTTATTATACGGAGGAAATTGTATATATTTGTTGCAAGAATCAACCTTAAAGATCAGATTTGAAACTGAATATATGGAGAGATCTGCCTAGCTGAAAGAAAAAGGATATGAGACCGCTAAATATCTCTAACGGAAGAAAGTTTAAATGGTGTATTAAAAAAAACATATGAAATGTTTAAGGAATTTAAATTTTGGAACATATTCACCAGGGGGAAAAAAAAAAAAGGTATCAATGCAGTAAAAGCCGCTTTGTGAAAGTGGAATAGCAGGAAATGTTGCAGGGTCTAGACACACATATAGTGACATGACACACTAATCCGTGTGCATTATATACCAGTCAGCAATTACAAGCAACAGGATTCTCTTTTTTTCGCTGCGCTGGATACATCGAATGGGGCATGATGTACAGTGGGCTGGGAGGCTGACATGTCATTCACCAGCATATTATAAACCGTGCGTCTTTGATGTCCCTCTCGTGGCAAATCAGCAGCACTGCTACATGGTTTTGACTGGCTGCCAAACTTCGAAAATATGATTAAAAAGGGAAGAAAAAAAAAATGGGGGAAAAATACTATCACACAAAAAACCAGCGCACAGAAGAAAAGCACATTTTGTTCTACATGTTATAAAAGTTGCAATACGTGGAACGGTTAGTTTGTCCAGAAATAGACATGAAAATGTTCCATAACCCAGCGTATTCAATGCCTTCACCTTTGAGTGATCACTGCTATAAACCGCAATAGAATATATGTGGCCAGTTCTCAAAGAGGAAAATAATGGCAGGTTCATATGAGCAGGTTTATGTTTTAAGAGATTATTTGGTAATAGTATATTGCAGCTTGAATGGGGCATTCAACGTCACAAGAGAACACAAATAGACGGCCCTGACGAGACACACCGTGCTCCCGTGTCAAACAAGGAGATATTCATTTCGAAAACCAACGTCACTTTGCAGCAAGACCCTTTAAAACGTCAGCAACAATGCTTAAAATACGGCTTTGACGTAAATCAGATTAGGTTTTTTATTTTATGGCACACACAAACATTTCCTAACACTTGGAACTTGCAGCAACCGGAGAAAATGGGGGTGAAGGGGGTCCCCACAGACCATCTGACATTGTTGCCACGTCCCTAAACATTGTGACTATGGAAGGGGTTAATTACATTGTAAAAGTAAATTGAGAAGTTTCTTAAAACACAAAAATTATTGAACACAAATAATTTTTTTCTGCTTTTTTTAAACAGTGAATACAATTAACGAAACAAATTAACGGCGAGTCATGCTGTGGACGGTGCGCAGGAAGGAATGCAAAAATTCCCGACGTGGCTGAATGCTGGGAAATATTGCAATCGAGAAATATGGGTGGAGTGCTCGCTAACCGCGTCCTCTAACAGCACCGCCGGCTCCATGGTTCAACCAAGTCACAATAGAAAAATAATAGGGCCTGACAGTTCAGACAAGCCTGCGAACCAGCAACGACATCAATACCTACCATTAGGGACGCTACTTTTTTGTCTTTTAATATTGGGTATTTCCCGATACAGAGTCCCAATCCAATACCTGTCCAGGGAAAGGTGTGGATTCAAATAGGTTGGTTGACTGACACGGACACACACACACCTGGAGACAACATGGTGCACAAAACGGTCAGCATCCCTACTACACTTTCCAACCGTCGCTGACAAGTATTTGCGCCCCTCTGGCATAGATGAAAAAAGTGCCATATACCAGGGTGTCTATATGTGCTGCAAGGTCCTGGTTGCCTGGAGGGGGGGTACGACTCGTGTGCATCACGGCGGCTTAATAAGGCAGATACCAATCACCAAAAAAATTCTCTGATCGACTCCCGGTAACAATCTTTGAAGATCGGCTCCTGACATCTCTAGACAACTCCACTTGTTCTTTAAAAGGAAGAAAAAAAATACACAAATATATAACATGTGTGGGTACACTGATAGAGAAAGAATAATAAAAGAACATGGAAAAAGAGGGGGGGAACTTGTGTCATGAAGGGATTAAATACAAACTTTAGGATAGTCTGATACCTTTTATATTTATATAAAAGATCTAGCCATTAAATATTATCATGCCACCACCTGGCCTGTGAGGTTATTAAAACACATGGCACAGACAACAGAACAAACTGAACAATATGACCATATACCCAACACAACAAATAAAAAATACCTCACGACGGCCTGTCTCATTAAAATCTGTGATGTTTTAAGTTCCCATACAAAGATACAAAGGTGTTTTTTTTGTTTCTTATTTCAGAAAAATTAAGAGAACGAAGGCAAAAAAAAAAAAAAAGGGTCTGGTAAAGGATACTGATATGCACACGTTTATAATATTTTTTCTGAAAAATGGCACCTAGAAATGAATATTTGCCGCCATTAGCATGTCGTAGTCTGCAGCGTGCATAAGGCAGATTATTTTTCTACACGACAAAGAATATTTTCACGGAATGATAAAAGAAATTAAAAGCCTCCAAGTCTGGTGTTAATAACGGTCACATCACGTTGACGCATTTCCAAATTGTCATACAAAACTGAAGCCACAGAAACAAAGTCCCAACATCTTCCCCGTCTTCTGATCAAAGCCTACATGTAAAATATACGCAGCACCTTCATCAATACCTAGTGCGCCCCCTCCCCTCCCCACAGAGCGATACAGGACATGCCTCGCATGAAACGCGAGCTGTGTCAACTTGATCAAGGTCAGACTTCCTCCAATCTCTTTCCTTATCTGTCAGCATGTTTCTAATTTGTAGATTTCCTTTCTGTAAATTGAGAAATATTCCCTCTTCGTTAGCGGTGAACGCTCACGTAAAAACAAAAAAAAACCATTGCTTTCCAGTGCAGCTGAAGTTTTCCAGTCTGCGATTCCCAGAATGTTTTTCCACGGGTTGCGCACGGGGAAGTCAGATCGATGTGCCGCGCATACTTGGCTGGGTATGACCGAGCATTAAAAGCAAACATCAAAAGGGTTTGAAAAACAAGACACATCTCTCCCCCCAACCCCCCCAATTTAGGAATGCAGACGTGATGCCAAACGGCCCTTATAAAATGCTAAGCATTACAATTCGAGAGGTGAAATATCGAGGGTTTTTGTGGCAGGGCCACCATAGATTACATGACGGGATAACTCGCTAAGCTAAAGATGACATATTCTGGACTTTGCAGAGTTCCCCGCCACATATCTGAGATCATAGATCTCTAGAACTTTAGTTGGGGGACTTACAGAAAGTTCTTAATAAGGGCCCCATTCCATTGTTGTCAGTACCAAGGAGCCAGCAAGGGAACAATACAGTCACGAGTCGATATCCCATATCAGCTTCCAGTTACCGTACTTATTCCGTACCAGCTGATGTATTGGTGGTTCAAGTCGCAATAATGGAGAGTTGCAGATCGATCCCAGGCATGTAAAGGCTGGTATTGGCTCTTGGAATCCATGGAGTCAAGTGCAACCATTGTAGCAGTATACCCCTGCATAGCTGCAGCGCCGAAAGAGTTAACCTAAATATGCTAATTGGGGAAATACAAAATTCTTCCGATAAGGAGGATTAAGGTCTCACCTGTGAGGGGTGTGCTGACACAGAGACTGGAAGCCTGCCAGCGAGGCAGCAAGATCTGGACCGTGAGTCTGTCTAAAAACTATTTGTTAAGGCTAGAGTCAGACGAACGCAGTCTCTGAGCGCACTCTGCGTGCATGCATAACGGACAGATGTACTGACGGAAGATACTGTAGACACCACACTGTCCGTTTTTCTTGATGGACGTAGAAATAAAAAGGGAACTATGGGAAACAAAATTAATATGAAAAATGATAAAAATTTGAATAGGATATGACAAGGCATTTTGTGCGTCAAGGTGCTGGACGTCGCAAATGCGCTGCGTCTGACATCTCATCACTCACACAGAACGCTACGCGGACGTGGCACTCTGCGCGTCCGTCTAGCGGTTCTACGTTCTTGCCTAACTTGCATCTGTTTGCCACGTGCGTGCCCAGTTCGGTGCGCACGTACTTTGTGTGTGGGTCTCTATTGATCATGATTCTATGCTACAACGGACGATAAACTGTGCGGCAACACGGACGTGATCACTGCGTTAGTCTGACACGGGCCTAAAACTTAATTTCTCTTTCAGCACACGCCCAAAACTCAGTCAGTCTCTCAACCTGGCCCAGCAGGACTTTGCTCCCGCCCACCCTCCCCTCACCCACCCACGGTTTTCATTTAATATATACCCAACTAATTGATCATGTGATATCGCAGCAACCTACACCATTTACTCTGGTACCTCTCTATTTCCGGTTTACTCACCTCCAACACCTTTCTCTATAATGTTTATGCCACTATTGCTTCGCTTTTCTTTCTCATCCCTTCTCTCTAAAACTTCTCTCTCCTTCTATACACCTTTCCAATTGCCCCAGGATGGACAACAAGTTCCAATACACCACAGCCTGCTCAGTTCTTTTAACCTATCAGCTGAGTGTTGGTGGAGAGTGTTAAAATCCAGCCCTCCCACCCCCAAAGATTTAAAACTCTGCAACCACATTATTACCAAAAGAAAACTGTCCAAATTCCTATTTATCCTGCTACTTTCCCTGGCGAACGATGTGGAAACTAACCCTGGTGCTATAGGTGACACAACCTTTAGTCTTCCCACTAAAAAAAGGCCTCTCATTTGTGCACTGTAACATCCGCAGTTTACTCCATAAATTGGATGAGCTTCAGGCATGGTGTTGCTATTACAAACCCAAAATCATTGTGCTCACAGAGTCATGGTTAACCCCAAAAGTACCAGACTCTGCCATATCAATACAGGGGTATTCATGTTATAGAAAGGACAGAGCAAAGAGAGGAGGGGGAATTGTTATTTATGTTGAGGAGTCCATAAAATTCACCCCCTTACAGACTTCTAGCTCTCCTGTCACCTTTGATTTCCTCTCTGGTTTAATTGAGATTCCATTCAGTAAATCCATCATTGTTGCTGGATTCTATCGCCCACCGAGCTCTCCAGTGCACTCCCTCTCTGACATATCTCAAATCCTTAATAGCCTACTTGCCCAAAACCAAAAAAGTGAAATACTGGTCCTCGGCGATTTTAATACAGATTGGCTAAATCCTAAAAACAATAAACACTGCTCACTGTTTAAAACTTTGCAGCTAACTCAATTAATCTCCTCCCCCACTCGCATTAATATGAAAAGCCCTAACCATACCTTGCTAGACTGGATTCTCTCCTCATCTCCTGATCGAATACAGGAGGCAGGTGTTCTCGCTAATAGCTTTAGTGACCATTGTCTAGTGTACTGCGTGCGCAAAATAAAGGCCATGAAGTCTCCCCCAAAAGGTAAAATAACCACCAGGTCTTTCAAGAAATTTATTCTTGAATCCTTCCTAAGTGATCTCAAACAGCTCCCCTGGTACAGACTAAACCTAATCCCAGACCTAGACTGTGCAATTGAATACTTTCAGTCTGAGCTCCTGCAAGTCTGGAATTCCCATGCCCCGCTGCGTAAAGTGCGAGTAAAAGGGACCCATCTCCCCTGGGTTACAGCTGATCTTACACTAATGTACCATCTTAGAGATTCACTGTGGTCAAATTTCAAGAGTACTGGTTCCATGAACGATCACTGCGAATACCGAAAATGCCGGAATGAATGCACAAAACAAACAAAAATGGCTAAAGCCCATTACTTCAATGAAAATCGAAACAATAACATATCAAACCCTAGAAACTTTTGGAGAACCGTAAGTAACATACAAGCACCCCCAGTCCACTCCCAGCCGGCTGCTGTCAAAGTAAACAACCAAACCCTGCAACACCCCCTAGATGTAGCAAATGCCTTTAATGGTTATTTTGTTGGATGCGCCACCACTTTGATTGCCAAGCTAGGAAATGACATGCAATCAGAAAGGCCTCATGCAGGTCAGGCCCCTCCAACGGTGCAAAGTCCCTGTATCAGACAGGAATTCAGTTTTAGACCAGTGCCTGTCAGTGTCGTTACTAAACTTCTCCGTAAGCAAAAAATGAAACACCAGTGTGGACCTGATCAAATACCAGCAATGCTGCTGAAAATCAGTGCACCGGCAATTGCAAATCCTGTCGCAACCCTAATCAATTTACTATTTTGTATTTCTGTAACCACTCAATGTTCTCGAACCCAGGACATACTTGAAAACGAGAGAAATCTCAATGTATCCTTCCTGGTAAAATCCTTTATAAATAAATAAATAAAATAAATAAATCAATGAATCACTGGCGACTGGATACATACCCAAACTGTGGAAGACTGCGAGAGTGGTACCTATCCATAAAAGTGGTGACAATACTTTGGTATCCAACTACCGTCCGATATCGTTGCTCCCTGTAATGTCAAAAATTTAGAAAAAATGCGTCTACACACAATTACGTGATTATTAGCAATATTGGAAGTACTTAACCCCAAATCACTCAACTACAACCGCCCTTTTAAGGCTGGGGTCAGACCAGCGCACTTTTAACGTGCGTTCTGGCGCACATAATTACGGCCGCACTAGCAGCAGATGACGGGCAATGACGGCCAATATACGATGTACGGCCGCACAAATGTCCGGCCGTGCAACGCAAGTGGAATTTGAACGCATTTTTTTGAGAACGCTGAACCGCTAGTACTGACGTACTGAGTGCGCAGCTGCGGCATAGCGGCGTGTTTGCGTGATTAGGAGATGTCAGACGCTGCTAATGTCCAGCCTACATAACGTCCAGAAGCAAAAAGAGTTTTATTGACGATCCGTACAAAATCACGACCGACAATGCGCGTCGTCTGACCGTTTTTGCGCATTCCGTGAAAAAATACATCAATGCGTTTGGACGCACTTTTTCACGTTCGCGGGGAAAAATGCTTTCGTCTGACCCTAGCCTAAAAGTCTGTAATGATATCACTTCAATGTTCTTGAACTCAGGACATACTTGAAAACGAGAGAAATCTCAATGTATCCTTCCTGGTAAAATCCTTTATAAATAAATAAAAACTGCTGGGATCAAGTTAGCTGATCAGTGGGATAGGAAGGGACATTCCTGTACGTTAGTCTCCTAAGAGGAGTAGGAGTTTATTTGTTATTGCCTTACATTGTTTTGTTATGCCAGCTGTAAGGCCTATATGCTAATAAAGCATAATTTATTTTGGAAATAGTGTGTTGCCTGAAGACAAACTTGGTCATCCTGCCACACCATGCAGGATCATGCTGTACGCTCCAGCCTTACACAAAACACGGCGAGTAGAAGTGGCAGATCACGCCACCTGCTTCACTTTGGGATCAGAGGTAAGTATGGGATTTTTGAGAGGACTATTAGAAGTTAAAAATCACTTAACACCAGGTTCTGAGAGTCTGTATGCCTTTGAGAAATACCAGCTCCAGAGAAGAAGAACAAGCTACCATGGAAAAGCTCACTCTGGCTCCTATATAAAGTACAGGGGCCATTAATTTACAGTAAAGAGCTGCAAGGACCTATGTATAACACAGCACTCTGCATCATACGGGCATTGCATCGATAAAAGGGCATTATACCTGAAACATTTGCCGTTCATGGTCACGGTACGAATACATTTAAGTGACCGCAGTGCACCTTTTTGCTGTGTTCACAGCGCTGGCTCCATCCTCTCTATTCGTTCCTCTGTAGGAAACCTATATCTTCAAGGACATTTGCATGCCGGTATAAATAAAAAGTTTCATAAGACTGCTGTATGACATATGATATAAATGACTATACAGGAAAGTATCTGAGTGAGGTATACAACGCTTGTGCAGTTAATACAGTTTAGACAAACATGGAATGACCGTGTTAAAGTGTTTTGGGACAGATCCATACAGTAGAGAAAAGCGCAGTGAGAAAAGAAAAATAAAAAAGTCAGATTTGTACGCTTTATTTCAGGAAAATATACAATAAGTGAGGTTACTCTGTCAGTCCAACTGTTACGATCTGGCAATTTTGCTGAACGTCCTAAGCGCTGCTTGCTAGATCTTAAAGGACGAAATATCACATTGATCATTATTATCAATTTTATATGCACCCGCAAAAAGACATGGTAGGGATAGAGAACAAGTCCGGTACTGGTTCACAATAACAAGAGCTCTGGATGTGTAATTTGCTATATTGTATGATTCCACTTCAGTATGTGGATGTCTTGCACTACATGATTGCGCATACTATACTCACCTGTCACTTGCTGGGGGTCTGTCCACACCTATTGCTATAAAATCATGGATTTTAACACAAATGGGGCTTTTGTGATACACTATAGGAGTTATTCAAAGAGTGCCGAATTTGCCACCGAATTGCCCTGGTGAATTTCACAGCAATTCAGAAAGCTGGCAATTTGCAAAAATATTAGCGAAATACGATGCAATTCGCCTTCGATTGCCGCAATTTGGCAACAGTGAAATTGTCCCATTGAGAAGAGATTGTTAATGTAATCAGAGACCGCCGAACTGCACCGAAATGTTGGTAAAATGCCCAGATTTTCGGTGCTTCAGTTCGACAGGTTTAAACGGGCGAATCCCATAGCCATAACTCTTAACCCTCTATTCTTTTCATTTGCAGCAAAAAGCTTTATTTTTTTTAGAATTTTTTTAGGCATTTTTCTGGATTTTTACGGCAAAATTATACATTACGATTTCTTGTAAATAGCAATTTGTAAAAGGCGTTTAAAAAATGCTATTTTTTTTTTTACCCTTGTATGGCAGCTGATCGGCTTTTTTTCAGCAGCATTCGGCAACTGATCGGAGGCATTCGCCAGTCTGTTCAGTGGATAGTCGGCTGTGTTTGCGTTTGTCAGATCCCCTCGGGGACTCTGCGGCGAATGCTGAATTCACCGAAGGGTCGGTGAATTGAGCTCACCGAAGGGTGCCGAACGAAAGAGCACCAAAATTTTGATGCTCTCTGAATAACACGCTATCTGTAGGGGAAAAAAAAGTTCATAATGAAATTTGTAGATAAAGGAAAACAAAAAGGAAGAGTAAAATAAATCCTACAACTATGAAAAATATAAAAAAAAATAAAAAAAATGAAACATGCCAATAGTATCTACACCACTGCTTTGTTCAAGATGTAAGAAAAGAATAATTTTAAATTTGTTTTTATTGTTTATGCACACAGTTATCCATGAGCACTAAAAAGTAATGTCTGAAACATGTAAACCTAAGCATAACATCCTCACACATTGGAAGAATTACACATTATTGTAATTAAAAGCCCGACATTTAAGCCAACCTTAATATTTAGGCATAACCCCATCTCTTGGCCTAAACCAATTGTAAACTTTCCACAAATTCTAAATATAGCACCATTTCTAAAAGTCGTATCACATCAAGACAGAATCCCAACTCCAACGCTCAACCTAATAAAACTCCCCAGCTCCTGATGAAGCCCCTGTGTTAAGAGGGGTGAAACGCGTGGAGCATGTCACCTTGTTGATCTTAACAGTTTATGTATATTACTCTGACTTCTTTGCTACCTGGTATGATTTGGTATTTTATACCCATGATTACCCTATTGGGGTCCCCTACTCGATACTTGTGTATGGCTACTATGATTGTGCGGTTTACACTGTGATTAATGGAAAATGAGCTATAGTACAGATGGTGTCAAGTAGGCAACACGAACTGCCGAGGTAATAAAACTAGATCCTTGGTTATTCACACTTTTTTTGGTCGGGCATTAGGGCAGGTATATAGAAATATTGCTACCCTGCCTGTGCTAAGATATCTCTTAAGTGATTGCACTATAGAAAGATAAGCGGTCCATTGGTAATTTGAATAATAGTGACTAGGGCTGCAACTAACGATAATTCTCATAATTGATTAGTTGGCCGATTTCCAATAATCGATTCATAAAAAAAAAAAAAAAAAAAAAAATACAAAAAAAATGTGTTTACTTAAAAGGAATTTTATGTAAAAAAATAACCACAACCCCTCCCCCTTTTTTCATAAGCAATTTGCGTAGTGTACGTAACTTTCGTACGTACATACGCAAATTGCGTATCTTTTCACACACAAGGTATGCGAGTGCTAGGTCAGAGGGATGGGTTGATGCTGCATGGGCAGCTTAAGCCCGTGTTTGCTTTCTCAAATAAACGTAGCTACAAGCACTTGGTCATAGATGATGATGTCAGCATGAAATCGGGGGTTAATAAGCTAAAGTGGTCAGGGTGCGTAGAGTGTCCCTTTTAAATAATTTTGTGAACAAACTGAGTGGGAGGAGAGACTGGAGCTGGAAGGGAGTGACTTTGCTCAAGTGACTTGACCTGAGTGTGAGAGGGAGTGGGTATGGACAAAAGACCGGATCTGAGTGTGGGAGTGAGTTTTGGGAAAGGGACCAGACCAAAGGGAGGGAATGGCAGTTCCTGACCAAAGAGGGTGTGGCAGGGAGGGTGGGGTGTTGGCACAGGACTCCAGCTTCAAGTAAGGATAAACACAGGCATACAGCTCCTTCACCAAGTGGCAGTATCCTAATGTTTGTGTTATAGTTCTACTGTTGTAAATGTAATAAAAACCAAACTGGTTGTGTCTGACATAACCCTAGAACTAAATCATACCGAGTAAAGCAGCGGTGCGTCTTCTCCAATCAGTTCTGAAGCTAAGGTTATTTACGTTTAACGCAGTCTGACTCTAAACAGTGTGTGCTGTACACAGAACGATTAATCAACACGGATTAATCGATAATGGAAATAGTTGACAAGTATTTTAATTTTCGATTAGTTGGCGATTAATTGACTAGTTGCTTCAGCCCTAATAGTGACCTCAGACCTGTCTTTGAAACCCTCCCTAATTTTGACATATGTAACATTGGTCACAGTGGAGGACAGCTATTATTACACGTAGCCAATGCAATTCATGTTCCATTGAGGCTTTATAAACCTTTCAGCAGGTACGAGTCAGTAGTATTTTTGAATATTCTTTTCTATATGTAAGTCCATTGTGTGAATTTCGTTATTTTATGATCCAATAAAGATTGTTGAAAATCATTTGAGTGTTCCATTTGGTAACCGCTGTGCTACATTTTGGTCTCGCTAGGATTGTATTAAAACGTAACCCTACAGCAAAAACTAATGGTAACACTAAACGTGACAAAGATAAAGAAAACACTGAAATCCACACAAAATAAGCCCAATCAATTCCAAGACTGACCAATATCGATAACAAGTGGGGGATTCCTGCAATCTGATTGGTAGATGAGTGAAGGTACAGGTCAATACAAATTTGCCCTCATTTATATTCTCGTTAGAATAAAAAACAAAAACACAGACACAAACGCACAGCTTGCCTTCAGTTTAGAACAGTGTTTCCCAAACCTGTCCTCAGGACCCTCCGCCTCACCAGGTTTTGCAGATATCTAAAGCACAGCACAGGGGATATGATTTTCTGCTCAGTGATTGCAGGATTCAGTCTGCTTTTCCCCAAGGTGATCTGCAAAATCTGGCCTGGTCGAGGGTCCTGCGGAGAGGTTTGGGAAACACTGGTTTAGAAGCTTAAATACTATCCTCCGTGCATGCTAAGCTCAGGTGATACAGAGCTCAGTATGAACCACGGGAGAAGCCAGACTTCCTAAAGGTCAAAGCAAATAGTTTGGCAGTGGAAAACAACATCCACAATTTAAAATACAGGACGTGCATAGTGTATATATAAAATGGTGCCGGTAGTTCACTGTCCTGACTGAGGGTTAATTATACAGGGCAGCATGAAGATTCATAACCATGACCCAAAAAAAAAAAAAAAAAAAAAAGCATCTGTCTTGAGCTAGCAGAAACCATGGCCTTCGAAAACACTTAGATTTTGGATTTTCAGTAGTGGCAGTATCAGAATATGGCTTTATGAAACATTAAATGCACCCGATGAGTCCGCTCAAAGTCACCAAAGGTCTAACGCACAGTGCTGAATGAGGCCCTCAAAGAGTGCTGCGCGTGCAAGACGAACAATGGCAGCGACTGTCACGGGAACTGGCATAGCCTTGCGCTAAGACGTCAAGGGATGAGATCAGCGATTTTTTTTTTGACTGATTTTTTCAGGACCAATACAATATACAACCCCAATGGGACATTGCAGAGAAAGGGATGCTGTCGGCTTCAGGGCTTGACAAATTTGCTTAGAATCTAGGAGCCAGCTACAAAAGTTAGGAACCAGTTTTTGCTTCAAACTAACAAAGCTTTACTTTCAACAACTAAAGATACACAATACCATTTTTTTTTGAGTAGGAGTACCAATATTCTTTTTGCCAGGCTTTCCCATAAATAACGTTTTTGTTGAAAGCTTGTCCAATTTATGATAGTATTGAAATGTATGGCCAGGCACCCTATTTACCCACTGCACACGCAGACACACAGCAGACCTCATACAAAAATATATACAGGGCTGGATATATTTACATTAAATGTAGGAGACAAGAAGAAAACATTGAAGCCAACTAGATGTTTTTAGATGCCAAAGACTGCTTTTAGATTGGTGTAAAATAAACTGCATTTAGGAGCCAGGAGTAAAATTCTAGGAGCCAGTGGCTACCAGGCCCATGGATTTGTCAAAGCCTTGGGCTACAGGTTCACTTCATATAGCATTAGCCTCTTGGCATGGGTGCAGCTTATCCTACGTTTCACGTGTATCGTGTATGCACGATCGGAGTGAAGTAGTGGCTTCAAATGTCAATTCCCTGAGCAGCATTTAGATAAAACTTTAAAAAGTGGACATAATATAACTCCCCCCCCCCCCTAATTATAAAAGCTCCGAGGTTTGTTTTCAAGAACCCAAAAGGGAAATATGCATTTTCTCTGACCCATTACCAGGGAAAGTTGGGAAGGTTTACTTCATTTGTGCTTGGAGTAAAGTAAGCACAAATATCAAGTTGCATATGAAATAACAGACCACACGTAGCACGGCTCTCAAAGAACAAGCTGCCAAAATTCTAATCTGCTACTAATTAGAAGAAGAATGCCATCCCTCAACTTTACGGTGATAGCATTGAAGTGATCATACACCAAGGGCTTATGTGAAAATAAAAGCATGGTATTGCTGCCTGCTGTAAGCCATGAGACGTGACCACGATCATACCATGTATTAAAACTATAGCCACCATGGGCAGTATTCCAAAGCTGGTGCTAACTTAACCAGAGCGGCTGTAAACGTAACAACTCCATAGACTAGAACTGCTCTGGGAAGTTTATAACAGCTCTGGTTAAGTTTACCGCAGCTTTGGAATAGGGCCCATGCTGGCAGACCAGTGGCTCAAATCAAGCACGACCATGCTTAAATAGTGCTTGTATTAATAGTTTAACCCCCTGCAGTGTTTGTGGCTGATGATATAGTTGACTATTCAACTCTTTCAGTGCTGGAACGTTTGCCTGAATCTGAATCTAGATGTTTTGAAACTACATCCCATGATGCTCAGCCACTCATTCGGTTGGCAGAGACTCGTGGAAAATGTAATTTAAAAATACCTGGAGGGCCAAGGATGGTTCACTTGCGTTATAAAAGACAGAAATCAGTCCTTCTGCATGACCGAAGATCTCAGGCATGTCCCAACTCTCTCAGTTACAAGGTTTCCATGTCAGATGCTCCTTTCACTCGGTACAAGAGGCCTTCTGCGGAATATATTAGATATATCTAGCTGTAAACTGTGATAAAGTCGACATTTCAGCCGCAAACAAGAATCTTTAATAAGTTCTTCATTTGGGGCCGAAAGAATGACCTAATCACCGCTGGCTGCAGAATGTACACCAACGTGGGGCCCACGTAGAGTTATATACAAGGTCACGTGAACACTGACACAACCGTGCAAATCGCAGACTTGCTGGTCATCCTACAGTGCTCCTAAGGCTGGGTGCACACGGGACGTTTTCTTTAACGCACAGTACGTGCGTTAAAGAAAACCGGCATCGCACTCGACGCCCGCCCGCCCCTCAGCGCTGCAAGTGCGATCCTCCATAGGAGGATCGAGCAGCCCCGTCGACGCGCATCCTAGCGCAGACAGTAATGATGCGCTAGGATGCGCGTCGACAGGGCTGCGCGATCCTCCTATGGAGGATCGCACTTGCAGCGCTGAGGGGCGGGCGTCGAGTGTGATGCCGGTTTTCTTTAACGCACGTACTGTGCGTTAAACAAAACGTTACGTGTGCACCCGACCTTAGCTTGCACTTCGCTAAATACTGCAAGGAATTGTGGGTAAGATCGCCCACACATTAAAGGGTAAGTGGGCATTGTATCTACTGCATATACTGTACGGTTATAATACAGAGGACTCCGGAGACCGGCACTTTATAGGTTATATGTCTGTTGAAGTGAATATGTAAGACTATGCTCAAAATATTGCTGGGTAAGGGAATACCGTATTGTACTCGTCCTACATTATAACTGTTGTACACCCGAGAATGAACAAATGAATGCAGATAAACCAAACGCACTCACAATCTGAGTCTACTTATATAAAAACAAAACAAAACCAAAGCAGTCATATATAAATAGATTTTCTCCTTGCACTATGCATTTCCTTCTTTCTTTTTCTTACATATTCTTGGCCTCTGCCAGAGGCCCAAGAGTCTGAGGGTCTGGAGCAGTACCCTATGTAGAAAATGTTGCGGTGCTTGGTTGTGAAAGAGTTAAACATGCAAACCTGCAGCAGATATAATTTTTCTTAGTTTTCTACAGCTGTGTCAGAAAATGTATAATTTCCGACGTCAAGCTCAGGACTTCAAGAGTTAGAAAGATTGGAGCCGGCTGCATTCGGCCGCAACCACTAATGCCTGATCTTAAAAATGTGTCATTTTGCAATGCTCCTCTTTTATCTTACCAGCATTGGTTTGATTGATTCTAACAGCCAATGCTCTCCTTGAAAGTAATTATATACTTTTAATTACCAAGTTTACGCTACCTTTGATCTGGGGAGAGGCTTATTAGGGGACACCACCTCTATCTACAGCAGTGTTTCCCAAACCTGTCCGGACACTCCGCCTCGCCAGGTTTGCAGATATCTGAAGCACAGCACAGCTGATATAATTTACTGCTCAGTGATTGCAGGATTCAGTCTGCATTTCCCCAAGGTGATCTTCAAAATCTGGCCTGGTTGGGGGTCCCGAGGAGAGGTTTGGGAAACCCTGATCTACAGTATACCTTTCACACCATATAAACAAGACAGAGCCCCCCCCCCTCTACTTTAGCACATGCCTCTAGAGCAGGGATCTCAAACTCCGTCCCCCCAGATATTGATTGCCTTACAATTCCCAGAATTCTTTGAATGCAACAGATGACCAGAGAATCATGGGAGTTGTAGTTCAGAAACATCTGGAGGAGCAGAGTTTGGTATTGATAAAGCTTTATTCAAATAACCTGAAAGTGTATTCCTGACACACCGTGGAGATACAGCGGGACTGGCAGTTTTTAATTAGCCTTAAGATGCACCGTTTGTTTAGAAGGACGTGTCCCGAGGAATGAGCGAGCACCGAGGCGATGACTGCTGTCAGGACCAGAAAGAGAATGGATTTACATTTACGTCCTTAAAAAAAAAAGTGTACTAATCACAATACATGAAGAAATAAACACAAAGAAAGGAATTGCTGTTGCCAAACACACAACATAATCTGCTTCAGTTGACTGACCGTGCTATATACATAATTAGCCCTCCAACATAGTTTATGGGACCGTTTCAAGCTTGTGTACTTGTTGACAGACATTTCAACCAGCATGGCAATCCTCCATAAAAAGATGAGTATTTGCATCTCCCCCCCCCCCATCCCCTCCCCATGATTGACGGAGCAGTATTGATTACGACAATGAATAAAGAGCAAAGCGAAGGATCCTGGAGGCAAATGGAAGACGTTTGGAAGAAGAAAAAAAAACAGGGACACCTTACCAATTTTTCATCCACGGTGATGAGTTGCGTGTCTTGAGTTTGGTTCTGTGCCAGCCGCCATGTGGAAGTGCTCAGTGACCTGCGGTGCAAGACTTTAAGTTAAAAAAATGATTCATACAATGAGCAAATAGCGGCAGACAAATCTTACATAAACAAGTTTCTTTAACAATATCCGTCTTGTAGAAAAAAAAAAAAAAAGGAAGAGGCAGAGATGAGGGCACAGGATTCCTTTTTCTCCCCAATTAGTTCTGTCTGCTGAGCTTTCTGGCAGACTCCCACTTAGCCGTTCACAACAGGCTGCACTTTATGTCTGCCTACAGGCGCTGTCACAGAGAAACTGCCCATGGCAAAGAGTGTACTTGCTCCATGCGAATGTACAGTAACGGGATTGTCACGAACAGACAGAGGAACACAAAGCTGCCAAAAAGATAAGGAAAAAAAGAAACCGCTTGAAACAATGAATCCAAAAAACGATGGCATAGGATGTTACCAGAAAAAGAAAAAAGGAATAAAAAAAATAATCTAAAAAAGTAAAAAAAAAAAAAAGTGTCCAATTGCATTTGCTGCTTGACTAGAGACAGTGTTATGAAACACAGCAAAATGTATAAATTATAAAACAAAAACCTTCTGGAGCGGAAACTGGGAAGGTGCGGCACCAAACCTCTTAAAAGGCAGGAAAACCATTCTGATGAGCCAATTAAAAGTATAAAAGTGATGAATCGTTTGCCACCCTCATTTTACCCTTAGGCTTTTAATAAAAATTTAAAAAAAACTTGAGATTTTAAACCAAAACTCAGAAAGACGTCTGAAGATCAAGTTACATCATCACGTATGCACATACTTGTGTTTTGTGTTCCCGTCATTCATACACTGAATATCCATCTCACATGCAGTGATTTTGAGACATGCTGTATGTTTGAGAGTGCGGTGGGTGAAAGTCACTTGCTCTCAGGTAGCCCCATTGTGTTGAGATGTTTTAAGTGGGATCGCCGTTTTGCCCGCTCTACCGCCATACAATACTGTGGATCAATACAAGACCATGGGTGTTTCAAACTGCAGTACTTGAGTTTTTTTTTATTTTAGGAGGACGTCCTGCTCACAGTAGCCCATCGGATGTGAATAGAAGGAAAACTCATTTCAAGTTATACATCAAGGGGGGGGGGGGGAATCAAGCTATCTTTGGATAGGCAGAAAACCCACAATGATTTAGTTAACCATTCTGGTGCTATTCTGGGCTCCAACTAGAGTGCAACGTATTTGGGGCAGATTAGATAAATGCAATTCGTGTAACAACTTTGCTGACATAGAGAAGTTTTCAGATACTTTTTTTTTTCTTTTGAGAAAGGATTTTACCAGGAAGGATACATTGAGATTTCTCTCGTTTTCAAGTATGTCCTGGGTGGCGAGTATGTACCGTTAGGTGTCTTGCCCAAGGACACTTAGGCTAGGGACAGATGAGCGCATTTTCTGCGGCCACCGTCAAAATGTACGTCGATGCGTGCGCACGCATTTTTTCACGGAATACGCTTAAGTGCTCAGACGATGCGCAATTCTGGACGTATTTCATGACGATGGGGTGAAAAGAAGTCTAGGGAAATCCGGCTGTTTGAACGTTATGTTGGCCGCACACTAGCAGCGTCTGACATCTCCTAATCACGCACACACGCTGCTATGCGGCCGCAGCGCACTCTGTACGTCAGTACCAGCGGTTTAACGTTCTCGAAAAAATGCGTTCATTTTCCACTTGCGTTGCGCAGCCGGACTTTTGTGCGACCGTACTTCGTATATTGGCTGTCATTGCCCGTCATCTGCTGCTAGTGCGGCCGTGATTATGTGCGCCAGAACGCGCGTTCGCACTGCCTCAGTCTGACCCTAGCCTTACTGGAGAGGTGCTCGTCGGGATCAAACCCATGTCTCCACAGACTCTCTCCACGCAGAGCAGTGATGTTACCTCTACGCCACCCAGCCAGTACAAATACAGATACTTGCAAAGCTACTTAAACCATATGCTTGACAAACACTCGAAGAATTATAGCCAGTGCCTCCTTAACCTCCCTGACGGTTTTCCCGAGTGTGGCTCGGCGTTAAATTTCATTGCTGATAGCAGTAACCCCGAGCCACACTCGGGCTGGATACAATCCTTTACCTGCGCTTCCTCTCTGTCCTCCCCCGATCGCGGCGTCCTGGTTCCTTTCTTGCGAGAAAGGAACCAGGACGCCGCGATCGCACAGAGGCGACTGCAGGGGACAGAGAGGGAGCGCAGGGACAGGTATGTATCCAGCCCGAGTGTGGCTTGTGGTTACCGCTTTCAGCAATGAAATTTAACCCCAAGCCGCACTGGGGAAAACCGCTAGGGGACTACAACTAATGCAATGATTCTGACATATAAAATATGACAGAATCGGAACGCCAGGGAGGTTAAAAGGGACACAATACTCATCCGGACACCTTACAGTTCTAAAGTGGTCAAGGTGTGGAGGAGTCCCCCCCCCCTCCCCTGATCAGGTAAAATCCCAGGATGAAGTAGATTAGTTTCCGCCACACCACCCAGAGTCACCAGCCCCCGTTCGGTTGATAATGACTTCAGCCCTGAGAAGAATCGCAGTTAGAGAAGGGAAAAAAAAAAAGAAAAAGAAAAATTGGGGATAAAAACAATTTTCCCCCCGTTTTTTTCCAAAGCCATTGTTTGTTTGTTTTCCCGGAAAAATTTAAAGAACCCAAAAGGGAGTGATATATAATATGTCTAATATCGATTTAATACCATATCATAACAATAGGACCTTAACCCCTTAAGGACGCAGGGGTGGCGCCCTTAAGGTGTTTAAATTTGCCGGCGAGGCGTACAGGTATGCCTCGCCGACAGGTGCCGTCGCGCAGCACTAATTTCGGGCCCTCCCCGCAGCCGGCGTGCAGTGTGCGTCATTGGCTGCAGGGGACAGCTTGATTTCAGGCCGTCCCTGTGCAGCCAATGACGCGCACCGCGAGTCAGCACGTGCAGGCTGCGGGGAGGGGCCGAGGCGGCCCCATTGAAGACAGCGGGGCGTACCTGTACGCCTCACGTCTTCAAAGCCCGCCCGCCGCCAGGACGTCATGGAACGTCCTGCGGCGTTAAAGGGTTAATGAAAGACTTCTGAGGATTTATTGAAAGTCTTAAATCATTACAATTTCTCTCGGCTGAAGACGAGCAAATCCTGGAGTACAATTCAAGTAACACGTCTCAATGCAATACGAATACAACAAAAATATGCATTTCAGCCTCTAGGGGGCACTACAGGGAAAAGGCTTCAGTTTAGCTGGATTGGGAGCTCCATCTTGTACCTCCTACAGTGGTTGATAATTAAGGCCTGAGAAGACAGAAACTGACAATTAAGAGGTTAAATCTGACCCTATTTGATCCCTGTTAATGTTCTCTCCAGCACAGTCTGGGATTCTGCAAATCATGTCCCTCCTGTAACATGGTGGCAAAGTCTCTGCACAACACGACCTCTGACACTTCTTGCATCTCGCTTCCTGCAGATTCTGCATCTTCTGCTGCTGCTGTGAAAGAATCTGCTCTATGTTTGCTAATATTCAAACAAACTAACCCGTGAAAGGAGAGAAACGCTTGTTTCAATCCGTGCAAACCTTACAATTTTTGAAGTCAATGATAAAAATGACAAATATGGAGAGGAAGAAAAGACAGAAAATGATAGATCAGAAAATAAGATTAAATTGCATGTATTGTATAGGTTGTTGTCTTTTGTTTACTTTTCTCTCTCTTTTTTTTTTTTTTAAAGCAACGCTCGAAAGTTACACCTCAACATGGAGCTTAAATATTGATGTATCCATATCCTACAGGCACAAATAATGCAGTTACTTCCTTTTGCTATTGGTGCTAAGGGACAAATTTGATAGAGATATATATATTTCTATATTTTTTTATGTTGACGGTTTCTTGCTTTTGTTGTTTCTCTTCGGGAAACGGAGGGCTGGTTACTTGTTCTCATAGTTGTTACTTCTTTTCATACAATTATATACAGTCCTTGCTTGTTATATTCCATTTGAAACAAAAGATAAAAATTATAAAAAGCAAATTCAAGTTACTAAACCGCACTTTTATTTCATGTGAAACAAAATTAATTTTCAATTGTAAACCTACTCCATGGTGCATATTTTAAATGTTTCCGAAAATTTCCAATTTTTTCAGAAAGAAAAAAAAATAAAAAACAGGGAAAAGTGTTATTGTTTTTCCATGGCACCAAAATTTCCGGAAATTTTATATCACTAAATGGCAGTAGAGAGTGGTTTCAGAGGCAGCTGATGTAGCTCTGTGCCTCATGGCTCGAGGGTCCGGCGTTACCCCGAGTCGTCGAGCAACATGGACTGTCCACTCCTTCATCCCTTTTTTACTTTTATCCCCCTTTCTTCTCTCCCATTTTGTATGGTACAAGAGGCTTTTTTGTCCAACATCATACTCATGCTTTCATATATCTGCTTGTTATATTTCTTGAAATTTTTTCTATTTTTAATACAGTCCCGTACGGTTTCTTGTGTTATAGATTGTAAGCTCCTAGGAGCAGGGCCCTCTACACCTCCCGTTTCCATCATATGTCCGTATAATCAGTATCACGTTCCCTTTGGTTATTGTAAAGCGCTGCAGAAACTTTTGGCGCTGTATAAATGAGGACAACAATAATAATATATGTATTGTAACGTGATGCTTTTTGTATAATTTACAAAACGAATAAAATACAGAAAAAAAAAAAACACGCCATTGGTCAGACAATGCTTGCTGGAAAAGCTTTTTTCCCGCCAGCATCATACAGATTTGTGCCTTTAACCATGTGTCTAGGAAACTAGGGCTGCAACTAACGATTATTCTCACAATCGATTAGTTGGTCGATAATTATTTCGATTTAGGCTAGGGTCAGACGAACGCATTTTTCACGTGCGTTTAGCCGCACGAAATCACGGCCGTGCTAGCAGCAAATGACGTCCAATACCGGGGAACATACGACGAACGGCCGCACGAAAGGTCGTCCGTGCAACGCAAGTGGCCAACGATCGCATTTTTTCGAGAACGTCAGACCGCTTCTACTGACGTACAGAGTGCGCTGCGGCCGCATAGCGGCGTGTGTGTGTGATTAGGAGACGTCAGACGCTGCTAATGTCCGGCTAACATAACGTCCAGACACAAAAAGTGTTTTATTGACGATCCGTACAAAATCACGGACGAAAAGGCGCATCGTATGACCGCTATCGCGTATTCCGGGAAAAAATACGTACGTTTGTTCGAACGCACTTTTTCACGGTCAACGTGAAAAATGCGTTCGTCTGACCCTAGCCTAATCGAGTCATCGGATAAAATAAAAATAGAAAAAAATAACCACAACCCCTTTCCCCATTTTTCATAAGCAACTTGCGTAGTGTACATCACTTATGTACGTACATAAGCAAATTGCGTATCTTGCATACTTTTGACACACAAGGTATGCGAGTGCTTGGTCAGAGTAATTGATGCTGCATGCACAGCTTAAGTCCATGTTTGCTTTCTCAAATGAACGCAGCTACAAGCACTTGGATAGAGATGATGATGTCAGCATGAAATCAGGGTTAATAAGCTAAAGTGGTCAGGGTGCGTAGAGTGTCCCTGTTAAATAATTTTGTGAACAAACTGAGTGGGAAGGAAGGACTGGAGGTGGAAGGGAGTGGCTTTGCTCAAGTGACTTGACCTGAGTGTGAGAGGGAGTGGGTGTGGACAAAAGACTAGATCTGAGTGTGGCAGGGAGTTTGGGGAAGGGGACCAGACCAAAGGGAGGAGAATGGCAGTTCCCAACCAAAGAGGGTGGGGTGGTGGCAAAGGACTCCAGCTTCAAGTAAGGATAAAACACAGGCATACAGCTCCTTCACCCAGTGGCGATATCATATTGTTTGTGTTATAGTTCTGCTACTGTTGTAAACGGAATAAAAACAAACTGGTTGTGTCTGACATAACCCTAGAACTAAATCATACCGAGTAAAGCAGCGACGCGTCTTCTCCAATCAGCTCCGAAGCGTAGGTTATTTACGTTGAACGCAGTCTGACTCTAAACAGTGTGTGCTGCACACAGGGCGATTAATCGATAATGGAAATAGTTGACAACTATTTTAATCATCGATTAATCGATTCGTTGTTTCAGCCCTATAGGAAACCTATTGCAAAAATTTAAATTAAAAAAAATCTGTCTTATTCCCTCTAGCTTTCTCCCTGAAAATCCATTTATCAACACTTTTTAGCATTTGTAATGTTTTTGGATATCAATAAACAACGAATTTGAATTCTATCGCTAAAGCCGATATATACATTAAAAATTACAGCCACGAGAAATGAGGAATCAAAATCGCCAGTAAGCTTAAATTTGAATTTCCCTGGTCGAAATACAGCCCCGATGTCGGCTATGGGGTTGAGTTAAATAAATGACTAACAGGGTTATTCAAAGAGATTCGAATTGTGGCCGAAAGGTAACCGAACAGTGAAATTCAGCGTACGCTTACCGTTCATGGCCATTCGGCTATCCAGAGAGCAGGCAGTTCGCCAAATGTTGGCGAATTGCCTGCACATACGGTGCCTGTTCACTGCCTGTTCGAGGGCAGTGAAATCCCCATAGAGAAGCAATGCTTCGTCTATTCAGAGAACACCAAACAGCAGTGAAAAGTTGCCGAATTGCCCTGTTCGGTGTTTTCATGCGGCAGATTTATTCAGGCGATTCCCATAGGCTTCAATGCTAAAAATATTCCCGTTTTAATTCAAAATCTAAAACTATTGATTATAATATTCTGCAGTAAAAAGTCTCTTTATGTATAGATTTTTTAGGCTTTTTTCGGTATTTGTTAGCGAATTTTTTTTCTGTAACAGCCCTTATTATTATTCATTGGATCTTATATGAAAATTTCAGACATTTTCGCTCATTAGTTTGCAAACAGCGTTTCACTTTTCAAACATTCAAGCGTACTGGTTTTTTTTGGGGTTTTTTTCACCTCCTTCGTCTGCGGTGTCGCGTTTTTACGGCGGCTGCTCGGGTTTCTCCGGCGGGGTTAATCCAGATGTTTTTGTGGGTTTTGGTGCGCGTTCGCCGAGTTTCGCGGTGAGTGTTCGTCTGGTTTACGGTGGCTTTTCCCTGCACTACATCGGCTCTGTGGTGCTTGCTGAATACACCGCAGCGTCGCCGAAACGGGATCACCAAATCGCACCGAATTGAAGAGAACGAAAAGTCATCGAAATTGCAGTGACTTTTCGATTCTCTGAAATAACCCCTTACAAAACCTTCATGTCAAAGTACAATACCAAAAGGTGGAGATGACCGCTTTAAATGGTCACTTGCCAGAAAAACAAAAGCTAAAGAACTGAATCAGAAGTTAAACAAAAGAAGATATACAGGGATATTTAGAGAAAGGTGAAAACCAGGAGAACTGGCAGGAGAAGAGAAAAATCTAGAACAAATAGCCGATTTGGAAAGTGAGATAAATGGGAGAATTTTTTCTGGTTTGGCTATTTTGACCTAGAATTATCACTTCTCCAGTCATTCTCCTGAGTTTCACCTTTATTTGAATAGACATGGATAGGTCCCAATAGAATAAGGTATAAAATAAAATAAAAAAAAAGAGGTCTGATTGATCATTTTCAGAGACATCATGGCAGGTCACAATATACATGTTTCACTGTGTGTGGCCACGTGCTTTAATCTTCAACAGGTACATTTTACAGCTGTCTTCCCAGGGAACAAGCAAACACAATTACCATTCCGATCCCCAGCAAAAATATCAGAGGGAAAAACGGATTGTGTGTTGGCGTAACCTCAGTAGAGAGCAAGACACAATTTTTAACACCGCTGATGTGTGAAATGCACATTAGGATTAGAATCCAGACAGGTTAGGGTCGGGAGAAGAGGGTTTCCCCCGCTCACACCCACATTACTGTAACTCTCTGGGTTCATCTGCTAAATTTAGAGGAGTAAAACCAGTAAAACCGTTACAGTAATTATTCTTCAATAAAATGTATCAGCTGAAAGCATTTCAATGTCATTAGCATAAATGAAATGGGTTCCATTAGAATGAAAAGTGAAATAACCATTCTATGGATATTTCTTTGAGGGGAAAAATTAAATACATTTTGTGTTAATGATTAATGCTGTTTTTTGCTGTAGGTTTTATATGACGAACTTATTACGAATAGACCAACTGGTGTTTTTTTTGGGTTGTTTTTTTTTAGAGTCTATACCAATTATTAGCAGCATTAAATGCCGATAGCAGATATCTGGTGCCAATAGTCTGTTCATTTAAAGATCTGACATTAACTGAGCAATTTAATACAATTGTATACACTGCACCATGTCCACTTCATTTATTCAATAAAAAAGGAATAATTTTATTTAAGAATAATAGCGCACCATGTCCACTTCTTTCTGTTGCAAGATATGGCATAGGCTTGTCCAATGCGCTTGTTATCTCACAACTTGATTACAGCAACTATTATTATTATTATTGGCCTCTTGCAATATGTAACAAATGCAGCTGCAAGGCTTACAATTCTCACTCTGTATCCTCACATACCACCCCCCTTGCCGGTCCCTTCATTGGTTCCCTGTACCTTTCAGGATACGAGTTAAAGTACCGACACTTATACTCAAAGCCCTCAACAAATCAACCCCTTTCCTAATTTCACAAGCACACCTCCAAGACTTCTCAATAGCGGCTTCGGGTCCTGTGGAATAACCTACCTCACCCTATCAGACTCTCCCCGATCATTTAACAGGTTTCACATTGTGACGAGAATCTCTTTGAACTTGGGGTACATGGACCTAGAGAAGCATTTGGGAGGAGCAGGCCTGATGTTCTGTATTGTTTTCCTGTCCTATGTTGAAGTCACCCTGTACCTACAATTCTAGGTACAAGGGGTTTGTGCCTTCTGTGTTAAGCATGAATACTGTTATTGTCTATATTTATCTGTTTACTATCTGCTAATAGGATTACTGTGTGTGTGTGTCACCATAGCCTTTTTCAACTCCCCCTATCTAGAACATGTTTACATGTTTAAAGGTTGAAGTGGTCTTTGTTTGTTTGTCTGTCTCATCTGTAAAACACTGCCCCATTGTCTGATCCTGTATAATCTGAATCCCCTGTTTATCCCCACAATCTGCTATTGTCCTATTGATCTGTTTAGTTGGTATTTGTTGTGGTCTGGTGACCAGAGTGAATGCCATTATCTGTCCCTGGTCTAATTATGTGCCAGACACCAAGATGTAAGGCAGTTTATCCTGATGAAGTGCAACAAAACGCCAGGGAGGGAATTCCCATAGGTCTCTGATGTCACTGTATATATTTAGCTCATTAAAAGGTTCAGTCCCTGTCTGACTGTTCTAACATCAAGATCTGTGTGCCGACTCATTTCTAGGGAATGTTATCATCGTGCTTTCAGTGTACTCATACTTAAGCTTTGGCTAAGGGCTGGAAAAAGGCACAGAAGACTGTGGGTGGGAGAACGGGGGTCCAGCAAAGATGTGGCATTAACAGATGCAACACATTTGGGGTATGGAGATCTGTTACACGGATGATTAACACACTGGTGCAATCTTTTTAAAGCTGATATACAGGTAAGTAAGAGGCTTGACTACTTACGTTCTATAGTTGAAAGCATATGATCCATACATCCAAGCCAAATAACATTATGGTACCTCAGAACTAAACTGCTCGAGTTTAGAGCCTGCATCGAATCACCATGACTAAGATGTATTTTCACGGAAGAATGAGTAATGTCAATCTCTCCAGCAGGAAGATCAGACATAACTTCGCTTTTTCAGCTGGCAAACACAATTTGAAGACGCTTGCTCTACAAAAACCAGCAAGCCATAATTAGATGTTCTGGAAGGGGAGAGATCCTGGTAACGAATGCATAATTGTGACGTTCTCTCAGGTTTTGGGACTGAAGATTTACGTGCCATATCTTTTAGGTCATACTATCCAGCCAGATGGAAATGTTTAACAAATACCAATCCGACTGGACAGAATCACCCTCAGGGCTTTCATGTTAAGGGTATATTCGTGAGCTTGAAAAAGTTGCGATATTTCCAGATGATCTAAATTTATGAGCAGTAGTCCTTGTATCAGTGCGAAGACTTTTGAGTGGATGAGAGACGCCTCCTGTGTTCAAAGAGGCAGAGAGAAGGTGCCACAAGGGTTTGACACTATCCCCTCATGACCCACAGCAAGCACACACTCTCCTCCCATTTTAACCCTCGAGGGATCTTTATACTCGCCCTTTAATCGAGTGTTGTGCTCCCTTGGTATTGCTCCAGATTTGGCAGCTGCTGTTACTTTCTGAACCCATGGCATGCTGTAGTAGGTAGGGGCCCTGTTTCCAGTCAATCCAATAGCTCTAATTGTTAGCCAAGAATGTACAGCTATCAATTCCTGACCGGAATCACGGAAAGTTTATCATTGAAAGCTGGTTTACCGCTTTCTGGGTGGCCACGTGACATACTCCTGTTTCCCACAAGCTGACAGCATGTCACGCCCAGTGGGATAGAGAACCAGTCCAGCGCTGGAAGAAAGCAGGGTTTAAAATGATCTTTAAGAGTTAAAACAGAAGGGTGGGTGTCGGGAGGGCTGAGAGCGAGTTAATATTTAAAACCCCCTCCTTTTTAAAACTAGAGCTTCCCTTTAATTTTCCTGCCAGTCCAGTGAACTAGTCCATTCACCAGCACCCACAATGCTTTGTATGTCTTATACAAGCTTTTGCTTGTGAGGTATGGAGGAGACGTGGAAGATCCTGCGGCTTCCCAGAAGGAGTCCAGGTGCCTCTCAATTCACTTGTCATCTACCATGCCTTCTCGTTGTTCCACGAGCATGCATGACGCATGGGAAATGTTGCGAGTCAATGACGAGCTGGTCTGGCTGCGGGTTGTACAGTATGAGTTTGTCACTCTGCTGATCCCAAACACTGAATGACTCGGATCAGATTGGGAGCCCAAGAATCGCGTTTGGGATATCCTTATACACTTTCCAATTTAGACAAACCTGTATCAGATTTATTCCCCCCGGACATTACTTACTTTCCTTGGCACTATATCCCTTTTCACACATTTATTTGGAATCATTTACAAACATTTATTTTTGGGAATTCAAAAAGTGCAAAGCTGAAAAAAGTGGCCATGTGACATCATGACACACTTCATCCCACAAACCGATTGCATCACAGATGGAAGAATTGCCCAATACATCAAGAAATGAGACAGAATATGTATACAATATATATCCTGCTATATGCAAAAATGTAACACCATAAACGGCAAGACGTCTGCCCATAAAGTAAGAGATTCCTGTATAACTCGATATAGCTACCTGCTGGGACCAGTCTGCTCCCTATTCTTTACAACAAGCACCGAGGTTAACAGTGCACCAGACAGGAGAGAGCTGCTGCGCTCGAGCCAGGGCGTGCCACTTATTCCCTCTCCGTTTCATTTACACTTTGTATAACAAAAACATTCTAAGCCAACATATTTATGGGGCAGAAAATGAACATGTCAATCTCCTTTATGAAACGGGTAAAGGCAGGGCTTGAAAAAAATGTATATTAACCTAGAAATCCAGTAAGAAGACACAGCAAAATGGCATTTTGAATTTATTTTTTTTCGTTTCACATTACATGGTCTTGGCCTTTCCAATGACACCTCACACATACAGCATAAACTCTTCCATACTCGCTCCCAGCGTGTGGTACCAGAATATTAGTGCAGTGGCATTGTTTGCTTGAAAACATTTTTTTTTTAAAATGCTGCCGTTTTAAAACAAATTAAAAAACGTTATTTTCTACTTTTACTTAATTGAGGTATCATTGGAATTGGAAATGTTAGACGCTACGTTTTCCAGTGATACCCCACTTTGGGCTGTAGCCCTTACCAATGAGGAGATAGAGAGGCCCAAACCCTCCTCTAAGGGCATTTTGCCAGTAGTTTGGGGGGGTCTTCTGACATCACAAGTGTGTGTGTGTTCCCTTGGCAACATATGACTCCATTAGTCCCCCACTGTCTGGGTTTTTCCCCAGTCTCTGCAGGAAAGTAACGAGGCTTGGGGACAGGAGACAGGCAGGGGCAGGGACACATGAGGACGTCCCCCACAAGTTGTCTGCAGCAAAGGAGTTAAAAATTATTTTACAAGGACTTGGAATAAGAGTACTCCTACTGCAAGGAAACAACTTCATTTTATAACTTAAAATCGTACACTGCAAAAGACGTAGCTCGCATTTGAGTCCCTAAGGTTTTTGCTAGTTCTATAAAACAGTCATTAATACCAAAACAGTACTAATTATGGCACATTCTGGCGTCACAAAATATAAACAAATGCAGCTTTAGAGAAGTATAACCTGAAACTGAATACTTCATGAGAATATTAATAACACCAAAAAACAAACAACTGCTGCGAGTGTTCAGATACAATGAGTTTGAAGAACATTGTGTTACTCCTGCCTTTCATCTCCCAGAACACAACACCTCTGGAATGTGTTGGCAGCAAGTAAACAATAATAAACGCTAGAGAACGAAAGAGCAGCCTCTACAGCATCAAACTAACAACAAAATAAATAAAAATGCCAGTACGTGACCAAACGTAGATTCCAAATGTAAACCCAGTTTGTTCTAAAATAGTGCTGTATAAAAAAATTAAAGGGTTTCAGCCACATTAGTAAAATTGGGTTGAAAGAGGTAAATCTGGCAAATAAAGAGACCACCCAGCTCAGCACACCCAATCAAAATCCGGTGTACGCAAAAACCAAGAGCAACCCATTCAATGACAATACAAGACAGACTGCTCTGTTCCTGTCTGTAGTAACTCTGTCTAGAGCATTAGACTGGGCTACTTTTAACCCTTTAGAACAGAGATCTCTAACCTTTTATCACATAGGACTGAGAATAAGCTAGAATTGCGAATGCAAGCTTTGTAAGGATTTAGTTATCCGTTTAAAAGGGACACTCTGCGGTTAAAACCAGTGTTAAATGTTGTATTTTAGTCGACAAAATTAAGTGAAAGGACTTTGACAAACAATTAAAATTAGTCCCTCCCTAACATTTTTATCTAGCTTTTATTAGGTAACGGAAATGTCAATAGATTTTTAAGTTTAATGCATCTTAATTTATAGTGTAGTTTTCGATGAAAAAAATGTAGTATGCTACATTTTTGGACAAAACCAATTAGTCGACGAATATAACACTGCTTGGACCTCAGGGAGGGCGAGAATATTACACAGATGAACATGAAAAAATAAGATTGAAAACAACAACATCATCATCTGCTTTCAGTTTAAAATGCGGATGACAGTGCTGTCCCAGTTTATTCCCTCACTTCAAAAAATATGAAAAAGATTATTCCGTGGATAGGTGAAAAACATGGTAATTTCGAATGGTGTTAGTTTTAGCCCGGCAGCCCACTCGGTCCCTATGGACAACGTCGGTCGACCAGGGTAATCTACTGGAAGTGTCTGTAGACGACCCAAGAAGACAGACAAACAGGCTGCTGAACGAGGAAAAAAATCCTTTCCCTTGTGCTGAAACACAAATAAATAAAAAATCATTGCCAAACGTTGCAGCAGAACCCCCTCCCCCACCCCGTCCTGAAATAGGATTCAGCACCAAGGACAGCACTGCAGAATGCAGCCGGACTGAAGTGAAGAAAAACATGTCGGGTTCGGCAAGGGAAAAAATGGCTAATCTTTTTTAAAAAAAATTGGGAAAAATCAAAAATATTGCCTAAAAAAATTAATCTAAATTTAAAAAAAAAAAAAATTGAAAGGCTTTTTGCTGCGGTAAACTTGAAGAAAAAAAAAGGAAAACAATTATTTTTTCTCTCATTGAATCCTAAGGGCTTCGCCTGTCGAACTGAATCACTTCTCTACGGTACAATTTTTTTTTAATGTAACTTCTACCAGTTCGTCCAATTTCATCTGTCAAATTCCATTGAAAGGTAAATGATTACTAATCTGATGTAGCCACAAAAAAATCATCTGAAGTCATCTGGTGCAGTGGAAGAGGGCTGTTTCTTCTGATTGTGAGATTGGTTGGACAACGACAGATGATATTAGGGCTGAAACAACTAATCGATTAATCGACAACTATTCGATGATTAAAATAGTTGTCAACTATTTCCATTAATCGATTAATCGGTGTCGATTCATCGTCCTGTGTACAGCACACACTGTGAAGGGCTTGACAAATTTGCCTTGAATCTAGGAGCCAGCTACAAAAGTTAGGAGCCAACATTTCAGCGAGGATTCGCCTTTGTCAAGGTATACCTTGTTAAAGGCGACTCCTCGCTGAAACGTTGGGAACCTTGCCTCTGCAACTGGGAATTGGTTTGTACTGACCCATATTATGATTTTAGCTGCTTCTATTTATCACTTTTCACTTGGTTACCTGGTGCTTTTTGCTGTTAGGTATTTTTTGTGCATGTGGCCTTGTGGCTACTTTTTGAGCCTAGAAGTGTTAGACCGTTGCTTCTAATATCAGTTTGGCTGCTCTGAGAGATATATATATTTTTTGTGTTGTTAAAATCTGTACATTGTGACGTTGTGATATTGGTTTATTTGTTCAATTATTTTCTTTGCTCTGTTGTCATTGGACACCATATTTACAACACACACACACAGTCACATTAAACGTAGGAGACCGGAAGAAAACATTGAAGCCAATTTGGTGTAAAATAAACTGGAAATCTAGGAGCCAGGAGTAAAATTCTAGGAGCCAGTGGCTACCAGGCTCCCGGCTTTGTCAAGCCCTGCTTTAGAGCCAGACTGAGTTAAATGTAAATAACCTCAGCTTCGGAGCTGATTGGAGAAGACGTGCAGCTGCTTTACTCGATATGATTTAGGTCTAGGGTTATGTCAGACACAACCAGTTTGTTTTTATTTCATTTACAACAGTAGCAGAACTATAACACAAACAACTACTGCCACTGGGTGAAGGAGCTGTATGCCTGTGTTTAATCCTTACTTGAAGCCTGAGTCCTGTGCCACCACCCCACCCTCTCTGCCACACCCTCTTTGGTTGGGAACTGCCGTACCCTCACTTTGGTCTGGTCCCTTTCCCAAACTCACTCCCACACTCCGATCCGGTCTTTTGTCCATACCCCCTCTCACACTCCGGTCAAGTCACTTGACCAAAGTCACTCCCTTCCACTTCCAGTCCCTCCTCCCACTCAGTTTGTTCACTAAATTATTTAAAAAGGGACACTCTACGCATCCTGACCACTTTAGCTTATTAACCCCCGATTCCAAGCTGACATCATCATCTATGACCAAGTGCTTGTAGCCGTGTTCATTTGAGAAAGCAAACATGGGCTTAAGCTGCACATGCAGCATCAACCCATCCCTCTGACCAAGCACTCACATACCTTGTGTGAAAAGTGCACAAGATACACAATTTTCGTATGTACGTATGAAAATTCGTACACTAAGCAAATTGCTTATGAAAAAAGGGGGAGGGGGGTTGTGGTTATTTTTTTAAATAAAATTCCTTTTAAGTAAACAATTTTTTTCTTATCCGATGAATCGAAATAATCGGCCAACTAATCGATTATGAGAATAATCGTTAGTTGCAGCCCTAGACGATATCACAAATACGGACACCGTGCACAGCTAGCCTTAGGGTATAATTATAGGAAAAATTTAAAAAAGACCTGACATAAATGCCAGAAATTTACAGTCATTCGACACGGACATTGTGTCTTCCTGCTAGAGGTCTGCTTACCTCTTCACATGTCGTATTAGTCACTAGCCCTTCATGGGAGATTGAGGAGAGTGTCATGTCACCATGGTCAAGATACCGGGAAGAACTGGGTGCTACTGTAACGGTGAGTTGTCATTTAGACCTTCTTTCTTCCCTGCTATAACCTCTAAGAATTTGCAAGACACAATATTGGCTAGGGTCGAAACAACTAATCAATGAGAAAACTGTTTTCATTAGCGATTAATCGTTTGTGTACAGCATACACTATTTAGAGTCAGACTCCGTTGAACGTTAATAACCTCAGATGCTACTTTGGGGCTGACAGAATACATGCCGCTGCTTAAGGCTGGTCGTCCACGGGAACCGTAGTCGGACGACCGACTTTTTTGTCAGAATATGGACGACATCGGTCATCCAACGAGGTGTACCAGTTCATTTTTATTTAACCTCCCTGATGGTATTCCCGAGTGTGGCTCGGGGTTAACTTTTTGTACCGAAAGCGGTATCTCCGAGCCACACTCTGGCCGATACTTACAAGTCCTGCTCGCCCTCGCTGATCCCCGCAGTCTTCAGCCGCTTGCAACATCACACTGCTTGGATCTCTTCTCGCGAGGAGTGAACCAGGAAGTGTGACGTCGCGATCGGCTGCAGTGTGACTGCGGGGACAGCGAGGGAGCGCAGGGACATGTAAGTATCAGCCCGAGTGTAGCTCGGGGATACCGCTTCCAGCATTGAAAGTTAACCCCCGAGCCACACTTGGACCGATTCTGACATATAAAATATGTCAGAAACGGACCGCCAGGGAAGTTAAACAGTAGCAGAACTATAGCACAAACCGTGGGATACTGTCACTGGGTGGAGGAGCAGTACCGCTTGTGTTTTATCCTTACTTGGAGCTTGAGTCCTGTGCCACCATCCCAGCTCTTTGGTCAGGTCCCTTCCCCCAAACTACTTCCCACACTCAGGTCTAATTTCTTGCCCAAAACAACTCCCTCTCAAACTCTGATCAAGTCCCTTGCCCAGACTCACTACAACATACCTCCGGACCCTCCTTCTGCTCAGTTTGTTCATGGAATTATTTTAAAAAGGACTCTACGCACCCTGAACAGTTTAGCTAATTAAAGTGGTCAGGCTTCCCGTCTCACCCCACTTTCATGCCAATATCATCAGGTCTATCAGAGTGCTTGCAGTAGTGTTTGTTCAGCAAAAAAGCAGATATGGGTTTGAGCTCCACACGATGCATCAATCCATTGCTCTGATCTGGCGCTTGTGTACCCAGTGTGTGAAACGTATGCCAGTTACACATGTATGTACAAAGGTTACATACACAAAGCAAAATGCTTACGAAAAGAGGGGGAGGGGGCAGGGGTTTGTCATGCCACCAGACTCAAGAGTGGCGGCGCTCGTGGAAGGTATGAACGCGGTCAGCTGCAGGGGCCTGTCAGAGCATTCGGACAGCAGCCCCAGCCCCTCGGATGCTGGCAAGCCAGCTCAATGCTGGCTTCCGGTATCGGGGGCATCTGTATGAGTACCAACAGAACCCGGTATCGGTGTATCCCTAATTGATAATGAGAATAGATGACAATCTGTCAACTTGCAATGGTCCAATGCAGAATACTGCGCTACCCACATTAGATTGGCCCAAAACAATTCAGGATCTTTTAGTATCAGTATCAAACATGTGTCCAAATCTGAGTTTAAGATGAAAAATGAAAAAATATAAAATACATTAAAGATCTGCCAACTAGCATTGAAACAAAGTTTAAACTAATTGAATATTTCTCAAAGAAAACAGTTTATCCCGATTGTTGGAATACCCCATATGAATGGGAGTCACTTATTTTTCCAGTTACAGCCTATATAATTATGCTTTTCTGCTACAGTAAGGGAGTGATACTCCTTGTAGCTTCTTTACAGTAACAGTAATGAGATCTAAAGAGCGTTTAGTATCCCTTTATGGAAAAAGCTAATCTTGCATTAAAAAGTATGCAGAGAAGGTCCTATGTGCCAGTTTTGTTTTTTCACTGTTGTGAACATTTTTATGGCGAGAGAGTTAACCAATTTAAAATTTGAGTGCTCCCCCCTCCCTGCAGAGTTACCAAAGCAAAAGGTCCTATTCCGACCCTCCTGTTATTAGTTGGAGCCGTTATTCCGACCACTTAATTAGCAGCTCTGTATGGTAGATTAAGGCAGGGCTTGACAAAGCCAGGAGCCTGGTAGCCACTGGCTCCTAGAATTTTACTCCTGCCTCCTAAATTTCCAGTTTATTTTACACCAATCTAAAATCAGTCTTTGGCATCTAAAAACATCTAGTTGGCTTCAAGGTTTTCTTCTTGTCTCCTACATTCAACGTAAATATATCCAGCCCTGGTGTATGTATTTATATATGAGGTCTGTTGTGTGTGTGTGTGTGTGGGGGGGGGGTGTTCTGTGTCTGCAGTGGGTAAATAGGGTGTCCAATGACAACAGAGCAAAGAAAATAATAAATAAAACAATATCACAACGTCCAGATGTGAATAAATAGTATAATAAGTATACATATATCTCAGAGCGGCCAAACTGATATTAGGAGCAACAGTCTACACTTCTAGGCTCAAAAAAGTAGCCAAAAGACCACATGCACAAAAAATACCTAACAGCAAAAAGCACCGGGTAACAAAGTGATAAATAAATAGAAACAGCTAAAATCATAATTTGGGTCAGTACAATCCAACTCCCGGATACAGAGGCAAGGTTCCCAACGTTTCAGCGCGAGGATTCGCCTTTATCAAGGTATACCTTGATAAGGTGAATCCTCACCAAAAGGTTGGCGCCTAAATTTTGTAGCTGGCTCCTAGATTCAAAAACGATTCAATACAAATAAAAAAATACAGGCTTTCATAGCTTTATGACAAGTGACTTAGCAAAGATCATTTCAACAGTACAAAAACAAACTATATAAAAAAAAAATTAAAAAAACTTCCTTTCCCCTGGTCCCACGGTGCAGAGGCCAGCGTGATACACCAACTCTTCTTTTGCGAGGAAGCAGAATTTTAGGAACATATAGAAACATAGAAAAATGTAGGCAGATAAGAACCTTTCGGCCCATCTAGTCTGCCCAATTACATGGATACTTTACCTGGATTTATCTTTTGTTTAGGATAGCCTTATGCCTATCCCATGCCTGCTTAAATTCAATTACTGTTTTGGCCTCTACCACTTCAACTGGAAGGCTGTTCCATGTATCCACCACCCACTCCGTAAAATAATGCTTCCTGATGTTACTTTTAAACCTTTGCCCCTCTAATCTAAGACTATGTCCTCTTGTTTTGCTACTTTGTTTCCATTTAAATATACTCCCTTCCTCTACCTTGTGGATTCCCTTTACGTATTTAAATGTTTCTATCATATCTCCTCTGTCTCTGCTTTTTTCCAAGCTATACATGTTAAGATCATTAAGCCTTTCCTGGTAACTTTTCTCCTTCAAGCCGTACACCATTTTAGTAGCCCTTCTCTGAACTCTCTCTAAGATGTCTATATCCTTCTGGAGATACGGTCTCCAGTACTGCACACAGTACTCCAAGTGAGGTCTCACCAGTGCTCTGTACAGTGGCATGAGCACTTCCCTTTTCCTACTGCTAATACCTCTCCCTACACAACCAAGCATTCTGCCAGCATTTCCTGCTGCTCTATTACATTGACTACTTACCCTTAGATCCTCTGAAATAATAACCCCTAAATCCCTTTCCTCAGATGTTGAGGTTAGGACTGTATCAAATATTCTATATTCAGCCCTTGGGTTTTTACTAGGGTTGCACCGATACCGATACTAGTATCGGTATCGGGGCCGATACTGGGTACTGCAGGAGTACTTGGTACTCGTGCAGTAACCCCCGATATTTTTTCCGATACCGGAAGCCGGCATTGAGCCGGCTTGCCGGCATCCGAGGGGCTGCGGCGGCTGTCCGAATGCTCTATCGGCATTCGGACAGCCGCCCCTGGAGCTCTCTGCGATACTTACCTTCCTGAGCGACGCCGGGAATGTCTCCGCGCGTGCACTCGTTGGAAGGACCCCAGCCGAGACCACGTGGGACCATGTGATCAAGGCTGGGGTCCTTCCAACGAGCGCACGCGCGGAAGCTTTCCCGGCGTCTCCCAGGAAGGTAAGTATAAACACACTAAGCAGCTGCAGGGCCTGTCCGAATGCCGATAGAGCATTCAGACAGGCCCTGCAGCTGCTCTCCGCGACGATACTTACCTTCCTGGGCGACGCCGGGAAAGTTTCCCCGCGTGCGCTCGTTGGAAGGACCCCAGCCGTGATCACATGGTCCCACGTGGTCGCGGCTTGGGTCCTTCCAACGAGCGCGCGCGTGGAGACATTCCTGGCGGCGCCCAGGAAGGTAAGTATCGTTTTGGGGGGGGTCCATACCCATGTGTGAGCTGGGGGGGCATACCCATGTGTGAGCTGGGGGGGCATACCCATGTGTGAGCTGGGGGGGCATAACCATGTGTGAGCTGGGGGGGCATAACCATGGTGAGCTGGGGGGGCAAATCCATGTGTGAGCTGGGGGGGGCAAATCCATGTGTGAGCTGGGGGGGCAAATCCATGTGTGAGCTGGGGGGGGCAAATCCATGTGTGAGCTGGGGGGGGCAAATCCATGTGTGAGCTGGGGGGGCAAATCCATGTGTGAGCTGGGGGGGGCAAATCCATGTGTGAGCTGGGGGGGGCAAATCCATGTGTGAGCTGGGGGGGGCAAATCCATGTGTGAGCTGGGGGGGGCAAATCCATGTGTGAGCTGGGGGGGGCAAATCCATGTGTGAGCTGGGGGGGGCAAATCCATGTGTGAGCTGGGGGGGCAAATCCATGTGTGAGCTGGGGGGGCAAATCCATGTGTGAGCTGGGGGGGCAAATCCATGTGTGAGCTGGGGGGGCAAATCCATGTGTGAGCTGGGGGGGCAAATCCATGTGTGAGCTGGGGGGGGCAAATCCATGTGTGAGCTGGGGGGGCAAATCCATGTGTGAGCTGGGGGGGCAAATCCATGTGTGAGCTGGGGCAATTATATATATATATATATATATATATGATATACATGTGAGCTGGGGGCATTTTTATATGGTCTGTTCTTATTGGAAAGCGTCACATGACATTAAAGAAAAGTATCGGTACTTGGTATCGGTGAGTACTTTTAAAAAGTATCGGTACGCGTACTCGGTCTTAAAAAAGTGGTATCGGTGCATCCCTAGTTTTTACGTCCCAGGTGCATTATCTTGCACTTATCCACATTAAAACTCAATTGCCACAGCTCCGACCATTTTTTTAGTTTACCTAAATCATTTGTCATTTGGCTGATCCCTCCAGGAACGTCAACCCTGTTGCAAATCTTTGTGTCATCAGCAAAAAGACATACTTTTCCATTAATACCTTCTGAAATATCACTAATAAAAATATTAAAGAGAATGGGACCAAGTACTGACCCCTGAGGTACCCCACTGGTAACAAGACCTTGCTACCAGGTCTATACCAGGTATATAGCACCCGATGTTTCCCTGCAGCCTCAGCACAACCTGAGGTGCTGTCAGTTCCTCAGCCGCTGCAAGTGCTTAGATAGCAACTTGGCACTGAATGCTGTGCTGCATCTCAGCACTGCTAACTTGCAGCCAAGTCGAGAGGTGCTGGAGGGTTAGCCGAGTGTGAAGTAGGAAAGATGGTCGCCTACACGGAGCAAATAATCCAATAATGAAATGTTCAGTTTGAAGTTTTAGTGCACCAAAACACCAAATATTTATTGGAACAAGGTAAACATTAACACTAGGGCCGTGCAATTAATCGCAAAAAAATAAATTAAAAAAAATCGCGATTTAAGCACATGCGATTTCTAAACCGCATAAGGCTGAGATTTTATCTATTCATTTTAGGGCTGCGGAAATTAACGAGTTCGGCTCCCTGTAAGATTCCGGCGGCATGGAGCTTTGGGCGCTTGCAGGGGGAACCATGTGTACAGCCGCGTTCTCGCAGCGGCTCGTCACGTGGTTCCCCCAGGCGAGCGCCCAAGCTCCATGCCGCCGGAAGCTCACAGGGAGCCGAACATGCGGCGCAAAGAGGTGAGCTGGGGCAGTATCCATGAGCTGAATACTGAATACAGTTAGAATGTATGTAGCATGTTTGAAAAAGCAAAACAATTGCCTAAATCGCAAATAAAATCCCAATATTCATTAAAAAAAAAAAAAAAAAAAAAAAAAAAAAAAAAATCGCAACATGATTATTTTGTCCATATTGCACAGCCCTAATTAACACTAAAGTGGTACTAAAATGGACAAAAGTGGATTTTGCAGAAACAGCACCTTCCATTAAGCAATCTTCTGCCCTTTCACTTCCATATTCACTGCCAAAATGTTCAGTGAGACTGTGCAGCAAACTGAACTGCTGCACTGTAGCAATTCAGCAGCTGCTGAGGAACTGAACCTGCCTCTGGATACATAAGATTGTGCAGGGTCATGTTTGTTTCAAATCCTACACACTTCAGGAGCCAATACCAGCAACCAACAGCTATTCTGATTCGGAACGACAACCCAGTCGGACCACAGTTGATAACAGGGTGCTGCTCCGGGTTATAGGCTTGCTCCAATGTTAACCCTTCGGTTACGGACAAGGGGCTCAATTAAACTTGGCCCGAAGGCTAAAATTGGAACCTTTTCAGTTCTAGGGAGGTTAAGTTAAAATGAGAGTTTGACCGCATTTCGATTCCCAATATTTTAGCTCTCGCAGCTATATGTGGCAATGGAAATAAATGGATTTTCAGTTAGAAATATTTAATATTGCTAGTAGTCATGTATCGTAACAAATCTATAGGATATTGGCTGAAAATAAGCATTTTTTGAACCAGCAGTATTTTCGTAATATTTGCTAGAGACGATTCTTTTCCTACTGAATCAGACGATATTTAGAAAAACTTGCCACAGCCTTTTTCACAATATCTGAACTATTTAAAACTGAGCAAAGGGTGGGAATAGATCCCCAATTCATCCATACGTACAGGAGAGCTTCCCCCACCTGGAAAGCGATCAGTCTGACTTTAGTATTATTTTCAATCTAGTTTTTTTTTTACCTGCATAAGGGTGAGTTTATGTTCTCCAACCTATCTTTTACCACTAGATAAGGGATCTCAATCTCTGGCCCCACAGGCCAGAATTCAATCTCTGGCCTGAAAATCATGAGGTGTAGTTCAGAATGGGGGGGGGGGGCAGATTTTGAGATCCCTGCACTGGAGCATTCGTTTGTGGAACCCCCTATTAACGAACCTATTGTTTAAAAAGTTAAAAAGGTTTATTTATGTACACAGGTATAAACTTATTCCAGCACTGATCCCTTTTGGCAATGTAGCGGTGAGTGGGTAAACATACAAAATGACACACAGTGTATACACAGGGGCTACAGGTGTACATAGAACTAGCGTGGCCATTGCATAGCCTCGGTTATGGCCGGCTCCTGGGAGAGCCCCCACCAAGGGGTTAATACAAACAATAACAGCTCTCTCATATAAAGTGTGTGTGTTTCTTTGTATACTCGTGACCCCCGAGCCGGTGCGTGAGGCTCTCTGAGGTAACTCTGGCGGGTTTACAGACAGCAGTCTCCCGCCGCCCCCCTCTCTCTCTCCTCCGCGCGCCGCATTCGATATCGGGACTCCTCGTTACCTGGAAGTGCCCAGCACGGACGCAGCCGGTCTAGCAAGGCACAGGATCTGCCTGAGCACCGGTGACATTGAGGACGCCATGTTTGGTACGCGATTGCAGCGACGCGACGGAAGCCGCTGGGAGCCAGAAGGGTTGGCGCGCAGAACGTGACGTCATGCGGAGCGCGCCGCCCGAGGCACGTCGGGGTGGGAGCGCGCGCTGTTTAGCGGATTGATTCTTTTGCGGGAGAATTGGCGGGTTAATACCTGAGAGAAACCCAGGAGGAGGAACAAACACACACACACACACTCCAGGAATAAGGGGACAGGGTGGAGTCTCGCCCTCCCTGCAGCCCTTTTAGGGTGTATTTACTAGGTGAAGTGGAGGAGTTTTCCTTAACCCCACGCCAGTGTCAATCACCAGGATTTTGAATTTCCTGACTAGTGACGTCATCGTGCAGAGAGTGTGCTGATGTCACCCTCTGACACCAACCACGAAAGCGATCGGCTTCAGATAGGCAACAATCGATCGTATCTGCGCGCGTGCACAGCTCCAATCCGTCGTTCTGCACAGTTCCTACGGAACTTGCGTATGTGAAGTGCGCAAGTCGCGTAGTGGTGCTCATTTTGTGGTTCCTACGCCACGCAAGTAGCGTAAGAGTGCAGAAAATCTTCAGGGACTTCCAGGTTCGGGAGGAGCTGCTCTCACCAAGGGACAAAAGGTGAGTAAAAATTAGCCCAAAAAATTATTGGACAGATGCAGTCAGCAGCCGCTATCCAGTTATTTAAAGAGGAAAAAAAAAGGAATCCTATTTTCTATAGTTTAACCCTTTAAGGGGTTTTTCACAAAGTAAGTTCACAAACAACTGTGAAAGTTGCTGTTGCCCGTACAGCACTGGTGTATTTTGGCCTAGGCCCAGGCCTAGGGCGGCACTTTCCAGGGGGCGGCGGCCCGCACTGGGTGGCCCCACCCCTAAAAAAAAAAAGTATTTTACCAGGAAGGATACATTGAGATTTCACTAATTTACACTTTCAATTTCACTTTCCAGGGGGCAGCAAAAAACCTCACCACTAAATGGGTTACTCACAGAGCACCAAAATGACGCCAACTTTTTGGTGTTCTGTAGTTCCCTGCATTTAGGAGAATAAAATTTCCCCACCCTGCAGTGAATTCACCATTCACCGCAGGGTCCCCAAAGTGCATGGAGTCGGCCGCTGAATGCTGCCACCGCAAACCCGTGGCCTGCTGATTTCAAAAGAACTACTGAACGAAAGTGTCTGGAATTTACATATAAGATCCTATGATTGATAATAAAAAGTTCTGTTACAGAAAAAAGAAAAACTGCTATTAAAAAAAAGGGGGGGGGAATTTTGCCCAAAAAAATCTGAAAAATGACTAAAAGGTACTAAAAAAAATCAATAAGTAAAGACTTTTTACTGCAGATTAAAATAATAAATGATTTATTAGATATTGCATAAAAACGGGAATATTTTTAACATTGAAACCTATGGGGTTCGCCTGAATAAACCTGCTGATTGAAACCACCGAACATCAGGGCATTTCACTGCCATTTCTCTGAGTCTCAGTACCACATGACTGGCTGAACCACGTGAAACGCACGCGCGCAGCTGCCCGCCCTTTCGTTAACACAGACTCTATTCTGGACTGAACACCCACCGGGAAGGGAATCAGAGCTACAGTGCACCCTCTGACAGTGGCACCCCACTGCTGACAAGATGGCTCCACAGCATAATTGCTGTGTGCTCATATACACTCGGTTTGCTGGGAGTTTTACTGCAGTGGATTCTGATGCACTCATACACACCGCACATTGCATTGCTGGGAGTTTTATTGCTGTGGATTCTTCTGATACGCTGACACACACCACACATTGCATTGCTGTGAGTTTTATTGCTGTGAATTCTGATGCACTCATACACACCGCACATTGCATTGCTGGGAGTGTTATTGCTGTGGATTCTGATACGCTGACACACAAACATTGCATTGCTGGGAGTTTTATTGCTGTGGATTCTGTGATACACACTGCATATTACTGTGAGTTTTATTGCCCTGGAACTCTGGGATACGCTCATACACACTGCACATTACTGTGAGTTTTATTGCTGTGCAGTTCTGTGGTATGCTCATACACACTGCTAGACATGTGCATTCGTTTTAGTACTAAAACGATTTAGTCCGAATTTTGGGATAATTTAGTTTTCGTATGAGTCAAGAGATACGAAACTGCTCAGTACAAAAAAACGAAAGAAACTAAAATAAAATGCACTACATTTTAGTTTCAGTCTTTTTTGTGATATTACATTGATGAGTGAAGGAGACCAGCAATGAAGAGCGCAACATCGCAAAGCTACAGAAAAGGTTTGTATGCGTAATCCTTCCCGACCCCTACCCGAAAATCTGACAGTGATAGAGCTCCAGAATACTCACTCGCAGCACAGACAGCCAGCACAGGAGAGGAAACCTTTACTTAACCCTTGCATGTCTATGAGACAGACAAGATGATAAAAGCAGCTGGAGAAGGAAAACATTCAAATAAATCACACTGATAATGACAGAGGAGGGCTAAGATAGTAAAAACCCCTTTATAACAAGCAGCGCTGGGAGAAGAGAGGGACTTTATAAAACATGTGTTATCTCCCCTCCCTCTCTGCATAATAGGGGCTTAGGTCTGATACTTTTTATATTATCCAGGACTCAGGAGCACTATCCCCCTTTCCTCATCTATAATACACGTTTTATATAAAGTCCCTCTCCTCTCCCAGTGCTGCTTGTTATAAAGTTTTTTTTTTTACGTCTGATACATTTAGTATTCAGCTCTCACAGTTACTCTGTCATTATGAGCCTTCAGTGTGATTTATTTGAATGTTTTCCCTGGATTTAAAGTGCTTTATTTAATTATAAAAATAAATTTGCGCCAGTCATCTCTTCTCTGAGCTTTCAGACCGATTTATGTTAATATTTTCCCGCTCCCCTGCTTTTATAATCCTGTCTGTCTCCCCCACAGTGATACACGCAGGGTTATTCAGAGAGCATGAAAAGCAGGAGAATGACTGGAGAATAACTGGAGAATGAAAAATTCTAGGTCAAAATAGCTGATTTGGAAAGTGAGATGAAAGGGAGAATTTTTCTGGTTTGGCTATTTTGACCTAGAATTTTCATTCTCCAATCATTCTCCTGCTTTTCACGCTCTCTGAATAACCCTGAAAGTGTAAGTAAAAGTTCCCTCTCCTGTGCTGGATAAGCATTGCATTCCGAAGTTCTGCACCCTCCACATGCCAATGCAGTAGGATGTTCTATACAGAGAGGGGCATTAATTAATGCAGGAGGATGTTCTATACATTATACAGAGAGGGGTATTAATGCAGGAGGATGTTATATACATTATACAGAGAAAGGTATAAATTGAGGAGGATGTTCTATACAGAGAGGGACATTAATTAATTCAGGAGGATGTTCTATACATTATACAGACAGGGGTATTAATTAATGCAGGTGGATGTTGTATACATTATACAGAGAGGGGTATTAATTAATGCAGGTGGATGTTGTATACATTATACAGAGAGGGGTATTAATGCAGGAGGATGTTATATACATTATACAGAGAGGAGCATTTTTTTTGAGCCCTTTAAGCTGTGAGCGCTGAGATCAGCTGCTTCTTACATTATCTCTCAGTACAATATATCACGCTCAGCTGTTACAGTAACTGTACGTAAAGGGAATCCACAAGGTAGAGGAAGGGAGTATATTTAAAAGGAAACAAAGTAGCAAAACAAGAGGACATAGTCTTAGATTAGAGGGGCAAAAGTTTAAAAGTAACATCAGAAAGCATTATTTTACTGAGAGGGTGGTGGATACATGGAACAGTCTTCCAGTTGAAGTGGTAGAGGCCAAAACAGTAATTGAATTTAAGCAAGCATGGGATAGTCATAAGGCTATCCTAAACAAAAGATAAATCCAGGTAAAGTATCCATGTAATTGGGCAGACTAGATGGGCCGAAAGGTTCTTATCTGCCGACATTTTTCTATGTTTCTATGACTGCTGCTCATCACAGCACTCAGAGTTTCATTAAAAACAAGGAAATAATATTGTTCTAACCTCTTACATATAAATATATTATTTACTAGTTTTACTGAAACTCTGAGCCTGTAATGAGCAGCAGTCAGTTACTGTAACAGCTTTGCCTGACACATTGTGCTGAGAGTGGGAGATACTGTAACAAGCAGTGATCTCAGCCCTCTGAGGAGCCACTACAATAGTAATTGTATCCACTGTTTTTCGGATGAATGAAATTAGTTTTCATACTAAAGAACTGAAAACGAATTTCTTTAGCAACTAAATAAATTGCATTTTAGGACTAATCCATTAGTACAAAATGAAATTTTGTGCTGTGCACATGTCTACACACTGCACATTTCTGTGGGTTTTATTGCTGTGCAGTTCTGATATGCTCATACACAGTGCCCATTTCTGTGGGTTTTATTGCTGTGCAGCTCTGTGATACGCTCATATGCAGTGCACGTTTCTGTGGATTTTATTGTTCAACCAATTAGAGCGCCTTTGATCCCGTTTACTTGACATGCGTGGCTGTTCTTTGTAAAAATGCTTGAATTTAAACATTTCATAATTTTATTGATCTCAATAGATACATTTGAAATGGTATACAAAATATACAAGTAGGCACTTGGTATCCACTTTTAATATAAAGAGAGGAAAAGGCGGAGCTCTAAGAGGAAAAGGTGGAGCTTAAAGAGGAAGGGTGGGGATTAACCAGGAAGAGGTGTGCCCTTGACAAGAAGGGGTGCGTCAAATTTAAATTAGGGGGTGCACGAGTTTAGTCAGGCCCAGGGCAGCACAAAACCTAAATACACCACTGCCGTACAGTCTGCTATCCAGAGGAGGAAAACTCAACACCAACTGGCAAAGTTCTGGCTAACAGCTGTACCATTTTTGCTCTATTTCCGTACCTTTGTTTGCAAAACGAGCGACTACACTTGATTGATTTCAGAGTGGTGATCACCATACAGAGGACTCTGACAGAATTAACAGGAAAACCGAAGCTGTAGAACTTTGACTAAAAGACTTCACTGTAGTTACATACATCAGTGTAGTTCCCCGAAGTTTAAACCCCCGTTCATTCTTTGAAATAATGATGGTTAGTGAAGAACCCCCATAATGTTTTTACTTCTATATTACATGCCAAAAAGTCTATGGGCTAAATTACAATCTTCGCGCAAACGTTTGCGCCGGCACAAAAAAAATATTAACACAAGGGGTAAAACCATTTGCGCCCAATCCCGTATTACATAGCGCAACAAACGCACGCAATCGTCTACCGCGGGTGAACCTGCGCCAACCCTGCGCAAGCTTATTGTATGTCGAGCGTCCTATACTTAACATTGTGAGCGCAAATGCGAATGTGCGCTGGTACCCGGGTGGTATTACAATCTATTTTGCGGTAATTACCGCATAGCCTTTGCGCGCATAATTTTAGCAACTCCGAAAAACTGGTGTTAATGGCAAATCTGAACAACCTGGCTGAACCCAAATACACCAGCCCAAAAAAAAAATGCGGCAAAGTATAGTTACACATTCTACTCATACCAAACCAACAAAATGGAGAAGTTGTGTGTGCATGTATTGTTGCTCCAGCATATATACTCAAATTGACTTTGGCAGGCGCAAAAACTTAACGTGAGATAATTGTGGTTCTTAAAGGACACTCTAGGCAAAAATCCCTCCCTTTTTTTTACATTAAAATATACCTATTCCCTACCTAGTTATTGAGTTTTTTTTTTTTTTACTGTAATACCTAAAAACCGCTTGTTTCCAACGGCGTCTTTTTTTTTTTTTACTCCCCTCCCTCCTCTTCCACTCCCGTCCTGTTACAGCTTGAACTTGGCTAATGGTTTACATGAGAAGCACGCATGCATGCCTCTCAAGTAGGCCAGCCAATAAGCAGGCTTCCTCCCGGCTCCATCTTCTTTGATTAGTGTTGCGCGCAAGAGGATGTGCGCATCATTAATCCTCGGCCGCTGCCGCCAGCTACTGCGGCGAGTTGGAGACGTCATCGCTCTGAAAGCACGATGACGTCTCCTACTCGGCAATAGTCGGCAGAAGCGGGAAATATGAATCCCGCTCTGCTGACTGACAGCTGGGAGGGCGGAGTAAAGTCCTCCGCGTCTCTCAGCTGTTTTAGCCGATCGGCTGAGCGGAGGGAGGGGGGAAAGGCAAGGGCATACTCAGGGCTTCATGACCACCTAAAAAAGCTTAGGTGGTCATGTTGCCTAGAGAATTCTGATTGGCTGAATCACGTGAAAAAACAGTGCGCACACTGATCTTTGCGCGCAACAGTACTGCACAAGCAGTTAGGCGCGCCCTGTTTGCGTACGATATTCATCGACGGATGAAAAGACACGCGATGTTTGTAATTCCAGCTGTGATTTGCACGCCAAAAGTTTAATGCTTGGCACACAAATTCACACTTTGCGCGAGGGTTTTTGCGCGAAGATTGTAATATAGCCCTAGGTGTACACTTTAACTGTGTTCCACTGTCCGTGGTACTGAAAAAAAGCTCTCATAGTAATGTGTGGTGGGTATGAGTGTATCACAAAGCTCCACAGTAAAACTTGTAGTAATGTGCATTCCAGAGCTCCACAACAATAAAGCTTACGCTCATACACACTGCATGTTACTGTATCTCATAGCTCCACAGCAATTAAAGTCAAAAATAATCTTCGGCCTTATTCAGAAAGCACTGAAATTTCGGTGCTTTATCGTTCGGTGCACTTGCGTGCACTTCTGTGATTTAATTTCGTAGATCCTGCGGTGAAGTCGCTATTCACCCACCGCAGGGTCCCCAAAGTGCACTGAACATGGAGTCGCCGAACTGCTGAAATAAACGGAATTCTGCTATTTTCCTAATAGGTGTTTAAACCAATGAAAATGCATTAAAATGTGTCTAAATAATAAAAAAAGCTTCCATAAAAAATAATTTGCAGAATTATTAACAATCGGGAGGTCTGATCATTGTGGCAAGTGCTTTTATGCACATATACATGTTCTTCATATTTGTGAGTTTGTTTTTGGCTTTTAAAAACATTTTTTCTGTATTAAAAACTACTACACTATATTCCTTTTATGTCCTGCTTTGAATTCAGATGGACTGTATGGATTAGTGTATTTCCCAGAGGGGCAAAACCTGACTATGTACAGGGAACCCTGTTGGCATTATTAGTCACACTGAATCGCGTCGGTGTTGTATTTCTAGAAATACATGAAGGTGTTCCAAAAAATAAATATAAAGACGGTTTGCTGAAAATGAAAAGAATAAACCGTTGAAACAAAAAATATATAAAAACGATAATATTTTTTACATTGAATCCTATGAGATTCACCTGTTTAATCCTGTCGAACTGAATCCCCGCAAACGAGTCATTTCACTGACACTTCGGTGCAGATCAGCGTTCTCTGAATAGATTAACCTTTACTTCTCTATGGGACTGTTTCGCTACCACCGAAGATCGCCGAATTGCAGCAAACTGCACTGTATTTCCCTGTCGATTCAGTATTTGGCAAATTGACAGTTTAGTGAATGGACTAGGGCTGAAAGTTGACAACTATTTTCATTATCGCTTAATCGTTGGTCAATTAAACCGCTATTCACAATATTCATAAACGATCTGCCCAATGTCTGCAAAGCTTCAACTGTACACATGTACGCAGACGACACTGTAATCTATACCAGCAAACCAAATCTCCCACAGCTGGAGGCAGTGCTGCAAGAACAATTCACAGGGGTAGAAAAGTGGATCGCAAATAACAAACTTTTTCTAAATACTGACAAAACTGTTACAATGCTCTTTGGAACCGCACCTAAACTACACAAATTGCAAACACCCCATCTATGTGTTGGGACAAAACCAAATGGCACGCTGACCACAGTCACTTCTCTCAAATACCTAGGTATGTGGTTAGACCCAAATCTATCTTTTGGCCCCCACATCGAAAAACTCTCATCTAAACTCTACCCCAAACTAGGTGCCCTGTACAGAAACAAATCCTGCCTGAGCCCCGCGGTAAGAAAGCAGATTGTACAACAAATGCTTATGCCAGCCATTGAATACGGAGATGTAGTGTATGCAGCCGCCCCACAAACACACCTCCAGAAACTTACTACATTGTATAACTCATTCTGTCGCTTTGTGCTACAATGTAACTACATGACACACCATTGTGACATGTTAAAAGAACTAAACTGGCCATCACTGGACTCTAGACCCACCCTTCACCTTTCCAACCTGGTGTTTAAGAGCTTTTCTTGGAAGCTACCACCCTACCTGAATATGCTGCTTCCCCTGTCAGTTCCCTCATCCTATAACCTCAGATCCAGGACCAGCACCTTACTTGCAATACCGCAATACAAAAAGAAAATGTCTCGATCCTCATTTTCCTACAGAGCACCGCAAATATGGAATAACCTACCAGACACCGTCAACTCTTCCCCCAGTCTAAAGTCCCTTAAGACTTCCCTATTAACATACCTCAATACGAAATGCACCTGTAAACATGTAACATAATGACTTTATTTCCTCCATATTTATTTTTCTGTTAATCTGTATATTTGGTCTTGTGTTAATATCTTGCATTTTACTATTTTGTATTTCTGTAACCACTCAATGTTCTCGAACCCAGGACATACTTGAAAACGAGAGAAATCTTAATGTATCCTTCCTGGTAAAATCCTTTATAAATAAATAAATAAACAGTGTGTGCTGTACACAGGCCGATTAGAGTCAGTCTGAGTTATATAATAATAATCTTAGGTGCTACTTCGAAGCTTTTTGCAGAAGATGTGCTGGCTGCTTTAATCAGTATGGTTTAATTCTAGGGTTATGTTGGACATAACCAGTTTGATTCTATCACATGGACCTTGGACTACTGCCACTGGGTGGCGGAGCTGTACCTCTGGTGTTTTATCCTTCCATGCTACTGGAGTCCTGTGCCACCACCCCACCCTCCTTCCCTCTCTCCAGACCACAGCTGCCATCCCTCCCGCTTTTGTGCTGACATTTTCATGTCTATCCGAGTGCTTGTAGCAGCGTCTGTTCAGGGAGAAAGCCGACATGGGCTTGAACTGCTCACGCAGCATCAATCCATCACTCTGATCAGGCGCTTGCATTGCTTGTGTGCAAGAAGTACGTAAATTACGCAGTTTGCATATATACGTAGGAATTGCATAAGGAAAAAAGAAGGGAGAGGTTGATTTTTATATAGTTTAACCCTTTCCATGCGGCGTACACGCTCAGTGCGTCCTGCCGCATGGCTACTTCGCTGAGCGCGTCCTCCCTTTGCAGCGGGGATTCCGGCCAATTGTGGCGGCCCCCTGGTGCGGGCTGACATCATCAATGTCAGCCCAGCCTCCAGGACCCCGGCGGGCACGATAGACATCATCGCGCATGCTATTTCAGGCACCCCCCCCCCGCCATTGCAGGGAAGGTGCCTGAAGGGGAGGTCCTTTGGACCTCTCCCCATCCGTGCGGGCCATCGACTGAAGACAGGTACCGCTTGGAAGGGCACAGCCTGCCCTTCCAAGCGGCGGCTGTCTTTAACCCCTAGGGGGCTGGATCGTGATGTGGCGCTAACATGTGCCGTATCGCGGTCCCCTCCCGGAGCCTGCCGACATCTTGGATGTCGGCCAAGCTTCCGGGATATCCCCCTAACGACTGGCGTCATAGCGCAATGGCACCAGTTTCACAATTAACCCCTTGCTGCCACCTATGGTGGAGATAGGGGGTTCATTGGAACCCCCTATCTCCCGATCCGTGATAGCTAGGGGTAAATGTTAGAAAGAGCGTGGCCTTTCCAATGATACCAAACATGACCATGTAACCTTTAAAAACAACTTTTTTTTGTTTTATTAGTGCAGAAATATTGTTCCCATTTCAATTATAATGTGAACAATGATGCTGCACTAACGATTTTTTTCTATGGGGGGCGTTTGCTAAAAAACATGTAATTTTCCCACGACAATAATCGTTAGTTGCAGCCCTAGACTAGACAAACTGACCCAAAGGTTCTTGGCAAGTTCGCGGCTTTCTGCATAACCCCTCATATATTATTAAACTAGATCATATATTAAAATATGTTACTAAAATTTGTTTAAATATTAAAGTAACTATAATAAATTAAAATAATAGATATTAACGTAATTATATTTTAATGTATTCTATATTATCAAAATGAATAAATATCGTTGCCCCCTCTCTTGCTCTCCTATTTTGCACGGGGGGGGGCTCAGCCCATGGTGAACTTGGTGGGAGTATTGCTGGCACCGGCTGGAATCTAGACCTCAGTCAGAACGCCGGCACTCTGACACAGTCACTGAGTGAGCACCAGAGTCCAGCTCGTGACGTACAGTGGGGCAAAAAAGTATTTAGTCAGCCACCAATTGTGCAGGTTCTCCCACTTAAAAAGATGAGAGAGGCCTGTAATTGTCATCATAGGTACACTTCAACTATGAGAGACAAAATGTGAAAAAAAATCCAGAAAATCACATTGTCTGATTTTTAAGGAATTTATTTGCAAATTATGGTGGAAAATAAGTATTTGGTCAATATCAAAAGTCCATCTCAATACTTTGTTATATATCCTTTATTGGCAATGACAGAGGTCAAATGTTTTCTGTAGGTCTTCACAAGGTTTTCACACACTGTTGCTGTTATTTTTGCCCATTCCTCCATGCAGATCTCCTCTAGAGCAGTGATGTTTTGGGGCTGTCGCTTGGCATCACGGACCTTCAACTCCCTCCAAAGGTTTTCTATGGGGTTGAGATCTGGAGACTGGCTAGGCCACTCCAGGACCTTGATATGCTTCTTACGAAGCCACTCCTTCATTGCCCGGGCGGTGTGTTTGTGATCATTGTGCTGAAAGACCCAGCCACGTTTCATCTTCAATGCCCTTGCTGATGGAAGGAGGTTTTCACTCAAAATCTCACAATACATGGCCCCATTCATTCTTCCCTTTACACGGATCAGTCGTCCTGGTCCCTTTACAGAAAAACAGCCCCAAAGCATGATGTTTCCACCACCATGCTTCACAGTAGGTATGGTGTTCTTTGGATGCAACTCAGCATTCTCTCTCCTCCAAACACGACGAGTTGAGGTTTTTACCAAAAAGTTCTACTTTGGTTTCATCCTGACCATATGACATTCTCCCAATCCTCTTCTGGATCATCCAAATGCTCTCTAGCAAACTTCAGACGGGCCCGGACATGTACTGGCTTAAGCAGGGGGACATGTCTGGCACTGCAGGATTTGAGCCCCTGGTGGCGTAGTGTGTTACTGATGGTAGCCTTTGTTACTTTGATCCCAGCTCTCTGCGTCATTCACTAGGTTCCCCCCGTGTGGTTCTGGGATTTTTGCTCACCGTTCTTGTGATCATTTTGACCCCACGGGGTGAGATCTTGCATGGAGCCCCAGATCGATGGAGATTATCAGTGATCTTGTATGTCTTCCATTTTCTAATGATTGCTCCCACAGTTGATTTCTTCACACCAAGCTGCTTGCCTATTGCAGATTCAGTCTTCCCAGCCTGGTGCAGGTCTACAATTTTGTTTCTGGTGTCCTTCGACAGCTCTTTGGTCTTGACCATGGTGGAGTTTGGAGTGTGTCTGTTTGAGGTTGTGGACAGGTGTCTTTTATACTGATAACAAGTTCAAACAGGTGCCATTCATACAGGTAACGAGTGGAGGTCAGAGGAGCCTCTTAACCCCTTAAGGACGGGAGTAATTTTACAACTTCGGCGCTGTTTCGGAAGTAGAAGTTTGCTGAGCTCATTTTGACCATTTTTAAGTCACGTATTCTTATACCACCCAGACAAATTAGATATCGTTCTTCCCGGCAGACTCGGCAGATTAATAATATATCATTATTATATGTATATGTCATGCCCTGCCAAAATGCTGTAACAAAAAATGTAAAAAAATTTGAATTTTCAATAAAATTTCAATCTTCCACAGTGTGTAAAGTGTTTTTTTTTTTAAATTTTATTATCCGAGGCTCTGCGGTCATATTCTATTGGGTAGATTTGTTAAAAAATTAGAACGGGGAACCCATTTTTTTTTTTTGGGGAGAAATTGCGTGATTTTAGCTAAACCCCCAAAAAAAAAAATCATTAGTGAAGCATCATTGTTCACATTATAATTGAAATGTGAACAATAGTGCTGCATTAAAAAAAACAAAAAAATTTTTTATTATTATATTTATTATTTTTTTATTATTTAATTTATTATTTTTTTATTATTTTTATTTTTACTTTTTTTACACTTTTATTTCACTTTTACCATGGTCATGTTTGATATCATTGGAAAGGCCATGCTCTGGCCTTTCCAGCAATATCAGCCATGACCCCCTAGCTGCCACCGATCAGGAGATAAAGGGGTTCAAAGAACCCCCCTATCTCCTGCAAGGGATTTCCATGGGAAATCCCTTTGCAGCTAGGGGGTTCCCGGTTAACTGACATCATCGCGCATGGCGCGATGAGTCAGTTGACCGGGGGGGTGACCCAGAGGTGGGGGCTGCCATCCAAGATGGCGGCCCCCACCGGAAATAGGCCACGATCGGGCACAAATTAGTGCCCGGTCGCGACCTGGCAACTAAGGGGCTAACCCCCATACATCGCTGGAAAGGTCAGGCTGTGACCCTTCCAGCGATGCTGGCCACAGCCGCCGGGGACCAGGCGATCGGGAGGTAGAGGGATCCGAAGGATCCCTCCCCTCCCCTCCAGGCGCTTCCCCTGCTCCGGCGGGGGGGGACGCCTGAAACTGACGTCATCGCGCCACCGGCGCGATGACGTCACAACGCCGGAGGAGGGATCACACTGATCTGACTCCGGGGGAGTCAGAACAGCGTGGGAGCGACCGGAGAAGGTGAGTATCTCCCGGGGGGGCTCTAAACGCCGAGGACGTACATTTACGTCCTGCGGCGGCAAAGCCCGCCTAATGCAGGACGTAAATGTACGTCCTGCGGCGTTAAGGGGTTAAAGAAGACGTTACAGGTCTGTGAGAGCCAGAAATCTTGCTTGTTTGTACTGTACTGTAGGTGACCAAATACTTATTTTCCACCATAATTTGCAAATAAATTCATAAATATCCGACAATGTGATTTTCTGGATTTTTTTTTTTCTTATATTGTCTCTCATAGTTGAACTGTACCTATAATGACAATTACAGGCCTCTCTCATCTTTTTAAGTGGGAGAACCTGCACAATTGGTGGCCGACTAAATACTTTTGTGCCCCACTGTACTTTGCAGTCTGCTCGTGTTGGAAGCCCAGATCGTATTGCACTCACACCCATGCAGAGAACTAGTGGCCAAAGACCCAGATTTTATGTGCACCCCCCTTCCCCTCACTTGTGTTTTGGCGGCATACGGCCTCTACCTGTGGCATTTTAAGCTCTGGCCATGGTTATACAGTTGATCTAATTTGTCATCGAGACCTTACTGACACTAATGAAAGCGGCTGTCATTCAAGGAGCTCATAGGGCTGTCAAAATAAGGGTTAATGGAGCTGGTGCTCCAGGCCCACAGCCTCAAATAGGCCCATGACTGGCTGTGAAAAGCCCTACAATACAAATGCTGCATGACCCTCAGTTGAATGGTATGCAGTATTCAGATTCCATTGCTTTACTCTCTCCTTTTTAAAGGGTTATAGGGGCCCTGCTTGCAGAATCCATTCTGCAGCAGTGGCGGCTCAGCGCCCCTTACCTCTGGTTGAAATAAAAAAATAATGACAGGTGCATGGCAGGTCATCCAAACTGCAGGAAGGGGGCCGGGAGTTGTTGTAACGGGCGGGGTATCGCCCACCAAGGAGTAGCGGAGTTGAGATCCTTAAGGGCTGAGAAATCTTCTTGACGTTTAAACACTGATTAAATATCCCAGAATCAGACACTTGTGGCAACAAGGTAGAACCATACACAGAGTCGCTACTAAGTACTAATGGTTTTGAGACCAATAGAATACCTAGAGCACATACAGAGAAACCGATCAATTAGACAGTTGGTGAATTGAGCGGAATGCAGGGCAGTCAGGAAATAGGTTTCATTAACGTTTGCTGATATTCGGAGACAGGTCAGCGGTACCTTAAGATGGTAGGAACCAACACATACACTTCGAGGTCTGTTGTACAAACAGGAACAAGTCTTGTTGAGGGTAAGCGCGCACTGACAATCAGCATTAAATAAACATGACTTAGCAATCGCAGATTGAAATAATAGTTGTGGCTAGCGAACGTGAATCCTTGGGTATAGGCACTTAGCGAGGCCACGGACAAGACCCACCGATGAGAAGGAACACTTCCCCAGTAGCGTGTAAACACCCCAGCGGCAAGCATGAGGTTAAACCACCAAAACACCACACAGACAATCAGCAGAGAATAGTCAGAATTCAGTCCGGGTCAAATTACAGGAGCAGGGATCAAATACAAAAACCGGGTTTGGCGACAGGAATCCAATCGAAATCAATAAGCAGCGATGCGGGAATCAGACTCCACGACAGGGCGACGAGGCAACTCCTCGCTCCCTGTTTTAAACCCGGCGGCTCCTCATGACCATGCTGGAACCGCCTCCTCGGACGCCGCTCGGCCATTCCCCAGTGCTGGCAGCCGGGCAGCTCCTGGCGCCGGACCTTGCCCAGACCCCCCAGGCAGCGCAGCGGGGGCTGAGGACATGACAGTTGTGCAGCCTGAGCTGCGGTATCGTCTTGGTCTCCCATATTGCCCTGGTTCAGCTTTCACCTCTCTGGTGGGCAGGGTAAGTAGGAAGTCAGGGTACTATTACAATCTCAACGCTAGCACTCAGATATGAGCGTTAGTGCTAGGTTCAGTGACTAACGTATGCCTCCAATATTCCATTCCAAAAGCTAACTGGTTAAAAAAATCTGTTAGCGTATCGGTTATTGCGCAAGCTTACTGTGCTTTGCATTCCCTATACCAGGGGTCTGCAACCTTAAACAATCAAAGAGCCATTTGGACCCAATTCCCTCAAAAAAGAAACAACTGGGAGCCTCAGCCCCGAGTCCTCCACCGATGGCAGTCCTCCTGCATCCAGTGTCCTCTCCGTTTTTCGCTGGTATGATGTCACGGAAGCCTTTGGCCCTGGGTCGAAGGCTTTCGTGACATCATACCGGTGACCAACGGAGGGAGAGGACACTGGATGCAGGAGGACTGCCACCGGTGGAGGACTCGGGGCCGATGTAGGTGAGTATGTGTAGGCAACATACTCCCCTACATCCTAATACTTCAGCCCTGAGCTCCAGCGGTGGCTGTCGCAGGTTGCTCGGCCGTCCTCCAGGCTCAGGCGAGCCCCCGGCTCGGCCCGACCTCCAGGCCCAGGTTCTCATGTCTGATTTTTGGTATCAGTTTTCGGTCGAACCGATCCCAAATTTTTGGTTTCGGTATCGGCCGGAAATTTCCGTTTCGGTGCATCCCTACTCTAAACATAAACTTTGAATAATATTTTTTTTAAAAACAATAATTTTAAGCCCACATAAGGCAGGCAATCGCCATGTCATTAATATGTATTTATTATTTTTTTTAGTTATTTTTCCATTTATGTTATTGGTGACAAACACTAAGTTTCACTTACATTCCATGGGGAGAAAAAATTCCAGCGTAAAACAATGAACTGAAGCGGTACTTGCAAAGCGATCGTGCTCGAGACAGACCATATGCGATAATTTACTGTGTGCATTTCTGCTCTCAGTAACACAACACCTAGAGCGGTACAGTTTATATATAAACAGAGGCATTTTTTTCAGCCCTACATGGATATGTAATTAAACATCTTAAAAGCACTCAAGGAAAATCAAATCTGCTGCTGAACGGTAGAGATCATACCCTGAAATGCAGTAACATAGGGTTGTGTGCACCACAAATATTAAACTGGTTCGCGCACACACAAACACACCACAAAAAAAAGTCAAATGAATCAATACTGACTACAATTAATGAGAAAATTTTTTTTCATTAATATATAAAAAAATTCAATTAATTACAGTTGCAAGCATTTATAACGCGCCAACAAGTTCTGTAGGGCTGTACAATGGGAAAGACAGAATAACAAATATACATACACAGAACAGTAGGAGAGAGGACCCTGCTCAAGAGCTTAATGCAGCCTTGCCATGATTGATGACATTTATTTAATTATTATATTTCTTCTCCCCACATATACTATTACCCCCCCAGGCCCCATATATAATTCCCAGGCCCACACATATAATAATCTCCAAGTCCCCACATGTATAATAATCTCCAAGACCCCCATATATAATTACCCCCCAGGCCCCACATATATAATAATTCCCAGGCCCACACATATAATAATCCCCAAGTATGTATAATAATCTCCAAGACCCCCATATATAATTACTCCCCCAGGCCCCACATATATAATAACAAGTGAGGTGTCATTGGAAAGGTCAGAGTCTGGCCTTTGCAGCGATACCAAGTATGACTACGTAATGTGTAAACATTTAAAAAAATGAAATGCAAAATTTACTTTTTTTCTCATTTTTAAGGCAGTGGCACTATGTGCTTTTACTTATACAGCAAACAATACCACTGCACTAACTCACCTACTCAATTCCCATGCTGGGACCAAATGTAGAGGTGATGGAGCAAAGCGTTATTACGCATTAGTTCATCAAATACACAAGATGCTGCACCATTGAAAGGAGAGGATGGGATCCTTTGGACCCCTGCATTTTCATTCTTTATACCCTAAAAAAGTCACGCTAAGTGTCATTGGACTGGTGTGAGTGTGGCCTTTCTAATGATGCCAAAGATGAACATGTATAGTGTAAAGAGAAAACAAAGCACCACAAACAAGATTTAAAAAAAAAATAATAATTTGTTCCAAAGCAATGGCATTGTCCACTTGTCACGTATAAAATGAACAATAACCCTGCCATTGCTCACCTTTTTATTTCCCACGCCAGAAGCCAGGTCAGTGTTTTATACATAGTCATATTATTCATAAAACACAATCCTCCAAAATACAAGCTAAATTTTAAAAATAATTGAGTTTTTGTTAAAATCGCGGTTTCTCGCAGAAAAATGCACTAACAGGTTTCCATTTCTATTTTTTTTTTTTAACAAGAGTGCCCCGTAGAAAATATAACCACAAAGGTTTGGAATCTGAATGGAAATTTACATTTTTTTTAAAAACAAATTGTTGCAGCATTCTGACGCAACATGACGTATACACATAATAATGATATATTATGAATCTGCCGAGTCTGCTGAAGATAAGGATATATAATTTGACTGGGTTCTATAATAAAACATGACTTCAAATTGTGTTTATGCTTGATGAGCATATATGGTCAAAATAAGCTCAGCACACGGGGTGAAATAGATCAGCAGTGAAGGGGTTAATTGATGGTGTCTGCATATAGCATACAGTTTGTGTGCAGTTTATGTAATATCAGTATATTGAATGTATAGAGCAGTGTTTCCCAACCACGGTCCTCATTTCGCCCCAACAAGCCAGGTTTTCCAGGCATATGAAGCACAGCACAGGTGATATGATTTGCTGTTCAGTGATTGCAGGATTCAGTCTGCCTTTCCCCAAGGTAATCCTTAAAACCTGGCCTGTGAGGGGGACTTGAGGAGGACCAGGAATGGGAACCACTGGTATAGAGTATAGATACGTTGAATATGAGGTGTATGTAGTATGTGCATACAGTGTTTGTCTTCAACCTGGTAAACACACACAGCTATGCCTCTGCTCATCTGTATATACTTATCTGACTGGTTATATAAGGCTGAGGTCAGACTAACGCATTTTTAACGTGCGTTTAGGCGCACTTAATCACGGCCGCAGTAGCAGCAAATGACGGCCAATATACGAAGTATGGCCGCACGGAAGTCCGGCCGTGCAACGCAAGTGGAAAATGAACGCATTTTTTTCGAGAATGCAGAACCGCTAGTATTGACGTACAGAGTGCGCTGCGGCGGCATAGCGGCGTGTGTGCGTGATTAGGAGATGTCAGACGCTGCTAATGTCCAGTCTACATAACGTCCAGACGCAAAAAGTGTTTTATTGACGATCCATAAAAAATCACGCACGTAAATACGCATCGTATGACCGGTTTCGCGCATTCCGTGAAAAAATACGTCAAAGCGTTCGGATGCACTTTTTGACGGTCGCTGCGAATAATGCATTCGTTTGACCCTAAGCCTAAAATGTATTTTTTTTTTCTTGTGTTTTACACATGTTGCTGGGCTGGATGCATTTGGTGGTTGCAGCCGCCCCATCGGGGAATAGGCGCGACCCCACCCCTCCTGCAATATGTATGTTTTATTGTACCTCCAGCCAGGTCATCATTGCAGCTGTTCCGCTCCGTGTCTTTGTTTTTTGATCCCAAGGTGAATTTGTTTCTGGGGGGGCATAAATATGACAAGTTTTAGGTGGTTTCTATCGGTGCAATATATTATGTTTTCTTAAATTTCAAGAGTAGATCATACAAAAACAGTATAATTGTGACTCTTCACAGTATAAAGTGCTCTCGTGCTAAAGTGTCTCGATAACACAATTGTGCAAATTAGTTAATGAATCTTAACCCCTTCACTGCTGAGGCATTTCACGCCTCTGTGCTGAGCTCATTTTTACCGCTTTCGCTCATCATGTTTAAACGCGATTTGAAGCCACATTTTAATAAATGACCCAGACATATTATATATCGTTCTTTCCGGCAGACTCCACAGATTCATAATATATCATTTTTCTATGTATACGTCATGACCTGCCTGTATATTCTAACAAAAAATACAATAAAAATTGAATTTTTAATCATCTGCAGTGTGTAAAGTGTTTTTTTTTTCACATTTTCTCACATGAGCGTTTGCGGTTATGTTTTCTATGGGGTGCGCTTGTACAAAAAATTTGAAATGGGGACTTGTTACTTTTTTTGGGGGGAATTACGTGATTTTTAGCAAACGCACCCCATAGAAAAAAATCATTAGTGCAGCATCATTGTTTACATTATAATTGAAATGTGAACAATATTGCTGCATTAATAAAAACAACACACAAAAAAAAACATGTTTTTTTATTTATTTATTTATTTTTTTAAATTTATTTATTATTTGTTTTATTTTTTTTTATTATTTTTGTTTTACTTTTTACCTAGTCATGTTGGGTATCATTCGAAAGGCCATGCTCAGGCCTTTCAAATGACACCCTCCATGACCCCCTAGCTGCCACGGTTCTGGAGATATTGGGGTTCACAAGAACCCCTATCTCCACCAGGGGATTTCCTTGGGAAATCCCCGGCAGCTAGGGGATCCCCGGCTATCTGACGTCATCACGCTATGCGTGATGACGTCAGACAGTGAGGGGAGTCCGGGGGCGGAGCCGCCATCCAAGATGGCGGCCCCCACCGGAGATAGGCTGCACTTCGGCGCCGCAAGGCGCTGAAGTGCAACCCAGCACTTGAGGGGTTAAAGCCAGGCATCGCTTAAAAGGGGAGACTCTCCCCTTTTAAGCGGTGCCTGGCTTTTACCGCTGCTCCTTCCCGATCGGGAGGGAGAGGCATCCGAACGGATCCCCCCTCCCTTCCAGGCTATCTCCCGGCATTGCCGGGGGTCGCCTGGAAATGTCGTCATCGCGCATGGCGCGATGACGTCATTTACGCGGGAGGCGCTTGACTTCAGCGTCTGAGGACGCTGAAGTCAGAACGCCGTGGGACCCCGGACAGAGAGGTGAGTATCTCCGCCGGGGGTCCCGCACAGCTGATGACGTGTGGGACACGTCCTCAGCATGCAACGTGCATCAATGAGGACGTGTCCCAAACGTCTTCAGCAGTGAAAGGGTTAGATAAAGCGCATATAGTGCATAAAGTGCAGTACAATGCTGATCGTGCTAAAAAACTAAAGTTCAATGAGGTTGACAGGCTTATTCGAGTCCTGTTTTAAGTTGGTTGTGCCACAAATAAGGCAAATTCAAAGTACTTATGGATCTGATGTTTTTAGTGATGGTTTCTTATTGTTCCTCTTTGTCAATTCTCTTATGGTCACTGGTGTGCTCCAATATACAAAACAAAGGAGCGAAAAGAGAAGATAGTGCAATACTGTTTCAATTCGTGCAAAGTGCAAGAAAAATAGTGGTATTGCACTTACGAATTCCAGAGCCTCGTATATCCAGGCTCTGGATTGAAGTGCCTTGAGCCAAGTAGAGAGTGGCTTCTACCCTTCTTTGCGACAGCCTTATCGTCTCGTCCGGAAAGATAAAAGGGACAGCGCTCTCATGGCACAATATCAATCAGATAGGGTATAAAAGGTGGGATTTGTATACACTCACCGATTGAGGAGCCTTCGATGTCCAGGCTCTACTCTTATGCGTGTGGCGCTCCTTGTTGGTGGGCGCCTTAACCCCTTTGTCTGCTCACTTGGTGTCTGGACAGTAGTTGGTCTCTGGGATTTCCCGTCTGTCACCTATTCAGTGGGCAATTCAACAAGATCTGGAGAAGCAAAACTTCTACCTCTAACGACCAGCTGGAAACAGGCTGATCAGTAGTTTGATCAGCCTGTTTCCAGCTGGTCGTTAGAGGTAGAAGTTTTGCTTCTCCAGATCTTGTTGAATTGCCCACTGAATAGGTGACAGACGGGAAATCCCAGAGACCAACTACTGTCCAGACACCAAGTGAGCAGACAAAGGGGTTAAGGCGCCCACCAACAAGGAGCGCCACACGCATAAGAGTAGAGCCTGGACATCGAAGGCTCCTCAATCGGTGAGTGTATACAAATCCCACCTTTTATACCCTATCTGATTGATATTGTGCCATGAGAGCGCTGTCCCTTTTATCTTTCCAGACGAGACGATAAGGCTGTCGCAAAGAAGGGTAGAAGCCACTCTCTACTTGGCTCAAGGCACTTCAATCCAGAGCCTGGATATACGAGGCTCTGGAATTCGTAAGTGCAATACCACTATTTTTCTTGCACTTTGCACAAATTGAAACAGTATTGCACTATCTTCTCTTTTCTCTCCTTTATTTTGTATATTGGAGCACACCAGTGACCATAAGAGAATTGACAAAGAGAGGAGCAATAAGAAACCATCACTAAAAACATCAGATCAATAAGTACTTTGAATTTGCCTTATTTGTGGCACAACCAACTTAAAACAGGACTCGAATAAGCCTGTCAACCTCATTGAACTTTAGTTTTTTAGCACGATCAGCATTGTACTGCACTTTATGCACTATATGCACTTTATTTAAGATTCATTAAATAATTTGCACAATTGTGTTATCGAGACACTTTAGCACGAGAGCACTTTATACTGTGAAGAGTCACAATTATACTGGTTTTGTATGATCTACTCTTGAAATTTAAGAAAACATAATATATTGCGCCGATATAAACCACCTAAAACTTGCCATTTCCACACCCGCACACCCCTCAAGAGTCTGTGCCTTCTATCTATCTGGCAGCACCAATTGAACCAAAACCACAGAGATCAGAGCGCCCCCACTGAACCCACTCCCTCTTACTAACCGGGCATAAATATGAGCCCACCAGTCTACCTCATGACTGAAAAGCAGCATGAGCAGTGATGGTTCGCTACACAGCAGCCTGTGGCTTCATTTTTGGATAGGACTCACCCTCATTAGAGGTGCCTTGACGTGGCGGTGAGCTTACTCTCTTAATGGCCATTAATAGAAACCAAAGATTCCAATTGTGTTTTGTTTCTCACGGTGTAATAGGAATAAGCGCAGATGACATATATTTTTTTCTTGCGTCTTATAAAATATAGTATGTTTACATTTCACGCAATTCCTACAATAGGCCTAGCAAAATCACCAGCTCAAGACCCATAAAGATCTTAATCCGACCCTGCTGTCACTTATGGGTTACATTCCAATGAAACCCACCATCGAGACTTTGATCGCTGTTGCCATATTGGTCTAATACGTTTTGTCTTTTTTGCCCCATCAACCTTGTATTTATTTATTTTTTTCAAATTGTTTAGTGTTCACAATATACTGAAATAAAGGGAAAACATTTCTACTTTATCTGCTTATTGTAATTTACAGCAATGCAGTAATAGTTCAAACCGGTTCCCTTTAAAAATGTTATTTTCCTAAGTAAAAACATAAATGAAAATTACAATGTATTGCATGACACATACCAAAGACACCAACATAAATCTTTCCTTAAATACACTGTATAATTGTGATAACTGGAGATACCAGACACATCTCCAAAGCAGAGCAGACCAATTTAATTCCAGATAATCAAATGTAAAAATAATATAATTACAATGCTGGTGTTTTTTTGGGTTGTCGTAATAATGATCTTAAACAAAGGCCATGCTTTAACGTTTAGGGTTGTTATTTTCTTTTTTTCCCTTCTTATTTCTTTCTTGTCTTTTCTTTTTAAGAAAACAGACAAAGAATCTTAAAAGATAAAGCAATCAGCTTTAGATATAATGAGGACCTTATGCATGAGCTGATGTATCACCAAAAGACAGCTTCTTGCTGAGTCTGTAGATGCTTGTAGGTTCCTCCTTTTATTTTCCGCAAAGTAACCCCACTCTGTGTTTCAATGGGATCTCATAATACCTAATCTTTTGCTTTTACTTTTTGGATGTTTTAGCTTTCCTTTTGTCAGCATGTCTCTGCTTTTTCAACCCTTATCGTCTGCCTGATCTATCATTCAAAAGGGGAAATGTCCATTTCAGGGAGATTATCTTTAGCTTCATGAGGGATAGAGAAACAGGTTCAAATAAGGGAGACTTCATCAAAGAGACTTGTAATCCCTATTGTGTCTACAGAGTCTTCCCAGAAGAAATGTGATGAAAACTCCTTCACCCATCTTGTTCAGTGAGACCTGCAACACATTACTCAGCTTGTTTTTCACAGGATCCTGCAACATAAAGAGTTAACGCAACTCCTCTATCACCAGTTGTTTTTCTTTATTTCTGGTTAAATTTATCACTGCTAATAATTAGACGTGTGTACTGCTTAAAAGAATGTTTCATGGAATCCCCTTTAGTTGTCAAATTGAATTTCCCATGCTTGGTTAGATTTATATCCTTCTTGGGGAGGGGGTTGTTTTGTAGTTATTGCCGTTTCATTCTGTTCTATAGTTAAATAGTTTTCTAAAAGATTTCAGCACTCGTACTTGTGCAAGAATACGCACGCACACACACGGAAATACTTTTCTACAGCTCTATACTGTATTTGATTTGCATTTCAATGCTTCAACTTAATTGTTTTCATTTTTTGTCTTCATGCCCTGTGATTTGCTTTTTTTTAGGTTTAACCCTTTTGAGTTACCTCGCATTTCCTGCGTAATACATTGAAAAGTAGCCATTAGCATGTCAAGATGCCAATTTGCATACATTTTTAAGGACAATTAGTGTTCCCCCTGTGGAGAAAAGAAATTATTTATTTTATCTATTTCCTGTCACCCTGATTTACTGTAAACAAGCTGCAAATAGCAGCCCCGAACTACATGCTTAGAAAACGATCGAAACCTTTGCAACATCCAGGGAGAGGGCAGAATAACGGGAGAGCTCTGTGGTCATTCATTGCCATACAGGGATAAGATTCAGGGGGTTTTAATGACATGACTGAAAATCCAAAAACAAGCAGGGTTATTCAGAGAGCGTGAAAAGCAGGAGAATGATTGGAGAATGAAAAATTCTAGGTCAAAATAGCCGATTTGGAAAGTGAGATGAAAGGGAGAATTTTTCTGGTTTGGCTATTTTGACCTAGAATTTTTCATTCTCCAGTTATTCTCCAGCTTTTCACCTCTCTCTGAATAACCCTGAAGGTGTTTCTTTAATTTCCATGTACGGGTATTATAACACTACAGGTATTATTTAATTACTTTGAATTGTTGCAGAAATACAATGTTCTTGAACCCAGGACATACTTGAAAACGAGAGAAATCTCAATGTATCCTTCCTGGTAAAATACTTTATAAATAAATAAAATTTATATTCTATTGGTATTTTTTGGACGCTGCATTACTAATAATCTTATTATGTTCATTACAAATCCCCATAAACAGGAATATATGACCAATTTATTCTCTATCTACATCACATTTACTGCATTTGACACAAAGGCCATTTCTGCCTGTATGCTGACAATGCAGATCCCATGTGAAATGTGCAAGATATGGGGCGCCGTCTTTAGAGTTTGGAATCTTTCATTCCATCAATATTTCTGTAATGGACAAATGAAAAATGAATAATAAGCAAATTTACATTCAGGGTTATTCAGAGAGCGGTGAAAACCAGGAGAATTGCCAGGAGAATGAACAATCTAGACCAAATACATGCTGGGTGGAGTAGAGGTAACATCACTGCTCCGCATGGAGAGAGCCTGTGGAGTCATGGGTTCGATCCCAGCAAGAGCACCTCTCCAGTAAGTGTCCTTGGGCAAGACACCTAACGGTACATACTCGCCACCCAGGACATACTTGAAAACGAGAGAAATCTCAATGTATCCTTCCTGGTAAAATACTTTATAAATAAATAGCCGATTTTGGAAAGTGAGATGAATGGGAGAATGTTTCTGGTTTGGCTATTTTGACCTAGAATTTTCACTTCTCAAGTCATTCTCCTGATTTTCACCTCTCTCTGAATAACCCTGATTATTTAAATTTTTTAATTATCGTAGAACAATTTCTATTTTACCCTATATTGAATCGTTAACTTTGCGTGCCGTGTTTCAAATAAATTCTATGACAATACATTTTCAACAAAAAACTCTTGCAGGGTTATCCAAAGAGATTCGAATTGCTTGAGAAAGGTAACCGAACGCTGAAAATCAGTGTTCGGTTACCTTTCCTGGCCATTCGGCTATCCAGAGAGCAGGCAATTCGCCAAATCCTGTCGAATTGCCTGCACATACGGTGCCTGTTCGGTCCCTGTTCGAGGGCAGTGAAATCCCCATCAAAAAGCACTGCTTCGGCTATTCAGAGAACACAAACCAGCAGTGAAAGGTTCCCCTAATGCCCTGCCATTCGGTGGTTTAATTCGGCAAATTTATTCAGGCGAATCCCATAGGCTTCAATGTTAAAAATATTCCCGTTTTAATTCAATATCTAATAAACCGTTCATTATAAAATTCTGCAGCAAAAAGTCTCTTTATTTATAGATTTTTTAGGATACTTTAAGCATTTTTCTGAATTTTTAAAAAAAAAATTAAAAGTCCGATTTTTTTTTTATTTTTTTTTCAGTTTGCTTATTTTTTTTGTAACAGCCCTCTTTATTATCATTCCCTGGACCTCCTGTGAAAATTTCAGACATTTTCGCTCAGTAGTTTCTTTGCAAACAGCGTTTCTTTTTCCCAGATTCATACAAATGGTTTTTCTAATTTATTCACTGCCTCCTCTACGTCACAGCTGCTTCGGCTCTGTGTGATTCGGCTCCTTTTCGGCTCCTGTTCGGCTCTTTCGAAGGTTAATCCAGATGTTTTTGCTTGTTTTCAGCGTGCATTCGGTTAGTTTTCGTCAGGTTTTCGGCAGCTTTTCCCTGCAATTCGGGGACCCTGTGCTGTTTGCTGAATACACCGCAGGGTCACCGAAATGCAATCGGCAAAAGGAGCCGAATTGAAGAGAACGAAAAGTCACCGAACGTGCGGTGACTTTTCGAATCTCTTTGGATAACCCTGTTGGTATTGAAGGGGTTAAGGCTAGGGTCAGACGAAAGCATTTTTCCTCGCGAACGTGAAACAGTGCATCCGAACTCATTGACGTATTTTTTTCACGGAATGCGCAAAAACGGTCAGACGACGCGCATTTTCGGGCGTGATTTTGTACGGATCGTCAATAAAACTCTTTTTGCGTCTGGACGTTATATAGGCTGGACATTAGCAGTGTCTGACATCTCCTAATCACGCAAACACGCCGCTATGCCGCAGCTGCGCACTCAGTACGTCAGTACTAGCGGTTCAGCGTTCTCAGAAAAATGCGTTCAAATTCCACTTGCGTTGCACGGCCGGACTTTTGTGCGGCCGTACATCGTATATTGGCCGTCATTGCCCGTCATCTGCTGCTAGTGCGGCCATAATTATGTGCGCCAGAACGCACGTTAAAAGTGCGCTGGTCTGACCCCAGCCTAAGAGTTAGGCTAATGCTAATGTCCAGCCTACATAACGTCCAGACACAAAAAGAGTTTTATTGACGATCCGTACAAAATCACGCCCGAAAATGCGCGTCGTCTGACCGTTTTTGCGCATTCCGTGAAAAAATACGTCAATGCGTTCGGACGCACCTTTTCACGTTCGCGGGGAAAAATGCTTTCGTCTGACCCTAGCCTTAAGTAGCGGAACAATAATAGAACTGTATCTTTTTTTAAAAAAGCAACCCTGTCTAATCAGATGTTGTACAAGGTCTGCAGGAATGCTCATTTCCCAGTTGCATAGAGGGTGGGATGAACACAGTATTTGAATCTAAAATACTTTTGTCTGGAAACATGTGTAAAAACACTTACCACGCGTAAGTGTCCTAATCATATTCAACTCTGCATATAGCACAAATCTGTAAAAGCGAGCCATACATTGCTCTTTGTTAAACAGATTTCTCAGCAGAATGTTTTAAACTTTCTACAAAGTGCGTGAAATCGTGGTCTGAAGTTTGTGGGCTTTGACTGCATTTGTGGCTGGGATAAAAATCTTTTGCAATTATAAAAGAATCGCTTTGTGACGCCTTGATATTTGTTGTCAGTGTATCATCATTTCTGCCACTGCTGTGTTCTTCTATGTGCCTGAACCAATAATAGCCATAAGGGGTTATTCAGAGAGAGCGGATCTGGCCCTGAAATGTCACCGAACAGGGAATTTCCCCGTACAGTGACTTTTCGTGCCCATTCAGCTATTCAGAGAGCAGACAATTCGCCAAATTTTGGCAAACTGCCAGCCAGTACGGTGCCTGTTCAAAGGTAGTGAAATCCCCCATAGAGAAGCAATTGTTTATCTATTCAGAGAACACCGAACAGCAGTGAAAAGTTGCCGAAATGCCCTGCTGTTCGGTGGTTTCATTCAGCAGGTTTATTCAGGCGAATCCCATAGGCTTCAATGTTAAAAATATTCCAGTTTTTAACCTATATCTAATAAACTGTTCATTATTTTAATCTGCAAAAGTATCTTTATTGATTTTTTATTTTTAATTTTAGGCATTTTTTGGGATTTTTTTCGGCAAAATGTTTCAGTTTTATTTTTTAAAAGCGATTTTCCTTTTTTCTGTAACAGACCTTTTTATTATCATTCATATGATCTTATATGTAAATTCCAGACATTTCTGTTCAGTAGTTTTTTTGCAATCAGCATTTCAATTTTAACACTTTCAAGTGTATCGTTTTTTTTTTTGTTTTTTTTTTACCCTGTTTGTCAGCTTGTCGGCTTTTTCTGGCGGCTGGTCTTGCTGTGATTGGTGGCTCGTCAGCTTTTTCCAATGTGTTCAGCGTGTTTTTTGCGGCGTTTTCAGTGAGTGTTCGGTGAGTTTTGGCAGGTGTTCGGATTTTCCCTGCACTTCGAGGACCCTGTGGTGAATTTTGAACTTTGATGCTCCCAAGTGCAGGGATCAATAAATCACTGAAATGTCGCTCTCTGAATAACCCAGTTATATAGAATCTCTTGAGCATGCCAAGGATAATGGAGGCAGGACATGTGCAAGAGTTTTTGGGTATCTGTCTATGTATTTGTGGGTTGCTACTATTATGTAGGAGAGTGATTCCCAACCTCAGTCCTCAGATCCCAATAACAGGCCAGGTTTTACAGATATCTGAAACGCAGCACAAGTGATATGATTTGCTTCTCAGTGATTGCAGGATTCAGTCTGTATTTCCCCAAGGTGACCCTTAAAATCTGGCCTGTTTGTCTATATATTTCTTTATTTATCTGCAAAGTATCTTACTAGGAAGGATACATTGATATTTCTCTCGTTTTCAAATATGTCCCGTTCGGTGTACTTCACGATCAAAAGTTGTGAATCACTGTTCTAGAAGAATTGCCCTGGCATCACAAATACGACGAGATCAATATGTATTGTTTTTGTGCAACCACTCCCACTGCTTGTAAGGTATGGAAAAAAGGCGAACCATTCTAATGGTACGTGATTTTACATGACACCTGAAGACCCAGAAATCAGCTAGAATATCACCAACCTACTGCATGGCATGGGAAGTGTAGTTGTTTGGCATAGAAAGAATGCAACATTGGCAAATACTATGAGTCTCATTCCAAGCTGAGCTGTTAATAGCGGCTCACAAATGGATAAGTGGTGTGCAGCTCTATTAAATCGAGAGCTGCTGTATTACTGGCTCTAGTCAGAATACTTTGAAGTTGCTCATAGATACCACATCAAGCCAAGTGCGATCCTGCATGAGCGAGGTCACCAGTGGCTACTCTAGGAACCATATATAGGAGGGGGCACATAAGATACCACAGTCAATATTGGGGGCACAAATCATTTTTGCCACTAAATCATACCACTGAAAAAAACTAAATAAGTATATATAACTAAGATTCCTAAATTCTAAAGTTATGTGGCGCAGTGATACCTTTTTGTTGTACTAACCTGATACTTAAATTCAATATTTTATTCTAACGTTTTTTGCTGACATCCGATAACTGCTTCAGTGACTACAGTTTTTCGCAAATTAGGGTGACCATTCGTTAAATAGGGAATACACCATATTTTCAATGAAATGGATTCCCCGAAATGTGATGAAAAGCAAAGCCTCTAAAGATGAATACACCCTTTAGATTCTAACTTCCATAATAACCCCTAACATGCCATAAACCCAGGGAAATACAATAAAAATAATAAACCGTGTGGCATGTAGCCTGCCCATTAACCCCTAAAATGCCTTTAATCAAGGCAAAACATGAAATTAATATACTGTGTGGCATGTAGCCTACCCATTAACCCCATAAATGCCGTTAATCAAGGGAAAACATGAAATTAATACATTGAGGCATGTAGCCTACCCATTAACCCATAAAATGCCAGTAATCAAGGGAAAACATGAAATGTATACACTGTGAGGCATGTAGACTACCAATCAACCCCTAAAATGCTTTTAATCACGGAAAAAAATAAAATGAATGCTGTGAGGGATGAAGCCTGGCCATTAACCCTTTAATATACAACTAAAACAAGGCAAAAATGAAAGAAATACACAATGTAATATAGTGTAACCATTAACCCCATTCATTGCTGAGCCATTTCAACCCTGTGAAAAAAATTACATTTATATTTTATTATTTATTTTTTTTACACTGAATATGGTCGTGTTGGGTGTCATTGAGCAGAGACTGGCTTTTCCAATGACACCTTAATCGACCATGTACGACGATGTGGATGGAGATATTGTGGGGGAGTTGGATGCTGATCCCTGGTGGGGGGCACATAGTGGGTTCAAGGAATAACCTGGGGGGGTAGTTGCCTCCCTTGCCCCCCTGTAGAGATGCCTATGGTGGAGCCATGGAAGGACACTTGCAACTATTTGTTCTCAGTGTTCAGCTGTACGTGGATAGAGGATGTTTAGGATAAGGAAAGAGGAAGTTAAGGTTTATTTATGTGTTTAAATTATGTGTAATCGCTCCCTTGGAATTGGGCCATACTTTTTCTATTTTGACACTGACAATTTGTTTTTTGTTATGTCCTCCTACTGAACTCTAGATGGTGTCTTTTATGTCACACAATTTCACACGACATTGCTGTCTAATTTATTGGCATAGAGGCAGAAATAGCTTTTGTGTCAAATACAGTGAATATGATAAAAATGGTGAGATCTCCTACTTATGGAAATTTGCAGTGATCATGAGATTATTAGCAATGCAGCTCTCAAATACTAATGGAATATAAAAATAATATCTCTGTGGCATAATGCCTGTGTGTGGAAATTACAGTAACACCTTGTATCTGTACTGTACAAGGAGTTTCACTCATTATAACTCCTGGAATCTTATCCCTGCACTGTACTGAGTGACCCCAGAGCTCTCCCTGTATTCTGCCCTCTCCCTGGCTGTTGTAATCCATCAGAAAAAAAAATGTTGATCTTTTTGTTAGAGTGAGGTTTGGAACTTCTATTTGCAACTTGTTTACAGTAACATAGGGTGACTGGAGAGAAATAAAACAGACAGGGACACACTAATCTTTCTTTAAAAAGATAATAAAATAGTGTTTTGATATGCTAATGATTGCTTTTCAATGTATTGCAATGCAAAATCAACTCGATTTTGGTAGCGAAAGAATTAAAAGTAAACAGAATTCCTGAAACTGGTTTATTCATGGAGTAGGAGGGGTAGCGCTTCACAAGGAAACCCGTGAGATACACCATACGATAAATATCTTACATGGAACAAAGGAGGTAGACACATGAAATGCTTTTGAATGCTGGATGGAGCTAGTATCATAAACGTAATACTTCAGTCCAGATCTTTCACAAAATTCCTCAAAGAAAACCGAATACAACCAATAGTGCGAATTGCTGCAACATGTATTAAGGTGCGAAGAATAGGAGTGAATCTTACTCACACTTTGTGAGAGCTACTAGCTCTCAGATGGGTGTTCTTCAGGTGTTGAGAGCCACCTGATTGCCCCAAATCGGTCCTCAGCTGAATATTCAGAAAGGTGCAGTAGCCTTGCTTCAGCGGTCAAAAAATAAAGGAGAACATAAACGGCTTCCCGGGTTTCTCTTGGAGAAACACATTTCATCTGTCTACCTCCTTTGTTCCACATGAGATATTTATCGTATGGTTTACCTTACGGGTTTCCTTGTGATGCGCTTCCCCTCGTCTCCCATTCTGTATTTTTTTTATTTGTGTTTGTGTGATGTGAAGCACCTATTTGGGGTAATAGCGAATCCTGTTAATACCAAGCACCGCCGAGAATAATATACATTTTATTCATGGAGTGTTTAGCAGTTGTGACCGATGCCAGATATTTATCCAGCAGCGCTTTATTTGCACATCGGGACACATTTTAATGAATACTGTTAGTCATAATCTGAGTAGTAATGTTATTGAGATTTCCGCATATTTTTTTTGAAAACTCATATATGGTAGAGTTGGAAAGTACTGTCAAAGTAAAATTGTTGAAATTTCTCCGACTTTACAATTTACACTAATATTAAAATTGCTTATCATTCCGCTAACACTGATCAATGTCGTAATTGAGATGATAATAAGGAGCAGCTAAGATTTAACATTTTGTCAATTTAGAGTCTTGCTATTACCATCACTGCTGAAATAATGGCCCCTGTTATGTCAAATAAAGAAAATGCTGATATTTAAAGTTTTCTTTTCAAAGCATCAGATTAACTAAGAATACCGGCTGGGTGGAGTAGCGGTAACATCACTGCTCTATAACCGTGGAGACCCAGGTTTGAATCCCGGCAAGAGCACCTCTCCAGTAAGTGTCCTTGGCCAAGACACTTAACCGCACATACTCGCCATCCAGGACATACTTGAAAACGAGATAAATCTCAATGTATCCTTCCTGGTAAAATACTTTCTCAAAAAAAGCTAGTTAGGTACAAAATGCAAAGAGACCTAACTCGCTGAAGAGAAACAAAACATTCGCAGTCTAACAGGGTTATTCGAAGAGAATCGAAAAGTCACCGCTTGTTCGGTGACTTTTCGTTCTCTTCAATTTGGTGAGATTCGGCGATCCTATTGCGGCGACTCTGCGGTTTATTCAGCAAGCACCACAGGGCCGTCGTAGTGCAGGGAATAGCCGCCGCAAACCCAACGAACACTCTCCACAAAACCCGCTGAACGAACACTGAAACCCGCAAAAACATCTGGATTAACCCTGCCGAACACGCCAGAGAAACCCGAGCGGCCACCGATCACAGCGCGGAGCAGCTGCCGGAAAAACCCGACACCGCAGACGAATGAGGTTAAAAAACCCCCCCCAAAAAACAGTACACTTGAAAGTTGGAAAATTTAAACGCTGTTTGCAAAAAAAAACTACTGAGCAAAAATGCCGGGAATTTACACATAAGATCCAATGAATGATAATAAAAAAAGGGCTGTTACAGAAAAAAAAAAAGAAGATTTAAAAAAAAAAATCAGGAAAACATTTTTGCCCAAAAAATGCCTAACAGATCCTAAAAAGCGTTAAACAAAGAGACTTTTTACTGCAGATTATAATAATAAAAGGTTTATTAGATATTGAATTAACCCTTTCGCTGCTGAGGCTTTTCCCGCCTCTGTGCTGAGGTCATTTTTACCGGTTTTGCTCATCATGTTTAAACGCGTTTTGAAGGCTTATTTTAGTATATGACCCAGACATATTATATATCGTTCTTTCCGTCAGACTCGGCAGATTCATAATATGTCATTATTATATGTATACGTCATGACATGTCTGTATATTATAACAAAAAATGCAATAAAATATGAATTTTCAATAATTTACAACGTGTAAAGTGTTTTTTTTTCACATTTTAACATGCGAGCAATTGCGGTTATATTTTGTATGGGGTGCGCTTGTTAATAAAATTAGAGATGGGGTCTCGTTACATTTTTTTTGGGGAAAATTACACGATTTTTAACAAACGCACCGCATACAAAAATCGTTAGTGCAGCATCATTGTTCACATTATAATTGAAATGGGAACAATATTGCTGCATTAACAAACCAAAGAAAAGAAAAAAAACTTGTTTATTTTTTTTTTATAATTTTGTTTTAAATATTTTTTTATTTTTATTTTTAATTTTATTTTTTTTTACAAACTTTTTTTATACTCATGTTTGGTATCGTTGGAACAGCCATGCTCTGGCCGATCCAACAATACCAAACATTAACCCCTAACTGCCACGGATCGGGAGATAGGGGGTTCCAATGAATCCTCTATCTCCACCATTGGTGGCAGTTAGGGGTTAACTCCAAGACTGGCGTCATCGTGCTATGCACGATGACGCCAGTCCTCAGGGGACATTCCCGGAAGCTTGGCCGACATCCATGATGTCAGCCAGCTCCGGGAAAGGATCACGAACCGGCGCTTTTCAGCACCGATTCGTGATCCGGCTCCCCAGGGGTTAATGCCAGGTACCATTTGGAAGGGCAGGCTGTGCCCTTCCAAATGGTGCCTGGGTTAACCCCCGCAACGCCGCCGATCGGGAGGGAGAGAGGTCCGAAGGACATCCCCCCCATCCCTTTCAGGCGCCTCCTCCGCACATGCGGGGGGGGATGCCTGAATTAGGTGTCATCGTGCCCCCGCGATGACACCTAATTACTCCGGCGGCGGTTCCGGATGCTGGGCTGACATCGAGGATGTCAGCCCGCACCGGGGGGGCCAGCGATCGGCCGGAACCCGGCCGAACGCTGACCCCAAAGAGAGGACGCGCTCAGCGCGTCCACCGCATGGAACGTGACATGCGGTTGGACGCGCTCAGCGCGTCCACCGCAGCGAAGGGGTTAAAACGGGAATATTATATATAAGATCCAATGAATCATAATAAAAAGGTCTGTTACAGAAAAAGAAAAATCAATGAAAAAAAATTTTGACAGAAAAATCCCAAAAAATGCCTATAAGATCCTAAAAAAATCTAAAAATAAAGAGATTCTTTACAGCAGAATAGAATAATAAGTGGTGTATTAGATATTGAATTAAAACTGGAACATTTTAGCATTGAAGCCTATGGGAATCACCTGAATAAATCTGTCGAATGAAACCACCGAACAGCAGGGCATTTCGGCAACTTTTCACTGCTGGTTTTTGTTCTCTGAATAGACGAAGCATTGCTTCTCTATGGGGATTTCACTGCCCTCGAACAGGCAATTCGCCAAGATTTGGCGAACTGCCTGCTCTCTGGATAGCCGAATGGCCAGGAAAGGTAACCGTACGCTGAATTTCTGTGTTCGGTTACCTTTCGGCCACAATTCGGATCTCTGAATAACCCTGTAACTTTATTATACATTACCCAGCTATACTCTGGGAAGAGGTTTTATTTATACCAATAATAATTTTTTTTAATTTTTTTTTTTTAAAAAAAATTAGATCTTCAAGAAATTCCAAAATGTCTGGATATATTGCAACTTAAAAATAAGTATGTGAATACATAAATGTGTATATATTCGTATGTATAAAAATGGAGACACTCACAGGTTTTGGAATAGTGAAAAATGATTGCAATGACACTTCGACTCTGATGTACTGTTATCAAAATAAAATATAAAACATTTTCACACATGGATTGGCCACCACACAGTCCAGACCTTAACCCCATTGAGATTCTTTGGGATAATGAGCTGGAGAAGACTTTACGCAGCGTCTGACTCTCACACCATCAATACAAAATCTTGGCCACAAATTAATGCAACTCTGGATGGAAATAAATGCTGTGACATTGTATAAGCTTATCAAAACGATGTTGAGGTGATGCGTGCCGTAATCAATGCAAGGGGGCAGCACAACAAAATATTATAAATATAGAATATAAATATTATATTGTAATAAACACAAAAAACAGATTGCTAAATGCTGCAACAATAGCATAATTAAACGCGCAGAGGATCAAACACCGTAATATTCATTATATTTTTATTATCATCATCATCTATATATAGTGCCAACAGTTTCGGCAGCACTTTACAATAACTAATGGGGAATGGGATAAAATCCTTACAAACAAACATAGGAACCAGAAACGAGATGTAGAGAGCCCCGATCAGAGGAGCTTATGATCTGAAGGAATTGGGATGGAGAAAGATAGATGTTTTATTGGTCTTCAGGATCACTAGCACTAGAGTTTCAGAAATGGAGAGGCGATGGAAATGACAGCCATATGACGCTGAATCCAAATGATCAGAGTTAGGAAACATATATTAATGCTAAGAAGCAGTCTATTGTACTGTTTGATGAGTTTGATATTATTTTTTATTTTTTTATTTTCTGTTTTTAATTATTTTTTTTTATTCTTTATTTAAAGATTAAAAATACAAAGAAAGATCATGAAATCAAACAAATATACGGCCACATATGGCCAGCTAAACCGAGTCCGGTGGCAGAGTCCAGCGGGAATGAAGAAAAATCAAGCGATAAACAATGCATTCGGAGTTAACGGTCGGCGAAAGAATAGTCCATGCGTGGATCAAGAAAACCGTGCTGAAGTCGTATAGCTGATCATCAATAAACAGTCCGGGGAATTCGTTGGAGAAACAGTTATAACAAAAGGCGTATGGAGGGGTAGGATAATCTTCATCTCAAAGCATGTAGATCTATTTCATCACATCCTGCAAAGTACGCATGTAAATACATTTTTTGGTGCTTGTATTGAGAGTGCAATTAACACACTCCAAGAAAACCCGCTGGAATGGGACGTTTGACTGGATCTAAAAGAAAATGAAAAACAACCCTGCACAAAGGAGATTAGTAAAGGCTATACAATAGTACAAAGCATTGTTCTGCTTTAGATGTTAGTGTGTCTATATGTTATAGTTTTCTCTAGCGTAAGGCCTGTTTCTCAAACTGAAAATGCTAGTAGCCGATATCACTACTGGCTAATAAAATATTCAGGGTTACTGAAAGAGAATCGCACGTTCGGTGACTTTTCGTTCTCTTCAATTCGGTGCGATTTGGCGATCCCATTTCGGCGACCCTGCGGTGTACCACAGGACCGCTGTAATGCAGGGAAACGTTGCAGCAAACCCGCCGAAAACTCACCACAAAACCCAGCGAACGCACACCGAAACCCGCAGAAAGCATCTGGATTAACCCCGCCGAACACGCCGGAGAAACCCAAGCAGGAGCCGATCAAAGCAAAGAGCAGCCGCCGGAAAAACCCGACACCGTAGACGAATGGAGTTTAAAAAAAAAACAGTTTGCTTGAATGTTTGAAAAGTAAAACGCTGTTTGCAAACAAACTACTGAGCGAAAAATGTCTGAAATTTACATATAAGATCCTATGAATGATAATAAAAAGGGCTGTTACAGAAAAAAGAAAAAACTATTTAAAAAAAATTGGAAACAAAAAAGTTTGCAAAAAAATCCCCAAAAATGCCTAAAAGATCCTAAAAAATCTAAAAATAAAGAGACTTTTTACTGCAGAATATTATAATGAATGGTTTATTAGATATTGGATTAAAACAGGATTATTTTTAACATTGAAGCCTGTGGGATTCGCCTGAATAAACCTGTCGAATTAAACCACCGAATGGCAGGGCAATTAGGCAACTTTTCACTGCTGGTTTTTGTTCTCTGAGTAGACGAAGCATTGCTTCTCTATGGGGATTTCACTGCCCTCGAACAGGCAACGAACAGGCACCGTATGTGCAGGCAATTCGCCAACTTTTGGTGAACTGCCTGCTCTCTGAATAGCCGAATGGCCAAGAAAGGTAACCGTATGCTGAATTTCACTGTTCGGTTACCTTTCGGCGCCAATTCGGATCTCTTTGAATAACCCTGATTGTCTTTTGTAAAATTCTAAAGGGTGTTATTTCAATGTGTCTATTATTTTTATAATGCTAAATTTAGTAGAGATTAAATGTAGAATTACAATCATTTTCTCCAGACAAACAGACTTTCACGAGACCATACATTTCCATGCACTTATCCGTATATGACTGGCTGACTTTCTGTCATCTATGAGCGACGTATAAACTGTTAAGTCTGTATTTAAAGATGTACCCTTTAAAAGAGAGGAAGCTGTTCATTCAAAAAGTACATATCCAGTTTGTGTGTCACAGTCAAAGTAGTAGACAAATCCAGCCACAATATATTTTGACAGTAGTAGATGTGAATACAAAACCAGAATGATTAAGTGACTGTAAATTGTACCATTTTTAGCCGGTTTGGCTAGCTGCCATCATCTGATGCCAATTTAATCTTAACCCATTTAATTACAGTTATATTTATGTAGGTCTGTTTATTTCCATGGGTGGGAACAATAAAGAAAACGTACGTTTTATTTTCTGCACATTAGTTTTTGGTAAACAATCAGTCCGCACGTTAGTGTTTTACTTATATTTGTTTTGTTGTGTACCAACAGGCTTTATTTAAACATCTGTGAATTGTGTTAGGCTAACATCTGTAACCGATAGAGAAATGGTGGGTGTGTGGGCTTAGATTATAGTTGGGAGAATTTGCGGAGTAAACTCATTTTCAGAAACCTGTTACAATACATATTTTCTGACAGCAAAACAGTAAGGATTTTTTTCTGTCTTTCTAACTAAGCAACATCATTTATTTTAAATAAATACAAACACACTTGCACTTAGCCATACGTTTCCACACACATACATACACTTAGCCATATATCTTCAGAGACACACACACATACATACAGGCTTATTTAGAGAGCACAGAAATATCGCTGACATTACACTACAACCGCATGGTCCCCAGAGTGCAGGGAAAACCCACCGCAAACCCAATGAACGCTCACCGGAAAAACCACGCCGGAAAAAGCCAACAAGCCGTCGAGCAAAGCGCAGAGCAGCTGCCGGAAAAAGCCAACAAGTTGGCGAAAGGGGTAAAAAAAAAGACAGTACGCGTGAAAGTTTCAAAAGTGGAACGCTGTTTGCAAAAAGACTACTGAAGGAAAATGTCTGGAATTTACATATAAGGCTAGGGTCAGACGAACGCATTCTGTGCGGACTGTGCGTCCGTGCACAACGGACGTACTTTCTGACTGACAACAAGATAGTGGCCACACAGTCCATTTTTGTGACTGACGTTTTTTTTGCCGGATGTAGAAGGGAAACTAAATTAATATGAAAAACATTTTGTCTGTCAAAAATGCTGGACGTTAAAAATGCAGTCCGTCTGACTATGTTCCATCACTCACACACAAAGCTATGCGGACGTGGCGCACTCTACACGTCCGTTCTAGCGGTTTTACGCTCTTGCCTAACTTGCGTCCGTTTGCCGCGTCCGTTGTGCGTCCGCATTTCTGTGCGGACGTACTTCGTTTGTGGATCTCTATTGATCCTACGTGTATGCTACCACGGACGTTAAAATGTGCAGCAACATGGACGTGAACACTGCGCACGTCTGACCCGAGCCTTAAGCAATGAATGATCATAAACATGAAAAAGGTTTTACTGAAAAAATCCTGAAAAATGCCTAAAAGATCCTAAAAAATCTATGAATGAGACATTTTACTGCAGATTAAAGTAATAAACAGTTTTTTAGATATTGAATTAAAACGGGAATATTTTTAACATTGAAGCCTATGGGATTCGCCTGAATTAACCTGCCGTATGAAAACACCAAACATCAGGGCATTTCAGCAACTTTTCACTGCTGTTCGGTGTTCTCTGAATAGATTAACCATTGCTTCTCTATGGGGGTTTTCACTGCACCGAACGTGCAGGCAATTCGCCAAAATTTGGTGAACTGCCTGCCCTCTGAATAACCAAATGGCCCCGAAATGTCACCGTACGCTGAATTTCAGTGTCCGGTTACATTTTGGTGACATTTTGGACTTCACTGAATGACCCCTATAGTTATACAATTACACTTAGCCATATACTTACACACACTGAGGGCTGGATTCTCTACATCGATCCAATTACATTGTGAATGATAAGGGATGCTTCGTGTCGATATCTGGCAGTTTGCTCCTGTAGCGATGCCAAGAGAAACTGTATAGAAGTGAGATTATTATTATTATTGTCAGAATTTATATAGCGCCAACAGTACGGAGATGTAGTGTATGCAGCCGCCCCACAAACACACCTTCAGAAACTTACCACATTGTATAACTCATTCTGCTGCTTTGCATTACAATGTAACTACATGACCCACCATTGTGACATGTTAAAAGAGCTAAACTGGCCGTCACTGGAGTCTAAACGAACCCTTCACCTTTCCAGCCTGGTGTTTAAGAGCTTTTCTGGGAAGCTGCCGCCCTACCTGAATAGACTGCTTCCCCCAGCAGTTTCCTCATCCTATAACCTCCGATCCAGGACCAGCACCTTACTTGCAATACCACAATACAAAAAGACAGTGTCTAGATCCTCATTTTCCTACAGAGCACCACAATTATGGAATAATCTCCCAGACACTGTCAAATCTTCCCCCAGTCTTAAGTCACTCAAGAGCTCCCTATTAACATACCTCAATACAGAATGCACCTGTAAACATGTAACATAATGACTATTTCCTACATATTTATTTTCTGTTAATCTGTATATTTTGTGTTGTTTTTTAATATCTTGCATTTATTACTTTGTATTTCTGTAACAATTCAATGTTCTTGAACCCAGGACATACTTGAAAACGAGAGAAATCTCAATGTATCCTTCATGGTAAAATCCTATATAAATAAATAAATAAACAATTTATAAATTATTTATAAATAAATAATTATCCGCGAGATAACAGAGAAAAGGTTGTAAATAAAATAAACATAAAAAATTGTGAGTAATAATATAAAAAAAGAAAAGAAGAGTAGAAGGGAGGGACGTTGGCCAGACTGCATTTAGACCAGAAAGCCCAGAATACAAAATAACCAACTCTTTATATTTAATTGCATTTTATTAATTACATTGAAGCCGCTACATTTTTTGGTTATACCTGATCTTAATGCAGGCCGGATTACCTGTTTTTCATAGTCTTACATATGGCAGAGAGCAGGCATTGACATTAGCCAGCCTTACTGGTTTCCTAGCAGCTGCCAGGACCTGGCATTGTTTCCACTTATCGACAACAGATGGGTTTTTAGAAACGTTTTTAAATCACATCAGACAGTCATGAAGACAAACATTGGTTTGGTTTGCAAATCTATTCTATGCACAAAATGCAGGTTATATTAAAACAATTGTTACATTTCATTTTTCTGCTGCAAATATATGGTAATATTTTTTAGAAAATGTAAACTTCGGCATTCAGGATCCCAGAACATGATTGATTTTTTTTATTTACCAATAAACATCAATTATCATAGCTCACCTATGGCCATGTACCGTGATAGAGTATCCAGGGATAAGGAAAAGGGGCAACCTTCCGTGAGACCAAGAATTGAGCTCACTATCGGTGCCAGATAACCACATACATACAAATATAATTTCAAAACATTCTATATTGAATCTTAACAACGATTAAAATGTGTTTAAAAACACAATTGTGAAAACCTTGTTCATATGCTTAGTTCATTCCTCAGAATTGCCCCAAATTAGGTATATTGGTACTGGCTGTAATGTGAAGTACCGGGTATTTCCGTGGGTTTAGTATAGCAAGTCTCACTTATTACAGCTTCCTAACCATATTCCCAAAATTGCCCCACAATGGCTAACCACTCGTTGTAGTAAGGCGAGTCAGATCGCCAAAAACAAGGAACTCGGTGGCTGTTAATTATACCATGTGTGTCCATATGCTGCTATCCACTCAAAGGCTTACCAATCTTGGCCTCCACATTCAACAAATTCTCTGATTGTAGTAACCCCACACATACAGCTTAATTCCTTAGTATGACATAAATTGTCACAAAAATCCCATGTGGTTCTGCCGAATATCACCTGGTCTCCTTGTAGTGGGACCATATTTTCAAATTACACTGCATCAGGAAACACAAACCACCACTCCGGTCTTAATTCAAATAAATCATGAGCCTCAAAGTGCCACTGCACAACTCCAGTAACAATTAATTGCAACCCTAAGGGGTAACCATTATCTGAGGATATAGCACGAATCAAGATGTTCAATAAAACCGCTCAACGCGCGTTTCGGTGTAGGAATACTACAGCTTCATCAGGAGATGGGTAAATAATGGGTGGATTAGAGGGTAATGCTTTACCTAGAATAGGGTCTTGTAGCAACAAGGGCCAATGTCGTCTCAAGGAACTTTCCATTGGTCTATATTGTATATTAAAATTGGTTATAAAAGAATATTGAAATTTATTTTGGCAATGACACACTAAATTTTTACTTCCAAAAAAATTAATGATTTATAAAGCTTTTTAGCTATCATTGATCCTTTTTAGCGGTGAGTCAACTGAAAAGGTTTTATTGATGAAGATGTTTACTTCATTTTTATTTGTGGATATATGAATATCTGTATTTTGTTTAATATGAATGGTATTGATTCTATTTTATATTATTACTTTTTATGGTTTTGATGATGGGTCTCCCGGATCCGTGATTTGTGAGGAGTCTGGCCATATACTGAGCATAGGTGGTGTAATTTAAGTCAGCTCCTCCTTTTCCCTTCTGAAATATGGCAGAGAGGTAATCATATTATACGCCCTTTGTACGCACAAGAACAAATTGGCCTAGCTGGACAACATAACGGAGCGACTAAGGTAGCCACGTTGAAGGGGAAGTACATTGGATCGCTTCCGCATTGGGTGCGCATGCGCGAAGATGACGGTCTCGGTTGACGGGGATTGTTCTGTGGAAATCAGCTGGAACAGTTTATGGATTACAGAATATAGTAGCATTAAGGGTGGGCCTATGTCCTGAGGAAGTCTAAGAGACGAAACGCGTCGAGCGGTGGCGGCTCTGGTGAGGTTCTGTTCATGTCTTTTTCTTATGTGGATCACGGCGAGACAGGGTGTCCCCGAAAACGTGATGTTTTTATGTAAGCAAAATAAATGATGATTTTTTATCTAGTATTGGATTGGCTGTCTGCACTATTATTGGTCTCTTTTATTCCGAGGCACATGTACACCTAGAGGTGACAAGAATTCCTGGATTCGTCTATATTCTCTATCAAGTCGTTCATTGACATTTGGACTGGTGGATATAATAGCTTGCGGACATTGGATTCATAGGTTTATCGACAATATTTATTTATATATTGCACTTAATCTGTGTAAGTTATCTTGCATATACAATTTATGTGGGAATCAACTCTATAATATTGGTCATATTGTTCATTCATTTACTCCTATTAGTTTAAGCTAGAGGACTCACTGAGGCTATAATCCATTCAGGGCATCATTTGATCACAGAATAGGATGTTAAAAGACTTGTAGAGTCAATGCCTAGGAGGTGTCAAGCAGCAGTTAAGGCCAAAGGCTATCCAACACGTTATTGAAAAAACACAATCAGGGTTATTCAGAGAGAGGTGAAAACTAGGAGAATGACTGGAGAAGTGAAAATTCTAGGTCAAAATAGCCGATTTGGAAAGTGAGATAAATGGGAGAATTCTTCTGGTTTGGCTATTTTGACCTAGAATTTTCACTTCTCCAGTCATTCTCCTGGTTTCACCTCTCTCTGAATAACCCTGTTGTAACCAACTTGAAATGATCATTTTTATGCTATATTACATAGTTACATAGTTATATAGGCTGAAAAAAGACATGCGTCCATCGGGTTCAGCCTCTCCCACATAACCTACTGCTGTTGATCAAAAAGAAGGCAAAAAACCCAGTCTGAAATGCTCGCCAATATGCAACATACTGGGAAAAAATTCCTTCTTGACCCCAGAATGGCAGTCAGATTATAATAGCCAAGATGCATTATGGGACATTTCCAGCCAAATTTAAATTATATAAAGATTTTTTGTTGTTAAGACATTCATTTACTATATTAAATTTTACTTGTGCTGTGACATTTTTAGAGATTTTTATATAAAAAGTACTTTAAACTGCAAAAGTTTGTAAAAATGTAAGGTGTATCCACAACGTTGGCCGCCAGTGTATGTAAGGGCTCTGAATACAAAGAGCAATATAGTATTATTATGGAGCTTGGTCCTCCTAGTCTGCATATTGTTTGTTTTTTTATTTTAAGGTGATCTAATAAAATTTATTTTTTATAAAGTGGTGTGCATCTTGCCTTATTTGTATTTATCATCATATGAGTTAACATCACTAAACGCCGTAATCCCAACAGTTCCGGGAAGGATGTTTTAGTTGAGGGTGATCACTAGACCCCTCTATCTCCGTGTCTATAAGTCTTGCATCATTGGACAAAAGATAGTTTTCATTTTATTGTTTTTGGGGTGTCTCCACTGTAAAATAAATAGCAAGTTACAATTAAATTATTATTATTATTCTTTATTTATAAAGCACCTGCATATTCCGCAGCGCTGTACAATAAGCACAGTATAGACAGGGTTACAATATATTGAACAACATTTGACAAACAGTACAGGAGGAGATGAGGGCCCTATTCCCGTAGGAACTCACAATCTGGGAGGGTTGGGGTTGGAAACAGGAGGAGAGGACTGTAAGGTGAGAGTGATTGATGGTTGCGTCAGTGAGTTGGGTGGTAGGCTTCCCTAAATAGGAACGTTTTAAGGGAGCGGTTGAAGGAAGAGAAGTTAGGGGAAAGTCTGACAGTACGAGGGAGAGCGTTCCAGAGAGTGGGGGCTGCGCGTGAGAAATCCTGCAGTCTATCATGGGAAGAGGTGATGCGGGGAGAAGCTAGGCGCAGGTCACTGTTTGACCTTAGGGAGCGGGCTGGGGTGTATTTGGTGATTAGTGAGGACAGGTAGTGGGGAGCTGAGTTAGTGAGGGTTTTGTAGGTAAGGATAAGGATTTTGAACTTAATTCTGCAGTGGATGGGGAGCCAGTGAAGGGACTCGCAGAGGGGAGCGGCAGAGACAGAGCGGCGGGTGAGGTGAATTAGCCTGGCGGAGGCGTTCAGGATGGATTGTAGGGGGGAGAGGTGGGACAGAGGGAGGCCAGATAAGAGATTATTGCAATAGTCGAGTCGGGAGATTACCAGGGCGTGTATGAGTTGTTTTGTGGTGACAGAGGTAAGAAATGGCCGAATTCTGTAAATATTACGCAGTTGGTATCGGCAGGAGGAGGAAAGAGACTTGATGTGGGGGATGAAGGAAAGAGCAGAGTCAAGTGTAACTCCAAGACAGCGAACTTGGTTTGATGGGGAGATGGTGATACCCTCCACCGTGATCGAGAAGTCAGGAGGTGGGGCGGCATTAGAGGGAGGAATAAGTAGGAGCTCAGTCTTTGACATGTTGATCTTTAGGTGGTGGGAGGCCATCCAGGATTAGATGCCAGATAAACAGTCACTGACTTTTGAAAGGACAGGGGGAGAGAGATCAGGGGTAGAGAGGTAGATCTGAGTGTCATCAGCGTAGAGGTGGTAATTAAAGCCAAAGCTGTTGATGATTTTGCCCAGGGAGGAGGTGTAGATGGAAAAGAGCAGCGGACCAAGGACAGAGCCTTGAGGTACACCAACAGATAGAGGCAATGAAGAGGAGGAGTTACCAGCAAAGGACACACAGAAGGACCTGTTGAATAAATAGGAGTCAACCCAAGCAAGTGCAGTGTCCCCGAGACCCAGAGAGTTGAGGGTCTGTAGAAGGAGGGGGTGGTCAACAGTGTCAAATGCAGCCGAGAGGTCAAGCAGGATGAGAATAGAATAGTGGCCATGGTTTTTTAGCAGTTAGGAGGTCGTTGGTGACTTTGGTGAGGGCAGTTTCAGTTGAGTGTAGGGGACGGAAGCCAGATTGCAGGGGGTCAAGTAGGGAATTGGAGGACAGGAAGATGGAGAGGCGGTTGAAGACTAGTTTTTCTAAGAGCTTAGAGGTAAAGGGAAGCAGGGATACAGGACGGTAGTTGGATGGAGAGTTGGGATCTAGGGATGGTTTCTTTAGTAAAGGGGTAACTAGCGCGTGTTTGAAGGCGGATGGAAAGGAACCAGTGGAGAGAGATAGGTTGAAGATGTGTGTGAGAGCAGGGGTGAGGGAGGAGGAGAGGGGAGGAATTAGATGTGAGGGAATGGGGTCGAGCGGGCACGTGGTGAGATGTGAGGAGGACAATAAGGAATTGACTTCCTCCTCAGTGGCTGGGAGGAAGCGGCAGAGGGTGGCAGATGGGACCTGTGGGAGTGGAGGTGGCAGATAACTATCTTGTGTTGGGATGTTGCTTCTGATAGTTAAAGTTTTACTGAGGAAGTAGTCTGCCAGGTCTTGAGCGCTGAAGGCAGCTGAGGGGGGAGGTGCAGGTGGGTAGAGGAGGGTGTTGAAGGTGGACCAGAGCCATTTAGGGTTGGAGGACAGTGTAGATAAGAGATGAGAAGAAGGATTGTTTGGCCAAGTGGAGGGCAGAGGTGTATGACCGGAGAATAAACTTGAAGTGAACAAAATCAGCTTCAGAGCGGGATTTCCTCCAGGCACGCTCTGCGGTGCGGGAGCATCTTTGCAGGTAGCGAGTCTGGAGGGTGTGCCAGGGCTGAAGCTGGCGGCGTGGGGCCTTACAGAGTCGAAGAGGAGCAAGAGTGTCTAGAGCAGAGATAAGCGTAGTGTTGTAGTGATTAGTGGCAGCATCAGGGCAGGTGAAGGATGAGGTATGAGGGAGGTGGTGAAGTAGGTTGGAGAATTGATGGGGTCCACAGCCTGTAGATTTCTGCGAGTTTGTGTGCGGGGTGGGGGAGCAGGGTGTTTAGGCAGTCCAGATAGGTTGAAAGAGAGAAGGTGGTGGTCAGAGATGGGGAAAGGGCGACAGTTGAACTCAGAAATGGAGCAGAGGTTGGAAAAGACAAGGTCAATAGCGTGACCATCGCGGTGGGTAGGGAGGAGGGAGGATTGTGTGAGTCCAAGGGAGGACGTGAGTGAAAGAAGTTTGGAGGCAGCAGGGGCGGAAGGATCGTCAATGGGAATGTTGAAGTCCCCGAGAATTAGGCATGGAAGATTAGAAGACAGAAAGTGAGAAAGCCAGGTAGCAAAGTGGTCAAAGAACTGGGAGGTTGGTCCCGGTGGGCGGTAGATGACTGCCACCCTGAGGGCCAGAGGAGAGAACAGGCGGATGCAGTGTGCCTCGAAGGAGGAGAAGGAGAGGGATGGGGGTGGAGGGAGATGCTGGTAGGTGCAGGTGGGAGAGAGCAGGATTCCGACCCTCCACCATTTTTCTCACCCGGTCTGGGGTATGGCTCAAGTGTAGACCGCCATGTGAGAGAGCAGCAACGGAGGCCGTGTCAGAGGGAGTTAGCCAGGTTTCAGTTAAAGCTAGGAGGTTGAAGGAGTTTGAAAGGAAGAGGTCATGGATTGCTGTGAGTTTGTTGCACACAGAGCGAGCGTTCCAGAGGGCGCAGGAGAAAGAGGACAGGCGCTGAGGGATTATGGGAATGAGGTTGCTGGGCTTGCAGGGAGGGGATTTATGTGCGATGGAGATAGGATGAGAGGGAAGTATTGGATGTGTTGTGGGGCCAGGGTTAGGGGATATGTCACCTGAATAGAGTAACAGCAGGAGGGTGAGAAAGAGAAGGTGGGAATGGGATTTGTGGGAGTGATTGGCAGCACGAGAGTTAGAGGGAGACCATGTTCTGAGGAAACAAAGGAGCTCATGCGAGGCCATCATGTGGGACGAGAGGAGGGAGGGAGAGATGCAGATAGTGTAGGGGTCGGTGGTAGAGGGGCAGGAGTTCCATTTAAGGAGAAAGGTAGAAGTAAAGAGTAGAAGCGTGAGAGAAAGCATGATATAGACGTGAGTTTACCGGAGTAGAAAGTGGGCCTTGCAGTTCCTTCCTCCAGTCCCGCAACTCCAGGAATCAACTCTGGATGTCCACTTAAGAATGCCACTTGCAAATGACACTTAGAGCCTGGCTCAATGGAGCCTGGTATTCATCATTCAGCATTCAGGCAGTTAAAACGTCAACACCTGAAAGGTCAACACCTGAAGCTGAATGGGCTGTGTCAATAGGGCAGGAGATTCACATGCTAATTAGCAAAGCACATGGTGGAGAAGAACAAAAATAAATATAAATAAAAAAATAGAAAATACCAATATGCAGGCGATCAGATGATCAGATGAGATGTGGGTGTCTGAATAATGGGTGATAATGTCTTACCAGCAAAAGTATGCAGGCGATCAGATGAGATGTGGGTGTCTGTGGATGATGGGTGATGGGTGATAATGTCCTACCAGCAAAAGTATGCAGGCGATCAGATGAGATGTGGGTGTCTGTGGATGATGGGTGATAATGTCCTACCTGTGGAGAGAGGAGACACAGGACTTAGGGATCGTGATAAATTCATTTATAAAGTAAATTTTAGGACTAAAACAAAATTAACAAACAGGTTAGACACACTGAGAACAATGGGAGAAGAGGACATTACAATCTAAGTGGATGGGGGGGACACAATGAGGTGAGGATAACTAGTCGAGCATGAGAAGTAATAGGATGCATGGGGTTGATGTGAGAGATACTAGATCAAAGAATGGCTGGATTATGGAGTGAGACGATACACCTCTCTGAACTACTGTGGTTTTCTTGAGAGCCTGGAGGGATGGGGAGAGTCAAATGTTATGAGGAGGGAGTCCTATATATATATGGAGAGCAGGGGAAACCACCTGAAGGCGAGAGTAGAGGGTGTTGAATAACAGTAGATCATTAGGAATTGATAACAGTAGATCATTAGTAGAGTGAAGGAGACTGTTTACCTCTTGAATTCTCACTTTACTCATTACATTCCATCCCAGTGTCATGGCCTATAATTTGCTGACCCCCAGGGGGGCTGGGAAGTTATGGAGTAGTTTATGATGTCACCAGGCCCACCAAGAAGAGTTGCTTATTTTACTGCAGTGATGAGAGGTCATTTAGACCTACTATCTCTTTTGCTAAAAGCCCTTTGTGCCCCAAGAAACATTATTGGCAATACATTAATCTAGGCATTTTAGTTGGTGTTAGTCACGTGATGGGGCGTAATAATTGTAATAAATATGTAAAATAATTACAGAATGATAGCAGCTTTCAATTTTGAATGGTATCCTACCATCTTGCTACATGACTGCTTATCTCTCCATTTATCATTAACTTACTAGTCCTATCGGGGGTGTTGGGAAATACTGGTCAATACAGGGAAATACTGGTTCCATCGGGGGTGTTGGGAAATACTGGTCCATACAGGGAAATACTGGTTCCATCGGGGGTGTTGGGAAATACTGGTCCATACAGGGAAATACTGGTTCCATCAGGGGTGTTGGGAAATACTGGTCATTACTGGGAAATACTGGTCCTATCAGGGGTGTTGAAGAATTTGTAATGACATCAACATGTCCACTGTAATCAGAAGATGTGGCTATATTTTTGAGGGGGGTGTTTAGACCCCTTTTTTCTCCATTGCTGTAAGGCCCAGAAACACACAAGACATACGGTACTAAGTTTAGTTCCATCGGCTGATTTTTCGAAGCAAATACTGGCTAGTTTTGACCTATATTTTTTCGAAATATCCACTGATTCAAAGGAACAGTTTTGGCTGCAGCTGCTATTTTAGAAAATAACTGGGCTGTTAATAAGCCTGGAAAAAAATAGATTTTCTGTCCAAAATTGTGTCTAATTAACACGTTTTAGTAACCTTAACCCTAAAAATAACCCTAACTCTAAAAGTAACCGTAACTAAAATTGTAACCACTGGTGACCTTAGCTTTTAGAGTTAGGATTTTGTTTAGGGTCATTTTTAGGGATAGAGTAAGAGTTATTTCAGGGTTAAGGTTATTTTTAGTGTTAGGGTAGTGTCTAAGAGTTAGGTTTTAATGCTAACAAATAATAATATTAAAATTAAGGGTTTCACGTGCCAGCTGACCCCACAACGAGGCTTGTAACAACTTCTACATAATGGCCTGCCACATTATAAAACCATGACACAACAGAAGAGCCGTTATAAGAGAGAGGAGTATTAATCATGGAACAGGGAGACACATTCAGAGACGCATACACCATAGCCATTTATACAGAATCACAGTATACGCCGGAAACTTTAGTTCATGTGGTGCTGTAAAAAATGCATCCCTCCCAGAAATGACAACAGAGAAGGAGGAATTCTAGACATCGATAAAGAGAAACGATGGAGGAATCACTGTAGACGTTGATAATGAGAAATGATGGAGGATTCACCACAGATATTAATAAAGAGAAATGATGGAGGATGAATTTGTAGGGCGGTAGAATAAAATCCGGCAGCTCAAAAAAATTTTTTTACAGTTTCAGTGTGATTTCAGTGCAATTTTCACAGTTTTCCTTTCAGCTAGAGATGTGCCTTTAGTTTCGTTTCGAATCAAAAATCAGACGGAATTTTCCTGATTCATATTTTGGAAGTGCTTCCAAAATACGAATCGGTTCTGTCCAAAACGGAACGAAAACTAATCGATTCGGACCGAAACGAAACGATATAAACCAAATTGATTTAGTTTTTACTGATCAATTCATTATACTGTTTCACTTCAACTCGGCACCATGTCCCTGTCCGTTGGCTGTGGTGCTGAATCTGTTGTATTCAGCACCACAGGCCATGGACAGCACCATGGAGCCGTTTGGTGCGTTTCGGCCACAGTGAAATTCCCCGTGGAGAAGTAATGGTTAATCTATTCAGAGAAAGCCAAACAACACTGAAATGTCAGTAAAATGCCCTAATTTTTGGTGGTTCGTTTGACAGCTTTATACAGGTGGATCCCATATGTTTCAATGTAAAAAATATTCCCTGTTTTTATTAAATATTATGTAACCATTTATTATTTTCACTTGCAGCAAAAAGTCTCCTCATTCATCTATTTTTTATGATTTTTTTAGGTATTTTTCTGGATTTTTTTTGTGAAATTTTTTGATTTACAACTACGGTAATAAAAATGAAAAACAAATTGATCCGAAAAACAAATTACCAATAAAAACAAAATAACGAAATCAATTACCGATCGTCCGAACAACAAATCAATCTGAAATACAAATCATGGCAACATACAGGGTAATTCAAAGAGATTCGAAAAGTCACCGCACGTTCGGTTACTTTTCGTTCTCTTCAATTCGGTGCAAATCGTCTTTCCCATTTCGGCAACCCTGTGGTGTATTCAGCAAGCACCACAGGGCTGTCAAAGTGCAGGGAAAAGCTGCCGAAAACCCGGCAAATGCATGCCGAAAACCTGCAAAAACATCTGGATTAACCCGTCGAAGACGCCGGATAAACCCGTGCAGGAGCCGATCACATGCAGAGCAGCTGCTGGGAAAAGCCGATACCGCAGACGAAGGAGGTGAATAAATTAGCAAAACAGTTTGCTTGAATGATTGAAAAGTAAAACGCTGTTTGCAAAGAAACTACTGAGCGAAAATGTCTGAAATTTACATATGAGGTCCAGGGAATGATAATAAAAAGGGCTGTTACAGAAAGAATAAGTAAACTTAAAATAAAAAAAATCCAGAAAAATGCTTAAAATATCCTAAAAAATCTATAAATAAAGAGACTCTTTGCTGCAGAATTTTATAATAAACGGTTTATTAGATATTGAATTAAAACGGGAATATTTTTAACATTGAAGCCTATGGGATTCGCCTGAATAAACCTGTTGAATGAAACCACCAAATGGCAGGGCATTTCGGGAACCTTTCACTGCTGGTTTGTGTTCTCTGAATAGCCGAAGCAGTGCTTTTTTATGGGGATTTCACTGCCCTCGAACAGGCACCGTATGTGCAGGCAATTCGCCAGGATTTGGCGAATTGCCTGCTCTCTGGATAGCCGAATGGCCAAGAAAGGTAACCGAACGCTGATTTTCGCGTTCGGTTACTTTTCTCCAGAAATTCGGATCTCTTTGAATAACCCTGATAATGAATATACCGAAACAAATTGAAAAACTGAACCAAGCAATCCGAAACTAAACAAATTTTTTCGATGTGCACATGTCTACTTTCAACGCACAATTTTTTTCCCAAATTCAGCTCACCAATAAATTTGAATTTAATCACTGAAGTCGAAATTTCCATTACATAGTATAAGAGTGAGTGTTGTTAACTAAGACAAATTCTTTTTATGGGAAACAAAATGCCAGTTTGTCCTTCTTTAAATTTCCCAAAACAAAAATGGCCGACTTGTGGAAGAAATTGCACTAAATTTCTGGCCCAATTAAAGTTGAGTTTCTTTACCGTTAACGTTATTAGACGTGAAACATAAGGGAAAACTTAAATAAGCAAGATTTTTCAGCCACGATTAGCAGATTACTTAATTTGTTGCACACAGAATGTTTGTTCTAGAATTCAAAGTAACCTCTAACTTGATGCAGCTATGGGTCTGTTATGCAGATATTCATTACATACATTATTTTTTCATTTATTTGGTAGGATTTTATTGACACGCTTTCATTCAATATATGCTTTGATTGTGCTTTATAGTTTTCAAATTGCCAGAGCCATGTTCAGTTCCTCAGCAGCTGCTGAATTGCTAAAGTGCAGCAGTTCAGTTTGCTGCAGCAGTCTCACTGAACGCTTTGGCTGTGAATATTGAAGCAAAAGGGCAGAGGATTGCTTAGTGAAAGGTGCCGTGTTTTGCAAAATCCACTGTTGTCCATTTTATTAACACTTCAGTGTTAATGTTTACAATGTTCCAATAAATATTTGGGGCCATATTGCACTCCTCGCGCATCGGTTTTGCACGCACGCAAATGCGCGAGGACAAACCCATTTGTGCAGAACGTCGTATTTCAACGTTCACGCAAACGATGCGCGTTATCGTTTGACGCGGATGGACTTGCGCGAGTGTGATGAACTGTGCCGTCCTATACTTAACATTGTGAGCGCAAATGCGTTAAGCGGATGGTATTTCGATAGATGCGCAACTTCCTACGAACGTCGTTTGCGCGCATAATTTTAACGTCTTTGAAAACTTGGTGTTAACTGCAACTCTGAACGTTCTGACCGAAACCAAATACACCAGCACGAAAAAAAAATACAGCACAGTATAGTTACACATTCTACACATACCCAAACAAAAAAATTGTGAATTCGTGCAGATTTTTTTTTATTGCTGCAGCATGTATACTCAGATTTATTTTGACAGGCGCAAAAACGTTAGTGAGTTAATTAAGGTGAATTGATGTCAATTAAGGTTCTTAATTCTGATTGGCTGAATCCCGCGAAAAAAACAGCCCGTGCACTGATTTACATGCGCAACGTTACTGCGCGCATATTACACTTCGTTTTGCGTGTTTTTTTTTACTAACGTTATTTTTTGACAGATGAGAAAATGCGTTCGGATCCGAATATCACGTTAATTTTCGCGCAATAACGCTGGACACTGCGCGCGTAAAAAATTGCGCTGCGCTAGCGCATTTGCGCAGAGAATGTAATATGGCCCTTGGTGTTTTGGTCCAGCAAAACTTCAAACTGAACATTTGCTTATTAGATCATTTGCTCCGTGGAGGCGGCCATCTTTCCCATGTCACACTCAGCTACTCTGCAGCACCTCTCAACTTGGCTGCAAGTGCTAAGTTAGCAGTGCTTAGCACTGAACTGCAGCACAGCGTTCAGTGTGAAGTTGCCAGCGGCTGATGAACTGTACGCACCTCTGGTGCAAGTAATGGCTCCATATTAAATCACCAGTGAAAAAATCTAATAAAAATTACTTTCTTCTCGTGAGCGGGCAAGACTGTATAGCGATTTCCCAAATTAAAATGTTTTCTAAGATTTTGCCACATTTCCATAAATAAGATGATAAGAGGCTGTGTTCCTAAATTCTTAATTGAGTAGAGGGTTTTATTAAGTCTGAACTGTTGAGTAACAGCATGAATTTCATCCATTGGCTCTCGTAATTGTAATTCTATGGTCCTCCCTCCTTCTGTTCCGCATGTGTAACGTGTATGTATATTTGGGGTTTGGGTCGAAATCCCTACAACCAGGTTCCCTAATGCCAAATTCCCGACGGCCAACTTCCCTATACAGACAACTCCCCAACGGCCAACTTCCAGACATCCAAAATCCCAGCGGCTAACACTAACCTTACTCCCTAACCCCCTAAACCTAGCCCTAACCCCACTAAACCTAACCCAAACCCCCTAAACCTAGCCCTAACCCCCTAAACCTAGCCCTAACCCCCCTAAACCTAACCCAAACCCCCTAAACCTAGTCCTAACCCCCTAAACCTAGCCCTAACCCCCCTAAACCTAACCCAAACCCCCTAAACCTAGCCCTAACCCCACTAAACCTAACCCAAACCCCCTAAACCTAACCCAAACCCCCTAAACCTAGCCCTAACCCCCTAAACCTAACCCTAACCCAAACCCCCTAAACCTAGCCCTAACCCCCCTAAACCTAACCCTAACCCCCTAAACCTAGCCCTATCCCCCTAAACCTAGCCCTAACCCCCTAAACCTAGCCCTATCCCCCTAAACCTAGCCCTAACCCCCCTAAACCTAGCCTTAGCCCTAACCCCCTTAAACCTAGCCATAAACTGGCTGTAGGGATTTTGTCCGTCACCCGTATATTTGTTATTCTGTCTCTGCCATTGTACAGCGCTAAGGAATTGGTTGGCGCTTTATAAATACTTGTAACTGTAACTATTACATATTATATATATTTAGTTTTTTCTGTATATTTTGCTGCTTTATATATTTGTGTTACATAGGAATATTGTTAATTTCACAATCATTTTCTTGATTACACAGAAATAAAACTATTTTATTTTTTTCCAGTCTATTAAAATAGCTTATTTAATTACAAATGTCAAAGGTTTGCAGCAGTGACCCTGAACACGAACTGCCTCTATCTCTCAGCACATCAAGATTGGTGATTCATTTATCGTTTTTTTTTACTCGGCGCATCTTGTCCTGCATTTCAATGAATGGAACCGGAGTCTCAGTTGGGAAAACAATCATGTTTTACTGAAACAAACTAATGTCCAAAATGATCTGAAACTCACTTATTATTTCATGTGACCTTATACCACCTTGTATTGCTGCAACCTAGAACACTGCTCATTGAAAAATTCCCATATGCAGTTTGGTTACGATCGATCTTCTGGTCATTTTTTTTATTATATTTCTTTATTAAAAGGTTTCACAGTTAATATACACAGAAGAATAATGGTAAATAATGCTGCGAGGTCACATACAGGGTTATTCAGAGAGACCCGAAAAGTCACCGCACGTTCGGTGACGATTCGGCGATTCCAAGTTCGCCGACCCTGCGGTGTATTCAGCAAGCACCGCAGGGCCCCCATAGTGCAGGGAAAAGTCACCGCAAACCTGCAGAACACTCACCGAATACTCATCGAACACTCACCGGAAACCTGCAGAAACCACCTCAAAAACCAAGCCGAACACGCCGTAAAAATCCGAGCAGGCGCCGATCACAGTGCAGAGCAGCCGTCGGAAAAAAGCCGACACCGCAGACGACCAGGGTGAAAAAAATTAAAAAACAGTTTGCTTGAAAGTGGGAAATTTGAAACGCTGTTTGCCAAAAAACTGCTGAACGACAATGCCTGGAATTTACGTATAAGATCCAATGAATGATAATAAAAAGGTCTGTTACAGAAAAAAGAAAAAACGATTTAAAAAAAAAAAAAACAGAAAAAAATATTTTGGCAAAAAAATCCCAAAAAATGCCTAAAAGATCCTAAAAAATCAAAAAATAAAGAGACTTTTTACTGCAGAATAAAATGATAAATGGTTTATTAGATATTGTATTAAAACTGGAATATTTTTAACATTGAAGCCGATGGGATTTGCCTGAATAATCCTGTCGAATGAAACCACCGAACGGCAGGGCAATTCACTGACATTCCTCAGCTCTTCGGTGTTCTCTGAATAGACGAACCATTGCTTCTCTATGGGGGATTTCACTGCCCTCGAACAGGCACCGTACGTGCAGGCAATACGCCGCAATTTGGCGAATTGCCTGCTCTCTGAATAGCCAAATGGCCCCAAAATGTCCCCATTCGCTGAAATTCAGTGTCCGGTTACATTTCGGCCACATTTCGGATCTCTCTGAATAACCCTGATAGTCACGTAGAAGCGCAAACAATAAGTAGGCAGCCATGGCATCAGAAAGCAGGAAAACAACAACCATCCGAGTTGCAGGAGAAATAATCATGTATGAGCTAGAGTAGACGGCAGAAAAGGAATAAAAGCGGGGAAAAGGGGGCTCTTCCGGTTATTTTACCCTTTTATGAGGCAGCCAAAACAATCACTAGATTGTAGAGACGGAATTCGGCAGATGAGTAAAAGGCATGGCGTTCGATGAGGAAGTCTTTCACAAGCTCGATTCCCACTGATTTCTGGAGCAAAACTATCAAAACGAACTCTATGGATACTTCACCAAACTAACCTAAGGTTTACGAGAATGAAAAATAGCACTTATCAGGTGGAATAGCTTACAGCTCATTGATAAGTAGGTTGTTAGCCTTTCTCCTGCAATTACCTTGAACTTGTCACAAAACGCACCTACTTGTCGCCATCGACTGTTAGCACCAAGCCAACATTTTTTAATGGATGGGATATTTTATGCACTCAGCATCCAGACTAAAAGACAACCTGCTATCTACAGGTTCACCTTCTCAGCAATATCACATTGAGTGATTGATTTAATATTAATAGTAAACCCTGATGCAATATGCCATTGATATGTGGGACTTACCTGATCTTCCGAGTGCTTCTCGGCCTTCACACTGTCCATGAGCTTTGTATTCTCAGAAAGCAATTGACCCTCTGATGATTCCTTTGTTAGAGTGTCAGCAGTCACACAACGGTCACAAAGAGCCGGAGAACCACTTGTACGATGACTTCTACTTTTCACAAATGTGAAAGGTTGTTACAAAGCTGGTAAAAAAAAAAAAAGGAAAGGATCGGGGGCTGTATGCCAACCCTGGGGTAAACTTAAAGAAGCACTATACTGAAAAGTAGGATGTCCCTTGTTCACCCTTAAATAATTGGGCAGAGGCTGCTGACAGCCTGACAGACTCTGCCCAGTTATTTATTTTTCTTACTTCTGTTGATTTTACTCATCTTTTGTCCCTCGTGCAGCCCCTCCTCCTCATCTCAGGGACTCCTAAACCTGGAAGTCCCTGAGGCGTTTCTGCTCAATTTGCGCTACTTGCGTAGAGTAGGAACTACATACTGTGCACCGCAACGGGTACTTGTGAACTTTGCGTACGCACGTTCCGGAGTCCCTGCGGCCCCATCATGGCCTCTCTGAAACCAATCACTAATGCGATTAATCTCAGATATAGTGATGTCGGCACACTCTGTGCGTGTCGACATTACTAGTAACCGGCAGCCGTGAAATTCAAGTTCCCCAGCTGCTGGTGACGGTGGCTGGGATGGATCAAACTCCTCCACTTCATCCAGCTTTTTAGTCACATCGGCTGGGCTTGGGGCGGGGAGTGAAAGGGGGGCACCTCCTCACATCCTGGCCACTTCAAAAATATAAAGTGATCAGGATGTGTAGAGTGTTCGCTCTACTAGAGTTGTTCCCAGAGCCACTACAGTTTATGGAGGTGGTAAGATTATTACAGCTCTACATACATTTACACCAGAGTAGGAATACAGCCCTAAAATGGGTAAAAGTACAAAGGAAAACTGGAAAAAAGTGTTATGGACAGATGTTTCTAAGTTTGAGATGTTCGGATTGCATAGAAGAAAATCTGTGAGACACAGGCCAAAGTATAAGATGCTGCAGGAGTGTTTGCCACCATCTGAGAAGCATGACGGGGGCAGGGTAATGGTCTGGTGGTGCTTTTGGCAAGGTTGGAGATTTATACAGGATAAAGGGGACCATGAAGAAAGAAGCCTATCACTCGCCCAATTTCTATACCCTGTGCATGGCGCTTGATTCGAGCCAATGTCCTCCTATAAGAAGACAATGATACAAAGTACAGCTCCAGACAATCAAGACCAAGTCAGGGAAGAAGTACTCAGCTGGTATTCTGTCTTTAGCTTCTCAATAAAGGATGCCTAACGATACTGTACATCAACATATGCATATCTGTGTATGTTAGGGGTCAAGTTGGATAGTAATGCCTGGTAATACAATCTATATTAACCTATACTTATACATTTCATTCATAGCACAGGAGGGGTGGGGTCGTGCCTACTCCCCGATGGGGCGGCTGCAACCACCAGATGTATCCAGCCCAGCAACATGTATAAAACATAAGAAAAAATATGTAATCTGTGCTTATTCCCATTATACCGTGTGAAACAAAAACTCATACATAGTACAGGAGGGGTGGGGTCACGCCTACTCCCCGATGGGGCGGTTGCAACCACCAGATGTATCCAGCCCAGCAACATGTATAAAACATAAGAAAAAATATGTAATCTGTGCTTATTCCCATTATACCGTGTGAAACAAAAACTCATACATAGTACAGGAGGGGGTGGGGTCACGCCTACCCCCGATGGGGCGGCTGCAACCACCAAATGTACCCAGCCCAGCAACATGTATAAAACTGGGCTGGATACATCTGGTGGTTGCAGCCGCCCATCGGGAATAGTCGTGACCCCACCCCTCCTGTACTATGTATGTTTTATTGTACCTCCAGCCAGGTCATCATTGCAGCATGTTCCGCTCCGTGTCTTTGTTTTTTGATCCCAAGGCGGATTTGATCTGGGAGGGCATTAAATAGACAGGCCCACCAGTCTACCTCATGACTGAAACGCAGCATGAGCAAGTTATGGTTGGCTACACAGCAGCCTGTGGCTTCATTTTTTTGGATAGGACTCACCTTCACTAGAGGTGCCGTGACGTTTGACAGGTGAGCTTACTCTCTTAGTGGCCATTAAAAGAAACCGAAGCCTCTAATTGTGTTTTGTTTCACATGTTATAATAGGAATTTGTTCTTATGTTTTATACATTTCACTATTTTGACCCCATACCTCGGATGCAGATGCCACATCACAGCCTATCTGCTCTCTGTGTTAACCGAGCTTTGAAGTTTCCATCTACACTTTTTGGGTTTTTACTATTTGGTTCATAATATACAACATGAATAATGTGATGTAATAAATGTAACACGCCATAAAAACACTTCTGTTTAGAGAAGCCATACCACCTAACTCGGTGACAAAACATTCAACCGACCCAGTAACCGTCCTCGCCTCACTCTGCATTCACATCATTCTCACCCTGCAGTCCTCCCTTTCTGTTTCTCACCTCCTACCCACCTAGTTTGGAAGTTCCCGCGGGAACCTGGGAATACCTCAACTCCTCCTGCAACTGTTGGTGAAATATAGACTTGCCCGTTTCGGTGTTGCAGAATTGTCTTCACGCATTGTACGTTTTGTACAACACTGCGTAATGTGTTGGCATTTATTCTAATTTTATTATTTTTAATTATTAAGTACAACACACCCTACAAAATGCCCTGTGAGTGAGATGGATGGATAAACAAACAAGAGATGTTCTTACCATTGAAAAACTGAAGCCTGTAGGATTGCAACAGAGTCTGGCAATTTTAATTGTCAACTCATTATTTCCACTTCGGTTTGTGATATGTGTAAACGTTATCTTTGTTCTTTCAAACCAACATAACAATGACCCCACCTAGGACAGGAGCCACTTGCCCTGGGCTGGTGGTTGATTGCCTGGAACATCTGCTTTCCTAAAGTAATGTAAGCAAGTCATTTGTTAAGTACCTGGAAACAATGGGTATTTTTCAGATGATAATGTCCAGTAATTAACTGCAAACAACCCCATTACAGAAATTAGATGTGTTTTACACACTTTTCCACTTCCAAAGGGGGAAAAGCAATTGAAAGTGAATTTTATGGTGATTGCTTAACACAACCCGGGTAAATAAACACAGGTCAAGTACTTAACATTAAGGTAAAGCGCTAAAGAATACATTAACAAAGGCTTTTGACACAGTGTAATGGAAAGGGGACACAGTCATTTCATAATTGGAATTGACTCCTGCTCTACACTGAGCATTGCTTTTGTCGTTGTGGTTAGAGGGATTGCTCGCTATAGAACGTATTGTGCAGAAATAAAGAGGACGCTTTATATTGTATCTGAGGATTGTTAATCCACACTTTTCCTGATCCCTGTTACACGGCCTCCCTCTCTGCCAGCTCTCTGCTACAAATCAGAGACTATGTCGAAACTCCATAGCTGATGATGCTTATTGCTTGGTGGGGGGTTGTTTTCCTCCTTCTCCTCTCTGTTATACAGACCTTGGATTCTCATGGATGAGAAGAAGAGGAGATACAAACAGGGCAATCATGGAACAATGCAAGACTGTGTGTCTTTATGTGTGTGTCTATGAGTGTGCATGTACTGTATGTGTGTGTGCTTGACTTTGTTGATCCATTTACGTGTGTATATGCATATCTGTCTTTTATGTTTTGTTTGTGTGTACAGTAAATGTCTTTGTATGTGCGTAGACGTGTTTCTAGGCACATGTGAATATGAATAAATATATATATATATATAAAAATATACACTCCTGGTTTGTGTAATATATATATATATATATAGCGAAAATCTGGACGCCCTCCGAGGCTTGAATAAAATAAAGTTTATTACAAAAACCTATAAAAAGCCGACGTTTCGGCACCGCACCAGGCCTTCATCAAGGACAAATGTCATAGTATTGGCCTTGATGAAAGCCCGGTGTGGGGCCGAAACATCAGCTTTTTATACGCTTTTGTAATAAACTTTATTTTATTCAGGCCCCGGAGTGCTTCTAGATGTTTCGCCATTTATATATTTTCCCATTGGATTTCGGCACCCGGGCATTTATTGCAATCTAGACAGAGTGCTGGTACATGGTATGTATATATATATATATATATATATATATATAGAAAGAAAATAAATCAACCGGGCACTCATTTCCCAGGTGGCTAACTCCTAAGAGGCCCACAGCAAAAAGTAACTATATTTAGGCCTCAGTGCTTAACTCCCATGGGGAAAATATATAGAAAAAACATGGATGTAGGGAGGCACTTGAGGACTTGGATCAATAAAATAAAATAAACTTGGGGCCGAAACGTCGGTTTTTATATGACTATTCAATAAAGTTTATTTTATTTTATTGATCCAAGTCCTCAAGTGCCTCCCTACATCCATGTTTTATATATATATATATATATATATATATATATATATATATAAAATACAAAAATAGATGGATGCAATCAGGGACTACATAAATAAATAACGATGCTTTATCCAAAAATCATTAAAATAATCCTGTAAACGTCTCCCAATGTTTCGACTCTTGATAAAGGCTCCGAGAAACGAAATGTCGGGAGATGTTTACAGATTTAGTTTAACGATTTTTTGGATAAAGCATCATCTTTTATTTATTTCGGAAGTCCCTGATTGCATCCATCTATTTTTGGATTGTGCATATCATTTTGGATTTTTGCACCTGGGCACGTTTTTTTTTTCTCTTGTGGTATCGGCAGGTTTGGAGTGACATTATTTTATATATATATATAAAATGATGAAAGGCCGGGCACTCGTATCCTGTGGGTGGCAAACTCCGTAAAGGCCCCCAAGGAAAATAAGTAAAGTAATTGCCCAGTGCTGAACTCCCTAGCGTGGTCAGCATATAAACAAAAAATGGTGAAGGGAGGCACTCAAGGACTTCTCTAAAGTCCAAAGTTTATTAATATGGCATTAAAAACTGATGTTTCGGCCCCACCTTGATAAAGGCCTTTAGGGGCCAAAACGTTGTTTTTTAATGCCATATTAATAAACTTTGGATTTTAGAGAAGTTCTCGAGTGCCTCCCTTCATCATTTTTTGTTTATATATATGCATGCCATTATAATTGGCCATATATGCTTGTATATAATTTATGTACATGACTTTATGATCTAGACGCACCCTTCACCTTTCCAACCTGGTGTTTAAGAGCTTTTCTGGGAAGCTACCACCCTACCTGAATATGCTGCTTCCTCCAGCAGTTCCCTCATCCTATAACCTCAGATCCTGCACCAGCACCTTACTTATAATACCACAATACAAAAACAAAGTGTCTCAATCCTCATTTTTCTACAGAGCACCGCAATTATGGAATAACCTCCCAGACACCATCAAATCTTCCCCCAGTCTTAAGTCACTCAAGAGCTCCCTATTAACATACCTCAATACAGAATGCACCTGTAAACATGTAACATAATGACTATATACAGAATGCACCTGTAAACATGTAACAGTGACTATATACAGAATGCACCTGTAAACATGTAACATAGTGACTATATACAGAATGCACCTGTAAACATGTAACAGTGACTATATACAGAATGCACCTGTAAACATGTAACATAGTGACTATATACAGAATGCACCTGTAAACATGTAACATAGTGACTATATACAGAATGCACCTGTAAACATGTAACATAATGACTATTTCCTACATATTTATTTTCTGTGTTAATCTGTATATTTGTGTTTTTTTTAATATCTTGCATTTTATTACTTTGTACTTCTGTAACGACTTTAACAATTCAATGTTCTTGAACCCAGGACATACTTGAAAATGAGAGAAATCTCAATGTGTCCTTCCTGGTAAAATCCTTTATAAATAAATAAATAAAATAAATGTACATTTAAGTGTGTATATTAGCATGGATATTTAGAGCACATTTCTGTGTGTACCTGTGTGTGTAGCAATGCGTGTACATGTATGTGCTTATGTGTTTTGATGTATTGTTGAGATTTTTGTGGTTTTAACTAAACTTCTCCCCATAAAATTACATGATGCATCTACTAAATGGTCAATTTCACGGTAAATGACATTTGATAAAAACCAAAATAGTCCCAGACAGCTATTTTTTCCCATTCTGGTATCTTCTCCCCATCACTATCACTGTTTTTAGTAAATTCAAATACGCGTTTGCGGAACATCAGGGTTCACTCGTATTTGATGCGTAATTAAGGTATGCAAACGTTCGTTTTGTAAATAAAGTTTTTGTACCCTCACATAAGAGGTAATCCTCCTCCTTGACTAACATCCTGTTTATTGAGTGGCAAAAAACAAGTAAAGATCTACTAGTTTTATCCGCGCATCAAAGCATCTGAAATACCAACCCCTATCAACACCAATACGTTTCATTTACTTAGGACATCACAATGCTCCCTTTTTTTTTTTTTTTAGATTTAACGATAAAATCGAAATTCACTGTATAAAAAAAGCCCTATTTGAAATGTAGAGCGAACTAAAAATGTTTATTTTTAAACCGTTCTCACCCCTGTCCCACTCAAAACCCCCCTCCAGCCTCCTGAAAAAAAAAAAAGTGTTTCCTTTTCTCAGCCTTTAGTTTGATTATTAATTGAGTTTCACCTTTAAGTTTGGGTAGGTAATTAGAGATGTCTGGCTGTTTGTGTTTCTCACTTCTGAAGAGTTGGGATGTTGTGATAACTTGATAAGATTTTGGGAGCTATGAGTGCCAGACTGGGAACAGAGGTCTCCAAAAAAGAGAGCGGGGGGGGGGGGCTGTGACTGTCTTCAGATATACTATACTGGGGAAGCAGATACTTAAAGATAAGAAAATGCCTAGGAGTCTTCACAGTAATGTTGTAGTCAGTCAGTATCCTGCAGATAAAAACATTTGGAAACGCTTGTCTAAGAGATAAGGAACCCCTTTCACCTCTCCGGCACTGAAAGTGTTAACCAGCAAATGTATATACAATATGCACATTAAAATGTATACATACTTCAAATTGCTTTTACATGTGTGCACGCAACACACAACAAATAAGCACCAGAATCATGAAAACCAGAGAAATCTCAATGTATCCTTCCTGGTAAAAAATACTTTATAAATAAATAAATAAAAATAATCATTTTCTTCCCCTGCCTTATGCACAGTCACGTCCTTTTTTTGCCAAACGTAAAAATTCACGCCGATACACAGGGAAATGCATAGGAAAATTCCATTTTTATTGTTCACCCATAATTTATTTACAAATACACATTATATTTTATATACATTGCACATTTACACGGTAAAAAAGTACAAAACTATATATTTAAATGAATTTATATTTAACTTGCCATGTTTGAAAATATAAAATTGAATCCATGAGGAAAGAAAAAAAAAAATAGAGGTCTTATTATGAAACGCAAAGAAACTTGGACTGATGAAGCTTTGCTATATTTCACAATTGATAGCTTGGCGTTGGCTTGGGTTAGCTGGAAGGAAACCACAAATGTCTCTATGAAATTAATATCACGGATAAACCCTTTGCAACCACAGCAGCTCTCTCCACAGCTTTATACAACGTATCGTACACTGTGGAACTCGTGGACGCTATACAGTAATACTTCTAGCGACTCTCACTCCATTAAGGTTGCCGGATGATGCAAAAAAAAATTCAACAAAAATATATATATATATGTAATCGGAATGGAGAAGATCCCCCTAAATGTCTTGGAATTTTCTTTAATAGTCAAAGTGATACAGACCGGTTGTTTTACATTTTTTTTAATTTTTTTTATTTTTTGGTCAGTCAAGATTCCTTGTAACCAAAATCTGAAAGACGTATGTACAGAAGTAAAAAAAAAAAACATTAACAATAAATAAAACACAGAAACCGACATGTGAGTGTGTTGAAGAGAAAGCCATATAAAATCAGTGTCTTATGAAGCAATTTGCTAAACAATGAGTTGACAAACCAGCTTGAAAGATTTAGACCGAAATAGCAAATTTCTGAATGAAAAAAAAAAAATCCAATCCAGCTGAAATGTTTTTTGTTGTTGTTTTTTTTTTGTGTGTTTTTTTTTTTTTTAAAGTGGCTAATTTGTTTTCATTTTCCAAACTTTTTTTTTGTCAGATTGCGGCAACTCACAGCGTAGCAAACAGACCCTTAAGAATGGACATTGACGAGCCAGCTGTAGGAATGGACTTACAAAGAAGAGCTTTACTGTACAAGGAAAAGATATCTCACAATAAATAAACACCGTTCTTCCTTTGACGAATATATTTTCTTCAAAACAAGGTGTACAGTCAAAACAGACATTTTATGTATAAATTATAAAAACAAGACACAGTATAAATAAATGTCTACCAAGACTCAACTATATGTATACTTTTTTTCCCCCAAAATAAATAAGCATACACCTATATACAGTATGGACATAATTTCTTGCCCAAGGGCTGTTCCAACAGTTTTGGAGGTTTACCAGTGGACTGGAGATATAGGAAAGCTGTAATCCGGGTCATCTTCTTCTTCTTCCTCCTCTGTATCTTCATTAATGGCTATATAGGGGAATATAGGGGAGCTGTTGTTTAAATGAAGTCAACAACAGCGCAGAAGCATTTTTTTTTCACAACCCTCTGACAGCCATAATACAGCGTTGCATTGTATGTGACTTGCAGTGATGCGCTTTTGCATCATTGTTTAAGTAATACTTTTGGTTCGCTTGTCTGGTGTTTTTTTTTTTGTGTTTTTTTATTTTTTGTTTTTTTTTATTTAATCTATGAAGTCTTAACTGCGGAAAGTTCTGAAGAATCAATGGATCGGGCTTTTATTGCAGATTCCTGTAATCAGACAAAAAGCGCTCTTGTGTTCTAGTTGGACTGCCTGTGTCCTCAAAGTTAGTAGAGGGCCTCTGCACAAAAAGACACAACCCAGAGCTACCAGTGAGAGTCTCGTGGAGTTAATTCACTCAAAGCGTTAATGAAGCATTCAGCGAAGCACAGAGAAGCGAATTAGAAAGAGATAAGGGATAAAAAAAAAAAGATATTCTCAGGCAACCCCCTTGTAAATAAGTCGACTTTATCCCTGCATCTTTGAAATGTCTTGCAAGCAGCTTTGAATGCATGAATATTATCTAGAAATTGGACAGGTATCCAATAAGACCATTAGTCTTTCTAGTCTTCATTACGGAGGGGTTGCCTTTAGAAATCTTAGAATTGGTTTCAGTAACTCACTTACAGTTGCAAGATCCGCTGTGTTTGACTTCCAAAAGTACCCCCAAAGAGCAGGCTGCCTGTTTCATTGCACACTCGCTTGGGTATGTGGTGTTATCGCTGGCACAGACTGAGTCGTCAGATTTACTTTCTGCACACAACTCATCGCAAAGGGCACAGCGACCTCTGCTAACTCTACTGTCCCACAGACATTTCTTCCCGGCGCTGCATTGTATGTCCTCGCAAGACTTGGCTTCTGGAAATAAAATACAAAGCATTAGAGACGTCGCTGTTCATGTAAATTATGGGGGGGGAGGGGGGTTGTGCAATTCAATTTAGCGATCCTCAGTCCATTTATTAAACCATTTCATCACGATTAGCCTAGAGTGAGTGGGACAGGTGCAAAGGCATACCCACTGACACCAGAATAATTAACCAGACCTTAATGATTCCTTTCAATGGCTGATCAATAATCAACCACACGTTTACTTTGTCGACTGGTTAAAAAATGACAGTGTGTTGACCTGGCGGAATTTTAAGGAGTAGAAAGAAAAACACAGAAATAATGGGAAAAGAGACCCAGGACTTAACCTTTACACATGATTCCCATACTAATAAAAACAACACTTGTATACGTCTATACTATAAACTGATTTTATTAGGACCTCATTGACTATTAATGTTCTATTACTAGTCTGTGACTCGTTGCATAATCTGACCTTTGCTAAAAAGCCATCCAGTATGGCAGGGCTCAAACGTTCGACTCTCCTACTCGCATTTGGCGAGTGGAAATTAAGTGAGGGCGAGTGAAAATGCACACACAGACAGCACAATAAATTATTTTGTACTGCGTATTCAAGTGGTGCCACAGTGGAGCCCCCCCTTCCCCATGCCGCACGGTGGCAGGGATCAGCTGTCTAACCTGACCCAGCTCGTCTCGGTCTCTGACAGGGGGGGGTGGAGAGGAGCTTCCCTGTCTACTCACTCTGCTCACACTGGGGTCTGATGTCTGGGTATACATGTATCTGGGGTCTGATGTCTGGGTATTAATGTTATTTTTGTAACTTTATTCTAAATAAAATCTTTAACAGGGTAATTTCATAAGATAATTTAAGGGTGTGTGTTTAGGGCCAGATTTAAGGGCTGGGTACAGGTTAGGTGGAGCAACTGGTGGCAACTGGCGAGTAACTCTTATGGGCTGGTTAGAAGCTTGGGACTTGAAATTTTGAGCCCTGCTGTATGGCATTACACTGGCAAGGAGGGTTCTGTGTTAAAACAGACCCTGGATGCAAAAGAATTAGAAATTGGAGACCTCATTTGCATGTCCTACCCAGAGTTCCTTGCTGCATATGGGTAATGTAGCACATGCGCTCTGTGGGCAAAGCAGTTTTCTGAATTGCGGAGATATGTAAATGTCTTCTACAATTATAAACTATATTATTTGCTATGTGGAGGCTTTTAATCTCACTTTTTGCCCTCCACCATAACTTATATATATATATCTATATATATGAATTGCAAGTATAATGGGTTTACTTACTTATGCATTTCCCTTCGTATGCCAACCCTATGGATTTGCCCAGCAGACAGGTAGCCTTTCTCAGGTGACAAGCGCTGGCGTAGGTTATTCCATCATTCCCACACAGATATTGTTCAGGAGAGGTGGGTTCTGGGCAGAACCAGTTACATGTTACGCAGTAGGCATTATTATTTTGATCCACCACACACATGGAGCTTCCAGGACATAGCACGTCTCTGCAGGTCTCTGAAATAAGTACAGAAACATACATTTGTCACAATGAGCGTCATCTGTCATGCGTTACTTAACTGGTCAAGCATTAATCAGATCCCTCTGTTTATAAACACTTTATCAATATGCTCTGGTTTGGGATTTTACTAAAAACTTGAATTAATGTCTGTCACTTGCAGCGATTCTGACCACTAGATCCAGGCCCAAACAGGTGGCAACTTTCAGTAGGTATCCATTGGTTGTAACAGGCACATCTTTTCTAATCAGTCTACACAGTGCACGTAATAAACTGTTACTGTACAGGTTTTGCCATTCTCACTGAAAATGGAAATTATATAAACTTTGAAACCGTGAAGGTTCTACTGCAGGAATTCTGCACTGCCTAGATCCGGGGTTCCCAACACCGGTCCTCAAGTACCCCCAACAGGCCAGGTTTTAAGGATTGCCTTGGGGAAATGCAGACTGAATCCTGCAGTCACTGAGCAGCAAATCATATCACCTGCGCTGTGCTTCACATATCCTGCAAACCTGACCTGTTGGAGGTACTTGAGGACCGCAGTTGGGAACCACTGGCCTACATTGTTATGTATCAATTCAAATCGTTTATTTAGAAAGTTGGTTAAGGCGGACGGTCCCTTGTCTAGTAATCGATTAGACTATGGGAACATACAGGGTTATTCAGAAAGAGGTGAAAAGCCGGAGACTGACTGGAGAATGGAAAATTCTAGGTCAAAATAGCCAAACCAGAAAAATTCTCTTATCTCACTTTCCAAATCGGCTATTTGATCTAGAATTTTCCATTCTCCATTCATTCCCCTGCTTTTCACCGCTCTCTGAATAACCCTGATTGACTGTTTAGGTGTACTCTCTGTAAAATGGTTAAGGTAGACGGTCCCGTATAGATTCAAAACGTATTTCACCGTTAATTAAGGAACAAGTTGTCACAGAAAATCTGTGCATTATTTCTATCCATGTAAATTGTTTCCCATTTTGTTCTTTTCTCATTTTTCCCTCCCCCCCCCTCAATCTGCTTCTTCTCTCTGTATCACTTTCAATCCTTAAGGCTCCATTGTCCATTAGTCCATTGACTAAATGACGTCTCTCCCTCCATTCCTTAATTTTTTACGCCTACATGTGTATTAATGAGACAAGGAAGTTTCTATAGTTCCACTTCCCATTCAGACCATGTTTGGATCATTTACAAGTAAATAGAGAGTCCAGTCAGGTTGTCCATGCTTCCCACAATGTAACAGGGTGCCTAGAAGACGTACTTTTGCATTTTCCTTGGTATTGCACATCCAGCTCCTGGACACCTTTACATTTGGCCTTTAGTAGGGCACATTCATCCTTATAGGTTTTCCCATCTGATCCGCACATCGGTCCTTTCCACGTGGTATTGGAGCAATCCGGGGCACACACACATCTTGGTCTATTCTTCTTGTTCATTTTGCATTTTTTCCCAAGCCCGCAGTCCACGTTCTCACAGGTTTCTGGGTGTAAAGAAAGAAAGATGCCATTAGCTAAAGCCACTTTGAATTAGTAACGCTGATTATGACTGGAGTTGTTTAACACAGACAGAGGACAAAGTCGTTTCTTTCCAGTGTCTGTTAAAAAGATATGTACCCCGTTACGACTTTATATACCAAAAAGAATAGACTTTTTCAAATCATAAAATCTGAAGATTGTAAAAATGAAAACCACAAAGAAGTGCTGTCAGGCATTTCTCCAGTCTCCTGACACTGGGAATGAACTATCCCCCTCCCCTCTAATAGCTATAACAGCTCACAGTATCTACACAGGGAACTCAACTTCTTCCAGAAAGCTGATTTAAAATTGAGTGCAGATGTCCTATACACTTTAATAAATCCCTCCGTGAAAAATAACACTTAATAATCAACTCTAGGTGGCCAAAATCTGCAAACAGTATTCCAATGCTAGGGGTATCTGTCTATCTCCTACTTTAATGGGAAAAGATCAGATCTAGGTGGATAGGAGGACATTAACAAAGATAAGAGTAGATAGATAAATGGATGGCTAAATAGGTAGAAGATAGATTGATAGATGATAGCTAGATAAATACAGAGATTGATAGATGCATGGATAGATAGATAGATAGAGATAGATAGATAGATAGATAGATAGATAGATAGAGATACATGGATAGATAGATAGATAGATAGATAGAGATACATGGATAGATAGATAGATAGATAGATAGATAGATAGATAGATAGATAGATAGATAGATAGATACTAAAAGATGAAAAAATACTAATGACCCACCTCACAGAAAATACGACTAAAAATAAACAAAATAAACATAATAGAGAGATGACAGCTAGATGGGTAGATAGATAAATGAGATAGATAAATGGATAGCTAGATTGATAGATAGATAGAAACATGGATAAAATGATTGATTGATGGAAATATACATGGATAGATAGATAGATAGATAGATAGATAGATAGATAGATAGATAGATACATGGATAGATAGATACATGGATAGATAGATACATGGATAGATAGATACATGGATAGATAGATAAAAGGATTGATGGATAGATACATGAATAGATAGATAGATAGATAGATAGATAGATAGATAGATAGATAGATAGATAGATACATGAATAGATAGATACATGGATAGATAGATACATGGATAGATAGATAGATAGATACATGGATAGATAGATAGAAACATGGATAAAATGATTGATTGATTGATGGAAATATACATGGATAGATTGATAGATAGATAGATAGATAGAAACATGGATAAAATGATTGATTGATGGAATATACATGGATAGATAGAAATATGGATAGATACATGGATAGATAGATACATGGATAGATAGATACATGGATAGATAGATAGATAGATAGATAGATAGATAGATAGATAGATAGATAGATAGATAGATAGATAGATAGATAGATAGATAGATAGAAGGATTGGTGGATAGATACATGGATAGATAGACAGAAACATGGATAAAAGGATTGATGGATAGATACATGAATAGATAGATAGATACATGGGTAGATAGATAGATACATGGATAGATAGATAGAAACATGGATAAAATGATTGATTGATTGATGGAAATATACATGGATAGATTGATAGATAGATACATGGATAGATAGATACATGGATAGATAGATACATGGATAGATAGAAATATGGATAGATACATGGATAGATAGATACATGGATAGATAGATACATGGATAGATAGATAGATAGATAGATAGATAGATAAAAGGATTGATGGATAGATACATGAATAGATAGATAGATACATGGGTAGATAGATAGATACATGGATAGATAGATAGATAGATAGATAGATAGATAGATAGATAGATAGATAGATAGATAGAAACAGGGATAAAAGGATTGATGGACAGATACATGGATGGATAGATAGATAGTAGATAGATAGATAGATACTAAAAGATGAAAAAATACTAATGACCCACCTCACAGAAAATACGACTAAAAATAAACAAAGTAAATATAAATAGAGAGATGACAGCTAGATGGGTAGAAACATAAATACAGAGATTGATAGATACATGGATAAATAGATTAATGGATAGATAGATAATAAAAGATGAAAAATACTAATGGCCCATCTCACAGAATATACAAATAAAAATAAATGAATTAAGCATAAACAGACAAAAAAATAGAAACATCTAGAAACCTTTTTTTTATTGCTAGAAATCGTAATTAATAACAAACGATAAATTCAGGCTGTAAATCTGTGTTAGATTTAAACAGGTCACTTAAAACACTTTTATCTGGTTTTAAACCATATCAAGATCTATTTTAAAACCCAGTACTAAAAAAAAAGCAAATACATAAATAAAAATAAGACCTCTCTCCACTTCATTTAATTGAGGGCCACCTATAGGTTTAGACCCCTAGCAATCCTGCTGCACACTGGCCATAGCTTGTCACTCTGGCAGACGAGGAGTTAATGAAATCAGTCCATCTACCTTTGCAGGGTATGCAGTGTGGGGCCCCTCCGCTAAATATCATCCACTTGAAGAGGGTGCTGTTGGGCACATCTTCTTCTGTCCACGAGGTGCCCAGCCTGCCAGTCTTGCAGCATTCCTCCTTGCTCAGATCTGTCCTGTAGAGAGCCTGGCACCGGCCATTCTTCAACTGCTGAAGCCAACAATTGCCAGCTGCAAGACACAGCCCCAGCCATATCAGTGTCACTTAAATGACCCAGACACAACACGTGTCTCCACACTCACTCAGCTAGACTGTTTACTTTTATTGTCCTCCCTCATAACATGCAGTAGTAATAGCAATCTGTCCCCAGCCTGACTGCATTAACCCTCTGGGGTGATGAGCCCTGTGTGGCCACAGATGGGTTTAAACTTCATACCCACCCCAACACATTCACTTTTTCCCACAGGTCTTCAGAAATGACACCAAACAGAAGGGAAGGGTAAGGCTGGGGTCATACCAGCGCATTTTTAACGTGCGTTTACGCGCACTTAATCACGGCCACACTAGCAGCAAATGACGGGCAATGACAACCAATATACAAAGTACAGTCGCACGAAAGTCCGGCCGCGCAACGCAAGTGGAAAATGAACGCATTTTTTCCAGAACGCAGAACCGCTAGTACGGACATACAGAGTGCGCTGCAGCGGCATAGCGGTGTGTGTGTGTGATTTGGAGACGTCAGACCCTGCTCGTGTCCGGCCAACATAACGTCCAGACACCCAAAGTTTCCTGGTTTGGATCCGTAAAGAATCCCGCACAAAAATGCGCATCGTATGACCGTTTTCACTTATTCCGTGAAAAAATACGTCAATGCGTTCGGACGCACTTCTTTACGTTCACGTGTAAAAATGCTTTTGTTTGACCCTAGCCTAAATAGCAAAAGCGAAGAAAGACCACATTCTAAAACAAGCTGTATCAAACATTAAATAGAATGTCTATGCAGTAAATAAAATGTCTATGCAGTAAATAGAATGTCTATGGGAGTAAATAGAATGTCTATGCAGTAAATAGAATGTCTATGGAGTAAATAGAATGTCTATGCAGTAAATAGAATGTCTATGGGAGTAAATAGAATGTCTATGCATAAATAGAATGTCTATGGGAGTAAATAGAATGTCTATGCAGTAAATAGAATGTTTATGCAGTAAATAGAATGTCTATGTAGTAAACAGAATGTCTATGGTGCATAAGTTAATCATAATGTAGGCTGTGCATCCTATCAAAGCCCCTCTTCCCCTACATTTCCCTATGTATCCCATCCCTCAGAACATTTTGCAATCCTAGTGGATTCCCAGCATATGTAATGGAGCTTTACTAGACTCTTTCGAAATCTCTGAATGTTCTTCAGTCGGCAGGGATACAAAGTATCAGACAAAAAAAACTAAACTTAATCCTCTAAAGGGAAAAAACAACAGAAAAAAAACCAATAACAGCAAAAGAAACGCAAGCGAATCTCTCTGTCTTAGTTATAAAACAACTCTGACAAACTGTCTCAGAAATCATGGAAAAAAAGGCAAAAGTCTCAGCTGAGGAAAAAAAAAAAAGAAAGAATTCAGCTCTGCGTCAAATCCGCAAAACGCCTCGGCGTCCAAAAAGTAAAGTCAAGGCGACAAGCAAGAGAAATATATATACTAAAAATAATCTCAATGGAAAAACCTCATTTTTCTAAAGAAAAAAAAAGTAAATAAATGAATGAAAATAAAGGTCACGAGCCACTGGAAACCATGAATGGGGTGAACAGGTTTAAACAACAATAATAATAATAATAATAATAATGCCACAAATAGGAAATCAATAGTTTGGGATTTAGTGATGTGTTCTGAAAGTCCCATCTCTAAATTCTCTAGCCACCCCCCCCCCATTTAAAAGATATACATTTATTCAGTAGTAAAAGTCTGACTACAGGGCAAATAAAATGACATGGGATAAAAATATAAAAAAGTATGTTGCCCAGATCTTCAAATTCTTAAATATATATATATATATATATATATATATATATATATATATAAGAAATAAAAATAAAACAATTATAATATATATAGATCTCAATGAAAAGCAATGCAACTCTAAAAAAAAGTGGCTTAAAAGAAAAGTAATAGCAATATCATTAAATATAATAACTTCACTAATAAGAAAAAAAAATGAAGAAAAAAAAGAAAAAAGGATTATATTAGGACTGTGCTCCTGCTTACCTTGGGCTGTGTGATCTTCCAAGAAGTGGCACATGGAGATGGTGAGAAGAAAAAGCATGCTTGGGTGGAATATCTGATTTAACATCCTTCTGGGTCCAGAGAGTGCAGGGAGTGAAGAAGCTTTCTGTGAAGTGGATGTCTTGGTGCAGAAAGTAGACAGGAGTGTGGGCTCTGATTAGATCGCTCTATTGAATGAACGTCAGCCTCCCAATGCAGTCTCTCTTTAAATCTTTAAGGGGGTCTTAGCTGTCTGCGGTGGGCGGTCTGTATGTCTGGGGGGTGGGGAGATTTATAAAAAAAAAAAAAAATCACTGTGAATCAGGTGACATTTTTCCACCTTCTGCAAACCCCTTCCAAATAAATGGGGTAGGTATATCCCAAGTGAAAATGTTTGTTTAAAAAAAATCAAAACGATTCAACAAACAAACAAACAAAAAGCCTCAAAAGAATATTTGCTCAGCACAGGCAGCCCAGAGAGAAGTCCCAGAAACTTCAGCAGGGAACTTGGTGGCTCCTTCTCTGATGGGGAGAGACAGAGAGAGTGGGAGATGCAGCAGACTTATCTAGTTTTCTTCCAAGGAGTGTGAATGAAGCCCTGATACATGTACAGCTGAGAGGCAGAGCAGGAACTTCTAACCAAATCCTCGTGTCCTTCATGGAATTAGAAGACAGCAACAGCTTTCAGATGTTGACACCTCCAGCCTGTGACCACACTGACATGACTGGAGCAGATCAAGGCTGCTTTTTTAGGTGGAATCAAAGTTCTTGAAGGTGGAGATCTTAATGACATCAACCTACCAGCAATCTCAACGCCTCTAAAGCGTCTGCTGCTGCTGCTGCCTGCAATTTACCTAAAAGAAAAATCCCCCAAAGTAATAATCCTGATAAAAAGTCAGGAGGAGGAGATCAGGGTTGTTGCAATACAGAAAGGAAGTTTTGAAGATGTGGAACTCAGTGTCACCAATTTACTACCCTCCTCAGAGCTTTCAAACACTCTCAATACATGGAAACTCTGTAATACACAAACACACACATACTTGGTTGCTCTCTCACACACACACACACACACACACACAGTATATTTATTAATATTTTGTAAAAGAAATCGTAAAAACAAACACAAAACCCAGAAAAAAATAAAAACCAGGATTGCTATTATGTAGCATTACAGTTTTGAAGATCTAGATCTTAATCATCGAGCTATCAAACAATCCCTAATCACATCTAAAACTATATTTAATTTACAGCCAAACACTAAAAAAAGATACAGTAATATGTATAAATAATAAATAATAGAGTAAATAGAGAGCAGCAGGGTTGCTGTGGAATCTGTGTTTGAGATTCCCAGCAAAGACATTCCTTTTCCATCACCAGAATGAACATTAAGGTGATTATCAGTCTACAAACAACATAAAGTAATAATAAAACATGGCAAAGTCAACAGGTCCAGCAGATCAGAGTCCTTTCAGAACAGAATAAAGAATTTAGGGATCTGGATCACATCAATGCAACCCTCTCCCTCACCTTTAGCGCCCCTGATCTACCTGCTCAGTGCTATGTATACAAACAGTGCAACAGCAACAATAACAGTTACAACAAGGCAAACATCAACAATAAAAGTCGATAAAGAATGAATGGAGCAATCATAAAGCAGTGAGAGTATACCAGGCTGACTGGCAGTTCCTCCCCCCATCCCCTGGGAACCAAAGAGTTATTATATGTTGCCAATTATTTTTATTGTGTGTTTTTTTTTTAGTTTTAACCCAATTGACAGTGTTTTCACTCATTATGTCTGGAGTATCAGACAGGAATGGGCTCACGTAGGCGGTCCTGGAGATGGACCCACCGATAATGGACCTCTATAGCACTGCTTTATTAAGTACAGTCTGGCATTCTTCATTTCAAGTTGGCGGAGGCTCATTTATAACATTTTTTGGCACAGCTGAATGAAACTGAGTAGGCGATATTTCCTTTTATACAAAACGATTACTTAACGGAAAATGGTATTTGTTGACTCAAAAGCTGCCTTTTTCTTTTCTTTCTCTGCAAATGACTATTCTTCTGCCTGCTCTCCAAAAAGGACAACAGACACTAAGCTATGCAGACCACATTCTTGAACATTGGCAGGTCGCTGGGATTTGTACTCCCCTTTCTACAGATCTCTTCCCCATCCCTTTGACTGCAAATAACTCAGTGATAACAGATTTTTTTCCACCAACTGCAGGAGATAGTACTAATCTTTTAATAAAAGATCCCATTACAATGGGGATCTGTCTGAGCACACTATAATAGATCCAGAAATACAGCCGTGCTAATATTAGAAGACAGTTGTTTGGGTTGTCCAGCCTTGGCCAAGTTCCTGTTCCTTGCTCATTAGGGCTTGATCTGGGGATGCTCACACAAAGTGCTATGGCACCATCTGCAGGCACACATCTAAAGACCAGGAATATGGTAGAACCCCCACCCCACCACTCTACACACAATCCCCTCCTTCTTACTTGTTGGGCACTTTGCTCACTTCACAAACTCTTTTGGACTGAATCCCTCGCCTATTCCCTTTTTAATGTCAGTATGTAAGAGATAGGAGGTTGATTAGTGCCCTCTAATGGCAGATGATTTGTTTAATAATTGATTGCAAACTTGTTGCAAGTTTTAACTAAGTAACACGTCACATACAGCTTCCTTTTGCTCATATATCCTGCAGGCAAAACCCATGGTATTTTAAAGGTATTTTGTAAACAATAAAGGCACTGGCTTTAGTTATTATTATTATATATTTGTACATGTCTGTGTTTGGATCCAAGAAGCAAGAATGACTGTAAATGCTTTCTAGTATTCATATCACAGTGTCTATCTGTGGCTGTGTGCTCCCTTTTCTGTTAGTGTCCCTGTGTATATGTATGTTTATTTCTGTTTGTGGTGCTTTGTTTATGTATTATGTTATGTCTGTGTTCATGGCAATGTTTTATCTCTGCTTTCCTCTTTGTGAAGCTCTGTCTGGATTCATGTTTCTTTGTGTGTTTCAGTTAGAAATTGTGTGTGCAGATGTGTCTTTTAGTTACTATGTGTCTGTATTACTATTTCTCTTTCTCTCTTTGTATCTGTATGTATGAGGTTGCTTCTTTGTGTGCCACCTGTCTGCATGCATACTTGTTTTTTGAGTAATGAGAGTAATTATCCAGAAAACCTATGTGTCTGTGCATCTGTGTGAGTGTCTGTGCAATAAATAAATAAATCAATAAATAAATCTGTGTGAGTATCTGTGCATTACCTTGTCTGCATATTTGACTGTCTGAGTTTCTGTCTGTGGATCCATGTGTTTCTCTGGATGCACAGGTATCTGTCTGTCAAAGTATGTTTATGCATGTGACTGTATAAGAGGCTAAACACATGTAACAGAGTCATCTAATAATGTGAGCTATGGTTTTAAATACTGTTGCCATTGCTCTCATGTGTGGTTAGGAAGTAACACCACACACTCCAGTAATGTGAAGGGTCAGGCTCTGGAACATTTCACAGTGTGGTCTTGCTCTGATTCCATTCATAAAACACAAGGGTTTGCTTGGGTGACTTATTGCAATAAAAGATTGCCCTTTCACCTGCCTTCTTCAAACCTGACCTAGATGAAGTGAAATTTGTGGTCTGAGTTCAGTCCCAGAGGACAGTAGCAGGCTGCCACATCATAAAACTAGCACACACATAATTAAGGAGCTTGGCACCATTGGTGGAGCAGTGACTGAGTGCAGCCTGCCCTTTCCAAGGTGGCCTCTGCAGGTCAGGGTTGAGGTCACTGCCAGGGCACAGTGGAGAAGAAGAATTGTTTCTCATGCCTTCACCATTACATCTCTGGGACTAAACAAAACCATCAGGACCATAAAGAGGTTACTTTCCCCTTAATGCACCTTGATATGGCATTCCTTGACTTCATGTGCATCCTACAACAACATTTATTTATAAAATCTGATTTTTCATATGTATTTTAGATAGTACTTTGTGTGCTATAGCTGTCTGGCAATAATATGATTGTATGCACTTCTCATATTAGCTGCACCACAACAAGGTCAATGGAATGACATGAGTGATCAGGGTCTGGCACCTGCTCTATGACATTGCAAAAGCCATGCAGTCATTGTCTCTGATTAGGGACATTTAATCCTTGCGTTAAACCTGTATTGTCATTACCAAACAAAGTGTACTCATTCATCCATACACACCAAGGTTCAGAAAAAAAACCAGTTTTTTTTTTGCCAATAAATACCTGGCATTCAGCAGCAGGGGGAGGGGAGTCTCACCTCTACAATTGCCTTTACTGGAGGGAAAACCTCTTTCCATTTCTGGGGAAAAATAAATAAAACAGATGTAATGCTATAACAGTTCCATTCATCTGAAAGGATTACCCAACAAATGTTTTCACTCAGTACCGAAGCATCACATTTTGTGTAGACAGAGAGTAGCAACAGCAGTTGTACGGTTTAATTCAGCATTTTTTAAGGTTTGTGCTCATTTCTGTGACTCATTTTTAAATATTTTCATTCACTTGTTTTTATTTTCAATCACTTGGGTTTATAAAGTCTGATTTGACCCTGTGCAGTAACTTTTTTTTAACCTAGGGGGATATTAAATGCGCTGTTGTGTTTGTATATTAATGATTGCCATTTATATACAGGGTGTCCATAAAGTCTCTTTACAATTTCAAAAATTTATTCCAAAGACAAATGAAAAGACAGATAAGTGAAAATGATTACAAAATGAGACGTATATAAGTTTGTTTTTGCCTCATTTAATACACCTCTATATGGGCACCATTAGTTGCACGAAGCACATCAAGACGGTACTCGATTTCATGCCATGTTGACTGTAGCATCCCCTCATCAATGGTGGCAATGGCATCAGTGATCCTCTGCTTTAGATTAGTGATGTCCCGTAGCCTTCGATACACCATATCTTTAACATAACCCCATAGAAAGCAGTGGAGGGGAGTGATATCTGGTGAACGAGGTGGCCAGAGAATTGGGCCACCCCTTCCAATCCACCGGTCAGGAAATGTTTCATATAGGCTAGGGTCAGACGAACGCATTATTCACGTCTACCGTCAAAAAGTGTGTTGATGCGTCCGAATGCATTTTTTCACGGAAGACGCGATAGCGGTCATACGATGTGTAATTTCACAGTGATTTTTTTTTACTGATCCAAACCAGGAAACTTTGGGTGTCTGGACGTTATGTTGGCCGGACATGAGCAGCGTCTGCCGTATCCTAATTACGCACACGCGCCGCTATGCGGACGCAGCGCACTCTGTAGGTCAGTACTAGCGGTTCGCCGTTCTTGCAAAAATGCATTTGCTTGCTGCTTGCGTTGCGCGGCCAAACTTTTGTGCGACCGTACTTCGCGTGTGGGCCTGCGTTGGATGTCATTTGCTGCTACCACGACCGTAATAAAGTGCGGCTGAACGCACATTCACACTGTGTTCGTCTGACCCCAGCCTATGGAACCCATGAACATGCAGTCCCCAATGTGGTGGTGCACCATCTTGCTGGAAAATGATGGTTGGTGGAAGGTCATGTAGTTGTGGTGCCACATATGCAGTCAAAAGGTAAAGGTAAACATTTGCAGTAATTGATGTCTCGCCGAAGAACAGCGACTGCTTTCTATGGGGTTATGTTAAAGATATGGTGTATCGAAAGCTACGGGACATCACTAATCTAAAGCAGAGGATCACTGATGCCATTGCCACCATTAATGAGGGTTTGCTAGAGAGAACATGGCAAGAAATCGAGCAACGTCTTGATGTGCTTCGTGCAACTAATGGTGCCCATATAGAGGTGAATTAAATGAGGCAAAAAAATGCAAATATATACGTCTCGTTTTGTAATAATTTTCACTTATCTGTCTTTTCATTTGCCTTTGTAATAAATTTTTGAAATTGTAAAGAGACTTTATGGACACCCTGTACAATGATTGCTTTTGTTAATACAATGTATTTTGGGCAAACTAACTTTTATATATAAAAAAAAATGCAAATTCTATTTAAAGAGTCACTCTACACCCACTAACACCTTAGCATTTTAAAGTGGTCAGGGTATGTGGAGTGCCCCCCTTCTTCCCCCTCCCTCCGAATCTATTAGGAGATATTGCTGTGATGCCAAGGAGTTTCCTCCACCCACACATGCGTCACCATGCAGATGGGATTTGAATATTCCGTCCATTGTTCACCAAATCAGTCAAAGATGATGTCACCACTCACCACGCTTTGCAAGCTGACCTCATCCTGTCTCAGAATGCAGGCTGTAGAGCAGTGGTCCCCAACCCTGGTCCTCAGGACCCACTAACAGGTCAGGTTTGCAGGATATGTGAAGCACGGCACAGGTGATATGATTTGCTGCTCAGTGATTGCAGGATTCAGTCTGCGTTTCCCCAAGGAAATCCATAAAACCTGGCCTGTTAGGGGGTACTTGAGGACCAGGGTTGGGGACCTCTGCTGTAGAGAGTATTCTGGGAGACAGCAGCCAGTGGATTGACTCTGCACGCACGAGCAACCTCATTCCATCATTCAGTGCTGTCAATATGGAACTTGCGTGCAAAATTACGCAAGTTCCAAACGATGCACAATTTGCACAGCGTATAAACAGCACGTTGCATATCTAAGCAAACTGCATTAGAAGCTGCAGCAACCACCACATTTCAGAAGCCCTGAGCCGAAGGAGGGGTGGGGGGGGGGGTGCTATAAGTCCGAGGGAGAAAAGGTGAATATTTTCTCCTAAGCAAAAAAAAAAAAAAGAATTGGGCAGATGCTATCAGCATCAGCAACATCTGCCCAACTATTTAAGGTCAAAAAGGGAAAGGGGCAATTTTTTAATACAGTGTCCCTTTAAATTATACAATGCTCACTTCTGTAATACGTTACATAATCCATTGCTTGCTCCTGGTGGATGAAAGTCCTTTTAGATGTTTTCAGAGGACGGTATAGAAGAAAAATATTTAATAAAATAAATCATTTAAATTAAGTTTAATGTATTTTTTTTTTTTACTATACTTTAATAGTAGTTACTAATATTTTATGTCATTTTGTTCAAGTAAATACAAAAATCACGATTTTAAACATATATTATGTGTTAACCTTGAAAAGTCTAAAAATTGCTGACCTAGTTACTGTAAAAGATATGCACAGGCGATTCCGAGACACCTAAACTATATATAGACACCATTTACCTCCGTCTCATGAATGACATTGTACTGACAGCTAAGCATGTACTGCCTTTTCCTCCTTATAGCTACAGTGGGGAATCTCAAGGGTTCCCTCATGTAGGACTCGTTAACGGGTGATTTAACAGGTTGGCAGTAAATTATTATGGGAAGTTAGATTTGTACAAGGAAACCACAATAAAATGACCCTGTTTGATACCTCACCGCACATGTCCTCCTTATAAAAAATTCATTTATTTGAAATTAAATTAATATTTTTGTCCTTAAATGCCCCTTATAGGTGCTGTCCCCCACAATACTACATAAAGTATAATCACGGCAGTTTCACATCATCTAGAGGGGAATAAAATCAGAAAGTTTCTAATTCATATTATTTTGCCCAAAATTTTGTTCAGTTTAGTGAGTAAACGGCTATTTCTGTAGAGCGGTAACGTTCTTTCTTGTGTGACATCATTGTGGGTAACAATGCTAAGGCCGGGGTCAGAGGGCGTTTTGCAGAGTGGAAGGAATGTCTGTAAGTGGACGTTCCTTCCACTTGACGCCCTTCTGACCCCCTCGCTGAGCGCAGTTAGTGCGCTCAGCACTGCAAAGCTCGATCCTCCTATGCAGGATCGCGCTTTGCAGCCCTGTTGAGCGCACGTCGTAGCGCTTCAACAGGGATGCTTCCAGCACGGACGCGGCACGGCCACTGTTGCATGTGCAATTTGTGCGCACGCTACAGCGCGTGGCCAGCCCCGTCAAAGCGTCACAACGCTGCAACGGACTCCGGGTGGCAAGTCAGTACGAGTGCACATAGTGCGTTTGTCTGACCCCGGCCTTAAGTGACAGAACCCCCCAAAATACAGTACAAAATCTATTGTAAATCATGGACCAACAGAGAAAATATATAGCATTCTATTAGGTGTCCTATAAATGTCATCTACAACCTATGCCTCTTGCTTTGAGAACATGACATTCCAAAGCGGGTTAATCATTAATAGGGACGAGCCGAACACCCCCGTGTTCGGTTCGCATTCGAACTCGAACAATTTCAAAAGTTCGAGTTCGAACGCGAACACGAACCAAACTCAATGCAAGTCAATGGGAATCAAAGTTCGGTTTTTAGTGTGCCCTGCAAGAGGGCATATGTGCAAGATATTTGCCATAAAAGGTGTATGGGGGTCCGGGTAGTGCCCTGGGGGACAGAAAACAAGGAAAAAAAGTTTTTTAAAAATAGGTTTTAAAGGAACAGTGAGTTTTCCATGAAATAAGGGTTAAAAATAAAAACAAAAAATTCCTTCAAATATCGTGCCTAGGAGGTCCCCATTACCTGTCCGTGAAGTGGTGGATTTGTAGGATGTATAGAAACATTTAAAAACAAAAAAATGACGTTTCAAATGACGGTAAACGGTTTTCCTTTAATCTATTCATAAACAACTGCTTGGGGCGGCAGCCTGTATGAAAAGAGGAGACCTTTTAGGACACGCAGAACAAGTTTAGTGATTTTTTGGCTAAATTATGGTGAAACCTATGTAGGCTTTGGATGAAAGTAACAATAGGTGCTTTAAAATTGGGCCTTTAGTGTCGGTAACAGTGCTGTCACACCGTAACCCCTCTGTGGTATTGTGGAAGAATGCAGGGTTGGACCCTGCAGTCAAATATTAAAATGATATAAATCTGGTATAGGCGTCAGTGGCAGTGCACCCAAATATTGTGCCTTTGATGGCAGCAAGTGCCTTCACACCGTAAGTAACCCCTCTGTGGTATTGTGGAAGAGTGCAGGGTTGGACCATGCGGTCCTATATTAAAAAGATATGAATCTGGTAAAGGCATCAGTGCACATAAATATTGTGCCTTTGGTGGCAGCAAGTGCCTTCACACCGTAACCCTTTTGTGGTATTGTGGAAGAGTGCAGGGTTAGACCCTGCGTCCAATATTAAAATGATAGGACCCCCACAATAGCTGCTGGCAGTGAGAACACACAGATTACCACAATTCCCAGATATTTTGTAGAAATGACTGACCCCCAAAATTGCTGGTGGCAGTGAGAACACAAAGATTACAACAATTCCCAGATATTTTGTATAAATGACTGACCCCCAAAATTGTTGGTGGCAGTGAGAACACAAAGATTAGAACAATTCCCAGATATTTTGTATAAATGACTGACCCCCCCCCCCAATAGCTGCTGGCAGACTGGCAGTGAGAACACACACTAACAATTTCCTCTCAAAAAACACGTGCTGGGGCTGCAAGGGACTCCTTATATAGTGTGCTGTGGTACTAAGCTCTGTGAGCCCATGATTGGGAAAATTTGCCCAATCAGGACTCTGAGCCGTGATTGGTATAGTCCTGCACCTGTCTTGCACCTAAACTGTGGTCAGGTGCAGGCTGTAGCCAATTACAAGCTTCAGGCCAGTGGAAAAGTGCATTGTGGTCCATTGTGGTGCATTGTGGGCGAACTCGAACCGAACACGCGGAAATGTTCTGGGTTCGCGAACAGCCGAACGGCCGATGTTCGATGCGAACTCCGAACAGATCGAACCGAACAGCTCATCCCTACTAGTGTCATTCCTATATAACAAAGTGTAAACTGCAGCCCTTACCGTTATTTCATCAGTGTTTGAAAGAATGGTATATATACTTTGGTGATTTTAAGTTGTCGATCTTCATAGACCTCCACACATATATACTCGGATAGCACAGCAAAAACAAACGATACCACGCAAAATAAAAAGAAATCTTTATTATCATTAAACAAAAAATTTATACCATGTGATCTCAGTTCATAATCCAGGGACACCGTCACACCGTAGCCCCTCTGTGGTATTGTGGAAGAGTGCAGGGTTGGACCCTGAGGTCCAATATTAAAATTATATGAATCTGGTATAGGCGTCAGTGGCAGTGCACCCAAATATTAGGCCTTTGGTGCCAGCTAGTGCCTTCACAACGTAACCCCTCTGAGGTGTTGTGGAAGAATGCAGGGGTGGAGGTTTTGGTAATGCAGAAGAGATCCCCGATCTATTCAGCTACGTCAGCATCAGGGGATTGATAGCTGCTGATCCAGGACTGATTCATTTTTATAAATGTCAGCCGGTCTACAGAGTCGGTGGACAGACACACTCTTTTGTCTGTGACAAAACCTCCAGCGGCACTGAACGTCCTTTCAGAAAGCACGCTGGATGAAGGGCAACCTAGTAGCTGCATAGCATATTGGCTAAATTCTGGCCAGTGATCCAATCTCAACACCCAGTAAGCCAGTGGATCATCTGCTGTAAAGGTATCCAGGTCTGCCCTTGCCCCTAGGTAGTCCTGCACAATACGGTGAAGACCCTGGCAATGGGTGCCTACATTTGACGTCCCTGGGCGTTGTGGACTAAATTTTTTTAAAAAGGCATCAGTCAAGCGGCCCCGGCTTTCACCACTATTCCTCTGATCATCCGCAGCCTCAGAAGCACCTGTGTCATCATTTGGTAACCTACCAGTGCCTGGAAAGGTGTTACACAAGTGTCGCTTTAGAGCGTACTCAAGTTGTTTCATCCTGTCCTCCCTTTGTGCGGGCAGGATGAGCTCTGCAACTTTACTCTTGTATCGTGGATCAAGAAGGCTTGCCAACCAGTAATGATCCCTCTCCTTGATAGCACGAATCCTGGGGTCCTTTAGCAGGCTTTGCAGGATAAGGGAGCCCATGCAACGTAGGTTGGAGGTGGCATTAGCTTCCGAGTCTTCCTGGTCAATGAGGATGACCCCATCGTGCACTTCCTCCTCCCAGCCACGTACTAGTCCTTGGGTTTCTGGGCACACAAAATCCTCCCTTGAGCAGTCTCCACCTTCAATGCCCCCACTACTTAAATAATTCTCCTCCTCCTCCTCCTCCCTTGACTCCTCTGTTTGATGAGGCACCCAGGTGGAGTCAGTGACCTCATCATCGTCATCACCCCCTATCTCCTCATCACTGGAGCCAACTTGGCAGTATGCTGCAGCTGCTGGGGCAACATGAGTGTCAGTTATTTGTGTGTCACTGGCACCCCCTTCCTCTAGGTTGATTATACTCCCTTCCTCAACCTCAGAGTTTAAATCAGAGCACTGTAGTTGCTGCACATCCTCAAGCAGCATGTCACTGTCATTGTAGTCAAACAATTCAGCTGACTCCTCCGTGTGTGATAGTGAGGCTACGGCAGGAGTAGCTGTGGACATGGAGGCTGAATTAGATGTTTTGGCAGCTGAGGTGGACTGTAAACCACTACAAGCCTGTCTGGCAGAGGACTCGGAGGATGAGTCAAATATTAAAATGATATAAATATGGTATAGGCGTCAGTGGCAGTGCACCCAAATATTGTGCCTTTGGTAGCAGCAAGTGCCTTCACACCGTAAGTAACCCCTCTGTGGCCTGGTTAGCCAATCCTGCAAATCCTCTGTATGTTGCTGCTGCTTAAGACGGCCAGCACCAGTTAGAAAGGACAAGCGTGCCCCTGCAGAGGATGCACCACGTCCACGACGACCAGAGGCACAGCCTCCCGACACAGAGGCTGCTTGCCCTCTTATCTGTGTCTGGGAGCGTCTGCCTGTCCTTTTTGGTCTTTCTGACATGTTGAGTGATATTAGATTAAAGATATACAGAACTCTGATTCAACTCTGTTATAAAAATTGGAGATATGCAGAACTCTGATTCAACTGTGTTATCTAGATTAAAGATTTCCAGAACTCTGGTATAACTCAGTGAGACACCCTGATAGCTGGCAGTCAGTGACAAGACACAGATTAAAATTCCCAGAAACCACCTATAAATCAGTGAGACCCCCTGATGGGTGGCAGCCAGTGACAAGACACAGGTTATAATTCCCAGATATCTGATACAAATCTGTGAGACCCCCTGATGGGTGGCAGTGACAAGGCACAAATTACAATTCCCAGGAACTTCCTATAAATCAGTGAGACCCCCTGATGGGTGGCAGTGACAAGACACAGATTACAATTCCCAGATATCTTGTAGAAGTGAGACCCCCCAATAGCTGCTGCTGGCAGTGAGAACACACAGATTACAACAATTCCCAGATATCTTGTAGAAGTGAGACCCCCCCAATAGCTGCTGCCAGTGAGAACACACACTAACAGAACAATCTCCTCTCAAAAAACATATGCTGGGGCTGCGAGGGACGCTTTATATAGTGTGCTGCGGGACGTAGCTCTGTAAGCCCATGATTGGGAAAATTTTGCCCAATCAGGACTCTGAGCCGTGATTGGCATAGTCTTGTACCGGTCTTGCACCTGACCTGTGGTCAGGTGCAAGGCTGTAGCCAATTACAAGCTTCAGGCCAGTGGAAAAGTGCATTGTGGTCCATTGTGGTGCATTGTGGGCGAACTCGAACCGAACACGCGGAAATGTTTGGAGTTCGCGAACAGCCGAACGGCCGATGTTCGATGCGAACTCCGAACAGATCGAACCGAACAGCTCATCCCTACTAGTGTCATTCCTATATAACAAAGTGTAAACTGCAGCCCTTACCGTTATTTCATCAGTGTTTGAAAGAATGGTATATATACTTTGGTGATTTTAAGTTGTCGATCTTCATAGACCTCCACACATATATACTCGGATAGCACAGCAAAAACAAACGATACCACTTCTGCTCTTTACTTCTACCTTTCTCCTTAAATGGAACTCCTGCCCCTCTACCACCGACCCCTACACTATCTGCATCTCTCCCTCCCTCCTCTCGTCCCACATGATGGCCTCGCATGAGCTCCTTTGTTTCCTCAGAACATGGTCTCCCTCTAACTCTCGTGCTGCCAATCACTCCCACAAATCCCATTCCCACCTTCTCTTTCTCACCCTCCTGCTGTTACTCTATTCAGGTGACATATCCCCTAACCCTGGCCCCACAACACATCCAATACTTCACTCTCATCCTATCTCCATCGCACATAAATCACCTCCCTGCAAGCCCAGCAACCTCATTCCCATAATCCCTCAGCGCCTGTCCTCTTTCTCCTGCGCCCTCTGGAACGCTCGCTCTGTGTGCAACAAACTCACAGCCGTCCATGACCTCTTCCTTTCAAACTCCTTCAACCTCCTAGCTTTAACTGAAACCTGGCTAACTCCCTCTGACACGGCCTCCGTTGCTGCTCTCTCACATGGAGGTCTACACTTGAGCCATACCCCCAGACCGGGTGACAGAAATGGTGACGGGGTCGGAATCCTGCTCTCTCCCACCTGTACCTACCAGCATCTCCCTCCACCCCATCCCTCTCCTTCGAGACACACTGCATCCGCCTGTTCTCTCCTCTGGCTCTCAGGGTGGCAGTCATCTACCACCCACCGGGACCAACCTCCCAGTTCTTTGACCACTTTGCTACCCGGCTTTCTCACTTCCTGTCTTCTAATCTTCCATGCCTAATTCTCGGGGACTTCAACATTCCCATTGATGATCCTTCCGCCCCTGCTGCCTCCAAACTTCTTTCACTCACGTCCTCCCTTGGACTCACACAATCCTCCCTCCTCCCTACCACCGCGATGGTCACGCTATTGACCTTGTCTTTTCCAACCTCTGCTCCATTTCTGAGTTCAACTGTCGCCCTTTCCCCATCTCTGACCACCACCTTCTCTCTTTCAACCTATCTGGACTTCCTAAACACCCTGCTCCCCCACCCCGCACACGCACTCGCAGAAATCTACATGCTGTGGACCCCCATCAATTCTCCAACCTACTTCACCACCTCCCTCATACCTCATCCTTCACCTGCCCTGATGCTGCCACTAATCACTACAACACTACGCTTATCTCTGCTCTAGACACTCTTGCTCCTCTTCGACTCTGTAAGGCCCCACGCCGCCAGCTTCAGCCCTGGCACACCCTCCAGACACGCTACCTGCAAAGATGCTCCCGCACTGCAGAGCGTGCCTGGAGGAAATCCCGCTCTGAAGCTGATTTTGTTCACTTCAAGTTTATTCTCCGGTCATACACCTCTGCCCTCCACTTGGCCAAACAATCCTTCTTCTCATCTCTTATATCTACGCTGTCCTCCAACCCTAAACGGCTCTGGTCCACGTTCAACACCCTCCTCTACCCACCTGCACCTCCCCCCACAGCTGCCTTCAGTGCTCAAGACCTGGCAGACTACTTCCTCAGTAAAACTCTAAATATCAGAAGCAACATCCCAACACAAGATAGTTATCTGCCACCTCCACTCCCAGAGGTCCCCTCTGTCGCTTCCTCCCAGCCACTGAGGAGGAAGTCAATTCCTTATTGTCCTCCTCACATCTCACCACATGCCCACTCGACCCCATTCCCTCACATCTAATTCCTCCCCTCTCCTCCTCCCTCACCCCTGCTCTCACACACATCTTCAACCTATCTCTCTCCACTGGAACTATACAGCACAATCAAAGCATATATTGAATGAAAGCGTGTCAATAAAATCCTACCAAATAAATGACAAATAATGTATGTAATGAATATCTGCATAACAGACCCATAGCTGCATCAAGTTAGAGGTTACTTTGAATTCTGGCAGACTACTGCCAGACTTACCTGGCAGACTACTTCCTCAGTAAAACTCTAACTATCAGAAGCAACATCCCAACACAAGATAGTTATCTGCCACCTCCACTCCCACAGGTCCCCTCTGCCACCCTCTGCCGCTTCCTCCCAGCCACTGAGGAGGAAGTCAATTCCTTATTGTCCTCCTCACATCTCACCACGTGCCCGCTCGACCCCATTCCCTCACATCTAATTCCTCCGCTCTCCTCCTCCCTCACCCCTGCTCTCACACACATCTTCAACCTATCTCTCTCCACTGGCTCCTTTCCATCCGCCTTCAAACACGCGCTAGTTACCCCTTTACTAAAGAAACCATCCCTAGACCCCAACTCTCCATCCAACTACCACCCTGTATCCCTGCTTCCCTTCACATCAAAGCTCTTAGAAAAACTAGTCTTCAACCGCCTCTCCCTCTTCCTGTCCTCCAATTCCCTACTTGACCCCCTGCAATCTGGCTTCCGTCCCCTACACTCAACTGAAACTGCACTCACCAAAGTCACCAACGACCTCCTAACTGCTAAAAACACGGCCACTATTCTATTCTCATCCTGCTCGACCTCTCGGCTGCTTTTGACACTGTTGACCACCCTCCTTCTACAGACCCTCAACTCTCTGGGTCTCGGTGACACTGCACTCGCTTGGGTCGAATCCTATTTATCCAACAGGTCCTTCTGTGTGTCCTTTGCTGGAAACTCCTCCTCCTCATTGCCTCTATCTGTTGGTGTACCTCAAGGCTCTGTCCTTGGTCCTCTGCTCTTTTCCATCTACACCTCCTCCCTGGGCAAAATCATCAACAGCTTTGGCTTTAATTACCACCTCTACGCTGATGACACTCAGATCTACCTCTCTACCCCTGATCTCTCTCCCCCTGTCCTTTCAAAAGTCAGTGACTGTTTATCTGGCATCTCCTCCTGGATGGCCTCCCACCACCTAAAGATCAACATGTCAAGACTGAACTCCTACTTATTCCTCCCTCCAATGCCTCCCCACCTCCTGACTTCTCTATCACGGTGGAGGGTATCACCATCTCCCCATCAAACCAAGTTCGCTGTCTTGGAGTTACACTTGACTCTGCTCTTTCCTTCATCCCCCACATCAAGTCTCTTTCCTCCTCCTGCCGATACCAACTGCGTAATATTTCCAGAATTCGGCCATTTCTTACCGCTGTCACCACAAAACAACTCATACACGCCCTGGTAATCTCCCGACTTGACTATTGCAATAATCTCTTATCTGGCCTCCCTCTGTCCCGCCTCTCCCCCCTACAATCCATCCTGAACGCCTCCGCCAGGCTAATTCACCTCACCCGCCGCTCTGTCTCTGCCGCTCCCCTCTGCGAGTCCCTTCACTGGCTCCCCATCCACTGCAGAATTAAGTTCAAAATCCTTATCCTTACCTACAAAACCCTCACTAACTCAGCTCCCCACTACCTGTCCTCACTAATCACCAAATACACCCCAGCCCGCTCCCTAAGGTCAAACAGTGACCTGCGCCTAGCTTCTCCCCGCATCACCTCTTCCCATGATAGACTGCAGGATTTCTCACGCGCAGCCCCCACTCTCTGGAACGCTCTTCCTCGTACTGTCAGACTTTCCCCTAACTTCTCTTCCTTCAAACTCCCTTAAAACGTTCCTATTTAGGGAAGCCTACCACCCAACTCACTGACGCAACCATCAATCACCCTCACCTTACAGTCCTCTCCTCCTGTTTCCAACCCCAACCCTCCCAGATTGTGAGTTCCTATGGGAATAGGGCCCTCATCTCTTCCTGTACCGTTTGTCAAATGTTGTTCGATGTATTGTAACCCTGTCTATACTGTGCTTATTGTACAGCGCTGCGGAATATGCTGGCGCTTTATAAATAAAGAATAATAATAATAATAATATTACATACTTCACGCTAACGTTAGACCTCACCCTTGTGAGCGTTAACGTTAGCTCTGGTTGCCCTAGCACAGGCGCAACATATTACAATCCAAACGCCAACGGGTTAAAAAACCCACTAGCGATTCAGATCTTTTCAGTGCAAGCTTAATGTTCTTTGCGCTCCCTATACTTAACATGGGAGCGCAAAGTGTTAATTAGTGCTTTGAGTATAAAGTCCTAATGCTAATTAAGTCCCACTGCGGTTAACTGAACAGTTAGCAACAGCTAGGAGCTGGTGCTAACTGATTCCGCTTATACCAGATACTCACCTATCATCCTGCGGCAAGAACGGCGGTCCGATCCGCTTCTTCTTGCCACCAGGAGCAGAGAGAGACTGGGGGAAAAAAGTCCCCCATTCTCCCTCTGCAAATCACTCCACGACCTACCGGATCTCGCGAGGCGTGACTTCCAGCAGTGGAAGCCTCAATGGAGCAGCTAAAACACTGTATGTAAATTCTTCCTTTGTCTGTAATAGCAACATTACATCTCTGCTACATTGATTAATATGAATTCCAGAGAGCGAACCCTCTATTCCCACATATTAATCTGTAAAGATATATTTTATGAAACGGTTACCATTTAATCCCTAGAGCCAGATGCTTTGCCAAGTGTGGCTGAGGCACAAACCTAAAATGTTCACTAATTTCACTTCCTTTAACAATTCAGTTTTTATTAGAAATGATTTATCGACGTTTAAGAGAAAAACTCACGCAATGCGCTGAGGGGTTTTAATAATTCGTTCTGGAGCACGGCCCATAACCTCAAATTCTGCACATTGTTGAGAGTTGTTTATCTTTTTTTCATTATTAGCAATAGATTCATCGCAACAAGGCAATTCACAAATACACAGGGAACGGGATGGGTTCTGCCAAGTTGCATTTATTGTAGTCAGTAAATGTTTTCCATTATGAGCACTGATTATCCATTAGACATTTTAATAAATATCAAATTAGGTCAATTTAGTTATTGGGGCAGGAGTGTCCCTTAACCCCTTCACTGCTGAGCCATTTCACCTCTGTGCGCTGAGCTCATTTTTACTGCTTTTGCTCATCATGTTTAAACGCAAATTGAAGTCACATTTTATTATACGACGCATACATATTATAACATTATTATATGTATTTGTCATGCCCTGCCTGAATATTGTAACAAAAAATGCAATAAAATTTGAATTTTCAATCATCTACAGCGTGTAAAGTGATAGTTTATAGGGTACATTTGTTAAAAGAATTAAAAATGGGAACTCGTTACTTTTTTTTTTTTTTAGGAAATTACATTATTTTTTTGCTAAAATCCAAAAAATAAAATTTGTTAGTGCAACAGCATTGTTCACATTATAATTGAAATGGAAACAATATTGCTGCATTAGTAAAAAAACACAAACAAAAAAAGATGTTTTTTTTATTTTTTAGAATTTTATTTAATATTTTCTTAACTTGAACATGGTCATGTTTGGTACCACTGGAAAGGCCATGCTCTGGCCTTTCAAATGAGTATAAACATGATCCATCTGGCTGCTACCGTTCTGGAGATATGGGGGTTCAAAGGAACTCCCTATCTCCACCATATGATTTTCTTGGGAATTCCCCGGGCAGTTAGGGTGGCGGCCCCCATCGGAACTAGGCCGCGATCCGGCGCCTTTTCAGCAGAGTCTGGCTTTACCTCCTACTGTCAGGGTGGCACCAGGCATGAGCCGAGGTGGGACCCAAAGTTCAGTATATATCCCAGGTGCTGGGGTTGAACAGGTTAATAAAAGGCACTGGATACAATGAAGCAGGTAAATAAGGATATATTGAAACTGTGGCAGATGAAGAACACACAGAGCTTGATAACCGCAGGTAGGAAACCAATAAGCATAACGGTGATCTGCGGCAATATGAAAATCCAAATACTGTAATATGCAGTACACAGCGATGAATAGGTACAGCTGAATGACACACAGTCTCTGGTACAGCTGATATGGTGATAGTTGCAGCACAGTAATCCAGTGGTCTCTCCAGGTACTGCAGAATGGAGTGCACAGCAATAGAGTAATAAGCACAGTCTCTGGTAGCAGAATGGTACCTGGAACCAACACAGTGATTTACATCAGAAACTGGATACTAGAAGGAACAGTCCAGGAAATAGACAGCAGCAATAACAGGATCAGGCTAGCAGTGATGTGCAGGAGCTCAAGAGGGGGATCCTCTCAGTAGCAAAGCAAGTTGAACAATGCCAGATCGTAGAGGAAAGGGCGTGACCAGGTTTTAAGCAATCACACAGGTATCCAGAACAAAAGTTAACACTTGAGTAGATGCAGACAGTCTCCCAGACTAGTCACAGCAGGCTCCAAGGGTTGGGGCATAACAGTACCCCTCTCCTTACAAGGTGCACTCCGGGCACCTAGGGCGTATAGTCTCGACCAGAAGAGCAGCAAGGAGATCACCACCAACTGTCAGAATCTGAGTCAGGATCACTGTACATATCTCCATGGGTAAGCAGTGCCTTTTCAAAGATCTCCAAGTCCTCTCTCCGGACTAATGTCCCGTTAGATGCCCAGATGCAACCCTCAGGAGTAGGGCTGTCAATGGGTGGCTAGGGCGTGAGGGGTGTGCAGGTGGCGATGCCCGCGATGATGGGTGATGGTTCTTTCACTTTGACTGCCAGGTGCTGCTTGTAAGCAGCAAGTTCAGAATCAGGCACAATGAAGCCATCAGAGGCTAACGAAAAAGTCTTGACACCCTCAGGTGGGCAATTTTGAACATTCCGAGGTAAGATCATTAAGCCTTTCCTGGATAGAAACATAGAAAAATGTCGGCAGATAAGAACCTTTCGGCCCATCTAGTCTGCCCAATTACATGGATACTTTACCTGGATTTATCTTTTGTTTAGGATAGCCTTATGCCTATCCCATGCTTGCTTAAATTCAATTACTGTTTTGGCCTCTACCACTTCAACTGGAAGACTGTTCCATGTATCCACCACCCTCTCAGTAAAATAATGCTTTCTGATGTTACTTTTAAACCTTTGCCCCTCTAATCTAAGACTATGTCCTCTTGTTTTGCTACTTTGTTTCCTTTTAAATATACTCCCTTCCTCTACCTTGTGGATTCCCTTTACGTATTTAAATGTTTCTATCATATCTCCTCTGTCTCGTCTTTTTTCCAAGCTGTACATGTTAAGACATGTAGGTTGTCACAACCATAGAACCCACACTTGGATACATGTTTTTTGATCAGGGCCCCAATTTGTCTCCCAGGACCACCATGAGGATGCCTAGCGGTCTGGAGAGTCATGGTGGGGCCTACCAGGATGGGAGCAACCTCCATGGGTACCAGAGGTTCAGTGTCAATGGGTAAACTGGACTCCATATCAATGGGTCCCGCTTCCGGAGGCAGGGTCTCCAAGGGCACAGAAGATTCTGGGGGCATTACCTCCATGTCCTCAATAATGGAGTCTTCTGTAATACTCTCCTCTTCCGAGGAGACGTTACTGAACACAGGCCTCTTGGGTACAGGGGCCTGGCGAGGCCTGGCTCTGACTGGAGGTTTGCGAGACCTGGCATCGACTGGAGGCTTGCGTGACTTGTCAGCGGCTGGAGGCTTGCGTGACTTGTCAGCGGCTGGAGTCTGGCATGGCACAGTAGCGGCTGGAGGCTTGCGAGACTTGGCAGCAGCTGGAGGCTTGCGTGGCACAGTAACGGCTGGAGGCTTGCGTGGCACAGTAACGGCTGGAGGCTTGCGTGGCACAGTAGCGGCTGGAGGCTTGTGAGATTTGGCAGCGGCTGGAGGCTGGCGTGGCACAGTAGCGGCTGGTCTGATGGGACAAAAATTTATTTGGTGCGAGACCGCCCGCAGTAGTAACACTGATTCAGTCTCCTACGTCTTTCTTTCTGTGACTCCACAGAAGGTGCCTGGGTTCTGCACAGAGGTAGAAAACCATTAGACTCAGTAGGTTGCTGTGATTCTCTGTTCAAGGGTGTGGGCCTGACAAGGCCAGGTGGATTGGAAAATGAGTCCATCAGATTCCACGTATCTTCTACCACAAGGAGCAGCTGATAAACGACATCCTCCAGTGCAGGTAGTATCCCCATGGGCCTGGTATGTGGATCTGGCATTATGTCAGGGTGGCACCAGGCGTGAGCCGAGGTGGGACCCAAAGTTCAGTATATATCCCAGGCGCTGGGGTTGAACAGGTTAATAAAAGGCACTGGATACAATGAAGCAGGTAAATAAGGATATATTGAAACTGTGGCAGATGAAGAACACACAGAGCTTGATAACCGCAGGTAGGAAACCAATAAGCATAACGGTGATCTGCGGCAATATGAAAATCCAGATACTGTAATATGCAGTACACAGCGATGAATAGGTACAGCTGAATGACGCACAGTCTCTGGTACAGCTGATATGGTGATAGTTGCAGCACAGTAATCCAGTGGTCTCTCCAGGTACTGCAGAATGGAGTGCACAGCAATAGAGTAATAAGCACAGTCTCTGGTAGCAGAATGGTACCTGGAACCAACACAGTGGTTTACATCAGAAACTGGATACTAGAAGGAACAGTCCAGGAAATAGACAGCAGCAATAACAGGATCAGGCTAGCAGTGATGTGCAGGAGCTCAAGAGGGGGATCCTCTCAGTAGCAAAGCAAGTTGAACAATGCCAGATCGTAGAGGAAAGGGCGTGACCAGGTTTTAAGCAATCACACAGGTATCCAGAACAAAAGTTAACCCTTGAGTAGATGCAGACAGTCTCCCAGACTAGTCACAGCAGGCTCCAAAGGTTGGGGCATGACACCTACCTCCTCCCTCCCCCTCCTTTCAGGCAATTTCCTGGCTTTGCCAGGTGGCCACATAAAAATGATGTCATTGAGTCCAACGCAATGACATCATTAAGGCGGGTGGGGTCCAAAATGCAGCGTCTGACTTCCAGTAAGTCAGAATGCCGCGGAACCCCGGAGGAGAGAGAGGTGAGTATCGGCAAAAGCTCCCATGTAGCGGAAGATGTGTAGGGAATGTCCTCCGCATACAGCGGGAGACTAGGAGGACATTCCCCACACATGTTCCGCAGTGAAGGGGTTAATACACTTCTGCCGCTTTTCTGGCTGAGCTGGTAATAGGAAGCTGCAAATGCTAAATGTTGGCACGTGTGTTAAGGATTAGCATCACCCTATTCTGAGCTCTATTATGAGTGAGCCGCTATGTTATTGTTGCAGACATGCTGAAAGTATGGTCAATAACTCCAATGTGCAAAGGGAGCTGGCTGGGTGAAACCAGAAGTGGTTTTATTTAAACATTTTCTGTAATACATAAAGCATGACCTCAGTTCTGGAAGGATTTGTACTTTGATATTTGGTTCCTACCAGAATGAAAGCTCTGCTCTTTTGGTTCCTCCCTGCTACAAGGAAACATCTTGCATGACCATGTGCTCATCATTCAGGCTTTTTCACTCAGCTGCCATCTACTGGTGGTTTAATAGAAATTACATTAGTTTACTTCATAATGTAACTGATTTTGACATATCTTATATTATCAGCTTGACTTGTAATATTATGGAGCCGATTAATGATACTGACAGTGGCACCGGTATATTTCCATGAGGTCCATAGGACCTATCCTCATTTTTCTGTAACAGACCTTTTTATTATCATTCATTCATTCTTATATATAAATTCCAGGCATTTTTGTTCAGTAGTTCTTTTGCAAACAGCGTTTAAATTTTGACACTTTCAAATCTTTTTATTTGTACCCTGTTCGTCAGCTTGTCGGCTTTTACCGGCGGCTGGTTTGCGCTGTGATCGGTGGCTCGTTGGCTTTTTCCAACGTGTTTGGTGTATTTTTTGCGGCGGTTCCGGTGGGTTTTCGGCAGGTGGTCGGTGGGTTTGAGGCAGGTTTGTGGCTGGTTTTCCCTGCACTCTGGGGATCCTGTGGTATATGAAATGAATTCAACGCAGGGTGAGGAACTTTGATTCCCCGAAGTGCAGGGAAGTGCAGGGAACGAGAGAACACTGAAATGTCGTCGACATTTCGGTGCTCTCTGAATAACTTCCTTAATGTGATACATACGATACTGTGTCTGATCACTATGCAAATCGGAAGACATTACATGTGGAATGAAATATATATGATCAGAAGAGTAAAGTAAAGAAAATTAAAACTCATATGGAGCAGTATAGAAAGAATTGAGAAGGATTTTACCTAAAACTTGAAAAAAATGTACATGGGCATGGGATATAAACAAATAATTCCACTTTTTATTAGGGATGTGCAATTTGTTTCATTCTGAATTGAATTTCGTACAAAATTTACCATTTTTGAGCATTTCTGAAACGAAATATCGGCTGTCCGAAATTACGAAATCCCGAATCGATTTTTTACACAAACAAAATCATTTTGTTATGGGACCGGGAAAAGAAAAATAACGAGACGCAAATGATACGAAATGAAACGATCAAAAACTAATTAAATGTCGGAAACAAATGATCTGAAACGAAAAAAAGACAGAACCAATGATCTAAAATGAAAATAAAGAGAACAAAATGATCTAAAATGAAAAAAAATTGAAAAAATGGTATGAAAGCAAAGAAAAAAAGTATTTAAAATGCAAAAAAGACAAACCAAATTGTCTAAAACGAAAAAAAACAGAACAAAATGATTTAAAACAGAAAAAAACTGAACCAAATTATCTGAAAGTAAAAAAAACACAGAACAAATCAAATGATTTTAAAAAAAACAGCCAGTTTTTTTTCTTATTTGTCAGGCATTTGGCATTTTTTGGGAATTTTTTGATTAATCTTTAAATTCCTAACTTATTTTAAAGAAACTAGGCTTTTTTCCTCCATAGCTCTCAAAGTTAAAAAAAGCCCCGTATTTAACTGTTTATTAAATATTTCTAAAACCGTTTAATATTTTCAATTTCAGCAAACGGCAAATTTATTTTATTTATTTTTTAGGATTATTTTGGCATTTTTGGGGAATTTTTGGGTTAATCGTTAGGATTTATAACGTATTTTAAAGCAGACTGCTGAATTGACCCGAAAGGAAATGGAAACCTGCCGAAACGAAAAAAGAAACGAACCGAACCGAACCGAAAAAACCCTGCGTGCGCATGTCTACTTTTTATCGCTGATTCTTATGATCAACACAGTGGCTGGATATTATCATGATCACCTCTTTATATCCCAATTTCCTTGCAGAGTAAAACCCAAAGACAAAAATGCACCCTCCTAAATACAATAAGTGAACGAAACTTGACATATGTTGAGTAATATTGATTTCCTGTCTAAAGCGGTTTATTATTATATTAAGAGGCTTCCAAATACTTATTTTCAAAGGAGATAAATTACTTGTGAGTTATACAACATTAAAAATGCTCATTTACTGGATGGATATTTTGGTTTTATTGGGAACAGGCCAATTTTTCAAAATGTCTAAATTTGGAAGTTTCTAGTTCCAGGCTTCGAGTGCTATGGTTAAAAGGTTAGATTTGTATCCCCGAAATAAAGTATTTTGCTAACAAGAGAAAAAAAGGTGTCATCTGCGCTCGTTTCTATGTATTTCCATGTACAACAAAACACTATCAGGAGGTTTTAGTTTGTTTCAATGGCCATTGCAACGTAAGCTCAATCACAGGAGGGGCATGCCCTCACAGGAGGGGCATGGAGCTGCTCAGTAGAGCGGCTTTTGGTACATTGGTTAGGTACTCACTCTACAAAGAGGTGCCTTGAAGGGGCGAGTGAGCTTACGTTGCAATGGCCATTGAAACAAACTAAAACCTCCTGATAGTGTTTTGTTGTACATGGAAATACATAGAAACGAGCAGAGATGACACCTTTTTTCTCTTGTTATGTTTTATACATGAACTGGGCTGTTACTCCTGGCTGTTGCAGCCCCTCTGGTGAGTATGGGCGCGACTCCATTTTTTCTGTATGAAAGTATTTTGCTGCAAGAAGATTCTGTGTCAGACTGGACTAGGTTTAATAATTTTATACATGCCTCTGGATAAGGGCCTTCTGTGTTTGGGAACATTCTGGGCACTGCGTTAGCACTAGCTTAAAGGAGGTGATAGCGCTCTGCACAGATCACCTCCGATTCGCTAACGGGAAAAAAAAAACATTAGCGAATCGGTAATAGCGGTTTATACTGTGAGTTTACTGTACTTTACGCTCCCTATACTTAACATGGGGAGCGCAAAGTGCAAGCAGAGATTAACTAGCGTTAGCGCCAGCTCTTAGGACCTTGTGATCCTAACTAAAAAAGTTAACATTAGCTCAAAGCTGCTGCAGGATCAATTAGCAGCAGCTGAAAAGCCCTGAAATTTCGGTGCTCTTTGAATAACCCCTCAACTCTCACACAGAAATGTATCTCAATCCCAGGTACATCAAAGTTCATCCAAAGTTCTCCCACTGATGGAGCGCTATATTGGTCTTTTCAATGTTCTTTTAGATCGGATGGCCTCAAAGAAAGCACAAAGATTTATAGTGCAAAACTGTTAGACACATATGGTTTCACAAAATTAGAGGAAAATCCCACTCACGTGGTTAAGAGCCTAAATCCGACAGGCTCAAATCTTAGCACTTTTGGATCCGTAGAGGCAGGGCTCGAGTCCTGCGGGAACGTGCGGGAACGGCATTCCTGCACTTCTCCCACAGCGGGAACGCTGCGGGAACGCAGGTTCCTGCTGTGGCCCGAGCCTGAAACAATTTAGCTGGCCGGGTCCACCCAGGTCACATGGATATATTGCCCCCAGCTCATATGGATATATTTGCCTCCAGCTCATTTGGGCATATTGCCCCCAGGCCCCAGCTCACCTCTCCTCTCTGCCAGGCCGGAAACAATTTAGCCGGCCGCACATTGCTGGCGGCCACGTGTTTTCCTCCTACGAGCGGCTGCTGGAATGAAGCGCGGCCGCTCGCCTGGGATCCAACAGCCAGCCTCGATCTCGCGAGATCCTGCGATCTCGCGAGATCGCGGCTGGCTGTTGGATCCCAGGCGAGCGGCCACGCTTCATTCCAGTGGCCGCTCATTGAGGAAAACACGTGGCCGCCGGCAATGTGCGGCCGGCTAAATAGTTTCCGGCCTGGCAGAGAGGAGAGGTGAGCTGGGGCCTGGGGGCAATATGCCCATATGAGCTGGGGGCAAATATATCCATATGAGCTGGGGGCAATATATCCATGTGAGCTGGGGCCAATATAACCATATGAGCTGGGGCAGTATATCCATATGTGCTGGGGCAATATAACCATATGAGCTGGGGGCAATATAACCATATGAGCTGGGGGCAATATAACCATGTGTGAGCTGGGGCCTGGGGGCAATATACCAATATGAGCTGGGGGCAATATATCCATATGAGCTGGGGCATTATATCCATATGAGCAGGGGGCAATATATCCATATGACCTGGGTGCAATATATCCATGTGAGCTGGGTGCAATATAACCATGTGAGCTGGGGGCAAATATATCCATGTGAGCTGGGGGCAAATATAACCATGTGAGCTGGGGGCAAATATAACCATGTGAGCTGGGGGCAAATATATCCATGTGAGCTGGGGGCAAATATATCCATGTGAGCTGGGGGCAATATACCCATGTGAGCTGGGGCAATATAGCCATGTGAGCTGGGGGCAATATACCCATGTGAGCTGGGGCAATATACCCATGTGAGCTGGGGCAATATATCCATATGATCTGGGGTCAATATAACCATGAGCTGGGGGCAACTATACCCATGTGAGCTGGGGGCAAATATACCCATATGAGCTGGGGGCAAATATATCAATATGAGCTGGGGCAAATATCCATGTAAGCTGGGGGCAAATATATCCACGTGAGCTGGGGCAAATATATCCATTTAACCAGTGCTGGGTATATTATTCTGGGGGTCCAGTGCTGTTCATATTATTCTGGGGGCTCAGTGCAGTGCATATTATTCTTGGGGCTCAGTGCTGTGTATATTAATCTGGGGGTCCAGTGCTGGGTATATTATTCTGGGGGCTCAGTGCTGTGCATATTATTCTGGGGGTCCAGTGCTGGGTATATTATTCTGGGGGTCCAATGCCTGTGTATATAATTCTGGGGGTCTGTGCCTGGATATATATATATATATGTTTGTGATATATATTATATATAACGTGTTAGTCCAGTTGTCAAAATCACGAGTATACCAGTACGTAGTGATACCCTTCACTGATCAGTATATTTTCCAGACCTGAAGAAGAGCGTTACACTCTTGAAAGCTTGTCTTTTAAATTATATGTTAACCCAATAAAAATGGTATCACCATGTACTGCTATACTCGTGATATATTTTTTTTTCTTCAGGTAATAGGGGTTGTGGCATTCGTGGGTGAGTTCCCTCACTTTTTTTCCAAGGACTTGACCCCTGCGTCGAGGCGATTCCCCTTCTTGTTCTTTTTCTTCCCTCCTATTCTTGGAATCTTCTCATGTAGGAGGGTTATATTCCTCAAAGATACAGAGAGAATTCTTAGTGCAGACTGCCTAGCAGGGCCGAATTAACATAGGGGCTGATGGAGCAGCAGCTCCAGGCCCATGCCCCAGAATAGGCCCAGAGAAAGGATAACTATCAGGGTTATTCAAAGAGAATTGAAAAGTTACTGCACATTCGGTGACTTTTTCGTTCTCTTCAATTCAGTACGATTTGGCGATCCCATTTCGACGACCCTGCGGTGTATTCAGCAAGCAAGGGCCGTCATAGTGCAGGGAAAAGCCACCGCAAACCCGCCGAACACTCACCGCAAAACGCGGCGAATGCACACGGAAACCAGCAAAAACATCTGGATTAACCCCACCGAACACGCCAGAGAAACCCGAGCAGCCGCCGATCACAGCGCAGAGCAGCCGCGGGAAAAAGCCGACACCAGAGACGAATGGAGAGAACAAAAAAATAACCAGTACGCTTGAATGTTTGAAAAGTGAAACGCTGTTTGCAAAGAAACTACAGAACGAAAATGTTTGAAATTTACATATTAGATCCAATGGATGATAATAAAAAGGGCTGTTACAGAAAAAGGAAAAAACGATTTAAAAAAAATTGGAAAAAAAGAAAAAAATCCTGAATAATGTCTAAAAGATCCTAAAAAAATCTATATATAAAGAGACTTTTTATTGCAGAATATTATAATCAACGGTTTATTAGATATTGGATTAAAACGGGAATATTTTTAACATTGAAGCCTATGGGATTCGCCTGAATAAATCTGCCGCATGTAACCATCGTACAGCAGGGCAATTCGGCCACGTTTCACTGTTGGTTTTTGTTCTCTGAATAGCTGAAGCATTGCTTCTCTATGGGGATTTCACTGCCCTTGAACAGGCACCGAACGTGCAGGCAATACGCCAACATTTGGCAAACTGCCTGCTCTCTGAATAGCCGAATGGCCAGGAAAGGTAACCGTATGCTGAATTTCACTGTTCGGTTACCTTTCGGCCACAATTCAGATCTCTTTGAATAACCCTGTATATCTGCATTGATGGGCATTTGGACCACTGTATCTCTGACTTCATAGCAGCTACAGGTTCATGTGAGGTATCACTGGAAAGCTGGAAAGGCCAGAGCATGACCAACATAGCCAGGTTTTATGTATCAATAAAATAAAATAATAAATATTTCTATATCTATTTCTTTTTCTTTCTAACACGGCAATATTTTTCACTTTTCAAATATAAAGTGAACAATGATGCTGCACTAACTCACCATCTCATTTATCATGTCACCAACAAGTGTAAGGTGATGGCACAATCCGTTGTTATGAATTGTTACATCAAAAACCGAAACCAAAACCTAAACTGCCACACTGCAGTGAAGAGCACTGTAGGGGGACTTTGGAACAGTACATCTCTAATCTTTACACCTCACAAGGTTAAGTGAGGTGTCATTGGACAGGTCAGAATCTAAAATGAGCAATACCACTGCCATTACTCACCTTCTCTTTTCCCACGCTGGGAGCAAGGCGAGTGGTTTATACATAGTCATATTATTCATAAAACATCATCCTCCAAAGCACAACTGAAATATTGAATTTTTGGTTAAAAGTGTATATTTTCTCAGACAAATGCAGTAACAGGTTCCCATTTCAATTTTTTTAACAAGAATTCCCAATAGAATATCTAACCACAAAAGGTTTGGATGATAAAATGTAAAAAAAATAATTTTACACGCCGTAAATGATTGAAATCTGAATGGAAATGTCCTCACACAGTAACTGCCTGGTTAAATATACCCGTATCTGCACTATTATATAACCTAAAATATGTTTTCATTTCACTAAATTCCAAAATAAGCCCAACAAGGGGCTGTATCACAATCTTCACGCAAAAAGCAAAAGGTTTTGCGCCAAGCGTTAAACTTTTGCGCGCGCAAATCACCGCTGGAATTACAATCCTTGCGGCTTTTTTCTTCTGACGATCAATTGCGTGCGCAAACAGTACGTGCACAAATGCAGGCTCAGTGCCGTCTCGCGCAAAAATCTTTGCGCGAGCAGTTTTTTGCACCCATTCAGCCAATCAAAATGAAGAAACACACCTATCAAATGCAACTGAATTGCGCCTGGCAGAGGCATCGGAGACGGGTTCTGCGTCTATGATGCAAAATGAGCACATATGCTACAGTAATAATACACACACATTACATTGTTGCTGCATTAATTTTTATGTGCTATTTTTTTTTTTTTGGGTTCGGCCAGGTTGTTCAGATTTGCCGTTAACACCAGTTTTTTGCAGTTGCTAAAATTATGCGCGCAAAGGCTGTGCAGTAATTACCGTAAATAGATTTGTAATACAATCCTCGTACCAGCGCACATTCGCTTTTGCGCTCACAATGTTAAGTATAGGACGCGGGAAGTACTGTAAGTTCACCCGCGGTAGGCATTTGCGCGCAGTTGTTGCGCTGACTATGTAATACGGGATTAGGCGCAAATGGTTTTACCCCTCGCGTTAATGTTGTTTTGCGCCGGCACAAACGTTTGCGTGAAGATTGTTATTTAGCCCAAAATCTTCAGCTCCAGGCCCATAGAGATCTTAATCCGGCCCTGCTGCCTAGATCTTAACGAGGGGTGCAGAGTACAGAAACGTAGATTACTCACATATTAGAATGCCTATCCCAGCACTAGTTAGCAGACAGCCAGTGATTTGAGAGAGCACTGGACCTCTAAACAGCTACAGCTACCTCTTCAATTAGTTCCATGGATGTGATGTTTGTTTTTAAAACTTTATTTGTAAGAATCAGACATGTAAAATAATTAAAAAAAATTAACCCTTTCGCTGCTGAGCCATTTCACGCCTCTGTGCTGAGCTAATTTTTACCTGTTTCGCTCATCTTGTTTAAACGTGTTTTGAAGGCTTATTTTAGTATATGACCCAGACATATTATATATTGTTCTTTCCGGCAGACTCGGCAGATTCATAATATATCATTATTATATGTATACGTCATGTTCTGTCTGTATATTATAACAAAAAATGCAATAAAATATGAATTTTCAATAATTTACAACGTGTAAAGTGTTTTATTTCACATTTTAACATGCTAGCGTTTGCGGTTATATTTTGTATGGGGTGCGCTTGTTAAAAAAATTAAAAATGGGGTCTCGTTACATTTTTTTTGGGGAAAATTACACGATTTTTAACAAACGCACCGCATACAAAAATCGTTAGTGCAGCATCATTGTTCACATTATAATTGAAATGGGAACAATATTGCTGCATTAACAAACCAAAAAAAAAGAAAAAAAACTTGTTTATTTTTTTTTATAAATTTTTTTTAATAATTTTTTTATTTTTATTTTTAGAATTTTCTTTTAAAATATAGATATTTTTTTATTTTTATTTTTTATATTTAAAAAAAAACTTTTTTCATTGTCATGTTTGGTATCGTTGGAAAGGCCATGCTCTTGCCGATCCAACGGTACCAAACATTAACCCCTAGCTGCCACGGATCAGGAGATAGGGGTTCATTGGAACCCCCTATCTCCACCATTGGTGGCAGTTAGGGGTTAACTCCAGGACTGCCGTCATCGTGCTATGCACGATGACACCAGTCCTCAGGGGGCATTCCCGGAAGCTTGGCCGACATCCAAGATGTCGGCCAGCTCCGGGAAAGGATCACGAATTGGCGCTTTTCGGCGCCGAATCGTGATCCGGCACCCAAGGGGTTAAAGGCATGCACGGTTTGGAAGGGCAGGCTGTGCCCTTCCAAACCGTGCCTGCCTTAACCCTGTGACAGCCGGCGATCGGGAGGGAGAGAGGTCCAAAGGACCTCCCCCTCCCTTTCAGGCGCCTCCCCGGCACACGCGGGGGGGCTGAATTAGATGTCATCGCGCTGCCGCGATGACATCTAATGGTGCCGGCGGCGGTCCCGGGTGCTGGGCTGACATCGAGGATGTCAGCCCGCACCGGGGGGCACAGCGATCGACCTCTGAGCGCGTCCTCCGCCGGCAACACTACCTGCGGGTGGACGCGCTGAGCGCGTCCTCCGCAGTGAAAGGGTTAAACAATACCAAAACACGTTTCACCCTTTTATGTGGCTTCCTCAGTCGGTAATGTGATGTAACTGGTTCTTTCTTTGGATGTAAAGAGTCAATCTTTTTCAGAACTGCAAAATACATGAGCCATGCACCAATAGTGGGCACTATTCCACAATGAACACTAGCTGTAGCGTTCATATGAGTACCTGTTATTGCTAGGATAAGTAACTTTAACATATGCCCCCTATGTTACCTTCCCGATGCTAAACCTGTGAAAATTCCGTTAACACATCAGTTTTTGCTCTAGCTTGAGCGAGTTTACTGTACTTTGCGCTCCCCATGTTAAGTATAGGATGTGCAATCAGTAATTAGAGTTAGGGTAAGTAAGGTATTACAAAGTCCTAGCGCTAATTACCACAACGATACGCAAACCTAAAATTTAACGACACTTAAAAGCTGGTGCTAACTGTTTCCGCTTTTGTGAAATCATTTAGCAACCCCAAAACCCGCCAATAAATCTAATACTCACCTTTCATCCTGCGGTGAGAACAGTGGCCCGATTTGACGCTTCTCCTGGTCATATGCAGAGTGAGACTCGAAACAAATACTTCTCAGACTCACTCTGCAATCACTTTTCGGCGCTACGCCATCTCGCTGGAGGCCTGTTCTGAGTCGAACCTGTCCTGTTAAACCGCTGTATGGTCTTGGCCACGGTGCTGCAGCTCAGTTTCAGAGTGATGGCAATCTTCTTATAGCCTAGACTATCTTTATGTAGAGCAACAAATCTTTTTTTTCAGATCCTCAGAGAGTTCGTTGCCATGAGGCGCCATGGACAAACTTGAAAATGAGAGCAATCTCAATGTATCCTTCCTGGTAAAATACTTTATAAATAAATAAATAAAATAAATGTTGAACTTCCAGGGAATTGTATTCGAGAGAGAGAGAGCAATACCACCAAATTTAGCACACCTGCTCCCCATTCACACCTGAGAACTTGCAACACTAGCGAGTCACTTGACACCGGGGAGGGAAAATGTCAAATCGGGCCCAATTTGGACATTTTCACTTAGGGGTGTACTCACTTTTGTTGGCAGCGGTTTAGACATTAATGGCTGTGTTGAGTTATTTTATGGGGACAGCAAATTTACACTGTTATACAAGCTGGTCACTCACTACTTTACATTGTAGCAAAGTGTCATTTCTTCAGTGTTGTCACATGAAAAGATATAATAAAATATTTACAAAATTGTGTGGGGTGTACTCACTTCTACGAGATACTGTACTAATATGAGAGCATACTGAAACATAGCAAAGAGATGACAAAATGAGGTTCCAGATGTCCCAAGGATTACCTAGCAATACATTGATTAAATTATTTAAAATGTGAGCTCTCATAGATATAGCTGCAATACACAAAGACAATAGCATTCGCATGATTTACAACAGGATACACATAATGACTTCAACGCTTAAAGAATATTTCTAAGATCTCAAGAAATCTTATTACCTAATGATAATAAAAGATCAAAGCAGATCATAACTCTCTTTCTGTTCCTTAACTAGAAAAAAAAAATTGAGCTGATGATTTTGTTTCTTTTAGGCTAGGGACAGATGAGCGCATTTTCTGCGGCCACCGTCAAAATGTACGTCGATGCGTGCGCACGCATTTTTTCACGGAATACGCTTAAGTGGTCAGACGATGCGCAATTCTGGACCTATTTCATGACGATGGGGTGAAAAGAAGTCTAGGGAAATCCGGCTGTTTGAACGTTATGTTGGCCGCACACTAGCAGCGTCTGACATCTCCTAATCACGCACACACGCTGCTATGCGGCCGCAGCGCACTCTGTATGTCAGTACCAGCGGTTTAACGTTCTCGAAAAAATGCGTTCATTTTCCACTTGCGTTGCGCGGCCGGACTTTTGTGCGACCGTACTTCGTATATTGGCTGTCATTGCCCGGCATCTGCTGCTAGTGCGGCCGTAATTATGTGCGCCAGAACGCGCGTTCGCACTGCCTCAGTCTGACCCTAGCCTTAGCCTTCAGGACCAATGGTTTCCCGAACTGCTTTTTACTGGGACTAGTCTTTCTTCTTGATGGAATCCCTTGTTTATTTTGTCTTCATTTCGTTTGGCAACATATTTTCTGCTATACTTCATATGAAGACCCATTCTCTTTAATATTTTTATTAGTGATATTGCAGAAGGTATTAATGGAAAAGTATGTCTTTTTGCTGATGACACAAAGATTTGCAACAGGGTTGACGTTCCTGGAGGGATCAGCCAAATGACAAATGATTTAGGTAAACTAAAAAAATGGTCGGAGCTGTGGCAATTGAGTTTTAATGTGGATAAGTGCAAGATAATGCACCTGGGACGTAAAAACCCAAGGGCTGAATATAGAATATTTGATACAGTCCTAACCTCAACATCTGAGGAAAGGGATTTAGGCTAGGGTCAGACGAACGCATTTTTCACGTGCGTTTAGCTGCACGAAATCACGGCCGTACTAGCAGCAAATGACGTCCAATGCCGGGGAACATACGACGAACGGCCGCACGAAAGTTCGTCCGCGCAACGCAAGTGGCCAACGAACGCATTTTTTCGAGAACGTCAAACCGCTACTACTGACGTACAGAGTGCGCTGCGGCCGCATTGCGGCGTGTTTGTGTTATTAGGAGACGTCAGACGCTGCTAATGTCCGGCTAACATAACGTCCAGACACAAAAAGTGTTTTATTGACGATCCGTACAAAATCACGGACGAACAGGCGCATCGTATGACCGCTGTCGCGTAGTCCGGGAAAAAATACGTACGTTCGTTCGACCGCACTTTTTCACGGACAACGTGAAAAATGCGTTCGTCTGACCCTAGCCTTAGGGGTTATTATTTCAGAGGATCTAAGGGTAAGTAGTCAATGTAATAGAGCAGCAGGAAATGCTAGCAGAATGCTTGGTTGTGTAGGGAGAGGTATTAGCAGTAGGAAAAGGGAAGTGCTCATGCCACTGTACAGAGCACTGGTGAGACCTCACTTGGAGTACTGTGTGCAGTACTGGAGACCGTATCTCCAGAAGGATATAGACATCTTAGAGAGAGTTCAGAGAAGGGCTACTAAAATGGTGTACGGCTTGAAGGAGAAAAGTTACCAGGAAAGGCTTAATGATCTTAACATGTACAGCTTGGAAAAAAGACGAGACAGAGGAGATATGATAGAAACATTTAAATACGTAAAGGGAATCCACAAGGTAGAGGAAGGGAGTATATTTAAAAAGAAACAAAGTAGCAAAAAAAGAGGACATAGTCTTAGATTAGAGGGGCAAAGGTTTAAAAGTAACATCAGGAAGCATTATTTTACTGAGCGGGTGGTGGATACATGGAACAGCCTTCCAGTTGAAGTGGTAGAGGCCAAAACAGTAATTGAATTTAAGCAAGCATGGGATAGGCATGGGATAGGCATAAGGCTATCCTAAACAAAAGATAAATCCAGGTAAAGTATCCATGTAATTGGGCAGACTAGATAGGCCGAAAGGTTCTTATCTGCCGACATTTTTCTATGTTTCTATGTTTCTAAGACTTACTGAAGCATTTGATTTACATGTGCTGTATTTAAGATCTTTGGTGTGCAAGATCGTCTGTATGTATTGATACGTAGTTACAAGTCCTTCTTCCCAGTAGTGTATTAGTACGTAGTTACAAGTCCTTCTTGTTGTATCTGTTATTGCTGGTGACCCAAACATGTCATCCGCCCCAGGCCACAGGAAACTGATTGCGACTAATTCTTTCCTTCTATCACGCACGCTTCCTTTGTGACAGTACACATTTTGCCCCTATAGCCACTGTTAAACCAACATCGTAGCGATATCACATACGTCATCTGATGTCATGCTTTTGAAAAAAACATTGGCAGTACTGAATATTGCTTATAAAGAGGTTTTATCCTCTACTAATCAATAGGGATGTGCACCTTTTTTTTTCTATTCGTTTCAGTTCGGCTTGTTTGGGGTTTTAAAATTTTTGTTTCTGATCGTTTCGGACAATTTTCGTTTCGGCTCGTTTTTCGTATCGACTTTTTTTGTGATATCGGAAATTTTAGGGTTTTTTCGGAAAGTCTTTTCTCCTCGTTTCAAAGTGTCTATTCGTTTTGACTTAAACTAATGGTATTTCGGATGATCTGATATTTCTGTCAATACGGTAATTATTTTTTTTTGAGAAAGTATTTTACCAGGAAGGATACATTGAGATTTCTCTCATTTTCAAGTATGTCCTGGGTGGCGAGTATGTACCGTTAGGTGTCTTCCCCAAGTACACTTACTGGAGAGGTGCTCGCTGCCAATTCTATCGTTTTCTATTGAATAAAGATCCTTTTTTTCTTATGAATATGCATTGCACAACTTTATTTAATCATATTAAAATGGTATGAAAGGAACAAAAATGAACAAAACGATTTAAAAAACGCAAAAATACTAACCCAAATGGTCTGAGTTTAAAAATAAAAACAAGAACAAAGGTTTTAAAATAGAAAAAAAGCTGAACAAAATTATCTGAAACAGAAAAAAGAAAACCCAGAACAAATAAAGTGATTTAAAATGAAAAAAAATAATTATAAATTAATGCAGCATATGAATCCACACACTGCTGGGAAGCGCCTCTCTGCAGTATAATTAATGCAGCTTATGAATCCACACACTGCTGGGAAGCGCCTCTCTGCAGCATAATTAATGCAGCATATGAATCCACACACTGCTGGGAAGCGCCTCTCTGCGGTATAATTAATGCAGCATATGAATCCACACACTGCTGGGAAGAAGCGCCTCTCTGCAGTATAATTAATGCATCATATGAATCCACACACTGCTGGGAAGCGCCTCTCTGCGGCATAATTAATGCAGCATATGAATCCACACACTGCTGGGAAGCGCCTCTCTGCGGTATAATTAATGCAGCATATGAATCCACACCCTGCTGGGCAGCGCCTCTCTGCAGTATAATTAATGCAGCATATGAATCCACACACTGCTGGGAAGAGGCGCCTCTCTGCGGTATAATTAATGCAGCATATGAATCCATACACTGCTGGGAAGAAGCGCCTCTCTGCGGTGTAATTAATGCAGCATATGAATCCACACACTGCTGGGAAGCGCCTCTCTGCGGTATAATTAATGCAGCATATGAAGCCACACACTGCTGGGAAGCGCCTCTCTGCGGTATAATTAATGCATCATATGAATCCACACATTGCTGGGAAGAAGCGCCTCTCTGCGATATAATTAATGCAGCATATGAATCCACATACTGCTGGGAACAAGCACCTCTCTGCGGTATAATTAATGCAGCATATGAATCCACACACTGCTGGGAAGAGGCGCCTCTCTGCGGTATAATTAATGCAGCATATGAATCCACACACTGCTGGGAAGCACCACTCTGCGGTATAATTAATGCAGCATATGAATCCACACACTGCTGGGAAGAAGCGCCTCTCTGCAGTATAATTAATGCATCAAATACTAACCCAAATGGTCTGAGTTTAAAAATAAAAACAAGAACAAAGGTTTTAAAATAGAAAAAAAGCTGAACAAAATTATCTGAAACAGAAAAAAGAAAACCCAGAACAAATAAAGTGATTTAAAATAAAAAAAAATAATTATAAATTAATGCAGCATATGAATCCACACACTGCTGGGAAGCGCCTCTCTGCAGTATAATTAATGCAGCTTATGAATCCACACACTGCTGGGAAGCGCCTCTCTGCGGCATAATTAATGCAGCATATGAATCCACACACTGCTGGGAAGAAGCGCCTCTCTGCAGTATAATTAATGCATCATATGAATCCACACACTGCTGGGAAGCGCCTCTCTGCGGCATAATTAATGCAGCATATGAATCCACACACTGCTGGGAAGCGCCTCTCTGCGGTATAATTAATGCAGCATATGAATCCACACCCTGCCGGGCAGCACCTCTCTGCAGTATAATTAATGCAGCATATGAATCCACACACTGCTGGGAAGAGGCGCCTCTCTGCGGTATAATTAATGCAGCATATGAATCCACACACTGCTGGGAAGAAGCGCCTCTCTGCGGTATAATTAATGCATCATATGAATCCACGCACTGCTGGGAAGCGCCTCTCTGCGGCATAATTAATGCAGCATATGAATCCACACACTGCTGGAAGCGCCTCTCTGCGGTATAATTAATGCAGCATATGAATCCACACACTGCTGGGAAGCGCCTCTCTGCGGTATAATTAATGCATTCATATGAACCCACACATTGCTGGGAAGAAGCGTCTATCTACGATATAATTAATGCAGCATATGAATCCACACACTGCTGGGAAGCGCCTCTCTGCGGTATAATTAATGCAGCATATGAATCCACACACTGCTGGGAAGCGCCTCTCTGCGGTATAATTAATGCATCATATGAACCCACACATTGCTGGGAAGAAGCGCCTATCTACGATATAATTAATGCAGCATATGAATCCACACACTGCTGGGAACAAGCAACTCTCTGCGGTATAATTAATGCAGCATATGAATCCACACACTGCTGGGAAGCACCACTCTGCGGTATAATTAATGCAGCATATGAATCCACACCCTGCCGGGCAGCACCTCTCTGCAGTATAATTAATGCAGCATATGAATCCACACACTGCTGGGAAGCACCACTCTGCGGTATAATTAATGCAGCATATGAATCCACACCCTGCCGGGCAGCGCCTCTCTGCGGTATAATTAATGCAGCATATGAATCCACACACTGCTGGGAAGCACCACTCTGCGGTATAATTTAGGCTAGGGTCAGACTGAGGCAGTGCGAACGCGCGTTCTGGCGCACTTAATCACGGCCGTGCTAGCAGCAGATGCCGGGCAATGACGGCCAATATACGAAGTACGGTCGCACAAAAGTCCGGCTGCGCAACGCAAGTGGAAAATGAACGCATTTTTTCGAGAACGTTAAACCACTAGTACTGACGTACAGAGTGCGCTGCGTCCGCTAGCGGCGTGTGTGCGTGAATTGGAGACATCAGACGCTGCTAATGTCCGGCCAACATAACGTCCAGATGCAAGAAGTGTTTTATTGATGATCCGTACAAAATCACGGATGAAACTGCGCATAGTATGACCGCTATTGCGTATTCCGTGAAAAAATACGTCCATTCTTCGAACGCACATTTTCACGGACAACGTGAAAAATGCGTTAGTCTGACCCTAGCCTAATGCAGCATATGAATCCACACACTGCTGGGAAGAAGCGCCTCTCTGCAGTATAATTAATGCATCAAATACTAACCCAAATGGTCTGAGTTTAAAAACAAAAACAAGAACAAAGGTTTTAAAATAGAAAAAAAGCTGAACAAAATTATCTGAAACAGAAAAAAGAAAACCCAGAACAAATAAAGTGATTTAAAATGAAAAAAAATAATTATAAATTAATGCAGCATATGAATCCACACACTGCTGGGAAGCGCCTCTCTGCGGCATAATTAATGCAGCATATGAATCCACACCTGCTGGGAAGCGCCTCTCTGCAGTATAATTAATGCATCATATGAATCCACACACTGCTGGGAAGCGCCTCTCTGCGGCATAATTAATGCAGCATATGAATCCACACACTGCTGGGAAGCGCCTCTCTGCGGTATAATTAATGCATCATATGAACCCCACATTGCTGGGAAGAAGCGCCTATCTACGATATAATTAATGCAGCATATGAATCCACACACTGCTGGGAACAAGCAACTCTCTGCGGTATAATTAATGCAGCATATGAATCCACACACTGCTGGGAAGCACCACTCTGCGGTATAATTAATGCAGCATATGAATCCACACCCTGCCGGGCAGCACCTCTCTGCAGTATAATTAATGCAGCATATGAATCCACACACTGCTGGGAGAGGCGCCTCTCTGCGGTATAATTAATGGCAGCATATGAATCCACACACTGCTGGGAAGAAGCGCCTCTTGCGGTATAATTAATGCATCATATGATCCACGCACTGCTGGGAAGCGCCTCTCTGCGGCATAATTATGCAGCATATGAATCCACACACTGCTGGGAAGCACTCTCTGCGGCATAATAATTAATGCAGCATATGAATCCACACACTGCTGGGAAGCGCCTCTCTGCGGTATAATTAATGCAGCATATGAATCCACACCCTGCCGGGCAGCACCTCTCTGCAGTATAATTAATGCAGCATATGAATCCACACACTGCTGGGAAGAGGCGCCTCTCTGCGGTATAATTAATGCAGCATATGAATCCACACACTGCTGGGAAGAAGCGCCTCTCTGCGGTATAATTAATGCATCATATGAATCCACGCACTGCTGGGAAGCGCCTCTCTGCGGCATAATTAATGCAGCATATGAATCCACACACTGCTGGGAAGCGCCTCTCTGCGGTATAATTAATGCAGCATATGAATCCACACACTGCTGGGAAGCGCTCTCTGCGGTATAATTAATGCATCATATGAACCCACACATTGCTGGAAGAAGCGCCTATCTACGATATAATTAATGCAGCATATGAATCCACACACTGCTGGGAAGCGCCTCTCTGCGGCATAATTAATGCAGCATATGAATCCACACACTGCTGGGAAGCGCCTCTCTGCGGTATAATTAATGCAGCATATGAATCCACACCCTGCGGGCAGCACCTCTCTGCAGTATAATTAATGCGGCATATGAATCCACACACTGCTGGAAGAGGCGCCTCTCTGCGGTATAATTAATGCAGCATATGAATCCACACACTGCTGGGAAGAAGTGCCTCTCTGCGGTATAATTAATGCATCATATGAATCCACGCACTGCTGGGAAGCGCCTCTCTGCGGCATAATTAATGCAGCATATGAATCCACACACTGCTGGGAAGCGCCTCTCTGCGGTATAATTAATGCAGCATATGAATCCACACACTGCTGGGAAGCGCCTCTCTGCGGTATAATTAATGCATCATATGAACCCACACATTGCTGGGAAGAAGCGCCTATCTACGATATAATTAATGCAGCATATGAATCCACACACTGCTGGGAACAAGCAACTCTCTGCGGTATAATTAATGCAGCATATGAATCCACACACTGCTGGGAAGCACCACTCTGCGGTATAATTAATGCAGCATATGAATCCACACACTGCTGGGAAGAGGCGCCTCTCTGCGGTATAATTAATGCAGCATATGAATCTGCACACTGCTGGGAAGCACCTCTCTGCGGTATAATTAATGCAGCACATGAATCCACACACTGCAGGGCAGCACCTCTCTGCGGTATAATTAATGCAGCATATGAATCCACACACTGCTGTGAAGTGCCTCTCTGCGGTATAATTAATGCAGCATATGAATCCACACACTGCTGGGAAGAAGCGCCTCTCTGCGGTATAATTAATGCAGCATATGAATCCACACACTGCTGGGAAGCACCACTCTGCAGTATAATTAATGCAGCATATGAATCCAAACACTGCTGGGAAGCGCCTCTCTGTGGTATAATTAATGCAGCATATGAATCCGCACACTGCTGGGAAGTGCTTCTCTGTGGTATAATTAATGCAGCATATAAATCCACACACTGCTGGGAAGAAGCGCCTCTCTGCGGTATAATTAATGCAGCATATGAATCCACACACTGCTGGGAAGAGGCGCCTCTCTGCGGTATAATTAATGCAGCATATGAATCCACACACTGCTGGCAAGAGGCGCCTCTCTGCGGTATAATTAATGCAGCATATGAATCCGCACACTGCAGGGCAGCACTTCTCTTCTCTGCAGTATAATTAATGCAGCATAGTTTCTTCAATTTAACCCTTTCGCTGCTGGGCCATTTCACGCCTGTGTGCTGGGCTCATTTTTACCGGTTTCGCTCATCATGTTTTAACGCGTTTTGAAGCCTTATGTTATTATATGACCCAGACATATTGATATTATATCGTTCTTTCCGGCAGACTCGGCAGATTCATAATATATCATTATTATATGTATACGTCTGTGTTATATGTATGTGTATCCTGTCTGTATATTAGAACTTAGGCTAGGGTCAGACGAACGCATTTTTCGCATCGTCCGTAAAACAGTGCGTCAGAACGCATGGACGTACTTTTTCACGGAATGCGCGATAGCGGTCTTACGATGCGCATTTACGGCCGTGATTTCATACGGATCCAAACCAGGAAACTTTGGGTGTCTGGACGTTATGTTGGCCGGACATGAGCAGCGTCTGACGTCTCCTAATCACACACACACGCGGCTATGCGGACGCAGCGGACGCAGCGCACTCTGTACATCAGTATTAGCGGTTCGACGTTCTTGCGAAAATGCGTTAGTTTGCCGCTTGCGTTGTGCGGCCCAACTTTCGTGCGGCCGTACTTCGTGTGTGGGCCTGCGTTGGACGTCATTTGCTGCTACCACGGCCGTAATAAAGTGCGGCTAAATGCACGTTCGCATTGCGTTCGTCTGACCCCAGCCTTAAAATGCAATAAAATTAGTATTTTCAATAATTTACAACGTGTAAAGTGGTTTTTTTTCACATTTTAACATGCGAGCGTTTACGGTTATATTTTCTATGAGTTGAGCTTGTTAAAAAAATTAGAAATAGGGGACTTCTTACACTTTTTTGGGGAAAATTACACGATTTTTAACTAACGCACCCTATACAAAAATCGTTAGTGCAGCATCATTATTCACATTATAATTGAAATGGGAACAATATTGCTGCATTAACAAAACAAAAAAAAACTGTTTATTTATTGTTTTTTAAATATTTTTTATTTTCATTTTTATTTTTATTTTTCTTCTTAACTTTTAACATGGTCAGGATTGGTATTGTTGGAAAGGCCATGCTCTGGCCGATACAAGGATACCAAACATTAACCCCTAGCTGCCACGGATCGGGAGATAGGGGGTTCATTGGAACCCCCTATCTTCACCATTGGTGGCAGCTAGGGGTTAACGCCAGAACTTTATCCGAGGTCCCAATGTGAAAAAAAAATAGATGAAGTCTATTTTCTTTCACATTGGGACTTTGGATAAACACTTCAGCCATCTATTTTCTACAGATCAGCACTGTGGATAGCAACAACTTGTTGCTAGACACAGTGCTGATCTGTAGAAAATAGTCGGCTGAAGTGTTTAACGGAAGACTTACTCTATCCGAGGTCTGCTATCCGAGGACTTTGGATAGATTTCGACTATTTTTTTTTCATTTCGGGATAGTCGAAATCTATCCATAGAGTAAGTCTTCCGTTATTCACTTCAGCCGTCTATTTTCTACAGATCAGCACCTTGGATAGCAACAACTTGTTGCTATCCAGGGTCCTGATCTGTAGAAAATAGACGGCTGAAGTCAATAATGGAAGACTTACTCTATCCGAGGTCCCGATGTGAAACATCAGGACTTTGGATAGATTTTGACTATCCCGAAATGAAAAAAATAATTAGTCGAAATCTATCCAAAGTCCTCGGATGGAGTAAGTCTTCCGTTAAACACTTCAGCCGACTGTTTTCTACAGATCAGCACCTTGAAAAGCAACAACTTGTTGCTATCCACGGTGCTGATCTGTGGAAAATAGACGGCTGAAGTGTTTAACGGCAGACTTACTCTGCCCAGCAGTGTGAGGATTCATATGCTGCAACTATCGAATTTGAAATAAACTATCAAATGGATATTGACTAACTATCGAATTCGAAATGAAATATCGAATGGATATCGACTAACTATCGAATCGATCGAAAGAATATGAAATTACGGAATCAGCAATGGAACCGAAAAATACAAAGTCCGAAATTAGCGAAAATGGAACCGAAATCACGCATGGAACGAAAATGACTTATGATTTTACAAATTTCACGTTCATACGAAATAACGAAATTATTTTTTTTCGGATCGGAAATTATTTCATATCGGACATATTTCGGAAAATCGTCCGAAGCCGAAGAACCGAATCGGATCGATTCGTGAAAATAACAAATCGGTCCCTACTAATCAAGCTAATTCAGTCTCCCTCTTCACCAAGACCTTGCCCTTGCATAGATTACATTTAGCCTCTTGGTACATTATGTGATATCCCTTATTCCTTCATCCTACTCCTGGTTTCCTAAAATGCTTGTCGACCTGTTGTCAGTGTCACTACACTCTGGCCCCTGGCACCCTCTGTAAGCTCTGCAATCATAGACTATACAGGTTCCTGGACTTTCTGACAGAATTGCCTTGCAGACTCACCTGAACTCCATTGTGTTAACTAGGCCTTCATTTAAGGAAGCTACGCCCTCCTTAGTATGCTTCCACATTGAAGTCCCTGGCTGTCAACCTGGGCATACCTGTCTTCTGATACTCTCCTGAACTCCACAGACTTTTCCTTGTATCCATATTGCTGAACTATCTTGTCAGGCTCCTCGCCGATGGGAAAAAGACTAACAGGGTTATTCAAAGAGCTCCGAATTGCTGGCGAAAGGTAACCGAACGCTGAAATTAAGCATATGGTTACCTTTCCTGGCCATTCGGCAATCCAGAGAGCATGCAGTTCGCCAAATGTTGGCGAATTGCCTGCACATACGGTGCCTGTTCGGTGCCTGTTCGAGGGCAGTGAAATCCCCATAGCTTCGTCTATTCAGAGAACAAAAACCAACTGTGAAAAGTTCCCGAAATGCCCTGCTATTCGGTTGCTTCATTCGACAGGTTTATTCAGGCGAATACCATAGGCTTCAATGTTAAAAATATTCCCGTTTTGATACAAAATCTAATAAACCATTTATTATAATATTCTGCAGTAAAAAGTCTCTCTATTTATAGATACTTTAGGATCTGTTAATCATTTTTCGGGATTTATTTGCAAAAAAGTTTTTTCGTTTATTTTTTTAACTTTTTTCTTTTTTCTGTAACAGCCCTTTTTATTATCATTCGCTGGATCTTATATGTAAATTTTAGACATTTTCGCTCAGTAGTTTGTTTGTAAACAGCGTTTCACTTTTCAAACATTCAAGCGTACTGGTTTTTTTTTTCACTCCATTTGTCTGCGGTGTCGATTTTTACAGCGGCTGCGCTGCACTCTGATCGGCTCCTGCTAGGGTTTCTCCAGCGTGTTCGACTGGGTTAATCCAGATGTTTTTGCGGGTTTCGGTGTGCGTTCGCTGGGTTTTGCAGTGAGTGTTAGGCAGGTTTTCGGCGGCTTCTCCCTGCACTACGATGGCCCTGTGGTGCTTGCTGAATACACCGCAGGGTCGCCGAAATGGGATCGCCGAATCAAGCCAAATTGAAGAGAATGAAAAGTAACCAAACGTGCAGTGACTTTTCGATTCGAATAACCCTGTAAGTGAAGCTCCAGACCAGATTTTACCACTGCCTGGTCTATTGTCCAAGACTTTTATTATTATTATTATTATTATTATTTTTTATTTATAAAGGCGCCAGCATATTCCGCAGCGCTGTACAATAAGCACAGTATAGACAGGGTTACAATACATTGAACAACATTTGACAAACAGTACAGGAGGAGATGAGGGCCCTATTCCGTAGGAACTCACAATCTAGTAGGGTTGGGGTTGGAAACAGGAGGAGAGGACTGTAAGGTGAGAGTGATTGATGGTTGCGTCAGTGAGTTGGGTGGTAGGCTTCCCTAAATAGAATGTTTTCAGGGAGCGTTTGAAGGAAGAGAAGTTAGGGGAAAGTCTGACAGTACGAGGGAGAGCGTTCCAGAGAGTGGGGGCGCGCATGAGAAATCCTGCAGTCTATCATGGGAAGAGGTGATGCGGGGAGAAGCTAGGCGCAGGTCACTGTTTGACCTTAGGAGCAGGCGGGGTGTATTTGGTGATTAGTGAGGACAGGTATGGGAGCTGAGTTAGTGAGGGTTTTGTAGGTAAGGATAGGATTTTGAACTTAATTCTGCAGTGGATGGGGAGCCAGTGAAGGGACTCGCAGAGGGGAGCGGCAGAGACAGAGCGGCGGTGTGAGGTGAATTAGCTGGCGGAGGCGTTCAGGATGGATTGTAGGGGGAGAGGCGGGACAGAGGGAGGCCAGATAAGAGATTATTGCAATAGTCGAGTCGGATTACCAGGGCGTGTATGAGTTGTTTTGTGGTGACAGCGGTAAGAAATGGCCGAATTCTGGAAATATTACGCAGTTGTATCGGCAGAGGAGGAAAGAGACTTGATGTGGGGGATGAAGGAAAGAGCAGAGTCAAGTGTAACTCCAAGGCAGCGAACTTGGTTTGATGGGGTGATGGTGATACCCTCCACCGTGATAGAGAAGTCAGGAGGTGGAGAGGCATTGGAGGGAGGAATAAGTAGGAGTTCAGTCTTTGACATGTTGATCTTTAGGTGGTGAGGCCATCCAGGAGGAGATGCCAGATAAACAGTCACTGACTTTTGAGAGGACAGGGGGAGAGAGATCAGGGGTAGAGAGGTAGATCTGAGTGTCATCGCGTAGAGGTGGTAATTAAAGCCAAAGCTGTTGATGATTTTTCCCAGGGAGGAGGTGTAGATGGAAAAGAGCAGAGGACCAAGGACAGAGAGCAGAGGACCAAGGACAGGTCTTCCCTCACCTTTCCAGCCTCAGGTGTGGGCTGGGCCTGGACTGCTATTTAACCAGATCCAATGCTTAGCTCAGAACTTCTGCATCTTCTTTGGAAGTCCCACTGTATCCTGTGACAACCCCTCATAGCTGTGTCCTGTGGAACCCCTCATTGCATTATCCTGTGGAAACCCCTCATTGCTGTATCCAGAGGTGTAACTAGAAATCTCAGGGCCCCATAGCAAAATGTTGTATGGCCCCCCCGCCTGCAACCTAACACCTTCCCCTGCAGTCTACCCCCCACACTCCAAAAAAAATTAACTAATGCCACTGAACAACACAGTATCACAGAGCATATCACGGAGCTGCACAGCAATAAAACTCACAGTAATGTGCGGTGTGTATGAGCGTATCACAGAGCTGCACAGCAAAAAACTCTCATGGAAATGGGCAGTGTGTGGGTATAAGCATACACAGAATCCACAGCCTTAAACGTTCACAGTAATAGGCATAGGGGTATACACAGGAGCCACAGCAATATTACTCACAGTAATGACTGGGGTGTATGGACACAGAATCCACAGCAATATAACTCAGTCATGTTTGGGGTGTATGGGCATAGAATCCACAGCAATATAACTCAGTCATGGATGGGGTGTATGGGCACAGAATCCACAGCAATATAGCTCACAGTGATGGATGGGGTGTATGGGCACAGAATCCACAGCAATAAAACTCCCAGCAAAGTGCGGTGTGTATGAGTGTACCAGAATCCACAACAATAAAACTCCCAACAATGTGCGGTGTGTATGAGTGTACCAGAATCCACAGCAATAAAACTCCCAGCAATGTGCAGTATGTATCAGAATCCACAGAAATAAAACTCCCAGCAATGTGCGGTGTGTATGAGTGCACCAGAATCCACAGCAATAAAACTTCCAGCAATGTGCGGTGTAGTGTCAGCGTATCAGAATCCACAGCAATAAACCCCCAGCAATGCGCAGTGTGTGTCAGCGTATCAGAATTCACAGCAATAAACCCTCAGCAATGCGCAGTGTGTGCCAGCGTATCAGAATCCACAGCAATAAACCCCCAGCAATGCGCAGTGTGTGTCAGCGTATCAGAATCCACAGCAATAAACCCCCAGCAATGTGCAGTGTGTGTCAGCGTATCAGAATCCACAGCAATAAAACCCCCAGTAATGTGCAGTGTGTGTCAGCGTATCAGAATCCACAGCAATAAAACTCCCAGTAATGTGCAGTGTCTGTCAGCGTATCAGAATCCACAGCAAAAAACCCCAGCAATGCGCAGTGTGTGTGTGAGTGTATCAGAATCCACAGCAATAAACCCTCAGCAATGCGCAGTGTGTGTGAGTGTATCAGAATTCTTTATTATTTACTTGCTGTGTCCTTTCTTTGACGGGTGTGGGGGGCCCGGAGACAGCAGGGGGTCCCTGCAGGCTGCGGAGCCCCATGGCTTTGACTCCATGCAGGGAGTGGGGGTGGATGCCATGCAGGGGGGTGCCCGGTCCTGAATAGCGTGAGAGTCCGTGGAAATAGTGGGCGGCTGGACGCGCGTGCGTGTGTGTGTGTGCAGGTCACGCGGTCCGGCCAGTCAGGTGGAACAGAGACTCAGCACCACCTGACTGGCCGGACCGCGTGACCTGCGCACGCACGCAGCCGCCTCCCCTTCAACACGGACTCTCATGCTTTTCAGGAGTGGGCACCCCCATGCATGGCATCCGGGCCCCCTCAACCCGCGGACCCTTGGGCGGCGCCCGAGGGCCTGACAGGTCAGTACGGGCCCGCTCTTCTTCACCGGGCCCCACTCGGCTGCGGGCCCCATAGCGCCCGCGTGGGTCGCTATGGCGGTAGTTCCGCCATTGGCTGTATCCTGTTGTGACCCCCTCATTGCTGGACTCCACCTGCAATTCCCATCACTGTTTCAGATCCGCTAATTGACAAACTGTGTATGACCTCTGATCTGAACTTTGACCAACCTCTGCCAGCTGCCTGCCACTGACCTATGCTTTTTTTGACCACTCTCCTGCATTACCCTCTGTGTCTCCTTGTCCTCCACCCTCTTTGTCCAGTAAGTGTGTTCATCCACAGTAGTTCATCTGTATCTCCTTGTGTTACTTCTGCAGAAGCGGAATCCATTAGCACCAGCACCTAGCAGAGGGTAACTTTTCAGTAACCGCAGCAGGACGCAATTAGCGTTAGGACTTTGTAATCTTAACGCTAATTAACACTTTGCCCTCCCCATGTTAAGCATAGTAAGCTCGTACTGAAAAGCGCAATCTCCGAATCACTAACGGGTTCAGAATGTAATATGGTGCGCACGCGCTATAGGCCACTTAAGCTAACGTTAGCGCACACACAGGTGAGCGCTAACGTCAGTGTTAACCATGTAATAGGGCCCTATTTTTTTTTATCATAAAAACTGAAGATTTACTTTGATTTGATAGGTATTAGGTAAAGGTATACAATCAGGGCAGTCTGGTCCACACGTGTTTATTATTATTACTATTTCACATGGCGTTGTAACTTGTGTTATCGCTCAGCTTTATTATTTTTTTAAATAATCAGCATCTCATTCAAATTTAAGGTAATTACAGTGTAAATAAGAACATCTACTAAACCATGCAGGATTAATCCTCTACAAAGGGATATATTTTTTGCGTGAAATGTAGTGTTAAATAATGATATAACTAGATAAGGTTTCTTCAAAGATTCTGCAGCGTTTCAAGCACTGGAGATATAACCAAAACTTGCTTTTGTAACCTGCGTTCTAAATTCAGCTAATTGTTATGCACCCTAACTTTGTGATAGAAATATCAGTAACCCCATCTTTCAAGCAGCCATCATGATGTAGCGACATAAGCCCAAATATTCACAAAACAATCTCCATCTATCAGGGTTATTCAAAGAGAATCGAAAAGCCACCGCACGTTTGGTGACTTTTCATTCTCTTTAATTCGGTACGATTTGGCGATCCCATTTCGGCCACCCTGCGGTATATTCAGCAAGCACCACAGGGCCGCCGAAATGCAGGGAAAAGTCGTCGACAACCTGCCGAAAACTCACCTCAAAACAAGGGCGAATGCACACCGAAACCTGCAAAAACATCTGGATTAACCCGCTGAAAACGACAGAAAAACCCGAGCAGGAGCCGATCACAGGCAGCGCAGCCGCCGGAAAAAGCCAACACTGCAGACGAATGGAGTGAATAAATTAAAAAAACAGTTCGCTTGAATGTTTGTAAAGAAACTACGGAGTGAAAATGTCTGAAATTTACATATGAGGTCCAAGGAATGATAATAAAAAGGGCTGTTAACCACTTGAATGCTAAGGACGCGCTCAGCGCGTCCTCAGCATTCCCGCTGGTGTGCTGAGGACGCGCTGAGCGCGTCCTCACATTGGGGTCAGCGTTCGGCCGGGTTCCGGCCGATCGCTGGCCCCTCCGGTGCTGGCTGACATCCTGGATGTCAGCCCGGCATCCGGACCACCAGCCGCCAGAATTAGGTGTCATCGCGGGGCGCGATGACACCTAATTCAGGCCCCCCCCGCATGTGCGGAGGAGGCGCCTGAAAGGGAGGGGGGGGAGGTCCTTCGGACCTCTCTCCCTCCCGATCGGTGGCTCTGCGGGGCTTAACCCAGGCATCATTTGGAAGGGCACAGCCCTGCCCTTCCAAATGATGCCTGGCATTAACCCCTGGGGAGCTGGATCGCGAATCGGCGCTGAAAAGCGCCGGTTCGCGATCCTTTCCCGGAGCTGGCCGACATCTTGGATGTCGGCCAAGCCTCCGGGAACTCCCCCAGGACTGGCGTCATCGCGCGTAGCACGATGACGCCAGTCCTAGAGTTAACCCCTAACTGCCACCAACTGTGGAGATAGGGAGTTCCAATGAACTCCCTATCTCCCGATCCGTGGCAGTTAGGGGTTAAATTTTGGTATGGTTGGATCGGCCAGAGCATGGCCGTTCCAACGATACCAAACATGAAAGTGTAAAATTTTGTAAAAAAAAAAAAATGAAAATAAAAATTAAAAAAATTAAAAAAAAAAAAAAAATACTTTTTTTATTTTTTTGGGTTTGTTTAATGCAGCAATATTGTTCCCATTTCAATTATAATGTGAACAATGATGCTGCACTAACGATTTTTGTATGCGGTGCGTTTGTTAAAAATAGTGTCATTTTCCCCAAAAAAAAAATGTAACGAGACCCCATCTCTAATTTTTTTAACAAGCGCACCCCATACAAAATATAACCGCAATTGCTCGTATGTTAAAATGTGAAAAAAACACTTTACACGTTGTAAATTATTGAAAATACATATTTTATTGCATTTTTTGTTATAATATACAGACATGACATAACGTATACATATAATAATGACATATTATGAATCTACTGAGTCTGACGGAAAGAACGATATATAATATGTCTGGTCATATACTAAAATAAGCCTTCAAAACACGTTTAAACATGATGCGCAAAACAGGTAAAAATGACCTCAGCACAGGGGCGGGAAAAGCCTCAGCAGCGAAAGGGTTAAAGAAAAAATAAGTAAAGTTAAAAAAAAATTTAAATAAAAAAATAAAAATCGGAATTTTTTATTAAAAAAAAGCGAAAAATGCTTAAAATATCCTAAAAATCTATAAATAAAGAGACTCTTTACTGCAGAATATTATAATCAACGGTTTATTAGATATTAAATTAAAACGGGAATATTTTTAACATTGAAGCCTATGGGATTCGCCTGAATAAACCTGTTGAATGCAGCAACCGAATGGCAGGGCATTTCGGCAACATTTCACTGCTGGTTTCTGCTCTCAGAATAGCCGAAGCTATGGGGATTCACTGCCCTCGAACAGGCTCCGAACAGGCACCGTATGTGCAGGTAATTCGCCAACATTTGGTGAACTGCCTGCTCTCTGAATAGCCGAATGGCAAGGAAAGGTAACCGTACGCTGAATTTCAGCATTCGGTTACCTTTCGGCAGCCATTCGGACCTCTTTGAATAACCCTGTATGTTTAATATTCAGATCTTATAGAACGAAACAGATTATTTTGTTGTTCAGCCCAGATACATTAACCTAAAAAAACAAAACTAAAGGTGTAGTTAGAAATACGACCCGGCATCCAAGTTTAGTAATTTTTTGGAATGCTATTCTTCATAAGAGGTGATGGGAGAGGCATCTGCTTTTGTCCAAGTTCTATGTAACCACAAGGAAAAAAGTGAATAAGCAAGAGGAACACTGACTAATGGAAAGCAGACAAGTTATTGAGTATGACAAGGTCAGAAAAAGTTCATTTCAAAATTTCATAATAGTAATAAAACGCAAAAAGAACATTGATGGAACTCCCTAGGTTATGTAATGAAGCTAATGATAATTCCACTACCATTCATGCTTTATGTCCCAGGTTTCCCATAAATATATATGGTTTTGACCATTTATGACACGTTTTATATCGTTACATGTGTAAATCATTTTCATACATTTTAGCAGTGCTTTTGCATTATCTGTGTAAGTTTCTGTAAATAACGCAATTTTTATTATTATTCTTTATTTATATAGTGCCAGATAGGGTTACAATACATTGAGATTAAACAACATTTTGACAAACCAGTACAGGAGGAAACGAGGGCCCTATTTCCTTGGGAACTCACAATCTAGAAGGGTTATTTTACATTTTTTTATCAGCCTTGCTATAACTATATTTGGACAATGTGGAACATCACAACCTTAAATAGATACTGTCACCCCCCATGATTTAGGATTTATTTTATATTTTTTCTGTTTGTGTTGAATCTGCCTTTGCTGCTTACATGATATTTATTTCACAGCTATTTTGTCCCTGCTGGGCTTCTTTAGCTTGCTGCATTCAGCTAGTTCACCCCCTTTGCTCAGTGTCTTGTTAGTCACTTCCTGGTTACATAGCAGCCATTCTGTGCTCACTGCTGTACAAAATTAATGACTTTTTACTATTCTGCTTCCCTAAGCAAAGCTGTGAGGCGTGGGTGCTTTAGACGAGCTGAAGTCTGTATTTGACCAGTACTCACACAATGAAGTTCAGCAGATAGCTTCAACTCAGCAAAACTGACACGTAGAAAGATGAATCCAGTTGAAGAGTTTAATGATCAGACTGCATAATCTGTACACTTACAAGATTGTCAATCTGATCATTAAACTCTTCAACTGGCTTCATCTTTCTACGTGTCAGTTTTGCTGAGTTGAAGCTACAGTTGCAAGAAAAGGTACAGTCAGGTCCAGAAATATTGGGACATCGACCCAATTCTAACATCTTTGGCTCTATACACCACCACTATGGAGTTGGAATGAAACAAACACAATGTGCTTTAACTGAAGAATGTCAGCTTTGATTTGAGGTTATGCACATCCAACTCAGGTGAACGGTGTAGGACCTACAGCAGTTTGCAGATGTGCCTCCCACTTGTTAAGGGACCAAAAGTAATGGGACAGAATAATAATCATAAATCAAACTTTCCCTTCTTAATACTTGCTTGCAAATCCTTTGCAGTCAATCACAGCTTTAAGTCTGGAACGCATAGACATCACCAGACGGTGGGTTTCATCCATGGTGATGCTCTGCCAGGCCTCTACTGCAACTCTCTTCAGTTCCTGCTTGTTCTTGGGGCATTTTCCCTTCAGTTTTGTCTTCAGCAAGTGAAATGCATGCTCAATGGGATTCAGGTCAGGTAATTGACTTGGCCATTGCATAACATTCCACTTATGTCCCTTCAAAAACTCTTTGGTTGATTTTGCAGTATGCTTTGGGTCATTGTCCATCTGCACTGTGAAGCGCTGTCCAATGAGTTCTGCAGCATTTGGCTGAATGTGAGCAGATAATATTGCCCGAAACACTTCAGAATTCATCCTGCTGCTTTTGTCAGCAGTCACATCTATAATATAATTGAGTAAGGCTTGGCGTGTCCGTCGCCAAGCCTTACTCTGCGCATGCGCGCGCAACCAGCGGCGGTTGGTTGTGCGCGCATGCAACCGCCGCGGCACGAGCCGGCTGCTGGCTCGCCGCGGCGGTTACAAGATGCACACAGCAGCCGGTAGAGGTCCCTCCGCCGCTCGGGGGTTGGATGCGCGCGGCAGCCGGGTAGAGGCTGCGCTCGCAGCCTCTACCCGGCTGTCGAGCGCATCCAACCTCCGAGCGGCGCCGGGGAAGTGAAAGTTTCCCCACTTCCGCTCTTTGAAGGACCCAAGCCCCGGTCACGTGACCGCGGCTTGGGTCCTTCAACGAGCGGAAGCGGGAAACCTTCACTTCCCCAGCGCCGCTCAGAAAGGTAAGTATGGGGCGGCTGTCCGAATGCCAATAGAGCATTCGGACAGCCGCCCCATGTCTGAGCTGGGGCATATATCCATGAGCGCTGGGGGGCAGTATCCACGAGCTGGGGGCCAATATCCACGAGCTGGGGCCAATATCCATGAGCTTGGGGGGCAATATCCATGAGCTGGGGGCAGTATCCATGAGCTGGGGGCAGTATTCATGAGCTGGGGGCAGTATCCATAGGCTGGGGGGGGCAATATCCATGAGCTGGGGGCCAATATCCATGAGCTGGGGGCAGTATCCATGAGCTGAGGGGGCAATATCCACGAGCTGGGGGCAGTATCCATGAGCTGGGGGGGCAATATCCATGAGCTGGGGGCCATATCCATGAGCTGGGGGCAGTATCCATGAGCTGGGGGGGCAATATCCATGAGCTGGGGGCAGTATCCATGAGCTGGGGGCAATATCCATGAGCTGGGGGGGCAATATCCATGAGCTGGGGGGCAATATCCACGAGCTGGGGCAGTATCCATGAGCTGGGGGGGCAATATCCATGAGCTGGGGCATATATCCATGAGCGCTGGGGGGCAGTATCCACGAGCTGGGGGCCAATATCCACAAGCGTGGGGCCAATATCCATGAGCTGGGGGGGCAATATCCATGAGCTGGGGGCAGTATCCATGAGCTGGGGGCAGTATCCATGAGCTGGGGGGCAATATCCATGAGCTGGGGGCCAATATCCATGAGCTGGGGGCAGTATCCATGAGCTGGGGGCAATATCCACGAGCTGGGGGCAGTATCCATGAGCTGGGGGGGCAATATCCATGAGCTGGGGGCAATATCCATGAGCTGGGGGGGCAATATCCATGAGCTGGGGGGGCAATATCCACGAGCTGGGGGCAGTATCCAAGAGCTGCGGGCAATATCCATGAGCTGGGGCAGTATCCATGAGCTGGGGGCAGTATCCATGAGCTGGGGGGGCAATATCCACGAGCTGGGGGCCAATATCCATGAGCTGGGGGCAGTATCCATGAGCTGGGGGGGGGCAATATCCACGAGCTGGGGGCAGTATCCATGAGCTGGGGGCAGTATCCATGACCTGGGGGGGCAATATCCACGAGCTGGGGGCAGTATCCACGAGCTGGGGGCAGTATCCATGAGCTGGGGGGCAGTATCCAGGAGCTGGGGGGCAGTATCCAGGAGCTGGGGGCAGTATCCACGAGCTGGGGGCAGTATCCACGAGCTGGGGGGCAGTATCCACGAGCTGGGGGCAGTATCCACGAGCTGGGGGCAGTATCCATGAGCTGGGGGCAGTATCCAGGAGCTGGGGCAGTATCCATGAGCTGGGGGGCAATATCCAGGAGCTGGGGGGCAGTGTCCAGGAGCTGGGGGGCAGTATCCAGGAGCTGGGGGGCAGTATCCACGTGCTGGGGCAGTATATCCACGAGCTGGGGCAGTATCCACGAGCTGGGCCATATATCCATGAGCTGGGGCAGTATATCCACAATAGACTGCCCTCTGGGCAGGCTTTCCACCTTGTCATCAATAAATACAAGAGAACCAGTTCTATTGGCAGCCATACACGCCCACGTCATGACACTACCACCACCATGCTTGACTGATGAGGGGGTATGCTTAGGATCATGAGCAGTTCCTTTCCTTCTCCATACTCTTCTCTTCCCATCACTCTGGTACAAGTTGATTTTGGTCTCATCTGTCCATAGGATCTTGTACCAGAACTGTGAAGGCTTTGTTAGGTGTTGTTTGGCAAACTCTAATCTGGCCTTCCTGTTTTTGAGGCTCATTAATGGTTTACATCTTGTGGTGAACCCTCTGTATTCACTCTGGTGAAGTCTTCTCTTGATTGTTGACTTTGACACACATACACCTACCTCCTGGAGAGTGTTCTTGATCTGACCAACTGTTGTGAAGGGTGTTTTCTTCACCAGGGAAAGGATTCTTCGGTCATCCACCACAGTTGTTTTCCATGGTCTCCCGGGTCGTTTGGTGTTGCTGAGCTCACCGGTGCGTTCCTTCTTTTTGAGAATGTTCCAAACAGTTGTTTTGGCCACGCCTAATGTTCTTGCTATCTCTCTGATGGGTTTGTTTTGTTTCTTCAGCTTAATGATGGCTTGCTTCACTGATAGTGACAGCTCTTTGCATCTCATCTTGAGAGTTGACAGCAACAGATTCCAAATGCAAATAGCACACTTGAAATGAACTCTGGGCCTTTTATCTGCACATTGTAATATGGGTAATGAGGGAATATCACACACCTGGCCATGGAACAGCTGAGAAGCCAATTGTCCCATTACTTTTGGTCCCTTAACAAGTGGGAGGCACATCTGTAACTACTGTAAATCCTACACCGTTCACCTGAGCTGGATGTACATACCCTCAAATTAAAGCTGACAGTCTGCAGTTAAAGCGCATTGTGTTTGTTTCATTCCAACTCCGTTGTGGTGGTGTATAGAGCCAAAGATGTTAGAATTGTGTCGATATCCCAATATTTCTGGACCTGACTGCATGTGAACCCTTTTTGATTACGTGGAGGTTTGCATGAATTGGTCATAAAATGTGCTCTAATCTTCATCTAAGTCACAACAATTTGAAAAACACAGTCTACTTAAAATAATACAACACAAACATTATATGTTTTCATGTTTTTATTGACAGAACATGTACACATTCACAGTGCAGGGCGGAAAAGTATGTGAACCTTTGGACTTAATAACTGGTTGACCCTCCTTTGGCAGCAATAACCTCAACCAAATGTTTCCTGTAGTTGCAGATCAGACCCGCACAACGATCTGGAGTAATTTTGGACCACTCCTCTTCACAAAACTGTTTCAGTGTAGCAATATTCTTGGGATGTCTGGTGTGAATCGCTCTCTTAAGGTCATGCTACAGCATTTCAATTGGGTTGAGGTCAAGACTCTGACTGGGCCACTCCAGAAGGCGTATTTTGTTTTGTTGAAGCCATTCTTTTGTTGAATTACTTGTATGCTTTGGGTCATTGTCCTGTTGCATCACCCAGCCTCTGCGGAGCTTCAGTTGGCAGACAGATGGTCTTATGTTTTCATGCAAAATGTCTTGATAAACTCTGGAATTCATTTTTCCATCAATGACAACAATCCGTCCAGGCTCTGAGGCAGCAAAGCAGCCCCAAACCATGATGCTCCCTCAGCCATGTTTTACAGTGGGGATGAGGTTTTGATGTTGGTGTGCTGTGCCTTTTTTTCTCCACACATAGTGTTGTGTGTTTTTTCCAAACAACTCAATTTTGGTTTCATCTGTCGACAGAATATTTTGCCAGTAGTGCTGTGGAACATCCAGGTGCTCTTTTGCAAACTTCAAACGTGCTGCAATATTCTTTTTGGACAGCAATGGCTTCCTCCGTGGTGTCCTCCCATGTACTCCATTCTTGTTTAATGTTTTCCTTATTGTAGATGTGTCAACAAAAATGTTAGCATGTGCCAGAGATTTCTGTAAGTCTTTAGCTGACACTCTAGGATTCTTCTTTACCTCATTAAGCATTCTGCGCTGTGCTCTTGCAGTCATCTTTACAGGACGACCATGTCTAGGGAGAGTAGCAACAGTGCTGAACTTTCTCCATTTGTAGACAGTCTTTCTTACCGTGGACACATGAACATCAAGGCTTTTGGAGATACTTTTGTAACCCTTTCCAGCTTCATGCAAGTCAACAATTCTTGATCATAGGTCTTCTGAGAGCTCTTTTCTGCGAGGCATGGTTCACATCAGGCAGTGCTTCTTGAAACCAGTAAACACAAAACTGGTATGTGTTTTTAAAGGGCAGGACAGCTTTCAGCAACACATCCAATAATATCACACTGATTGGACTCAAGGTTGGCTCACTCCTGGCTCCAATTAGCTCTTGGAGAAGTCATTAGGCTAGGGGTTCACATACTTTTTCCGCCCTGCACTGTGAATGTTTACATGTTATGTTGAATAAACACATGAAAACATATAATGTTTGTGTTGTATTATTTTAAGCAGACTTTGTTTTTCAAATTTTTGTGACTTAGATGAAGATCAGAGCACATTTTATGACCAATTCATGCAAAACTCCACGTAATCTCAAAGGGTTCACATACTTTTTCTTCCCGCTGTATATACGATTTCCACAGAGTAGGCGCACTCGAGGACCTCTTCTGGGACGTATGCACCAAGGCAGTAAGACAGGACGAGTGCAGAACTTTGTGGATTTATTATATATATATATATATATATATCTGACAGTGCCTCCAATACCAATGGTAGAGTTTGGTTATTTACCCTTAAAATAAGAATTAATAACCAATCAATGAATATACGTCTTAACAAATATAAGATCAGAGCACATTTTATGACCAATTCATGCAAAACTCCACGTAATCCTAAAGGGTTCACATACTTTTTCTTGCAAATGTATCTGCTGAACTTCATCGTGTGAGTACTGGTCAAATACAGAATTCAGCTAGTCTAAGCACCCACGCCTCACAGCTTTGCTTAGGGAAGCAGAATAGATACACAGGCTGAAAAAAGACGTGCGTCCATAGCGTTCATTCTTTCACACATCACTTTCTGCTGTTGATCCAAAAGAAGACAAAAAACCCAGTCTGAAGCGTTCGCCGAATATGCAATATAGTGGGAATAAATTCCTTCTTGACCCCAGAAAGGAGTCAGATTTCTCCTTGGATCAAGCAGCCATTTAGATCTTATAACTCTTAAGGGGTTATTCAGAGAGAGCTGACCTGGCCCTGAAATGGCACAGAACAGGGAATTTCCCCATACGGTGCCATTTCCTGGACATTCGGCTATTCAGAGAGCAGGCAGTTTGCCAAATTTCTGCCAGCAAGTACAGTGCTGTTCGAAGGCAGTGAAATCCTCCATAGAGAAGCAATGATTATTCTATTCAGAGAGCACCGAACAGCAGTGGAAAGTTGTCAAAATGACCTGATATTCCGTGGTTTCATTCGACAGGTTTATTCAAGCGAACCCCATAGGTTTCAATGTTAAAAATATTTTGGTTTTGATCCAATATCTAACAAACCGTTTATTATTTTAATCTGCAGTAAAAAGTCTCTTTATTGATTTTCTTAGAATCTTTTGGGCATTTTTCAGGTTTTTTTCGGCAAATTTCTTTCCCATTTCTTTTTTAATAGCGGATTTTCTTTTTTCTGTAACAGTCCTTTTTATTATCATTCATAGGATCTTATATGTACTGTAAATTCCAGGTATTTTCGTTCAGTAGTTTTTTTGCAAACAGTTGTTCAGTTTTGAAACTTTCAATCATTTTGCTTTTGCTTTTTTTTTACCCCGTTCATGAGCTTGTCGACTTTTTCCGGCAGCTGGTCTGCGCTGTGTTTGATGGCTCGTTGGCTTTTTCCAGACTTGTTCAGCATGTTTTTTTGCAGCTGTTTGAGTGATCCTATACTTTGGAACATATCGGATGCGTTTATCGGCTGGATTTCGACAGGAGTTCTGCGGGTTTTGGATGGTTGTGCAGCAGATTTTCGGGTCTGATCCCTACACTCCGGGAACCCTGTGGTGAATGCTGAATTCACCACAGGGTGGAGAAATTTGATTTCCCGAAGTGCAGGGAACGGGAGAGCACCTAGAATGTCGGCGCTCTGATTAACCCCCTTACTATTCTGTTTTTGCAGGAAGTCATCCAGTCGTTGTTTAAAACCCAACCACCTCAACAGGCAGAGAATTCCACAGCTTTATTGTTCTCACTGTAAAAAAAAACATTATCAGGTCTATTCACTAAAGGTGAAACTCAGGAGAATTGGCAGAAGTGAAAATTCTAGGTCAAAATAGCCAAACCAGAAAAATTCTCCCATTTATCTCACTTTCCAAATCAGCTATTTGGTCTAGATTGTTCTCTTCTCCTGACAATTCTCCTGGTTTTCACCTTTACTGAACAGACCTGTATGTATGCTTTAGGCTGAATTTCCTTTTCAATATTGTACTGATTTGACCGCCAGGCCATGCAAACCAGGAAGTAAGCGGTAAAACACGAGGAAACACACTGTACTCTCCCTTAATAAAAGGAGACACTAGGTAAACCTCGGATTCCCCATTTTTCTTCCACATATCGACTGAGGAAGGCGCAGGAACAGCACCGAAACGCGTCTCGAGATACTACACCACCCCCCAGTGGTGTATTTAGGTTTTGTGCTGCCCTAGGCCTGACTAAATTCGTGCACCCCCTAATTTAAATTTGAGGCACCTCTTCCTGTCAAGGACACACCTCTTCCTGGTTAATCCCCACCCTTCCTCTTTAAGCTCCACCTTTTCCTCTTAGAGCTCCGCCTTTTCCTCTCTTTATATTAAAAGTGGATACCAAGTGCCTACTTGTATATTTTGTATACCATTTCAAATGTATCTATTGAGATAAATAAAATTATGAAATGTTTAAATTCAAGCATTTTTACAAAGAACAACCACGCATGTCAAGTATACTGGATCAGAGCCGCTCTAATTGTTTGAACAATAAAATCCACAGAAACGTGCACTGCATATGAGCGTATCACAGAACTGCACAGCAATAAAACCCACAGAAATGTGTACTGTGTATGAGCATATCACAGAACTGCACAGCAATAAAACTCACAGTAATGTGCAGTGTGTATGAGCGTATCCCAGAGCTCCAGGGCAATACAACTCACAGTACTATGCAGTGTGTATCACAGAATCCACAGCAATAAAACTCCCAGCAATGCAATGTTTGGTGTGTGTCAGCGTATCAGAATCCACAGCAATAAAAATTCCAGCAATGCAATGTGCATTGTGTAGGAGTGTATCAGAATCCACAGCAATAAAACTCCCAGCAATGCAATGTGTGGTGTGTATGAGTGCATCAGAATCCACTGCAATAAAACTCCAGCAATGCAATGTGTGATGTGTATGAGTGCATCAGAATCCACTGCAATAAAACTCCCAGCAAACCGAGTGTATATGAGCACACAGCAATTATTTATTCTACATTTACCGGCCTCCGTCCGCGGTAGGGCTGTGTGCAGAGTCAGCAGGGACTGTGTACAGACTCAGCAGGAGGTCCATCCAGGCCACGTTAGGATTGCGGCTGTGCCTGTGCGTGGAGCCATCTTGTCAGCAGTGGGGTGTCACTGCCAGAGGGTGCACGTGGCTTTGATTCCCTTCCCAGTGGGTGTTCAGTCCAGAATAGAGTGACAGTCCATGTTAACGAAAGGGTGGGCAGCTGCATGCATGCGTGTCACGTGGTTCAGCCAGTCAGGTGGTACTGAGACTCGTAGCACCTGACTGGCCGGACCGAGTGTGACCTGCACGCACGCAGCCTCACCAGGAGCCAGGCAGCTCAATGACAAATTTCTATAACTGCAGTGCTGGTTAAGGAAAGGTCCACTTTAAACAGCAGTAAGCAGACAGGGCTTCATATTCTGCTGATACCCCCGCCCTTTACCTGCCGTTTACGGTCATCTTCTCTCTCTGCACACAAATCACATCCCCCTCCCCTCTCCTAGAGCTGCTGCGGGGCAGGGGAGGAGCTATGGAGGGAGGAGAGGGGGATTTTTATTCTATTCGATTTTATTCCGTATGCAAACGCCCTGCTCCGCTGCTCGTTGTTTGAGAACACAGCTCAAAGCTGACACACAGTGACAGTGACACCTCCTAGTACCCCCTAATGACACCCCAATAATCACTGGTACCTGGGGCGGCCCGCCCTCTGCCACTCCTCTAAGTACACCACTGCTCTGGTGATATGCTCACACACAAGTTTGGCGAACTGCCAGCAAGTACGGTGCTGTTTGAAGGCATTGCAAATCCCCATAGAGAAGTAATGGTTAATCTATTCAGAGAACACCAATCAGCAGAGAAATGGCAGTGAAATGCCCTGATGTTCTGTGGTTTCAATCAGCAGGTTTATTCAGGCGAACCCCATAGGTTTCAATGTTAAAAATATTCCCGTTTTTATGCAATATCTAATAAACCATTTATTATTTTAATCTGCAGTAAAAGTCTTTTTATTTATCAGGTTTTTTTTTTTTTTTTTAGTACCTTTTTAGTAATTTTTCAGATTTTTTTTGGCAAAATTCCCCCCCCTTTATTTTAATAGCGGTTCTTTTTTCTGTAACAGAACTTTTTATTATCAATCATAGGATCTTATATGTAAATTCCAGACATTTTCATTCAGTAGTTCTTTTGAAAACAGCAGGCCATGGGTTTGCGGTGGCAGCATACAGCGGCCGACTCCATGCACTTTGGGGACCCTGCGGTGAATGGTGAATTCACTGCAGGGTGGGGAAATTTTATTCCCCGAATTGCAGGGAACTACAGAACACCAAAATGTTTGCGTCATTTCGGTGCTCTGTGAGTAACCCATTTAGTGGTGAGGTTTTTTGTTGACCCCTGGAAAGTGAAAGCCTAGGCCTTGCCTACCCAGGACATACTTGAAAATTAGTGACATCTCAATGTATCCTTCCTGGTAAAATAATTTGCAAAAGTAAAAAAAGGGGGTGGGGCCACCCGGCGTGCCGCCGCCCCCTGGAAAGTGCCGCCCTAGGCCTAGGCCTTGTTGGCCTAGGCCAAAATACACCAGTGCCACCCCCCATTTTTCATCTGTTAATACTTGTTTTTATATATCAATAAACCCCCCTTTAAGTATACAGGAGTAACTGATTATTAAGCCCAACTTGACCAGGACAGACTTGTGAAGCTTGCCGCGGACACTGTGACCTAAACCTGAGGAAGCAGCTAAGAGAGGTATTGGTGCACACCATTAAGCAGCACCAAATGCCCAGCAGTTGAGCCTGGAGAGATAAGGCTCCTAAATCGGTGAGTGTAACCAACCCTTTCTATTACACCAAGCCATTAACCACTGATGCTGTGCTATGAGAGCACTTTCTCTCTTTTATGTTTCTCCACCTGAGGCAAGGGAGATATTTTAAAGAAGGGAAGTGACCACCCTATAATTGGCACAAGGCGCTTCACTCCAGAGCCCGGACATAAGAGGCTCTGGTATTTGTAAGTGTGCAATTGTTAAATACACGACTCTCCAATGGTCATAAGACGTTGCTGCACTATTATTCTCTCTCTTTCTTCCCTCCTTTTTATCTCCCATTTGGAGTGGAGTCAACTGACGATATAGGAGGAACGACTGCACCCAGTATATTGCAGAGCACATTTGGTGCACATTCTGCCATCTAGGATCTCCGGAAAAGAACATTAAGGACGCTAGATATTCAATACACATAGGAAACTAGCGTAAGGCCATTTATACATCCCTAAGTGATTGCCAATATCTGGACTCGAGCCACACTTTTTATTGCGGCACCTATGCGTATACTTGCACAAATCTGCAGTATATACACCTACTGTCACTGCTGCACTTTAATATTGTGTAAATAGTAGGATCAACTGCGGCACTAGCACTTTCTTATTTAAGAGCCAATTTGCACGACTAAAGTTGCACTTTATATGAACTGTAAAGATTTATGTACGTCTGACGGTCAAATCAGTACAATATTGTAATCTGTTGTATGTAATTATTGTTGCGCCACTAGGACACCTTTCCCCTTTTTTCTGCTGATATTTGCACACCCCTTCAAGAGTCTGTGTTACCCCCTAGACGGCAGCAAAACTAAATAACCACTCTCTTCTAGATATGAGCGCCCACACCGACCCCCCTCTTTCTATTTGAATTTCCTTTCTGTCCAGTCTGAATGGGTGACCCCGTGTCTTGTGTATAGTCCTATTAATCAAGAGGTTTCCAGACAATGGTTTATAACGGCCCCGTATATATTTATATAAGGTTATCAGATCCCCTCTAAGGCGCCGTTTCGCTAAACTAAACAGGTTTAAGCTTGTTAGTCTTTCCTCATAATTTAACCCTTTCATTCCCCTTATTAATTTAGTCGCCCACCTCTGCACTTTTTCTAGCGCTATAATATCGTTTCTTAAAACAGGTGCCCAAAAATCACATGGCATATTGCAATTTACCAAGAGGAATCTACTTACTTTATGTTCTAGAATTCTAAAAAGCTTCATTAGTTTTAGATTTCGTTAGCTTACGTTTGTTTTGGTTTCTTCTCCATTTGACGACTAGACTATTAGTACAGTAAAAATTATGCCAATAATACCTCTTTTGAGCAATGAGATGGATTTAGCTGAAACTCTTTATGATAGAAACCACATACTATATTTAGTGTGTATTATTATTTTTCTTCTTTATTTATGTAGCAGCAGCAGATTCGCAGCGCTGTACAAGGCAAGTGGACAAGGGGTTGGTTCATTGAAACATAAGTACTTTTGAATGACACAAAACTTAAAGTTGGATGGGGCTGGGGGGGTGAAATGGGGAATAATTATAGGTCAGAAAGGAAAGATAGGAGGGAGTGTGGTTTGAGAGAAATCTGAAGGCTGGTGTTAGGATTTTACATTTATCCTGTTGGGTATGGGAAGCCAGCGGAGGGCTTGGCAATGCCACAGATATCTGGTGACACAACATGCAGGACCTTAGAAGTATTGAAGGAAACCCTGCCTAAATAACTGGTCCTTAGGTAGCCGGGCTTGATAGAAAAATGAGGAAAGATAAACAAGTCAAATCAGGAGACCGCAGACACACAAAATACGAGCCAGGGTTAAGGGCAGACAAGAAACAAAGCCATAAATGAAGCCAAGGTCAGGATCTGGAGACAGATGGGGCCATATTACATAGTTGGTGCTAACGTAACCAGAGCTGTTGTAAACTTACCAGAGCCATTATAGCCTATGGAGGATTTAAGTTTACAACTGCTCTGGTTAAGTTAGCACCAACATTGTAATACTGCTCATGGGTACTTAATAAACAAGCCAAAGTCAGGAACCAAATCTAATATAGAAAAGTGATCGTTTGTTTATATGTTTGTGTCAGACCCCGCCCAACTGTTTTTGTTGAAATGGCAGCAAGAAAGAGCAAAGCTTGAGAGTTCCAAACACAAGAGATATAAACACATATCTAAGCTCTGTATTTGTATTAAATTTTAAAACCGTTCTGTAAACTTTGTCATTTAGAACTCTTATCAACAGCTGCAAAAAAGTGTTTGGGCGGCATGCGTGAGTTTTCGCAAACAAGCGTCTTCAAATCGGTGAAGGAACTTTCCCCACTCACCATCAGATAAAATTTCTTTGCCTTAAGGTTGCTAAATGGGGTAATCGGTTACAGAACTGATATATTAAGTTTATCCAAAAATATTGGAAAATTCCAAAACTCACAAGTGGCTATGTGAACGAGCCATCCTTGCCGCTTCGCAAACTAGACCCACCTAGCTCTGAAATGTGACAAGACTGCATTAAAAAAATGCTGATCAACATAATTGAGGGGACAGTCTTGACTGGGAAGGGAAAATGAGAGGATGTAATCATCCCCCACATTCCACTCATTCCGACAGACTTGCCATTCAGTTTCAAGTGTCTACAGTTTCCCATCAGGCTGGCATTCAGTATAACGATTAACAAGGCACAGGGCTAGTCAATCAAGTGCACGGGTATGAACTTGGAATCTCCATGTTTCTTCCACGGCCAATTATATGTTGCCTTTTCTAGAGTGGGCAACGCCAGGTATATTAGCTAGTATCAGATAAAAAGAAGCACTGAAGCAAAAACCATCAGCAAAATATTGAAGAAATCCAGCACAACATGGTATATTGGAAATAGGCTTATTCCATCACCAACAGAACAGACGTTTCGACCTCACATAGGTCTTTGTCCAGTAGATACTTGACAAAGACCTATGTGAGGTCGAAACGTCTGTTCAGTTGGTGATGGAATAAACCTATATCTAATATACCATGTTGTGCTTGATTTCTTCAATATTTTGCTGTCCTGAGGCCTTGGAGTGAGGACCCCCTCCAGATGTGGATATAATCAAGTATGTGAGAACATCTTCTGTATATTGAAGCAAAAACCATGACTGGACAACGGAGGACATTATCAACGGATATTTATAGTCACAAGCTGCTGTCGGTAGGTCATGACATCGGTGTGCTGTGTGTGAATGACACTGAGATCAAGTGACGCCACCAGAATGATGCGGAGACAAGGGGGCATTGTCATAATGACAGAGAAGCAAAATGTGTGTCGGCAGATCAAAACTGAGGCAAAGGGTCCAAAACCAGAAGATAGTGGCACAAGCAACCTGTTTACACCATGGACATACGTAACAGGAAAAGTAGGATGGCTGATGCAGAATGTTGACTGGGGAGGCATTGAGGATGTATTGGAGAGGGGAGAGTTTGGTGAGAGGAAGACCCGACTGCAGATTGTTGCAGCAGTCAAGATGAGTGATAATGAATGGACCAATATTTTGCTGTCATCTTGGGTTAGGAAAGGTTGGATTTATACAATGTCGCCAAGGCAGGTGGCTGCAGGTCTTCAGAAAGAACCAGGATATAGAAGGTGAATGAGCTAACAGAGTCAAGGGGACTACAAGGCAGCTTTTCTCAACTTTATGCTTAGCGGTGGATCCTTTACCTATTTAATATTTCGACTTGGCCTAAATATCTATTAGTCTTCAAGGTGCCAAGATAAGTCACAGTTCTGTTTCATTGCAGGAATTCCTTTAGGACAGCTCATTATCATTATTTTTTAAATGCCTTGAAAAATAATGACTGGTGTTTCAGACCTCCAATAGTGTATACCAAAAATCAGCAGGCCACACCAGGAGCTTGACTGACCATACAAAAATGTTTATTGTGGAGCAGCCAGAGGGGTACTGGATTCAAGTAATGTTTTGGCGAAGCGCCTTAGTCATGCCTCTCATGCACTTCGCCGAAATGTCGCTTGAATCCAGTACCCCCGTGGCCGCTCCACAATAAATATTTTTATACGGTCAAGCTCCTGGTGTGGCCTGCTGATTTTTGGTATACACTATTGGTGGGCTGCGGATCCCAGACAGTGAAGCACCTCGGCGCTGACCGGGCATTTGGTGAGTCCCCCTTTGCTTGCCACTCTGTGTTTGACTTTCCTTGGTGTTGCAGACCTGTGATCCAAATGATTCTGAAATCACCCATAGTCATTTTTGATTTTTTTTTTTACTTCTCGGTTCAAGAGTCACTCTCTTCATATTGCGATGTGGCCTGGATCACAGCAGCTACAAGGTCTTGCTCAATCATGAACAACTTACTTTTTTTATCAAGGACAAATTTTACGAATAGGCCAAGTTATTATCATGCTTATTTATAGTTATGCTTTTTTCCAAACCTCTCTGCGGATCAAGGTTGGTGAAATTGTTTGATACTGAAATAGTTAAAGGACGTGCATAGGAACTGCACACCTTTTGACACTTCGTTATGATTTATACATGTTATGTTTTGCAATAAAATATGAAATCTTCTGAACATTGGGGTCTAAGATTAATATGCTGGGGTAACGTCAGTGTACTTTAAACAAACTGTGGTTGCTATGTTCCCCAATCTCTAGATAATTGCGTTATTTCAAAGCTTGGAGTGATGTCTTTTTTCACTGTGGAGCCATTTATATCATAACTCTTGGCAAAAGATATCTCAATGTATCTCTGTTTATTAACAACGAATATCCCAGAATTCTTCATACATCGTGGGGTTTTATTACGACTCACAGCACCAAAAGAAGCTCTGAGATCTGTGTTTAACCAGATCCTGGGTCACAAGGTGATCTAACTTAATAATTCTTTCATATATTTTTTTAATATAGATTTACATAACTTCCTCTTCAGATTGAGACGGTTTTCACCAGAGTATTTGGGAACATCAAAAACACGAAACGATGAGCTCATAGCCGATTTGGCATTCTTAGAAATGCATAGCACATATTTATTAAATTTAATGCAGATGGCAGGGGAGAAGTTGAAAACATGGTGGAAAACCTTGTCACACAGACACTAAAGCACCTGTAGGATATGCATTATCATCGAATAACCCTTCGCCATTATATTTTAAGTGTTACAGCTAAAAGGATTGAAAATGCATTTCAACATCCCTGTTTCTTATCATGCATGCTGTAACTCTTGCACAAGTCTTGTTTTGGCACAATAAACACACTTTATTCCAACAATGACGTAGCTATTAAAATTCTCTTGTTCAAGCAGAAAATAAAAGCTTCCTTTGTGCTATAAACAGAAATAATTTTGCTTTGTACTATTTAATATCCTCTCTGTCCATTTAAGGTCAGGGAGATGGATAAAATGGTAATGCAAACCAGATCAATTGAAATATTGTAATACAATTTTCTTTCTGTTTCATAAATAATATTCTTATTTTGGAAACTAGTGATTCAGTACACACGCTCGAAACATTCTGTAATATGAAAATGATTACAAGCTTTGTCATAATATTAAAATCATACTACTTCATGACGGTCATATTTGTTTGAATGCATGGTGTTGATTAAAAAATATGTGTATAGTTTTGAAAAATGACCAACAATGTTCCTCCAGTTGACAATTGTGACTACATTCTTCTTTATTTGGTGTAATTACCTTCTATTAGGTTTAAGTAATACAAATAAAATTGTATCATAGCAAAAGAAAAATGCTTGGTTACCTTTGGGGCTCTATTACAACCCTGATGTAAAGTTAACCAAAGCTGTTGTAAACATCAGGGGCCACATTAAAATCCTAGCGTTAAAACGCTGGTGCGAGGGAGGAAAAACTGCGCCCGCAGTTTTCCCCCTTGCCCCTGCGTTTTAACACTGGATTACAATGCAGGTGCAAAAAATGCTGCCTGGATTGTTTGCGGGCGCAAAGCCCGGGATGCTCGCGGCAGCGCTGAGCGCAGAGCGAGCATCCACTTGATGGAGTCCATAGGACCCCATTGAGTTTCTCCCTGCCGGTCACATGACCAGCCGGATCTCGCCTCGCGAGATCCAGCTGGTCAGCGTAGTGATACGCAGGGAGAGACTGGAGGGACTTCTTCCCCAGTCTTTCCCTACTCCCGCAGGACTGAGGAGGCGGTAAGAGCCGCGGTCCTCGCCGCGGGACAGGAGGGGAGTATAGGATTCTGTTTTTTGTTTTTTAGGCTGGTGTTAACGGATTCTGCAGAAGCGGAATCCGATAACACCAAGTCCAGGCTGTGGTTAACTTTTTGATAACCACAGCTGGACGTTAATCAGCGCTGGGACTTTGTAATACTAACGCTGATTAACACTTTGCGCTCCCCATGTTAAGCATAGGGAGCATAAAGTACAGTAACCTCGCTCTGAAAAGCACAAGATACCAAACGCTAACGGGTTACTTAACCCATTTGTGTTTGGATTGTAATATGCGGTAAACACTGCAGCAAACGTTAATGCTTACACAAGTGAGCGCTACCATTAGCAACAAGAATGTAATGTGGCCCCAGATCCAATATAAAGCCCTGTAACAGCAACTGGGGTTTACTGGTTGTAATGCCTCTGCTGCTGTATGCACCGTACCCACCATCCATGCTCAGGCAGCTACATGTAAAGTGCTGCCCCATGCTCAAGGTTTTTTGTGAGGTATACAAACAGTTAAACATCCTACACACACAGCGCACCCCTGCCCTGCATAAAGGTCTGTTCTACCCCTCCAGCAATGCTTCAGCATTCACCTGCTAAACTGTGTGTCTAACAGACGTGTCCCTGAGATACCTGATATTTTTACAGACCTCCCGTGTACCAGACCCCTTGCTTGACCACCAATTAGCCATCTTCTGCCAGACTCTGACCAAAGGACCATCCTGACCAATCTATTGGAACACTCTATTGTACCATGCCTGGAGTCCCCCTTGTATCTTATCTGCCACCCCAAGGTACAGTCCCAGTGTCTTCCAAGTATCCTGGTCCCTCTTGTCTGTCTACTTGTGAATCTCCGCATTACCGGGTTCAGACTAGTGATGAGCCAAACACCCCCGTGTTCGGTTCGCATTCGAAGTTGAACAATTTCAAAATTTCGGGTTCGAACGAGAACACGATCCAAACTCAATGCAAGTCAATGGGACTCGAACGTTCGATTTCTACAGTGCCCTCCAAGAGGGCATACATGCAAGATATTTGCCATAAAAGGTGTATGGGTGTCCGGGTAGTGCCCTGGGGGACAGGAAACAAGGACAAAAAGTTAAAAAACAGTTTTTAAAGGAACAGTGAGTTTTCCATGAAATAAAGGTTAAGAATAAAAACGAAAAATTCCTTCAAATATTGTGCCTAGGAGGTCCCCATAACCTGCCTGTGAAGTGGTGGATTTGTAGGATGTATAGAAACATTTAAAAACAAAAAAATGACATTTCAAATGACGGTAAATGTTTTCCTTTAATCTATTCATAAACAACTGCTTGGGGCGGCAGCCTGTATGAAAAGAAAAGACGTTTTAGGACACACAGAACAAGTTTAGTGATTTATTTGGCTAAATTATGGTGAAACTTATGCAGGCTTTGGATGAAAGTAACAATAGGTGCTTTAAAATTGGGCCTTTAGTGTCGGCAACAGTGCCGTCACACCGTAACCCCTCTGTGGTATTGTGGAAGAGTGCAGGGTTGGACCCTGCGGTCAAATATTAAAATGATGTGAATCTGGTACAGGCGTCAGTGCACCCAAATATTGTGCCTTTGGTGGCAGCAAGTGCCTTCACACCGTAACCCCTCTGTGGTATTGTGGAAGAGTGCAGCGGTGGACCCTGCGGTCCAATATTAAAATAATATGAATCTGGTATAGGCGTCAGTGGCAGTGCACCAAAATATTGTGACTTTAGTGGCGGCAAGTGCCTTCACACCGTAACCCCTCTGAGGTATTGTGGAAGAGTGCAGCGGTGGACCCTGCGGTCCAATATTAAAATAATATGAATCTGGTTTAGGCGTCAGTGGCAGTGCACCCAAATATTAGGCCTTTGGTGCCAGCTAGTGCCTTCACAACGTAACCCCTCTGAGGTATTGTGGAAGAGTGCAGGGCTGGAGGTTTTGGTAATGCAGAAGAGATCCCCGATCTATTCAGTTACGTCAGCATCAGGGGATTGATAGCTGCTGATCCAGGACTGATTCATTTTTATAAATGTCAGCCGGTCTACAGAGTTGGTGGACAGACGCACTCTTTTGTCTGTCACAAAACCTCCAGCGGCACTGTACGTCCTTTCAGAAAGCACGCTGGATGAAGGGCAACCTAGAAGCTGCATAGCCTATTGGCTAAGTTCTGGCCAGTGATCCAATCTCAACACCTAGTGGATCATCTGCTGTAAAGGTATCCAGGTCTGCCCTTGCCCCTAGGCAGTCCTGCACCATACAATGAAGACGCTGGCAATGGGTGCCTACATTTGATGTTCCTGGGCGTCATGGACTAAAAAAATGTAAAAAGGCATCAGTCAAGCGGCCCGGCCTTCACCGTTCTTCCTCTGATCATCTGCAGCCTCAGAAGCACCTGTGTCATCACTTGGTAACCTACCAGTGCCTGGAAATGTGTTACACAAGTGTCGCTTTAGAGCGTACTCAAGTTGTTTCATCCTGTCCTCCCTCTGTGAGGGCAGGATGAGCTCTGCAACATTACCCTTGTATCGTGGATCAAGAAGGCTTGCCAACCAGTAATAATCCCTCTCCTTGATAGCAGGAATCCTGGGGTCCTTTAGCAGGCTTTGCAGGATAAGGGAGCCCATGCAGCGTAGGTTGGAGGTGGCATTAGCTTCTGAGTCTTCCTGGTCAATAAGGATGACCCCATCGTGCACTTCCTCCACCCAGCCACGTACTAGTCCTTGGGTTTCTGGGCACACAAAACCCTCCCTTGAGGAATCCCCACCTTCAAAGCCCACACTACTTAAATATTCCTCCTCCTCCTCATCCTCCTCCTGTCTGATCTGAGGAACCGCAGGAATGCTGTCTGCGTAAAGACTGGGGCCTTGAGAGCTAGGGAAGTCCTCCTCTTCCTCCCACTGCTCTGCCTCTAGTGCCACATCTATAATTCCCCGCAGAGTGCGCTCCAGCAGGAACTCTAAAGGAATTGTGTCACTGATGCATGCACTGTCCCTGCTCACCATCCTCGTTGCCTCCTCAAATGGTGACAGTACAGTGCATGCATCCTTGATCATCAGCCACTTCGGGGGGAAAAAAACAAGTTGACCTGAACCTGTCATTGTGCCATACTCACACAGGTACTCATTGCTGGCCCTCTGCTGCTTGTGCAGATGCTGCAGCATTGCCAATGTCGGGTTCCACCTGGTGGGCATGTCACAGATCAGACGGTTTGTGGGAAGGTGGAATTCTCTTTGAATTTCTGCCAGGCGAACAATTGCTGGGAATGAAGTGGCTGCAGATTTGGCTGACCTGGCTGAGAAGCTGTGCCAGCCCTGGGTACCTTGGTTAGGAAACGCTGTACCACCAGATTTAGGACGTGTGCTAGGCATGGTACATGCGTCAACTTACCCAGGCATAGGGCGGAGAGAAGGTTGCTGCCATTATCACAGACGACCATTCCCAGCTGAAGCTAGCGTTGTGTTAACCATCTCTGCACCTGCCCCTGCAGAGCTGACAGAATTTCTGGCCCGGTGTGGCTCCTGTCCCCTAAACAAACCAACTCAAGCACAGTATGGCATCTTTTTGCTTGAGCCATTGCATAGCCCCTGCCACGCGTCGGTTTAACTGCCACTTCGCCAGAGACAGAGAAGGAGGAAGAAGAGGTGGTGGAGCAGACAGACCTCATACAAGCAGCTTTCTGGAGGCGTGGTGGATGAACAAGCTCCAGCACAGGCCCCATCCTGGATCCCTCCCAGCTGCAAGCAGAGTCACCCAGTGTGCCCTGAAGGAAATGTAATGGCCCTTTCCATGCTTACTGGACCACGTGTCTAAAGTCATGTGCACCTTTCTGCTGACTGCCTTTCCCAATGACTCCATAACATTGTGTTCCACGTGCTGGTATAGTGCTGGAATGGCCTTCCGTGAAAAGAAATGGCGTTTTGGAACCTACCACTGTGGTACAGCACATTCAGCAAATTCACGGAAAGAAGCAGAGTCCACCAGCTGGAAAGGCAGCAGCTGTAATGCGAGTAATTTTGCTAAGCTGGCATGTAGACGCTGTGCTTGGGGATGGTTGGCAAGATAGTAATGAACAAGAGGACACTGGGGTTAATCACACTAGTGTCTACAGACGGGCATCACCCAGTATAACTTTGAAGAAAAATTATATAGCAATGGTAGACACCAGCTACCTAAACGTTGTCAGTGTGCGTTTATTTATTTTGTAATGTAAAGATGCTAACAACCTCGCTATTATGCATAGATATTAAGTATACAAGTAAACCGGCTCTTCCTTCAAAAAGGCAGGGGGGGGGAAAGAAAACAATCATTATATATACCAACTTATATTTCGTTCTCATAATTTACCAGTGCCCTAATGGGAAGTTTTAATAGCAGTCTTGCAGGCTATATGGAGGAATGAGAGAAATATGAAAGGATAAATATTAATCCAACAGGGCCCTACAACGGATTCCCCATAGTGGGGATGTTAAACATCCCATGTTCATGATACTGCCCCACCTAAGCCCATAGCGGCTGCCACGCAAATGACGCCAATTGTCTTCCCTAGGAAGATGGAAATAATATATCCCGTTACTAAACAGTGCATTGCATTATTAGTATAATATCAAAAAACAAAGAGAGTATATGATACAAGAAAAAACAACAAGAAACGCACACAATTGATGTTTCGTATGTTAACGTCAATTGTAGGATTAGTAAACGGAATTGCCACCTCAATCTTAAGGGCACTATAAGTGTATCGCTATATACTGGGGGCATTTAACCAAAGACCAAAGCGCAGTATCTAAAGACTAAACAGCCATTCATATTGGGGAAAAAATATATAATAGGGCTTGTCAAAATCTTAACGAGCCGTCATACGTTAGTGAGGAGGGTAGTATTGACTAATAGAATGAAATCGCAAAAATAACCAGAGGTGCCGGGGTTGAAGCTAAGGTTAATTAAAATGATAATACAGCAATATTTCAATTGTCTGAAATGAAAGGAGTGAAGGTAAATCCCTCATTTAATCCTTCAGGATGCAATGTACATAATTCATAAATCCAAAACGCCTCTCTTCGGCGTAATCTTAAATCAAAATTTCCACGGCGTGGACCAATTATTAATTGTTCAATCACTTGGAACCTCAAGGCGTCCGCATTCTCCCCATGTTCCGTTTTGAGAGGTCGTGCCACTGGAGTGTCGCGGATATACCTAACGGATCTAGCATGTTCCAAGATCCTTTGGCGTAGTGGCCGAATCGTTTTGCCAACATAGCATTTCCCGCATGTACACGTCATTAAATATACAACACCTTTCGAGCTACAATTAAATTGTCTTGCTCGATACTCCTTTCTGTTGGGGTTGGACCATACTCCACTGCTATGTATGATGTACTTGCAGGCCTTACAACGACCGCAACGATAGGTCCCTTTTAGAGTAGTGGTCAACCAAGTTTGTTTGGAGGGTTTTGACAAATGGCTCCTAACTAGCTGATCTCCTAAATTTGAACATCTTCTTGATGTAAACAAGGGTCTATCAGTGAGTACCTTCGCGAGATGGCGATCCTGTTTCAAAATGGGCCAATATCTATTACAGATATCTTGTATGTCATTCCAACCTGCATCAAAATAACCAATGAGTCTCATCATTTGTTGCTCGATATTAGGAGTCACATCCCTATCCTTCAACAGAGATGTTCTCTCAGGTGATAAAGCACGATGGTAGTTCCTCTTCAGGATTCGATGAGGGTAACCCTTTTCGCGAAACATCTTACGCAAAACTTGGGCCTTCGTATAGAATTCATTATCATTTGAACAAATTCATCGTAATCTTAGATATTGGCCAACAGGGATGCCTCTTTTCAGTGGCATCGGATGAAAACTCTCCCAATTCAGGAAGCTATTTGTTGCGGTAGGCTTACGGAACAGGGTAGTGTTCAAAAGACCCTCATCGTCTTTAGTGATAGTAAAGTCTAGGAAGTTAATAGATTTCTCATGTACTTCCTTTGTAAACTTTAGATTAAGGTTGTTGACATTCAATTTCTCAACAAAAAGGTCAAACATTTCCCGTGTACCGGACTACGCATTGGGGGGCATACCAGCTTTATTATTATTGTCATTTTAGGGAGGCCAATTGGTGCTTTATGTGTAGCAGCAGCTATGGGCTTCAGGTGGGACAGCATGATGCAAAGAGGATGTCTGTTTTGAGACATCTTTACTATGGGGAACCCTTGCAGGGCTCTTTCAGCCTAACAACTTTCTCTTTAACCCACCTTTTAGCCTGCAAGATCGCCAATCACTACTTTCCATCAGGGCATTGCAATTTATGCGAACGCAATACAAGTGTGTATATATGGCAATTGCTCCCCTTTTGGTGGTAGTTCTTGTATCTGCACACGCCACTTTTATGCACAATAATGCACAATAACGAGCCTGTTGATTGTACACCGCTACATTATATGCCAGCTCCCCTTTCTTGTCCACTAAGACTTAATTAATTTTCACTTGTTGTAAGAGGTGGAATTAATGAAGGGAGGCGGATCCACTGACGTCAGACGCTGAGTGAATGGTAGTATTCAATTGACCCTTGACACAACAATCGGGTTGCAACTACTTAAGGAGGAGAAGCCAGCGGGGTCTCATCTCTTGAAAAAACCGCAGTTGTTTAGGCGGCGAAACATGTCGAGAAGTAAGGCGTTTTAACAGTTGTATGTTCCAATTACCAACCGTGTATCACTGTTATTCGCCCCTATCAATGAGGGCGCAGTGGTCATCACTCCAATTATGATCAATATGATATTGGCATGGTCTATTTTTACATAAGATTTTTGCAATCTTCACACTTCATAATGGGCTGGCTTATTATTGCTGCACTTGCAATTGTAGTATAAGAATACATTTATAGCTGGACGGCTGTTTGGGTTTTGGTTACCCACTCTTAAATTTTGCGATTTTGCCCCTATCAATGAGGGCGTAGCTGTCATTGTGCCATTGTGGCAATTTGTGGGAATCTGTGGGAATCCGCTCCGTTCAATTGTCTCCAATTATTGCTGTATACACCATTAGAGTAAAACCATCATGTTGTGCCCTTTGGAATATTGCATCACATGCTTCATATTGCATTCAGGGTAATCCAATTGCCTATTTGCCAATTTTCTCAATATTGGTATTATACTACGTATGACAATCAATTGGTTACCTATTCACGGTTTGGTCAATCATCATCCTCTGGGTGATATATATTTTTCAAATATATGTTTTTATACGGTCGGTTGTTTTTTGTTTATGTACACCAAATAAAGTATGATTAGGTAGCTGGTGTCTACCATTGCTATATAATTTTTCTTCGGGATGGTTGGGACTATATTTTTTCTTATGCTGCAGCCGCTCGGGCAACGTAATCTAACTGCGTAAATCTTCAGCTGATGGGATGCTGTCACATTCTGAGGAAGGACCTGGTACACCCATTACTTTAGCATCATCCCTGTTAGTGGAGGTTGTAGGCAATGACATGACAGGACATATAGTGGGGTTAGAGACAGATGAGAAGGAGGAGGACCTATGCAAAGTGTTGTGCCAACGGGATGCGTGGTAGGTGGTCATATGTCGCCTCAAGCACGTGGTACCCAAGCGTGGGATGTCTTTCCCACGCTTGATCCTCATCTGACATAGATTACAAATAGCAATGGTGCGGTTTGCTGCACATTTCTTAAAGAACTCCCAGACAGCAGACTTCCTGTACATGTGCTTTTAGACAACAGCGCTCTGCACCTGAGCAGCTATGACTTCTGATGCCTTGGACTGGCTACGGTTGCTCATAGAGGACGTGGTGCCGTGTGTTTGTTGTGCCTCCTCCTCCTGCTCACTTGACTCCTCTGTTCGATCAGGCACCCAGGTGGAGTCAGTGGCCTCATCATTGTCATCACCCCCTATCTCATCACTGGAACCAACTTTGCAGTATGCTGCAGCTGCTGGGGCAACATGAGTGCCAGTTATTTGTGTGTCACTGGCATCCCCTTCCTCTAGGTTGATTATACTCCCTTCCTCAACCTCAGAGTTTGAATCTGAGCACTGTAGTTGCTGCGCATCCTCAAGCAGCATGTCACTGTCATTGTAGTCAGCTGACTCCTCCGTGTATGTTGGTGAGGCTACGGCAGGAGTAGCTGTGGACATGGAGGCTGCATTAGATGCTTTGATAGTTGAGGTTGACTGTAAACCACTACAAGCCTGGCTGGCAGAGGACTCGGAGGATGAGGATGGCCTGGTTAGCCAAATCACCAAATCCTCTATATGTTGCTGCTGCTTAAGATGGCCAGCACCAGTTAGAAAGGACAAGCGTGCCCCTGAAGAGGATGCACCACGTCCACGATGACCAGAGGAACAGCCTCCCATTACCGAGGCTGCTTGCCCTCTTATCTGTGTCTGGGAGTGTCTGCCTGTCCTTTTTGGTCTTTCTGACATGGTGAGTGATATATAGATTAAAGATATACAGAACTCTGATTCAACTCTGTTATAAATATTGGAGATATGCAGAACTCTGATTCAACTGTGTTATCTAGATTAAAGATTTCCAGAACTCTGGTATAACTCAGTTAGACACCCTGATAGCTGGTAGCCAGTGACAAGACACAGATTCAAATTCGCAGAAATCTGCTGCAAGTCTGTGAGACCCCCGATAGGACCCCCTGATAGCTGGCAACAGTGACAAGACACAGATTACAATTCCCAGATATCTGCTACAAGTCTGTGAGACCCCCTGATGGGTGGCAGTGACAAGACACAGATTACAATTCCCAGATATCTGCTACAAGTCTGTGAGACCCCCTGATGGGTGGCAGTGACAAGACACAAATTACAATTCCCAGAAACCTCCTATAAATCAGTGAGACCCCCTGATGGGTGGCAGTGACAAGACAAAAATTACAATTCCCAGGAACCTCCAATAAATCAGTGAGACCCCCTGATGGGTGGCAGTGACAAGACACAGATTATAATTCCCAGATATCTTCCACAAGTCTGTGAGACCCCCTGATGGGTGGCAGTGAAAAGACACAGATTAAAATTCCCAGATATCTGCTACAAATCTGTGAGACCCCCTGATGGGTGGCAGTGATAAGACACAGATTAAAATTCCCACCCCTAATGGGTGGCAGTGACAAGACACAGATTATAATTCCCAGATATCTGCTACAGGTCTGTGAGACCCCCTGATGGGTGGCAGTGGCAAGACACAGATTAAAATTCCCAGATATCTGCTACAAGTCTGTGAGACCCCCCTGATGGGTGGCAGTGACAAGACACAAATTACAATTCCCAGAAACCTCCTATAAATCAGTGAGACCCCCTGATGGGTGGCAGTGACAAGACACAAATTACAATTCCCAGGAACCTCCAATAAATCAGTGAGACCCCCTGATGGGTGGCAGTGACAAGACACAGATTATAATTTCCAGATATCTTCTACAAGTCTGTGAGACCCCCCTGATGGGTGGCAGTGACAAGACACAAATTACAATTCCCAGAAACCTCCTATAAATCAGTGAGACCCCCTGATGGGTGGCAGTGACAAGACACAGATTAAAATTCACAGAAACCTCCTATAAATCAGTGAGACCCCTAATGGGTGGCAGTGACAAGACACAGATTATAATTCCCAGATATCTGCTACAGGTCTGTGAGACCCCAGATGGGTGGCAGTGACAAGACACAGATTCAAATTCCCAGATATCTGCTACAAGTCTGTGAGACCCCCTGATGGGTGGCAGTGATAAGACACAAGTTAAAATTCCCAGAAACCTCCTATAAATCAGTGAGACCCCCTGATGGGTGGCAGTGACAAGACACAGATTATAATTCCCAGAAACCTCCTATAAATCAGTGAGACCCCCTGGTGGGTGGCAGTGACAAGACACAGATTACAATTCCCAGATATCTGCTACAAGTCTGTGAGACCCCCTGATGGGTGGCAGTGACAAAACACAAATTACAATTCCCAGAAACCTCCTACAAATCAGTGAGACCCCCTGATGGGTGGCAGTGACAAGACACAAATTACAATTCCCAGAAACCTCCTATAAATCAGTGAGACCCCCTGAAGGGTGGCAGTGACAAGACACAAATTACAATTCCCAGGAACCTCTAATAAATCAGTGAGACCCCCTGATGGGTGGCAGTGACAAAACACAGATTTAAATTCACAGAAACCTCCTATAAATCAGTGAGACCCCCTGGTGGGTGGCAGCGACAAGACACAGATTGTAATTCCCAGATATTTGCTACAAGTCTGTGAGACCCCCTGATGGGTGGCAGTGACAAGACACAGATTAAAATTTGCAGAAATCTGCTACAAGTCTGTGAGACCCCCTGATAGGACCCCCTGATAGCTGGCAACAGTGACAAGACACAGATTACAATTCCCAGATATCTGCTAGAAGTGAGACCCCCTAATAGCTGCTGGCACTGACAAGACACAGATTACAACAATTCCCAGATATCTGCTAGAAGTGAGACCCCCCAATAGCTGCTGGCACTGAGAAGACACACTAACAGAACAATCTCCTCTCAAAAAACACGTGCTGGGGCTGCGAGGGACGCCTTATATAGTGTGCTGCGGGACTTAGCTCTGTGAGCCCATGATTGGGAAAAATTTGCCCAATCAGGACTCTGAGCCGTGATTGACATAGTCTTGCACCTGACCTGTGCTCAGGTGCAAGGCTGTAGCCAATTACAAGCTTCAGGCCAGTGGAAAAGTGCATTGTGGTCCATTGTGAGCGAGCATGCGGCGAACACGCGGAAATGTTCAGAGTTCGATGAACAGCCGAACAGCTCATCCCTAGTTCAGACCACCCTGCAAACCGTTACAATGGCCTCCGGTTTGAGGACCAGATCCGAACCTGTTACAGTGTCCGTCCCTTCTCTCCAGTCAAGTAGATCTGCAGCAGCTTTCTTCACCCTCAGCCAGAACTTGAAGGAGTGCTGTATAATTCTAAGTAACTCTCCCAGAACTCCAGACACAGTTTAGTGCAGTGAAGTAGAATGATCTTTAATTTGAAATGGGGACCAGTTATATGGGACACAGGGAGGGGGAGGTAAAATGACATAATCAACAGAATACATTGTCTACATGAGGGGGATGTGAATTCCTTCAGGAGAGAGAGAAACCTGATCAGTTACACACTAGACAAGATTAGCAAACAAACAACATCAAATAAATCTAGGGTCAAACAGTTATATAGATAGCAAGAACAATAAGTCTAAATTATATCTTTAACACAAGCCAACTCCTAAAATGCAAATGGTTTCAAGATAGCAATACATTTAACCCTTTAACCTCCCGGTGCCCACTTATGCTCATTGTCCTTGAAAGTTGGCTTTGCCACATTGGCTCATGGTCCCTTGGGAGGAGGCCAGCGTCCACGCTTCTCCAACATGCACCAAGAGCATGTATAGTGTGGTCAAGGAGGGCACAAGAATGGAGGGAGCTTTGGTTACAAGCCCTATTCCAAAGCTAATGCTAAATTGGAGACGATACCTAAGAAAGCCTGTGCCTGCAGATTTCACTTACTATCTCTAATCTATCGCAGCTATTACAGGGTATGCACTTTTTTAGTGCGTGGCCCCGGAAGGAAGCGGCTCACAGCTTATTTGTTAAGTGCCAACACATTCTGCAGTGCTGTACAAAGGTACAAAACAATTTTACAGTACCCTGAAAAGGCAAGACAGTATTTCAACAAAAGATACAGGAGGAATTGAGGTCCCTATTCATGTGGGAATTTACAATCTAGACGTTTTGTATAACATCTCCTGTAGTTATTTTAATGACAACCATGGAATAAGGCCCATTCTCTATGGAATTGTTAGGTTTACAAAAGCTCTGGTTAATTTTACACCAGGGTTGGAATACAGACCTTGGTGTTGACAGTTGTTGAATTTGAAAGCACACACAGTTGGCAGAACAAGGCTTACATGAGACAGGAGTGATAAGCATCATCTTTTTGTTTGTTTGTTTTTATTAACGGAAGACTTCAGCTGTTCGTCATACTTCGGCGATTTTACAGTGCCAATCTCCATTGAACTGTAACAGAAACAACACTGAAAACAATAGTAACAACAATGCTGAAACCTATTGAGAAATCTACTTTAAAAACCTTTGACAGGAAACACCAGTGAAGACCCCATTGAGACCTACGCTGAGAACTAAACTAGACACGAGCCCAGCGAAATATTTAAGTTCGGTTTGGATTCTGAATTTTTCAAATATTTTCGATTACAAAATATTTTGGATTTGGAAATTTTCAATTCGGTCTGATCTGAAAATATCTGACTGATCTGATATTGGAACAGTTTAGAATAGAAAGTTGATTCATATTTAGAAAATAGGATTAGTTTTAGGCTAATGTCAGACAAACGCAGTGATCGCGTCCGTGTTGCCGCACAGTTTAACGTCTGTCGTAGTATAGAATCATGATCAATAGAGACCCACACTCGTAGTACGTGCTCACCGAACTGCGCACGTACAATGCACGTGGCAAACGGACGCAAGTTAGGCAAGAACGTAAAACCTCTAGATGGACACGCACAGTGCGCCATGTCCGCGTAGCGTTCTGTGTGAGTGATGAGGAGATGTCAGACGAAGCGTATTTGCAACATCCAGCACCTTGATGCACAAAATGCCTTTTCATATCCTTTTCAAATTTTTAACATTTTTCATATTATTGTTATTTCCCATAGTTCCCTTTTTTGTTCTACATTCGTCAAAAAAACACAGACCGTGTGGTGTCTACAGTATCTTCCGTCAGTACGTCCGTCCGTTATGCACGCACACAGAGTGCGCTCAGACTGCATTCGTCTGACATTAGCCTTTGGGTTAAGGTTACTTTAAGGTTAAAGCTAGTGTTAAGGTTAAGGTTAGGTTTAGACTTACTTTTAGGCTAGGGTCAGACTGAGGCAGTGCGAACGCGCGTGCAGGCGCACTTAATCACGGCCGTAGTAGCAGCAAATGCCAGCCAATGATGGACAATATACGCAGTACGGGCGTACAAAAGTGCGTCCATGCAACGCAACCGGCAAATGAACGCATTTTTTGTCCAACGTGATACTGCTAGTACTGACGTAATGAGTGCGCTGCGGCCGCATAGCAGCGTGTGTGCGTGATTAGGAGACATCAGTCGCTGCTAATGTCCGGCCTACAAAACGTCCAAACAGCCAAAGTTTCCAGGTTTTGTTGGAGTGTACCTGCGACTGGTGTGAAAAATGTATGGACCAGAAATCGATGTGGAGAGGCTGATCAGCGCTGTGGGGGAGCATCCAGAGATATGGGACACGGCCTGCGAGAGGTACAAAGATAAGGTGAAGAAGGCCAGCGCATGGGTCGTGGTGTCCCGTGTCGTGTACCCTGAGTATGATACGTGGTCAGAGAGAGAGAAGAATATCCAGAGTGAGTATATGATTATTTTATTCATAATCCCATACATGTAAGTCACAATAAGAATACGAACCAAAGAATTATTCATTGTAGTGGAATCTCAAATGCTCCCTAGCTGCCAGGGCACCTGACCTGCATCGCTAGTAAAATAATTAGACAGAGCATCGCGAAACCTGTTGCTGTGTCTATTCACCACTATTATGTCATCGTTCGCATCATCTTCCAGACCCACAACTGTGAGGGTATCATCAAAATTAAAACCATCCCTGGCACGCACATAATTATGTAGGATGCAGCAGCATTTGACTATATCCACACAGAATTCAACATGTACATCAAGTGGTCTATCTAAAATCCTCCACTTGTTGCTCAGTATGCCAAAGGTACACTCGACATACCGTCTTGCCTGCGACAGCCTGTAATTAAACACCCACTTCTTCACATTCAGGTGTGTCCCTGAGTAGGGCCGTAGGAGATGTGTGGATAGGCCGAATGCTTCATCCCCCACGAAGGCATAGGGGACTGCCACGTCACTGCCAGGCAAAGGTGCCTTGTGTGTCGGAGTTGGCAAACATTGCTCCTTCATGGTTTCCCATATTGTTTGGCACACCTTGCGGACGATCTCACCAGCTGTTGATCTGCCAATGCGGAAGTTGTAATGCAGATCCTTCAAACTGCACCCACTAGCAAGATACCTAGAAGACAAAACAAAAATGTTTGATTATGATCACATACCATGAACCCAAACTAATGTCACACTCATCATGTTTTGCAGCAATGGGGGCAATGAACAAATGGCGCACAGTACGCAACAACTATACGCGGGTGCAGAAAAAGCAAGCCATGGCTGCGCGCTCTGGAGCTGGCTCGAGGAAGGTCCGTGGATATATCTACATGAAGCAACTGTCGTTCCTCCGAAGGACCCAGGAGCCGCAAAGTAACGTGAGCAGCATCGACCAGTCATCGACCTCCGGCCCACAGGTCCAAAACCTGCTGCCAGGAGGTTCTGCCAGCTGCCAGGAGGAGGTGAACCAGGGTGGTGCAGAGTCGCAACTGGAGGAGGATGTGGAGACAGGACAGGTGCCAGGTACGGCACCAACAGTCAGCACCAGACCTGCACAGGGGAGAAGGGCACCAGCTACAGACCTGGAGCAGGCCATGGTTACCTTCATGGAGGCTCAAACTAACCATCCACACCAACGCTGCATGCTTGCGGACTCCGAGGACATGTCATTCTTCAATTTCTGTCTGTCACTCCTCAACCAGATGAGTCCGGCTCAGAAGGTGGATCTCTGGCAATATTTGATGACATCCTTTCCCGTCCCCAACAGGCAGCCGTTTATTACGGTGCTGTGCCACAATCCGCCAATGCCAGTGGATCTTCCCTCCCCAGTGAGGTGCTGTCCACCCACCCGGCCATGCCCCCTGTAGCCAGGCCACACACAGAGTCGGAGTCCTGCTCTAGCCACACCACCGGCCCTCATGACTCAGATGCTCGGCGGTATCATGATCTGTGATACATGTCATGAATATGTTTTATTTTGGTTTGTCATGATGTGTTATTTTGTTTGATGTTTAATATATCCTGACCTTCAGTTGACAAGTTATAATATATGTTCAGAATATATTATTGTTATTTTATTTCATATTATATAATTATTTTGGTCTACATTGTTGTCGGAGTCATTTATGATTATGTACGTGTGATCTGATGCCCGTGTGTGTATGCATGTGACAGTGGGCATATGACTATAGACATGATGCACTCATGTCAGGTGACTGGCAGCGATGTCATGTATGCAGGTGTGTGACAGTACGTTCCGCAAAGTGATGACCAGCATTTCCTCCGGTGGTATGGCAGCCCTCATGTTGGTGTCCCTCTTGGTCAGCGGCTCGTGTACCCGCGACAACGGTTCGTCAAAGGAGGGGATGGACATCCGCATGTAATTGAAGAACTTCACGGGGTCCCTCTCTCTCAGTGGCCTGTACAGCGTCACAAAGTGTCCATGCGTGGGTCTGGCAGCGTTAATTTGATGAACCCAGGTTCGCCGCTTTCTCTTCCTCTTAAGGTACAGGTACCACATTGCAGCAAACACAAAGACTTGTACTGGATCCATCTTTGAAAAACGCCACCATACCAAAAATGGCTTTTTATAACCCTTCCCCTTATTTTTTCATTCATCAATTAATTAGATTCATCAGATTTTCCTTTTTTTTTAACAGCTCCGTCATGAAATACGTCCAGAATTGCGCATCGTCTGACCGCTTTCGCGTATTCCGTAAAAAAATGCATTTGCACGCATCAACACACGTTTTGACGGTAGACGTCAAAAATGCGTTAGTCTGACCCTGGCCTAAGAGTGTGAGTTAGATTTATTATTAGGGTTAGGTTTAGGCTTACTGTTTCTGCTTGTTTTATAATTATGGTTTATTTTTCTGCTTCTTTTAGAATTATGGTTAGGGCTACGTTTAGGGTACGGGTTAGGGTTACGGTTTCTGTTTGTTTTATAATTAGGGTTTGCTTTAGGATTATGGTTACTCTTTCTGTTTGTTTTATAATTAGGGTTATCTTTAGGATTAGGGTTACTGTTTCTGTTTGTTTTAGAATTAGGGTTATCTTTAGGATTAGGGTTACTGTTTCTGTTTGTTTTAGAATTAGGGTTACCTTTAGGATTAGGGTTACTGTTTCTGCTTGTTTTATAATTAGGGTTACCTTTAGGATTATGGTTACTGTTTCTGTTTGTTTTAGAATTAGGGTTACCTTTAGGATTAGGGTTACTGTTTCTGTTTGTTTTAGAATTAGGGTTACCTTTAGGATTAGGGTTACTGTTTCTGTTAGTTTTAGAATTAGGGTTACCTTTAGGATTAGGGTTACTGTTTCTGCTTGTTTTAGAATTAGGGTTACCTTTAGGATTAGGGTTACTGTTTCTGCTTGTTTTAGAATTAGGGTTACTTTTAGGATTAGGGTTACTCTTTCTGTTTGTTTTATAATTAGGATTACCTTTAGGATTAGGGTTACTGTTTCTGTTTGTTTTATAATTAGGGTTACCTTTAGGATTAGGGTTACTGTTTCTATTGGTTATAAAATTAGGGTTACCTTTAGGATTAGGGTTACTGTTTGTTTTAGAATTAGGGTTACCTTTAGGATTAGGGTTACTGTTTCTGCTTGTTTTATAATTAGGGTTACCTTTAGGATTAGGGTTACTGTTTCTGCTTGTTTTATAATTAGGGTTACCTTTAGGGTTAGGGTTACTGTCACTGCTTGTTTTATATTCAGGGTTACCTTTAGGATTAGAGTTTCTGTTTCTGTTTGTTTTATAATTAAGTTTACTTTTAGGATTAGGGTACGGTTACTGCTTGGTTTATTATAATTAAATTTACCTTTTAGGATTAGGGTTACTGTTTCTGCTTGTTCTATATTCAGGGTTACCTTTTAGGGTTAGGGTTACTGTTTCTGCTTGTTCTATATTCAGGGTTACCTTTTAGGGTTAGGGTTACTGTTTCTGCTTGTTTTATAATTAGGGTTACCTTTAGGATTAGGGTTACTGTTTCAGCTTGTTTTATAATTAGGGTTACCTTTAGGGTTAGGGTTACTGTTTCTGCTTGTTTTATAATTATGGTTACCTTTAGGGTTAGGGTTACTGTTTCTGCTTGTTTTATATTCAGGGTTACCTTTAGGATTAGAGTTTCTGTTTCTGACTGTTTGTTTTATAATTAGGGTTTGCTTTAGGATTATGGTTACTCTTTCTGTTTGTTTTATAATTAGGGTTATCTTTAGGATTAGGGTTACTGTTTCTGTTTGTTTTAGAATTAGGGTTATCTTTAGGATTAGGGTTACTGTTTCTGTTTGTTTTAGAATTAGGGTTACCTTTAGGATTAGGGTTACTGTTTCTGCTTGTTTTATAATTAGGGTTACCTTTAGGATTATGGTTACTCTTTCTGTTTGTTTTAGAATTAGGGTTACCTTTAGGATTAGGGTTACTGTTTCTGTTTGTTTTAGAATTAGGGTTACCTTTAGGATTAGGGTTACTGTTTCTGTTAGTTTTAGAATTAGGGTTACCTTTAGGATTAGGGTTACTGTTTCTGCTTGTTTTATAATTAGGGTTACCTTTAGGATTATGGTTACTCTTTCTGTTTGTTTTATAATTAGGGTTACCTTTAGGATTAGGGTTACTGTTTCTATTGGTTATAAAATTAGGGTTACCTTTAGGACTAGGGTTACTGTTTCTGTTTGTTTTAGAATTAGGGTTACCTTTAGGATTAGGGTTACTGTTTCTGTTTGTTTTAGAATTAGGGTTACTTTTAGGATTAGGGTTACTCTTTCTGTTTGTTTTATAATTAGGGTTACCTTTAGGGTTAGGGTTACTGTCACTGCTTGTTTTATATTCAGGGTTACCTTTAGGATTAGAGTTTCTGTTTCTGTTTGTTTTATAATTAAGGTTACTTTTAGGATTAGAGTACGGTTACTGCTTGGTTTATTATAATTAAATTTACCTTTTAGGATTAGGGTTACTGTTTCTGCTTGTTCTATATTCAGGGTTACCTTTTAGGGTTAGGGTTACTGTTTCTGCTTGTTTTATAATTAGGGTTACCTTTAGGATTAGGGTTACTGTTTCAGCTTGTTTTATAATTAGGGTTACCTTTAGGGTTAGGGTTACTGTTTCTGCTTGTTTTATAATTATGGTTACCTTTAGGGTTAGGGTTACTGTTTCTGCTTGTTTTATATTCAGGGTTACCTTTAGGATTAGATTTTCTGTTTCTGTTTGTTTTATAATTAAGTTTACTTTTAGGAATAGGGTTACTGTTTCTGTTTGTTTTATAATTAAGTTTACTTTTAGGATTAGGGTACGGTTACTGCTTGGTTTATTATAATTAAGTTTACCTTTTAGGATTAGGGTTACTGTTTCTGCTTGTTCTATATTCAGGGTTACCTTTAGGGTTAGTCTGTTTGGTGCTTTTTTTTAATAAAACTAGTCTAAGTTCTTGTGCGTAAATAGCGTCCCAGTGCTTAAACATTCTGGGCTAGATTCCACGTCAGGGGTAAATTTAACCAATGCTCTAGTAAACATATACATAGCACATACATAATATATGGAGCTGGTTATATTACCAAAGTTCTGCTTATTTTTACACATAACTTGGACAGTTGCCATCCTTTGTTTCCACAGCTCTCTACTTGCAAGCTGTACCTCAGTCATCAAGTTATTCAGCAGATATATGCAGGCAAATTTATGGTTCTATTATCAATGTGCCACAATTTTCAATAGCCCTTACATGCCCACATAGTAAATAGAATGTTTTTTAACCCCTTAAGGGCGGGAGTAATTTTACAAGTTTGGAACACTTTTGAACACTTCTAAAAGTAGAATTTCAGCTATTCGCTGTTCAACCATAATTTACCTCTTACATATTAAGTGTACCCACCCTTATTATATATCATTTTGTTCAGGAGAAATAGGGCTTTCATTTTCCATCAAAGATTTATATATAAAATATATTATAGTATGAAAAAAACCCTAAAAACTATGAGAAAAAAGGAAAATTTGCTTTTTTCCAAAGTTCTCCATTGTATTTTTAGTGTGAATGACATTGTACGCTTAGCATTAAATGAAAAAAATACATATATTTCTGGTCGGCAAGGTCTTACGAGTTCAACGGTACCCCCCATGTAGAGGTTTTATGAGGTTTTGAAAGTTACAGGGTAAAATATAGAGTTTGCCCATTTCACGTTTTACAACTTGAAATTTGCAAGATTGGTTTCCTGGCCCTATGTTGACTTTGAGAGGTTATGGCAGCCCAGGTATGAAAAGTACCCCAACATGTCATACCATTTTGAAAAGTAGACAACCCAGGCTATTCCAAATGGTGTACATTTCATTTTTTTATAGTAGTCACTTAGTCGCAAACTTGGTCTTCATGTTTGTGTTTTGCATTTTTCACACAAAAACTGTTATTTTACTGATGATATCATGCTCCCTCGACATTTTACTGGCCTAAAAAACTCGTATTTCTGGTCGGCAATGTCTTACGAGTTCAACGGTACCCTCCATGTAGAGGTTTTATGAGGTTTTGGAAATTAGAGGGTCAAATATAGAGTTTGCCCATTTCACGTTTTACAACTGGAAATTTGCCAGATTGGTTTCCTGGCCCTATGTTGACTTTGAGAGGTTATGGCAGCCCAGGTATGAAAAGTACCCCAACATGTCATACCATTTTGAAAAGTAGACAACCCAGGCTATCCCAAATGGTGTACGTTTCGTTTTTTTATAGTAGTCACTTAGTCGCAAACTTGGTCTTCATGTTTTGCATTTTTCACACAAAAACTGTTATTTTACTGATGATATCATGCTCCCTCGACATTTTACTGGCCTAAAAAACTCATATTTATGGTTGGCAAGGTCTTACGAGTTCAACGGTACCCCCCATGTAGAGGTTTTATGAGGTTTTGGAAAGTTACAGGGTCAAATATAGAGTTTGCCCATTTCACGTTTTACAACTGGAAATTTACCAGATTGGTTTCCTGGCCCTATGTTGACTTTGAGAGTTTATGGCAGCCCAGGTATGAAAGTACCCCAACATGTCAGACCATTTTGAAAAGTAGACAACCCAGGCTATTCCAAATGGTGTACGTTTAGTTTTTTTATAGTAGTCACTTAGTCGCAAACTTGGTCTTCATGATTGTGTTTTGCATTTTTTACACAAAAACTGTTATTTTGCTGCTAATATCATGCTCAGTCAACCTTTTACTGGCCTACAACATTGATATTTGTGGTCGGCAATGTGTTACGAGTTCAACGGTACCCTCCATTTAGCATTTTTATTTTGCTTTTTGGAAAGTTACACGATAAAATGTAGAGTTTGCCAGATTGGTTTTCTGGGCCTAGGTTGAATTTGAGAGGGTATGGCAGCCCAGGTATGAGAAGGACCCCATCATGGCATATCATTTTGAGAAGTAGACAACCCAGAGTGTTGAAAATGGGGTATGTCCAGTTTTGTATAGTAGCCACTTAGTCTTCATGTTTGTGATTTGCATTTGTTTTACACAAAAACTGTTATTTTGCTGCTAATATCCTGCTCAGTCAACCTTTTACTGGCCTATAACATTGATATTTGTGTTCGGCAATGTGTTACGAGTTCAACGGTACCCCCATGTTGCGCTTTTATTTTGCTTTTTGGAAAGTTACACGGTCAAATGTAGAGTTTGTCAGATTGGTTTGCTGGGCCTAGGTTGAATTTGAGAGAGTATGGCAGCAACCTTTCACTGGCCTATAACATTGATATTTGTGTTCGGCAATGTGTTACGAGTTCAACAGTACCCCCATGTTGCATTTTTATTTACTTTTTGGAAAGTTACACGGTCAAATGTAGAGTTTGCCAGATTGGTTTGCTGGGCCTAGGTTGAATTTGAGAGGTATGAAAAGTACCCCATCATGGCATATCATTTTGAGAAGTAGACAACCCAGAGTGTTGAAAATGGGGTATGTCCAGTTTTGTATAGTAGCCACTTAGTCACAAACCCTGGCCACACTTAGTCTTCATGATTGTGTTTTGCATTTGTTTTACACAAAAACTGTTATTTTGCTGCTAATATCCTGCTCGGTCAACCTTTTACTGGCCTATAACATTGATATTTGTGTTCGGCAATGTGTTACGAGTTCAACAGTACCCCCATGTTGCATTTTTATTTACTTTTTGGAAAGTTACACGGTCAAATGTAGAGTTTGCCAGATTGGTTTGCTGGGCCTAGGTTGAATTTGAGAGGGTATGGCAGCCCAGGTATGAAAAGTACCCCATTATGGCATATCATTTTGAGAAGTAGACAACCCAGAGTGTTGAAAATGGGGTATGTCCAGTTTTGTATAGTAGCCACTTAGTCGCAAACCCTGGCCACACTTAGTCTTCATGATTGTGTTTTGCATTTGTTTTACACGAAAACTGTTATTTTGCTGCTAATATCCTGCTCGGTCAACCTTTTACTGGCCTATAACATTGATATTTGTGTTCGGCAATGTGTTACGAATTCAACGGTACCCCCATGTTGCATTTTTATTAGCTTTTTGGAAAGTTACACGGTCAAATGTAGAGTTTGCCCATTTCAGGTTCAACATCTTGAAATTTGCCAGATTGGTTTGCTGGGCCTAGGTTGAATTTGAGAGGGTATGGCAGCCCAGGTATGAAAAGTACCCAATCATGGAATATCATTTTGAGAAGTAGACAACCCAGAGTGTTGAAAATGGGGTATGTCCAGTTTTGTATAGTAGCCACTTAGTCGCAAACCCTGGCCACACTTAGTCTTAGAAACATAGAAACATAGAAACATAGAAAAATGTCGGCAGATAAGAACCTTTCGGCCCATCTAGTCTGCCCAATTACATGGATACTTTACCTGGATTTATCTTTTGTTTAGGATAGCCTTATGCCTATCCCATGCTTGCTTAAATTCAATTACTGTTTTGGCCTCTACCACTTCTACTGGAAGACTGTTCCATGTATCCACCACCCTCTCAGTAAAATAATGCTTCCTGATGTTACTTTTAAACCTTTGCCCCTCTAATCTAAGACTATGTCCTCTTGTTTTGCTATTTTGTTTCCTTTTAAATATACTCCCTTCCTCTACCTTGTGGATTCCCTTTACGTATTTAAATGTTTCTATCATATCTCCTCTGTCTCGTCTTTTTTCCAAGCTGTACATGTTAAGATCATTAAGCCTTTCCTGGTAACTTTTCTCCTTCAAGCCATACACCATTTTAGTAGCCCTTCTCTGAACTCTCTCTAAGATGTCTATATCCTTTTGGAGATACGGTCTCCAGTACTGCACACAGTACTCCAAGTGAGGTCTCACCAGTGCTCTGTACAGTGGCATGAGCACTTCCCTTTTCCTACTGCTAATACCTCTCCCTACACAACCAAGCATTCTGCTAGCATTTCCTGCTGCTCTATTACATTGACTACTTACCCTTAGATCCTCTGAAATAATGACCCCTAAATCCCTTTCCTCAGATGTTGAGGTTAGGACTGTATCAAATATTCTATATTCAGCCCTTGGGTTTTTACGTCCCAGGTGCATTATCTTGCACTTATCCACATTAAAACTCAATTGCCACAACTCCGACCATTTTTTTAGTTTACCTAAATCATTTGTCATTTGGCTGATCCCTCCAGGAACGTCAACCCTGTTGCAAATCTTTGTGTCATCAGTAAAAAGACATACTTTTCCATTAATACCTTCTGCAATATCACTAATAAAAATATTAAAGAGAATGGGTCCAAGTACTGACCCCTGAGGTACCCCACTGGTAACAAGACCTTGCGCCGAATAAACTCCATTTACCACAACCCTCTGTTGTCTGTCACTCAGCCACTGCCTAATCCAGTCAACAATATTGGAATCCAAGCTCTTCATGATTTTGTTTTGCATTTGTTTTACACGAAAACTGTTATTTTGCTGCTAATATCATGCTCAGTCAACCTTTTACTGGCCTACGACATTGATATTTGTGTTCGGCAATGTGTTACGAATTCAACGGTACCCCCATGTTGCATTTTTATTTGCTTTTTGGAAAGTTACACGGTCAAATGTAGAGTTTGCCCATTTCAGGTTCAACAACTTGAAATTTGCCAGATTGGTTTGCTGGGCCTAGGTTGAATTTAAGAGGGTATGGCAGCCCAGGTATGAAAAGTACCCCATCATGGCATATCATTTTGAGAAGTAGACAACCCAGAGTGTTGAAAATGGGGTATGTCCAGTTTTGTATAGTAGCCACTTGGTCACAAACCCTGGCCAAACTTAGTCTTCATGTTTGTGTTTTGCATTTGTTTTACACGAAAACTGTTATTTTGCTGCTAATATCCTGCTCAGTCAACCTTTTACTGGCCTATAACATTGATATTTGTGTTCGGCAATGTGTTACGAATTCAACGGTACCCACATGTAGCATTATTATTTAGTTTTTTGGTAATTTGACAAGTGATTTTCAGGATTTATGTCGACTTTGAGAGAACATGGCACTCCAAGAAAGAATATTGCTCCAAAGATGACGTGCCTATGATTCTAAATTAGTATTTTGAGTTGTTTGGTGCAGCCACTTTAGAATAGCTGGGCTTAATGTTAACAGGGACAGGCCAAATTCAGGGGATTCCAGAAGTCAGAGTAGTCGTTATAACAAGCCAATGAGTCGGTAAAGGCAGCAAACAAAAAGTAGTCGGTATAACAAGCCAATGAGTCGGTACAGGCAGCAAACAAAGAGTAGTCGGCATAACAAGCCAATGAGTCGGTACAGGCAGCAAACAAAGGGTAGTCGGTATAACAAGCCAATGAGTCGGTACAGGCAGCAAAGGGTAATCGGGACAAAGCAGAAAAGGGGATTTAGTAATTTAGCTAGGTATGATAAATTTTGAAGCACTCGGTTATGCAGAGGCCAGGTAGAGATGGGCAGGTAGGGCAATAATAACTAGAATCCTTTCGAATTCCTTTCTTGCGGCAGACACAACACTTTTTCTGGGGGACGTTTTACAGCGGGTGGGAGGGACTCGGGAAGGAAAGTGTCTGCCGCTTAATCTTTGGAGAGCTCCTGATTCCAAACCGGATGTAACGGGGGCCGGGGTTAGGATAAGTTGGGATATGATCTCAAGCATGAATTCTAGGAAGGGATATGGCTTTTGTACTGCTGCCTGCTTGTAGAGCACGTACGCATTGAAAATTGCTATCTCGGTCAAATAGATGGCAATCTTCTTGTACCATGCCCTAGTCTTTCAGTTCACCAGATAAGGCTGTATACATTGATCAACCAAGTCTACTCCCCCCATAAACTTGCTGTAATCTACAATGCACTTCGGCTTTTCCAGTGGCTCAGTCCTCCCTCTCACAGGCACTGGCAATGTACTTTCGTCGTGCACTGTAGATAGCATGTATACATCCTTCTTATCGGTGAACAGAAGGGCTAGCACTTCTTCCTGACGTAGAGATGAAGAGGAGCCTCTACTTTTTTTGCCTGCTGTCAGGATATGGGGAAAACCTCTGCGATTCTTCCGCACTGTGCCACACGCAAGGGTCTCAAAACAATATAAATTTTTAAATAGGTCGATACTGGTGTAATAGTTATCGACCCATAAATGATAGCCCTTGTTGAATAGGGGAAAGACCAGATCCCACACAATTTTTCCACTGGTGCCAATACAATCGGGGCATCCTGGGGTGTCAAGGTGGCTATCTTTCCCTTCGTATATTCTAAACGCCCATGTGTAGCCTGTTGTGGACTCACACAATTTATAAAATTTGACACCATACCGGGATCGCTTGCTTGGGATATACTGCTTGAAGAGCAGTCTGCCTTTGAATTTCATAAGGGACTCGTCTACAAATATATTTTGGTCGGGAACATAATTATCGGTGAATTTGGCAGACATAAGACTGATAAGGGGCCGAATTTTATAGAGGTGGTCATGCATTGGGTCATTTCTTGGTGGGCACAGTGCGTTATCATTAAAATGGAGGAATCGCATGAGATTTTCGTATCTCTCCCTCTTCATAACCCTTGGGAATAGTGGGGTAGCCAGGATGGGGTTTTTGTGCCAGTAAGACCGGATACTTGGCTTCTTCACTATTCCCATTCCGAGGGTTAGAGCCCAATTTTTTTTTAACTCTATCACATCCGTTGGGTGCCACTTGTTACGTCTGTGGCGATGTGAATCCGGATGCGCATCAAGATACTGGTTGGCAAACAGGTTGGTTTGCTCAACCACCATCTCGAATACGTCATCCGACATAAAGAGATTAAAAAAGCTCACTGGTTCACAGTCCTCTACCCTTACTGTGATGCCAGGAGTCGCTATAAATGGGGGTATTTCTGGGGTAGCCATATTTGGGGGTACCCAATTGCTCTCGCGCCTCCCAGTAGATGGTGGGGGGTCACCATCACTGGAGAGTTCACTAAGGGGCTCTATATCAGAGGCTGTGAGGATGTCACTGTCGGCGAGAGCGTCGCTCTCAGAGGCGGCCAGGATCTCATATGCCTCTTCTGGGGAATAAAAGCGGGAGGACATTTTTATGGGGATCTTGTTATAACTAATTAAATGGGAGGTCGGGGAACTGATGGGGTCAATACACAAATAAAATATTAGAACACCTAAACTAAGCCCTTCCGGTCCTTGTAGTGGCCGGTACTTCTATCTATCTAGACAAGGTAAGAATATTCCAAGGGGTGTCGTATGCCAATGCGGGTAGTCAGGAATGCCACGGGGTCGTATGCCAATGCGGGTAGTCAGAAATGCCAAGGGTCGTATGCCAATGTGGGTAGTCAGAAATGCCAGGGGTCGTATGCCAATGCGGGTAGTCAGAAATGCCAGGGGTCGTATGCCAATGCGGGTAGTCAGAAATGCCAGGGGGTCGTATGCCAATGCGGGTAGTCAGAAATGCCTAAGGGTCGTATGCCAATGCGGGTTCTCAATCGGGGGTACACTGCCAATCAGGGGTACACTGCAGGCCAGGGGGTACAGTGCCTGTTTTTTTTCTCAGTCAGGCGGTACAGTGCCTGCCAGGGGGTACTGTGCCAGGAGGGTACAGTGCCTGCCAGGGGGTACAGTGCCAGCCAGGGGGTACTGTACCTGGTTTTTTTTTCAGTTTTTTTTTTTTTTTCAGCCAGGGGGTACTGTGCCTGGGGGGGTTTCAGTTTTTTTTTCAGCCAGGGGGTACTGTGCCAGGAGGGTACAGGGCCTGCCAGGAGGGTACAGTGCCTGCCAGGGGGTACAGTGCCAGCCAGGGGGTACTGTACCTGGGTTTTTTTTTCATTTTTTTTTTTCAGCCAGGGGGTACTGTGCCAGGAGGGTACAGTGCCTGCCAGGAGGGTACAGTGCCAGCCAGGAGGGTACAGTGCCAGCCAGGGTGTACTGTACCTGTTTTTTTTTTCAGGTTTTTTTTTCAGCCAGGGGGTTTTGTGCCTGGGGTTTTTTTTCAGCCGGGGGTACTGTGCCAGGAGGGTACAGTGCCTGCCAGGGGGTACAGTGCCAGCCAGGGGGTACAGTACCTGGGTTTTTTCAGGTTTTTTTCAGGTTTTTTAGCCAGGGGGTACTGTAGCAGTAGGGTACAGTGCCTGCCAGGGGGTACAGTGGCTGCCAGGGGGGGTACTGTGCTTGCCAGGGTTTTTTTGGGGGTTTTTTGGTGGTGCTCCTTTCAACTCTGCCTCTCGCTCTCTGCTCCTCAGATCGCAATGAGGAACAGGAGAAAGGGGCAGAGACAATGTCTCAGCCAATGCAACAATCATTGGCTGAGACATTCTAACAGTTGCAGAGGTGACAGCTTGTCACCGCTGCAACTGTCAAATCCAAGCGCCGGATTGGCTGCCTGGAGGTTTCCACGAGGGAAACGGCCCGCCTCCCTTCCCACAATGCCGATCGCCAGCTGGGAGGGTCTGCCTGGGTGTCGGTGCCAGCCGGCGATCGGCATTGTGGGAAGGGAGGCGGGCCGTTTTTCGGCGAGCAGAGGCACCAAACGCCGCGGGGCGTATCATGCCGTCCTGCGGCATTAAAGCCCACGCGGTGCAGGACGGCATGGTACGCCCTGCGTCCTTAAGGGGTTAATAATGTTATTTGTTATGATAAAAAATGCATTGAACGGTCAATATTTTGTGCTGCATAAGGCTAGGGTCAGATGAACGCAGTGCGATCGCACGTGCAGCCGCACTTTATCACGGCCGTAGTAGCAGCAAATGACGGCCAATAACAGGCAATATACGAAGTACTGCCGCACGAAAGTTCGGCCGCGCAACGCAAGCGGCAAACAAAGCATATTTTCAAGAACGTGATACCGCTAGTACTGATGTACAGAGTGCGCTGCGTCCGCTAGCGGCATGTGTGTGTGATTAGGAGACGTCAGACGCTGCTAATGTCCGGCCAATATAACGTCCAGACGCAAAAAAGGTTTTATTGCTGATCCGTACAAAATCACGGATGAAGATGCGCATCGTATGACCGCTATCGCCTATTCCGTGAAAAAATACGTCCATTCGTTCGAACGCACTTTTCACGGACGACGTGAAAAATGCTTTCGTCTGACCCTAGCCTAAATGTGATAATGCAGTACAGAAAGATGCTTCATATATAACGATGCTCAAAAGGCCTATGTATCGCAAATCTTTAAATATTAAATTGAGTTAATAATGCTCAGAAATGTTTGGGGTCCATCTAAGAAAACACATTTTTCACAATAAATAATGACTTTACCGGCACTATTACAATCTTGACGCTAATGCTAGCGCTCACCTGTGTAAGCGTTAACGTTAAGTTAAGTGGCACTAATGTGGGCGCACCATATTACAATCCGAACACTAACGGGTTAAAAACCTGTTAGCAATTTGGATCTGGCGCATTTCAGCGCGATCCTTACTGTACTTTGTGCTCCCTATGCTTAACATGGGAAGGGGAAATATTTAATTAGCGTTAGGATTATATTGTAATAACGCTAATTACCGTCTGGCTGCGGTTAGCCTAAAAGTTAACCACAGCCAGGACCTTGTGTTAACGGATTCCGCTGCTGCAGAATCAGTCAGCACCAGCCAAAAATCCCCCCAAATAATTCCTATACTCACCTTCCATCCCGCGGCGAGAACGGCGGCTCCAAACGCCTCCTCTGGCCGTTGGGAGCAGGGATAGACTGAGCGATAAAGTCCCCAGTCTCCCTCTGTGGATCACTACGCTGACCTGCCGGATCTCGCGAGGCGAGATCCTGCAGGTCCTGTGACAGGCACCGTCAGCCTCAATGGAGTCCTATGGATTCCATGGAGGCAATACTCGCGGCGGCGCTTAGCGCTGCTGCGAGCATCCCGGGGTTTAGCGCCGGATTACGATGCAGGCAGCTAGTGACTGCATCGCAATATCAGACTAAAACAGGGATGCTAAGGAGAAACCTGCACGCACAGGTTTTTCTTCCTAGCGTCCCCATTTTAGCATGCGGATCGTAATAGCGCCCTACATCCGTTGTAAAATTATATAGAAAAAAAACGACATACTTTTATTAAGTCTTTTAATAATTTACGTAGACCAACCACAGAGCAAACTAGCTTTGTTTAAAAATATTATTAGACCAGTCACTGGAACACCAGCTGTTTTTCTGCTTTGAGACTTCTACAACATTATTCCCATAAATGTGGTATTACACTTATATGTTACAGAGGCTAAGACCACAACACATTGTCATTAAGTATATATTGACCTAAATTGACCTGTGGTTGCAATGTCATAATGTGAAAAATCTGTGTCTTTAGCTATCTGTAAAATGCTGTCTTTAACCTATGCTGTTGATTTTGTACAGGGTAGTCTTGTCATTATTATATTGTATATGTTACATGTACAAAAAATTCCAATTGCACATTGTATATAATAAGAGTGAGATCTAGCATTCCACTCTAAAGGAGCTTGGCTTATAGTTTGGGCAGAAGATGAAAGGCCATTGTACATATGCCACCGTCTTACAAAACCTGACCTAGGTGCCCACTGGGTCCTCCATATTCCATGTGCCAATTTGTCTGGTCTGGCTTGACTTGTCTTGACTTAGTGAAGATTGCAGCAGCAGCAGCACCAGCATTGCCAGCATTGGGCTGTTTGCTGTTGTCTAGTTTAAAGTGCAGCTGTACTACCCCAGGTGCCCTTTTGCAAGTGTTATCCCACCAGGGGATTGATATCACATTGGTCTTAAAGATCAATGCGATGACTCATCCTTTGGGGAGATATTGCTGTTTGATCTCGCCCCCATCCAGCCATGGGCGGCATGTTTCACCCTCGCTGGGTGAACTAACTGGGGTCGTTGTGCAGTGATGCGATTTCGCCTTCAGACATACCGTAGACATACTGACTTGCCAGTCAAGACATTGACAGAGAATCAGGCCCTCAGACTGAGCAGAGTGTTGTCCTGTAGGATGATTCTCAGCTCAGAGCTGTCCCACCCTAAATTCCAAGAATTTGTGGTCTAACATTTACAATGAGCTCATTGATCACTAGAACATACCTCAAGGTTATAGATATTCGCCATACCTCAAAAGTGATACCATGAATACATGGTACATCCTGTCCCAACCACTTGCTCTGCCAATGATCTGACGCTATCAGTTCCTCGTACTCGCACATCCAACTACCACCTTCAAGACTTCTCCCGAGCTGCCCCGTTTCTATGGAACTCCCTCCCCCACAGCATCAGACTCTCCCCATCTCTCCAGTCCTTCAAGAAGTCTCTGAAAACACATTACTTTAGAGAAGCCTATCGGCTCACTCCATAATCCCCCATTGTTAATTTCTAAGCTCTCGAGCAGGGTCTTCTCTCCTACTGTTCTGCGTGTGTAATGTGTAATGTGCGTGCCAGTGCAGCTCCTATCGATCATTCTGCACAGGCGCTAAGGTACTTGAATACGTAAAGTTCGGATCCTATGTTATGCAAGTTGCAAACGAGAGCAAATTGCACAGAAAAGCTTCAGGGACTTCCAAAATCAGGAGTCGCTGAACCGAAGACAAGGGACAGTGTGCGGCGAAGGAGAAGAGGTAAGAAAACCTAAAAAATAGAAGAAATAAAATACAAGATAATTGTCAGCTGTCAGCAGCCTCTGCCCAATTATTTAAGGGCAAAAAGGGAACTCTATCTTTTAATAGAGTATCCCATTAACCTCCCTGGCGTTACGATTCTAACATCTTTTAGATGTCAGAATCCATCCATTTTTGTTTTTGGCCCTCTAGCGGTATTCCCTGACTGTGGTTCGGGGCTAAAATCCTATGCCGGAAGCGGTAACCCAGAGCAACACTCGGGATGCCACTGGATACATCGCCTGTCCCTGTGCTCCCTTGCTGCCCTCCCCCCCAAAGTCTCCTCTGGCGATCGCGACCCTCATACTTCCTGGTTCCCTTCTCACGAGAAGGGAATCAGGAAGTATGAGGTCGCGATCGCCGGAGGAGACTGCGTTGGTCAGCGAGGGAGCACAGGGACAGGTAATGTAAGCAGCCCGACTGTGGCTCAGGGTTAACGCTTTCAGCACTGAAAGTTAACCCCAAGCCACACTCAGGAAACCGTCAGGGGGGTTAAATACCAAAATTCTGCGAATGTAATCAAACATCCTCAAATATTGCTGGACGGCATGATAAGCATGAGCATCAAATGTATTGCTATAATAAATCATAATTTCTCTCGTAAATGGTTAAACATTGATGTTTGAATAATTTTGGTTGAAAGTACATGTTTTACGCTTTACTTCCCATAAACGTTAAATGTAATTTGACTACACGCTTCTTGCAAAACTCTGTGTTTTCTTCTTGGAGAACAATTTACGCAAAACATCAGCAAGTTTAAAATAAGAAAAAAAAGACTTGATGAATGTGCTTAGTAAAAGAAATAATGTGAGCATTAACTAAATCTTAAATTGTTTGTGCTCGCAATCCCCAAAGGCACTTGAGATTATTTAACTTCAACATTTTTAACCTCACTGTGTCAGCACCGCTCGGGCCAAAATGAGGTACATCCAGCTACAGATGAGGTGATCCAGCTCCAAGAAGCAAGTTACATATGTTTGCCAAGGGGAAATGTTGAATATTTTCCAAATATGAAGACAGCGCAGTGATATCCTCCAAATGTCAAATCTGCAATGTATCTGCTCCCTACGGGCTGCAACAAGATAACAGTGATAGTTGTATTTAGAAGAAAAAAAAACAGAAATAACTTGCCATTTTTTTAAAAACAATCATTAGCTTTCAATGATATTTTTTAATTTAAAGTGAATATTATTCTCCGCATAGATGAGATTCATTTCACAGATTGTGACAAGTCTGTTCTAGTTTACCATAGGAGTTATTATACTTTATTTATATAGCACCAGCATATTCCGCAGCGCTGAAGAGTGGGCACAATATAGACAGGGTTACAATACATTGAGACAGAACAACATTTTGATAAACCAGTAGAGGAGGAAACGAGGGCCCTATTCCCATGGGAGTTTACAATCTGAAAGGGTTGGGGTGGAAACAGGAGAAAGGGACTGCAAGGTGAGAGTGATGGACTGCAAGGTTAGAGTGATGGGCTGCAAGGTGAGAGTGATGGGCTGCAAGGTGAGAGTGATGGACTGGTTGGGGCAGTGAGGTGTGTCAGTGAGTTGGGTGGTAGGCTTCCCTAAATAGGAATGTCTTAAGGGAGCGTTTGAAGGAAGAGAAACTAGGGGAAAGTCTGATCATATGAGGGAGAGCGTTCCAGAGGATGAGGGCTGTGCGTGAGAAATCCTGCAGTCTATCATGGGAAGAGGTGATGCAGGGAGAAGCTAGGCGCAGGTCACTGTTTGACCTTAGGGAGCGGGCTGGGGTGTATTTGGTGATTAATCAGGACAGGTAGTGGGGAGCTGAGTTAGTGAGAGCTTTGTAGATCAGGGTGAGGATTTTGAATTTCATTCTGCAGTGGATGGGGAGCCAGTGAAGGGACTCGCAGAGGGGAGTGACAGAGACAGAGAGGCGGGTGAGGTGGATGAGCCTGACAGAGGCATTCAGAATGGATTGTAAGGGGGTGAGGCGGGAGAGAGGGAGGCCAGATAAGAGATTATTACAATAGTCAAGACGGGAGATTACAAGAGTTGGTAGCATATACCCTCCATGATGAAGCCCTTAGTCCAAACTAGCCGGGGTATACGTTTATTTTTTTTTGCACTTGATCTGTTTACGACTTTGATATCTCCTTGAATAGATCATTCTAGCATTAAAGGGCTTTGCACTTTACAAACCCTTAAGTCTCAGCAGAGCCGTAGGTGTTAACTACTGAGTCATTAAGGCTACCGGCACAGGAGTGCACTGAGTGCTTGCGTGTGTTTGCACTTCCCTGCGTCCGTGCCATTTTGACGTGGAGGGCCAACCACCGGATGTGAAAAAGCCCTCCCCGTCAAAAAGCTAGATGGACGCTGACAGGGCTACAAAGCGCGGTCCTCCATAGAGTGGAAGGAACGTCCACTCTCACGGACATTCCTTCCTCTCTGACAAATGCTCTTGTGCCAGTAGCCTAAGACTTACCTTGAACCTGGGCTGCACCAACTGACTAAGGCACATTAAATGATTCCCATACTATGCATAGGAAGTGTTAACGTGGAGGCAGCTGAAGAATAACGAGTGATACCAAGGTTGCTCATTATTTTCAATTTGTAATTAAAAAAAATATCAGCTGCCAGAACCTACTGTTAACCGAATTATTTATTTATTTATAAAAGATTTTACCAGGCAGGATACATTGTGATTTCTCTCGTTTTCATGTATGTCCTGGGTTCAAGAATATTGAAGTGTTACAGAAATACAAAGTAATAAAATGCAAGATATGAACACAAAACAAATATACAGATTAACAGAAAATAAATATGTAGGAAATATAGTTACTATGTTACATGTTTAAAGGTGCATTCTGTATATAATCACTATGTTACATGTTTACAGGTGCATTCTGTATATAGTCACTATCAGGGTTATCCAAAGAGATCCGAATTGCTTGAGAAAGGTAACCGAACGCTGAAAATCAGAGAGCAGGCAATTCGCCAAATCCTGGCGAATTGCCTGCACATTCGGTGCCTGTTCGGTCCCTGTTCGAGGGCAGTGAAAACCCCATAGAGAAGCAATGCTTCGGCTATTCAGAGAACACAAACCAGCAGTGAAAGGTTCCCCTAATGCGCTGCATTCGGTGGTTTAATTCGGCAAGTTTATTCAGGATAATCCCATAGACTTCAATGTTAAAAATATTCTGGTTTTAATTCAATATCTACAGGGTTATCCAAAGAGATCCGAATTGCTTGAGAAAGGTAACCGAACGCTGAAAATCAGTGTTCGGTTACCTTTCCTGACCATTCGGCTATCCAGAGAGCAGGCAATTCGCCAAATCCTGGCGAATTGCCTGAACATACGGTGCCTGTTCGGTCCCTGTTCGAGGGCAGTGAAATCCCCATGAAAAAGCACTGCTTCGGCTATTCAGAGAACACAAACCAGCAGTGAAAGGTTCCCCTAATGCCCTGCCATTCGGTGATTTCATGCGGCAAATTTATTCAGGAGAATCCCATAGGCTTCAATGTTAAAAATATTCCCGTTTTAATTCAATATCTAATAAACCGTTCATTATAAAATTCTGCAGCAAAAGTCTCTTTATTTATAGATTTTTTAGGATATTTTAAGCATTTTTCTTAATTTTGTTTTTTTAAGTTTACTTCTTTTTTCTGTAACAGCCCTTTTTATTATCATTCCCTGGACCTCATATGTAAATTTCAGACATTTTCGCTCAGTAGTTTCTTTGCAAACAGTGTTTCATTTTCACAGATTCACACAAACTATTTTGCTAATTTATTTACCTCCCTCGTCTGCGGTCTCAGCTGCTTCAGCTGTGTTCGGCTCCTGCTCGGGCTTGGTTTTCGACAGGTTAATCCAGATGTTTTTGCGGCTTTTCTGCGTGCATTCGGTGGGTTTTGCGGTTCGTTTTCATCGGGTTTGCGGCAGCTTTTCCCTGCAACTCGGGGACCCTGTGGTGTTTACTGAATACACCGCAGGGTCACCGAAATGGGATCGGCAAAAGGAACCGAATTGAAGAGAACGAAAAGTCACCGAACGTCCGGTGACTTTTCGAATCTCTTTGAATAACCCTGTATGTTACATGTTTACAGGTACATTCTGTATATAAGGAAAAAAGGTGTCATCTGCGCTCGTTTCTATGTGTTCCATGTACAACAAAACTGAGGTTTTTGTTTGTTTCAATGACCATTGCAACGTAAGCTCACTCGCCACTTCACGGCACCTCTTTACAGAGTGAGTACCTAACAAATGTACCATTTGTTGGAGCTGCTCAGTAGAGCGGTCTTTTGGTACATGTTAGGTACTCCCTCTGTAAAGAGGTGCCGTGAAGTGGCGAGTGAGCTTACGTTGCAATGGCCATTGAAACAAACATAAACCTCAGTTTTGTTGTACATGGAACACATAGAAACGAGCGCAGATGACACCTTTTTTCCTTCTTATGTTTTATACATTAACTGGGCTGTTACTCCTGGCAGTTGCTGCCGCTCCGGTGAGTATGGGTGCGACGCCATTTTTTCTGTGTTTATGTACATTCTGTATATAGTCACTCAGGGTTATTCAAAGAGCTCTGAATTGCTTGACAAAGGTAACGGAACGCTGAAAATCAGCGTTCGGTTACCTTTCCTGGCCATACGGCTATCCAGAGAGCAGGCAATTCACCAAATCCTGGCGAATTGCCTGAACATACGGTGCCTGTTCGGTGCCTGTTCGAGGGCAGTGAAATCCCCATGAAAAAGCACAGCTTCGGCTATTCAGAGAACACAAACCAGCAGTGAAAGGTTCCCCTAATGCCCTGCCATTCGGTGGTTTAATTCGGCAAGATTATTCAGGAGAATCCCATAGACTTCAATGTTAAAAATATTCCCGTTTTAATTCAATATCTAATAAACTGTTCATTATAAAATTCTGCAGTAAAGAGTCTCTTTATTTATAGATTTTGTAGGATATTTTAATCATTTATCTGTATTTTTTTTTTAAAAAGTCCGATTTTTTTTTGTTTACTTTTTTTTTCTAGAACAGCCCTTTTTATTATCATTCCCTGGACCTCATATGTGAATTTCAGACATTTTCGCTCAGTAGTTTCTTTGCAAACAGCGTTTCACTTTTCACACATTCATGCAAACTGTTTTGCTAATTTATTCACTGCCTAGTCTGCACTGTCGGCTTTTTCCGGCAGCTGTGATCGGCTCCTGCTCGAGTTTTTCCATAGTTTTCGGCAGGTTAATCCAGATGTTTTTGCGGTTTTTCGGCGTGCATTCGCTGGGTTTTGTGGTTAGTTTTCGGGTTTGCGGCAGCTTTTCCCTGCAATTCGGGGACCCTGTGGTGCTTGCCGAATACACCGCGGGGTCACCGAAATGGGATCGGCAAAAGGAACCGATTTGAAGAGAACGAAAAGTCACCGAATGTGCGGTGACTTTTCGAATCTCTTTGAATTACCCTGTTAATGAATATGGTGCCTCCCATGCAATGATTCGTCTGATCGCTGGTTTGGGATGAACTGAAATAGGCCAGAGTTTGAATAGAACAAACAGGACATTAAATGCCGTAACGGTTGCCATAAGTAATTCAATTTAATATCTACTATATCAAATTATAGTATATCACAAGCCCTTCTTCCCATTTTAAAATAAGATGCACAGCAGGAAATTTTTGAGAGTGGACTAAGTGAATAATGTCTAAAATTCACAAATATGGTCAGGAGTGTCCTTGCCAGGGATAAATCCCACCTGGTTGAATTGAATAATGTCTGGCATGAAACCTGAGTCTGCTTTCTAAGATCTTGGCATATATCTTCACATCAACATTGACTAATGAAATTGATCTGTAACTACAACAATGCAAGGATTTTTTCCCCTGCTTAGGAATGAACGCGGTCCTTCCACTGAGTGTTGCTTACCCGACAGAAATGACTTATACGTTCTCAACCGCTGAGGTGCGAGAAAAAGACAAGTATATATGACAAGCTGCTGTGCGTAGAGTTTTGGTGCGTTTACAGCAGGGATCTCAAACTCCAGCCCCCCGGATGTTAATTGCCTACAATTCCCAGAATTCTTTGAATGCAACAGAATCATGGGAGTTCAGAAACATCTGGGGGACCAGAGTTTGAGACGATTGATTTAAAGCAGGGATCTCAAACTCTGGCCCCCCAGATGTTTCTGAACTCCCATGATTCTGTTGCATTCAAAGAATTCTGGGAATTGAATGCCGCCAACATCTGGGGGGCCAGAGTTTGAGATCCCTCATTTAAGGCTGGGGTCAGACCAGCGCACTTTTACCGTGCGTTCTGGCGCACATAATTACGGCCGCACTAGCAGCAGATGACGGGCAATGACGGCCAATATACGATGTACGGCCGCACAAAAGTCCGGCCGTGCAACGCAAGTGGAATTTGAACACATTTTTTTGAGAACGCTGAACCGCTAGTACTGATGTACTGAGTGCGCAGCTGCGGCATAGCGGCGTGTGTGCGTGATTAGGAGATGTCAGACGCTGCTAATGTCCAGCCTACATAACGTCCAGACGCAAAAAGAGTTTTATTGACGATCCGTACAAAATCACGCATGAAAATACGCGTCGTCTGACCGTTTTTGCGCATTCTGTGAAAAAATACGTCAATGCGTTCGGACGCACTTTTTCACGTTCGCGGGGAAAAATGCTTTCGTCTGACCCTAGCCTAAAGGGACACTTCACGCCCTGACCACTTTGGCTTATTAAAGTGGTCAGGCTGTGTGTATTGCTCGCTCTCCCCCCCACCACGGGGGACTTCCTTCGCCCACACAGCTGTCACTGGGCAGACGGGATTTTGAATATCCCACTAGCTTGGGGATCAATGATGTCAGGTTGAACGTCAGATCAGATCTGCCAAATGTGGCTGCGGCAGAATTCTGAGCACGTGAGCGGCAAAGGACGGGGAGCCCAGTGCTGCTGGACAAAAGCTAAAGGAGAATGTCACCAACATTTTGGTGTTCTCTTGTTCCCCGCACTTCCCTGCACTTCGGGGAATGAAAGTGCAGGGAACTAACACAAGATAGTTATCTGCCACCTCCACTCCCACAGGTCCCATCTGCCACCCTCTGCCGCTTCCTCCCAACCACTGAGGAGGAAGTCAATTCCTTATTGTCCTCCTCACATCTCACCACGTGCCCGCTCGACCCCATTCCCTCACATCTAATTCCTCCCCTCTCCTCCTCCCTCACCCCTGCTCTCACACACATCTTCAACCTATCTCTCTCCACTGGCTCCTTTCCACCCGCCTTCAAACACGCGCTAGTTACCCCTTTACTAAAGAAACCATCCCTAGATCCCAACTCTCCATCCAACTACCGTCCTGTATCCCTGCTTCCCTTTACCTCTAAGCTCTTAGAAAAACTAGTCTTCAACCGCCTCTCCATCTTCCTGTCCTCCAATTCCCTACTTGACCCCCTGCAATCTGGCTTCCGTCCCCTACACTCAACTGAAACTGCCCTCACCAAAGTCACCAACGACCTCCTAACTGCTAAAAAACACGGCCACTATTCTATTCTCATCCTGCTTGACCTCTCGGCTGCTTTTGACACTGTTGACCACCCCCTCCTTCTACTGACCCTCAACTCTCTGGGTCTCGGTGACACTGCACTTGCTTGGATTGACTCCTATTTATCCAACAGGTCCTTCTGTGTGTCCTTTGCTGGTAACTCCTCCTCCTCATTGCCTCTATCTGTTGGTGTACCTCAAGGCTCTGTCCTTGGTCCTCTGCTCTTTTCCATCTACACCTCCTCCCTGGGCAAAATCATCAACAGCTTTGGCTTTAATTACCACCTCTACGCTGATGACACTCAGATCTACCTCTCTACCCCTGATCTCTCTCCCCCTGTCCTTTCCAAAGTCAGTGACTGTTTATCTGGCATCTCCTCCTGGATGGCCTCCCACCACCTAAAGATCAACATGTCAAAGACTGAGCTCCTACTTATTCCTCCCTCTAATGCCGCCCCACCTCCTGACTTCTCGATCACGGTGGAGGGTATCACCATCTCCCCATCAAACCAAGTTCGCTGTCTTGGAGTTACACTTGACTCTGCTCTTTCCTTCATCCCCCACATCAAGTCTCTTTCCTCCTCCTGCCGATACCAACTGCGTAATATTTACAGAATTCGGCCATTTCTTACCGCTGTCGCCACAAAACAACTCATACACGCCCTGGTAATCTCCCGACTCGACTATTGCAATAATCTCTTATCTGGCCTCCCTCTGTCCCACCTCTCCCCCCTACAATCCATCCTGAACGCCTCCGCCAGGCTAATTCACCTCACCCGCCGCTCTGTCTCTGCCGCTCCCCTCTGCGAGTCCCTTCACTGGCTCCCCATCCACTGCAGAATTAAGTTCAAAATCCTTATCCTTACCTACAAAAGCCTCACTAACTCAGCTCCCCACTACCTGTCCTCACTAATCACCAAATACACCCCAGCCCGCTCCCTAAGGTCAAACAGTGACCTGCGCCTAGCTTCTCCCCGCATCACCTCTTCCCATGATAGACTGCAGGATTTCTCACGCGCAGCCCCCACTCTCTGGAACGCTCTCCCTCGTACTGTCAGACTTTCCCCTAACTTCTCTTCCTTCAAACGCTCCCTGAAAACATTCCTATTTAGGGAAGCCTACCTCCCAACTCACTGACGCAACCATCAATCACTCTCACCTTACAGTCCTCTCCTCCTGTTTCCAACCTCAACCCTCCCAGATTGTGAGTTCCTACGGGAATAGGGCCCTCATCTCCTCCTGTACTGTTTGTCAAATGTTGTTCAATGTATTGTAACCCTGTCTATACTGTGCTTATTGTACAGCACTGCGGAATATGCTGGCGCTTTATAAATAAAGAATAATAATAATAATAATAATAAAATGTGTCAAAAACCTGTCCACTGGAAAAAGTCAACAAACTGACGGACGGGGTAAAAAAAATAAAATAATAATACGGCTTGAAAGTGTCAAAATTGAAATGCTGTTTGCAAAAAAACTAAGGAACGAAAATGCCTGGAATTTACATGTAAGATCCTATGTATGATAATAAAAAGGTCTGTTACAGAAAAAAGAAAAAAACGCTTTAAAAAAAGAAAACGGAAAAAATATTTTGCCAAAAAAAATCCACAAAAATGCCTAAAAGACCCTAAACAAATCTAGAAATAAAGAAACTTTTTACTGCAGATTAAAATAATAAACGGTTTATTAGATATTGGATAGAAATAGGAATATTTTTAACATTGAAGCCTATGGAATTCGCCTGCATAGACCTATCAAATGAAACCACCGAACAGCAGGGCATTTTGGCATCTTTTCACTGCTGTTCGGTGTCTCTGAATAGATTAACCATTGCTTCTCTATGGGGGATTTCACTGCCCTCGAACAGGCACCGTACTTGGCAGGCAGTTCGCCAAAATTTGGAGAACTGCCTGCTTTCTGAGTAGCCGAATGGCCCCGAAATGTCACCGTACACTGAATTTCGGCATCCAGTTACATTTCAGGGCTAGATCGTCTCTCTCTGAATAACCCCTTAACTATTTGAAACGTTGAGAAATTCATAGAGTAATTGTGCAGAGCGTTAAACGTCCTGACGTGTGACATATCCACAAGAAACAGGTCCGTTAAGGCTAGGGTCAGTCTAACGCATTTGTCGCGTTGTCCGTGAAAAAGTGCGTTCGAACAAATGGACGTATTTTTTCACGGAATACGCGATAGCGGTCATACGATGTGCATTGCCGTCCGTGATTTTGTACGGATCATCAATAAAACCCTTTTTGCGTCTGGACGTTATGTTGGCCGGACATTAGCAGCGTCTGACGTCTCCCAATCACACACACACGCCGCTAGCGGACGCAGCGCACTCTGTACGTCAGTAGTAGCGGTTTGACGTTCTCGAAAAAAAGCGTTCGTTTGCCACTTGCGTTGAGCGGACGAACTTTCGTGCGGCCGTTCTTCGTATGTTACCCGGCATTGGACGTCATTTGCTGCTAGCACAGCCGTGATTTCGTGCGGTTAAACGCACGTTAAAAATGCTTTCGTCTGACCTTAGCCTTAAACGTCCATGTTTGAAAGAAGAGGTGTTGCTGAGTCTTCCGACGTGTGCTTGAAGCCGTCTAGTTTGTTATTGAGCTGGCAAAAGTGATGTCTGTGCTCCAGCATGCTACAGATGCAAAAAAATGAAAAATTTGCGATCCACATTCGCATGTGTTACCCATAATTCCTTGCTGCACTTGAGCTAGTGCGCGCCATGGAGCTCGGCAAGAGAATTCAGCTGAGAAATCTGGAAAAGACTCAAATGGAATAAATATTTACACAAATCTATTCGCATAATCTTTTGTTGGGTGTCATCACGAGTTTCAAAGAGTCAGATTTACATCATTTATAGTAGAAGCAAGAGGTCTAACCCAATCTTTTCATCACAATGTTAGTGTTATACCTATTTTTAGTGTCTCCATCATAATAAACACAGAGTGAATGTAACTTCACAAGAAGAGAGCAACCCATTGCCATAATATTTATACGGCATTTACATCTGAACTTCAGTGGATAAAATTATGTTTACAGAGAAATACACAATGCATTGACATATATTGTTTGGCGCAGACATGTATACATTGCTGCGTATTAAGAAACAATGTTTAATCTATTTAGGGTAACATTAATTTATAGTTACATTACTACAATGCTTTTTTTGAACGGTCGAACACATTCATCATTCTTGACAATCAGAATGTAAACTACTTATCCACATAAGATGGAAATCTTGATACACACTTCACGTTTTCCATTAGGTTTATATTGGATAATTATAACAACTTCAATACGCGTTTGCTTTAAGTGTTAGATAATACACATTTTATACAGTTAAAGTCTTGCAGGGTTATTCAGAGAAAGGTGATAACCAGGAGAACTGGCAGGAGAAGAGAACAATCTAGGCCAAATAGCCGATTTGGAAAGTGAGATAAATGGGAGAATTTTTCTGGTTTGGCTATATTGACCTAGAATTTTCACTTCTCCAGTCATTCTCCTGACTTTCACCTTTATTTGAATAGGCCTGTTGGCAATGCCACATTCCTAGTATATAACTGTATTTTTGTAGTTGCATTGGCACTCAGAAAAGTATCAGAAACGTACTGTAGATACTCGAGTATACCGCTAGATTTTGGTGACAAAAATTTACCTTAAAATTTGAGGGGTCGCGTTATATTCGAGGCATCTGCATCGCTTTAAAAAAAAATATGTAAAAATTGCCTTGCTCTGGATCCCAAGTCTCCCGGGAGTTTCATTAGTCTCGCTGAAGTGAATGCGGGCTCCCTGATGCTTGCAAACACTTCAGGAACTCCCGGATTCGGGAGAGGTGGAATCCATCACGGCCAGAGGGCACACTCGGTTTAAGCCAATCATTCACCTCGCTCGCCTCCGCTGGCCATATAATCGCTAGTAAAAAAGACAGGTGGTCGGCAGTAACAACTGCAATCATTCTAGAGCAGAGCACCCTGACCTGAGGGGGAGCCTGACTGTGTTAAGAGAACCTCAAAGATTTTATTTGTTTACCGATTACAGTATAATTTTGTTTCTCGCGTTATATTCGAGTCTTGAATAGTCTCTCATTTCCATCATAAATTTTTATCCATCGCGTTATATTCGGGTCGCGTTATACTCAAGTATCTCTGGTAATACACAATATAGGCGCAAGCATATACCAGGTAACTGTAAAAGTGGGGATAATGTAATCCACAATGCTGCTAAACACCAACATTTGTCCATCTATATTACGATAAAACAAAGTCCATGCAATACATTCCAAAAGGTGCAGCGCTTTGTCCTGGAGCTCTTCAATAGGTTTTCATGGGTTCCATAATTTCTCAAAAGAAAAATAGAAAAAAAAACACCACACAATGTATATATGTTTACAGTGATACCTTGGATTACGAGTAACTCGTTGTGCGAGTGTATCGCACAACAAGCAACTCTGTTTACAAATTTCTGCCTTGATACACGAGCGCTGTCTTGCACTACGAGCAGTGCATGCGCATCCGTGCATGCGCGGCCAGGGCAGTGGCAGACCGTGGCACGTTTATGCACATGCGGCCAGAGGTGGGGAGACATCAGATCAATGCGGGGATGCGCGGTGGGGGAGGATCTAATCACCAGGCGCTCATCTCCCATCATCTCTCAGTCGCTCTCTCATCAGGGCCGGATTAACATAGGAGCTGATGGAACAGTAGATCCAGGCCCATGCCCCAGAATAGGCCCAGAGAAAGGATGCATTGATGAGCATTTAGACCTCTTTATCTCCAACTCCAATAAATAAAAATAAATTAATACATATTTCTTTTTTTTGTCTAACACAACAACATTTTTCACTTTTAAATTACAAAGTGAACAATGATACTGCACTTACCAACTCAGTCACCATCACATTTCTCATGTCACGAACAAGTGTGGAGGTGATGGCACAATCCGTTGTTACATCAAAAACCTAAACCGCCTCACTGCGTCACTAAGCTTTACACTTCACAAGGTCAAGTGAGGTGTCATTGGACAGGTCAGAGTCTGGCCTTTTGCATTGATACCAAACGTGACCATATAAAATCTAAAAGAAAAGAAAACAAAAGAAAACCTATCTATTCTTACAGGGTTATTCAGAGAGTGTGAAAAGCAGGAGAATGATTGGAGAATGAGAAATTTTAGGTCAAAATAGCCGATTTGGAAAGTGAGATGAAAGGGAGAATTTTTCTGGTTTGGTTATTTTGACCTAGAATTTTTCATTCTCCAGTCATTCTCCTGCTTTCACCACTCTCTGAATAACCCCGATAGTTCCAAAGCGATGGCATTGTCCATTTGTCGCATATAAAATGAGCAATACCACTGCCATTACTCAACTTTTAATTTCCCACGCTGGGAGCAAGGTCAGTGTTTTATACATAGTCATATTATTCATAAAACACAATTGTCCAAAACACAAGGGAAATATTTCATTTATGGCATAAAATTGTATATTGTTTCAGAAAAATGCAGTAACAGGTTCCTATTTCACTTTTTTTTTAAACAAGAATTCCCTATAAAATATACTGTATAACCACAAAGGTTTGGATGATAAAATGGGAAAAAATAATTTTATACGCTTTAACCACTTCAATGCGGTGGACTCGCTCAGCGCGTCCAACCGCATTGCTACTTGGCTGCGGAGAACGCGCTGAGCGCGTCCTCCCTTTGCAGCCCGCGATCAGCCGGTATTCCGGCTGATCGCTTGGCCCCCCGGGGTGTGGGCTGACATCATCGATGTCAGCCCAACCTCCGGGACCCCGGCGGGCACGAAAGGCGTCATCGCGCATGCGCGAGGATGTCTATTTCAGGCACCCCCCCGCCATTGCAGGGAAGGTGCCTGAATGGGAGGGGGGGGAGGTCCTTCGGACCTCTCCCCCTCCCCATCCGTGCATGCCAGCGGTTAAAGGCAGGCACCGCCTGGAAGGGCATAGCCTGCCCTTCCAAGCGCGGCTGTCTTTAACCCCTAGGGGGCTGGATCGCGATATGGCGCCAACATGCGCCGTATCGCGGTCCCCTCCCGGAGCTGGCCGACATCTTGGATGTCGGCCAAGCTTCCGGGATATCCCCCTAATGACTGGCATCATCGCGCAGAGCGCGATGGCGCCAGTTTTCAAATTAACCCCTTGCTGCCACCTATAGTGGAGATAGGGGGTTCCAATGAACCCCCTATCTCCCGATCCGTGACAGCTAGGGGTTAATGTTTACTATCATCGGAATGGCCAGAGCGTGGCCGTTCCAATGATACCAAACATGACCATGTAAACTGTAAAAAGAAATTAAAAATAAAAATAAAATTAAAAAAATAAAAAAAAAATGTAAAAAAAAAAATAATTTTTTTTTTTTTTTTGATTTATTAGTGCAACAATATTGTTCCCATTTCAATTATAATGTGAACAATGATGCTGCACTAACGATTTTTTCTATGGGGGGCGTTTGCTAAAAAACACGTAATTTCCCCAAAAAAAGTAACGATTCCTCATTTCTAATTTTTTAACAAGCGCACCCCATAGAAAATATAACCGCAAACGATCGCATTTTAAAATGTGAAAAAAAACACTTTACACATTGTAAATTATTGAAAATTCTAATTTTATTGCATATTTTGTTATAATATACAAACATGACATAACGTATACATATAATAATGACATATTATGAATCTGCACAGTCTGCCGGAAAGAACGATATATAATATGTCTGGGTCATATATTAAAATAAGGCTTCAAAACGCGGTTAAACATGATGAGCGAAACCGGTAAAAATGAGCTCAGCACAGAGGTGGGAAAAGGCTCAGCAGCGAAAGGGTTAAATGATTGAAATCTGAATGATTAATCACACAGTAACTCCATCATTAGATACACACGTATCTGCACTATTATATATTCCAAAATTATGTTTTCATTTCATTAAATTCCAAAAAAAGCCACCAAAATATTCAGCTCCAGGCCCATAGAGATCTTAATCCAGCCCTGCCTCTCACCAAGCATCTCTCGCTGACACCAACCACCAGGTACAGGAGAAAGTACAGTAAATTTGTATGTGCTAGGGGGGCTAGGAGTGCTCGCCTCTGCTCTATTTCTGGCCACCGTTTCAGTTTCCCCCTGATGAGGAGGTGGCACTGGCAATCTGGCCCTGTCCTCTGTCCCTCCTGTGTGTAACACCAGACATTACAGTACTGTGAGGTTTATTGCTGTGGAGCTCTGTGATACGCTCCTACACACCGCACATTGCTGTAAGTTTTATTGCTATGGAGCTCTGTGATACGCTCCTACGCACCGCACATTGCTGTAAGTTTTATTGCTATGGAGCTCTGTGAATAGCTCATAGACACCGCACATCACTGTACAGTACTGAGTTGTATTGCTGTGGATTCATTTTTCCTTTATACTGTACAGTACTGTGAGTTTTATTGCTGTGGATTCTGGGATAAGCTCATCGAGGGAGCACACGGAGAGGTGATGTATAAAGCCCGAGTGTGTCTCGGGGTTACCGCTCTCAGCTTTGAAATTTAACTCCGAGACACACTCGGGAACACCGCCAGGGGGGGGGTTAACACCTTCAATACCAAGATGGAGCATACTTGATCTGCAAGGGATCTGCTAATGGCCCATTATTAAGTATGCTCGATGTGGTCTAATACCGGATTAATCCAAAATAATGTCATATATTTTGCAAGCAAACGTCATTTGCAAATAGGCTCCAGAATGCACCCAAGGCACGATGCCCAAGTTGCCACAGCATTTTAAACAGCTTCCCTCAACAAAACAAAAAAATAGTGAATCCCAAGAGGTACCACCTATCTGTCAAAAAATGAATACATTTGAAATTGCGTTTTAGATATTTGAAGATATATTTGACGCACAGAATCAATGCATGTATAAAGTATATTTGTTTTCCATAAAGCCACTGGGTCCTGGCAGTGGATTTATGGAAAACAACTTGGTAGTGAAAGGATTAAGGACTGGTGTCTCCAGACCGTATTGCTGCAAAATGTCCTCGTGGAGCAATTTACTAATTTCAAACTACCCTGGGAAAAGGCAGTATAATATACACATACTTTAAGCAATAATACAGCGGACACAGAGATGTAGCCCTTTATCATGCTCCTTATAACGGAGTAGAATGAGGAGTAGAAAATGGTAGGATAATAGTCTCCCTAACTTCCACCCTCTCCATGTACCCTGCCTTCACCTTGTCACTTGTAATAGAGCAATAAAGCTTGATAATTTTTTTATTACATTGAGGGTGGGGGGTCTTCATTTTATAGCTTCTTTTGCAGTAATACAGCGTGATAAGAGGGAGATCCAAATGAGAATTTAATGTCTCCAAAAGAGAAAATATAATTCTTTATGTAAAAGGTGTACAAATGGATCTTCACATGCTCATTTTAATTTTGAAATACAGTTACAGGTATTAATAAAGTGCCAACAAGTTACGTAGCGCGGTTCAATGGGAGAGACAGAATAACAAACATACATACACGTTACACACACGGAACAGTAGGAGAGAATTGTTTTATGGAAAAATAGGTATACATGTTTTTGATACTGAAATGGTTAAGAATATTTAAATTCAATTTTTAGTTATCATTAACATGCTCTTCCATGTATTGCTTATATAAGGTTTTCTATCTCGGAAGTAGTAGTGAGAAAGAAATGTACCACATCCAGCAGCTACTAGGGCACCAGAGAAAATTATTACCCTGCCTGGTGGCAGCATATAAGCAGTTTGAAGAAGGGATCAATCAAGATGAGATTTGAAAATAAAAGTTCAGATTTACATTTAAATATGTTAGTCAGTTTTTCACCCTTTCAGTACCAAAACGTATGCTTTCATTGTATACAATAAATACCCACAATTTGAATATAATACTCCTTTTACATAGCTATTTAATGCAAGATTTAATACGAAAGCAATTTCCATTTCTCCTGTACCATCCATGACCCATACCTTTATTCTGTCCTTAACCTCTGGGGTCTTTCCTGCTCCCCTCAAACATGCCACAGTCATTGCGATCATAAAAACGCCATCTTTCAATCTGACTGCTCCCTCCAACTACTGCCTCGTGTCCCTGCTCCTTTTTACCTCCAAACTCCTTGAAAAGCTTGTGAATGCCTTCCTTATTGATAACCTCAGCACCCACTCTCTCCTTGACCCTCTGCAATCTGGCTTTCGCTCACTGCGTTCGACAGAAATGGCTTTTGCGAAACTGACCAATGACTTTGACACTGCAAAATCAATGCTACTCTCTGCTGATCCTTCTTAACCTCTCTGCTGCCTTTGATACAGTTGATCACTGGCTTCTTATTCAAACTCTTAGTGATATAGGCCTTCAAGGTACTGTTCTTTCATGTTTCACTTCCTACCTGTCCCAACGATCGTTTAGCGTCTCTTTTTCTGGAACTACCTCCACCCAGCAGACTGTCTCATTTGGGGTGCTCCATGGTTCAGTACTGGGCCCTCTACTTTTTTCCATCTACACGGCCTCTCTAGGCAAACTGATCAGCTCCTATGGATTCCAGTACCAGCTATACGATGATGACACTCAGATATACCTCTCCTCCCCTTATCTCTCTACAGCTCTCCTGGATCAAGTCACTGACTGTCTCTCTGCCGTCTCGAATTGGATGTCTTCCCCCTTCCTTAAACTCAATCTTTCCAAAACTGAAATTCTCGTTGTTCCTCCCTCCAAGAAAAACCCAATACCACATATCTCTCTATGAGTAAATGTAACACTCACTAGCCCAACGCCTCAAGCTCGCTGCCTTGTTGTCACTTTCAGTTCTGACCTAACGTTCTCTCCCCACATCCAGACAGTGACCAAATTCTGTTACTATCAACTCAAAAACATTGCCTGCGTCCGCCACCTTTTGCGCAAGATACTGTGAAGGTGCTGGTTCATCTTTTTTTCATTTTGCAGCTTGATTACTGCAACTCGCTGCTTATTGACCTCACCAACTCCCATATTGCCCCTTTGCAATCTGCAGCTCATCCCCCCCGCTCACCTACTCCCACATGATTGAAGCTGCTTCTATGGTCCCACCATTCCCAAACCACTGGCACGAATGATCCTGACATAAAATAAATAATATAATAAAAATAATGTGCCTCCTCTGGAGAAATAAAATTCCTAGTGAGATATCTCGCCTGTATTGCTGTATAGAAGACACATGGAGCAGCCCCCACTCACAATGTAACCAAAAACAAACTTTACTGCTGCAGTCAGAAGCGTAACTAGAAACCTGTGGGCCCAGGTGCGGGAATCCACGATGGGCCCCCCACCAGGTTACACAAAAACATATTTTGCACCCCACCTCCATCAACACGCACTGGACCCCTCCAGGTTCACAACGTCAACTCCACAGCAACAAAACTCACAGTAATGTGCAGTGTGTATGAGCGTATCACACAACTCCACAGCAATAAAACTTACAGTAATGTGCAGTGTGTATGAGTATCACAGAATTCCACAGCAATAAAACTCACAGTAATGTGCAGTGTGTATGAGTGTATCACAGAATTCCACAGCAATACAACTCACAGTACTACGCGATATGTATGAGCGTATCACAGAGCTCCAAATCAATAAAATTCACAGTAATGTGCTGTATGTATGAGTGTATCACAGAGCTCCAAAGTAAAACTCCCAAATTAGTATAATATATAATATTATTAAAATTTATAATATATTAAAATAATATTTAATTTATTCAAATACAACTAAAATTATATTAACATAATTTATATTATAAAGAAAATTTACTTACCTAACTTATTTTGCAGGGAGGAGGCTGAAGTCTTCTTCATCCAGGACGAGGCAGCAGGACCAGGCCTAAAGACTCGGATGAGGCCCCAGGCGAGAAGACCGTGACCAGTCCCGAGACCCTGGACTGGGACCCAAGCAAGACCATGAACCAGGCCCGTATGCATCCAATAAACCGCCAAAAAAAATCACCGAACGTATCGCAAAAAAACTTTGACAATTCACCAAACGCATCTGATAAACTGCCAAACGAAGGTTGATGATCCGCCGAATAGGGATGAGCCGAACACCCCCGAGTTCGGTACGCATTCGAACTCGAACTTTTCATAAGTTCGAATTCGAACTCGAACTCAATACAAGTCAATGGGACTCAAAATTAGATTTTTAGAGTGCCCTCCAAAAGGGCATATATGCTAGATATTTACCATAAAAGGTGTAGGGGGGTCCGGGTAGTGCCCTGGGGGACACGAAACAAGGACAAAAAGTTTAAAAAAAAAGTGTTTATAAAGGGACAGTGAGTTTTCCATTAAATAAGGGTTAAAAATAAAAACGAAAAATTCCTTCAAATATCGTGCCTAGGAGGTCCCCATAACCTGCCCGTGAAGTGGCGGATTTCTAGGATGTATAGAAACATTTAAAAACAATGTCAGGGTCCAGGTAGTGCCCTGGGGGACAGGAAACAGGGGACGGGGACAGGACAAAAAGTTAAAAAAAACGACGTTTTTAACCCCTTGTGGCGCCGAAGTGCGGCCTAGCTCTGGTGGGGGCCGCCATCTTGGATCACGGCTCCACCCCCGGGTCCCCCCTCACTGCCTGACGTCCTCACGCATAGCGTGATGACGTCAGATAGCCGGGGAACCTGCCCGGAATCCCCTGGTGGAGATAGGGGGTTCATTTGAGGGTTCACAGAGATGCTGTGGGGTTGTGTATAGAGATGCTGTGAGGCTGTGTATAGAGATGTTGATGGGGTTGTGTATAGAGATGCTGTGAGGTTGTGTATAGAGATGCTGTGAGGCTGTGTATAGAGATGCTGATGGGGCTGTGTATAGAGATGCTGTGAGGTTGTGTATAGAGATGCTGTTTGTGTATAGAGATGCTGTTGGGGTTGTGTATAGAGATGCTGTAAGGTTGTGTATAGAGATGCTGTGTATAGAGATACTGATGAGGTTGTGTATAGAGATGCTGTGAGGCTGTGTATAGAGATGCTGTGAGGTTGTGTATATAGATGCTGTGTATAGAGATGCTGTTTGTGTATAGAGATGCTGATGGGGTTATGTATAGAGATGCTGTGAGGCTGTGTATAGAGATGCTGTGAGGCTGTGTTTAGAGATGCTGTGAGGCTGTGTTTAGAGATGCTGTGAGATTGTGTCAGTGGTGTATTTAGGTTTTGTGCTGCCCTAGGCCTGACTAAACCCGTGCACCCCCTAATTTAAATTTGAGGCACCCCTTCCTGTTAAGGGCACACCTCTTCCTGGTTAATCCCCACCCTTCCTCTTTAAGCTCCACCTTTTCCTCTTAGAGCTCTGCCTTTTCATTAAAAGTGGATACCAACTGCCTACTTGTATATTTTGTATACCATTTCAAATGTATCTATTGAGATAAATAAAATTATGAAATGTTTAAATTCAAGCATTTTTACAAAGAACAGCCACGCATGTCAAGAATACTGGATCACAGCCGCTCTAATTGGTTGAACAATAAAATCCACAGAAACGTGCACTGCATATGAGTGTATCACAGAGCTGCACAGCAATAAAACCCACAGAAATGGGCACTGTGTATGAGCATATCAGAACTGCACAGCAATAAAACTCACAGTAATATGCAGTGTGTATCACAGAATCCACAGCAATGAAACCCCCAGCAATGTAATGTGCGGTGTGTGTGTCAGCGTATCAGAATTCACAGCAATAAAACTCACAGCAATGCAATGTGCAGTGTGTATGAGTGCATCAGAATCCACTGCAATAAGACTCCCAGCAAACCGAGTGAATATGAGCACACAGCAATTATTTATTCTATATTTACTGGCCTCTGTCCGCGGTAGGGCTGTGTGCAGAGTCAGCAGGGACTGTGTACAGACTCAGCAGGAGGTCCCTCCAGGCCACGTTAGTATCGCGGCTGTGCCTGTGCGTGGAGCCATCTTGTCAACAGTGGGTTGCCAATGCCAGAGGGTGCACCGTGGCTTTGATTCCCTTCCTGGTGGGTGTTCAGTCCAGAATAGAGTGAGAGTCCATGTTAACGAAAGGGCGGGCAGCTGCGTGCGTGTCACGTGGTTCGGCCAGTCAGGTGGTACTGAGACTCAGTACCACCTGACTGGCCGGACCGCGTGACCTGCACGCATGCAGCCTCACCAGGAGCCAGGCAGCTCAATGACAAATTTCTATCACTGCAGTGCTGGTTAAGGAAAGGTCCACTTTAAACAGCAGTAAGCAGACAGTGCTTCATATTCTGCTGATACCTGCCATTTACTGTCATCTCTCTCTGCACACAAATCACATCCCCCTCCCCTCTCTTAGAGCTGCTGCGGGGCAAGGGAGTAGCTATGGAGGGAGGAGAGGGGGATTTGTATTCTATTCGATTTTATTCCGTATGTAAACGCCCTGCTCCGCTGCTCGTTGTTTGAGAACACAGCTCAAAGCTGACACACAGTGACAGTGGCACCTCCTAGTACCCCTAATGACACACAAATAATAACTGATATCTGGGGCGGGCCGCCCGACACCACTCCCCTAAGTACACCACTGCTCTGTGATATGCTCACACACAAGTTTGGCGAACTGCCAGCAAGTACGGTGCTGTTTGAAGGCATTGCAAATCCCCATAGAGAAGTAATGGTTAATCTATTCAGAGAACACCAAACAGCAGAGAAATGGCAGTGAAATGCCCTGATGTTCGGTGGTTTCAATCAGCAGGTTTATTCAGGCGAACCCCATAGGTTTCAATGTTAAAAATATTCCCGTTTTTATGCAATATCTAATAAACCATTTATTATTTTAATCTGCAGTAAAAAGTCTTTATTGTTCTTTTTTAGTACCTTTTAGTAATTTTTCAGCAAAATTCCCCCCCTCCTTTTTTAATAGCGGTTTTTCTTTTTTCTGTAACAGAACTTTTTATTATCAATCATAGGATCTTATATGTAAATTCCAGACATTTTCGTTCAGTAGTTCTTTTGAAAACAGCAGGCCACGGGTTTGCGGTGGCAGCTTTCAGCGGCCGACCCCATGCACTTTGGGGACCCTGCGGTGAATGGTGAATTCACTGCAGGGTGGGGAAATTTTATTCCCCGAAGTGCAGGGAACTACAGAACACCAAAATGTTGGCGTCATTTCGGTGCTCTGTGAGTAACCCATAAAGTGGTGAGGTTTTTTGCTGCCCCCTGGAAAGTGAAAACCTAGGCCTTGCCTACCCAGGACATACTTGAAAATTAGTGAAATCTCGATGTATCCTTCCTGGCAAAATACTTTGCAAAAGTATTTTTTTTGGGGTGGGGCCACCAGTGCGGGCCGCCACCCCCTGGAAAGTGCCACCCTAGGCCTAGGCCTTGTTGGCCTAGGCCAAAATACACTACTTTGTTGTGTATAGAGATGCTGTGTATACAGATGGAGTTGTGTATAGAGATGCTGTGTATAGAGATGCTGTGAGGCTGTGTATAGAGATGCTGATAGGGTTGTGTATAGAGATGCTGTGAGGCTGTGTATAGAGATGCTGTGTATAGAGATGCTGATGGGGTTGTGTATAGAGATGCGGTGAGGTTGTGTATAGAGATGCTGTGAGGCTGTGTATAGAGATGCTGTGTATAGAGATGCTGATGGGGTTGTGTATAGAGATGCGGTTAGGTTGTGGATAGAGATGCTGTTTGTGTATAGAGATGCTGATGGGGTTGTGTATAGAGATGCTGTGAGGCTGTGTTTAGAGATGCTGATGGGGTTGTGTATAGAGATGCTGTGTATAGAGATGCTCTGAGGCTGTGTATAGAGATGCTGATGGGGCTGTGTATAGAGATGCTTGCGGCGCCGAAGTGCGGCCTAGCTCCGGTGGGGGCCGCCATCTTGGATGGGGGCTCCACCCCTGGGTCCCCCCTCACTGCCTGACGTCCTCTCGCATAGCGTGATGACATCATATAGCCGGGGAACCCCTAGCTGCCTGGAATCCCCTGGTGGAGATAGGGTGTTCATTTGATCCCCGATATCTCCAGGCAGCTAGGGGGTAATGGAGGGTGTCAATCGAAAGGCCTGAGCATGGCCTTTCGATTGATACCTAACATGACCAGGTATAAAGTAAAATAAAATAAAAAAACATGTATTTTTTTTTGTGTGTTATTTTTATTAATGCAGCAATATTGTTCACATTTCAATTATAATGTGAACAATGATGCTGCACCAATGATTTTTTTCTATGGGGTGCGTTTGCTATAAATCACGTAATTCAGGACAAAAAAGTTTAAAAAAAGACGTTTTTAACCCCTTGCGGCGCCGAAGTGCGGCCTAGCTCCGGTGGGGGCCGCCATTTTGGATCGCAGCTCCACCCCCGGGTCCCCCCTCACTGCCTGACGTCCTCACGTATAGCGTGATGACGTCAGATAGCCGGGGAACCCCTAGCTGCCCGGAATCCCCTGGTGGAGATAGGGGGTTCATTTGAGGGTTCACAGAGATGCTGTGAGGCTGTGTATAGAGATGCTGATGGGGTTGTGTATAGAGATGCTGTGAGGCTGTGTATAGAGATGCTGATGGGGCTGTGTATAGAGATGCTGTGAGGTTGCGTATAGAGATGCTGATGGGGTTGTGTATAGAGATGCTGTGAGGCTGTGTATAGTGATGCTGTGAGGCTGTGTTAGAGTTGCTGATGGAGTTGTGTATAGAGATGTTTGGTATAGAGATGCTGATGGGGTTGTGTATAGAGATGCTGTGAGGTTGTGTATAGAGATGCTGTGAGGCTGTGTATAGAGATGCTGATGGGGCTGTGTATAGAGATGCTGTGAGGTTGCGTATAGAGATGCTGATGGGGTTGTGTATAGAGATGCTGTGAGGCTGTGTATAGAGATGCTGTGAGGCTGTGTTTAGAGTTGCTGATGGAGTTGTGTATAGAGATGCTGTTTGTGTATAGAGATGCTGATGGGGTTGTGTATAGAGATGCTGTGTATATACACAACCCCATCAGCATCTCTATACACAGCATCTCTATACACAACCCCATCAGCATCTCTAGAGATGCTGTGAGGCTGTGTATAGAGATGCTGTGAGGCTGTGTATAGAGATGCTGATGGGGCTGTGTATAGAGATGCTGTGAGGTTGTATATAGAGATGCTGTGTATAGAGATGCTGTGAGGCTGTGTATAGAGATGCTGTGTATAGAGATGCTGATGGGGTTGTGTATAGAGATGCTGATGGGGTTGTGTATAGAGATGCTGTGAGGCTGTGTATAGAGATGCTGTGTATATAATTGCTGATGGGGTTGTGTATAGAGATGCTGTTTGTGTATAGAGATGCTGATGGGGTTGTGTATAGAGATGCTGTGAGGCTGTGTTTAGAGATGCTGATGGGGTTGTGTATAGAGATGCCTTGCGGCGCTGAAGTGCGGCCTAGTTCCGGTGGGGGCCGCCATCTTGGATGGTGGCTCCACCCCCGGGTCCCCCCTCACTGCCTGACGTCCTCACGCATAGCGTGATGACGTCAGATAGCCGGGGAACCTCTAGCTGCCTGGAATCCCCTGGTGGAGATAGGGGGTTCATTTGAACCCCGATATCTCCAGGCAGCTAGGGGGTCATGGAGGGTGTCAATCGAAAGGCCTGAGCATGGCCTTTCGAATGATACCCAACATGACTAAGTATAAAGTAAAAAAAAACATGTTTTTTTTTTGTGTGTTATTTTTATTAATGCAGCAATATTGTTCACATTTCAATTATAATGTGAACAATGATGCTGCACTAGTGATTTTTTTCTATGGGGTGCGTTTGCTAAAATCACGTTTAATCAGGCACAAAAAAGTTTAAAAAAAGACGTTTTTAACCCCTTGCGGCGCCGAAGTGCGGGCGCTAGCCTCCTCGCGGTGGCGGGGCCGCCATCTTGGATCGCAGCTCCACCCCCGGGTCCCCCCTCACTGCCTGACGTCCTCACGTATAGCGTGATGACGTCAGATAGCCGGGGGACCCCTACTGCCCGGAATCCCCTGGTGGAGATAGGGGGTTTCATTTTGAGGGTCAACAGAGATGCCTGTGAGCTGTGTATAGTGATCTGATGGGGTTGTGTATAGAGATGCTGTGAGGCTGGTATTAGAGAGCTGATGGGGCTGTGTATTAGAGATGCTGGCGAGTCTGTGTATAGATGCTGATGGGGTTGTGTATAGAGATTGCTGTGAGGCTGTGTATTAGTGATGCTGTGAGGCTGGCTGTTAGATTTCTGATGGAGTTGTGTATAGAGATGCTGTTTTGGTATAGAGATGCTGATGGGGTTGTGTATAGAGATGCTGTGAGGTTGTGTATAGAGATGCTGTGAGGCTGTGTATAGAGATGCTGATGGGGCTGTGTATAGAGATGCTGTGAGGTTGCGTATAGAGATGCTGATGGGGTTGTGTATAGAGATGCTGTGTGCTGTGTATAGAGATGCTGTGAGGCTGTGTTTAGAGTTGATGATGGAGTTGTGTATAGAGATGCTGTTTGTGTATAGAGATGCTGATGGGGTTGTGTATAGAGATGCTGTGTATATACACAACCCCATCAGCATCTCTATACACAGCATCTCTATACACAACCCCATCAGCATCTCTAGAGATGCTGTGAGGCTGTGTATAGAGATGCTGTGAGGCTGTGTATAGAGATGCTGATGGGGCTGTGTATAGAGATGCTGTGAGGTTGTATATAGAGATGCTGTGTATAGAGATGCTGTGAGGCTGTGTATAGAGATGCTGTGTATAGAGATGCTGATGGGGTTGTGTATAGAGATGCTGATGGGGTTGTGTATAGAGATGCTGTGAGGCTGTGTATAGAGATGCTGTGTATATAATTGCTGATGGGTTGTGTATAGAGATGCTGTGTATAGAGATGCTGATGGGTTGTGTATAGAGATGCTGTGAGGCTGTGTTAGAGATGCTGATGGGGTTGTGTATAGAGATGCCTTGCGGCGCTGAAGTGCGGCCTAGTTCCGGTGGGGGCCGCCATCTTGGATGGTGGCTCCACCCCCGGGTCCCCCCTCACTGCCTGACGTCCTCACGCATAGCGTGATGATGTCAGATAGCCGGGGAACCTCTAGCTGCCTGGAATCCCCTGGTGGAGATAGGGGGTTCATTTGAACCCCGATATCTCCAGGCAGCTAGGGGGTCATGGAGGGTGTCAATCGAAAGGCCTGAGCATGGCCTTTCGAATGATACCCAACATGACTAAGTATAAAGTAAAAAAAAAACATGTATTTTTTTGTGTGTTATTTTTATTAATGCAGCAATATTGTTCACATTTCAATTATAATGTGAACAATGATGCTGCACTAGTGATTTTTTTCTATGGGGTGCGTTTGCTATAAATCACGTAATTCCCCCCACAAAAATGTAACAAGTCCCTATTTCTAATTTTTGTACAAGTGCACCCCATAAAAAACGTAACCGCAAATGCTCATGTGCTAAAATATGAAAAAAAACCACTTAACACATTGCAGATGATTAAAAATTCAATTTTATTGCATTTTTTGTCATAATATACAGGCAGGACATGATGTATACATATAAAAATGATATATTATGAATCTGCGGAGTCTGCCGGAAAGAACGATATCTAATATGTCTGGGTCATTTAATAAAATGTGGCTTCAAATTGCGTTTAAACATGATGAGCGAAAGCGGTAAAAATGAGCTGAGCACACAGCAGTTAAATGCAGGGTTAAGGGATTAAACAGCATATCAGAGGAACATTTAGTAGAGAAATGAACACTTCTCAAAAGCACAGGTGTTGTTTGATACATGTTCAGGAGACACCACACCCTCAGTCTACATACAATGTATCAAATTCATTAGACCAGACTAATTAAAAGCACATGTTATTTCCAAACACTAATTAACACCTGTTGTTTATGGCGTTTGAGAACACAGGTCATTTAGAGGTGAGAATCTTTGCACGTAGACACTAGTTTTTAATTCAATATCTAATAAACCCTGGCTTATAATATTCTGCATAAAGAGTCTCTTTATTTCTAGATTTTTTGGTATTTTACAGCATTTTTTATACTGTTTTCAAAATTATTTTTTTGCGAACTCGAACCAAACGCCAAAAAGTTCGAAGTTCGCAAACTTGCGAACGGCCAAAGTTCGAATCAAACTCCGAACTGATCGAACTGAACAGCTTATCCCTACCATCGAACAGACCACAAATGCCTCTGATCAGCCGCTGACCGCCACCAAAAAAAGCCGACCAGCCGTCGAACAAGGGTAATAAACCAAACAAAAAGACAAAACTTTCAAAAGGCATTTTTTAACCCCCTGATGGTTTTCCCGAGTGTGGCTCGGGGTTAACTTTCAGTGCTGAAAGCGGTAATCCCGAGCCACAGTCGGGCTGCATACATTACCTGTCCCTGCGCTCCTTCGCTGACCTCCGCAGTCTCCTCCGGTGATCGCAACCTCATACTTCCTGATTCTCTTCTCGCGAGAAGGGAACCAGGAAGTATGAGGGTCGCGATCGCTGGAGGAGACTGCGGGGACAGCGAGGGAGCATAGGGACAGGAGATGTATAAAATGGCATCCCGAGTGTTGCTCGGGGTTACTGCTTCCAGCATTGGAATTTAACCCTGAGCCACACCCGGGAATACCGCTAGGGGGCCAAAAAAAAATAAATGGAATGATTCTGACATCTAAAAGATATCAGAATCTTTACGCCAGGGAGGTTAAAAAAACGAATGCATGGAAATAATATATAAGGTCCTATGAATAATAATATAAAGGTCTGTTACAGAATTTAAATCCATTTATACCTAAAAAAAAATCTAAAAAAAAATAAATAAAGAGACTGTTTGCTGCAAGTGAAAATAAACAGTTGAATAAAAAAATTTATAAAAATGGGGAATGTTTTTACATTGAAACCTGTAGAATGCGTCAGTTTAAACCTGTCCAACAAAACCACCGAAAACCTGGGCATTTCCCCAACTTTTCCCTGGTGTTCACTGAATAGATTAACCATTACTTCTCCCTCGGGAATTTCACTACCGCTGAATTGCACCATATTTTGCTGGCAAGTTGAAAATATTTTGGCAAAATGACGGCTTTTTGAATAGCTGAATTGCCACGAAATTGCACCATATGGGGAAATTCACTGTTCTGTGCAATTAGGTGGCCAAATCGGCTCTCTTTGACTAACCCCCTTATGCGTCACTGTAATTTCCATACACAGGCATTATGTCACATAAAGATATTTTTCTATTCATTATCATCATTACAGGTCCTCATACACAGGACAGCTAATAATGTGAAATTGTGCAAGATAAGGGACGCCATCTGGAGTTTAGAACTTTTCACCCCAACAATATTTATGTAAAGGATAAACAACCACATAAACAACTGTAAGATGAGCAAATTTACATTATTTTCGAATTTTAACTATTTTGTTATAACAAAGTCTATCGAAAAATGCAATTTAACCTTCTTATTAATTATTGACTACCATGTTTCAAATAAATGCTATAATATCTTTTCAACAAAAACTTCATTTTAGCGAAAGGGTTAAAATGCCACCGTACACTATTCGTCAACGTAGCATATTTGCATTAATATTGTACGGAATTGGCTCTGTCAGAATAACTCTGCGCCCATTTTATAACAGCCTTTGTGGGGGAATTCAGAAGAAGCAACTGTATGTTACTTGGAATGTGAAACCCAGAAGCACTGAGAGTCAGATAAGAAACAATTTGTACCATCAAGTCCACTGATTATGAGACCTCCAGCTTAAGCCGTAAGTCCGGGATCTGTAATAGAAACAAGTCTTGAACTAAAAAAACAGATCATAATGATGCTTTATCTTTAAGCATTGCTTTATCAAATGAAGTACAGTTTAACTAATGAAAACATTCTGGGCTGGATGTTTTAATAAAGCTTATGAAAAGAAAGTACTGGTGAAATGTAAACACAACACATCTGCGTTTATTTATGGCACTTATTACATTAAACTATTGCCAGAAAATGCATAACATAACTCCGTTCAAGAAAGAACTACGCAGACTATAACTAGGAATCAAAATATATTGCAATTTCAAATAGAAAAATAAAAACTAACAGGCATAATAACTATAATAAACTACTTCCAAAAAAAAACAAAAAACAGTATTCACTGCCTATTGTTTCTTCAGCAATATTTAGGCTGCAGCGAAGGGGTTTCCAAAACTTGACCCTCCAGCTGTTCTTTCCCTACAATTCCCACGAGCTCTCGTCTACTCACCGGCTAGCAAGAGTCCTAAAGAAAATGTACTCTGCAACAGCTGGAGGCCAAGGTTGGACATACCTACCACATATGTAAAAAATGATCGAAGGGTTCCCCGGAGAGAGATAATTGCTTCAAGAATATGTTATTGTATGTAACGTGCTATATCAATCCTGCTTTAGCACTGAACAGATAAATATATAACATTTTACCAACATGTGCTGATAGTCACAAATCTCTTATGCTACGGAATAGATGGCCTTTGCTGCCAAATAACGGAGAGTGGTCATTGGAATATTTCACTTAAACCTTTCACTACCAAAATGTGTAAATTCGATTTGGCATTGCAATACAATAATATACAAAAAGACTAGCATGTAAAACCACCTTCGCATACATTTTTAATTCAGGATTATGGAGACCCTGCGAAAACATAATCTCTCCTGTCACCTTGTAGTACTGTAAAGAAGCTACAAGGAGCAGCCCCCATTCTCACTGTAGCAAAAAGTTCTACAAACTTTACTGCTGCATTACAGGGCAGAATACAGGGAGAGCTCTGGAGTCACTCACTGTTGTACAGGGATAGGATTCAGATGGTTATAATGACTGAAAATCCCTGTATAGTACAGTTACAAGGTGAAACTCTAATTTCCATAGAAAGTCATTGTGCCAATTACAGATATTATTTAATATTCTGGTATGATCACTACAAATCCCCAAAAAGCAGGATATCTGACCATTTTTATTATCTATTATTGCCACAGTTACTTCATATGACACAAATACCATTCTTGCCTGTATGCTTATAATGCAGACCTTGTGTGAAATTATACGAGATAAGGCTACACCATCTAGTGCTTAGAACCTTCCATCCCCGCAATATTTCTGTACATGAACGGAAAAATGGATATGTGAAAAATTTAAAATGGATCAATTTACATTATTTTATAAATATTAAAGTTTTTATTTTAAAGATAGTCAGCAAGATAAGCATACAAATAAAAATGACCTCGCAGGGCCAAAACGTATCTTCTTATAAAGACAAAGATGGTCACGCAAGACCAAAGCATGTCATCTTGGAGTAATAACTAGTCGCATAAAACAGCATAGCATATAAGCAAAATTACACAGCAGAAGGAGTCAGTCAAATGGGCTAAAGAAAGGGGGAGGGGGGAGATAAAATAGGGGGGAGGAGTAAGTGGCAAAGGCCCGTAGTGTGCCGACCCTGACGAATTCCCATGCGGCCAAAGACCGCAAGAGATGCGACGGGAGTAAAATGGCACAAGGCCCGAGCACCTCGGGGGGCAAGCCAGGTGTGCGGAATCATATGCTGCATTATTATACTGTAGAGGTGTTGCCCGGCAGTGTGAGGATTCATATGCTGCATTATTATACTGTAGAGGTGTTGCCCGGCAGTGTGAGGATTCATATGCTGCATTATTATACTGTAGAGGCGCTGCCCGGCAGTGTGAGGATTCATATGCTGCATTATTATACTGTAGAGGTGTTGCCCGGCAGTGTGCGGATTCATATGCTGCATTAATTATACTGTAGAGGTGCTGCCCGGCAGTGTAAGGATTCATATGCTGCATTATTATACTGTAGAGGTGCTGCCCGGCAGTGTAAGGATTCAAATGCTGCATTAATTATACTGTAGAGGTGCTGCCCGGCAGTGTGAGGAATCATATGCTGCATTAATTATACTGTAGAGGTGTTGCCCGGCAGTGTGAGGATTCATATGCTGCATTATTATACTGTAGAGGTGTTGCCCGGCAGTGTGCGGATTCATATGCTGCATTAATTATACTGTAGAGGTGCTGCCCGGCAGTGTAAGGATTCATATGCTGCATTAATTATACTGTAGAGGTGCTGCCCGGCAGTGTAAGGATTCAAATGCTGCATTAATTATACTGTAGAGGTGCTGCCCGGCAGTGTGAGGAATCATATGCTGCATTAATTATACTGTAGAGGTGTTGCCCGGCAGTGTGAGGATTCATATGCTGCATTATTATACTGTAGAGGTGTTGCCCGCAGTGTGCGGATTCATATGCTGCATTAATTATACTGTAGAGGTGCTGCCCGGCAGTGTAAGGATTCAAATGCTGCATTAATTATACTGTAGAGGTGCTGCCCGGCAGTGTAAGGATTCATATGCTGCATTAATTATACTGTGGAGGTGCTGCCCGGCAGTGTGAGGAATCATATGCTGCATTAATTATACTGTAGAGGTGCTGCCCGGCAGTGTAAGGATTCATATGCTGCATTAATTATACTGTAGAGGCGCTGCCCGGCAGTGTGAGGATTCATATGCTGCATTAATTATACTGTAGAGGTGCTGCCCGGCAGTGTGCTGATTCATATGCTGCATTAAGTATACTGTAGAGGTGCTGCCCGGCAGTGTAAGGATTCATATGCTGCATTAATTATACTGCAGAGAGGCGCTGCCCGGCAGTGTGCGGATTCATATGCTGCATTAATTATACTGTAGAGGTGCTGCCTGTCAGTGTGAGGATTCATATGCTGCTACTATCGAACTTGAAATGAACTATCAAATGAATATAAAGTAACTATCGAATTTGATCTAAACAATATGAAATTACAGAATCAGCAAAGGAACCGAAAAATACGATGTCCGAAATGACCGAAATGGAACTGAAATCATGAATGGAACGAAAATGACTTGCGATTTTACAAATTTCACGTTCATACCAAATAAGGAAATGCTGTGTATTTTGGTGCCGATCCGATTCAGAACATCGGATGAATCCGAAGCACCGAATCAGCCCGATTCGTGAAAAAAAACGGATTGGTCCGAATCGAAACGCACATCCCTATTAAATATTAAGCTGTGTCACGGATTTTGTACTTGAGTCAAATTAAACAGTGAAATTAAATGAATTTGTTTCATAAAGTCCTTTGCTGACTATTACTTGTATTGCAAATTAAGATCAATTTGATAGTTGATATCAAATTCGATAGTGTGGGAAATGTTGTATCCCATAGGCTTCAATGTTAAAAATATTCCAGATTTAATTCAATATCTATTAAACCGTTGATTATAATATTCTGCAGTAAAAAGTCTCTTTATTTTTAGATTTTTTAGGATCTTTTAAGCATTTAAAAAAAAATGTTTTGTTTTTTTCAATTCGAAATTTGACCCGAAATTTCGAATCGATCCGAAATTTCGTGTGATTGAAAATTCGGATTAGGGATGCCGTCGGAAGAACGAAAATGGTAAATTTCGTAGGAAAAAAGAATCTGTATCGAATTGCACATCCCTAATCCTTAACATCAGAAGTATTAAAGTATGGACTTGCAGGTTTAAACTATAACAGTGGAATATTAAATATTAATATATAATATGCTAAATATTAATGTACGGACTTGGGAGAATTATTTTACATTACAGAGGTTGCCCATTTTTACTGTAAATGCGGATTCTATGTAACTTGCGTTTCCGGGTTTTAAAATAAGACGCGTAATTATGGGATTTATAGCAAGATGTGCTTTTCCAGGATTTAAGAGTACAACGAACATGTCCGGGAGTTACTGTTAGACAGTGAAACATGGACAGGGCATCTGTGCACATGTTTTCATACTATGTTTTTTCGGGCTCTTTACTGGCCTGATATTTCTGCTAAACAGGGACATTTTGGCGGACTCATTTTTTCAACTGAATCAGCCAATATTTAAAAATAAAAATCTACTGCAAGCAGCCGATGTTTATTTTCTGAAGAAATTTAGTTAAATTCAGCATAAGATCCATGCAAAACATTGCTTTTAACTGCAGTGATGTAGAGCAAAAAAAAAAACACCTGCATTTATAAGCTTCTCCTTTCACTCAGACTTGTCTCATTCTTCCTCCTCTGTCATCAGAAGTTCTTCTTTGTTTATTCTTAATAGACAGTCACACAATATAAAGTAATCTCTCCAAAAGGATAACACCATGTTCTAAAATAATCCTCTGTGATCAATCAGCAGCAAAAAACACACAGAACACAGCCATACTGAAAAGCATACACAGAGCGGTCCCTCTATACAACATTGTGTTGCATTAATCCATGCAAATAACCTCCAAAGTGTATTAAACCTGCACCGATAAAGGATTTTATAGTGCTCTATTATTTTCCACTAGTTTTTGTAAAATTCTTTACCAAACTAGGGGCCCTATTACATTCTTCGCGCAAAAACGCACGGTAAACGCGTGAATTTTTGCGCGAAGCATCAAACGTTAACGCGCGTAAATCAACACTATTACAATCCTCGCGCATTTTTTCATCCGTCAAAAAATAACGCGTGTAAAACGGACGTGCAAAAACTCGCGTGCAGTAACGTTACGCGCAGAAATCATCGTGCAGACTGTTTTTTTCAAGCGATTCAGCCAATCAGAATTAAGAACCACAATTGTCTAACGTTAAGTTTTTGCACCTGTCAAAGTCAATCTGCGCATATATGCTGTATCAAAAAAAAAAACACGCGCAACTTCTCAAATTAATTGATTTGGTATGTGTAACTATACTTTGCTGCGTATTTTTTTTGGGCTGGTGTATTTGGTTTTGGCCAGGTTCATAGAATTTGCCATTAACACCAGCTTTCAGGAGTTGCTAAAATTATGCGCGTAAAGGCTGTGCGTTACAAACTGTGCATAGATTGTAATACCATCCACGTACCAGCGCACAAACGCATTTGCGCTCACAATGTTAAATTTAGGATGCGCGCAGTAAAGTACGCTCGCGCAGCGTTCGCGCAGGTTCACCTGCGGTAGACGTATACGAGCGTTTGTTGCGCTGAGATTGTAATACAACATTCTGCGCAAAGGGGTTTGCCCCTCGCGTTAATGCGTTTTTACGTGAAAGCAAATGTATGCGCGAAGAATGTAATAGGGCCCTGGATCTTTTAAGGGTTACCCTTTCAAGAAAGTTGTATCTGGATCTTTTAAGGGTTTCCCTTACAGTAGACGTTTCCATTAATGTAAGTATGGCGAATATAGAGTTACTCCCGACATAAACCAATACAACAGTGTATATAACACTTACACAGTTAAAAAGTGAGAACCAATGACTCCAGTTGCTGGATATCCAAGAATAAGGTTATATGAGTGCATTAGGCTAATGTCAGACGAACGCAGTCTGAGAGCACTCTGCATGCATAACGGACATACGTACTGACGGAAGATACTGTAGACACCACACGGTCCATTTTTTTGGACGGATGTAAAAAAAAGGGAAATATAGGAATCAAAATGAATTAGAATTAAATGACAGGTACAGTAAGAAAGACCAAAAAAAATTCAGAGTGTCAACGTGAAGGGCGTTGCAAATGCACTGCGTCTGACGTCGCATCATCATGCACACAGGCTGCTACGTGGATGCGACGCACTCTGGGTGTCCATCGTAGCGCTTTTTACGTCGAGGCCTAAATGGCGTCCGTTGCCACCTGCGTGGTGCGTGCGCATTTCGGTGCGCACGTACTTCGTGTGTTGGTCTCTATTGATCACAAATTAATGCTACGACAGACGTTAAACTGTGCGCGATACGGACGTGATGACTGTGTTCGTCTGACGCTAGCCTTAATGTTCACAATTTTGTTCATATGCCCAATAATTTCTAACGGACTACTTGATAGAACAAACATCAGAATGAAAGGTTTCCTGCCATCTTTAAGCATATCTTAATCCTCGAAAATAAGAAACAATAATAGTATAGACAGCCAGTAAAATAGCACAATTAAAACATTTATTGCGCTTACATTATAAGATCAAATAAAACATGTCAATGTGGATACTCAGTCTCGCTGCTCTCCGGATAAGGAGTCAGGACAGGTCCCTCACCGACAACACCACTGCTCGACGCGTTTCGTTTTTGAAAAGACTTCCTCAGGAGCTTGGCAGACCCTTGACTTCATAACCTTTATGTACAATAAAAGAAGATTAGATTCAGAGCAATAGCATAAATGCAATGTTTCGGCTTTAGGCCTTAGTCATGCATAAGAGCCAAAACATTCCATTTTTCCTATTGCTCTAAATAAATACGTGGGATCCATTCTTTGAGCACGCTTATTTCTTTTATTGTGCTCTTTTGGAGGCATATTTAACTTACGTGGTGAATTATAACAGATAATCATGGTACTGATATTCTTATAAAAGTAGAGCCCATACCACATTTAATTGATTATTCAATAACGAGTGTATCGTTTACTAACATTCAAAAAACAGTGGATAAAATCTGTTAATTATGAATGAATCTTAAGGGATAGATCACAAAACACATGTATGCTTGAGATAATCTTGCAGACACATATCTCTAGATATCTATACCAACGCACATCATACATGCACGCCACTGCAAAATATACTGGCACTTTATAAATAAAGAATAATAATAATATTGGTAGATGCTGCATAGAATACTTGTATATATTAGGTTATTGTCTGGTCATATATATTAATTCCTTTAGAATTTTGTTCCCTAAGATCTGAGAAACTCCAAAGTTAGGATTTTGATCTTAGGGAGACCTCTGCTGGACAGGTGCCAGGAGCACCTAGTTAAATATTGGGGCAACGAATAAAACGGCCCACCAAACACATGATAATAAATATTGTCAAGCTACTCCCTTGTAGGCCAGTCTTTAGATAAAGAAATCTGGAGCATAAAAGGGGATGAGTTTTAGACATTAGGGGGTGGAAGAAAAGGAAAGAAAGGGCCAGATACCACCAGAGCCACAAGAAGCCAAAGGGGGGGGGGCACACACGATTCCACCAGTTCCGCCCCGAATCTTACACTAATCTATTTTCACTACCAGATGGTAAATTATAACTGAATAATTTTAACTTGATATCTATCTTATAATTGCATTGTCGCTGCTTTATATGTCCATCACTTATTAAAGGAATATAAATTAATTATTTGGCTGTTGAAGCCTAAACAGTAGAATAGTATCAGCCTTTCTGTTCCTGTTGCAGCGGAACTCTAAGGAAGTAACTATTACAGGCGACCCTGTTGCTCCCCATAATTTAGTGAATTTATTTATATTCTAAGAATGCAGAGTTTGGACATCTAAAGATAATTCTTGTCCCCTTAGTGAGATAAGCTGGAACTGAGAAATAGCTTTCATATATCAAGTTACTACCAGCCCCATTAGAGTAAACGGAAATAACCCAATTCTACATATTGTAACCGCCACTATTAAATGTATCCTAAGTCAATAGGAAGTTTTTCTTAACTCATGTGACTAAATTGCTGAGTCTAGATTACAAGTGATTAAATATACAAGTTATCTTGCTTTGTCCATCATATGTGTTACAGAGTAGCTGCAGTGAATGTTATTGTAAAGAGTATTGATGCTGTAATTAATCTGTAGAAGAGAGAGTTTACCTATCAAGATTGTGTTATGTGTCTCCCTGAAGAAAGTTTAATTTAGCGAATCGGCCCCCCCACAATACTAAATTGTGCTATCAGGTGATACCCCAGTAACTGAATGTTAGCCAGGTTGAGGGTTGTTTTATAATGGGAGAAGCTTAAGTGGGTAGAATAGAACTTGGTGTTTAAGAACTGATTTGTGCATATGTGTGGTGCGGTCTGTAAATCTAAACTGTTTGTCCATTAGATTATTGCGTGTCGCAGTATTGCTACTAATCACTATCTATAACTACTCATAAAATTGTATCTTACTGATCAGTTCACAACATATGATTGTATGGGACTTGATGGTGTAAATAAACCTTGATTCTGTTTTACTGTTACGTAGTCTCGTATCATCTTTAATGATTTTATTGTGTCTAAAAATATCTACATAGCCTCAAAAGAACTCAGGATAACACGTTATATATTTGTTAAGACGTATATTCATTGATTGGTTATTAATTCTTATTTTAAGGTTATATAACCAAACTCTACCATTGGTATTGGAGGCACTGTCGTTAATGATATATATATATATATATAAATCCACAAAGTTCTGCACTCGTCCTGTCTTATTGCCTCGGTGCATACGTCCCAGAAGAAGTCCTGGAGTGCGACCTACTCTATGGAAATCGTATATACAGTGGCAAGAAAAAGCATGTGAACCCTTTGGGATTACGTGGAGTTTTGCATGAATTGGTCATAAAATGTGCTCTGATCTTCATCTAAGTCACAACAATTTGAAAAACACAGTCTGCTTAAAATAATACAACACAAACATTGTATGTTTTCATGTGTTTATTGAACATAACATGTAAACATTCACAGTGCAGGGTGGAAAAAGTATGTGAACCCCTAGCCTAATGACTTCTCCAAGAGCTAATTGGAGCCAGGAGTGAGCCAACCTTGAGTCTAATCAGAGTGATATTATTGGATGTGTTGGTGAAAGCTGTCCTGCCCTTTAAAAACACACACCAGTTTTGGGTTTACTGGTTTCAAGAAGCACTGCCTGATGTGAACCATGCCTCGCAGAAAAGACCTCTCAGAAGACCTACGATCAAGAATTGTTGACTTGCATGAAGCTGGAAAGGGTTACAAAAGTATCTCCAAAAGCCTTGATGTTCATGTGTCCACGGTAAAACAGACTGTCTACAAATGGAGAAAGTTCAGCACTGTTGCTACTCTCCCTAGCCGTGGTCGTCCTGTAAAGATGACTGCAAGAGCACAGCGCAGAATGCTTAATGAGGTAAAGAAGAATCCTAGAGTGTCAGCTAAAGACTTACAGAAATCTCTGGCACATGCTAACATTTTTGTTGACACATCTACAATAAGGAAAACATTAAAGAAGAATGGAGTACATGGGAGGACACCACGGAGGAAGCCATTGCTGTCCAAAAAGAATATTGCAGCACCTTTGAAGTTTGCAAAAGAGCACCTGGATGTTCCACAGCACTACCGGCGAAATATTCTGTGGACAGATGAAACCAAAATTAAATTGTTTGGAAAAAACACACAACACTATGTGTGGAGAAAAAAAGGCACAGCACACCAACATCAAAACCTCATCCCCACTGTAAAACATGGTGGAGGGAGCATCATGGTTTGGGGCTGCTTTGCTGCCTCAGGGTCTGGACGGATTGTTGTCATTGATGGAAAAATGAATTCCAGAGTTTATCAAGACATTTTGCAGGAAACCGTAAGACCATCTGTCCGCCAACTGAAGCTCCGCAGAGGATGGGTGATGCAACAGGACCCAAAGCATACAAGTAATTCAACAAAAGAATGGCTTCAACAAAACAAAATACGCCTTCTGGAGTGGCCCAGTCAGAGTCCTGACCTCAACCCGATTGAAATGCTGTGGCATGACCTTAAGAGAGCTATTCACACCAGACATCCCAAGAATATTGCTACACTGAAACAGTTTTGTGAAGAGGAGTGGTCCAAAATTACGCCAGATCGTTGTACAGGTCTGATCTGCAACTACAGGAAACATTTGGTTGAGGTTATTGCTGCCAAAGGAGGGTCAACCAGTTAATAAATCCAAAGGTCCACATACTTTTTCCACCCTACACTGTGAATGTTTACATGTTCTGTTCAATAAAAACATGAAAACATATAATGTTTGTGTTGTATTATTTTAAGCAGACTGTGTTTTTCAAATTGTTGTGACTTAGATGAAGATCAGAGCACATTTTATGACCAATTCATGCAAAACTCCACGTAATCCCAAAGGGTTCACATACTTTTTCTTGCCACTGTATACACTATATTGCCAAATGTATTCGCTCACCCATCCAAATAATCAGAATCAGGTGTTCCAGTCACTTCCATGGCCACAGGTATATAAAATCAAGCACCTAGGCATGCAGACTGTTTTTACAAACATTTGTATAAGAATGGGTCGCTCTCAGGAGCTCAGTGAATTCCAGCGTGGAACTGTGATAGGATGCCACCTTTGAAACAAATCCAGTCGTAAAATTTCCTCGCTCCTAAATATTCCACAGTCAACTGTCAGCTGTATTATAAGAAGGTGGAAGTGTTTGGGAAAGACAGCAACTCAGCCACGAAGTGGTATGCCACGTAAACTGACGGAGCGGGGTCAGCGGATGCTGAGGCGCATAGTGTGAAGAGGTCACCAACTTTCTGCAGAGTCAATCGCTACAGACCTCCAAACTTCATGTGGCTTCAGATCTGCTCAGGAAAAGTGCGCAGAGAGCTTCATGGAATGGGTTTCCATGGCTGAGCAGCTGCATCCAAGCCATACATCACCAAGTGCAATGCAAAGCGTCGGATGCAGTGGTGTAAAGCACACCACCACTGGACTCTAGAGCAGTGGAGAAGCGTTCTCTGGTGTGACGAATCGCAATTCTCCATCTGGCAATCTGATGGACGAGTCTGGGTTTGGCGGTTGCCAGGAGAACGGTACTTGTCTGACTGCATTGTGCCAAGTGTAAAGTTTGGTGGAGGGGGGATTATGGTGTGGGCTTGTTTTTCAGGAGCTGGGCTTGGCCCCTTAGTTCCAGTGAAAGGAACTCTGAATGCTTCAGCATACCAAGACATTTTGGACAATTCCATGCTCCCAACTTTGTGGGAACAGTTTGGAGCTGGCCCCTTCCTCTTCCAACATGACTGTGCACCAGTGCACAAAGCAAGGTCCATAAAGACATGGATGACAGAGTCTGGTGTGGATGAACTTGACTGGCCTGCACAGAGTCCTGACCTCAACCCGATAGAACACCTTTGGGATGAATTAGAGCGGAGACTGAGAGCCAGGTCTTCTCGTCCAACATCAGTGTGTGACCTCACAAATGCGCTTCTGGAAGAATGGTCAAAAATTCCCATAAACACACTCCTATACCTTGTGGACAGCCTTCCCAGAAGAGTTGAAGCTGTTATAGCTACAAAGGGTGGACCGACGTCATATTGAACCCTATGGATTAGGAATGGGACGTCACTTAAGTTTATATGCGGGTCAAGGCAGGTGAGCGAATACTTTTGGCAATATAGTGTATATATATATATGTATATATATATATATAGTAAAAGAAAATACATGTCATAATAAATAACCCGACACACCGTTAGTAATCGCATAGTTTTTGCACTAGCTTCTGCGAGCTTACTGTACTTTGCGCACCTATACTTAACATGGGGAGCACAAATGTTCATTAGCATTTCGATAAATAAGGTATTACAAAGTGCAGGCGCAATTTACCATTGGGACGCGCAAGCCCAAATTTAAGCACCTTCTAAAAGCTGGTGCTAAATGATTCTGTAAATGGAAAATCATTTAACACCTCCTAAAAACCCCCTCATAGATCCGATACTCACCTCTCATCCCACGGCGAGAAAGGTGGCCCGATCCACCGCTTTTTGTCGCCAGGAGCAAACTGAGACTGGGAAGAAATAGTTCCCAGTATCACTCAGTGATCATTCTGCGGCGCTGCGCGAGAGTGACATCGTGCAGGGATCGCGGACCCAGAAGAGAAAATCTCCATGGAGTCCTGTGGACTCCAGGAGGTGATATTCACAGCGGCGCAGAAGCATTACCGCGAGTATCCCAGCAGTTAGCACTGTGGTCCTGGGGCGAGGTGCTGAGCTAGCGCCTGCCCCGGAATACCACGTTAACATGGGGACACTAAGAGGAAACCTGCAGACACAGAATTTCCACGTTAATATCCCCATGTTAGCGTTAAGTAAGGAATAGGGCAAATTGTTTTTATTTCCTTTCTCTTATTCTTTCCCTCCCAAATATTCTGCTTTTCAGTTTCTAGCAATGAAATAATTGAAATATCTTCGACGCTCCTTTTCTTGGAAAAGTAGAATTGAATTAAATTTTATCATACACATTTTTGATTAATGTATTTGATTTTAGCATTGCCTGAAGTGGCAATATTTCATATGAGATCCCCTGGCCTGTAGTTTAATATAACGTAAGATTATATGCGCTCTCTATGATGCTGTCATTTTAATACTGATGTTAAATTCCTAGAAAATCCTTTTCTTTCTCGTCGTATGTGTGATGTAATGTGTAGCAAAACAAGCTCTCTTTATTAATTGCAGAGTTACAGGTTTTTGTTTCTATGTAAATTCACAAGGTTATTCAGAGAGAGGTGAAAACCAGGATAATGACTGGAGAAGTGAAAATTCTAGGTCAAAATAGCCAAACCAGAAAAATTCTCCCATTTATCTCACTTTCCAAATAGGATTTGGTCTAGATTGTTCTCTTCTCCTGCCAATTCTCCTGGTTTTCACCTCTCTCTAAATAACCCCATAGTGTGATTTGTGTAGTGAGAAGGAAAGTGATTAAAAACACTTAAACTGGGGAGATTTATTAAAGAAAACAGATTATTTCTGTATAGTATTTATAACCTACTGACAGCGCAGCGCCCAATTCTTTTTTTTCTGTTTATTCTATTTAAGGGGAAAATAGAAATCTCTTCTCCCTCAGCGTGCTGCTCATCTTCCTCAGCTCAGTGCTAAACTGCAGAAGTCACTGAAACATTTCTACGCAACTTGCATTGCGTGGGGTACACAAACTGTGCATCAGTCTAAACCTGTGTACTTTTAGGCCGGCTCAGACAAGCATTTTGTAGAGCAGAAGGAATGTCCGTGAGAGTGGACGTTCCTTCCGATCTGACGCCCGTCTGGCCACCTCACTGAGCCTATGGAGGATCGCGCTTTGCAGCCCCAACAAACGCGCGTTGTAGCGTTTTTCAATGGAAAGGCTTCAGAACGTCCACAGCACACCACGGTTGCGCGCACTGCAGCGTGTGCCTGGCCCCGTCAATGAGTCACAATGCTACGACGGATGCCAGGAGGCACGTCAGTACGGACGCACACAGTGCCCTCATCTGACCCCGGCCTTATACACAAGTTCAATACTGCCTGCTGAATACGATTGAGTGGAATGGAAAGCGCAGAACCATTCCATCACCTGCATTCTCTCCCTTCACTATTGGGAGCGTTCTGAGACAGGATGTTGTCAGCACGCTGCAGGCATGTACTGGCCATAGGGACTACAGGGAGATTCCCGGTGGGACGATGGCTCAGTGGGCCGTTGTGAATGCTGGTTCACCGCGTGGGTCGCACTGCCCTTAATGGGTAAGGTGAGAACGTCCTCACCATCTGTAAAACAGAACAGTCTGCTATATCTGCCTCACCTTAAAATATGGTGCACAATCAACCTCAGTGCCGCTGTGTTTCTTTACCCAATCACTCTGCAGAAACTCCGGTATCTGACTGGATGAGCGATCCGGTTGGTTTATATACTATTGTAGCGCTGTGGTTAATTCTTTATTGTGGCAGTACCTATTTTTGGCCACCGGAGGGAGACAAGCGCAATGTGAGACACTGAATATTACATTGGGACTACATTTCCCGGCATGCTTTGGGAACGGACACAGGAAGTGGGTGGGACAGAGAGACTTACATCCTGAGCCTCGTGGAGAGAGCTGGCAGAGCGCGCCAGAGAGTGAGAGAGACAAGACACAGTGCTGCAGAGAGTAACAGTGACCAGGCCGGAGCGCAAGTGCGGCCCAACAGAGACACAGATCGGGTTATCAGTTATTCCCGAAGAAGACCCAGTGATCCACCAGATAACCCAAGCGGCTAGAGAGGAAGAGGAGGACCCCGAGAAAGGAGTACCGCAGATCGATCGGACTGGGAGAGCAGGCGGTAAGCTGGACAAGTCGAGGCCGGTGCAGAAAGCCAGACAGCGGATCCAGAAGCAAGCAACCCCCAGTCAATATCGAGCGGAGAGACGTCCTGGGTCAGCGGAGCCTCAAGTATCTGGCGGATGGGTGAGAGGCCTTCCAGGCCGTTGTAAGACTCAAGTAAAGCACGCTGCTGTTTGTTTCCAAAACCCACAGGGCCCCAACTTGACTAGTCGAAGACATCTCTTAAGCAATTCACTGGCCAGTTGAATAGTGTACCCGGGTACCATAACACACACACACACACTTACATTCCGGGATACAACCTGTGCGGGACTCACTCCCCAATCAAGAAAGGGGTTAAAGATAATTTTCCGTTTATTTTCCGCTGCGCGTTTCTCGAATTACGAAACATCGTATTTATTTTCCGCTGCGCTTTTCTCGAATTACGAAACCTCGTATTTCTTTTCCGCTGCGCGTTTCCCGCATTACGAAGTACTGTAAATATATCTACGAACACTGTGTTATTCATTATATGCCATTTATTCTAGTAAACTATATAATTTATAAAATCCACAACGGTGCTGGAGTATATTTATTCCCTAGTGCGGGGAGACTGACCCGAGGTTCAATTTCAGCGGCTCCTCCAGGAGTGAGCGCTACACTATTTTTGTGCGTGTTTGCATAATTATAGTGGGCAGGTCTGGATGAAGTCCAGAGCTGATTTTTTTTGTCCCAGTCCAGCACTGGCACGCTGAAATCATCGGTGACTGATCCGGTGACTGGCAGTCGGGAAATTCAAAATCCCAGCTGCCTGGTGACTCATGTTTGGGCGCAGGAAACTCCCTTACTTCACACTGCTTTTTTAGCCAAAGGAAGCAGGAGGGAGGGGAAGTAGGAGCGGTACTCCGCACAGCTTGACCACTTTGGAAAGATAACACCAACAGATTCTGCAGCACTGTACAAGATATGTGGACAATGGGGTTATACATTAGAACAACAGACATAGTTTAAAGGGACACTCTAGGCAACCTGACCACTCATTCTGAAGACAGCAGACATCTTTCTGTGCAGACACTGCATAACTTGCATATTAAAGTGCACAAGTTCCACAATATACACAATCTGCATAGCATACACTACACAATTTACATACAGGTACAAGTATTTATAGAGCGCTAACAAGTTCCATAGCGCTGTACAATGGTTAAGACGAATATACATGCAAGTTAGACACACAGAACAGTAGGAGAGAAGACCCTGCTCGAGAGTTTACAATCTAAGAACATACATAAGCTACCCAAATTGCATAGGAAGCTGCACTATACACCTCTATGACTTCTAAGTTCAACTGCCAACAAAATGTTCTTCCTTTGTTTGTTACTTCAAATTTCAGAAGCCCTTACATGAAGGGGACCCTTACGCAGAGTGGGAGAAAAGGTATTTACATCTAAAATAAAATAAAAATATATATATAAAAACAAGTGTGCAGATGCTGTCAGCAGTTGTTCTGTCCTAGGGCTCTATCAGCTGGTGTGAGCTAAAACGCCAACGCTACCTGAAAAATCTAGCGCGAGTCGCTAAAAGGCAGCACCTGACAACCCACCAACAGATCACCTTGTCCGCGGTAGTCCATGTACAAGATTCATTAGCGCACGCTAGGGAAACGCTAAGACCTGGGCTGAGAACCAGCGCTAATGCATTGTGTGGTTTAAAATAAAAAGCGTTCCAGTGCAAAAAAGCCTTGTTTTTTTAAAAAAAAATAATAATCGGAACCCCAAATTTATCCTGAAAAATCCAGAAAAATACCTAATAAATTCTAAAAATTCAATAAATAGAAAGGCTTTTTGCTGCAGATTGTAAGAATAAACGGTTGAATAAATAAGGGATAAAAACAATATTTTTTTTTACATTGAATCCTATGGGCTTTGCACACGGCAGGTTTTCCTATACAATGCATCTTCTCACGTTTCCTCAAAGCACGCGGTTTAATCATACAATGCATCTGTTACACATAAACTACATCCAGCGAGCCAAGACAACACCTGTCCACCGGCATATCCTGGACGCCGCTCTTCCATCGGAGACACCTCTCGAAGGACCCCTGGGCCGTACTGGACTCTAACTCAGGCGTCTCGGCGGCCTTGAAGTGCACTCTCGATGCCAAAGCCGTCTGCCATCTGCAGGAGACGATTCTCTACTTCTTTCAGGTAAACTGTCCAGCAAACCCTGTACCATTATGCCTCTCATGGTGGCATGAGGGTGCAACCGGCCTATTAACTCTTGCAAATCCTGATCCATCACCGTACAATTTATTCTTTCTTTCAGGCTGTCAGGGAGCAAGAGACAGAGCCCTACCCTTACCATGCCTTAAGTACCCCACATAGAAACATTGTATCTCTTTTCCCACTATCACCCAATCCCCATTCTGACTGTCTGGCCCAGGCCCGCTGTCATGTTACCCCTCCTTAATGGTCCGGGGGAAGCCTTTCCTTTCAATTGCCTGTTAATTTTGGGAAAGGAATTTTGACTTTTTTTTACCTTTTTTGTTCCTTTTTTGCCAGTTAATACCAGGGTTGAGCACTAGGGATGAGCCAAATGCCCCCGTGTTCGGTTTGCATTCAAACTCGAACGATTTCAAAAGTTCGAGTTCGAAGTCAAACACGAACCGAACACAATGCAAGTCAATGGGCATTGACAAGAGGGCATATATGCAAGATATTTGACATGAAAGGTGTATGGGGGTCCGGGTAGTGCCCTGGGGGACAGGAAACAAGGACAAAAAGTTTGAAAAAAAAGTTTTTAACCACTTGGCTGCTATGGACACTCTCAGCGCATCCAGCCAAGTGGTTCTCCTGTGAGGGATGCGCTGAGCGTGTCCTAGCACAGGAGGCAGCAATCGGCCGGGATTCCAGCCGATTGTTGGCCCCCCGGTGCGGGCTGACATCTTGGATGTCAGTCCAGCACTCTGGGACCCCAGCAGGGACATTAGATGTCATTGCGGTGGCTCGATGACATCTAATTCAGGCGCACACCCGCATGTGCGGAGGAGGCGCCTGAAAGGGAGGGGGGAGGTCCTTTAGACCTCTCTCCCTCCCGATCGCCGGGGGCCACAGGGTTAAGGCAGGCACCGTTTGGAAGGGCACAGCCTGCCCTTCCAAACAGTGGCCGACATTAACCCCTGGGGAGCCGAATCACGATTCGGTGCCGAAAAGCGCCGGATCGTGATCCTCTCCCGGAGGTGGCCGACATCTTGGATGTCGGCCAAGGCCTCTGGGAACTCCCCCAGAAGACTGGCATCATCGTGCATAGCACGATGACACCAGTCTTGGAGTTAAACCCTAGCTGCCAGCAATGGTAGAGATAGGGGGTTCCAATGAACCCCCTGTCTCCCGATCTGTGGCAGCTAGGGGTTAATGTTTGATATCGTTGGATCGGCCAGAGCATGGCCTTTCCAACGATACCAAACATGACCATGTAAAAAGTTTTTTTTTTTTTAAAAATTAAAAATAATAAACAAAATAGTTAAAAAAAATTATAAAAAAAAATTAAACAAGTTTTTTTTGGTTTAATTTGTTAATGCAGCAATATTGTTCCCATTTCAATTATAATGTGAACAATGATGCCGCACTAACGATTTTTGTTTGAGGTGCGTTTGTTAAAAATCGCGTAATTTTCCCCCAAAAAAATGTAGCGAGACCCCATTTCTACATATTTTTAACAATCGCACCCCATACAAAATATGACCGCAATTGCTTGCATGTTAAAATGTGAAAAAAAACACTTTACACGTTGTAAATTATTGAAAATTCAAATTTTATTGCATTTTTTGTTATAATATACAGACATGACATAACGTATACATATAATAATGATATATTATGAATCTGCCGAATCTGCCGGAAAGACCGAAATATAATATGTCTGAGTCATATACTAAAATAAGCTTTCAAAACGCGTTTAAACAAGATGAGTGAAACAGGTAAAAATAAGCTCAGCACAGAGGCGTAAAATGCCTCAGCAGCGAAACGGTTAATGGAACATTGAGTTTTCCATGAAATAAAGGTTAAGAATAAAAACGAAAAATTCCTTCAAAAATCGTGCCTAGGAGGTCCCCATAACCTCCCCGTGAAGTGGCGGATTTGTAGGATGTATAGAAACATTTAAAAAAAAAAAAAAGACATTTCAAATGACGGTAAATGGTTTTCCTTTAATCTATTCATAAACAACTGCTTGCGGCGGCAGCCTGTATGAAAAGAAGAGACATTTTAGGACACATAGAACAAGTTTAGTGATTTTTTGGCTAAATTATGGTGAAACTTATGCAGGCTTTGGATGAAAGTAACAATAGGTGCTTTACAATTGGGCCTTTAGTGTCGGCAACAGTGCCGTCACACCGTAACCCCTCTGTGGTATTGTGGAAGAGTGCAGAGTTGGACCCTGTGGTCCAATATTAAAATGATATGAATCTGGTATAGGCGTCAGTGGCAGTGCACCCAAATATTAGGCCTTTGGTGCCAGCTAGTTCCTTCACAATGTAACCCCTCTGAGGTATTGTGGAAGAGTGCAGGGGTGGAGGTTTTGGTAATGCAGAAGAGATCCCTGATCTATTCAGTTACGTCAGCATCAGGGGATTGATACCTGCTGATCCAGGACCAAATCATTTTTATAAATGTCAGCCAGTCTACAGAGGCGGTGGACAGACGCACTCTTTTGTCTGTGACAAAACCTCCAGCGGCACTGAACGTCCTTTCAGAAAGCACGCTGGATGAAGGGCACCCTAGTAGCTGCATAGCATATTGGCTAAATTCTGGCCAGTGATCCAATCTCAACACCCAGTAAGCCAGTGGATCATCTGCTGTAGAGGTATCCAGGTCTGCCCTTGCCCCTAGGTAGTCCTGCACCATATGGTGAAGACGCTGGCAATGGGTGCCTACATTTGACATCCCTGGGCGTCGTGGACTAAAAATTTTTAAAAAGGCACCAGTCAAGCGGCCCCGGCCTTCACCGCTCTTCCTCTGATCATCCGCAGCCTCAGAAGCACCTGTGTTATCACTTGGTAACCTACAGTTGTGTTCAAAATTATTCAACCCCCACTGAAATTGAGTGTTTTGGCCAGTTTGACATTGATTTTGATCATTCAGTCATCTTGCTTACAATTAAATCAAAGAGGCACGTGTAGGTCAGACAAATATAACATAACATTTATAATGAGATAACCACAAATGTCTTTTCTGTGCTCACATCATTATCAGTTTTATTCAACCCCCAAGTGACATTCAATCATAGTACTTAGTACAACATCCTTTTACAGTTATAACAGCTTTTAAACGTGAAGCATAGCTTGACACAAGTGTCTTGCAGCGATCTACGGGTATCTTCGCCCATTCGTCATGGGCAAAAGCCTCCAGTTCAGTCACATTCTTAGGCTTGCGCACTGCAACTGCTTTCTTTAAGTCCCACCAGAGGTTCTCAATCGGATTTAAGTCAGGTGACTGCGATGGCCACTCCAAAATGTTCCAGCCTTTAATCTGCAAACATGCTCTAGTGGACTTGGAGGTATGCTTGGGATCATTGTCCTGTTGAAAGGTCCAAAGTCTCCCAAGCCTCAGGTTTGTGACGGACTGCATCACATTGTCATCCAATATCTCCTGGTACTGAAGAGAATTCATGGTACCTTGCAGACGCTGAAGCTTCCCTGTACCTGCAGAAGCAAAACAGCCCCAAAGCATGATTGACCCCCCACCATGCTTCACAGTAGGCAAGGTGTTCTTTTCTTCATAGGCCTTGTTCTTCCTCCTCCAAACATAGCGTTGATCCATGGGCCCAAACAGTTCTAATTTTGTTTCATCAGTCCACAGAACACTATCCCAAAACGTCTGTGGTTTGTCCACATGACTTTTGGCATACTGCAGTCGACTCTTCTTATTCTTTGGAGACAGCAAGGGGGTGCGCCTGGGAGTTCTGGCATGGAGGCCTTCATTACGCAGTGTGCGCCGTATTGTCTGAGCTGAAACTTCAGTACCCACATCTGACAGATCTTTTCTCAGTTCCTCAGCAGTCACACGGCGACTTTTCTCCACTCTACGCTTCAGGTAGCGCACAGCAGTTGAAGTCAGCATCTTCTTTCTGCCACGACCAGGTAGCGTTTCAACAGTGCCCTTTGACTTGAATTTGCGAATGATGCTTCCTATGGTCTCTCTTGGTATGTTTAACATCTTTGCAATCTTCTTATAGCCATTGCCCTTCCTGTGAAGAGTAATCACCTCTTCTCTTGTCTTCCTGGACCATTCTCTTGACTTCACCATGTTTGTAACCACACCAGTAAATGTCTAGAAGGAGCTGAGTGTGATACTCATTTTAAAGCTGCCTAATTGGTGCTTATTATGCTTTATTGCTGCTCCGTGACATCCACAGGTGTTTTCAATACCTGATTGAAAACACTTGAATGAACCTCTGTTCTTCAGAGTGGTAGTCTTTAAGGGGTTGAATAATTGTGTCAATGAAGAATTCACAAAAGAAACATTTACTACTGTATTACAAAACCAATTGATGTCATTTTAGTTGCATATGGTTCTTTAAAAAGTCCTTGTAGGATTTCATTCTGAATACAATTACAAATGTACACTAAATTCCCTAAAACCCTTTACAGCATTGGGGGTTGAATAATTTTGAACACAACTGTAACAGTGCCTGGAAAGTTCTTACACAAGTGTCACTTTAGAGCGTCCTCAAGTTTTTTCATCCTGTGCTCTGTGTGGGCAGGATGAGCTCTGCAACTTTACCCTTGTATCGTGGATCAAGAAGGCTTGCCAACCAGTAATGATCCCTCTCCTTGATAGCACGAATCCTGGGGTCGTTTAGCAGGCTTTGCAGGATAAGGGAGTCCATGCAGCATAGGTTGGAGGTGGCATTAGCTTCCGAGTCTTCCTGGTCAATGAGGATGACCCCATCGTGCACTTCCTCCTCCCAGCCACATAGTAGTCCTTGGGTTTCTGGGCACACAAAACACTCCCTTGAGGAATCCCCACCTTCAATGCCCCCACTACTTAAATATTCCTCCTCATCCTCCTCCTGTCTGATCTGAGGACCCGCAGGAAAGCTGTCTGCGTAAAGACTGAGAGAGCTAGGGAAGGCCTCCTCTTCCTCCTGCTGCTCTGCCTCTAGTGCTACATCTATAATTCCCCATAGAGTGCACTCCAGCAGGAACACTAAAGGAATTGTGTCACTGATGCATGCATGCACTGTCCCTGCTCACCATCCTCGTTGCCTCCTCAAATGGTGACAGTACAGTGCATGCATCCTTGATCATCAGCCGCTTCAGGGGGGGATAAAAACAAGTTGACCTGAACCTGTCCTTGTGCCATACTCACACAGGTACTCATTGATGGCCCTCTGCTGCTTGTGCAGATGCTGCAGCATTGCCAATGTCGAGTTCCATCTGGTGGGCATGTTACAGATCAGACTGTTTGTGGGAAGGTGGAATTCTCTTTGAATTTCTGTCAGGCGAACACTTGCTGGGAATGACTGTCTGAAGTGGCTGCAGACTTTTCTGGCATGGCTGAAAGGCTCTGCCAGCCCTGGGTACCTGATTAGGAAACACTGTACCACCAAATTTAGGACGTGTGCTAGGCATGGCACATGCGTCAACTTACCCTGGCGTAGGGCGGAGAGAAGGTTGCTGCCATTATCACAGATGACCATTCCCAGCTGAAGCTGGCATGGTGTTAACCATCTCTGCACCTGCCCCTGCAGAGCTGACAGAATTTCTGGCCCGGTGTGGCTCCTGTCCCCTAAACAAACCAGCTCAAGCACAGTATGGCATCTTTTTGCTTGAGCCATTGTGTAGCCCCTGTCACACGTCGGTTTAACTGGCACTTCGCCAGAGACAGAGAAGGAGGAGGAGGAGGAAGAGGTGGTGGAGCAGACAGACCTCATACAAGCAGCTTTCTGGAGGCGTGGTGGATGAACAAGCTCCAGCACAGAGCCCCGTCCTGGATCTCTCCCAGCTGCAATCAGAGTTACCCAGTGTGCCATGAAGGAAATGTAATGGCCCTGTCCATGCTTGCTGGACCACGTGTCTAAAGTCATGTGCACCTTGCTGCTGACTACCTTTCCCAATGACTCCATAACATTGTCTTCCACGTGCTGGTATAGTGCTGGAATGGCCTTCCATGAAAAGAAATGGCGTTTTGGAACCTGCCACTGTGGTACAGCACATTTAGCAAATTCACTGAAGGAAGCAGAGTCCACCAGCTGGAAAGGCAGCAGCTGCAATGCAAGTAATTTTGCTAAACTGGCATTTAGACGCTGTGCTTGGAGATGGTTGGGACTATATTTTTACTTATGCTGCAGCAGCTGGGGCAATGTAATCTGACTGCATAAATCTTCAGCTGATGGGATGCTGTCACATTCTGAGGAAGAACCTGGTACACCCATTACTGTAGCATCATCCCGGTCAGTGGAGATTGTAGGCAATGACATGGCAGGACATATAGTGGGGGTAGAGACAGATGAGGAGGAGGAGGACCTATGCAAAGTGTTGTGCCAACGGGATGCGTGGCAGGTGGTCATACAGTCAGGTCCAGAGATATAGGGACATCAACACAATTCTAACATCTTTGCTCTATACACCCACAATGGAGTTGGAATGAAAACAACACAATGTGCTTTAACTGCATACTGTCAGCTTTAATTTGAGGGTATGTACATCCAACTCAGGTGAACGGTGTAGGACTTACAGCAGTTTGCAGATGTGCCTCCCACTTGTTAAGGACCAAAGGTAATGGGACAATTGGCTTCTCAGCTTTTCCATGGCCAGGTGTGTGATATTCCTCATTACCCCAATTACAATGTTCAGATAAAGGCCCAGAGTTCATTTCAAGTGTGCTATTTGCATTTGGAATCTGTTGCTGTCAACTCTCAAGATGAGATCCAAAGAGCTGTCACTATCAGTGAAGCAAGCCATCATTAGGCTGAAAAAAATAAAACAAACCCATCAGAGATATAGGAAGAACATTAGGCGTGGCCAAAACAACTGTTTGGAACATTCTCAAAAAGAAGGAATGCACCGGTGAGCTCAGCAACACCAAAAGAACCGGGAGACCATGGAAAACAACTGTGGTGGATGACCGAAGAATTCTTTCCCTGGTAAAGAAAACACCCTTCACAACAGTTGGCCAGATCAAGGAGGTAGGTGTATGTGTGTCAAAGTCAACAATCAAAGGAAGACTTCACCAGAGTGAATACAGAGGGTTCACCACAAGATGTAAACCATGGTGAGCCTCAAAACAGGAAGGCCAGGTTTGCCAAAGAACACCTAACAAAGCCTTCACAGTTCTGGAACAAGATCCTATGGACAGATGAGACCAGATCAACTTGTACCAGAATGATGGGAAGAGAAGAGTATGGAGAAGGAAAGGGACTGCTCATGATCCTAAGCATACCACCTCATCAGTGAAGCATGGTGGTGGTAGTGTAATGGCGTGGGCATGTATGGCTGCAATGGAACTGGTTCTCTTGTATTTATTGATGATGTGACTACTGACAAAGCAGCAGGATGAATTCTGAAGTGTTTCGGGCAATATTATCTGCTCACATTCAGCCAAATGCTGCAGAACTCATTGGACGGCGCTTCGCAGTGCAGAGGGACAATGACCAAAGCATTACTGCAAAAGCAACCAAAAAGTTTTTCAAGGGACAGAAGTGGAATGTTATGCAATGGCCAAGTCAATCAACCTGACCTGAATCCCATTGAGCATGCATTTCACTTGCTGAAGACAAAACTGAAGGGAAAATGCCCCAAGAACAAGCAGGAACTGAAGACAGTTGCAGTAGAGGCCTGGCAGAGCACAACAGGGATGAAACCCACCGTCTGGTGATGTCTATGCGTTCCAGACTTCAGGCTGTGATTGATTGCAAAGGATTTGCAACCAAGTATTAAGAAGGGAAAGTTTGATTTATGATTATTATTCTGTCCATTACTTTGGTCCCTTAACAAGTGGGAGGCACATCTGCAAACTGATGTAAGTCCTACACCGTTCACCTGAGTTGGATGTACATACCCTCAAATTAAAACTGACAGTCTGCAGTTAACCACTTCAATGCTAAGGACGCGCTCAGCGCGTCCTCAGCATTACCGCTGGTGTGCTGAGGACGCGCTGAGCGCGTCCTCAGTTTGGGGTCAGCGTTCGGCCGGGTTCCGGCCGATCGCTGGCCCCTCCGGTGCGGGCTGACATCCTGGATGTCAGCCCGGCATCCGGACCACCAGCCGCCATTATTAGGTGTCATCGCGGGGGCGCGATGACACCTAATTCAGGCGCCCCCCCCCGCATGTGCGGAGGAGGCGCCTGAAAGGGAGGGGGGAGGTCCTTCGGACCTCTCTCTCCTCCCGATCGGTGGCACACAGGGGCTTAACCCAGGCATCATTTGGAAGGGCACAGCCTGCCCTTCCAAATGATGCCTGGCATTAACCCCTGGGGAGCTGGATCGCAAATCGGCGCTGAAAAGCGCCGATTCGCGATCCTTCCCGGGAGCTGGCCGACATCTTGGATGTCGGCAAGCTTCCGGAACTCCCCAGAGGACTGGCGTCATCGTGCGCAGCACGATGACGCCAGTCCTAGCGTTAACCCCTAACTGCCACCAAGTGTGGAGATAGGGAGTTCCAATGAACTCCCTATCTCCCGATCCGTGGCAGCTAGGGGTTAAATTTTGATATCGTTGGATCGGCCAGAGCATGGCCGTTCCAACGATACCAAACATGAAAGTTAAAAAATTTGTAAAAAAAAAAAAAAAATTAAAAATAAAAATAAAAAAAAATAAAAAAAAAATTAAAAATAAAAAATAAACACATTTTTTTTTATTTTTTTTGGTTTGTTAGTGTAGCAATATTGTTCCCATTTCAATTATAATGTGAACAATGATGCTGCACTAACGATTTTTGTATGCGGTGCGTTTGTTAAAAATAGTGTAATTTTCCCCAAAAAAAAATGTAACGAGACCCCATCTCTAATTTTTTTAACAAGCGCACCCCATACAAAATATAACCGCAATTGCTCGCATGTAAAATGTGGAAAAAAACACTTTACACATTGTAAATTATTAAAAATTCATATTTTATTGCATTTTTTGTTATATATAACAGACATGACATAACGTATACATATAATAATGACATATTATGAATCTACCGAGTCTGACGGAAAGAACGATATATAATATGTCTGGGTCATATACTAAAATAAGCCTTAAAAACACGTTTAAACATGATGCGCAAAACAGGTAAAAAATGACCTCAGCACAGGGGCGGGAAAAGCCTCAGCAGCGAAAGGGTTAAAGCACATTGTGTTTGTTCATTCCAACTCCATTGTGGTGGTGTATAGAGCCAAAGATGTTAGAATTGTGTCGATGTCCCATTATTTCTGGACCTAACTGTGTGTCTCCTCAAGCACGTGGTACCCAAGCGTGGGATGTCTTTCCCACGCTTGATCCTCATCTGATATAGATTACAAATAGCAATGGTTCGGTCTGCTGCACATTTCTTAAAGAACTCCCAGACAGCAGACTTCCTGTACATGTGCTTTGAGACAACAGCGCTCTGCACCTGAGCAGCTGTGACTTCTGATGCCTTGGACTGGCTACGGTTAGCCATAGAGGACGTTCTGCCTCGTTCTTGTTGTGCCTCCTCCTCCCTTGACTCCTCTGTTCGATCAGGCACACAGGTGGAGTCAGTGACCTCATCATCGTCATCACCCCCTATCTCCTCGTCACTGGAGCCAACTTGGCAGTATGCTGCAGCTGCTGGGGCAACATGAGTTCCAGTTATTTGTGTGTCACTTGCACCCCCTTCCTCTAGGTTGATTATACTCCCTTCCTCAACTTCAGAGATTGAATCAGAGCACTGTAGTTGCTGCGCATCCTCAAGCAGCATGTCACTGTCATTGTAGTCAAACAATTCAGCTGACTCCTCCGTGTGTGATAGTGAGGCTACGGCAGGAGTAGTTGTGGACATGGAGGCTGAATTAGATGTTTTGGCACCTGAGGTGGACTGTAAACCACTACAAGCCTGGCTGGCAGAGGACTCGGAGGATGAGGATGGCCTGGTTAGCCAATCCTGCAAATCCTCTGTATGTTGCTGCTGCTTAAGACGGCCAGCACCAGTCAGAGGATGCACCACGTCAACGACAACCAGAGGCACAGCCTCCCGACACAGAGACTGCTTGCCCTTTTATCTGTGTCTGGGAGCGTCTGCCTGTCCTTTTTGGTCTTTCTGACATGGTGAGTGATATATAGATTAAAGATATACAGAACTCTGATTCAACTCTGTTAGAAAAATTGGAGATATGCAGAACTCTGATTCAACTGTGTTATCTAGATTAAAGATTTCCAGAACTCTGGTATAACTCAGTGAGACCCCCTGATAGCTGGCAACAGTGACAAGACACAGATTAAAATTCCCAGAAACCACCTATAAATCAGTGAGACCCCCTGATGGGTGGCAGTGACAAGACACAAATTACAATTCCCAGGAACCTCCTATAAATCAGTGAGACCCCCTGATGGGTGGCAGTGACAAGACACAAATTAAAATTCCCAGGAACCTCCTATAAATCAGTGAGACCCCCTGATGGGTGGCAGTGACAAGACACAGATTACAATTCCCAGATATCTTGTAGAAGTGAGACCCCCCAATAGCTGCTGGCAGTAAGAACACACCGATTACAACAATTCCCAGATATCTTGTAGAAGTGAGACCCCCCAATAGCTGCTGGCAGTGAGAACACACAGATTACAACAATTCCCAGATATCTTATAGAACTGAGCCCCCGCAATAGCTGCTGGCGCTAAGAAGACACACTAACAGAACAATCTCCTCTCAAAAAACACGTGCTGGGGGCTGTGGGAACCCTTATATAGTGTGCTGCGGGACTTAGCTCTGTGAGCCCATGATTGGGCAAAATTTGCACAATCAGGACTCTGAGCCATGATTGGCATAGTCTTACACCTGTCTTGCACCTGACCTGCGGTCAGGTGCAAGGCTGTAGCCAATTACAAGCTTCAGGCCAGTGGGAAAGTGCATTGTGGTCCATTGTGGTGCATTGTGGGCGAACTCAAACCGAACACGCGGAAATGTTCGGAGTTCGCGAACAGCTGATGTTCGATGTGAACACCGAACAGATCGAACCGAACAGCTCATCCATATTGAGCACTAGGTAAATTTTTGCGATTAGCGTAGGTGGTAAAATTGGCACCGGGACCAAACGATCTGTTGGTTAGAATAATGAAAGTGCTCTGTATCGCTGCCCATGTTAAGTATATGTAACAGATGTAAATATGTGTGTGTGTGTGTGTGTCTTTAAGAGCACAATGTGTATGTATTACCCTAATATCCTTCATTTTAGATAAACTCCTGGTTTATTATAAATGTCTTTCCCAAAGGAATCTTTTGGGATGTTTTTGTTGTAACTTTGAGCAGTCATTTAGGAGGTGATTCTAACATGCAAATTAGATATGATCTCATCCCCTGTCAGCTCTGGCTTCAGAACACGAGGAGGTGCTGCAGAGGAAGGAAGTATGCCTTGTGGAGAGCTCTCAGATTCTCATTCCCTAGAGTTCTAAACCATTTAAAAGTTCTCCAAAACGGTTTTGGGTTTAGTTTTAACTTTAAAGGTTAGTTTGTCATGTTAGTTTCTCTAGGAGAAACATGTAATCATATTTTATGTGATTGCAATTTTATTTATGGGCAGTTTATTAGTTATACAGAGTAAAAGACAGCTCTTTTGTATAACACAGGGCTTTGAGTTGGAAAATATCAGGAAGGAAAGTTGTGATAAACCTGTGCTAATTCTATGCTTGGTCTGTGCAGGTGGATGTTACAGAGGATATTTTCATACCATGTTGTATATTTGTTTTTACTCAGGTATGATTTCTTTTATTCCCATTTTTATGTTTTATTTGTATTTCCCTTTTGAATTTATGTATTTTCTTATTGTATATATGTATATATTTATTGTGATGTAATTATAAAATCCAGCTTCTGTTCAGAACACGAGGCGGTGCTGCAGAGGAAGGAGGTGGATATTACAGAGGATAGTTTCATGCCGTGTTGTATACAGTCATGGCCGAAATTGTTGGCATCCCAGACATTTTTCCAGAAAATCAAGTATTTCTCACAGAAAAGTATTGCAGTAACACATGTTTTGCTATACACAGGTTTATTCCCTTTGTGTGTATTGGAACAAAACAAAAAAAGGGATGAAAAAAAGCAAATTGGACATAATGTCACACAAAACTCCAAAAATGGGCTGTACAATATTCCTGGCACCCTTTCAAAATTGTGGATAAATAAGATTGTTTCAAGCATGTGATGCTCCTGTAAACTCACCTGGGGCAAGTAACAGGTGTGGGCAATATAAAAATCACACCTGAAAGCAGATAAAAAGGAGAGAAGTTCACTTACAGGGTTATTCAGAGAGCGTGAAAAGCAGGAGAATGACTGGAGAATGAAAAATTCTAGGTCAAAATAGCCAAACCAGAAAAATTCTCCCTTTCATCTCACTTTCCAAATCGGCTATTTTGACCTAGAATTTTTCATTCTCCAGTCATTCTCCAATTATTCTCCTGCTTTTCACGCTCTCTGAATAACCCTGATAGTCTTTGCATTGTGTGTCTGTGTGTGCCACACTAAGCATGGACAACAGAAAGAGGAGAAGAGAACTGTCTGAGGACTTGAGAACCAAAATTGTGGAAAAATATCAACAATCTCAAGGATACAAGTCCATCTCCAGAGATCTAGATTTGCCTTTGTCCAAAGTGCGCAACATTATCAAGAAGTTTGCAATCTATGGCACTGTAGCTAATCTCTGAGTGGACGGCAGAGAAAAATTGATGAAAGATTGCAACGCAGGATAGTCCGGATGGTGGATAAGCAGCCCCAAACAAGTTCAAACGAAATTCAAGCTGTCCTGCAGGCTCAGGGAGCATCAGTGTCAGCGCAAACTATCCGTCGACATTTAAATGAAATGAAACGCTATGGTAGGAGACCCAGGAGGACCCCACTGCTGACACAGAGACATAAAAAAGCAAGACTACAGTTTGCCAAAATGTACTTGAGTAAGCCAAAATCCTTCTTGGAAAACGTCTTGTGGATAGATGAGACCAAGATAGAGCTTTTTGGTAAAGCACTTCATTCTACTATTTACCGAAAACAGAATGAGGCCTACAAAGAAAAGAACACAGTACCTACAGTGAAATATGGTGGAGGTTCAATGATGTTTTGGGGTTGTGTTGCTGCCTCTGGCACTGGGTGCCTTGAATGTGTGCAAGGCATCATGAAATCTGAGGATTACCAAAGGATTTTGGGACGCACTGTAGAGCCCAGTGTCAGAAAGCTGGGTTTGCGTCCGAGATCTTGGGTCTTCCAGCAGGACAATGACCCCAAACATACGTCAAAAAGTACCCAGAAATGGATGGCAACAAAGCACTGGAGAGTTCTGAAGTGGCCAGCAATGAGTCCAGATCTAAATCCTATTGAACACCTGTGGAGAGATCTTAAAATTGCTGTTGGTAAAAGGCGCCCTTCCAATAAGAGAGACCTGGAGCAGTTTGCAAAGGAAGAGTGGTCCAAAATTCCGGGTGAGAGGTGTAAGAAGCTTATTGATGGTTATAGGAAGCGACTGATTTCAGTTATTTTTTCCAAAGGATGTGCAACCAAATATTAAGTTAAGGGTGCCAAGAATTTTGTCCAGCCCATTTTTGGAGTTTTGTGTGACATTATGTCCAATTTGCTTTTTTTCCTCCCTTTTTTTGTTTTGTTCCAATACACACAAAGGGAATAAACATGTGTATAGCAAAACATGTGCTACTGCAATACTTTTCTGTGAAAAATACTTGATTTTCTGGAAAAATGTCTGGGTGCTAACAATTTCGGCCATGACTGTATATGTTTTTACTCAGATCCACCAGATTAAAACCGCATGTTTGCAGTGATCCAGTTGCCAGTCTCATCCTTGATGCACAACAACACACAACACAAAGCAGAGTCCATTACGAACGGTCAGCAAGGGTGTAGGCCAGTTACATATAGGACGCGGTGAGTACAGTAAGCTCGCGCTACAAATCTTTAATTACCACGCGCTAAGTGGCTTTCACCGTTTGTAGCAAGCGGCAAAATATCTGTTGATCCGGCGCTAGACTGAATTTACCTGGCGCTAACGTGAAAACAGGCTGACGCCAGGGTTAGCTCACACCAGGTGATGGAGCTCCAATTGTTTAAGGAGAGAAAAGGCCAGATACTGTTTTAGTAGCGTATCCCTTTAATAGAAATGGTATATATTTTATATGTACAGAAAACCAAGGAGATTCTGACAACATACCATGCAAAGCTATAAAACCACATATATGCTTCATTCACACATCATCCAACTAATAATAAGTAGCACAATAACATCACAATACTGAACATATGGAATGGATTGCTCTCAGTATGACTCCAGTGGATCCTAATGGTATGCAAGCCAGCGATGAGATTCTCTTGGTCAGTGATTGACAGCTTGTCTGAGTTAGAATCTCGTCTTTGAAGTCCTTTTAAAGAAAACAAAAAATACTGAAAACTGTCCCTGCGGAGGCAGGATCCTTGTGCTAATCCACTTCAAATAAGTGAATTTCTGGCACTTAGAATGTGTGTTTAATACACCAGAGACATATACAGAATGAGAGTCTGTACCTGAAATGTTTCTATTTGCTATAACCCAGGGAGCTATGGATATTAGGCACACTTTGTCTTCAGATCCAGACCCATGACCACACTTCTTCTGATGTAACCTGGACCCTGCGAGCACCATTCCTACCTTGCCTTTGAAGACACTTGTTTGTTCCATTCTGGGCTTTCACACAACACTACAGTGGCAGATCCAGAAACAAGTTTTGGGAGGGGTGCATTACTAATTTTGGCCAGGGGCTGGACTGGGGCCAAGGCTGGAATGGGACAAAAACGTGGCCCTGGACTTCATCTAACAAAAAAATTGTGGGGAACGGACACTAGAGCAAAAATGGAAAATATAACCCCGTTGTCCAAAGCACCAAAAGTGCGGTCCCAATCCGCACCAAATCAACAGAAAAAAGAAAAATCGGTGATCGGCGTGTCCGCGTACGCGGTCTAGGGGAAATATCTAATAATACAAAGGGATAATTGATAATACAGAAATGTACCATACAATAATGGTGACTGTATAAGCTGATTGAAAGTTCATGAGAAAAGTTCCTAGAACAAAGGAAAAATATAATAGTGAAGTCCAGTCATAACAACAGATGGGAAAATGAAGGGGGGGAGATGAATCCACTCACACTCTCCAGAGCCTCATTAGGCTCGATCACTTCGCCTGTGGGTGTTTCTATGGCTCACCCAATAGCTCTCAGAGGTAGACTCGTCTTACGGCCTTGATATCCTTTCGGGATCCTGGATCGTCCGTAGGTTCTCCAATATTTGGATGCCGATCCCCTTCCTGAGCTCCTGCACATCTCTGCAAGCCTGATCCGGTTGCTGCTGTTTATTTTCCTGGACTGTTCCTTCTAGTATCCAGTTTCTGAAGTAAACCTCTGTGTTGGTTCCAGGACGTTCGGGAGAAAAAGCTGTATTTGATATTCCTACAAGTCATTATAGGGTATGACCTGTAAAACATCCAGGACCCTAAAGGAATACCAAGACCTGAGAGAAGCCAGTTATTAAAGGTTATCGGCATCCAAATATTGGAGAACCTACGGACGATCCAGGATCCCGAAAGGATATCAAGGCCGTAAGACGAGTCTACCTCTGAGAGCTATTGGGTGAGCCATAGAAACACCCACAGGCGAAGTGATCGAGCCTAATGAGGCTCTGGAGAGTGTGAGTGGATTCATCTCCCCCCCTTCATTTTCCCATCTGTTGTTATGACTGGACTTCACTATTATATTTTTCCTTTGTTCTAGGAACTTTTCTCATGAACTTTCAATCAGCTGGACTTCATCTAGACTGGCACACTCCGATTATGCAAAAGCGCAGGGCCGGATTAAGATCTCTGTGGGCAGAGCTAAAGATTTGTTTGTATTTTTTGGCATTTAGTGAAATGAAAACATGTTTTAGATTATTTTAAACTATGTGCAATTTCGGTGCTTTGTGTTTGGATGCATTTCGGCGCTCTGTGATTTCATTTCACCAAAAATACAGTGAATTCACTATTTAGTAGTAGAGAATAAATACTTAAATGTTTGTAAATTTGTGTATATCTTTCTTAAGAAAATAATTAACAGGACATATACTAGGGCTAGCAAAGGGCGCATGAGGAAAGGTCACAACGCACAGGGCAGAGGGATAGAGCCACCAGCAAGATCCTGATGCACAGCATGATCAGTTCAGGTAGGGGGTGGAGAGACAGAAAGTGCAAAGCCCATAATCCTGAGCCATGCGGAGAAAGCAAGGAAAGAGATCTGGTGACCCCAATCACACTCCAAAAACACAGACACGTGACAGGGCCATGCAGGGAGCTCCAACAACTAACACAGGTATCACCCCCAAAAACCTATACAGGGGGGCAACAGTGGGTTAATGGCTGTCCCATGTTAATTGACTTCATGGGGGGGTCTTGTCACGGATTCCCCACGGATATATGTAAAGCCAGTCCCTGTATGCAGAATTGCCCCTACGCTCTCCGATCCTTACAGTGGTCAGTTAATCAAAATGATATATGTGTTAATAGTGAAGAACCAGGAAGTAATGTCAGAATCGAGCGAAATCTCAAAAGCCAGGAGTTCAGAATACCAGAATCGTTAATTGCCAAAAAAGAACAAAGAAATTTAGTGACCACTCCCAATAAATTAAATAAAAACTATACGTATCTGCTAGCTTCGTACAACAGCCCTGCCCCCTCAATGCCGACAGGATATGTAAAGAAAAGGGAATTGCGAAGCATAATTTGCAAAACAAATCAGTACACACATAGTGCAGATCGCAGATACATCATTCAATATATTATGCCCTAGCTGGATTGGCACTCACAAGATAGAATAATTTTCAGGCACATAACAGGTACTTGGTTACCCTCTCCTGATAAGTTGTGTTGCCTCCTGAAATCCGAACCATCCGAATATCGCCAAGGAACTCCTTCAGGCTTGTTTATTCAATTCAGTGGAACAGGAATCAGGCTTATTTGAAAGAAAATCAAACCAGCAGTGGCTCCAATAAAAACTGGTTTTAATTAAAATAATATGAATAAAATAAAGGTTGGAACACAATCCAACACGTTTCGTCTCTGCTACATGCAAGACTTCATCAGTTAATTGCCAAAGCCAGGGCTTCAGAATACCAGAATCGTTAATTGCCAAAGCCAGGGGTTCAAAATACCAGAATCATTAATTGCCAAAGCCAGGGTTACAGAATACCAGAATCGTTGATTGCCAAAGCCAAGAGTCATAGACATAGATTGAACGAGAAGCAAACACTATGTAGCAATATGGGGAAGAGAAACCACGTCAGCGCGTCAAACACTGTTGACTGCAACCCAATTAAAGCCAATGGCGCCACATCGTAGCTGCGTGCCCTGCCCCTCTGCTTGTTACCTGACCTGCGCTGGCCTGCATGTCACCTGACACTCGGACAGTGGACAGAGCAGAGGATGCTGCCGGACACTGGCGATACGTGCCAGGTCTGCAGGGGCCCTAGTTTCAGCACTCACTTCTCCTGGGTCCCCTGTGTGTGTCAGTGTCCAGTGGGTGCTGCTACCCAGGCCCCGTTGTCTGTCCTCAGAGTCTGGCTCTGAATCAGCTCCTTTATCTGGAAAAGCCACAAAAATCACTGAATTACCAAACCCCGCGGTTACCACACCTGGGAGAGAGCTACACCGAGACAGAAGGTAAGGTGTGCAGCACTGTCTTTCCTCTCCATCTATCCTTCCTGCTGCCGAAACTTCAGCAAGTCATGTGACACTGACCATCTGACATCACAGGCCTGGCCCCAACCCCGCAAAGCGTTACGCCGGTGCTCTGCATCAAGGAGGAGTCAAGTCCAGATTTCTCTGTCCTGCTCCTCTCTTCTGGAAATGACCAATTCACAGCGGCAGCCGCAAAACGGGCTTTCCGGCTTAGGCGAGCCCGAGGCTCAGGCCCAGTTAGGCGGCTGGTCAAACTGGCCTACTGAGCCATCGGCCCACCGGGATTCTCTCGGTAGTCCCGATGGCCTACTTGCCTGCTTGGGGCCCTAACGCTACCGCTCACATATTTGAGCATTAGTGCTAGGTTAAAAGAGGTTTCCGCAGGCTGCCTATCAGATCACGATCGTTAATGGGTTAAAAATTCCATTAGTGCGTCAGTAATAGCACTTTATAGCAGAAGCGTATTCTACTTTGCGCTCCCTATACTTAACATAATACGTCTTTGGTCCATAAGGGGAATTTTCTCCAGGATGTCCTTAAGGGGTTAAATGAGACGACATGACCGATGCGAAAATGTATTATTCCGTTGCTGTACCATGACTGATGGGGTTTTAGTGTGTTAGATGAGGAAATATTTGGGGAGGGAAAGCACTATTATTGCAGCAAGATATGATATAGTAGAATGATAGGTTTAACCCCTTCGCTAACATGATCAAGAATACTCAATCTGGACTGATTCTGGAGCAATACAAAGGAATTATGTTTACTTCACAATATGCTCTTAACACATTGGACATGACCGTAGATGTGTTGAACTTGTAGGAAAAGCTTGGAGGGCTGCTTTTTCCTTAAAGGAAACACGGAATCCAAACTTTAATTTACAGGTAGTAGAACATTTTGGCCAGCAGAGTGGGCCCTCTTCTTTTCAAATATGGCTTACCTACAGTGAACAGATGCAGTATGATGTCTCTGTATATATTTAAGGTGTGGATAATACAAAGTGATTGGGTAATGGAAAGTGATCCTCCATAGAACCACTGGATTCTGATGGTGGTTTAGTGGGAAATCACCTGATAGTGAGTGAGGTTAAGGAAATATATTTTACAATGGGGACATGAAATACAGCCATGCTATGTTTGTCTAAATCCCACTACAGTCGTGTGATTATGTGGTCAAAATTGATCAAGTTTTAGGATAAAAATGACTTTAGGGAGAATATAATGAGATGAGCAAGAAAAAAGTGTCATATGATAAAAAAAACAAGAAATTAGCACAACATTGTAAGCACAGAGGTAAAGTGTTAAAATGGTTGATTGATTGATAGTGGGGTGAAACAATCAAGAATTTTTAATGTGTAAGTAATATAGGCAACGTTCTTCATGCACTGTTAGCCATTTAATTTAAACTGCACCATCATATCCCATTGTACTCTGTATTAAATGTGTAATAGATGGCAAGCCAATCGCTGTCTCAGCATGGGTCTCAGTTTTTACGAGATGAAGTCATTGCTTTCATTAATGCCCTTATTCTCATTCATCACTATAAAGTGTATAGCACTTTATGCCCCCCCTGCGAAAGTTTATTATGTGCTCTTTATTCCAAATTCACACATTTCACAGCTGACAAAGTATTTTTTTGGCTTTATAAATGATTTTTTTTGTATGTCAATTTAGAGTGGAAAAAAATAGATTGTTAAATTAGGGTTTTTATGTTACCTGCAAAATATTCCAAATATCCAGTGCTCATTTGCGTAGGTATTAAATGCTCTTCAACAAAGCTAATAGAAAAGAGGTTATTTCCTAAAAGAAAGTGGTGCAGAATTGCAGTGGGATTGCTAATGTTAACATGGTATTCATATTGTTAAAGATTTTTGTCCTATAATTTGTAGTTACCTTGCATTTCTCCTCCGTTCCACCTCTTGAATAACATAGTAGCATTAAATTCTTTCTACTTTGGCTGCCTACATAATTAAGTGATTTTTCTTCAAAATAAACATCTAATACTAACTCATGGAATTCCGACATTTTCCAGAAATCAGTAAATCATTATATGGATTATTTGAATAACTTTGTTAAGATTTGCAATCCAAAAACAACTGATATTCCACAAGCTAACTAATCATATGGGATTTCACATTTTGCAACTATAATAGGTTATATAAATTATACCACTAACACTATAGGGGTTATTCAGAGAGCACCAAAATGTTGCCAACATTTCGGCGCTCTCTCGTTCCCCGCACTTCACTTTGGGGAATCAAAGTTCCCCACCATGCGGTGAATTCAGCAGTCACCAGAGAGTCCCCGGAGTGCAGGGAAAACACGCCGCAAGTCCGCCGAACACCTGCCGAAAACCTACCAGAACTGTGCGCAAAAGACATACCGAGCACGTTGGAAAGAGCCCGACAAGTCACCGATCACAGCGCAGACCAGCGATAGAGTCGACAAGCTGACAAACCAAAAACCAAAACAATACGCTTGAAAGTGTCAAAATTGAAATGCTGTTTGCAAAAAGAATACTGAACGAAAATGTCTGGAATTTACATATAAGATCCTATGAATGATAATAAAAAGGTCTGTTACAGGAAAAAAAGGAAAAAACGCTTTTAACCCTTTCACTGCTGAGGCATTTCACGTCAGTGTGCTGAGCTCGTTTTTACCGCTTTTGCTCATAATGTTTAAACGCGATTTGAAGTCACCTTTTATTATACCACCCAGACATATTATATATCGTTCTTTCCGGCAGACTCCTCAGATTCATAATATACAATTATTATATGTATACTAGGCTTGTGCACCGATTTTTTTTTCGGTTCGATTCGGTTCGATTTTTCGGATTTTTAAACTTTTCGATTCGGCCCGTTTCGACCGATTTCGGATTCGATTCGATTCGGTTCGGCACGGTTTTCGGGTACATTTTTTTTTCGGAATTTCGACCATTTTTCGTATTTTCGTGTCACTGTGCTCGGTTTTTGTATCGACTTTTCGTAATTTCGAAAAGTTTCGTTTTTCAGAAATTTTCGTTTTTACAAAAGTTTCGTTTTTCAGAAATTTTCGTTTTTCGGAATTGCACATTTTTCGGAATATCGACCATTTTTCGTATTTTTCGTGTCATTTTGCCCGTCTTTTGTATCGACTTTTCGTTTTTTCGGAAAATTTTCGTTTTTCCGAAATTTTCGTTTTTACAAAATTTTCGTTTTTCAGAAATTTTCGTTTTTCAAAATTTTCGTTTTTCGGAAAATTTTCGTTTTTCGGAAAATTTTCGTTTTCGGAAAATCTGTTCTCCTCGTTTGACGCATTTCAAGTCCATTCGAAAAATCCGAAAATTTTCGTTTCGGCTCGGAAACCATTTCGGATCTGAAATTTTCGGATCTAAAAATTTTCGGAATTTCGGCCGCATCCGAAAACACGAATCGGGAAATTTCGTGAAAATTCCGAAATTCCGAAACCCGAAACGCACATCCCTAATGTATACCTTATGCCCTGCCTGTATATTATAACAAGAAATTCAATAAAATTAGATTTTTTAATCATCTACAGCCTGTAAAGTGTTTTTTTTCAAACTTTATCATACGAGATTTTGCGTATATATTTTCTATGGGCTGCGCTTGTTAAAAAAATGAGAAATGAGGACCGTTCATTTTTTTCGGGGGGAATTACGTGATTTTTAGCAAATGCACCCCATAGAAAAAAATCATTAGTGCAGCATCATTGTTTACATTATATTTGACATGGGAACAATATTGCTGCATTAATAAAAATAACACACAAATAATCTTTTATAGATGTTACAATTAATTTTTTTCTGTCTACTATAACTACTTATAAAACTTTTATCAGAACAATGCACCCTCTGCAATTGCAGTTTTGGTGCCACATGAACATAAGTTACATGGTTGGTCTATTCGCCAAACCAAGAATTATGAAGAATTGACCAGGGAATAGTAAGTTTACGGATTGAAATATCCAAGGTAATGGATGGCTAGAAATTAAGGTATTTTTACTTAGGGGGTTATTCAGAGAGAGGTGAAGACCAGGAGAATGGCAGGGGAAGAGAACAATCTAGACCAAATAGCCGATTTGGAAAATGAGATAAATGAGAGAATTTTTCTGGTTTGGCTATTTTGACCTAGAATTTTCAATTCTCCAGTCATTCTCCTGGTTTTCACCTCTCTCTGAATAACCCTGTAATTCTGCCAGTTTGTTCTAAGGTGGAAAATTACTGAATCTCAATTACTTTAACTTTTCAAGTCATTGTTTTGTGAACGTTTCTGTGTGTATTATGTGCCGATCCACTCAGTATAAAGGCACGTGTGTGTATGTACAGTATGAATTGTCAAGAGTGGAAGCGAATGCTTATATGTGAGTATTGCTGGTATGTGTATGTGTCAGGATGATAGGGGTTATTCAAAGAGCACCGAATTGGCTCAGAAATTGCACCGAACAGTAAATTTCCCTGTACGGTGCACTTTGGTGGCCATTTGGCTATTCAGAAATCAGGCAGTTCACCAAATATTGTCGAATTGCCAGCGAAATACAGTGCCTGCTTGACGGCAGTGAAATCCCCATAGAGAAGTAGAAACATAAACATAGAAAATGTCGGCAGATAAGAACCTTTCGGCCCATCTAGTCTGCCCAATTACATGGATACTTTACCTGGATTTATCTTTTGTTTAGGATAGCCTTATGCCTATCCCATGCCTGCTTAAATTCAATTACTGTTTTGGCCTCTACCACTTCAACTGGAAGACTGTTCCATGTATCCACCACCCTCTCAGTAAAATAATGCTTCCTGATGTTACTTTTAAACCTTTGCCCCTCTAATCTAAGACTATGTCCTCTTGTTTGGCTACTTTGTTTCCTTTTAAATATACTCCCTTCCTCTACCTTGTGGATTCCCTTTACGTATTTAAATGTTTCTATCATATCTCCTCTGTCTCGTCTTTTTTCCAAGCTCTACATGTTAAGATCATTAAGCCTTTCCTGGTAACTTTTCTCCTTCAAGCCGTACATCATTTTAGTAGCCCTTCTCTGAACTCTCTCTAAGATGTCTATATCCTTCTGGAGATACGGTCTCCAGTACTGCACACAGTACTCCAAGTAATGGTTAATCTATTCAGAGAACACCGAACAGCAGTGAAATGTCAGAGAAATGCCCTGATTTTCGGTGGTTTCATTCGGCAGGTTTAATCAGACGAATCCCCAGATTTGAATGTAAAAAGAATTCCCCATTTTTATTAAATATTTATTCAGCAATTTATTCTTTCCATTTGCAGCAAAAAGTCTCTTTATTAATTTTTAAGGATTTTTAGCCAATTTGTATTTTTTTCGACAACATTTTTTTTTTCTGAATTTTTTAAAACTGCCATTTTTTGTAGCAGACCTTTTTAGTATCATTCATAGGACCTTATATATTATTTCTAGGCACTTTTCGCGCAGTAGATTTTTTGCAAACACCTTTTAAAAGTTGCAGTTTTTTTTTTTTTACCCGTTCGTCAGCTTGTATGGTTTTTCCCCTGGCTGGTCGACGCTCTGTTTGGCTGGTCATCGGCTTTTTTTGGATCGATTTGGTGGGTTTCATGGCGAATCGCCGGATGCATTCAACGGGTTTTCGGATTGATTCGGCGGTTTTCTAGATGCTTTCGCGGCTTGTTCCCTGCACTTCTGGGACCGAGGTCGGCAAATCAGACTAGCTGAAGTCGGTGACATTTCGGTGCTCTCTGAATAACCCTGTATATGTAATAGTAAAGTTAGTGTGTGTGAATATTGAAATAGATTCTTCACATTGTATTGTGGTAGCTTATTCTGGTGACCTACAAAGAGTGAGGTACATTGTCTGCTTTTCCACCTTTCACCAATTGCCAGTGAAGTACAACTGTTATAATACAAGATACGTTAACTGGCATGGAAAATACAGAATAAATATGTCAAGCAAGAAACAAAATTACTTCTATATTCAAGAATATCCTATTAACCCCTTTAATTACTACCATGATCGAGTATACTCAATCTTCAAAAAGCACCCGTAGGTGCCCCAATAACGAGGAGACGCAGTTTGGTCTAATTCTGGAACAATGCAAAGGAAATTAATTTGTTGCAAATGATATTCATTTGTGAATGGGCTCCAGAATGTGCACCAAAACGTTTAACACGGCAGTCATGACACCTGGGTTGCTACAACAGTTGGAACAGCTTGTCATGGATGCAGGTATTTTGTTTGTGGAAAGCTATTGCTTTGGAATGGCGCTGGGAGTGTTGGGCGCTTTCTCTTAACAGTCAGTTTTATTATTGGCTTGGGACACTCATGGTTTATTGACTCTTTTCTATGAACCCACTAGCTGCATTCCCCCAGTAACGTTCTTCCTCTTCCTCTCGATACAATAGGGACACAGCGGAAATCATTTTAGTAGCGGTGTCAGTCCCTCTCTGAGGCTCATATATGGCGGAATTTGGTTCTGTCTGACCTTCAAACCTTATATTTTGCTTTAAGTAGATTTGATACATGTACTAAGACAGTGTCCAGGGTGGCAGTCTAGATATGTGCTATGTCACTGTACATCATGGTAAAAACTTCATTTTTGGGAACCCCGTCATATGCATTCTACATAATCATCATTAACTATTATACACAATTTGTGTTTATGACTGTTGTTGGTTTCTCTTAGATGCCTTTTACCAGTGGCGTAACTAGAAACCTGAGGGCCCCGGTGCAAGAATCCACGAAGGGCCCCCCCCCAAAAAAGCTCTATATTTTAACTTATTTTTCACTGCAAAATAAAACAAAGATAGTATTGCCCCCCAGCTCACATGGATATATATTGCCCCATGGGTGTATATATGGCCCCCAGCTCTCATGGGTATATATTGCCCCCCAGCTCTCATGGGTATATAGGGCCCCCAGCTCTCATGGGTATATAGGGCCCCCAGCTCTCATGGGTATATAGGGCCCCCAGCTCTCATGGGTATATAGGGCCCCCAGCTCTCATGTGTATATAGGGCCCCCAGCTCTCATGGGTATATAGGGCCCCCAGCTCTCATGGGTATATAGGTCCCCCAGCTCTCATGGGTATATAGGGCTCCCAGCTCTCATGGGTATATAGGGCCCCCAGCTCTCACCTCTGCTGGCCCCAGGGCAGGCTCCGCCGGCCTCCCGTTCTTCTCCGAGGCGAGCGGCTGCTGGAAGCATGCATCTTGGCCGCTCGCCGGAAACCACCTGATCAGCGCAGAGGTCTCTTGAGAGGATCTCGTGCGCTGGTCAGGTGGTTCCTATCTCACGTGAGCGGCCAAGCTGCATGTCAGCGGCCGCTCGCAGGGAGAGGGACGGCCAGCGCGCGGCTCCCAGATTCCGGCGCTGATTGCCGGAATCTGGCGGGCGGCGCTGGGCCCCCCTCCAGTGACGGAATGCCAGGGCCCGGTCGCAACTGCCTGGTACTTCCGCCACTGCCTTTTACACCATCCCGTGGGTGGTTGTCCTTTTGCCACCATTAATTTATTCACTTTCCTTTGAAACCACATTTTGGATTATTTTTGTTGTAGTATTAAATAGCTGCATTCCATATGGATTCATGACTTCATGAAATCTTCAGAAAGCTCTACCACAAAGAATTTCAGTGGCAATGCTGCTGCTGTTATTCAGTTGTGTCTCAGAACAATTCGGGGGCTAATACAGACTTTTATATGCAAAACAGGAAAAGAGGTGACGATACCCAGGAAATCCACTAACGTTTCCCCTGTATACATCTTCAGCAGATGTAGGATTACTGCTGGACTGCAGAATAAGCAGCGACTGGCAATCAGGGCCAGATTTATAACTAGACAAACACCTCAACAAACAAGGGGTGAGTCACCTGGCAAGAGAATTTAAAGACATTGTACTGAACAGAACCAATATCCCCGAACCTGGCACAAACCAAACTAACACAACAACCACCACAAGACGACCTCAAACCGCACCGCACCAAGACAAGAACACCACATTTAAACCAAGAACAGGGCAAAACAGATGGCAAGAATGGCAGAAACCACCCGCCCCAAGATGGACATCAAGACATCCACAGAACAGAGACTTGGAGGAGATACGGACCCTTCTCGACACACTATACAACAAATTAATGGGAATTGATCTCATAATGAACTACAATGACAACCATCCACAACCTGGTTGTCCCATGTAATTTTGCTCATTACAAGGTATAACAACATAAAATGACATCACTAACAATCAGTAGCTGGAACATTCAGGGTCTGAATGCTTCAGCCTTTGGATCCAAAGTAAACGATCCAGACTTCAAACATAGACTCCACAACGTGGACATACAAATCCTGCTGGAAACATGGAGCCGGGCACAGGATGACCCACAAACACCTGTTGGCTACAGAGAATTTTCTGTGCCCGCCCAGAAGGATAAAAGCATCAAACAGGGTCGCCATTCAGGAGGAATAATAATCTGGTATAAGGAGGAGCTACACGAGAACATCAAAGCAATCAAGAAAGGAGACAGCCACATCTGGATAAAAATAAGTAGCTCCATCCTCACTTCTCAGTCAGACATCTTCCTATGTGCAGCTTACATTGCACCACCAGAGTCTCCATACTCCAAAACAGACATCTATGAGGTGGTACAGAGTGAGGCCTCCCACTTCCAGTCCCTAGGACACGTGCTTCTCTATGGAGACCTCAATGCCAGGACAGGAAGAGAAAAGGACTATGTGACCTCAGATGGGAACACATACATTTTGGGAGCCGCAAACTACTGTCAGGAATCAATACAGACGCAAAGAAACAGCTATGACAATACAACCAACAAGAGTGGAAGAAAATTGCTGAATTTGTGTCGGAGTCTCGGGCTTTACATCCTTAATGGCCGCACCAAGGGAGACTCTCTGGGAAGGTATACATTAAGCTCCCATGTAGGAAACAGTGTGGTCGACTATGCAATCACGGATATGAACTCCACTCACATCAACGCCTTCACCGTCACCCCACAAACACACCTGTCAGACCACAGCCAACTACTGCTTTATATTAAATCCTCAAACAAACCATCCTCAAAACCCCATCAGAGTGGACTGTACAACCTCCCACCATCATTCAAATGGACCAGGCACTCTACCATAGCCTACAGAGAGGTCATCAACAGACCCGACATCAAAGATCAGCTAACAGACTTTCAAAACCATACCTATGTACTAAGTCCCCAGGGGGTGAACCGAGCAGCAAAGGAGCTCCACAGCATACTACACACCATCGCAGAGACCTCCAACATTAAAAAAATCAAATTCAAGAAATCATCCAATAAACAACCCAATAAATGGTTTGACAAGGAATGCAGAACACTAAGAAACAACCTACGAACAGTCTCAAATAAAAAACACAGAGAACCCGACAACATCGACCTGAGGATCACTCATGGTGTCCTGCAGAAAAACTATAAACAAATCCTCAAAAAGAAAAAACAAAACCTCATCTCCAAAAACCTTCAACAACTGGAAGAGGCTCTTCAGGATAACTCTTTCTGGGAAACCTGGAGTCAAATCGGCTCAGGATCCAAGAAAAAACACCTCCACATCCAAAATGGCAACATCTGGCTCAACTACTTCAAGAGCCTGTACAAAGACATTACCAAAGAGGAGCTAACTGGGGAACAGGAACACATCATCAGAAGACTACATGAACTGGAGGAAAAAATCAAGGATTTCCAAAACCCTTTAGATACACCCATTACAGCCCAAGAAGTAGCAGAAAAAATTCAAGATCTGCGAAGTAAAAAAGCCAGCGGGATGGATGGAATTCTTCCAGAGATGATTAAACACGGCTCTCCAGAAGTACACACCGCAATATGTAAAGTTTTCAACCTGGTTCTGAGCGTTGGATTCTACCCTCAAGTATGGAACCAAGGCCTCATAACACCCATCCATAAGAGTGGAGACCAATATGATCCAGCCAACTACAGAGGGATATGTGTCAGCAGCACACTGGGAAAACTGTTCAATAGCATCCAGAACAAAAGAATCCTCAGCTTCCTGACACAGCATAACGTCCTGAACAGAAGCCAAGCGGGGTTCATGCCAAACCATCGCACTACAGATCACATCTACACCCTGCACAGTCTTATCAAGGTCCATGTCCACAATACAAAACATGGGAAAATATTTGCCTGCTTTGTGGACTTTAAGAAGGCCTTTGACTCAGTATGGCACCCAGGCCTGTTCCTTAAACTACTGGAGAGTGGAATAGGAGGGAAAACATATGAAGTCATCAAGAGCTCATATAATGAGAACTTCTGCAGCATAAAGGTGAATGGGAAGAGAACAGAGTACTTCCGGCAGGCTCGTGGAGTCAGACAAGGCTGCAGCTTAAGTCCAACCCTCTTTAACATCTACATCAATGGACTGGCTGAAGCTCTAGAATCCTCCTCAGCACCAGGACTAACTCTACATGACACCGAGGTGAAGTTCCTGTTGTATGCAGATGACCTCCTATTACTGTCACCAACAGAAAGAGGTCTACAAGACAGCCTGGAAGTGCTGGGAAAATACAGTGCGGCATGGGCACTACCCGTCAACCAAAAGAAAACAAAGGTCATGGTTTTCCAAAGGAAGAACGCAAAAACCAAGAGTTCCTCTTTCACACTTAATGACTGCACTCTCGAGGAAGCCAACAGCTACACATACCTCGGCCTAGAAACAAACCGATCTGGAAATTTCAAACCAGCCATAGAGGCCCTAAGAGACAAGGCATGTAGAACCTTCTATGCCATCAGAAGAAAACTCTACAAACTAAAACCGCCTGTAAGAGTCTGGCTTAAAATCTTTGATAGTGTCATCACTCCAATCCTCCTTTATGGCAGTGAAGTTTGGGGCCCCATCACCTACCCTGACCAACCCAAATGGGACACCAGCCCAACAGAAATATTCCACCTGGAATTCTGCAAGCACCTCCTCCAAGTCCATCGGAGCACCTCTAACAATGCTTGCCGGGCCGAGCTGGGCAGACTCCCCTTACTTCTTGCAGTAAAGAAGAGGGCGCTATCATACTGGGACCACCTAAACATCAGCAGCCTCAACTCATACCACCATAAAGCCCTACTGGCCAACAAGGACCACCCCAAACCATGTGGGCTGCAACAACTCATATCCACCCTGATCATCCAAAGCCCCCATGAATGCAACCTGACAAAATATAAAATAAAGGCCCTAAGTAACGATTCCAGGGAAAACTATATCAGAGAATGGAGACATGATATAGCAAACTCCAAGAAACTCACCATTTACCAATCCTTACAGAGGGAATACAAACTGGCCCCATACCTGGAGCTACTACAAGACCCCAAGGACAGACAGATCCTGAGCCGGTACAGACTGAGCGCCCACAGCCTGGAGATTGAATCAGGGCGGCATAGACAGACCTACAAGCCCAGGGAGAATAGACTGTGCCAGCATTGTGACCAGGAGGCCCTGGAAGATGAGGTCCACTTCCTCCTACAGTGCCCCATGTACTCAGCACTGAGGGAAACTCACTTCCAGAGACTCTCCGCTCTCATCCCGGACTTCACCTCTATAGAAGAGACGAGGAAACTCCACATCATACTGGGAGAAGAGGAGCCAGCAGTGAAAATATCTGCCCAATACGTCACAGAATGTCACAGACTGAGAGGAACATAAGAGATCCCAGACTTATAAATCCCCAACACGGACTTGCCCCCATCTGACTTCACATTATCCCTTACCCCTGATAATGTCCATGGACTTGTCCATTCCCCCCATATATGTCCCACTACCCCCCCCCCTCCACCCCATATGCTTTGGCAATGCTAAAATGTATTTGGTCCTGCTAATAAAGCTTATTTTGATTTGATTTGATTTGATTTGAGTAGCCATGTGCCTACAGGCGCCTGCCACAAGGGGACGCCTTGCTCTGTAAATGAAAAAAAACAACTTTTTTTTCCCAATTTACAATCATTTAGACCACTGTATCTCTGGAGCCCTAAGGGCTAGAGGGACATATGAGATATCATTGGAAATGCCGGATTATAACCTTTTCAGTGATGGTAAATATAACTAGATTAGATTTATGTAAAAATTCAGTTAGCAATTATAAATTGAACAGTGATGCTGCGCTAACTCACCTTCTCATTTCCCACACTGCCAGCAAGTGTGGAGCTAATGATGCAACACATTGTTTCATTGACAACCTAGACCGTGGCACTGCAGTTTGGAAAGACGGGGGGATTTGGGAACTTGCATCTCTGAGTTGTGCACCGCACAAGGTTAAGTGAGGTGTCATTGGAAAGGTCAGAGTCTGGTCTTTAAAATGATATCAAACATGACCATGTAATATGTAAAAATAAAAAATTGAAGAAGTAAATGCAAAATAATTTTTTTCTCTGTTCTACGGCAAAGGCAATATATGCTTTTACATATCAAACAAACAATGCCACTGCACTAACTCAGCTAAGGCAACAGATGCTGCCCCTTCCTTTGATTTTGACCGCAAAGAAACTGTTTTTCAGTTTTTCAAAATATATATGTATTTTTTGAAAGTTTGAAAAGTCCTTTGGTATGTTTCTTTTTCTTTTGTTTGCCGGGGTGGAGGTAAGGGAGCTCCACATTTCTGTGCCTACAGGCTCCTGAGATGCAAATCAGGCCCTGCTGGCAATTATGATAACTTGGAAGCCCTTCCCGGGAACACGCATAGGATTTAGTCATTAGAAAACCAATTTGAGCAGTGCACTTTCTTATTTATAGAGCGAATAAAACGTAAATATATGACGAGGCACTCCTCTTTAAGCCCGGCTCAGGTTTATCTCTTTGAGCAGAACGTGTGTCTAGAGATTCTTTCAGGAATAACTATCACTCTGTTTGTTTAACATTGCGATTTAAAGGAATAAGTGGATTTGTCTGATGTCCTTTCACCAACATGTAAAGTTAACTTCTTTCTGCTGTTGAATAAGCTTTGTTTATATTAGTTTAAGAACATTTGGACTTTGATGATTTTACAAATGATGCACCGGCTATGCTCACATAGTATAGTTATTCCTGTTTCTTTTTTCTACTTTTAAATGTTTTGTTTTTGATGGTCCAGTTATAAAATAGAAAGGAGCTTTTAACTGTCGACTTGGTTTTTAAGCTTTATATCCATTCTATTTTGCCAAGAAAACCTACATTAAGGACATGTAATGTAGTTTGAGTTCCGCAGGGATTACAGAAGTAACGTTTTCTCACAGAATTCTCAGCGAGTAACTCTACACTGACACAAACAAAAAAGAACAAACACAAATACACTTACGAGAAAATGCCCTTTGATGATTGTTTGATTTGGGAATTAGTACATTTTTCAGCTGGCCATATCCTTTTGGGGCTTAACACTGAAAATCAAGCAATTAATAATTAATTTGCTCCTTAAATAAACAAATATTTACAAGATAATTATTCCCCATGGAATGCAGGCGACATCTGAATGGAATTATCTAAATTTACAATGAAAAGTTAAATTTGTTTTTAAATTTGTATTTATATTATATTTGGCTGTTTCTAGAGCAGCCTTTAACCCCTTAATGACAGTTTTTTCCCTCATTCTATGCAATTTAATGACCGAGATAATTTTAGGATTGCTGCTCTGTATTTGTTTCCTCATAATTAGCTGCGCTCTTGCTGTGCTCATACACGTGAAATGCTATTTTTTGGCAAAAAGGGATTTCAACAAAATAAATGTATATATACTCATTTAAGTAGTGATGGAGGGCAGAAAATAAGATTAAAAGCCTCCACGCTGCAAATAATAAAGTTTATTATCGTAGACGTTGTTTACACATCCCAGCAATTCCAAGAACTGCATCACAGCGCTCATGTATTATATTCCCCATATGCAGCACAGAATTCTGGGTAAGACATGCAAATGAGGTCCACAGTTTCTTATTTTTTTGCATCCTGGGTCTGTTTTCATATATATATATATATCAAAAACACGTAAGAATAAAATGTTAATAAATGGGAAAAATGAAAAGATAATTTTTCATATTCTTTGCAATGCCTTTTGTGATTACTTTGATATATTTCAGAGGTTATTCGGTATCTGTCGGTGTCACAACACTGCCAAATGCCAGCATTTCACAAAAGCAAAATACAATGGCCTGTATTCCAACCCTGGTGTAAACTTATCCAGATCTTTTATAAAGTAAGCAAACTCCATAGACTATAATGACGTTGGGACATTTACAGTTGTGTTCAAAATTATTCAACCCCCACTGAAATTGAGTGTTTTGGCCAGTTTGACATTGATTTTGATCATTCAGTCATCTTGCTTACAATTAAATCAAAGAGGCACGTGTAGGTCAGACAAATATAACATAACATTTATAATGAAATAACCACAAATGTCTTTTCTGTGCTCACATCATTATCAGTTTTATTCAACCCCCAAGTGACATTCAATCTTAGTACTTAGTACAACATCCTTTTACAGTTATCACAGCTTTTAAACGTGAAGCATAGCTTGACACAAGTGTCTTGCAGCGATCTACGGGTATCTTCGCCCATTCGTCAAGGGCAAAAACCTCCAGTTCAGTCACATTCTTAGGCTTGCGCACTGCAACTGCTTTCTTTAAGTCCCACCAGAGGTTCTCAATCGGATTTAAGTCAGGTGACTGTGAAGGCCACTCCAAAATGTTCCAGCCTTTAATCTGCAACCATGCTCTAGTGGACTTGGAGGTATGCTTGGGATCATTGTCCTGTTGAAAGGTCCAACGTCTCCCAAGCCTCAGGTTTGTGACGGACTGCATCACATTGTCATCCAATATCTCCTGGTACTGAAGAGAATTCATGGTACCTTGCACACGCTGAAGCTTCCCTGTACCTGCAGAAGCAAAACAACACCAAAGCATGATTTACCCCCCGCCATGCTTCACAGTAGGCAAGGTGTTCTTTTCTTCATAGGCCTTGTTCTGCCTCCTCCAAACATAGCGTTGATCCATGGGCCCAAACAGTTCTAATTTTGTTTCATCAGTCCACAGAACACTATCCCAAAACGTCTGTGGTTTGTCCACATGACTTTTGGCATACTGCAGTCGACTCTTCTTATTCTTTGGAGACAGCAAGGGGGTGCGCCTGGGAGTTCTGGCATGGAGGCCTTCATTACGCAGTGTGCGCCGTATTGTCTGAGCTGAAACTTCAGTACCCACATCTGACAAATCTTTTCTCAGTTCCTCAGCAGTCACACGGGGACTTTCCTCCACTCTACGCTTCAGGTAGCGCACAGCAGTCGAAGTCAGCATCTTCTTTCTGCCACGACCAGGTAGCGTTTCAACAGTGCCCTTTACCTTGAATTTGCGAATGATGCTTCCTATGGTCTCTCTTGGTATGTTTAACATCTTTGCAATCTTCTTATAGCCATTGCCCTTCCTGTGAAGAGTAATCACCTCTTCTCTTGTCTTCCTGGACCATTCTCTTGACTTCACCATGTTTGTAACCACACCAGTAAATGTCTAGAAGGAGCTGAGTATCACAGTCATTTTAAAGCTGCCTAATTGGTGCTTATTATGCTTTATTGCTGCTCCGTGACATCCACAGGTCTTTTCAATACCTGATTGAAAACACTTGAATGAACCTCTGTTCTTCAGAGTGGTAGTCTTTAAGGGGTTGAATAATTGTGTCAATGAAGAATTCAGAAAAGAAACATTTACTACTGTATTACAAAACCAATTGATGTCATTTTAGTTGCATATGGTTCTTTAAAAAGTCCTTGTAGGATTTCATTCTGAATACAATTACAAATGTACACTAAATTCCCTAAAACCCTTTACAGCATTGGGGGTTGAATAATTTTGAACACAACTGTACACCAGAATTGGAATAGGACTCATTGTGTGACAGGAGAAGCTTCACAGTGAAGCAATCATCGACAGTCACTGGATAACCCCTTAGTGCAGCTAATTACTTAACCTATTTTTATTTACCAATACCCCATAAATCTGATTCCAAGCAAATTATAATAACCAACATAAAATACAATAATCTTAAGAGCCGTCTGTATATGGAAATGCAGGATCACACTGTATTCAATTTCTCAGATATGATGTTTTACCAAATAATTAAATAATTATAAATTTGAAACTCTGTACATCATTATGCCGCCCACCAACACATACATACTTTTTCAGCTCCCTTACCAAAAGGCCTCTGCTGGTAATTGGGGTATATTTGCACCTCAGAGGATTTGGCATTAGGGCAAGCATGGCCGACTGACCCAGCAGGATCCTGGGATATTTCCCAGTGACCTGGCCCTATATTCATAGCAAGAGACTGGCAGCTGCCAAGTGAAAGGAGAGATATAAAGTAAGAGCTTAGATAGTGGAGAGTATTAGGAGGTTCATCGTATCCCCATAATGAAGCACATACTCCCGACAAAGTCATTGACATAATGGCGAAACGCGTGTTGGTTACTTATTTTTAACAGTTTATTTGTTTTATTTTTGGGACACAAAGAATTTGCAAATAAGTACTTTTCACTGTCTAACATTGCATTAAACAGGGTTTTTTTACATGTCAGGTTTAGTTAGTGGATTTAGGGGTGTGATTTAAGAAAAAAGAGGTAAGGTTTAGTTGGGGGTTCAGATATAGTTGATCCTCACTAGGCCCCATTCCATTAGGTTGCATTCTATGTGGTCTATCCCTTGTGGCCATGTGTTAGTCTTTCAGCTGAAAAGCATGGATGGGAGATTTAGGGTAATAATATCACTCCATAATGTTTTTCATTAAATAGAAAGGAGCCTGGATTTAACACACTGTATCTCTTATCTATTCCCGCCATATCCCTCTGTATCTGCTAGCGCTTTAACGACATGTGGTGATTGTATGAAGGCACACCATGTATATTGACTTTAAATAAGTCTTTTGACTTCAGAACTGATGACTATTAATCCCATAATGCTCAATTACTGTCTGGGCTGACTGAGTCATATGAGCGATATAGTTCAAACGTCTTTGGTTATGTCAAGGCTGTTGTCCCCAGCTGTACGGCACGAGATGCGATAGAGAAGACCTTCAACCTAGGAATATGCAAAATTACTCTAGATTTATCTTTCATTCTATTACTGATATTTATTAATGGAATTAAAAAATATTCCATAGTTCTGCTTTTTCTCTGCACATTATATGGACGAGGGTTGAGTTAATGCATATCAATAAGAATAGATCATTTCATTCCATATGGCCGAGGCTCATATATCACAGACCAATGCGCATCTCCTTCTTCAGGGCACCCCAGTGTATTCCCCTGTGATATGACCCATAGTAAAGAGGTCATACCAAACATTTGATGCATATCGAATAACTCTGTGTTAATCGGTGGTTCGTAACAGGCATATGATGTGCTCTTTTTGCTTGTAGGCAGTGCAGTGGTTGAAAGACAGGGATCATTGTGTTCCCTGGGTCACATCTGGCAACCAAAACGCAGAATTAAACTTACATTTCTTAAGCTATAAATAATATGCAATCCTAGGTGATAATAATGTACTAAACTTAGCTATACCTCCCTGTAAGATGTTTCATTAAGTTATTGCTTAAATAGTTCCTTTCCATGGAATCTACACAATATTAATTCCAGATTGATCAAGCTACAGGAACATTCAAGTCGACATCTGGCATATTATAGTTTCCCATAACTATTACCTCATCCTTCATTGTCATTTTAGCCATATTATTTTACTAGCATGTTATCTAATTCTTCATTTCACCCTCGTGGGCTCTGTATGATGGCTAAATCTAAAAATAGTCCACAACGTCCTTTATTAGCAAGACAAAGTTGTGTTCCGTTGCCAGCATATACTCTACACGTCATTCAGCTAAGGGAGAAGTGGAATGTTCTTTGAATACTGGCTTCCATCTCTTACGCAAAGTCCTGTTCTTTTCAAGAAAGTGTGAAACTTGCCTTTATTTCACAGTGAAAGCTGTTTCCCTTGGGCTGATCCACCACATGTCTGATCTACTTAGCATTCCTGGAGCCTGGTGGTCATTGTCCAATCAAATGCTTCTCATAGAGAAACGCTGCAGCAAACGTAGGAAAGATACACAAAAAGACACACTCATACTTATCAATCTGTCACAATGCACACTTACACACAATGTACTGAAATATTACACCATTTAACTAATATAAAGGAATTATATTACTATTACTTCATAAAGAGGGGGAGCACAGGGGAGGGAATTCAATTTCTCAATCGGGGCAGGTCATTCTTGAAAGCACCTTCGAGAAAGAATTATACATATTCGATTTAATGCACAAACCCATATATCCCACATACTAGCATTTTACACATTGACACATATGTGTCAGAATATAGAGGTGACCCAACACACACAGATGCACACATATAGAAAATTCCAAAATTGAAAGGCCGGTCCATAGAATGACCGGTAACTAGGCTAGAGAAAGAGCAATCAGAAAACAAGAGGCACGAAATAGGCAAAAATCAGGAAAAGTGAGGCAAGGCTGGGATACCAGAGATACACAAAGACACTAAACAAGAGCCAGAGTCTAACAAAAGGAGAAGTACGTGTAGTCTAGAAACAAAGGCAAGGTCAGTACACAAAAGAGCAACAAAGAATGATACTGTGGATTGACTAGAACCATGACAAGAAATGATGGACAGAACAGTCAAACTTTAAATATCCTAAGGCAAACAATTATTGGGTGGCTCTTGTTGATGACAGACATAAAAAAACATGTGCCTGATACTGTCACTTGATATAAGAGGCCTTTTCTAAACGACGCATGCCTAGATGATCAATACTTTCATAGAAAAAGCATATCGGTCACACATGCTCAAAATTCTATCTAGCATAGTATTTTTTAAAAACATATTTGTTTCACTATAAATTTTTTCACAGTGTAATTAGATTAGGACCCACCTAGGAGAGTTGCCTTGGCGTTGGCTGGAGGGCTTATGCTACTAATGGCCAGTACTTGTAACCCAAAATCTCCAAATTTTCAAGTAGGGTATTTAAATGGATTTTGTGCACGTGTGACAGATATACGTTTTCACTGTATGAATTGGGGACTGACTGCTGGGGTTGTGTAGACCCTCATGTGATTAATGGAGTTGAGAACACAACATCTTGGGCCCTATTCCATTCTTGACGCTAACATGGAGACGGTAAGCAGGATAATGTGTGCCTGCATATTTTGTCTTACTGTCTCCATGTTGACATCGTATTCCGGGGAAGGTGCATCTCAGCAACGCTAACCTCCCTGATACCTGCAGTAGCACTTCCGCGCCACACGAATATCAGCTCATAGAACCGCATGGAGACTTGCGATTTCGGGCTGCAAAATTTCACAGTGATCGTGGAGGGAGACTGGGAACTATTTGTTACCAGTCTCACTCTGTTCCCATGGAGAAAAAGCAGCGGATCAGACCACCCTTTTTGTCTTGGGATGAGAGGTGAGTATGGGATTTAATGGGAGTTTTACATTGTGTTAAGTGATTCTGCAGCTGCAAAATCATTTAACACCAACTTTTAGGAGGTGCTAAAATTTTTGCTTGCATGTCCCAACACTAAATTGTGCCAGCACTATGTAATACCTCACTTGTCGAGATGCTAAAAATAGATTGAACTCCCCATGTTAACCTAGGAGATGTTCAAGTACAGTAAGCTTGCGCAAGGGCTCTTTACTATCTGCTATACTCTTACTCCCCCCCCCCACTGCTCCTGATGACACCATCCCTGGTGAAACACATTGAGCAGGGAGTGCTAGCAATGTTTATTTAACACTTTTGTTAAATCTTCATGATTTAGGTTGGCATCTCTTTAGTCTGGCTTTTTAGACTGCTCCATGAGATTGAAAGTGTCTATGAGCACTCATAGCACTGCCCTTTAATCTCTATGGGGTACCTAGCACCTGCTTATTCCCTATTCCCACAGACAGTTGTCTGTACTACCTTCTCTATTTCCTGCATTCTATACAGGTGGACCCATAAAGGCCCACGTTCCTACTCTTTACAGGGATATATTTAGGTAGAGTATAGTTTCTAGGCAAATCCGACCCAGTCTATGATTAGCCATCACGTGGTAGCTCCGCATTAGGGAGCCCCCTATTTCCTTCACTATCTGGGATGCCCTATATATGCGTTATTATCTGGGTAGCTCAAGCCTATGAGCCCCTCTCTAATGACAATTTTGTTTGTCTGATTTGTTTTCCTTGTTTGCTGTTTTTTTGTTTCGTGTTTTATAGTAACACTATTAAATGTTACATTTTAACTCTGTTTGTTGCTCCACTGAACCTTCAATACAGCTACACTAGTGGCCAAAATTATGGACACAGCTTCTGATTTTGTCAGTTTTGGTTGACAAGAAAATTCCTTTGCTTCCCTGGCCTGGAAATAGCCCTAACTTGAATCCTATTGAATATCTGTGGTCAAGATTGAAACGCATGGTCTGGAGCAAGAATCCAAGCAACAAGCGAGGACTCATTGAGGCTATAATCAATCCCTGGCATCATCTGAATACAGAAGAGGATGTCAAAAGACTTGTAGAGTCACTGCCTAGAAGGTGTCAGGCAGTAGTTAAGGCCAAAGGCTCTCCAATACGTTATTGAAAAAACTTGAAAAAACACATTGAAATTATCATTTTTGTATGCTATATAATAGCCAAGATGCATTATGGGACATTTCCAGCCAAAACTGAATGTAAGGGTTTGACTGCGGTGGGTGTAGTAGGATGGGGTTGTGAGCCCAGGATGCAGTGATGGAGGCAGGTTCACGATCACAAAGGGTGTTTATTGTATACTAGGTGTAAAGCCTGCCCAGAGGGCAGTCTATTGATAAGTGTGGTGCATTGTGCTTGGTTCTGTGCTCTGTGCCGTTTATTCTGTTGTGCTCGGCTCTGTGCCGTCTATGGTACTGTGCTCGGCTCTGTGCCGTCTATGGTACTGTGCTCGGCTCTGTGCCGTCTATGGTACTGTGCTCGGCTCTGTGGCGTTTTTATTGTGCTCGGCTCTGTGGCGTTTTTATTGTGCTCGGCTCTGTGGCGTTTATTCTGTTTTGCGTTTATACTGCCCCTGCTCATGGATATATGCCCCAACACGTGGATACTGCCCCAGCTCGTGGATACTGCCCCAGCACGTGGATACTGCCCCAGCACGTGGACACTGCCCCAGCTCGTGGATACTGCCCCAGCACGTGGATACTGCCCCAGCACGTGGATATTGCCCCAGCACGTGGATGGATACTGCCCCAGCACGTGGATACTGCCCCAGCACGTGGATACTGCCCCAGCACGTGGATATTGCCCCAGCTCGTGGATATTGCCCCAGCACGTGGATATTGCCCCAGCACGTGGATACTGCCCCAGCACGTGGATACTGCCCCAGCACGTGGATATTGCCCCAGCTCGTGGATATTGCCCCAGCACGTGGATATTGCCCCAGCTCGTGGATACTGCCCCAGCACGTGGATACTGCCGCAGCTCGTGGATATTGCCACAGCACGTGGATACTGCCCCAGCACGTGGATATTGCCCCAGCACGTGGATGGATACTGCCCCAGCACGTGGATACTGCCCCAGCACGTGGATACTGCCCCAGCTCGTGGATACTGCCCCAGCATGTGGATATTGCCCCAGCACGTGGATACTGCCCCAGCACGTGGATACTGCCCCAGCTTGTGGATATTGCCCCAGCACGTGGATACTGCCCCAGCTCGTGGATACTGCCCCAGCACGTGGATATTGCCCCAGCTCGTGGATACTGCCCCAGCACGTGGATATTGCCCCAGCACGTGGATACTGCCCCAGCACGTGGATACTGCCCCAGCACGTGGATATTGCCCCAGCTCGTGGATACTGCCCCAGCATGTGGATATTGCCCCAGCACGTGGATACTGCCCCAGCTTGTGGATATTGCCCCAGCACGTGGATATATTGCCCCAGCACGTGGATATTGCCCCAGCACATGGATATTGCCCCAGCTCGTGGATACTGCCCCAGCACGTGGATACTGCCGCAGCTCGTGGATATTGCCACAGCACGTGGATACTGCCCCAGCACGTGGATGGATACTGCCCCAGCACGTGGATACTGCCCCAGCACGTGGATATTGCCCCAGCACGTGGATACTGCCCCAGCACGTGGATACTGCCCCAGCACGTGGATATTGCCCCAGCACGTGGATATTGCCCCAGCACGTGGATACTGCCCCAGCACGTGGATACTGCCCCAGCTTGTGGATATTGCCCCAGCACGTGGATACTGCCCCAGCACGTGGATATTGCCCCAGCTCGTGGATACTGCCCCAGCATGTGGATATTGCCCCAGCACGTGGATACTGCCCCAGCACGTGGATACTGCCCCAGCTTGTGGATATTGCCCCAGCACGTGGATACTGCCCCAGCACGTGGATACTGCCCCAGCACGTGGATATTGCCCCAGCACGTGGATACTGCCCCAGCACGTGGATGGATACTGCCCCAGCACGTGGATATTGGCCCCCCAGCTCGTGGATATACTCACCTACATCGGCCCTCCAGCGATGGCGGTCCCGCTTCCAGCGTTCTCTCTCTCTCTCTCCGTTGGTCGCCGGGATGACGTCACGAAAGCCTTTGACCCCCGGGGTCAAAGGCTTTCGTGACGTCATACCGGCGACCAACGGAGAGAGAGAGAAGACGCTGGAAGCGGGACCGCCATCGCTGGAGGAGCTAAGGGCCGATGTAGGTGAGTATGTGTAGGCAACATCCCCCTACATTGGCCCGGAGCCTCAGCGGTGGCTGTCGCAGGCTGCTCGGCCGGCCTCCAGGCTTAGGCGAGCCCCCGGCTCGGCTGGGCCTGTAGGCCCAAGCCAAGCCGGGGGCTCGCCTGAGCCTGGAGGCCGGCCGAGCAGCCTGCGACAGCCGGAGGACAGTCACCGCTGGAGCTCAGGGCTAATGTAGGTGAGTATGTGCTCTCCACACCCACCCTGCTTACTCGGCCGGTATCCAAGCTTAGGCGAGCCCCCGGCTTGGCGTGGGCCTAGAGGCCCAGCCGAGCCGGGGACTCGCCTGAGCCTGGAGGACGCCCGAGCATGCAACTCGACCGGCCTCCATGCTCAGGCGAGTCCCCGGCTCGGCAGGGCCTCTAGGCCCAAGCCAGGCCGGGGGCTCGCCTAAGCTTGGATACCGGCCGAGCAAGCAGGGTGTGTGTGTGTGTAGAGCACATACTCACCTACATCGGCCTCGAGTCCTCCACCGGTTCCACACATACTCACCTACATCGGCCCTTAGCTCCTCCAGCGATGGCGGTCCCGCTTCCAGCGTCCTCTCTCTCTCCGTTGCTCGCCAGGATGACGTCACGAAAGCCTTTGACCCCGGGGTCAAAGGCTTTCGTGACGTCATTCCGGCGAACAACGGAGAGAGAGAGGATGCTGCAAGCGGGACCGCCATCGCTGGAGGAGCTAAGGGCCGATGTCGGTGAGTATGTGTTAGGCAACATCGGCCCTGAGCTCCAGCGGTGACCTCCTCCGGCCGAGCAGGCTGCTCGGCCGGCCTCTACGCTTAGGCGAGTCCCCGGCTCGGCTGGGCCTGTAGGCCCAAGCCAAGCCGGGGGCTCGCCTGAACCTGGAGGCCCGCCTAGCAGCCTGCTCGGCCGGAGGAGGTCACCGCTGGAGCTCAGGGCCAATTTGGTGGAGTATGTTTTGGGAATTTAGGCCCTGAGCTCCAGCGGTGACCTCCTCCGGCTGTCGCTGGCTGCTCGGCGGGCCTCTAGGCTTAGGCGAGTCCCCGGCTCGGCTGGGCCTGTAGGCTCAAACCAAGCCGGGGGCTCGCCTGAGCCTGGAGGCCCGCCTAGCAGCCTGCTCGGCCGGAGGAGGTCACCGCTGGAGCTCAGGGCCGATTTGGTGGAGTATGTTTTGGGAATTTAGGCCCTGAGCTCCAGCGGTGACCTCCTCCGGCTGTCGCTGGCTGCTCGGCGTGCCTCTAGGCTTAGGCGAGTCCCCGGCTCGGCTGGGCCTGTAGGCCCAAACCAAGCCGGGGGCTCGCCTGAGCCTGGAGGCCCGCCTAGCAGCCTGCTCGGCGGAGGAGGTCACCGCTGGAGCTCAGGGCCGATTTGGTGGAGTATGTTTTGGGAATTTAGGCCCTGAGCTCCAGCGGTGACCTCCTCCGACTGTCGCTGGCTGCTCGGCGTGCCTCTAGGCTTAGGCGAGTCCCCGGCTCGGCTGGGCCTGTAGGCCCAAACCAAGCCGGGGGCTCGCCTGAGCCTGGAGGCCCGCCTAGCAGCCTGCTCGGCCGGAGGAGGTCACCGCTGGAGCTCAGGGCCGATTTGGTGGAGTATGTTTTGGGAATTTAGGCCCTGAGCTCCAGCGGTGACCTCCTCTGGCTGTCGCTGGCTGCTCGGCGGGCCTCTAGGCTTAGGCGAGTCCCCGGCTCGGCTGGGCCTGTAGGCCCAAACCAAGCCGGGGGCTCGCCTGAGCCTGGAGGCCCGCCTAGCAGCCTGCTCGGCCGGAGGAGGTCACCGCTGGAGCTCAGGGCCGATTATGGGGACTATGTTTTGGGAACTTTGGCCCGATCCTCCAGCGGTGACCGTCCTCCGGCTGTCGCTGGCTGCTCGGCGGGCCTCTAGGCTTAGGCGAGTCCCCGGCTCGGCTGGGCCTGTAGGCCCAAACCAAGCCGGGGGCTCGCCTGAGCCTGGAGGCCCGCCGAGCAGCCCGCGGCAGCCGGAGGACGGTCACCGCTGGAGGATCGGGGCATCTGGCCGTGTAAACACACGGGTAGCTGCGCGCGGCTCGTGCCGTTTTTTTTTTGTTTTTTTTTTCACGCGGCCGGCACGCGCAGCTACCTGTGTGTTCTAACGGCCGCTTTCAAATGTCCGTCGCGCATGCGCAGTAGGGTTTTGGCGACGGACAGTTTTTAGCTTATCCTTTTATAGTATAGATAAACACGGTAGCATAGAATCAGACAAGGAACAAGCAATGGAATGGTCAGGGTTAAGCAAAGGGTCTGGTACATGGGGGTCCTAGATGGGGGGCAGGATGGGAGGGTACCGGTATATGAAGCAGATGAATGTCCAGAAAATAACAGAGGGTCCTTGGAGTCTTTGGTTGAAGAAGTCAGGAGATGATCAGGAGGTTTCAGTGAGCTTGGCAGATAGGTTTTGCAGTCAGCAACTTCAATGTGGAAGTCCAGAGGAAAGGGTGGGACTCCCTTATATGATGGACTCATTAGGCAAGATGAAGGGCAGGTGAGTCTCCCTGGCCAGAACGTTAGAGTTCATGAAGTGAAAAAGTCAATACAAAAGTCCTGGAACCTGCAGGGGGCCTGCAGGATGCGGAACAGAAGGGGGCGCCAGGGGGTCAGGGCCACCAGGACCTTACACTGAACTTATTTAAAGATTTTTGTTGCTTAGGCATTAATTTACTATATTAAAAGTATATTAAATTTTACTTGTGCTGTGACATTTTTTTTAGAGATTTTTATATAAAAAGTACTTTAAACTGCAAACGTTTGTAAAAATGTAAGGTTTATCCACAATTTATACCTATATCAGCAACATGCACTGCAGCAAATATTGCAGTGGGATTCCACCTGGTCAGCGGGTAAGATTCAGGCATTAGTCCTGACATAATTAATCAATTGGTAAGGGGCATTTGATAGGATTTGGCTACTATCTGATTACTAAAAGGGTAAGTAGGCTTGTGCACCGATTTTTTTTTTCGGTTCGATTTGTTCGGATGTTTAAAATTTTCGACTCGGCTCGTTTCAACCGATTTCTGTTTTGATTCGGTTCGGTTCGGCTCATTTTTCGTGTACATTTTTTTTTCGGAATATCGTCCATATTTCGGATTTTCGGGTCACTTTGCTCGTTTTTTGTATCGACTTTTCGGAAATTTCGGAAATTTTCGTTTTTTCGGAACGTCTGTTCTCCTCGTTTCAAAGTGTCTACGATAATTCTGGCGATTCTATCGTGTTTTTTTTATTACATAAAGATCCTTTTTTTCTTATGAATAATTGAATATACATTTCACAACTTTATTTAATCATATTAAAATGGTATGAAAGCCAAGGAACAAAAAAAATGAACAAAATGATTTAAAAAACGATAAACTGACCCGAATGCCACAAGAAACAAGTGATATGCATTTACAAATACAAAATTTACAGAATCAGCGATATAACCGATAATAGTTAAATATACGATGTCCAGAATTACCGAAATGGAACTGAAATCACGAATGGAACCGAAATCATGAATAGAGCAAAAATAAATTTCGATTTGACACATTTCAAGTCCATTCGAAAAATCCGAAAATTTTTCGTTTCGGCTCGGAAAACTTTTCAGATCTATCGGTTTTCGGATCCGACCCGATTCGGAAATTCGGCCGAATCCGAAGACACGAATCGGGAAATTTCGTGAAAATTCCAAAATTCCGAAACCCGAAACGCACATCCCTAAGGGTAAGTGGGAATCTTTTCTATGGCTATAGTGCCTTTCAAAACGTATGTGTATACACGTGGCAAGTATCAATTGCAAGAATTCCTGCAACTTGTGAGAGAGAAGCTGCAGCAGAAAATAAGAGCTAACTAAGACTCTGTCAGGACTCTGAAATGCATCCTTGAAATGAGGCGGGGGGTGGAAGATATCTGAAATGTGATTTGTCTCTGGACAGAGGACCAGTTACTGTATAGATTAAAGCTGACAGTTACACAAGATAAATTTAATAAGTTTTTCTTTGATGTTAAGTCCAATCAATGATTTATGGTTTACAAACCTGAGGACCTATTTCAGCCGAGTCATTATTTTTAATGAGCGAGCCGCTAAACACAAGTGCCCCATTTGTTAGTCTTGACGGCTCCTGCCCTATTTCAGCTGAGTCGCAAACTTGCCCTTGTGCATCTACTGAAGCAGGGACGTGCCGTCAGGGGCGGCAGGTGAGGCAGGGCTCACCTGCCAAATCACTTCTGAATGAATAATAAAATAAAGTTAACACCTGCTCTGCGCTCCCCCGCCGTCTGTCTCTGCCGCTGTGTGCAATATTTCTTCACAGCAGCGGCGGTCTGCCCTCCCTGAGCCTACGCAATTTGTGTAGCTGAATGCTACACTAATCGCGTAAGCACAAGCTGGCCAAGAGAGATTCAGAAGTCTCTCTGCAGCGCGAGTCTGGCACTGGCGCTGCCTACTTTCTGAACCTACACTCTTCAGTGCCTCAGAGAGGCACAGAGCAATGCTCTGTGCCTCTCTGAGGCACTGAAGAGTGTAGGTTCAGGAAATAGGCAGCGCCAGATGCGCGCAGCAGACTTCTGGACTTGGACTAATGAGAAAGTACCATTGGTGTCAAGCCATTCAAAAACTCCTTCATGGGAGGCTGGCCTCCCATGCATTGATTGGCGCAAGACAGTCATGTAACTGTCCTTGTCAGTCATGGGGGGGAGGGTGTGGCCACAAGTAGTCTCTTTCAGGGGGTGTGGTCACCGCCTGTGTGACTCGGCTGCCTGGAGTGGACGGTGCAGATCCTGGGCAGCACCGAGAGCAGCCAGATCTTGGGGAGCACTGAGAGCAGCCAGATCCTGGGGAGCACTGAACATGCATAACCTGTGTATATCTGGCTCTGATACTAACCAGTGCCTCACCAGCCACTGACCTCACCGCACGTCCCTGCACTGAAGTATCTGCCTACTGTAAATGTATACTTTGTATAGGATGATCTAATATGCAGAGAATATCAAGCAATTCCAAGTTTGTTGTTATTCTTATCCCGTGCTGGTATTTAAAAAGGAATGTCTTTCAGATGCTGGTGTTAAGTCATTTTTGTTTTGAAAACAGAAGGACCCTGCATTGACTTCATTTGACCCTGCATATATACTTCTTCTTGCAGAAGGCTCTCTCTTGTCTCCATGAAGTCTTATACTTGTAATAACCCGGGTAGTAGGGAGCTGCTAATGGTTTGGAGCTTCCGGTGCATTTTTCCATTAGCAGCATCTTCTTACTGGCTGAGTGTAGGTGTGCAGCCCAGGGTATTATAAAACATTTAGAATTCCTCCCCATGGTGGACTATTGCAACTTTGTAGTTTGACTGGGGGCAGTTTCTAAGAAAACTGTGTTATACTATGAAATAGTGTGACTTTTCAGGTCTTCTATAGATGGAGGCATTTAATATGAATGATATATCACAAGTGACGGTAAGATCAACACACTGAAACGTGAATATAAAGATATTGGCATTGGGGTGTAGAAATGCTGATATTTTTATTTGAGGTGGTGTAATAGTAAATGGGACTTGGGAGTGAAGAAATGGTTACACTGGCATGCAATATATATGTAGAGCATTGGATTGTATAGGGAAATGATAACACTTTTGGATTTATTTTGTGAACATGATAAAACTCTTTAACTTCTCTTCTCGTTAATGTATTTTCATGAATTATACAGTGTGAAATATTTGTGAATTTTCCCAATGTATATTTTACTGTAGAAGCCCAATGTGACAGTCAGATTGTTATATCCTCAGCCCCTGCTGCGTTGCCTGGGGATCTGGGCAAGGTTCTGTGCCAAGAGCTGGCCGAGTGCAAGAACCCGGCAATGGCCGAGTGGCGTCTGAGGGGGTGGGGCCTGGCGTGGTCACGAGGAGCCGCCGGGTTTAAAACAGGGCGCGAGGAGTTGCCTCGTCGCCCTGTCGTGGAGTTCTTTTCCCGCATCGATAAGCTGATTCTGTTTGTTGATTCTGTTGCCAACCCATTTCTGGATACGATCCCTGCTCCTGATTTTTGACCCGGCTTGTTTTTGACCATTCTATTTGCTACTCGATTGCGATCGCCTGTGTTGTGCTTTGGTGGTTTAACCCCATGTTTGCCGCTGGGGTGTTTACACGTTACGGGGGTTTTGTCCCTTCTCATTTTGGGGTATCCTCTGTGGCCGCATTAGGTTACTATACCCAACCCAGGGCTCATGTTTCTTTGCTACACACTTCTGTGAAAACTGCGATCGAAAGATACTGTTTATATTCATCCTATGTTCAGTGTACTCAAACTGCCAAATATACTGGATACTGTACCAACGATAGACCCCAAAGTGTATCTGTTACCTCTGAATATCATAAGGTACCGTTGACCTGCTCCAGATTATCAGAAAATGTTAAATCTGTGCATTTCCTGACTGCCCTGCAGTCCGTACAATTCACCTACTGTCTAAAGTATCTTTGTGTTTCTGATCGTGCTCTAAGTTGTCTATCGGTCTTGAAACCTTTAGTGCTTAGTAGCAACTCAGTTGTTCGCTCATCCTCCCTGACTCTAGTGTATAAGTCTGTGTATACCAAGCAGTGTGTAAACGTCAAGCAGATATTTCAGTCCTTAAAGATCTCAACATCGCTACTCCTTGGTGTGCGTTACTACGCCCGTTACACAGATATTGCCATCTGCATGCCAAAATGCTTTACTACAGCTGGGATTCTGTCCTGATTAGACCAGAGATCTGTGTTGTAGACACAACATCCCAGTTGTTCAAACAGTTTTAGCACCTCGGATGCCATGCTTGAGAGGCTCAAATCTTTTGGGCTCATTCTGAAGCCCTGTTGCAAAAAAAAAAATTAGCATTAAACACAAACACATTCCTTGGCATTGCTCCAGAATTAGACCAAATCAAATATGATCGATATCGGGGCACCAGCAGGTGCTTTGAAGGTTGAGTATACTCAATCTTGGAAGTGAAGGGGTTAAATTAACACATAAGGACAAATAACTCATGGTATGTTCATTTAGCATTAATATTCACTTGATGACTAGCATTATCATCTTTGCAGTTTCAACTATAATTTTATATATATATCCTTTATTACTCATTAACACATTGTAACATGTCACTAAACAAGGCTTCAACGTAAATAGATGTTTACATTTTCAGATCCTTATATCTCCCGGAATGAAGAAAATGAATGTCAATTAATTCATAATTTAATAACATGTATGACATTTGACACAGATGTTAAAGGATCAATCCTGTTTACCGCTGTGATCTGTCAGTTTAATGAAGGAGGGGGCTAGTCATCTTCAGTTTACACAATCCAGTGACTCATACTCAGGTCTATCATAAAAGAAACAAAATGTTTAATGAGGATAGAAGAACCAAATAACACCTGATCGGATGTGCAATCGCAAGAACATTAAACACAGAAAACAATAACAAAGGAAATGAAAGTTTCAAGCACAGACAGTAGGCGTTTAAGTTTATATACGCGGTTCTTCACCACGTTGACGTCACAATAACAAAGTTCACTGGCTCGCAATAATATCCTATTTGTGTGACTCATCCAGCAAATGGCTATTACAACTGTGCTCTTGGTTTATAAACATCTACAATTACTACAAATTACTGAACACAAGTGCCCTTCTGAACACTTCCACTTCTCTCGACATCATAAATTATAATGTCGGTTGGATTTTATTTTCAAATTTCTAATATTAAACGTCTATAGGGGAATGATACTCTGATAAAAAAAATTAGGATGAACCTCAGGTCGTTATGTGTATATCTTACATCGTGATTATCAATTTTTTTAGTCCATTTTCAATTAAGCGGAAAGTTAAAAAGGAAAGAAAAAAAAAATATTCCCATTATTTTTCAAACACCAAAAATCACCCCCCAATAAAATCTTTTATTTTCAGTTGAAAAGAAAAAAATAAAATAAATAAATACAAAGATTATCTAGCTCATCCTATTATATTTTTGTAAATGCACTGTCAAAATAAATTTGTAACCACCATTTGGGAAATAAAACACAGTCATTTGGCAAACCCTGAAAAAATGCAATAAAAAACCCTACAAGAAATGGAAATGACTGTTTATTAATGGCCAATTCAACACAATCACAGGAAGGATATAATTAAATAAAATATGTGCATGCTTATGATATTCATGTACTTCATTTATGGAAAAGAGAGTACAGCTGATCAGGTGCATTTAAAGTGCCAGACTGCCATTAATCTTCCTTCTTTATAGCACTAGTTTCCCTTCATATAAAGTGGGTTCAAAGACATCGGAAAATCCTATTTTTTTTTTAATGAAGCATCACATCTGACCGATTTATTTTACACGACTGTTGTTTTAATTTAGGGTGTTATAAAAATCTATCACATCATACTGTACTCTAGGTCTAGGGCAGCAATGGAAGGGGCTGCATTTTGTTTCCTATCGTCCTTTTTTCTAAATGTTCTATTTATTTAATAGAGTTCCAATACATTAGAGAAGTCCAGGTGTAGAACAGAGCTGTAAATCATTTACATACCCTGCACAGAGTCTCTAGACTATAAGAAATGTTGCTAGAAATCGCTTGGTAAGAATAAAATATGAGTAATTATTATTATTATTTATTTATTTATATTTATTCCTTTATTATATATTATTTATTATGGAATTATTATTATTATTCTAAGATTATTTTCAAAATAACATTTTAATTGAGATAAAAAGCCCTGATAGATCGTGAATGTTTGTTTTAATTTCACATTTCTGTACATCTTTATGATTATCTGAAGGAGTAGAGTATGGAGTGCCTGGGGCACCACCGAGACTAAATTTGTTGCAGCAACAACTAGAAATAGGCTAGAATTTTTAATTTGCTTTTTTGTATGTCTTTCGCTACCAACCATTAAACGGGTTTTCCATTATCACCTTAATTTAATGCTTGTTGCAAACCATGTTGAATATCGTGGTTGTCGCAACGACAACAATGTTCGGCGATCCAAAGAGTTAAATTCAAAGATTGCCAAAAAAAGATCCACTGATTAAACTTCTCCTGCCACGGTCTTGATTTCCCGTTTGGGAATCGCTGAATTTTGTTGTTGTCACAAACTTGGTTTATACTTGACTTGGGAGGATGGCTTGCATGATGGGAAATAACAAAAACATGTGGGCAGAACATTCCAAATTCAGAGCACATCACCCAAACATATATCCAAAGTCAACGCCGGCTCTATATTTTGACAACCTCAGTGACACCGCTCTTCTGGTTCTTTTCTTATCTCTCTCTTCGCTCCTTCAGTGTCTCCTTCGCTGGTGCCTCTTCACCACCACTTCCTCTCTCAGTTGGGGTACCTCAAGGCTCTGTTCTGGGTTTCCTACTCTTCTCAATCTATACCGCTTCTCTGGGCAACCTCTTTACTTCCTTTTGGCTCCAATATCATCTCTATGCTGGTGACACCCAAATCTACCTTTCCTCCCCTGATTTCTCTCCTGTTATGTTGGACCGTGTTACAGCCATTCACCCTTTAGGTGAATGGTGCCACCATTACTTCTATCTCTCAGGCTCATTGCCTGGGGTCCTCTTGTACTCCAATCTATCTTTTACACCTCACATTCAGTCACTAACCAAATCTTGCTACTTCCACCTAAAAAACACATTGCACTCATCCGTCCCTTTCTTAACCAGGAGTCTACTAAAATGCTCATCCAAGCTCTTATTTTCTCCCGCCTTGACTACTGTAACCTCCTTCTCTCTGGCCTTAAAAGATCCCAGATTCTCCCTCTGCAGTCTGTTATGAAAGCCTGTGCCAGACTCATACACCTCCCATCCCGCACCTCTCATACCTCACACTTTGTCAATCTATACACTGGCTTCCTGTTTCCTTTGGAATCCATTTCAAAATACTGCTGCTCTCATACAGAGCTCTCCTTAACTGGGCCCCGGGCTACATTTCCTCCCTTATTAGCAAGTACATCCTGTCCCGGCCACTTCGCTCAGCCAATGATCTGATTCTATCAGTTCCTCATACCCACACCCCCAACTCTCGCCTTTGGGACTTCTCCCGAGCTGCCCCCTGTCTCCCCCACAACATCAGACTCTCTCCAGTCTTTCAAGAAGTCTCTGAAAACACATTACTTTAAAGAAGCCTATCATCTCACTCCCTAATCCCCCCATTGTTCATTTCTTGCTCCATCTTCCCACTCAGTCCACATGCAATCCCGCTACTTCAGGTTCTCTATTGACCCTCACCTAGCGCGTCACCCCTCTCAGATTGTAAGCTCTCGAGCAAGGTCTTCTCTCCTACTGTTCTGTGTGTGTAATGTGTATGTATATTTGTTATTCTGTCTCTCCCATTGTACAGCGCTACAGAACTTGTTGGCACTTTATAAATACTTGTAACTGTAACTGGAGCCATGTACAAGGTAAAATGAGAGGCCACTTTTTTCATAGGAATGAAAGTGATTGAATCAGGGGTGTATCTATCGCAAGGCAAACAAGGCTTATGCCTAGGGTGGCACATTCAAGGGGAGGTTGGCAAAAAATGCCCCATGTTTACCTGCATTTGTTTGTCCGGGGCTGGGCCCATTGTTTCTCCAGCTCTGCCGCAGCAGGGACGGACCGACCAGCTGAGGGCCTTGCCGCTGGTTGTCTGTCTGTCCTGCAGGCTATAACTTTCTCCGAGTCCGAATTGTAAATCACAATGATGGTAGTGCAGGCAAGTGGTCATCACGATTTGGAATGGGATAGCACGTATGATCCATCCTCTGGATCATAGGGAATTGCCTGGGGACTGGGAGGGCGGGTCCATTCTGCACGGTGGAGGCGCCATGCACGCATGTGACATGACACGATCGTCATGTCACATTACTAATGACACAGCCAATGGGCTTGCTGGATTGGATGGGGGGGACCAGGGCGACGGAGGCCAGGAAGCAGGGGTGAATCTGATTACTCGTGCCATGCAACAGTGGCCTACTGCGTGCCAGACAATGACAGTGCCAGCAGAAAACAGTGCCAGACAGGCCAGCATTTATCAGTGCCAGCAAAAACCAGTGCAAGCAAAAAACAGTGGCACAAAAACCAATGCCAGGCCAGCAATTACATCACCAGTGCCAGCAAAAACCCATGCCAGGAAAAAACCCGTGCCAGCAAAAACCAGTGCCAGCAAAACCAGTGCCAGCAAAACCAGTGCCAGCAAAAACCGGTGCCAGCAAAAAATCCATGCCAGCAATCACCAGTGCCAGAGAAGAACAGTGCCAGGTATGATATTTTGAAATCTTCAGTCTAACGTTCAACGTTTTGCACTTATTTAAGTTAGAAGTGTTTCCAAGAGGCCCTGTGGTTTGTAAAGATCTGTGATTGCTAAAAGTAATCATGGATCTTTACATGGGGGAAAGGGTGCCCAAATTTACTGTTGCCTAGGGCAGCACTAAACTAAAATACACTGCTGGACTGAATGTGATGAAATGGGGGCTGAATAGCATGCTTGTGAGCATTTGTATCATAGAGAGTGATGAGAATGAGTGGCTGGAGAGAACTAAGAGTGAATTTGTGGCTGGGTGAGTGAGATAGGAGTGAGTGTGTGGCTGAGTGTGATAGGAGTGAGTGTGTTAACCGAGTGAGATGCTGACTTAGTAAGGATAAGGAAGGAGTAAGTGTGTAGACCGAGGTCACACTGTATGCACAGAGTACATTACACGGTTACATACAGAATACATACAAAACACACTGACTGTACATACTTCTCATAGTGTACACTACAAATACACCAGTACATACATATTTCGCACAGTGGAATAATTCGGCTCGTTTTGGATTTATTTAGGAATCCAAAAATATCAGAATTCAAAATAATCAGAATCAGCCGATTCAGAAAATCAGAAGCTTCTGAAATGTTGCAATCATCTCGATTCAGAATATCGAAAACGCCTGAGACATTTGTTCTTTTCCGATTTTTGGAATCTTTATGTATAATACGTAAAAAATTATCAGGGATAGTGTTAGGACTATAATTACTGTTTCTGTGTGTCATATGACTAGATTTCAAATCGTTCAATAACTCAACCCCCCTTACATGTCTTCGTTACTACAGAAGCACATCCCGTCTAGACAACTCCGGTCAGCGGGCGACCTTCCCCTGTTCTCTGTCTACAGCCGCGCTGTCAACTCTCGCCTCCAAGACTTCTCAAGGACAGTTCTGGTACTGTAGAATTACCCTATCAAACTCTCCCCTGATCTTCGGTCCTTCAAGAAATCCCTCAAAACCCATCTCTTCAGATTAGCGTACCACATCACTGATGCAACTCATCCCTCTGCTCACCTACTCACACATGATTGAAGCTGCTTCTATGGCCCCACCATTCCCAAACCAATGGCACCAATGATCCTGCCGTCAAGCAAAACTCCCTTTGTCTTCCTCAACCCCAATCCTAGACTGTAAGCTCCTATGAGCAGGGCCCTCTACACCTCTTGTTTCCATCCTATGTCCATTTATGTGTGTCTTGTTCCCTTTGGTTATTGTAAAGCGCTGCAGAAACTGTTGGTGCTATATAAATGATGATAATACTGGCTGGGTGGAGTAGAGGTAACATCACTGCTCTGCGTGGAGAGAGCCTGTCGCGACATGATTTTGATTCCAGCAAGAGCATCTCTCCAGTAAGTGTCCTTGGGCAAGACACCTAACGGTACATACTCGCCACCCAGGACACACTTGAAAACGAGAGAAATCTCAATGTATCCTTCCTGGTAAAATCCTTTCTCAAAAAAAAATAATAATAATAATTTAGGTTTAGGGCTAGGAGTATGATTAGGTTAGGGCTAGGGTTACCGTGTTTCTTCTTCTATTCCGATGAAATTCGAAACCAACTTTTTATAACTGGACAAGGCCAACTTGTAATTGGAAAAGTTCAGACTGATTTGACATTTTTTTAATTGGAAACCGTTCCGGTTATGGAAGGTGAGTTATAAAGCTAACAATGCTGCTGCCCTATGTAAAAAACATAATAAAATAAGCAAAGCTGCTGCTTTTAGAACAAAAATACTTTTTAGTTTAATCCTATTTATTTTTACAGAATACATAAAGGGTTAATCAGAAAGCACTGAAATTTCAATGAAAGTTCGGTGCTTTGTAGTTTGCAGTATTTCGGTGCGCCTCGACGATTCCATTTCGCAGATCCAGCGGTGAATTCACTATTCACCTCGGGGACGCTGAAGTGTGACACCAGGACTCACATAATACCTCTAAAAATCCAACTCAAACCATAATAAAAAATCTCTTTAGGCTCTATGTACCTCTACCAGTGACACATAACCATGTATGTACCAGAATCCATTAGGTCCGCCGATGTCACATGACATACAAAGCGAAACTTATTTCCACAAATGGTGTTCATTCTGAAGCCACGCGTACTTCCACCCCCTTCGATCACAGCCCAATGGGCAACGCCGTGGCATCCCATTTCTTCCAGATCATAAAAACACCAGTGATGGTCCTGCAAAACACAGCAGAACCTACCACATACCGCATAAAAAAAAAACAAGTCGCATGATCATTTATGTGCCAAAATCTATTGGATCCGCCGACGTCATATGACGTTCAAAACGCAACCTATTTTCATAAAGCTGCTCGTTAGCCTTTTTCAATCGCCGTCTCTGCATCCCATCCCTCCCGAATAACGGGAAGGCCAGTAACACTCCCACAGAACATAGCACCACCAGTCACACTCCCCCAAAAATGAAAGTGGACACAGGCGCACATAAATGGCTCACACCACAAGAACGCACAAGCGCCCCCAAATATCCCCCACATCCGCCCATAATAGACAGACAAAATAAGGGAAGGACTAGTGGAATATAGAGATCTACATAAAAAGCACCAAGGCTCCCATAGACCCTCAAGAACATATCACTTTTTCAATACAGCAATCGCAATATACATAATAGAAAATAACGACCACCATACTTAATGAAGGGTGCACTAATATACAAAATAACCTCTCCATAAAATCAGATAATCTCATAAAAAATGACACAACTCAAAATCAGCATTCAAACCCAAAGGGATGAGTGTGTCAAGAGTATATATCCACTGCATTTCCACTGCATTTTATTATTAAAATCACCTCCTCTCCAATGATGCTCTACTTTCTGGATAGCCAAAAAGAGCGTACCCTCTGGTGATTGTCCATGAACTTTTTTAAAATGTGCCGAAACCGAATGGGTTTCTAATCCCCTTGAAATGTTGTATATATGTTCTCTGATTCTAATGGACAATGCTCTAGTGGTGTGGCCCACATAATGCAAGCCACAGGGACATGTTAATCTATAGATGACATTATTGGTTCTACATGTCAAAATACCTTTAATCTGGAAAGATTTAACTTTACCTCTAAATTCAGAAATAGTACTCTTATAGTGATATGTTCTTAAGGGTCTATGGGAGCCTTGGTGCTTTTTATGTAGATCTCTATATTCCACTAGTCCTTCCCTTATTTTGTCTGTCTATTATGGGTGGATGTGGGGGATATTTGGGGGCGCTTGTGCGTTCTTGTGGTGTGAGTCATTTATGTGCGCCTGCGTCCACTTTAATTTTTGGGGGAGTGTGACGGGTGGTGCAATGTTCTGTGGGAGTGTTACTGGCCTTCCCGTTATTCGGGAGGGATGGGATGCAGAGACGGCGATTGAAAAAGGCGAACGAACAGCTTTGTGAAAATAGGTTGCGTTTTGAATGTCATATGACGTCGGCGGATCCAATAGATTTTGGCACATAAATGATCATGCGACTTGTTTTTTTTTGATGCGGTATGTGGTAGGTTCTGCTGTATTTTGCGGGACCATCACTGGTGTTTTTATGATCTGGAAGAAATGGGATGCCACGGCGTTGCCCATTGGGCTATGATCGAAGGGGGCGGAAGTACGCGCGGCTTCAGAATGAACACCATTTGTGGAAATAAGTTTCGCTTTGTATGTCATGTGACATCGGCGGACCTAATGGATTCTGGTACATACATGGTTATGTGTCACTGGTAGAGGTATATAGAGCCTAAAGAGATTTTTTATTATGGTTTGAGTTGGGTTTTTAGAGGTATTATGTGAGTCCTGGTGTCCTTTGGTGCGGTACTATAATGTTCCACAGAGTACCGGTATGAAACTGTAAAGAAATACACCATATAAAAACTAGTTTCGGTTTCAGGTATCACATGATGCTCACAGATCCAATCAACGATAAGTCATGTGACAGTAAAATACAACTAAATAAGTTTCTGTTAGACCCATTAAGATTAAGCAACCTTATTGGTTGAATGAACTGAAAGTTAGATTTTTAGTGGTATTACTGATTTCCCGCCAAATCTAAACGATGGGATTGGACAATAGTAGATTGATGATAGTATTTAACAAATAAGTCATATGATACCAGCAGCCAGCTGAGGAAGCCTTGAATATATATATGAACAGGTGAAACGCTTTCTGGCGTATTTTATGTTTGTTTTATTTTATCATTTTTTATTAAAATCTTTTAAATCTACTATTGGAGCTTTTTCTTCTGGAGTGATCTCTTTCTAGTCCGATTGTATTCTGCAAACAAGGCACAAATCGAGACTGGAATACCTGGGATCCTGAAGGGTAATTGGGTCGCCGAATCAACACCCAGACGCAATTTCCCCTAGAACCAGGAGGGTTCTATTCCATGTGAGTGTTTTTAATTTATTTACATCAAGCCACATGTTGATTATGGGTCGCACTATTATGCATTTCTTATGCTTTATTTGAGGATATTGGACGAAGGAGACCTTTAAGAAATATCGTGGAACTTTCATCTTCACTCCTCAAGAAGGACATTGTCATCGCTACACTCTGCTTTTTATTTTCTTTTTCTATTTGATGGTCACGGACAAGGATCATTTGTTGTGTATTTTAGGGATTCCTGTTTTTATTTGTTATCAGCGCTACTGTTCTCTCTTTCTCGATATTTCACTGGCAATTCACCAGTATTTGGTGAATTGACAGCTTAGTGAATAAACGAACTGTCACAAAATTGCACCATATGGTGAAAATCACCATTCGGTGCAATTCAGTGACAAGTTCGCCCCTTACTAAATACTCCTATAGTTATAATTGGTATCACTGGAAAGGCCAGACCTTAACCTTGTGGGGTGTAAGGAATGGAGATACAGGGGTCCAAAGGATCCTCCTCTGTCTTCGTAGCTTGCGTTTCTGATGGAACAGTGTATAATAAAACTCTACACTTGGCCTCTACATATGGTCACAGTGTGTAAAATGAGAAGGTAATTGCAGCACTATCGTTTACTTTATAATTAAAAAGTATACAATGGTGATATTTTATATATTATATACAGTGGCAAGAAAAAGTATGTGAACCCTTTGGGATTACGTGGAGTTTTGCATGAATTGGTCATAAAATGTGCTCTGATCATCTAAGTCACAACAATTTGAAAAACACAGTCTGCTTAAAATAATACAACACAAACATTATATGTTTTCATGTTTTTATTGAACAGAACATGTAAACATTCACAGTGCAGGGTAGAAAAAGTATGTGAACCTTTGGACTTAATAACTGGTTGACCCTCCTTTGGCAGCAATAACCTCAACCAAATGTTTCCTGTAGTTGCAGATCAGACCTGCACAACGATCTGGAGTAATTGTGGACCACTCCTCTTCACAAAACTGTTTCAGTGTAGCAATATTCTTGGGATGTCTGGTGTGAATCGCTCTCTTAAGGTCATGCCACAGCATTTCAATCGGGTTGAGGTCAGGACTCTGAGTGGGCCACTCCAGAAGGCGTATTTTGTTTTGTTGAAGCCATTCTTTTGTTGAATTACTTGTATGCTTTGGGTCATTGTCCTGTTGCATCACCCAGCCTCTGCGGAGCTTCAGTTGGCGGACAGATGGTCTTATGTTTTCATGCAAAATGTCTTGATAAACTCTGGAATTCATTTTTCCATCAATAACAACAATCCGTCCAGGCCCTGAGGCAGCAAAGCAGCCCCAAACCATGATGCTCCCTCTGCCATGTTTTACAGTGGGGATGAGGTTTTGATGATGGTGTGTTGTGCCTTTTTTTCTCCACACATAGTGTTGTGTGTTTTTTCCAAACAACTCAATTTTGGTTTCATCTGTCCACAGAATATTTTGCCGGTAGTGCTGTGGAACATCCAGGTGCTCTTTTGCAAACTTCAAATGTGCTGCAATATTCTTTTTGGGCAGCAATGGCTTCCTCCGTGGTGTCCTCCCATGTACTCCATTCTTGTTTAATGTCTTCCTTATTGTAGATGTGTCAACAAAAATGTTAGCATGTGCCAGAGATTTCTGTAAGTCTTTAGCTGACACTCTAGGATTCTTCTTTACCTCATTAAGCATTCTGCGCTTTGCTCTTGCAGTCATCTTTACAGGACGACCACTCCTAGGGAGAGTAGCAACAGTGCTGAACTTTCTCCAAAGTTGACAGTCTGTCTTATCGTGGACACATGAACATCAAGGCTTTTGGAGATACTTTTGTAACCCTTTCCAGCTTCATGCAAGTCAACAATTCTTGATCGTAGGTCTTCTGAGAGCTCTTTTCTGCGAGGCATGGTTCACATCAGGCAGTGCTTCTTGAAACCAGTAAACCCAAAACTGATGTGTGTTTTTAAAGGGCAGGACACCTTTCAGCAACACATCCAATAATATCACACTGATTGGACTCAAGGTTGGCTCACTCCTGGCTCCAATTAGCTCTTGGAGAAGTCATTAGGCTAGGGGTTCACATACGTTTTCCACCCTGCACTGTGAATATTTACATGTTATGTTCAATAAACACATGAAAACATATGTTTGTGTTGTATTATTTTAAGCAGACTGTGTTTTTAAAATTGTTGTGACTTAGATGAAGATCAATTCATGCAAAACTCCACGTAATCCCAAAGGGTTCACATACTTTTTCTAGCCACTGTGTATATATATATATAAATTTTACTTTTACAGAATATATAGACAGAGATCACGTAGTCAGATTCTGACCTTTACAATTACACCTCAATCGACTTTCTGTGATTATGAATCTGGAGATAAAGGGATCTAAGGCTAGGGTCAGACGAACGCATTTTCACGTTGTCTGTGAAAAAGTGCGTTCGAACGAATGGACGCATTTTTTCACGGAGTACGCGATAGCGGTCATACGATGCGCATTTGCATCCGTGATTTTGTACGGATCATCAATAAAACACTTTGTGCATCTGGACGTTATGTTGGCCGGACATTAGCAGTGTCTGACATCTCCAATTCACGCACACACGCCGCTAGCGGACGCAGCGCACTCTGTACGTCAGTACTAGCGGTTTTACGTTCTCGACAAAATGCGTTCGTTTTCCACTTGCGTTGCGCAGCCGGACTTTTGTGCGACCGTACTTCGTATATTGGCCGTCATTGCCTGGCACTTGCTGCTACTACGGCCGTGATTAAGTGCGCCTGCACGCGCATTCGCACTGCGCTCGTCTGACCCTAGCCTTAATGACCCCTGCATATCCTGTAATGAGATTCCCCTGCTGGGCAGAGGGAATCCCCTTCTGTGACTTCATTGCAAGCACTTGCGATGACTCCCATGGCCTGAGGGGTTATCCTATGACAAGGGCTGACATCCAGGATGTCAGATCGCTGTGGCAGGAGCCCCTGCTCGACACCAGATCAGTGGCGACCAGGGAAAGAGACAGAACGTGAGTGGAGCATCCTCAGCACTGGGGAGTGAAACTCTAGGACGTTTCACTGACCTCCGTAGACTGCAGCCCTGCAGGGTCCACTTGAGCGCGGGGACGGGTGCACCAAGCCCTTTGCTTACGCAAAGAGCCAGCCCTGTCTCAAGATTTAGAGACACCTGGAAAAAATCATGAGGGTTTGCTTACAAAATATAATCATAACAAACCTGTGATATCTTAATGTACACCATCATGGCAGGTCCTAACGCCTGCTCCTAGGACAGTGATGGTGACGCTTGGCACCCCAGATGTTTCAGATCTATATCTCCCATGATGATAAGTCACACTTTAAGCTGCCTGAGGATTGTAGGACTTGTAGTTTAGGAGCATGTGGGGTGCCAAGGTTTGCCAGTACCGAATTTTGAGATTAACCTAATTACTTGGGACATACATCCTACTGGAGCTCTCTCTGGTGTAAGGGTTAATTAGGCCCTGCGATGAGGAAGCTGTAAACTATGTGACCAAAATATGTGATTTGTTTCATTTTAAAAAAAATAACATTTTTACTCATTTTATAAGAAACTCGATAAAAAACTCTCTGACTGCACTAGCGATGATTACACAATGAGTAATATAAACAATCATATTAATATCAGTTTGAGAAACACTCTAATGTTTTTTATATGAGCTAATCATGGCAGAAAGAAAGTAAAAAAACACTAATGATACGTTCTCTTTCAAACCTGTCATCAATTAGTGTCATGTTAAGAAGATGTTTAGTCATTTTCCTAATACGCCAAACAATGAACTGTTTAAAAGGACAATTTGTATTACATAGTAATAGAATGTGGTAAAAAAAAAAAAAGATGTGTGAAGGGAAAAATATGGAAACCCTAGGGGAAACATTTTTATATAAATTTAATTTCCAATCCACTTTCTCCAGGAAAATAACCAGAATGAATTACTGAAGATAAGCACCGTGCGTAGGACAAGGTGTCCATATCTAGGTACCCTCACATTTTCTTCTTCTGAAAAACTAACAGGGTGATTCAAAGAGAATCAAAAAGTCACCGTGTGTTCGGTGACTTTTCGTTCCCTGCACTTCGGGGCGATTCGGCGATCCTTTTTCGCCGACCCTGCGGTGTATTCAGCAAGCATTGCAGGGCCCCAGTAGTGCAGGGAAAACTCGCCGCAAACCCGCAGAACACTCGCCGCAAACCCGCCGAACACTAACCGAACGCTCACCCAAACCCGCAGAAAACAGCTGGATTAACCCCGCCAAACACGCCGGGGAAACCCGACTAGCCGCCGATCACAGCGCAGAACAGCCACCGGAAAAACCCGACACGCAGACGAACGAGTTGAAAAAAAACCCAAAACACTGCGCTTGAATGTTTGAAAAGTGAAACGCTGTTTGCAAAGAAACTACTGAACGAAAATGTCTGGAGTTTACATATAAGATCCAATGAATGATAATAAAAAGGTCTGTTACAGAAAAAAAGAAAAATCGATAACAAAAAAATCCACAAAAATGCCTAAAAGATCCTAAAAAAAATATAAAAAAAAGAGACTCTTTACAGCAGAATAAAATAATAAGCGGTTTATTAGATATTGAATTAAAACGGGAATATTTTTAACATTGAAGCCTACGGGATTCGCCTGAATAAAATTGACGAATGAAACCACCGAACAGCAGGGCATTTCGGCAACTTTTCCCTGCTGTTTTGTGTTCTCTGAATAGATGAAGCATTGCTTCTCTATTTTCAATGCCCTCGAACAAGCACCGTACGTGCAGGCAATTCGCCAACATTTGGCGAATTGCCTGTTCTCTGAATAGCCGAATGGCCCCGAAATGTCACCGTACACTGAATTTTAGTGTTCGGTTACATTTCGGGGCCAGATCGACTCTCTTTCCATAACCCTGTATATAAAAGGCAAACAAAACATTTATACAAGATAAGGGTTAGTCAAAGAGAGACAAATTTTCGCCGAAATTGCACCGAACAGTAAATTTCCCCGTATGGTGCAATTTCGGGGCCATTGGGCTATTCGATAAGCTGGCAGTTCACCAAATATTGGCAAATTGCCAGCAAAATACAGTGCTGTTTGGTGGCAGTGAAATCCCCATAGAGAAGCAATGGTTAACCTATTCAGAGACACCGAACAGTAGAGAAATGTCAGTGAAATGACCCTGGCCCTGATGTTCAGTGGTTTCATTCAACAGGTTTAATGAGGCGAGTCCCATAGGATTCAATGTAAAAAATATTCCTGTTTTTATTAACCACTTGGCTGCTAAGGACGCGCTCAGCGCGTCCTGCCAAGTGCACCTCCTGTTCTACGGACGCGCTGAGCGGGATTCCGGCCGATTGCTGGCCCCCCCGGTGCGGGCTGACATCTAGCATGTCAGCCCGGCACTCCGGGACCCCGGGGGAGACATTAGATGTCATCGCGGCGGCGCTTTTTCCGGTGGATCGGCAGTTTTTTTCAAATGCATTCTGTGGTTTTGCAGCAGATCTTTAGGTGCTTTGGCATTTTTTCCAGTGGAATTTCGGTACTCTTTGTATAACCCTGTAAGTAGATTTATCAAATCATTGCTATTTTTGTTTGTTGAGAACAAGAATAAAATCCAAATTCCAAGAATACAATAGTCAAACGGATGAGCAATGTGTAGTTCTGTCTCCAGATAACGGAGAAACTGTGCTGTCCAGTTTATAGTGTCAGAACCTGGCCTTTCCAGTGATACCAAATGTCACCAGGAAGTATGTATAAATAAAAGAAATTAATAAATAAGTTAAAAATATTTCCTTATTTTATTTTTCTGTAATCCACTTTTCAATTGTAATGTGAACAAATAATGCTGTGTTTTATTTGGATAACAAAATTATTTTACGCACTGTAAATAACTGAACTCTCAAAGGAAATGTATTTTGATATTTGATATTATATATTATTACGTAACGCAGCATATACACACAATAAGGATATATTTTGAATCTGCTGAAAAAAAGGATAAATAATTTGATTTCAAATAATGTTTAAACATGTTGAGCAAAAAATGGTGAAAATTAGCTCAGAATACGGGGGTGAAATGGCTCACTAGTAATGGGATTAATTAGTACTCACCTTGAATCCATCACTAGTGGCTACCATTAAAGCTGGGGTCAGACGAGTGCATTATGTGCGCCCGTGCATATACTGACGTGCCTCCCGGCGTCCGTCGCAGCGTTGTGATGCTTCTGCAGGGCCGGCCATACGCTGTTGCGCGCGCATGAATATCGCGTGCTACAGCGGGCGGGCTGCGGACATTCAGAAAGCCTACTTGTCAAAACACTATGACACGCGTTCAACGGGGCTGGAAAGCACGGTCCTCCATAGGAAGATCAAGCCTTGAAGCGCTGAGCGCACTAACTGCGCTCACGAGGTGACCAGACAGGCGTCAGAGTGGAAGGAACGTCCACTCTCATGGACGTTCCTTCCGCTCTGCAAAACGCTCGTCTGACCCCGGCGTAAACCCTTGGCCCTCTTAGTAATGCTGACCTTGGTTGGCGCATTTACAATTTCCAGAAAACAGGACAACTTTTCGCTCAAATGGAATCTCATTTAAAATGTATTTTACAATCTATTCCTTCAAGAGCTAAATGTTAAAGTAGAGCGACGCAAGACAGATTCATTTTAAATTGAAAATAATTGGACCCTAATGGTCCTTATGCTCGGAAGTTGGCATCTGGAGGGCAGTCCATACCAAAAACCTTCTCATATCTCTCAACTTCATCCATGCTTCTTTCACTTTACAAAGTTCACTGAGGGAAAACAGAATTATGTACTTGGTAACAGAGGCTTCCACCCTATAGTAATTGCTTTGTAAGAACGGAGACAAATGCTAAAAGGTAGCACAAAGTAAACTTTTGCACAATGAGAAAATTTGGTTTGTCTGATTCCTTTCGTCTAAGGGCCCTATTACAATCTTAATGCTAGCGTTAGCACTCAGGTGAGTAAGCGTTAATTTTAGGTTAAGTGGCTTTAACGCATGCCCCCATATTACATCCCTAACGCTTATGAGTTCAAAAATCTGTTACCACATCAGTGATTGCGCTCTCTTGCATGAGCTTACTGTACTTTGAGCTCCCTGGGCTTAACATGGGGAGCACAATCAGTAACTAGCGTTAGGATTATAAAGTCCTAACGGTAATTACTGCACTGATGTGGTAACAAAAAAAGGTAACCTCAGATTGAAGCCGATGCTAACTGAATCAATTACCACAAACTGATAATCCCCCCTCCATAAAATCCTTTATTCAACTCTTATCCAGCGGTGAAAACGGTGGCCCGATCCGCCACTTCTGGCTACCAAATCACTCCCTCCACGAATCACTCTGCGGGTATGCGCAATCTCGCTCAAGTGAGATTGCGCAGGGTTTTCGGTCTGGCAGGACAAGCCTCCATGGAGTCCTATGGACTCCAGGAGGTGATACTCGCGGCAGCACGTAAGCTCTACCGTGAGTATCCAGCAGGGTAGCACAGCATTATGGGCAGGGCCAGATTTAGAACTAGGCATAGTAGGCATGTGCATACAGGTGCCTGCCACAAGGGGGCGCCTTGCTCTGTAAATTTGTACAATTTACAATCATTTAGACCACTGTATCTCTGGAGCCCTGAGGGCTACAGGGGCAAATGAAGTATCACTGGAAAGACCAGATTATGATTATTTCCAATGATACCAAATATAACAAGGTTAGATCTAGTTAAAATAAAATTTCAAATAAAATACAATTTTTCTCTTTTTTTTTTCTAACGCAGCACTATTATTCAGTTTACAATTATAAAGTGAACAGTGATGCTATGCTAAGTCACCTTCTCATTTCCCACACTGCCAGCAAGTTTGGAGCTGATGATGCAATGCATTGTTTCATCGACAACCTAGACCATGGCACTGCAGTGAGGAAAGACAGGGTGACTTTGTAACCTGCATATCTGAATTGTACAGCACACAAAGTTAAGTGAGGTGTCATCGGAAAGATCAGAGTCTGGTCTTTACAATGATACCAAACATGACCATGCAATGTGGAAAAATAAAAAAATGAAAACAGTAAATGCAATTTTTTTTCTCTGTTCTACTGCAGTGGCAATATATGCTTTTACATATAAAACAAACAATGCCACTGCACTAACTCAACTAAGGAAACAGATTCTGCCCGATTCTTTTGATTTGACACAGAGAGAAACTAGTTTTCAGTTTTTTAAAATGTTTTGTTTTTTTTAAGTTTGCCCCAAACTGAAAATTGAAAAAGTCATTTTGGCATGTTTCTTTCTTTTTGTTTGGATGTGGGGGTGGGGAGGTAGAGGCGCTCCACATTTCTGTGCATACAGGCTCCTGAGATTCAAATCCAGCCCTGGGTACAGGGCAAGCTGCTGAATTAGCGCCTGCCCCGTATATGGTGCTAAAACGGGGATGCACAGATATTCCCTATACGCATCCCCGTTTTAGCGCCATTACTGTAATATGGCCCTATATTTGTTGACTTGTTGGAGGTTAATTTTTCCGCAACTGGCCAAAGCTTGGTAGCCAACCTCCACTGTAAATTTAATTAATCAATTAGGAATATGCGTGTCATAAAGACTTCTGAAGTACATATTGACTTTTTATTTGGATGAATGATTGGTTCCAGCTGCATGAATGCCTGAAAAGCTGAACTTCATTTCAATTACTCTGTTCTTATCTCTTTATCCTTTTCTGTGTCCACTAAAAATATATGTATAGCGTGGAAAAAAGACGAGACAGAGGAGATATGATAGAAACATTTAAATACGTAAAGGGAATCCACAAGGTAGAGGAAGGGAGTATATTTAAAAGGAAACAAAGTAGCAAAACAAGAGGACATACAGGGTTATTCAAAGAGATCCGAATTGCTTGAGAAAGGTAACCGAATGCTGAAAATCAGCGTTCGGTTACCTTTCTTGGCCATTCGGCTATCCAGAGAGCAGGCAATTCGCCAAATGCTGGCGAATTGCCTGAACATACGGTGCCTGTTCGGTGCCTATTCGAGGGCAGTGAAAACCCCATGAAAAAGCGTTGCTTCGGCTATTCAGAGAACACAAACCAGCAGTGAAAGGTTCCCGAAATGCCCTGCCATTCGGTGGTTTAATTCGGCAAATTTATTCAGGAGAATCCCATAGGCTTCAATGTTAAAAATATTCCCGTTTTAATTCAATATCTAATAAACCGTTCATTATAAAATTATGCAGTAAGAGTCTTTTTATTTATCGATTTTTTTTAGGATATGTTAAGCATTTTTTTTTTTTTTAAAGTCCGATTTTTTTTTTTTTTTTTTAAGTTTACTTATTTTTTCTGTAACAGCCCTTTTTATTATCATTCCCTGGACCTCATATGTAAATTTCAGACATTTTCGCTCAGTAGTTTCTTTGCAAACATTGTTTCACTTTTCAAACATTCATGCAAACTGTTTTCCTAATTTATTCACTTCACTCTGTCTGCGGTCTCGGCTTTCTCGGCTTTTTCCGGCGGCTTCGCTGTGGGTGATCGGCTTCTGCTCGAGTTTTTCCGTGGTTTTCGGCAGGTTAATACTGATGTTTTTGAAGGTTTTCGGCGTGCATTCGCTGGGTTTTGCGGTGAGTTTTCACCGGGTTTGCGGTAGCTTTTCCCTGCAATTCGGGGACCCTGTGGTGTTTGCTGAATACACCGCAGGGTCACCGATATGGGATCGGCAACACGAACCGAATTGAAGAGAACGAAAAGTCACCGAACGTGCGGTGACTTTTCGAATCTCTTTGAATAACCCTGATAGTCTTAGATTAGAGGGGCAAAGGTTTAAAAGTAACATCAGGAAACATTATTTTACTGAGAGGGTGGTGGATACATGGAACAGTCTTCCAGTTGAAGTGGTAGAGGCCAAAACAGTAATTGAATTTAAGCAGGCATGGGATAGGCATAAGGCTATCCTAAACAAAAGATAAATCCAAGTAAAGTATCCATGTAATTGGGCAGACTAGATGGGCCGAAAGGTTCTTATCTGCCGACATTTTCTATGTTTCTAAAAAAAAATTTATAGGGCAGGAAAAGTGGGTCTCAGAGCAGTAAAGTCATATTTACAAATTGCAATTATCTGAAATGTTCTTTAACAGGCATTACAGCTGAAGACCACATTTTTAATGCGACAATGAAACACATTCGCCTGTCATGTTACTCCTCTGATGGAAGACAGAAACGTTGAAAACTTTAAATAACCAGAATAGTGCCAGATACACAATGCCCACTCCCATGTACACACACGTATGTGTATATACAGTTGTATAAAGGATCGTCCTCTGAATTGTGTTGAATTAAATCCTAATGTTTATAACATATATGGAATGGTTAACCACACACATTCATATCCAAAACATTGCCATTAACATCTTTGACATTTTCGTGGGTTAACAAAAAAAATACAAAAACTATAACTGATAATTAATATGCCTGCTCTGTCTCAAAGCAATTTTAAAAATGTGTACATGGCGTGGGCATCACAGAGGGTTAATGTTATTAAGATGGTATTGATTTCAAATGCTACTATGTTTTTTGGTTTTTAAAAAAAAACATTTATAAAGAATAATAACTCGCACATGTAAGGGTTCTTAAAAATAAATCTGGTAAAGTAATGAAAATCCCGAAGTGTCAAAACGAATTAGATGGAAAATAGATATTCCTGTGAATTACAACCAGAATTCTGAAAACTCTGCAGCCCACAGACAGTTTGTTTTTCCAATGGTCCATTTTATGATAGAAATAAATCCCATGTGCGGATCAAAATATACCACAGCATAATGCAAAACATTGATTTAATACTGAGTTGGTTAACCTTCAATGTTGGCCGATACGGCTTTCTGTTGAGGTTTTTTCGCTTTGTAACATTTTACGTTGAGACAGGAAACCACAGTGTACACTGACTAAACATTTACATTTTAAACATTTTATTTGCATAAAAAAACATGAATTCATTTCATTGTTTAAAAATACTATATACCGAGTAACATTAAGACCATGCTTGATACATTTACTTTGTTATGTTCTAATTGAAGATAATACTTTAATTTCTTTATATGTATATGATGCTAGGACTAGACTTTTTCTGTGGTTAACCCCATAGTGAGCAGGCAATATAACTATTGTCTGTCCGAAAGTACCCACTGTTTCTGCGCTGTTTTAGTTTAGCTCTAATTCTCCTCTTATTCGTTTATGGAACCCACACATATTATATACCGTTTTTCTCGCCATTAAATGGACCTTCTAAAGTTAGCATTGTTTTCATCATTTCGTATAATTTACTATAAAGAAATATCTGAAATATGATAAGAAAAAAGGAAAAAAAAAACATTGTTAGAACTTTTATCCCCCACATCTACAACCGCCTTAAAAGACCCCGGCTAAACAGTTTTGAAATTTTGTCCTGAAATTAGAAATACCCAATTTTTACTTGTTTTTTCTTTTTAACCCCTTCACTGCTGAGCCGTTTCACCTCTGTGTGCTGAGCTCATTTTGACCTTTTTTATGCTCATTATGTTTAAACGTGATTTCAAGTCCTATTTAATTATACCCCTAGACAATTTTTTTGTATTATTATTTTTATTTTTACACCAAAAACCTGGTCATGATCAGGCCTTTGCAGTGATGCCAAACATGACCCTCTAGCTGCCACAGCTAGGGAGATACAGGGGTCCAAAGGACATACTTAGCTCCACTTGGCAGCTAGGGGTTTAACTGACCAGCTGACATCATCGCACATATGGTGAAGATGTCAGTGGGTGGGGGGTGACTCCTTGAGGCTTGGCTGACATCCAGATGTCAGCCACCTCCGGGAGCAGATCGCGATCCGGCACCTAAGGGGTTAAAGAGAGGCACCATTGGAAAAGGCAGACTCTGTCCCTCCAATGGTGTCACTCTTTTTTTTATATGAGCAGCCATTGGGAAAGGACCAAAGACCCCCTCCCCTTTCAGATCCCCCTGCAGGAGCTGGGGGCGCCTGAAAATGACATCATTGTGCACGGCGATCATCGTGACTACTGTGGCCCATAAAACCACTGTGCTGGCTTCAAGGAAGCCAGTCTGACATGGGACCCCGGCCAGAGAGGTGAGTATAGGGAGGGAGGGGGGTAAAAGGACCATGACGTACATAGTACATCCTTGGTCCTTAGGGGGAATTTTCCCCAGCACGTACTATGTGGTTCTTAAGGGGTTAAATAAACTGGAATAGAAGTGTTCCTGCTTCAGCTGCTGAAACTGACTTGTCCAGGAGGACTACATAATTTGATAAAAGCAGTGCTTTTTTCTGGAAAAATAGGTGGGGGTACTCTCACAGCCATGGAAAAACGGTGATTATTAGGACTATTTTTCGTGTTCTAATAAATACTCCTTTATTAACCCTTTAAGGCCAGAGGCAATTTTACAAGTCATTCTTACTTTGTTCAGTGCAGGCAGCAGATAATGTGGCGATTGAAGAATCAATACCAGCCTTTTGGGTGCAGGGCAAGGGGGCAACGTCAGACTGTGAGAAGAACACAGATGCAGACTTTTACACACAGCAGCCTGTTTAAAGACAAATACATGCATTTACACACGCAGCCATACATTCACATACATAACCATATATCCCCTACACCCTGGGGTTATGTAGCACTAAAACTCACAGTAATGTGCAGTGTGTGTGAGCATATCAGAATCCACAGCAATAAAACCCCAAGCAAAGTGCAGTGTGTGAGCATATCAGAATCCACAGCAATGACACCCCACAAAGTGCAGTGTATGTGAGCATATCAGAATCCACAGCAATGAAACCTCAAACAAAGTGTAGTGTGTGTGTGAGCATATCAGAATCCACAGCAATGAAACCCCCAGCACACCAATTTCATTGATTCCCCCAGCACATCAATTTCATTAACCCCAAGGTCAAATTCATTAATCCCCCAGCACAAATTCATTAATTACCACCTCTCATCTCATTAACCCCCACCCTCTCATCTCATTAAAGCCCCTCACCCACTCTTCATTTCATTAACCCCCCACCCACTCATCTCATTAAAGCCCCCACCCACTCTTCATTTCATTAACCCCCACCCACTCATCTCATTAAAGCCCCCCACCCACTCTTCATTTCATTAACCCCCACCCACTCAACTCATTAAAGCCCCCACACCCACTCCTCTCATTAAAGCCCCCACACCCACTCTTCATTTCCTTAACCCCTCACCCCTCCTGTTCGATTCACCTACAGTGAACCTGGGGGCTGGATCCTCTTCACGGCACCTCAGTCCTCTGCGCGGCACCTCTCTCCCTTCCGCACACCATCTGCACGTGTGTTGGAGCGCTGGGAGGAAGTGACATTATAGGATCACTTCCTCCCAGCTCCGCAACGCACAATAGCAGACTGCAGGATGGGTAGGCCTTCAAGAGGCAGCGCTCGGCAGCCGCACTCACAGTGAGCGGCAGGGCGGCCGCCCCCTGGAAAGTGCCGCTGACTCAGCCGGTAGGTGCCGGTACGGGGTACCGACTGAAAAATAACACTGGATAAAAGTATACACATATATTATTGTTATCACAAATCCCCACTTTTTTAAATGTCAATGTCAACACAGAGCAAAAAGAGCTTCAAAGAACACACATTGCTTCATACTGGCCAAAGGGACCAAGATATCTATTCACAGTATCATTTTTATAGATATTATAACAACATTCAAAAAATAAATAAAAGAATAATCTTGGCACTTCCATTTATGTGGAAGAGGTTCAGTGCACTCTTGCGTCACTTATGGGCACAATTTATTTCTATAGGACGATTATTTGAAAAAAATAATGTTCTTTGCTGACAATATTTTTCTGAAATATGAACTAACTCAGTTCAAAAAATTCAGCCGATATTAAAAAAACGTCATTGTACCCAAAAAAATGTAAAATGCCACAAAAAACATGTTTTTGGCCTCCACCATACAGATTTCTGTCTTTAACCCTTTCACTACTGAGCCATTTCACCTGTGTGCTGAGCTCATTTTTACCGTTTTTGCTCATCATGTTTAAATGTGATTTGAAGTCATGTTTTATTATACGACACAGACAAATTATATATTCTCTTTTTCGGCAGACTCAGCAGATTCATAATATATCATTATTATATGTATACGTCTTGTTCTGTCAGAATGCTATAACGAAAAATGTAAAAATAATAGAATTTCCATTAAAATTTCAATCATCTGCAACGTGTAATATTCTTTTTTTCACATTTTATCATCTAAGCCTTTACGGTTATATATTCTATGGGGTATACATCTTAAAAAAATTATAAAATGGCAACCCGCTACTGCATTTTTCTGAGAAAATACACAATTTTAGCTAAAACTGAAAACACACATTTTTTCGTTAGTGCAGCATCATTGTTCACATTATAATTGAAAAGTAAACAGTAGTGCTGCTTTAATAATTAAAAAAAGAAAAAAAGACATTATTTTTATTTATTTATATTTATTTATTTATTTTTTACACTTAAACTGGTAATGTTTGGTATCATTGGAAAGGCCATGCCTTTCCAATGATACCAAACATGACCCTCTAGCTGCCACCATTTGGGAGATAGGGGGGTACAAAGGACCCTCCTATCTTCACCATAGGGATTTCCATAGGGAAATCCCTGGGTAGCTAGGGTTTAATTCCCTAACTGACATCATCGCGCCCATATGTCGTTACATTAGAGGGCGTGGGAGGACCTGGAGGCTTGGCTGACATCCAAGATGTCAGCCACCTCCGGGGGAAGTCCACGATCCAGCGCTGATTGGCGCCAGATCGCAGACTGGCACCTAAGGGGTTAAATAGAGGCATCGCTGCAAAGGTCAGACTGTGCGGACACTAGGTCATAGGGCAACCAAGTGTTTATTAGTCTGGAGGAGAAAATAGGACAACTATTGCAGTTTGGCTCTGGCTCCCCTTCCCACCCAATTCCCATTGGTGGTGTCAGTCAGGTGTTTGGTAACCCTGATACCATGTATTTGTTTTGGATTTCTCTCTGGACAATTGCCTTTTGGCTTCCCTCTAGATTTATGTTAGTTTGCTGGACCACTGACCTTTTATGTCTTTTTTATGACCCTATTTGACTCATACACTTGGACCTACTCCATTTATGTTGACTCATTAAAGGGACCTTACACACGCACATACTGTCCTCCATACCTTGTTGTACAATAGTAATACTATAACATGTGGAGATCACTACGCTGGGTGAATATCTCTCTCATACTGTCAGACTTTCCCCTAGTTTCTCTTCCTTCAAACATTCTCTTAAAACATTCCTATTCAGGCAAGCCTACCACCCGACTCACTAATACACCTCACTGCCCGAACCAGTCCAACATTCTCACCTTGCAGTCCTCTCCTCCTGTTTCCACCCCCAACCCTTCCAGATTGTTCCAAGTTCTCATGGGAATAGGGCTCTCGTTTCCTCCTGTACTGGTTTAACAAATGTTGTTCAATCTCAATGTATTGTAACCCTGTCTATATTGTGCCCATTGTTCAGCGCTGCAGAATATGCTGCTGCTATATAAATAATGTATAATTATTAATAATAATAATATCTATACCAAGCATTGCCTGGAGAGCTTCACTAATCCTTTAATTTCATATACAAAGCCTTACATTACACTATTACAAATATCGCAAGCCTAAGTAACTTGTTTTCCATGGTATTATTTACGTCACTAATAGATTTTATAATATAAAATGTAGCACCTCCTCGATACTTTTACAAAACAATACATGTAGATCATCACTAACACATTCCTTAATTGTTCCCTAGCACAGTTCCCTCTGTCATAAGTCAACCACGGACGACTTGTTTTGACCAGAGTCATAATAAAGACATGGTAAAACACGAGCTCAATGATACCATAGGGAAACGAGCTACGGTAACTGGTACAGTACATCCAAACATTGTCTCACTTAATCTATTCTTTTTAATAAACCTGCTGGCACTAACTCTAACACGTTCCAAGCCGTTTATATAAACTGGCGGTTGCACCATTTGCATCACTACAATAAAAGAAAAGAACATAACAAAAGACTCTTTAGTGCAGGTTTTCGAATTTTACTCGTGTTGCTACCCTCGCCCCCTCCTCAATCCATTTCAGGTCATTTTATTTTGTTTCTCAATCATACTGAACTTTTCGGAAAGCTGACCTTAAAAGCTGGCCACTCTCCCAACTGAGTCATTTTGAATCAGCAGCAGTAACCATCTGTCTGACATTCGGAGACCTCCAATGCAAAAATTTTTAAGTTTGAATTGCTCACCAGTTTCCCCTTTTCCAAACCCTTAAGCGCAGAGCATATGTAATATTTTGGATATAATGAGCACTTCTAGTACAAAACACACAGTAGTCTACTGATGCTGACATCACCGCGCCTACAGCTGGTCCACATTAAGAGACAGACTGATACGACTTTATCAGGCTGCCCTATTTAGGTAGTTACACTAATCAGACCATACCGTAATTCAGTTACACATTTGGGTTTGCCTTGACTCATTAATTAAAGCTTGTTACGGACATTTCATCCACCGCATTCATCTTAATATTAGCTGACTTCTCTTCCTCCTCTATATTTTATTTTTAACTCGATTGTTTATGTTTTCTAAAAGTCAATCTAATTTTCGAGAACGACCACTGATGGCAAAGGATAATATTTGCTCTAAATAAATGTTTGTAAGAGCTCTGTACATAATAATTTAAGGATAGCACTGAAATATAAAGTGTTTTTTATTTTAAGTGTTGGACTTAAAACTTTTATTATTATTGTCTTGCAACCAGACTGAAGACACAAAAGAGCAAGAAGAACACCCATGTTGGCTGTGCCAGGCAAGGATTCTCCAGCCGCCCATTCCAAATTGTGTATCTCCGAACCTGTCCTTTCCTTTTATGGATGCCTCACCCTGAGCCTGGTCTTCCACCCACAGAGAGAGAACCACAAGAGGACCCACTCAAACCCGCTTTGTGTCCAGCTTATTGCTTTCTCTCCAGCCTCTCATGTCCTGCCTTACCTCTAGTGTTTGACTCGCCACGTGTTCCTGTGTATTTTCTTATTCCTTGTTCTATCTCTAATGCCTCGTGTCCTGTATATTGCATCTCCTGCCCTGCTTGATATTCTCTCATCTGCTTCACTGAACCCCTTATTTCGCTTCAGTTGTCTCTGAGATGTTTATTCCCACATACTGGGCTTTTCCAGTAAACTTCGTACTGTGGAGCAAGACAATTATTCACATTCTTGCTCTTAAATCATTGTACAATCGGTTACAGTTACAATCATTTATAAAGCGCCAACAAGTTCCTTAGTGCTGTACAATGGGAGAGACAGAACAGCAAAAATACAAACAAATTCAACATACAGAAAGTAGAAGAGCAGACCCTGCTCAAGAGGTTGCAATCTAAGGGGAGAGAGGTAACAAGCTAGGTGAGGGTAAATAGCAGAGTATGTGATGTAGCGGGTGCATGTAGGCCATGCAGGAAGATGAGGCAAGAAATGCGCAGTGGGGATTATGGAGCGAGGCTCTGATAGGTTTCTCTAAAGTAATGTGTTTTCAGAGACTTCTTGAAGGACTGGAGAGACAGGGAGAGTCTAATGTTGCGGGGGAAGGAGTTCCATACAAAACAGTACAGCTTGGGAAAAGTCCTGAAGGAGAGAGTTAGGGGTGAGGGTACGAGGAGACGATAACATCAGATCGTTGAAAGAGCGAAGTGTTTGGGACCTGGATATACCCGTTAATAAGGGAGTAGATGTAGGCAGTGGCACGGTTATGGAGAGCTTTCTACGTGAGGACTATTAATTTGAATTGGATTTGAATGGAAGCTGGGAGCCAGTGTAGAGACTGACAAAGGGGCAACGTGTGGGAGGTGCGGGAGGTGAGGTGGATGATCATAGCAAAGGCATTCATAACAGACTGAAGAGGGAGTATCTGGGATCTCTTAAGGCCAGCGAGAAGGGGGTTACAGTAGTTTAGATGGGCGATAACAAGAGCTTGGATGAGCATTTTAGTTGAGTCCTGATTAAGAAAGGGGCGGACACGACCAACATTTTTTTAGGTGGAAGAAGCAAGATTTGGTTAGCGACCGAATGTGAGGGGTGAAGGACAGATCAGAGTCAAAGAGGACCCCAAGTCAACAAGCCTGAGAGGAAGAGGTAATGGTGGCACCATTGACCTGAAGGGAAGTGGGTGCAGGAATGTCAGTTTTAGAGGGAGGGAAGACTAGAAGTTTGGTTTTAGAGAGGTTTAGCTTTAGGAAACAGGAGGTCATCCAGTCGGAGACAGCTGACAGGCAGGCTGTAACACGGTCCAAAACAGGAGGAGAGAGATAGGGAGAGGAGAGGTCGATTTGGGTGTCATGAGCATAAAGATGAATCCATAAGAAGAGCTGAGGTGGCCAAGAGAGGCAGCATAGATCGAGCAGAATAGAGGACCCAGAACAGAGCCTGGAGGTATCCCAACTGAGAGAGGAACCAGGTGAGCTTGCGTAATACATTCTAAACATGCTCATGGATCTATTTGTTTTTCTTACAGCTATTAAAAATGACCAAAGACTCTCCCAAACATCTTTGTACAGTTTGGAAGACACCGTGTGATATAGCATTTAGCACCAACTTCAACAGCACTCATTGTGTCAGATCCAGAAAGACTGACTCATGTGGAATAAGGTTGTAGTGTGACTTACAAATGGACCTCCACGCTGAAAGCGGAGGGAGAAGGCAGAGATTCCTGTGTAATAATGGAAGCCTGACAGGAAAATCTGTCTCTCTCAAGAGTCAGCAACTATTTAAAATGAAAGACAGGAACAAACTAGTGAGAATAATATTCTCCAGAGCGCAGTTTGCTAAGAGAGAATAGAAGACACTGTGAAAAACATTTACACATCTAGGCAAATCAGAGACTCGTTTTGCCCACAGAGCACTTTACCAAATACAACAGGGAATTCTGGGAAAGACATGCAAATACAGCCAGAAATCTCACACTTTTTTTTTCTTTAAGCTAATAGTCTGCTGTGGTGGAGACACTCCACATTCATGGAGATCTGCGCTGGAGGACTGTAAATGCAAATTTAAAAAATTCCTTTGTAAACACACTGCGTGTAAGGAATGGTAAAATAAAAAAATCCTGACAATTCCAGCCTAAACGTTGTATTTCTATTAACATATACAGGGTTATTCAAAGAGAATCGAAAAGTAAGTTCGGTGACTTTTCGTTCGCTTCAATTCGGCGCGATTTGGCGATCCTATTTCGGCAACCCTGCGGTGCATTCAGCAAGCACCACAGGGTCCCCGAAGTGCAAGGAAAACCCGCCGCAAAACCGACGAACATTCACCGCCAACTTGCCGAGCACTAACCGCAAAACCCGCCGAACACTCACTAAAACCCGAAAAACAGCTGGATTAACCCCGCCGAACACGCTGGAGAAACCCGAGCAGCCGCCGATCACAGCTCAGAGCAGCCGCCACAAAAAGCCGATACTGCGGACGAACGGAGTGAAAAAAGAAAACTGTTTGCTTGAATGTTTGATGTTTGAAAAGTGAAACGCTGTTTGCAAAGAAACTACAGAACGAAAATGTCTGAAATTTACATATGAGGTCCAATGAATGATAATAAAAAGGGCTGTTACAGAAAAAAGAAAACAGGATTAAAAAGAATAAAAAATTTAAAAAATTAGCAAAAAAATCCCCAAAAATTCCTAAAAGATCCTAAAAAATCTTTAAATAAAGAGACTTTTTACTGCAGAATATTATAATCAATGGTTTATTAGATATTGAATTAAAATGGGAATATTTTTTTCATTGAAGCCTATGGGATTCACCTGAATAAACCTGTCGAATGATACCACCGAACAGCAGGGAAATTCGGCAACTTTTCACTGCTAGTTTTTGTTCTCTGAATAGCCGAAGCAGTGCTTCTCTATGGGGATTTCACTGCCCTCTAACAGGCACCGAACAGGCACCGTATGTGCAGGCAATTCGCCAGGATTTGGCGAACTGCCTGCTCTCTGAATAGCTGAATGGCCAGGAAAGGTAAGCATATGCTGAATTTCACTGTTCGGTTTCCTTCCGGCCACAATTCGAATCTCTTGGAATAACCCTGATAGACTCAGTTTGCTTTGTGAAGTATTTTTTATAACCTTCATTCACTCTATTTAAGCTTAAGGGTCACAGCTATTAGGACATCTGAAAGGCTGAAGCAATTTGTTGACTGACTGTGGCTTCTGATACCACGACATTACCCAAATTATATGAAAAATTATTGAAACAATATCAAGTGCCATTCAGACACATACTGATATTCCACTAACATTCACATACAGCCATCTACCAAAAGATTGGGGATCCTTATTTAATAAAAAATATATATTGGGTTAATTTATGTATTTTATCTTATATAAGAAGAGTATTCTCATAACAGTGGATTGCTTAAGTCTTGACGAATGCTAGGGCTGCCAGTGTGTTTATATGTTTATATATTACACACCACAGGGGGGTCGCATTCAACTAAACTAGCAACAACAGCATGCATCTAAGCCATTTAATACAAAACACCAAAATAGAGCACTCCATATCTATAACCATGACCATGACCACCTTCTCCCATCATTTTCTGCAGCAAAAAACACCACAGAATTTCCAAAAGTTCAAAAAACAGTCTTAAGCAAACTATGATCATACTTTCTGAACTGAATCCCCGTCATTTGTTACCTCTGACAGCTTTTTTGAACTTTTGGAAATTATGTGTTTTTTTTTGCTGCAGACAATGATGGAAGAAGGTGGTCATGGATATGGAGTGCTCTTTTTTTGGTGTTTTGTATATATATATATATATATATATATATATCACCAGAATATAGCAGTGTGCAGTGATACCTTTTTTTTTTGACTAACGCTACATTTAAAAAGACAAGGTTTCAATAGTATAACTCTCTTCTTCAGATCTGGAAGCTATACTGTATAGCTTCCAGACCTGAGGAAGAGAGGAATACTCTCAAAAGCTTGTCTTTTCAAATCTGTATCGATATATCTATAAACAAACCAGGAAGGGAGCACTCCAGTTAACACATTCAAAGACTTCAACAGTAGCTTCTTACATTTTAACATTTACAGAATTTGCCAGATCTTAACCCTTCAAAGCTTCCAACAATTCTTACCCCCTTCAAGTATACAACAGTTCTTAACCCATTCAAGACTTTTTACAAGATTTTTAACCCTAAGTCTGTTGAAAATTATAGCAATTTAGTTCATAATATATGGCCATAAATTGCTTAAGCCTATTGTCAACATCGCCAATGTATTCCACCTTTTGCAGTTCCTCTCCTTCTCACCTAATGAGTGCTATTATGGGATCAACTCACCAAGGACAGAGTCTTTTCTGGAGCTCCCTGCAATTCAAGGTATAATAGATCCTTTGGGTGGAGCACCTGTGGCAGGGAGGGGTGCTTACCCAAGGGGCGTTAGCCCTTTTCATACAGAATACACAGGGAGGGTAGCAATCAACCTTTACTAATCACAGTGTGGGTGCATCTCAAGACAAGAAAGTCATTAGGTGAGAAGGATAGGACCTGCAAATGGGAGACATTGGCAGTGTTGGCAGGCTTAAGCAATTTATAGCCATATATTGTGAACCAATTTTCCATTAATTTTCAACAGTTTAGGGTTATAAACCTTGTAAAAAGTCTTGAATGGGGTAAGAACTGTTGTAATCCTGAAGGGGTAAGAATTTTTGGAAATTTTGAAGGGTTACAATTAGAGATGTGCATTAGTTTCGGCAAAAATCTGAATTTTTTGTAACGAAATTTGATAATTCGTAGTTAGGAAGTACTTCCGAATAAACAAATCGGTACGATACGAATTCGAAACGAAACAAAATAGTATATAATGAATTTATTTAGTTTTACACCGTGTCATCATCATAAAAGAAAAATTAGAATAATTGATAAACTATCGAATTTGAAATGAACTATCAAATGGATATCAACTATTGAATTTGAAATGAACTATCAAATGGATATCAACTATTGAATTTGAAATGAACTATCAAATTGATATCAACTATCGAATTGATATATGAAATTCGAATCGATACGAAATCGATACGAAATACGAAACAAAATTAGTTACGAAAGTATTTAAAAACGTAGCGAAACTAAACGAAACAAATTTTTCAGCCATGCACATCACTAGTTAAAATCTGGGAAAATCTTCAAATGCTTAAATGTATAAAGCTGTTGAAGTTTTCAGAATGTGTTGACTGGAGTGCTCTCTTTCTGGTTTGTTTTATTTTCTTGTCTTGAGATACACCCACACTGTGCTTAGCAAAGGTTGAGTGCTACCCTCCCGTGTATTCTACATATATCTATATAAAACTGGAACAATTAAAAAGGGGAACTCATAATGACACAAAACACCCATTGTATGTCTCTTCACTGTTGTTAGTGGATAAAAGTGATGATACATTAGTGTTAGTTTTCCAAAAAGCTGACTAATGCAACTAATGCCCATAGAGCCAGATGTTTGATTGCATAAACTTTCAAAGCCTTGCAGGTCTTTTATTCAGATGTTATGGCTAAAATGTAAGCCTGAAACCAGATGGACAATAAATGAAATAAGTTAACTGATAATTTCAGAAAAGCAAATATAATGCTTGTTGCTTATTTTAAATTCGTGTTTTTGTTATCAATTTGCATTGTTTATTTATTTATAAAGGATTTTACCAGGAAGGATACATTTCTCTCGTTTTCAAGTACGTCCTGGGTTCAAGATCATTAAAATGTTACAGAAATACAAAGTAATACAATGCAAGATATTAAAAAAACCACAAATATACAGATTAATAGAAAATAAATATGTAGGAAATAGCCTTTATGTTACATGTTTACAGGTGCATTCTGTATTGAGGTATGTTAATAGGGAGCTCTTGAGTGACTTTAGACTGGGGGAAGATTTGATGGCGTCTGGGAGGTTATTCCATAACTGCGGTGCTCTGTAGGAAAATGAGGATCGAGACACTTTCTTTTTGTATTGTGGTATTGCAAGTAAGGTGCTGGTCCTGGATCGGAGGTTATAGGATGAGGGAACTGCTGCAGGAAGCAGTGTATTCAGGTAGGGTGGCAGCTTCCCAGAAAAGCTCTTAAACACCAGGTTGGAAACGTGAAGGGTACATTTATACTCCAGCGACGGCCAGTTTAGCTCTTTTAACATGTCACAATGGTGGGTCATGTAGTTACATTGTAGCGCAAAGCGGTAGCATGAGTTATACAATGTGGTAAGTTTCTGAAGGTGTGTTTGCGGGGCCGCTGCATACACTACATCTCCGTAATCAATAGCCGGCATAAGCATTTGTTGTACAATTTGCTTTCTTACCGTGGGGTTGAGGCAGGATTTGTTTCTGTACAGGGCACCTAGTTTGGGGAAAATTTTAGATGAGAGTTTTTCGATGTGGGGGCCAAAGGATAGATTTGGGTCTTACCACATACCTAGATATTTGAGAGAAGTAACTATGGTCAGCATGCTATTTGATTTTGTCCCCACACATAGATGGGGATTTTGCAATTTACGTAGTTTAGCTGCTGTTCCAAAGAGCATCGCTACCGTTTTGTCAGTATTTAAAAAAAGTTTGTTGTGTTTGATCCACTCTTCTACCTCTGAATTGTTCTTGCAGCACAGCCTCCAGCTGTGGGAGATTTGTTTTGCTGGTATAGATTACGGTGTCGTCTGCGTACATGTGTACAGTTGAGGATTTGCAGATGTTAGAAACATAGAAACATAGAAAAATGTCGGCAGATAAGAACCTTTCGGCCCATCTAGTCTGCCCAATTACATGGATACTTTACCTGGATTTATCTTTTGTTTAGGATAGCCTTATGCCTATCCCATGCTTGCTTAAATTCAAGGCAGATCATTTATGAATACTGTAAATAGCAGGGGGCTGGGTATTGAGCCTTGGGGTACACCGCAAGTGACTGGGAGGGGGACGGAGGAGCTGCCAGAAATGGACACATATTGCGACCGATCAGATACATATGATTGACCAGGTTAGCGTGCGATCACCAATACCAGAGTCTTTAAGTTTTTTTTAACAAGATGCCATGGTCTACTGTGTCAAAGGCTTTGGTAAAATCAATGAAGATGGCTCCAGTTAGGTTTCCTTGTTCCATACCAGCTTGGATAACATTGCAGACTTTTAAAAGGGCGGTTGTAGTTGAGTGATTTTGACGAAAGCCAAATTGATCCATGGTTAAGTAGTTCCAATATTGATAATAATCACGTAATTGTGTGTAGATGCATTTTTCCAAAATTTTTGACATTACAGGGAGCAATGATATCGGACGGTAGTTGGATACCAAAGTACTGTCACCACTTTTATGGATAGGTACCACTCTCACAGTCTTCCAGAGTTTGGGTATGTATTCAGTCGCCAGTGATTCTTTGATTAGGGTTGCGACAGGATTTGCAATTGCCAGTGCACTGATTTTCAGCAGCATTGCTGGTATTTGATCAGGTCCACACTGGTATTTAATTTTTTGGTTACGGAGAAGTTTAGTAACGACACTGACAGGCACTAGTCTAGAACTGAATTCCTGTCTGATACAGGGTCTTTACACAGTTGGAGGGGCCTGACCTGCGTGCGGCCTTTCTGATTGCATGTCATTTCCTAGATTAGCAATCAGGGTGGTAGCACATCCAACAAAATAATCATTAAAGGCATTTGCTACATCTAAGGGGTGTTGCAGGGTTTGGTTGTTTACTTTGACAGCAGCCGGCTGGGAGTGGACAGGGGGTGCTTGTATGTTACTTATGGTTTTCCAAAAGTTTCTAGGGTTTGATATGTTATTGTTTCGATTTCAATTGAAGTAATGGGCTTTTGCCATTTTTGTTTGTTTTGTGCATGCATTCCGGCATTTTCGGTATTCATACTGATTGTTCATGGAACCAGTAGTCTTGAAATTTGACCACAGTGTATCTCTAAGCTGGTACATTAGTGTAAGATCAGCTGTAACCCAGGGGAGATGGGTCCCTCCTACTTGCATTTTAGGCAGCCGGACATGGGAATTCCAGACTTGCAGGAGCTCGGACTGAAAGTATGCAATTGCACAGTCTAGGTCTGAGATTAGGTTTAGTCTGTACCATGGGAGCTGTTTGAGATAATTTAGGAAGGATTCAAGAATAAATTTCTTGAAAGACCTGGTGATTATTACCTTTGGGGGAGATTTGGTGGCCTTTATTTTACGCACGCAGTACACAAGACAGTGGTGACTAAAGCTATTAGCGAGAACGCCTGCCTCCTGTATTCTATTAGGAGAGAATCCAGTCCAGCAAGGTATGGTTAGGGCTTTTCATATTAATGCGAGTGGGGGAGGAGATTAATTGAGTTAGCAGCAAAGTTTTAAACAGCGAGCAGTGTTTATTGTTTTTAGGATTTAGTCAATCTGTATTAAAATCGCCGAGGACCACCAGTTCACTTTTTTGGTTTTGTGCATGTAAGTTATTAAGGATTTGAGTTATGTCAGAGAGGGAGTGCACTGGGGAGCTTGGTGGGCGATAGAATCCAGCAACAATGATTGGTTTTACTGAATGGGATCTCAATTAAACCAGAGAGGAAATCAAAGGTGGCAGGGGAGCTAGAATTCTGTAAAGGGGTGAACTTTATGGACTCCTCAACATAAATAACAATTCCCCCTCCTCTCTTTGTCCTTTCTATAACATGAATACCCCTGTATTGATATGGCAGAGTCTTGCACTTTTGGGGTTAACCATGTTTCTGTGAGCACAATGATTTTGGGTTTGTAATAGCAACACAAAGCTGGAAGCTAATCCAGTTTAGGGAGTAAACTGCGGATGTTACAGTGCACAAATGAGAGGCCTTTTTTAGTGGAGAGACTAAAGGTTGTGTCAGCTATAGGACCAGGGTTAGTTTCCACATCGTTTGCCAGGGAAAGTAGAAGGATAAATAGGAATTTGGACAGAGTTTTCTTTCGGTAATAATGTGATTGCAGAGTTTTAAATATCTGTGAGGGGGTAGGAGGGCTGGATTTTAACACTCTCCACCAGCACTCAGCAGATAGGTTAAAAGAACTGAGCAGTAGTGATGAGCCGAACACCCCCATGTTCGGTTCGGATTCGAACTCGAACAATTTCAAAAGTTCGAGTTCGAACTCGAACACGAACCGAACTCAATTTAAGTCATTGGGACTCGAAAGTTCGAATTTTGAGTGCCCTCCAAGAGGGCATATATGCAAGATATTTACCATAAAAGGTGTATGGGGGTCCGGGTAGTGCCCTGGGGAACAGGAAACAAGGACAAAAAGTTTAAAAAAAAAGTTTTTAAAGGAACGGTGAGTTTTCCATGAAATAAAGGTTAAGAATAAAAAGGGAAAATTCCTTCAAATATCGTGCCTAGGAGGTCCCCATAACCTGCCCGTGAAGTGGCGGATTTGTAGGATGTATAGAAACATTTAAAAACAAAAAAATGACATTTCAAATGACGGTAAATGTTTTTCCTTTAATCTATTCATAAACAATTTAGACAAAGAATGGTGCAGCGCCACACAATATGTATCCACCACCACGGCACCCCAGACAGCCAATCACAGGATATAGTGGTTTCCCCTACACCAATACACACAGAATGTAAAATATATAACCTGAATCGGCGCAAACAATGCTTTCTGGGGTCCTGGGATCTCGCATATACAATGGAAAAAATTGAACAATAGGGTAATAACGTTGATTACAATTTGGTATAGTAATATAGATAATCTTCCACTCACAAATCTAGAGCCTTATCACTGGCTCTAAGTGGGTCCAGGCATAGATTACTTCTATCCATCAAGTCTCTGCGTACACTGTGAATCCTCTTCGGTTCATTTCTGCCTCACCATTAGCTGTGCCATCTTTTTGGATCCTAGGTGGTTTTCCTTTGGGTTTCCTGACATCTAAAAAAAACCATGAGCGCTTATTCTGGGGAGAAAATGTGAGTACAATATCCTAAATTTAAAACGCTATAATCCTCGCAGATCTGCGCAAGGAGTGCTTCTCTTTCTTCTGTCTTCCACTATATGATCCCGGATAAAACAGCCTAAATAAGGTGAGGGTCACCTGAGAAATCGGAAGACAATTTACCCATATGCCTGGACCCACTTAGAGCCAGTGATAAGGCTCTAGATTTGTGAGTGGAAGATTATCTATATTACTATACCAAATTGTAATCAACGTTATTACCCTACTATTGTTCAATTTTTTCTATTGTATATGCGAGATCCCAGGACCCCAGGAAGCATTGTTTGTGCCTCCTGGTCTGTTTCCCATCTTCCTAGACTCACAGAGGAGGGAGAAGTCATACAGCGGGGCAGGAACTAGCAGCAGGATCCACTCCACAGGGCTTTGGCAGGAGATGTAGCAGTCAGCCCTGTCTGAGGGTATGGATGCACCTATTTTTTTTTTTTAATTCTACTACTGCCTGTAAGGGTTAAGCCTGGCTGCTCCAGGGAGCACCGATGCACCAGGTTGTAGCATTCTGGCCTCTCCCAGCACCTACAAGTCACTGGCAGCAGGGGGAAAGCGTGTAAACAGTGAGAGAATACAGAGAGATGGTGAGAAAGGGAGAATGCATGCATGTAACTAGAACGCAGAGAGAAAAATGAATGTAGAAAGAAGGGATGCAGAGAAATTCAGAGAGAAAGGCTTTTGAGAGAAAAATACAGAAAGAATGTTTAAAGAAAGAAGAGAGGAAGAAGGAGAATTAATACAGAGAGAAAGGATGCAGAGATAAAGAATGCATACAGGGTTATTTAGAGAGAGGTGAAAAGCAGGAGAATGGCAGGAGAAGAGAAAATTCTAACAGGGTTATTCAGAGAGTGTGAAAAGTAGGAGAATGATTGGAGAATGAAAAATTTTAGGTCAAAATAACCGATTTGGAAAGTGAGATGAAAGGGAGAATTTTTCTGGTTTGGATATTTTGACCTAGAATTTTTCATTCTCCAGTCATTCTCCAGTCATTCTCCAGTCATTCTCTTGCTTTTCACGCTCTCTGAATAACCCTGTAAGTCAAAATAGCCAAACCAGAAAAATTCTCCCATTCATCTCACTTTCTAAATTGGCTATTTTGACCTAGAATTTTCCATTCTCCAGTCATTCTCCTGCTTTTCACCGCTCTCTGAATAACCCTGTTCGAGACAGAAATGCAGAGTGAAAAGAAAGAACACAAAGAGAAAGAAACCGAATGAAAGGATGTAGAAAGAAAGAATAGAGAGAGAAGAGAGAAGGAAAGATTACAAAGAGAAAGAAGGCAAACCATACTGATGAAATTTTCGCCTACAAAACCCTCACTAACTCAGATCCCCACTACCTGTCCTCACTAATCACCAAATACAACCCAGCCCGCTCCCTAAGGTCAAACAGTGACCTGCGCCTAGCTTCTCCCCGCATCACCTCTTCCCATGATAGACTGCAGGATTTCTCACGCGCAGCACCCACTCTCTGGAACGCTCTCCCTCGTACTGTCAGACTTTCCCCTAACTTCTCTTCCTTCAAACGCTCCCTTAAAACGTTCCTATTTAGGGAAGCCTACCACCCAACTCACTGACGCAACCATCAATCACTCTCACCTTACAGTCCTCTCCTCCTGTTTCCAACCCCAACCCTTCTAGATTGTGAGTTCCTACGGGAATAGGGCCCTCATCTCCTCCTGTACTGTTTGTCAAATGTTGTTCAATGTATTGTAACCCTGTCTATACTGTGCCTGTTGTACAGCGCTGGGGAAAATGCTGGCGCTTTATAAATAAAGAAATAAAGAATAATAATAATAAAAGCCTACCACTAGAACACAGGGAGAGAACGGCCTGGGGAGTCAGGTGAGTATGGCGAAGGGAATTCTTCTATTTTTTTTTTTATTGTAACTATTTGTATTTTTTCTATGTATTTATTTACCCTTTATAGTTATGTCTGCTAACTGAAAAATCTCCCACTTGTCCTGTCTCTGCTGACTGCAGAGAGTCCAAGCCGGGTTCCAGCTGCACAGAATTGTATTTTTGGGCGCATTGGCATGAACTGACTCGCCACCCAGGACATACTTGAAACGAGAGAAATCTCAATGCATCCTTCCTGGTAAAATCCTTTCTAAAAAAAAACAAGTCACACAAACAAAAAAAAAATCATTCTCTTGCAATTCATTTATCAGTTTATTCATTGAAGTGTCCTTTCATAGATTTGTGTTTAAGATGCATGCTATTAACGTGCGGGCAGCATAAAAGTGGCATAGAAAGTGCTGCAGAGGTTTATTTTCTTACTGCTAACAAGATTTTGTAAGTAAAAAAGAAGTTACCCAAGTTCCTTAGACACAATAAAGACACATTTATGGAAAGTAACACAATTTTATTTATAAACGATAAAGGTTTGTAACAGAATAATCAACTAAAGATGGATCCAAAATATGACCTTTCTTCAATTTCTATTGCAGGGTTCCATGAAACAATGGTGATAACAAGATAACAATTATTTATGTACACTGATGTAACATGTCTGTTAACGTTTCCTGTTTCTGGAAAGATATAATCACCTGTTTCAAACATTGCTTATCAAATGTTTCCGCTATGATTGTTCTCGCAATCAATTAAATACATATTTGTACATAACAATCTGATTTGCATTCTCTGTATAGAACTTGTAATACATTGTATTATCTAAATGGATTCCTGTAATGTGCAATTCTTTCCAAGATACCTATAATAATGATCATTTGATTATAGACACTAGATCCAGTAACAGTGGCGCTCACATGGAATGGTAAAGGGAAAATGACCTTAGGAAAAAAAGGGACAGCACGAGGGCATGCGTTTCTGTCATGGCCCCCGAGTCACTACCTCCGTTACCACCAATATAAAAGCTGCCCCATGTGCACCAAGAAGAGCAGGCCTCCGTCCCCATCCTGCGTGCCAGGTAGGAGTGTCCGCAGCTTCGCCTCAGTGGTACTCCCTGCTCATAACCAAACCGCGGAATGAAAGGAGCATGCGCCGGACAGAAGCCCCTTTTTTTGGCAAAAAAAATTCAGATTTCTTTAAATAGCAATTTTTCTTTTTGCTGTAACCTTTATATTAGACCTTTTTATTATCATTTATAGGACCTTATATGTTAATTACAGACATTTTCGTTCAGTAGTTATTTTGCAAAACACATTTCAGATTTTTTAAGTTTCAATCTTTTTTTTTTTTTAACACGGTTTGGTTGCTTGTCGGCTTTTTCCGACGGCTACTTTTTCCAGCAGACTCAGCAGGTTCATAATATATCGTTATTATATATACAGGTCATGTCCTGCCACAATGCTATAATAATAAATTTATTAAATTTCCATCAAAATTTCAATCATATACAGCGTGTAAAATTTTTTTTTCCCATTTTTATCATCCGAGCCTTATATATTCTATGGTCTACGCGTGTTAAAAAATTTAGAAAATGGTAACTTGTTACTGTATATTTCTGAGAAAATACACAATTTTTGTTAAAACTGAAAAAACAAAATTTTTCATTAGTGCAGCATAATTTTTCACATTATAATTGAACAGTGAACAATATTGCTGCTTTAATAAATACTTTTTTTAAAAAAGACATTTTTATTTTTATTTATTTTAAGATCTTTATTTATTAATTATTATTTATTTAACACCTATCCTGGTCATGTTTGATATCATTGGAAAGGCCATGCTCTGGCCTTTCTGACAATACCAAACATGACCCTGTATCTGCCATCTATCAGGAGATGGCAGGGTCTTTTTGAGACCCCACACTATCTCCACCATAGGGTTTCCATACGGAAACCCCTTGGCAGCTAGCGTTTAATTCCCTATCTGACATCGTGCCAATGCACGACAACGTCAGTCAGCGAGGGGATGCCTCGGAGGCTTGGCTGACATCCTATTGGCGCTGGATTGCGGACCGGCAACTAAGGGGTTAAAGAGAGGCATCGCTGGAATGGTCACACTGACCTTTCCAGCAATGCCTTTCTCGATCAGGTACTCCTTGGCAATGGGGAGATAGAGGGGTTCAAAGGACCCCCTTTCAGGCACTCCCCCTGCTCTGGCGGTGGGGGAGGGAGCGCCCGAAACTGTTGTCATCGTGCCTGATACAATGACATCAGTGCGCCCGAGGGGTATAAAAAAAATTGTGGTCTGCCTTCAAGGAAGGCAGCTGGCAAAACTGCAATTAGCAAAAGGTTGTGTAATATATATTCTGACATAGGACCGGAGATGGTTAATAAAGAGCAATCAGTCACTTTATTTATAGGCGGACACTCTAAGGCAGGGATGCCAAACTCTGGCTCCCCAGATATTTCTGAACTACAACTTCCATGATTCCCTGGCCATGTATTGCATTGAAATAATTCTGGGAATTAGGAAGGAATTCTGGGCATCAACATCTGGGGGGCTCTGAGTTTGACAGCCCTACTCTAAGATGTGTTTGTTAGTAGTGATGAGCTGTTTGGTTCGATCAGTTCGGAGTTCAATTCGAACTTTGGCGGTTCGCAAGTTCGCGAACTTCGAACTTTTTTGGCGTGTTCGGTTCGAGTTCGCAAAAAAATAAAAATTTTGAGAAGAGTATAAAAAATGCTTAAAAAATACTAAAAATTTAGAAATAAAGAGACTCTTTACTGCAGAATATTATAAGCAATGGTTTATTAGATATTGAATTAAAAACTAATGTCTAAGTGCAAAGATTCTCACCTCTAAATGACCTGTGTTTTCAAACGGCGAAAACAGGTGTTTTTAGTCTGGTCTAATGAATTTGATACATTGTATGTACAATGAGGGTGTGGTGTGGTGTGTCTCCTGATGTGTCAAACAACACCTGTGCTTCTGAGAAGTGTTAATTTCTCTCCTAAATCTTCCTCTACTATGCTGCATTTCAACACTGTGTGCTCAGCAAATTTTTACCGCTTTCGCTCATCATGTTTAAACGCGATTTGAAGCCACATTTTATTAAATGACCCAGACATATTAGATATCGTTCTTTCCGGCAGAATCCGCAGATTCATAATATATCATTTTTAGATGTATACGTCATGTCCTGCCTGTATATTATGACTAAAAATGCAATAAAAATTGAATTTTTAATCATCTGCAGTGTGCAAATTGTTTTTTTTTACATTTTAGCACATGAGCGTTTGCGGTTATGTTTTGTATGGGGTGCGCTTGTACAAAAATTAGAAATGGGGACATTTTGTGGGGGGAATTACGTGATTTATAGCAAACACACCCCATAGAAAAAAATCATTAGTGCATCATCATTCACATTATAATTGAAATGTGAACAATATTGCTGCATTAATAAAAATAACACACCAAAAAATTACATGTTTTTTTTTTTTTTTTTACTTTATACCTGGTCATGTTGGGTATCATTCGAAAGGCCATGCTCAGGCCTTTCGATTGACACCCTCCATGACCCCCTAGCTGCCTGGAGATATCGGGGTTCAAATGAACCCCCTATCTCCACCAGGGGATTGGCCTGGGCAATATATATACGCATGATCTGGGCTGGCCTGGGCCTGGGCAATATATATACACATGATGTGAGCTGGCCTGGGCCTGGGCAATATATATACGCATGATGTGTGCTGGCCTGGGCCTGGGCAATATATATACGCATGATGTGAGCTGGCCTGGGCCTGGGCAATATATACACGCATGATGTGAGCTGGCCTGGGCATGGGCAATATATATACGCATGATGTGAGCTGGCCTGGACAATATATATATATATACGCATGATGTGAGCTGGCCTGGGCCTGGGCAATATATATACGCATGATGTGAGCTGGCCTGGGCAATATATATATACGCATAATGAAAATTTGCAAAGGATAAGGCACGCAAAGTGAAATTTTGATGTGTCTGAAATTGAAACTTACGTGACAACTCTTATTTTTTTTTTCGTTAATTTATATTTTTTCAATACAGTTAATTTTAATTTGTTTAATAGAGTTAATTTAAAATGGTTTAATACAGTTTATTCATATTTATTTTACCTTTACTATTGGTGCTTTTCAAACTTTATTCTTAAATAAAAAGAAATTTAGCAGTTTCATGTTGTGTCGTTTTTTTTTGTGGGGGTGCAAGTAGCTGGTCTTGCCTAGGGCACAAAATAGTCTAGCACCAGCCCTGACCGCATGGTCCACCCCTGCACTCTTCCACAATACCACAGAGGGGTTACTGTATGATGGCACTTGCTGGCCTGGCACCAAAGGCACAATATTTGGGTGCACTGCCACTGACGCCTGTATCAGATTCATATCCTCAGAGGGGTTACTGTGTGACGGCACTGTTGCCGACGCTAAAGGCCCAATTTTAGGCTAGGGTCCAACGAACGCATTTTTCGCAGCGAACGTCAAAAAGTGCGTCCGAATGCATTGAGGTGTTTTTTCACGGAAAGCGCTTAAACGGTCATACAATATGCATTTTTGTTTGTGATTTTTTACGGATCCAAACCAGGAAACTGGGTGTCTGGACATTATGTTGGCCGGACACGAGCAGTGTCTGACGTCTCCAAATCACGCACACACGCCGCTATGCAGACGCAGCACACTCTGTACGTCAGTACTAGCGGTTCAGCGTTCTCGAAAAAATGCTTTCATTTTCCACTTGCGTTGCGCGGCTGGACTTTCGTGCAGCCGTACTTCGTATATTGGCCGTCATTGCGCGTCATTTGCTGCTAGTGCGGCCGTGATTAAGTGCATCAAAACGGACGTTAAAAGTGCGCTAGTCTGACCCCAGCCTTAAAGCACCTATTGTTACTTTCATCCAAAGCCTGCATAAGTTTCACAATAAGTTAGCCAAGAAAATCAGTAAACTTTTTCTGCGTGTCCGAAAATGTCTCCTCTTTTCATACAGACTGCCGCCCCAAGCAGTTGTTTATGGATAGATTAAAGGAAAAGCATTTACCGTCATTTGAAATGTCATTTTTTGTTTTATTGCATATTTCTATACATCCTAGAAATCCGCCACATCACGGGCAGGTTATGGGGACCTCCTAGGCACGATATTTGAAGGAATTTTTAATTTTTATTTTTAACCTTTATTTCATGGAAAACTCACTGTCCCTTTAAAAACGTTTTTTTTTAAAAAACTTTTTGTCCTTGTTTCCTGTCCCCCAGGGCACTACCCGGACCCCCATACACCTTTTATGGCAAATATCTAGCATATATGCCCTCTTGGAGGGCACTCTAAAAATTGAATTTTCAGTCCCATTGACTTGTATTGAGTTCGAGTTCGAATTCGAACATTTGGAAAGTTCGAGTTCGAATGCGAACCGAACTCGGGGGTGTTCGGCTCATCTCTATTTGTTAGCACTCAGCTGAACCAACACCAATGAATGTACTCCGGTAATTTTAAAGGGACACTACCACTATAATAATATATGTGCTGGCTGGGTGGAGTAGAGGTAACATCACTGCTCTGCGTGGAGAGAGCCTGTGGAGACATGAGTTCAATTCCAGCAAGAGCACCTCTCCAGTAAGTGTCCTTGGGCAAGACATCCAACGGTACATACTCACCACCCGGGTCATACTTGAAAAAGAGAGAAATCTCAATGTATCATTCCTGGTAAAATCATTTATCAAAAAAATAAGCTGCAACTATATTACTTGCACATTACAAACAACTTTATAAAACACCTGCTTCTGTTTTTTTTATTTATTTGAAGTAGTTGCATGCAAAAAAGAAAATAAAGTTGGCTTTTTATCTCCCATTTCCATTTTGCATTTTTTCCCCTGATAGAATATTTACCAAAATCTGTGCAAATGTTTTACTGAACTGCTGTGGTTTAGCTTATACAGTATTTAGACTGCAGGAGTCTATCGTGTTATGTATGCTATCTGAGATAATAGCTGGCAGCTGAATGAGATATGACAGAGAGCTTAAAAGACTGTTCTATTCTATTGTACCCCCCGGTGAAGTCCTTTGAATACATCCCGCAAAATACAATGATTTGAGTCAGTGATCGACCTATAGGCTCCAGTCTATGACCATTGCCACACAGTGAGGAGCAAGTGATGGAAAAATACTGTGGGGGAGGGGCAGCTTACAACACAAAAGATCACACAATGGATGCACCCAGTGACACATATAGAGTAAAATAATTTAACTAAAAAAGAGAAAAACAAAGCACATGTAAGATATCAGCAATATAAAATAAACACAATAAGGACATTACATTTTTTGGTGCTAGTTACCCTTTAAAGTGTTGCTATTCGTTAAAGTTTGATAGAAACAACACTGAAAGCAATGGTAAAAACAACGCTAGACAACTTTGACTGAGACTACACTGAGATCTGCAATTTATAACTTTGGCAGAAACTAAACCCCATTGAAAAATATGGTGAGAACAAATACCCTGGCCTGAACAACTTTGGCAGAAACTACGATAGAAAGAACAATCACAAGTATGGCGAACTGTGGTGGAAGTTTCCTGACTAGAGATTGAAAGAATGAATGGACAGTGGTTAGTGAATAACTTTGTATGTGAACTCTCTAGATCAATTCTAGAAACCCTTTGAAAGACTGTAGACATGGGGAGCGTTGCATGTGGCAATAGATGGAGTTCTATAAGTAGGTGAACGGTTTTGTGTAGACCTACAGCTAAAAGTCTGGGTTTTCACCTTATTTTATTTTCCCTACATTTGAGCGTTTTTATCCCCTTTAGTTGCATTTACTGTGTAACACCAGTTTATCATAACCTTTTCACATACGTTGAGGATACCTGTTTTCCTTTACCATACTGGCAGATAAAAGAGATGAGGAACCTACTCAGCTAGAGAGCTCCTGAGGAAACTGCCGTTAGGTCCGGCGGAGAAACGCGCGTTGAGCTAAATCATGACTTGTCAATAGACAGCAAATATATTCTTGCAAGGCTACTAATACTATCAGGATTATTCAATGAGAACGGAATGGCTGCCGAAAGGTAACCGAACGCTGAGAGCTATTCAGAGAGCAGGTAGTTCGCCAAATGTTGGCGAATTGCCTGCACAAACGGTGCCTGTTCAAGGGCAGTGAAATCCCCATAGCTTCGTCTATTCAGAGAACAAAAACCAGCAGTGAAAAGTTGCCGAATTTCCCTGCTGTTCGGTGGTTTCCTTCGACAGGATTATTCAGGCGAATCCCATAGGCTTCAATGTTAAAAATATTCCCGTTTTGATTCAATAACTAATAAACTGTTGATTATAATATTCTGCAGTAAAAAGTCTCTTTATTTATAGATTTTTTAGGATCTACTAAAGCATTTTTATGGATTTTTTTGCAAAAAAGTTTACTTATTTTTTTTAAAACAATTTGACCGTTTTTTCCTTTTTTCTGTAACAGCCCTTTTTTATTATCATTCATTGGACCTTATATGTAAATTCCAGACATTTTCGCTCAGTAGTTTGTTTGCAAACAGCGTTTCACTTTTCATTCATTCAAGTGTACTGTTTTTTTTCTCACTCCATTTGTCTGCGGTGTCGGGTTTTTCTGGCGGCTGCTCTGCTCTCTGATTGGCTCCTGCTCGGGTTTCTCCGGCGTGTTCGGCAGGGTTAATCCAGATGTTTTTGTGGGTTTCGGTGTGCGTTCGCCTGGGTTTTGCAGTGAGTGTTCGGCAAGTTTTCGGAGTCTTTTCCCTGCACTACGACGGCCCTGTGGTGCTTGCTGAATACACCGCAGGGTCACCGAAATGGGATCGCCAAATTGCACCGAATTGAAGAGAACGAAAAGTCACCGAACGTGCTGTGACTTTTCGATTCTCTTGGAATAACCCTGTATATTTATTTTACTGGTTTTCATATGATAGCAGCTGGATTTGTGGTGATAATTGTGTTTTCTGATATATATCTGTCAGACCTTTTCAAAGAATCTGGTATCTTGAATTTACAAGATTGCTCCAATATCAGCAGTAGGGTTAGTACACGGGTCCCAACTCAAGGAGACCTGAAGGGTACTGTTAGTTATGCCAGAGCTGCTGACACAGATATCAGATTTTGTTTATTAACGAGTTATACTTAAAGGATTAATTGCTGACAGTTCATGCAACTCATCTAATAAAGATTAATCAAATTGTAAGCAGCGAATTTTCCAGTTCCTTATCGTTACTCTCTGGTAGGCTTGTGCACCGATTTTTTTTTCGTTTCGATTCGGTTCGATTTTTCGGATTTTTAAACTTTTCGATTCGGCTCGTTTCGACCGATTTCTGTTTCGATTCGGTTCGGCTCGATTCGTTTTTCGTGTATTTTTTTTTTCGGAATATCGACCATTTTTCGTATTTTCGTGTCACTTAGCTCGTTTTTGTATCGACTTTTCGTGATTTCGGAAATTTTCGTTTTTCGGAATTGTACATGTTTTCGGAATTTCGACCATTTTTCGTATTTTCGTGTCACTTAGCTCGTTTTTTGTATCGACTTTTCGTAAGTTCGGAAATTTTCGTTTTTTCGGAAAGTCTGTTCTCCTCATCTCAAAGCAATAAATTTCGATTTGACACATTTCAAGTCCATTCGAAAATTCCGAAAATATTTAGTTTCGGCTCGGAAAACTTTTCGGATCTGCCATTTTCGGATCTAAAAATTTTCAGAAATTCGGCCGCATCCGAAAACACGAATCGGGAAATTTCGTGAAAATTCCGAAATTCCGAAACCCGAAACGCACATCCCTACTCTCTGGAGGTGTTGTGGATACACACACAATTCTGTGTGTGCACCACTAGCTTTAATTGTTGAAAACCATCACGTTTTGGATGATTTTAAAACGTGGTATGAATGGTTTCAACCATTGAAATAAATGTTAAGTTTTCATTACAAGAGCACTAAGGGAGTACTTGTGGTTATCCTCAATTGAGAGGAGGTGTTTAAACCTACTCAGCTAGGTCTGACCCTCGCTGGGGAAAGAGTCACATGTGATTCTATCAGAGTCACAAGAACCGAGTCACAAGAACCTGTCCTTGATACGTCCGAGCAACTAAACTAAGGAAAGAATGGTCCAAAACCAAGCCGAGGTCAGGATTCAAGAGAGATACTTATTTGAGAAGGCAAAGCCAAGGTCAAACGACAGTCAAGAGTGTCAGAAAGGACAGAGCAAAACTAGATTGAAAACACCGATACAACAGTAGCTTGAATTGCATAGCTGGAACCCTGGAAATCACAATAGAGCCAGTAATGCAAGAAGTCCTAAATACCCTGAGGAGTGCTCTGATTGGTGATGCAAGGTGGTGAGCACCGGGAAGCGCTGGAAAACTTGGACAAAAGATAATGACATAACAATATGTTACCGGAATGAATGATTACATGAGGCATCATCAAAACGATGCAAGTACAGCATCACAATGACACAAGGCAAGGCAAGTGTCACTTGAATGCCGGGAGTCGGGGCAAGGAGCGCCTGAATGATTCAATTCAGGACAACTACTTTTCAAATGACACACAGCAGACACATCATCAAAGCAGAAATTGTTAGTACGAAGGGATCTCCTAATTTGAAGTGCTACACATTTGCATTTCACTAACTCGATAAATGCCCAATACTCAATCTGTATTAGCAACATTGTTGCCCTCACAGCCCACACCTCCTGTTTCTCATGGAAATCGTAAATTCCCACAGGAATAGGGCCCACCATCCCTCCTGTATTTTATAGCAAATGTTGTCTTGTTTGTCAGGTGTATCGTACCTGTCTTTTTTTTAACTTTACCAATTTTACCCGTGCACCGAGCTGCACATTGTGTTGGTGTGTTGGTGCTTTATACAATAATTGTAACAATAATAATAATATTAATAATAACAATATAAGAGGATAGATGAGACAGCACACATACAGAAAAAAAGAATCCACTGTTGCTCTTTAGTGTGATAATTAAAGAACCAGAAGAATGATGAAGAGTCACCCATGGACTGGTGGATCGAAATCGTCTGAAGACTTGACCCCCTCCTAACCCCCTATAGAATTTAATCCAGGTCACCTGACCTCACATTACTACAAAGTAACATGGCAGTCCAGCAGAGGAGCCATGTGGTAAAGGTGGAGGAACACAAGATGACCACAACAATGTCCTAACCAGGCGAAATAATAAACATAAAAAAGAAGAAAGTGTCAGAACCTTTCAGTGAGGTGAATAGTAGACACTGCAAACTAATATGAGAGGCTGAGAGGCCTATACAAACACTAGTGTATATTGGGGAGCCAAGTATAGTATATATATATATATATATAAAATAGACATGTCCACAGCCAAAACATTAGTTTCATTTCGGATAATTTCTTTTGTTTTATTTTTTTTTTGTTTCGGATCATTTCATTCAATTTTTTTCCATTTCGGGTTGTTTGATATGTTACCATGATTTGTATTTTGGACCGACCCAAAAATTTGGACAGCCTGTATTTCGCTTTTTGGGTCTATTCGTTTTTTTGTTTTTTTTCTGTTAATTCGTATTTTGGATTTATTTATTTATAAAGGATTTTACCAGGAAGGATACATTGAGATTTCTCTCGTTTTCAAGTATGTCCTGGGTTCAAGAACATTGAGTGGTTACAGAAATACAAAATAGCAAAATGCAAGATATTAACACAAAACCAAATATACAGATTAACAGAAAAATAAATATGTAGGAAATATAGTCACTATGTTACATGTTTAACCCCTTAGTGACCGGGCGGTTTTACACAAATCCGTCCTTTAGTGACCGCTGCTGTTTTTACGTTTCTGCGCTGTTAGGGTTTAGGTCAAATTTTCCTCTTACTCGTTTATTCAACTCACACATATTATACACCCTTTTTCCCGCCATTAAATGGACTTTCTAGAAATACCATTATTTCCATCATATCCAATAATTTACTATAAAAAAAATATGAAATATGATTAAAAAAATGGTAAAAACACACTTTTTCGTAATTTAATCCCCTAAAGCTACAACCACCAATAAAGACCCCGGCTAAATAGTTTCCAAATTTTATCCCGAGAATAGAAATACCCAATTTTTACATGTTTTTACCTTTTAACCCTTTCACTGCTGAGCCAGTTCATCTATGTGCGCTGCGCTCATTCTGACCATTTTGTGCTAATTATTTTGAGATGTCAGCCTAGGTCCTATTTAATTAAACCCCCCCCAGACAAATTTTTTTTTAAAAAAAACACATAATGCTAATTATTTTTATTATTTTTTTTGTTTTATTTTTTATTTTATTTTTAAACCAAACCTGGTTATGTTTGGTATCATTTGAAAGGCCATGATCAGGCCTTTCAAATGATGTCAAATATGACCATCTAGCTGCCATGGATCGGGAGATAAAGGGATCCTTAGGATCCCCTTATCTCTACATGGCAGCTAGATGGTTAACTGGCCCACTGACATCCTCACACATATGGTGAGGTTGTCAGTGGGTGGGGGTGGACCTGGAGGCTAGGCTGACATCCAAGATGTCAGCCCCCCTCCAGGTTCGAATCACGAATTGGCGCCGCAACGTGATCCGGCGGCGAAACGGTTAATGCCATACACCGCTGGAAAGGGGAGGCTCTCCCCTCTCCAGCGGTGCAAACGGCATCTCCCTAGCTTCAATGGTTGGGGAGATAGAGGGCTCCGAAGGAGCCCCCCCCTCCCCTCCATTGAAACACATGGGGGCACCTTCTGATGACGTCACCACGCAGCGTGGCGACGTCATCAGCCTCGCCTGCCCATGTAAATCACATGGGCAGGCTTCCTCCCTGTCAGACCGCCGTGGGATCCGACGAGGGAGGTGAGTATCGGGCGGGAGGGGGATTTGGCGCCGCTGACGTACCCTGTACGTCATCGGGTCTAAGGGAGACCCGAACACAGGACGTACAGGGTACGTCAGCAGTCGGGAAGGGGTTAAAGGTGCATTCTGTATTGAGGTATGTTAATAGGGAGCTCTTAAGGGACTTTAGACTGGGGGAAGATTTGATGGCATCTGGGAGGTTATTCCATACTTGACGTGCTCTGTAGGAAAATGAGGATCGAGCCACTTTCTTTTTGTATTGTGGTATTGCAAGTAAGGTGCTGGTCCTGGATCGGAGGTTATAGGATGAGGGAACTGCTGGGGCAAGCAATCTATTCAGGTAGGGTGGTAGCTTCCCAGAAAAGCTCTTTTAAACACCAAGTTGGAAAGGTGAAGGGTGCGTCTAGAGTCCAGTGATGGTCAGTTCTTTTAACATGTCACAATGGTGGGTCATGTAGTTACATTGTAGCACAAAGCAGCAGAATGAGTTATACAATGTAGTAAGTTTCTGGAGGTGTGTTTGTGGGGCGGCTGCATACACTACATCTCCGTATTCAATGGCTGGCATAAGCATTTGTTGTACAATCTGCTTTCTTACCGCGGGGCTCAGGCAGGGTTTGTTTCTCTACAGGGCACCTAGTTTGCGGTAGAGTTTAGATGAGAGTTTTTCGATGTGGGGGTAAAAGGATAGATTTGGGTCTAACCACATACCTAGATATTTGAGAGAAGTGACTGTAGTCCGCGTGCCATTTGATCTTGTCCCCACACATAGATGGGGTTTTTGCAATTTGTGTAGTTTGATTGATTAGTTTATTCAGACAGCCGGTGTTTCGTTTTTTGGGTCCATTTGTTTTTTGTTTTTTATTGTTAATTCGTATTTTGGGTTGATTAGTTATTTAGTTTTTAGTAGTTATCGGAATGTGAAATGGATTAATTAATTACTTAATGGGTCATTCACAGAGCACCAAAATGTTGCACTTCGGGGAATCAAATTTCCCCACAGTGCGGTGATTCACAATTCACCACAGGGTCCCCAAAGTGCAGGGAATTGGCCGCCGAATGCTAACCCGACGCAAACCCGTCGCCAACTCGCCGGACATCCATCACAAACCCGCTGGAGGGCTGCCGACAAGCCACCAAGAACATCGCTGACCTGCTGCAGAAGGAAGCCGACAAGCCGCCAGATGGGTAAGAAAACAAACAAACAATCCGATTGAAAGTGTGAAAATTTAAACACTGTTTGCAAAAAAACTACTGAAAGAAAATGTCTGAAATTTACATATAAGATCCTATGAATGATAATAAAAAGGTCTGTTACAGAAAAAAGAAAAAACGCTATTAAAAGAAAAACGGGAAAGAAAATTCAAGAAAAAATCCCGAAAAATGTCTAAAAGAGCCTAAAAAAATAAAGAGACTTTTTACAGCAGATTAAAATAATCAATGGTTTATTAGATATTGGATAAAAACAGGAATATTTTTAACATTGAAGCCTATGGGGTTTGCCTGAATAAATCTGCCAAATGAAACCACCGAACAGCAGGGCACTTCGGCAACTTTTCACTGCTGTTCGGTGTTCTCTGAATAGATTAACCATTGCTTCTCTATGGGGGATTTCACTGCCGTCAAATAGGCAACGTATTTGCTGACAATTCTCCAAAATTTGGCAAACTGCCTGCTCTCTGAATCGCTGAATGGCCTCGAAATGTCACCGTACGGGGAAATTCCCTGTTTGACATTTCAGGGCCAGATCAGCTCTCTCTGAATAACCCTGATAGATTAGGGTAAGAAAAAAAGTAATCCCCCTTCTCCGGAGCGGCGAGGGGCTTCTGTACCTTGGTTTTGAATAGGTTTCAGCACAAAGGATACCCTGTGGAACGCGGTCAGACTGAATGAAAGAAAAAACATTGCGTTCAGCAAAGAAAAAAATCCTTGTTGTTTTAAAATAAACTAGGAATCCAAAGATTTCACCAAAAAATCCTGAACAATGCCTAAAAAATCCCAATAAATAAAAAATAAAGAGACTGTTTGCTGCAAGTGAAAAGAATAAATCGTTGAATATATATTTAGTAAAAATGGGGATTTTTTTTACATTGAAACCTATAGTATTTGCCTGATTAAACCTGTCAAACAAACCACCGAATATAAGGATTAAAAATTAGGGTTAGACGCTAGGGTTAGAAATTCTAACCCTAATTTCTAATCCTAACTTCTAACCCTAATTTCTAATCCTAACTTCTAGAAATTAGGGTTAGGGTTAGAAATTAGGGTTACAAATAAGGGTAGGGAAGCTACGGTTAGAAATCAGGGTTAGACTTTCTAACCCTAATTTCTAATCCTAGCGTCAAACTCTAATTTCTAACCCTGATTTTCGGAGGTTCGTTCGGCAGGTTTAATCAGGCTATTGCTTTAGGTTTCAATGTAAAAAAAGCCATTTTTATTATTTTTTTCCTTTTGGATCATTTTCGTTCTGGTTTTTATCATTTTTGGATAATTTTTCGTTATGTTACCACGATCTGTATTTCGGAACAATTCGTTAATTCGGACGGCCGAGTTTTCGTATTTCAGAAATGCTTCTGAAATACGAATCAGCTAATTTTCCTCCGAATTTTGATTCGGACCGAAACGCACATGTCTAATATATAATCATCTTATGTTCCTCCCCAATACAACACGTCTCCGATGTTGGGATTCCATGTTACTTAGTAGGATAATTACACAAATAAATTTTATAACATTGAAAGAACGCATGATCAGAAACCAAGTGCACCTGATATAAAAAACTTATCTATATAAACTAACGAATATTTGGATTATAGAAACATAGAAACATAGAAAAATGTCGGCAGATAAGAACCTTTCGGCCCATCTAGTCTGCCCAATTACATGGATACTTTACCTGGATTTATCTTTTGTTTAGGATAGCCTTATGCCTATCCCATGCCTGCTTAAATTCAATCACTGTTTTGACCTCTACCACTTCAAATGGAAGACTGTTCCATGTATCCACCACCCTCTCAGTAAAATAATGCTTCCTGATGTTACTTTTAAACCTTTGCCCCTCTAATCTAAGACTATGTCCTCTTGTTTTGCTACTTTGTTTCCTTTTAAATATACTCCCTTCCTCTACCTTGTGGATTCCCTTTACGTATTTAAATGTTTCTATCATATCTCCTCTGTCTCGTCTTTTTTCCAAGCTGTACATGTTAAGATCATTAAGCCTTTCCTGGTAACTTTTCTCCTTCAAGCAATTCACCATTTTAGTAGCCCTTCTCTGAACTCTCTCAAAGAGAGATTATGAATGCATGTACTTTGTTTTTCATGGTCTCTAATCCTAAAGGTCCATTTGTGTTTTTAGTGATCTCTCCGATGCGGAGACTGAAAGTACTTACAGGAAGTTAATTCGGTGCATGTATAATGTCACGGCCAATTGCAGCTCAGACACTACAATGGCGTTAGTAAATATAGTTAAAGGTTGGATCAATGCCTTGCATGAACAAGGCCCCAAGGATTCATAGAAAATGTACACAAAATGTAGATTTTAAAGCCTACTACATATGTATGTTTTGTGTTAACATGAAATGTCTTCTTTAAGAGATCAAGCGCACTTTGAATGTGTAAACATTTCCTTTACGCTGCTTGTAGAAAAAAATTAAAATGGACAAGAAAAATAGAGCTGATGACATAATGTTATAAATAGATGATTAATTCCATTTCCTAGAATTTTTATTGCTGCAGCAGAAAAGCTCTATGAGTGTTTTGAATGTTGTCTTGCTCTTAGATTAGTGTTTCAAACCTTATCCTTTTATCCTCGGTACATATGGTTTTACACATATTTATTTGCTTTGTTAATATGACAATAGCAAATAGCTCAGTCGAGCATTACTCATGTTGTAAAGTATGTAATTATTTAGTATATAAGGATGTTGTTGAGGAAACGGTATCATCCTCTAATTTGGAAATAGATTACCTAACGTTCAAGTTCTTGGCCATCGTATGAATTTCCATTAGTGAGTCCAACACGAAGACTAAGGGAATTCGATCTCCCTTCTAAATTTACCTAGAAACCACATTTGGAGACACCAGCCAAAATGTGCTTGGAATTATTCATTTGCTTTACTTTATAATAAATCACCCTGTCATTTATGAGTCCATTACAAACACAATTGTTAAAATTTGTAGCTTTTTAGAAAAAAAGGATGAATTATTTCAAAAAGCACCATTATAGAACAGGAACCCAGAGAACTATGTTGTTCAATAATTTCCCACAAATGGAATGGTGCAGTAGTCCTCCAGGACTCCCTAATTGTCAAATGGAATGGCAGTGTAGTCCTTCAGAGATCCTAGTAGCCAAATGGAAAGGCACAGTAGTACTCCAGGAATCCCTAATAGTCAAATGGAATGGCGCAGTAGTCCTCCAGCAATCCTTAGTAGTCAAATGGAATGGACCAGTAGTTCCTCTGGAATCCCTAGTGGCCAAATTGAATGGCATAGTAGTTCTCCAGGACTCTCTAATTGTCAAGTGGAATGGCACTTTAGTCCTTCAGAAATTCTAGTAACCAGATGGAAGGGCACAGTAGTCTCACAAGAATTCCTAATAGTCAAATGGAATGTCGCAGTAGTCCTCCAGGAATCCCTAGCTGTCAAATGGAATGGACCAGTAGTCCCTCTGGAATTCCTAGTAACCAAATGAAATGGCACAACAGTTCTCAAGGAATTCCTAATAGTCAAATGGAATGTCGCAGAAGTCCTCCAGGAATCCCTAGTAGTCAAATGAAGTGGCCCGGGAGTCCCCCCGGCAACCCTAGTAGTCAAATGGAATGGCATTCTACGGATGCTACTAGGGATTCCAGATGCTTCTAGGGATTCCAGATGCTACTAGGGATTCCAGAAATACTACTGTGCCATTCCATTTGACTATTAGGAATTCCTGGAGGACTACACCGTAGTCCTCCAGGAATTTCTAGTAGCCAAATAGAATGGCACAGTAGTCCTCCAGGAATCGACAATAACCCAAATGGAGATAGGGTGTCAGCCCTCTTCCCAATTCTTGAGTGAGAATGCTTGCCTATTTGTACCACCCACTGTAAGTTAATTATGATACTACCCTGTTTCCCCGAAAATAAGACCTACCCCGGAAATAAGACCTAGTGTGTTTATTTGATAACTGGTAAATTATAAGACCTATCCCGAAAATAAGACCTAGGGCAACTTGAAGAGTCGCGGGAGAGAATCAGTTATACCGGCGCCAGAGGAAGCGAGGCAGCAGTGGAGGGAGCAGAGCTACATAAGGCTGCGGTCACACGAGTGTTCTTTGAGCAGAAGGAACATCCGTGAAACTGGACGTTCCTTCCACTCTGATGCCAGTGTGGCTACCTCGCCGAGCGCAGTTAGTGCACTCAGCGTGACACAGTCCGATCCTCCTATTGAGGATCATGCTTTGAAGCCCCGTCTGCGTCCATCATAGCTGTTTGACGGGGAGGCTGAAATCACGTCCGGTAGTAGTGCACGCAATTCGTGTGCACGCTGCACCATGTGACCCACCACCTCCAGCCTTCACAAAGCTGCAACGGGCGCAGGGAAGTGTGGTTACATGGACACACTCAGTGCGTTCCTTCTGCTCAAAGAACACTTGTGTGGCCGCAGCCTTAGCCGATGCTTCCTCTAACGCCAGCTTCTGTACACTATCAAAAAAAAAACACCAACATAAAAAATAAGACCTACCCCGAAAATAAGACATAGTGTGCTTTTTGGGGGCCAAAAAAATATAAGACAGTGTCTTTTTTTCGGGGAAACACGGTATTATATTTATTCTTATGCAACATATTTTCTTCAAAAATAAATGTTTTTCTCCCCAAGTTTATTGTTTTTTAATTAAGCAGAAACAATTATTTTATATTCCATAGAGATTTTATAGATAGGGTTTACCTTGTTCAGAATGTTTCCTACTGTATTCTGTCTATTCTTTGGAGAAAACAAATACTTGAATTCTTCACTTCAGAGTCAGAAGCAACTAATTCCCTTTGAGTTTTCATGAATGCATGGGTAATATTTTTCGTTTAAGTTCAGGTTGTTTTGTAAAATAAAATTAATGAAAGAGGTAATTTGCACCTTCTTTGATGATCATATGAGAAGGAGTAAAGTCTACTGTGCAAGATGGATGGCTACGATGCACATAATTTAGATTTTTCACTTCTTGTGATGCTCCAAAAGAGATATGACTGTGACAAAATTGATTCTACATAAAAAATGGCAGATACATTATCACTGTTTTTTTATTTTCTTTTTCACGGTTAATTTGTTAATTTTTGACTTATTGTTAGTTATCTATGATGCATATTATCAAAATACCAAATTTGACAAATTAATAGTTACATGGAGGTTGTAAACCGTTCAGCTTCAGTTTTTTTTAGAATCTAGACCTTTGTTGCCACAGTCAAAAAAAAATAGAAATATTTTGAAAAAAATAGGGAATGAAAAGCAACAATAAATAGAATAATCTAACAGTTCAGTCTTTAATAAACCAAATGAAGATGCGGTGACATTCCATTCACAAGAGAAATAGATCAATAAGCATGTCAGTGTTGAAGCATCTCACTGCCTCTTCAGTACTGGGAAATCTCCTGGACAAGCAATGCAGGAACTCATCAGCAACTTTGCAAAGGTCTCAGAAGGATGGTACAAAAAATTCTTCTGGAAATTAATTTACAAGTTTTTAACTCAAGGCAGAGTTCACATTTTAGAATTTGGATAATTTTAACTTGGCACCTCCATATTGGATTTTTTTCATAATCCATTTCATGAACCCAGGACATACTTGAAAATGAGAGAAATCTCAATGTATCCTTCCTGGTAAAATCCTTTATAAATAAATAAATAAATTAATTAATTAATCCTGGTTTCCGAGTTCACTGTTACACCTTGGCTATTCACGACTCCATCATCACCATCATTGAGGGTTTATAAACCTTGTCGCATTTCCAAAATGCTGCCTCCACACTGGCTGATCTTGATCCATAATTACAGATGAACATTGCATTGCTCGTTTAAAGAAGAAATTCTACTGCCTGGCCAAAACAGAAGTCACACACTCTAGAATTTGGTAGAACCACCTTTTGCTTTGATTGCGGCACACATAAACCGTAGTATCTTTTTGATAAGCTTATGTAATGTCACAACATTTATTTCCATCCAGAGTTGGATTAATATGTGGACAAGATCTTGTATTGATGAAGGGAGAGTCAGAGCCAGGGTCGGTGCAAGAATTTTTGCCAACAAAGGCAAAAGGCCATTTTGCCACCCCACCCCCAAACCCCAATGACTAATCCACATACTTCACTATCCTCTATAATCTCTACACACGTTAACTTGCACAAGTTTACTGTACTTCGCGCTTCCTATACTTAACATGGGGAGTGCAATCAGTAGCTAGAGTTTCGATATGTAATGTATTACAAAGTCTTAGCACTAATTACCACAGGGATGTTCAAGGCAAAATTTTAGCTACACCTAAAAGCTGCCGCTAAATGATTCTGCATTTGCAAAATCATTTAGCATCCCCTAAAACCCCTCCCCCCCAGAATAAATCCCATACTCACCTCTCATTACGCGGCGAGAATGGTGGCCCGATCTGCCGCTTCTTGTCGCCGTAAGCAGTGTGAGACTAGGAAGAAATAGTTCCCAGTCTCCCTATGCGCTAACTCCACAGGTCTGCGCCATCTAGTGAGAGCAAGATCGTGTAGGACTCGCAGCCCGGAAGCGCAACCCTCCATGGAGGTGATACTGGCAGCAACGTGGAAATGCTGCTATCGCGAGTATCCCAGTGGTTAGCGCTGCTTTCTGCGGCGAGGTGCTGAGCTAGCGCCTACCCTGGGATATCACGCTAAAATGGGGATGCTAGGGGGAAACCTGCAGATTTTCCCCTTTTAACATCCCCATTTTAACACACACTAGGGAACTGGGCCCTCTGTGTGTCATTGTTACTGCAAAGAAAACACCAGGTCTTAGTTAAACTTTGTATAGTGCCCTCACAAAACCTGTGTCTGGATCTGCCTCTGTCTTGGACTTGAGCAAAAAGAAAAATACTCTAATAGAACAATAAGTGGAGATAGCAGCTGATTTTGGTTTATTTACCATATGTCTGTGTGGTGCTTCTGGATCAGTCCAAGTGTCAGTATAATTAAATGTATTGCTTCGCTTACATATAACTACAGAAACAAATCCTGCCCGAGCCCCGCGGTAAGAAAGCAGATTGTACAACAAAAGCCTATGTCGGTCATTGAATACGGATATGTACTGTATGCAACTGCCCCGCAAATGCACCTTCTTAAACTTACTACATTGTGTAACTCATTCTGCCTCTTTGTGCTACAATGTAACTACATGACCTACCATTGTGACATGTTGAAAGAGCTAAACTGGCTGTTGCTGGAATCTAGAAGCACCCTTCACCTTTCCAACCTGGTGTTTAATAGCTTTTCTGAGAAGTTACCACCCTACCTGAATAGACTGTGTAGCGCTGTGTTTAAAATCTTACTGTGGCAGTACCTATTTTTGGCCACCGGAGGGAGACAAGCGCGATCAGAGACACTGAACTTTGGGACTACATTTCCCGGCGTGCTTTGCAAACAGACAGGAAGTAGGTGGGACACAGACGCTGTACATCCTGAGCCTCGTGGAGAACGCGCCAGAGCGCGCCAGGGAGTGCATGGAAGAGGACGCAGTGCTGCAGAGCGGAACCCTGACCAGGCCGGAGCGCAAGTGTGGCCTATCTGAAGTTGAGTGGGGTTATCCTGCCTTGCCAGAAGGAACCTTACCCACCGACCATCACCACAAGTGTTATCCAGACAAGCTGAGGACCCCGAGTGAGGAGTACCACGAGTCCAATGGATGGGAGAGCAGGCGGTAGCTGGACAAGTCCGGGCCGGAACACAGAGAGCCTAAACATCGATCCAGTAGCCGGTATCCCAGCGCAGAGACCAGCGGGGAGACGTCCTGGGTCAGCGGAGCCTTGGATCAACGGATGGGTGAGAGGCCTCCAAGGCCAGTTCTTCAAAGCTCAAGCACGCTGTTGTTTATTTCTGAAACCCACAGGGCCCCAACTTGACTAGACGAAAACATCGCTTAAAAGATTCACTGGCCAGTTGAATAGTACCCGGGTACCATAACACACACATACACTCACAATTCGGGACTTAACCTGTTCGGGACTCACTCCCTAAGATCCGAAAAAGGGGAAAAGATTCGCATCTTATTTTGTATTTTTCCGCTGCGCGTTTCTCGTAATTACGAACCATTGTATTTATTTCTGCTCGGTCGCGTTTTTAGAAATACGAAGTCTCGCATTTCTTTTTCCCGCTGCGCGTTTACCGCAATACGAAATACTGTAAATATATCTACGAACACCGTGTCTCATTTTATGCCTTTTACTTCAGTAAACTATATAATTTATAAAATCCACAATGGTGCTGGAGTATATTTATTCCCTAGTGCGGGGAGACTGACCCGTGGTTCATTTTCAGCAGCTCCTCCGGGAGTGAGCGCTACAACTGCTTCCCCTAGCAGTTCCCTCATCCTATAACCTCCGATCCTGCACCTTACTTGCAATACCACAATACAAAAAGAAAGTGGCTCGATCCTCATTTTCCTACAGAGCACCACAAATATGGAATAACCTCCCAGACGCCATCAAACCTTCCCCCAGTCTAAAGTCACTTAAGAGCTCCTTACTAACATACCTCAATACAGAATGCACCTGTAAACATGTAACATAATGACTATATTACTTACATATTTATTTTCTGTGTTAATCTGTATATTTGTGTTTTGTTTTTTAATATCTTGTATCTTATTACTTTGTTTTTCTGTAACGACTGTAACATTTCAATGTTCTTGAACCCAGGACATACTTGAAAACGAGAGAAATCTCAATGTATCCTTCATGGTAAAATACTTTATAAATAAATAAATAATTATGTGTATTGCTTAAGACGTTGACCAGGTGTTTCCAAAACCTGAAAAACACAATTTGTCTTGCTTCAGGCAAAAATAATGAGAAGAGAGACTTTTTTTTGTCTCTGTATAAACATACTGTATATCTCACTAAGCTGCGTCTGTGATATAAACATTTTAAGCATACTATCATAAGGTAAATTTGTGCATTCAGCGTACACATGCTTTTATTATGGCTGCAGGTTTTTCCAGGTTGAGCCAAGAAGCTAATAATATAAATATTATATGAATACGTACACTTACTGGCTAAGTCATTACATATTTTGCTTTGTCAGCTTTATTAAGTTATTTGAGCCAAATATTTGGACTGTTTTGCTGTGAACAGACACAGCTAGAGAAACTCCCTAAAGGACACAACATGCACTATATAACACTGTGATTAGTTCCAGGAACAAATAAAAATCAGTGTTAATGCATTGTTCCAAGATGTTTATCCATTTCCACAGAGCTGTAGGAGAGCAACTTTCCTAAATACTTATGAAGTGAGCAAAGTTACAATACAGGGAACATGTATATAAGGAGAATGGAGAAAACAACATTCTCTGAATATTATACTTGTTTTCTTAACTGCTGCTTTTTACTGTAATACGTTTTGCTACAATCCAAAAAAACTGTTTTCAGTTGAGCTGCAAACCTCAATTGCGGCTCAGCTGTTGTGGCAGGTTACTGTACTTTTGTGCTTCCATTACTTTGCGCAGCAAACGCATATGGTTTTGGGAGTTGCAGAATAAGAAGCAATTCCAATATCACTTGTTGCACTCGTCTGCAGCCACCATATAACCCTTTACCACCGCAGGGCATACCATGCCGTCCCTGTAGCGGGTGGGCCTTGATGCCACAGGGTTTACTGGCAAGTCCCGTTGACTTCAATGGGTTGCATTGGCTCTGCCCGTCAGTCGTGTACGTGCTTCATTGGCTGACGCAGGACTGTCTGAATGCAGACCATCCCCTGCAGCCAATAACACTGCATAGGCAGGCCAGAGGAGGGGCCAGCCGTAGCACCTGGCAGCGGGCATACAAGTCCGCCCGACATTAAGGGGTTAAAGGTTTTCTGGGATTCAAAAGTTGGTGTTTAGTGATTTTTCTTTTGCCGAGTCACGTAGCAGAGAAAAGTCCACTCCACTCTGTTCTCTTCCACTGTGACGTCTGTCTGGCCAACTTGCTGAGCACAGATACTGCGCTCAGCGCTGCAAGGCTCGATCCTCCTATAGACGATCACGCTTTGCAGCCCCGTCGGACACACGTCGTAGCGCTTCGATGGGGAGGCTTTCAGCAAGGCCGCAGCACGTCCATTGCAGTGTGCGCAATTCATATGAGTACTACAGCATGTGGTCGGCCCGTCGAAGCATCAAAATGGTGCGACGGACGCCGGGAAGCAGGTCATAGTGCGTTCATCTGACCCTGGCCTAAACCAACATCACTCCAAGGTGAAACTGGTCAATATGGCTCACAAACTGATTTTCAAGATGTGTGTTGCATCATGCATATGTATAGCCCAGCCCCTTCGTAAACTTCTACACTCCCTTCCCAATGGCACCAGTTGAAGCCAAAGTTTGGTGCTTGCTGGCCGTTCTATGCTTTACTGCATCCTTGAATGGCACTTTACCACTTCTTCATGGAACATTTCCTTGGCTGGATACTTACCCTCTTCTCCCACACTCCTTTGTCTCTTTAACTTCCTAGATTACCTAATCATGCTCCCTCTTCTCCTGTTGCTGTTGTATCTCTCCTTTTCATTCCAACCTTACTTTCCTCCATGTTATTGGGGAACACTGTTGACTTAGGGGAATCCAGTGAGTTGCACCCCCCCATTTTGCTAGCCTGTGGCTCATTCTGTGTTATTATTTTATTACTCAGTTTGGTGCTTCATTGGCCTTATGCAGGATTTTTAGACAGCTTCTATGTTGGTGGTGAAGACATAATCAGTATAAGAGCATTTATATCTTGGTCCCCATTCCACCTTATTTTTTTAATTAGGAAAAATTGCTATGAGCATCTGAATACGCCGCCATTATGTTTGTGTAGACGCTGTAGGGTTTTTGCTAGGGTCAGACGAACGCAGTATTAGCGTGTGTTTAGCTGCACTTAATCACGGCCGTGCTAGCAGCAAATGACGTCCAATGCCGGACAACATACGAAAAATGGAAAGTGCGGCCGCGCAACGCAAGTGGCAAATGAACGCATTTTTTCAAGAACGTCAAACCGCTAGTACTGACGTACAGAGTGCGCTGCGTCCGCATAGCGGCATGTGTGCGTGATTTGGAGCCGTCAGACGCTGCTCATGTCCGGCCAACATACACCCAAAGTTTCCTGGTTTGGATCCGTAAAAAATCACGGCCGCAATTGCACATCGTATGACCGCTATCGCGTATTCCGTGAAAAAATACAACCATACGTTCGGACGCACTTTTTGACCGTCGACGCGAAAAATGCGTTCGTCTGACCCTAGCCTTATTCAGACAGAGACAATCTGGTCCTGAAATGTCAATGAACAGGAAATCTTCCCATGCGGTGACATTTCGGGCCATTCAACTATTCAGAGAGCAGGCAGTTCACCAAATGTTAGCGAACTGCCAGCCAGTACAGCGCCTGTTCGAAGGCAATGAAATCCCCCATAGAGAAGCAATGGTTAATCTATTCAGAGAACAGCAGTGAAAAGTTGCTGACGTGCCCTGCTGTTCAGAGTTTTCATTCGTCAGGTTTATTCAGACGAACACCATAGGCTTCAATGTTAAAAATATTCCCATTTTTATCCAATATCTAATAAACCATTTATTATTTTAATCTGCAGTAAAAAGTCTCTTTACTTAATGATTTTTTAGGATCTTTTAGGCATTTTATCAGATTATATTTCTGCAAATTTTTTTTCCGTTTTTTTTTAGAATTGTTTTTTCTTTTTTCTGTAACAGACCTTTTTATTATCATCCATAGGATCTTATATGCAAATTCCAAGCATTTTCGCTCAGTTTTTTTGAAAACAGATAGGGTTATTCATAGAGAGGTGAAAACCAGGAGAATGAACAATCTAGACCAAATAGCCGATATGGAAAGTGAGATAAATGAGAGAATTTTTCTGGTTTGGTTATTTTGACCTAGAATTTTCACTTCTCCAGTCATTCTCCTGGTTTTCACCTCTCTCTGAATAACACTGACAGGGCTATTCAGAGAAAGGTGAAAACCAGAAGAACTGGCAGGAGAAGCGAACAATCTAGACCAAATAGCCGATATGGAAAGTGAGATAAATGGGTGAATTTTTCTGGTTTGGCTATTTTGAAGAAAGATTTTCACTTCTCCAGTCATTCTCCTGAGGCTCACCTTTCTTTGAATCGACCTGTTCGTGTTTAAACTTTTACACTTTCAATCGTATTTTGTTTTTTTTTCTTTACCCCATTCGTCAGCTTGTCAGCTTTTTCCGATGCTGGTCTGCGCTGTGATCGGCGGCTTGTTGTTTTTTTGCGGCGGTTCCGGCGGGTTTTTGGTGGGTTTTCGGCGGGTGTTCAGCAGTATTGCGGCAGGATTGCAGTGGGTTTGTGATGGGTTTTCCCTGCGGTGAAAGCTGAATTTACTGGAGTGTGGGGAACTTTGATTCCCCGAAGTGCAGGGAAGTGTGGGGAACGAGAGAGCACCAAAATGTCGGCGACTCTCTAAATAATCCCCTGTATTTTTCTTCTTCATCCGATTTATTTATCATAATGGTTGCTTTGTTGTCTAAATCAAACTTTGCAATCAACAATAACAAAAACATTTTTCTATAATTTTAGTTATTTCCAATAAAAATTATTATGACCTTGTAATTCGTAACCAAAGGCAAAAGCCACAATTAACCAATGAAAAAGGTTTCTGAATGTTAAAACATTAGAGAAAAGATATGCTGAAAAGGTACGAATTAAGGCTAGGGTCAGAAGAGCGTGATTTCTACGGACAGACGAACGTCTGTGCAGTACGGACGTACGTCAGTACGGAAGACACAGTAGTGGCCACACAGTCCGTTTTTTTCACTGACGCATATTTTGACGGATGTAGCAGGAAAAATAAATTAAAAAGCAAAAACGTTTTGTCCGTGAAAAATGCTGGACGTATAAATGCAGTCCGTCTGACCACGTTCCATCACTCACACACAAAGCTATACAGACGTTGCGGGCGCAGCGCACTTTGTGCGGCCGTTCTAGCGGTTGTACGTTCTTGCCTGCCTTGCGTCCGTGGGCCGCGGCCGTTGTGCGTCCGCAGTTCAGTGCGGACGTACTTCGTGTGTCGGGCTCCGATGGGCTTTCTGTCATGCTATCACGGATGTACTTTTAGGTGCAATCACGGATGTGAACACTACGCTCGTCTGACCCCAGCCTCATACAGCTGTAAAAATATTATTCTATCAGGATGTTATCAATCCTTTTATTTGATGCATTGTACGATTGGACCAGAAGTAGAATTTCCTCTAAATAAAGCTTGATAATGAGTTAGAACAGCTGACATAAGCGAATTACTCAATATGTTTCAGATTTCTAAATAAACAGACGTATAATGAAATTGCACACAAATGAATTCCGTAGTTTAATTTGTAATCATAATGCAACGTCTATAAATTTGCTAACGCAAGCAGTTTGTTTAGGCAATTTAGGAATGTTTTCTGACTCGCTGTGTATCCGGTTTTAGTGTGAGATACTTAATGGATGACCAGTTTGTTATTTTTCATTTTCACTACGCAGTCACATACTTGAATGTGCCGTAGACTTGTAATTTTAATGTTACATCACATTTCCTTTTAAAAGGGCTTGCACAACAATCTCTCAAACGCAAGGTTGTGAGTTGCATCACGGAAGATTGTTAGAGCGCTGAAAAAGGAGAGGAAGGTAATAAAACGCTGCTGTTTAAAGTTTATCATCTGGAAAACCCTACAAAAGGGTTAAAAAAGCACTTTAATATCAGACTGCGGTTTGGCTGTTTTTACTTACAAAGTATACAAGTGAAAGAGTGAAACCAAATTACTGTAGGTAAAGCCCTGGGAATTTAATCTCGCCATATTGTCATATTGTACTCGATATATGTTAGTGGACTGAAAGGGTTACTCTCTGCAGTATGATCGCTCAATCTTTAAAACCACAAAAGCTATTTGTGAGACACTAGATAACTAGCAAACATGATTAATAAATCAGCGTTATTTACGTATCTTAGCAGTGCTCAATTTGATGACTCCTCATCTTCCTCCACGTAACATCATATATACAAAAAGGTTAAGGGTGCACTGCAAGAAAGCATAGAATATTCATAGCATAGCACTGCAAAATCTGTATTAAATACCCCTGCTCAATAAATTTGCTCACAAGATATAAAATTCATATAAGCCCATCATATATATACTCAGCCATTGCTGCTCAGTTGCTGGATTCCGCTTGCTGCTTTAATTCGTTACCATTGGACGACTACCAGGTGATTCTTATATGGGTTTCCTTTCCAGGTATTCCCTTTAGTTTGGTCCGGTTCCTCAGCGGCCGTACAGAATTGATTGTTTAAATGATGAATGGGAATAAAAAAATTTGGGTCAATAAAATAAGCAATAAAAACAATAAAACAAGGGGTCTTTGTAAATCCGACGCGTTTCATCCTAGCAGACTTTATCAAAGATGTACCCCCAGTCTGTGCAGCGCTATAAATACGGCCTTAATTGGTCCTTAATTTGGCGCCTTCTCCACCAAGCTCAGATCTATTCTTCCTGGACGTACCCACATTGTCTCGCATTACGTCATTTCCGGTCAAACTTTTTCTTCCTGGATGTGCCTGCATAACTCACGTTATGTCATTTTCGGTCACGTGGTCCCTCCGCTCTGAATGACTTCTGGTTTCGCATCGACTCGAAGTTCCTATCTCCATGCATCCTCCATACAATTTTTTTGTATGTATGATTTGATCACTCAATCTTATCTGAGTAGACACTGCTTTGAGCTCACTCGACCCTCTTTCCCCACTATGGTGTGCTCGGGGGAACAGATTCAGCCCTCCCAGTGCATGAGTTTGTTCCTCTCCAAGACCTCATCTTAGCAAGCAGGACTTTGGGACCTTTGAGAACCAATCCCACCCAATGGTGTCAAAGTCTTCTTGCATTGAAATTCACAGGATTGACTTGCGTGTCCACCTCCCCTGTGTTCACTTGAAATGCTGAGCTGTAAGTATGTCATATCCTGCAGAGATCAAAGAAGGATCAGCGCTGGGATTGCATAACTTTTGATTGAAATCTAAAGGGTTATGATTGGGGCTAACACACATTGGCAACTATTCCCAAGGTAACACTAAAATGAGGACACTAATGAGGAAACTCTGCACCTGCAGTTTTCCTGGTAACATTCCCATTTTAGCGTGAGATTCTGGGGCAGGCTCTGACTCAGCACCTTGGCCTGGAACACAGTGCTAGCGCTGAGGTACTTGTGATAGTGCTTCCCCGCTGCCGCAAGTATCACCTCCTGGTGTCCATAGGACTCCATAGAGGTCTGTGCCTCAGGGCCACGAGACCTTCATGATCTTGCTCCTGCTAGATTGCGCAGCACCCTGGAGCGATCACGGATGGAGACTGGGAACTATTTGTCCCCTGTCTCACTCTCCTCCGTGGAACAAGAAGCACTCCATTCTTGCCGCAGGATGAGGTGAGTATGGGATTTTTTGGGGGGGTTTAGGGGGTGCTTAATGATTTTGCAAAAGTGGAAACATTTAGCACCAGCTTTTAGGTGTAGCTACATATTTTCCTTGGGCATCACGGCGGTAATTAGCGCTAGGACTTTTGTAATTCCTTGCTTATCCTAATGCTAATTAATGATTGCGCTCCCCACGATAATTCTAGGATGAACAAAGTACAGTAAGGTCGCGGAATTTAGCTCAATCACAAATATGCTAAGTGATTTCTTACGGGTTTAACGTTAGGATGGTAATGTGGGGGGCATGTGTTAAAGTCACTTATCCTTATGATAACGCTTACAAATCCAAACACAAACGTTGGCGTTCACTAAGGAACATAGCCTTAGTATAGTATGGGCTATACACAAAATGACCACATGGCTATAATTTAACCCTTTAAATTGTTGTGCCCGGCAGGAGGGAGTTAACGCCTGCAGGGCATATAAGTATGCCCCGCTTGCCGGCCGCAGCAGCAGGCCCCTCCTCCTGCTCGCCTAGTAGCTGATGTGCAATGCACGTCATTGGCTGCAGGGGGATGGCATAGTATGCCCTGCGGCAGGAAAGAGTTAAATGGTCTCTCTAACCCTGGCAAATATCAGGGTTATTCAAAGAGATCTGGATTGTGGCCGAAAGGTAACCGAACAGTGAAATTCAGCGTACGCTTACCTTTCCTGGCCATTCGGCAATTCTAATTCTGAGAGCATGCAGTTCGCCAAATGTTGGCGAATTGCCTGCACATACGGTGCCTGGTCGTTGCCTGTTCGAGGGCAGTGAAATCCCCATAGAGAAGCACTGCTTCATCTATTCAGAGAACACCAAACAGCTGAGAAAGGTTGCCGAAAAGCCCTGCTGTTTGGTGGTTTCATTCGACAGGTTTATTCAGGAGAATCCCATAGGTTTCAATGTTAAAAATATTCCAATTTTAATTTAATATCTAATAAAGCGTTTATTATTTTATTCTGCAGCAAAACGTTTCTTTATTTCTAGATTTTTTTAGGATCTTTTAGGCATTTTTTGGGATTTTTTTGCGAAATTGTTTTCCATTTTTTCTCAATCGTTTTTTCTTTTTTCTGTAACAGCCCTTTTTATTATCATTCATTGGATCTTATATGTAAATTCCAGACATTTTCGTTCTGTAGTTTCTTTGCAAACAGCGTTTCACTTTTCCAACATTCAAGCGTACTTTTTTTTTTCACTCCATTCGTCTGCGTGTCGGCTTTTTCCGGCAGCTGCTCTGCGCTGTGATCGGCGGCTGCTTGAGTTTCTCCGATGTGTTCGGCGGGGTTAATCCAGATGTTTTTGTGGGTTTCGGTGTGCGTTGGCTGGGTTTTGCGTTGAGTGTTCGGCGGGTTTGTGGCGGCTTTTCCCTGCACTACGACGGCCCTGTGGTGCTTGCTGAATACACCGCAGGTTCGCCGAAATGGGATCGCCAAATCACACCGAATTGAAGAGAACGAAAAGTCACCGAACGTGCGGTGACTTTTCGATTCTCTTTGAATAACTGTGTATGTATTTATTTTCTCACAGTGATGTCTGACTAACAAATGCTGACCACCAGCTGCCACTATTTAACCCCCTATGGTCCACTGATTGAAAATTAGGTAGAGAACATGAATATAGGGCCAGTTAACAATTTAGCACAAATAGCTCAAAGAGAACTGAATGTAAAATATAGTTTATTATTCTAACTGCAAACTTTGAAAACATAGAACTGCATTATTTATTTTTTTATCAGAAGAGAGTTATTAAGGGATATGAGAAAAATGACACCCACTCCAGGGTCTGATTGCACAACAGAACGAAACAGAATGTACATATTTACAAATATTTCTCAGACTATTCCAGAGATTACTCAGCACAGCAGCGAGGTTCTCAGCCTGCAAACAAGTGATATCGCTTACTGAATATTTATATCCTCTGGAGTGCTAGTAAATACATTTTGACTTATAGTGATCATTCTATTTTAACTATAAATATTTAGTAGAACATACAGAAAAAAAACACATCATACATGGGATCCTTGCTTTCCTGTGTAAAGAACATGCAATCACAATAATAAAATAATCGGTTTCACCACATTTCTGTAGAAATTAGAAAGGTTAAACACACTAGCCACTATCCGGGGCAGATGATCTATTATGAAACTAATGAAATGCAAGCCACTGGGCCCGTAATTACAGAGGGTCTATGTATGAGAAGGGGTTTTCAACCCCTTCACTACCAAGTGATTTTTGTTAAAAAAATGTTATCCTAACATTTATTTGAAACATGGGATGAGACGTTAACGATTAAATATAGGATAAAAAAGACAATTTGCACAGAAATTGTTAATTTACTATAGTTAAAAAATTTAAATAATGTTAATTTGCTAATTTTAATTTTTTTCATGTATTTGTTTATCCTTTACAGAAATATCATTGAAATGTAAGATTCTGAGATCTAGATGGTGTCCCTTATCTTACATAATTTCATACGGGGTCTATATTATTATTATACAGGCAGAAAATAATTTTGTGTTAGATACAGTAACTGTGATAAATAAAAGTAATAAAAACGGTCAGATCTCCTACTTATGGGGATTTGTAGTGATCATAATGAGATTATTAGTAATGCAGCTTCCACAAAATACCAATAGAATAGAATAATAATAATTGTATGTGACATAATGCCTGTGTATGGAAATTACAATAACACCTTGTATCTGTACTGTACAGGGATTTTCAGTCATTACGAACCCCTGAATCTGTAACGGCGCGCTATGGCACTCACCCCGGATCAGCGTAATTTGGATCCTTTTGGACAGATTTCTTAGATACAGAAAGCAATAAAGACTGCAATACCTATAATCCCAAACCAGGGAGGTAATACAAAATCCTGAATACCACTTCAGCACCAAATGGTTTTGTGGCCAAGAGGTCGCTGATCGAAAGCACATTAACTCTCTGTAAACACATAGAATGACTTAAGACATGAGCATAAGGTGAATCAAGAACAGCGTGGTTATAGATATATTTCAGTGGTCGTGGTACATGAAGCACATATAACTGAGGCAACACCCTTATATTTGTTCTCAAGTGTACAGAGTAGGAACTCACTGAGTTCAGCAGCCTGCAGGGCAGGCCTACAATCAGAGATTGTGATTCTGTATAGCGACTTGGTTTACACAGATACTTGAAGGATAATATATTCAGCAACCTGCAGGGCAGGACTCTAATCATAAAACTTGTGGGTAACAATGCAACCAGCAGGGACATACAACAAACAACTGGATGCCTTGCGATTAAGATTGATGTCAACAGAGACCTTAGGGCGGTAGGTGAGTTTCACAGCCTGGTGGGCAGATCCCAAAACATAAATCATACAGTTTAAACATAAAACAGAATCCTGAATAACGCACAGAACAAACACACAAAGGAATAAGCAGGAGAATCGTCAGTATCCAAGCCGGGTCAAAACGTATAAGGGGACCTCGTACAATAAAGTCGGCAACTAGGTAATCAATATGCAATATTGCTAGACAGCAGGCGATGCGGGAACTTTACTCCACGTCATGGCAACGAGCAGATCCTCTCACCCTGCTTTAAAGGCTGGTGGCTCCTCATCATTATGCCAAGCCCTGCCCCCTCAGATGCCGATATGCCAGCTCTAACAACTGGCAACTGACCAGCCAGCGATGCCGCCGGGTGCCCTGACCCCCCAGGAAGTGCCGCGGGGGGCGAAGACGTAACAGAATCTTATCCCTGTACAGGAGTGAGTGACCCCAGACCTCTCCCTGTATTCTACCCTCTCCCTGGCTGCTGTAATGTAGCAGTAATCTATTTGAACTTTTTGTTACAGTGAGGACCAGGGATCTATGTGCAGATGGTTTTATGTCTCCCCAGGGTGCTTGGAGATCCATAAAACAAAGGATTTAATTTCTTCACAGGGGATACACTAATATTGCTTTAAAAAGGTGTGAAAATTTTCTTTTGATATGCTAATGAGTGCTTTTCAATGCATTATAATGCAAATATTTAGATAACTCGATTTTGAGTGTGAAGGGGTTAACCCCTTCCCGACCACTGATGTACCATGTACGTCCGATCGAGAAGTCTCCCTTAGACCTTTGGACGTACATGGTACGTCAGGTTCTCCTAACCTCCCTCAAGCCCGATACTTACCTCCCTCGCCGGGCACCTGCAGGCACAATGACGTCATTATGGTGCGTGACAACATCATCTCCAGGCACCCACCGGTGCCTGCAGTAAAAATCAGGAAGGGGAGGGTGGGCTCTCAATCTCCCCAACGATTTAAGTTAGCAAAAAAATTGCACCGCTGGAAAGGGGAGAGTGTTCCCTTTTGAGCGGTATGTCTCATTAACCGATTCGCTGCCGGATCGCAATTCGGCGCCAATCGGAAAAATCTTAAATGTATAAGTGTAAAAGAAGTTAGGTTGCAGGGCTAATCGGGCTGTTGTGGAAGACAAGCGACACATGCCATCTAGAGTTTAGAACCTTTCATCCTAGCAATAATTCTGTAACTGATAAACAAGTACATGAAATATAAAAATTAACATTATTGTAATATTTCATTTGAACCAGAAGATTTTACTGCACCTTTTATATTCAAACTACACATCCCATGTTTCATAAAAAAACTTATTATTTTATATTTTCAGCAAAAAGCACATGGTAGTGAAAGGGGTAATTTTTTTTTTACTTTATTGCACAAACACTATTTCAGAAATTTTGCATTAGTATGTAAATGCAAGACAAGTTAGTTGATATTATAGGCTACATAAAAACCCTGTATTGTACATATTTTACCCTACAGTATCAGAAGGAGAGGAGTGGTCATCAAAGTTCAGCCTCAATTTAATTCACTCGATGGCCAAAATAGGCATTTTTTGGCTGTAGTCCAGCCATTCTTCAGTTCGAGAGATTCAGATTTTGGGCTTACTGCCATTTCAATTATAAAATGAAAATCTCTTTTTAAACATTATGGGCCCTATTACATTCTTCACGCAAAAACATATGCGCAATGCGCAAATTTTTGCGCGAACCATTAAATGTTAACGCGCGTTAATTACGCTGGTATTACAATCCTCACACATTTTTCAATCTGTTGAGCAATAACGCGCGTAAAACAGACGCGCAAAAACGTACACACAGCAACGTTGCGCGCAGAAATCAGTGTGCGGACTGGTTTTTTCACGCGCTTCAGCCAATCAGAATTAATTGTCTCACGTTAAGTTTTTGCGCCTGTCAAAGTCAATCTGCACATATATGCTACATCAATAAAAAATGCACACACAACTTCTCAAATTTATTGGTTTGGTATGAGCAGAATGTGTAACTATACTTTGCTGCGTTTTTTTTTTTATTGGCCTGGTGTATTTGGCTTCGGCCAGGTTGATAGAATTTGCCATTAACACCAGCTTTCAGGAGTTGCTAAAATTTTGCGCGCAAAGGCTGTGCGTTGCAATCTGCGCATAGATTGTAATACCATACGTGTACCAGCGCACAAACGCATTTGCGCTCACAATGTTAAGTATAGCACGCGCAAAGTACAGTAAGCTCGCTCGCCCTTTATATGCCTGCAATACATTGTATTCTGTGAGTGCATCGGTACGACTTTCTATCATTGTGCACCACTTGTATGTTCAATATTGAACACCTATTGAACATTCAGCGCCAGTCGCTATTTTTATTTCCAGCACTCCCAGGTATGTATATGTACTTAGATACATATTGATTTCTTTAGGTTATTAATGTGACGTCAGTAGGAAGAGACGTTTTACTGAGAGTGCAAACACTAAACTTCTGTACCCCAATGTGATATCACGTTTTAATTGATTTCAATCGTATCCTGCATGTGACATTTATTTCTTGCATATGACCCTGGGGTTCCAGAATAAGGACCATGGAATTGTCTGGCATCAGAATGATTGAGCAGGCCTGAACTCGGGTGTAGGAGGATGCCACACAAGCCAGGAGAGTAGGAATGATGCTGGGAAGCAGAACAAGCAACAGGGATGGTTCTAAATTAAAGCTGTTGTTTATTCGCAGTGTGCTTATTTATTTACAAATACATTGATGTGAAATCCATTGCTCACTGTCCTTAGAGAGCTTCACCCTTCAAATGAGGTCCAATGAATGCTGAATGCATTTTTGGGGAGGCTGCTTTCCTTGTGCAGAGTAGATTATTCATGGTATTTCCGCTCTAGACTACCCATTAGGGTGGGCTCAGGCTAATGTTAGCATGGTATATGTCTCCTCTGTAATAGCAAACGTGTGCTAAAAATCCTGAAGGCTAATTGGGTTTCCAGGCTGCCGCCTTTTCTCAGCATGTTCAATTCTAGTTTTTCTTCTCAAAAAGTAACAACATATGTACAGAGAAGTACAGAGACATTTTTCTCTTCCTATCTCTCAAATGTGATCAAGAGGGTAAGCCTAAAGACATTCATTTTAATAAAAAAGTCCCTGTTGCAACCGACAAAAATGGATCGAAGTTCGACCATGACAGGTCCATTTTAAACTACTTAGACTTAGTACTATTTTATTAAAACCTTATTTGTACAGTAAATTTATGTCCTTTACGTGATCCTTCCTACAGTGACTTGATTTGTGATTTACATGTGTCCCTTTTCCTTTCTTTGCAGTGCGGATACCTTCACGTTGGCCACAATCTACACTGCCGATGTCTCCTGCTGCTTGTCTACATTGCATATCGAGATTTAAACGTTTAACATTAAAAATCACTTCCCTTTCCTTTCAAGTCACTGAAAAATTAAGTGAAACGCTCACTGATGTGTAGGTGCTGTCTTTTTTCAAAAATATAACTTTCTGTAGAAATGTCTACCGAAGGTTAGATATCCATCTGCTTTAAATTAGCATCCCCCTAGATATGTGTGGAACATGTTGATTTATGGAATAATGCCAAGAGTTGTGTGCACGTTTTTACTCATTGGCCTCCGAGGTTAAACCTTTTAATGCCAGAAGGGATGAGCAATCCAATAAATCAAATATCACTGCCCTGTTTATCTTTAATGAAACTTTAAAGTGGACTCATCTCTGCTGGTTTGTTCTTTTCCTAAGCCTTTCGCAGATAAGAGAAGATGCATATCCATTTGAATGAATTACTTATTTAAAGTTTGTTAAATGTTTTGGTGACATCAAGAGGTCTATGTCTTTGAGTTATCTGTCCGACTACTTGAAAATTAAGCTTTATGTTATGGTGCATTCTTTAACATTATGTTTAGCTGCATGATCTGAAGTAATCTATAGAAAATTTTCGGTTAGTTACAAAACAGTGATTAAAAAAAATAAGATTGGTAAACGTTATAGGGCGTTTTAATCCTTTTTTTTTTGGAGAAAGTATTTTACCAGGAAGGATACATTGAGATTTCTCTCGTTTTCAAGTATGTCCTGGGTGGCGAGTATGTAGCGTTAGGTGTCGTTCCAAATCAAAATTCGAACGAAATTTACTGATTTGTATTTCAGAATCATGTCTGAAATAGAAACATAGAAACATAGAAAGATGCCGGCAGATAAGAACCTTTCGGCCCATCTAGTCTGCCCAATTACATGGATACTTTACTTGGATTTATCTTTTGTTTAGGATAGCCTTATGCCTATCCCATGCCTGCTTAAATTCAATTACTGTTTTGGCCTCTACCACTTCAACTGGAAGGCTGTTCCATGTGTCCACCACTAGCGAATCGTTTCTATACGAAATGAAACGAAAATGAAACGGAATATAACGAATTGATTCCGTTTCTGTGAATCAATTTGCTATTTTGTTTCAAAGATGCAGCAGCACCATGTCCCTGTCCATTGGCCGTGGTGCTGAATCTGTTGTATTCAGTACCACGGGCCATGGACAGTGCCGTGATGCTGTTCGGTACAGTTCGACGGCAGTGAAATTCCGCATAGACAAGAAATGGTTAATTTATTCAGAGAACCCGAATAGCACCGAAATGTCAGTGATTTTCGGTGGTTCGTTTGACAGGTTTAATCAGGCAAATCCCATAGGTTTCAATGTAAATAATATTCCCCGTTTTTATTAAATATTTATTCAACCGTTTATGCTTTTTCACTTGCAGTAAAAAGTTTTACTTATTAATTTTCTTTAGGCATTTTTCAGAAATTTTTGGGAAAATTTTTGGATTCCTAATTATTTTAAAACAGCAAGGTTTTTTTCTGTGCAAAACGCACCGTTTTTTTTTCTTTCCTTCAGTCTGGCTGCATTCAGCGGGTGCTGTTTTTGGGGCTCCGGAGCCCCGCGGAGCTGCTGTCCTTTGTGCTGAATAGGTTTCAGCACCAAGGACAGGGGGATTACGTATCTTTTTTTTTACCCTAATCTAAATAATTAATTCATCTGTTTCACATTCCGAAATAGCTAATAAAAATGAAATAACTAATAAAAACGATATAACGACTCACCCAAAAATTGGTGTTAACCCGTTACAACCTGGGCGGGATTATGTGGTCCTTCTGGCAGGGGCTCATAAACGCCACACAGTGGCACAGCACACCCTATAGGTTTCTGGTAACTCATATTGCCCGCCTCCCTTCCCTGTAGCTAACGTCTTTGGCTGCAGGGGGACTGCCTGAGAGCCAAAACATCTGGACCACCAAGGTTGAGCATCTCTGTTTTTAAAAAAAAAAAAAAAAATACTTTATTTGAAAGAAAGCGAGATACATACATGGAGACAGGAGTACGGGCAAACAAGCCCCTCAGCATAAAACAGGCAGCATCTTACAATTTCCAGGTTTTTCAAGTTCTAAGTTAAAGATAGAGAAAGACCAGACTAAAGAAAGAGAAAGTAAAGAAAGCGAGAGAAGAGGGGGAGTGTGGGGGAGAGGGGGGGCATGCGGGGTACCCAAACAGCAACAAATTGTAAACATGTTAACCATATACAATTCAAGTGTCCGCGTGGATCAACCATCTATTTTGGGGAATCCCAAGAGTTCCATATTTTAAGATATGAAGGCATGACGTGGTGGACCCTGGCCGACAGCTCATCCGTTAGCTGCACATGGTCCATGATCTGGAGGATACGCCTCTGAGGCGGCAGAGACATCTGGACCGCCAAGGTTGAGCATCTCTGTTTTAATGGTTTCCTATCATTATGATTCGAGCTACCAATATAGCTAATACTTATATCAGTTCTCGATAGTGTTTTTGGACTAAATTGGGTAAAATGACAGGTGATTCTCTCTTGTCTTTAACACTGCAATAAAGCAATAGCTGAAGGAATGTGCTTTTTTAAAAATTAAAATTTTCCTTGGTATCTGATTGGTCTGGACTGCAGCAGGAATCCTCTCCTAAGCGTGTGATACAGCGACACATTCTCTTGGTTGAATAATAAGGCTGACATCGCCAAAACAAGTCTAATAATGAATAATGAGTTTTAAAAATAACAATTTCCATAATTGTATCCCAACTTTACAATAGCAAGCGTCCTAAATAAATTAAAATAAAAAAACTCTGGTATATTTTATATTTTTATAATTTAAAGACCTGTAGAACTGAACATAAAATACACGACTTTTTCTATTGCCAAACTATTCTAGTGCAAAAATAATGAGATAAAATACATACATTTTGTGAAAGAAGGTACCTTTGAGATTTGAGAAATGCTTGGCAAATGTTACTGTGCAAAAAAAAAAATACAGTTGGGAATCTTTATTGAAAGCAGCATAGTTTATTTTTTTTCCAAGTGAATATATAAAATAAACAGGCTGGGGCTTTATTATTACTGTTAGTATGGGTATCCGATATCACAGACAATGCTACCAAAGGAGAAACAAAGACAACATGACACATTTTTTTTAAGAAACCCGTAGACAGTACTACTTAAAATATGTTCATGGGTAATATATAAAACAATATGATATTTATTGGTCCCCACCACAAATGCCGTAAAGTCCAGTCAATTAAAGCAAAAAATTAACTGGAAGTAACAAGGCCCTGTAATACGCAGTTCATATGAGAAATACATTGTTATTTTGATGTTATGTTTGGACTCAGATTTATAACTGGATATTAAAAAGTTTTTAGCATGGTTTACAAGGGGGAATGTACACATCTGTTTTCGCTTTGGCTTGGCTAAAGAGTGATGGGGCGCGTGTGCAGATACTGATGTCCCCCATTTACCTGGCAAGGACGGCAGATTTACACATTTAAAACCACATGGGGTACTCCCAGTGCAGACAACATTACATACACTACTGAAAATAGAACATGCAAAACATACCCTATTTATAAGTTTAATTGGCCATTTAAACATTTATTAAAAGGTACAAAAAATGACATCATAAAGGAATTTATATTTAAAATACACATGTTAAGGGTCAGTAATGCTATTACATGTATTGTTTTTATGACTAACACAATGATCGGTATGTATGTATGTTTATTCATGGAAATAAATAGAATGAGGTAAGGGTGAGATCAATGTTGAAGTCCCATCTGAAACACTTCCATGGGTTGTACCACTGATAGATAGATGTGTCGAATATCAAATGGTCCTACTAGTGGTTGGGAAAGAATTCAGCTGTAGCGCTAAGGGACTAATTATAGCAGAGCAAGAACGGCAGATGTCTACCACAGACAGACAAGATCCCAGATGCAGACTGTGCAATTAGGCCCCCCCCCCAAAAAAATTGGGGCATAATATGCTGGTGTAAATTGTTATCAAAATCATATTATTGTCATGAATATCTATGATCCCTACATGCAGAAAATCTGCGGTCACACTGCCTGTCTTTAGATAGCCGGATTGCTAGGTACAGGACAGGCCGACAAAACAAAGGAAGTAGGTTAACCAGGATGAGAAGTCAGAGCCAGGGGTTAAATGCCAGAATGGGTAGTCAGACAGAGCCAAGGGTTCAAGCCAGAACGGGTAGTCATACAAAGCCAGAGTCATACACAGGAGAACTTAACAGTAAGATATCAAGGAACGGACTGAGGAGGTTAAACCACAACAGGGCAATGGGCTGACTTCACTTCCGTTTTTTAATCTGGTGGGCACCGCATCATCATGCCGTGCCACGCCTGAGTCACCGACTGGAGGGCGCAATTGCCAGCTATTTCACTTGGCAGCCAGCCAGTGAGAAGGGAGGATGCTTCTGCCAGCCACCGGGTAGAACGGGGACGTGTCAGGTATATACAGAGATGCGCATGTTTGGGGGTAGCACATATGCATTTCTGGGTTATATGGGGTGGATATAAATCCTTTCCAAATCCACCCACCTCTGTTGTACCTCATGTAGAAGGGGATCTGTGCCACACTTAATAAACTAATATAAGTAGCTACAGGGGCCAGGAATTGGGGAGGAGGTCTTCCTAAATTGGGAATCCTGGCTGTGCGATCAAACTGTGTAATTGTCAGGGTGGCACCTGCTAATATGCCGTGCTGGGACCCAAGTTCGAGGGGTTAGAGCCCTTTAGGCAGGAATATGCAGGTTGTACCTGAGGAGAGGCTGACTGATACTGGTAGCAGTCCAGAGCACGGTACAAAGGGGTAAACCAGGGAGAATAGTCAGGACGGTCCGTGATCAGTGGTTGGCAGCAATGAGGCAAGGTCGGTGGGTCAAGCAGGGTCTGGTACACGGTTATCAGCAAGATTACAGAGAAGGGTCAGAACACTTTCAGGAAATGACTTGCAATGCAAAGCCAAGGTGCACAGGGGGAGTTTCTCTTTTATTGACAGACAGGAGGGTGTGGTGTATGTTTGTGATTGTGCTTTACTGGTTAAGCCCTTTGAGTGCTGGATTGGGCTGAGGCAACACTTTTCATGGGTAGACCTGATGCAGATCTAGTTGTTGCGCACACACGGGTGCTGATCCCTGACAGAAAAATACCCCCAAAGGAGCGGTCTCAGGACGATCCTAACTTGACCCGAAGCTGGGCATCTGCGGGCAAGTGGAAGAAGTCCATCTATCTGCTACCTGGTCCCAGGTTGGGAAGACAAAGGATCCCTGGACTGTGTAGGGTTCTGGTTCTTCATGTAGAGGGTCTGAACATGTAGCACTGCCAAGACCACGGAGATACCTGGAAACGGATGGGCACAGAGAGGGGTCAAGGGCACCAGAATACATTGTGCTCATGTATGCAGAAGGCATGGGGCAACCTGCACCATGTCTTCAGACTCTTCAGCCAGGGGTCTGATATTATTAGTGTAGCGCTCACTCCCGGAGGAGCCGCTGAAATTGAACCTCGGGTCAGTCTCCCCGCACTAGGGAATAAATATACTCCAGCCCCGTTGTGGGTTTTATAAATTATATAGTTTACTAGAATAAATGGCATATAATGAATAACACGGTGTTCGTAGATATATTTACAGTACTTCGTAATGCAGGAAAAGCGCAGCAGAAAAGAAATACGATGCTTCGTAATTCGAGAAACGCGCAGCGGAAAAGAGAAAATACAAGGCTTCGTAATTCGAGAAACGCGCAGCGGAAAAGAAAAGAGGAAAATATATCTTTAACCCCCTTTCTTGAGGTTGGGGAGTGAGTCCCGCACAGGTTATGTCCCAGAATGTACGTGTGTGTGTGTGTGTGTTATGGTACCCGGGTACAATATTCAACCGGCCAGTGAATTGCTTATGAGGTATCTTCGACTAGTCAAGTTGGGGCCCTGTGGGTTTTGGAAACAAACAGCAGCGTGCTTTCTTCATTCACAAACGGCCTGGAAGGCCTCTCACCCATCCGCCAGATACTTGGTGCTCCGCTCGACCCAGGACGTCTCTCCGCTCGATCTTGGCTGGGATTCTCTGGGCTACCGGATCCGCTGTCTTGCCTTTCTGTAGCTGCTGCAAGATGTCCAGCTCACCGCCTGCTCTCCCTGTCCGATCGATCTGCGGTGCTCCTAACTCGGGGTCCTCTCGCTCACTTGGTATCAGCGTGGGTATTCCTGTGAATCACTGGGTCTTCCTCTGGTAAGGCTGAATAACCCAGTCTTTAGCTCTGTCAGGCCCCAGCTGCGCTCCGACCTAGTCACTGTCTCGTTCTGCTGCTCTGCGTCTTGCTCCTCTCACTCCCTGGCGCGCTCTGCCAGCTCTCTCCACGAGGCTCAGGATGTAAGGGTCTGTGTCCCACCCACTTCCTGTGTCCGCTCTCAAAGCATGCCGGGAAATGTAGTCCCAATGTTCAATGTCTCGTATCGCGCTTGTCTCCCTCCGGTGGCCAAAAAAAGGTACTGCCACGACAGGGAATTAAACCCAGCGCTACACTCTCCCCCTCCTAGAACTCTTGGGTCTCTCCAAGGAGGTACAACAGTTGCATTACATTTCAACACAGTTTAGGTAACATATACAGGCTCAGCAGCAAGCATACAGTGGGTTAGATACACTTCCTCAAGTTGACTCATGCTTTGGGCTACCTCAGCTAACATAGCAGACACTTCGGGCAACCTTCGCACTGTGGTGACGGCCTCTTCAGTGCTATGTCCTGGTGAGTCGTAGGTGAGTCGCTGGGGCGGTCGAACAGAGCGTTTTGGTTCTGGCTCAATCAGTTCCTCTTCAGGTGGAAGTACTATAGGCGTTGGTTCCGTTCTTCTTTCTACCACTGGAGCAGACATCTCTTCGGAGTATGATCCTTCCAGTGAAGGCATAGAACTGTAGTCATAAGATTCGACTTCAGGAACTACAGGGATTTCAATAGTCTCGGGGACTTCTAACTGAAATTCAGGAGCCTCAGGCCTAAAATTACTTTCCCACCAACCAGGAACCGAGATAACCTCTTCAGGCTCCGGTGGGCGCATCCAGTCCAGACAAAAACTTTCTTCCTCACTGTCCCTTTCGCTCTCTTCGACAGCCCGGGTCTGCTGAGACTGAGTAACGGGAGGCAAACGTGGAGCACGCGGATTCGGCAGAGAAAGTTCGTCCCCAACTGGTATCCTCACAGCCTCTCTCAAAGGTAACAAATGATTCCGGTGCCAGTTCTTAAGAGGCCCAGCCTTTCCATCCGGCCGGATTTGATACACCGGCAGACCCGGCAGTTGCTTGCAGACAATGTAGACTTGAGAGCTCCATCTATCCGCCAACTTGTGCCTAGCAGCAGCACCCAAGTTCTTCAACGAAACCCTATCACCGGGTTGCAGATCCTGTATCCGAACTTTCAAATCATAGTTCCATTTGTTCCTTTGCTCTCTGTTTCCTGAGGTCAAACGGGCCTGTTCAAACGCAGAGGCCAGATTCTTTCGAAGTCTATCCACATAATTTCTATGGGAAGCTACCGACGTCTGGTCCAGAGATAGCCCAAATGCCAAATCAACCGGCAGTCGAGCTTCTCTTCCGAACATAAGACGGTACGGTGAGTATCCAGTGGCGTCACTCTCCGTACTGTTATATGCATGTACTAGCGTAGCTATGTGACGACTCCAGCTCTGCTTCTCTGTGTTTGACAACGTCCCCAGCATATTTAGAAGCGTGCGATTGAACCTTTCAGGCTGAGCATCACCTTGAGGGTGATATGGTGTAGTTCGGGTCTTTTGGATTCCCAAAAGTTCCAGCAATTGCCCAACAAGTCGGCTTTCAAAGTCTCTACCCTGATCAGAGTGTATTCTCCTTGGTAGGCCGTAATGAACCAAGAACTTTTCCATCAGAACCTTTGCCACTGTCGGAGCGCGTTGGTCTTTCGTAGAAAAGGCTTGGGCGTAACGTGTGAAGTGATCAGTCACTATTAGAATATTTCCCTGCCCACTAGCATCCGGCTCTAAGCACAGGAAATCAATGCACACCAAATCCATGGGTCCTTGACTTTGCAGATGGCTCATTGGAGCGGTTCGGGTCGGTAGGGTCTTCCTTTGAATACACCTCAGACATGAATGGCAGTAACTTTCCACTTCAGCTCTCATGCAAGGCCAATAGAACCTGTCTCGCACCAGCTTAAAAGTCCTTTCTGCGCCCAAATGTCCATGCTCATCATGTAGCGATCGCAGCACACTCTCCTTATGTTTAGTGGGAAGGAATAACTCTTGGGTCTCTTCAACATTGGTTGAGGGGCCCCTTCGGTAGACCACTCCATCCAACATCTTCAACTGTTCCCACTCTTTGTAGACCAATCTGGCTCCATCTGGGGAATTGGTCAGCAGAATTTCACACTGGTTCGCAGTTAGGGCCTTTATGGTTAACGCAATTAAAGGGTCTCTGGCCTGATCAGCTTTCAGGTCCTGTTTTGAAAAGGTAGGTAGACTTTCATCCCTCAATTGCGTAGGGTTGCAGTAGAACTCCGGAACAGCCGCAGCCATGACTCCTATGGCCTCCGCTTCAATCCCTCCCTTGACCCGGCGCTCTGCTCCTTGACACAAAGCTTGGACCCCGTCTGGAGTTAACTGAGTCCATTCTGTAGCGTAGGGTCTTCTCGACAAAGCATCAGCATCTCGATTATTCACCCCAGGGTGATACTTCAGGCTGAACAGAAACCCTGACAGAGCTGCCAACCACCGATGTCCCGTTGCGTCCAGTTTCGCAGTAGTAAGGATGTAAGTAAGAGGATTGTTATCCGTCTTTATCACAAACTCGGCTCCATACAGATAGTCCTTTAGCTTGTCTACCACTGCCCACTTTAAGGCTAGGAACTCCAACTTGTGGGTAGGATAGTTCTTTTCGGAAGGCGTAAGGCTCCGGCTCACATACGCTACAGGCCTCAGCAATCCACCATACTCTTGATACAGGACTCCTCCTAGACCTTCTCTGCTGGCATCCACATGTAACTCATACGGCTTGTGAGGGTCCGCGTAGGCCAAGACAGGAGCTTGAGTTAGACTCTCTTTCAGCTTCAAGAAAGCACCTTCACATTGACTAGTCCACTCTCCCTGTATGGACTCTCGAGCTTTCCTTGGTCCCGGAGCTGACGGGTTTCGGTCAGAGACCTTGCAGCCTTCTTCTGTGCTTTCCTTCTGTAGGAGTTTGTTCAGTGGTTGAGCTATTTTTGCGAATCCTCCTACAAATCTTCGATAATAGGAACAGAACCCCAAGAAAGATCTAAGTTCAGTGACGTTTCGGGGTCTAGGCCAAGAAGCTACGGCCTCCAACTTCTGAGGATCTGTTGAAACACCTTCTGCTGAGACCACATGTCCCAAATACGTAACAGACGGTAGGCAGAATTGACATTTCTCCAGAGACAGTTTCAATCCCTCTTCATGGAGCCTCTTCAAGACCTTCTCCAAACGTTGCTCATGTTCTTCCAGAGTCTTCCCGAACACAATTATGTCATCCAGGTATACTAATACTTCGATAAGATTCATGTCCCCGACTGTCTTCTCCATTATCCGTTGGAACGTGGCTGGAGCCCCCGTAAGGCCTTGAGGCATTCTGTTGAATTCAAAGAACCCCAGTGGACAGATGAACGCAGTCTTCTCTTTGTCTTCAGGATGCATTGGTACCTGGTGATACCCACTTCGCAGGTCTAGTACACTAAACCATTTTGCTCCAGACAAACACTGTAAGGCAGCTTCTATCCGAGGAGTAGCATATTGGTCTGGGATGGTTCTCCGATTCAGCGTGCGATAGTCTATGCATAGGCGGACAGAACCATTCTTCTTCCGGACCATCACTATTGGAGATGCGTATGGACTCCTGGACTCTTGGATCACCTTGGTTCTTTGCAGTTCATTCAGCTGTTCTCGCAGATTGTCCAAGTCTCCCAGCGGAACTCGTCTTGACCTTTCACGAAACGGCTTGTCTTCTTGTAATCGAATGCGGTGCTCAGTACTTTTAGCTAGGCCTACGGCGAACTCATCTTTCGAGAACAATTCTCTCCACTTTAGAACTTGAGACTGAAGACGTTTCTTCCATTCAGGTGAAATGGGAGCGTCCTTGGGGTAGAATCTTTCATCTGGAATCTCTTTATCCACTCCCCCTCCTAAATCGGTAGGAGAGAGAGGCGTAGCAGACGCTACTTGCCCGATAGGCATTCGTGCTTTAAGGACTACTGGAGAATCAGACACATTGCACACGCTGACTGAGACTCTTCCTCGTGTTCTATTCAAAGCTTTAGTGGAGATTATTTCAGGAATCACTTCGACCCCGGCTTCACTCCCATGATCAAAATCGGTTCCCAGCACCACATAAGGACCTGGTTGCGATCCGTTCAACTTGACTGAAGCCCGGAAGCTCGCTACTTCTCCTGCTTGCAGAACCTTCTCTGTTCCTTCTAATCTCCACAGGCGCCCCACTTCGGCAGGTGCCTTCTGTTCTTCGACCATCCTCTGATAGACTGGACGTAACATTGGGTGTACTCCTTGAGTAGAACCTTCTTCCAATACGATAGGTGTCAGGAGACGTCGCACCAAATCAGTATTCGTCCCCACTATCATGGAACTCCTGTTTGCCCCTGAAGGCCGAGGACACACAATGGTCAATGCATCACAACCTCCGGACTGTCCGATGACTTCGGATCCGATCTCCAACTTCACCGGTAGATACCCGTCATAGGGGAGTTTCTCAGTTCCAATACCCCAGATTTCCAGGTCCTTCAATTTCTGTAGAGGAATGTGCTTCAAGTGTTTCTCGTAGAAGTCTCGGTAGATCAATGTCACTTGAGCCCCTGAATCCAACAGGGCTTTCGTGTAGACTCCCTCTACTTGGATTGGCACAATAGGAGAAGGACCTATCAGCTGGTCAGGAAACTTGGTGGTGGCACCAGGACACTTAGACCCAGTTTGTTGTACCCTGGCCTTCTTCTTGGCCCGTGTAGGTTTTGGGTGTGCATTGCTTCCCCATGACATAGGTCCGGACGCTAAGGGAGTGACTCTTTCAGTCCTGGCAGGCTCAGCAGTTGGCCGGACTTTGGGCCCTCTCGCCCTCTTAGTCCTGGCTTGATTTTTGGAGCGGGTTTCAACCTTCGGGCACCTAGGTTGCTCCTTCACTTGTGCCCTCTGGCGTTTCCCGCCGGTGAGGTAGATAACAGTCCTTCTAAGGCTTTCAAAAGCTCCTCAACTCTATTCCCTTCAGGCTTCCGGCCTTTGCATTGTGCGCGGGAGTGGCCCATTTCTCCACAACCGAAACATCTCTTCTTAGAAAGCGGAGACGCAGTCGCCTGCTGTGATTCGGTTGAAGGACCCTGGCTAGACGCCACAGCAACTCCGGTTGTCTGCATGCCCGTAAGGAACTTCTGCATCTCTGTCTGCATCTCTGTCACCTTCAACAACACTCGGCACAGTTCCGCGTACGCCTGTTGCAGTTCAGCTTGAGCTTCTTGTACCTCCTTAACAGTTTTTCGCAGCTCGCCTTGTGCAGAGAGGTTTAATTCTTTGACAGCCTTCTCTGTGGATTTAAAAGCGGTCAGATGCTCTTGTTCGTCCACATCGGATCCGTAGGTATCCAACGAGTCGCTTTCAGGCTGCAAACAGTCGTTATGCCTCACAGGTTGCGCGTAAGCTCTTTCTACTCGCCTGAAGGATTTTTCTTCCAGTAAAGCCTCCTCCTCTCTGACAGCTCGGATCAGTTCCAGGTACGTCAGTTCTTGATTACCTGCTCTGCTTCTCAGCTGCAGCATCACTGGATCTAGAGGTTGAGAGCCCCTCAGGATCTGTTTTATTCGGATCTTATCCACTTCAGCCGGTTCGGCCCCTTTCTTGAGGAGTATCTGGTGCAGAATCTTATCTAGGCGCCTCATATATTCGGTCATTCGCTCACCTTTCCGCTGGTAGGTGTGTTCATACTGATATACGAGCTCTGCAGCCTTTTCCGTTCGCCCAAAAACTTCCTCCAGAACGTTTAAATAATCTAAAGCAGTGCAGTCTTTCTTACTCAATTTTAGGTTTCTTACAGCTTCTGACGCAGGTCCCTTTAAGCTCTCGGTGATCCTTTGCTTTTTCTGGGCTTCAGGACGTCCCACTCATCCAGAGCCTGCATCGCCTGTTCCACCCATTCTTCGAAGGTTTCTTCTCCCGCCGGAGTTGGTACGTTTCCTGTAAAATTTCTCAACCGTCGATACCGAAGTTAGTGTGCGGAGGGCTTGTTCTCTGACACTTAGCCAGCAAATCTCCAATAGCCACTATAAATTCAGGCCCGATCATGGCCAACGGACTGGGCGCGGAACACTTGCGGATTCGCCACGTGGCGCACTTGGCTGAATCAGTTGGACTTCCACCTCATCGGTCAGCTTCACGCTCGCCCGAAAACACACTGGAACACCCTTCTCTCCACTCAAAAAGAACATACGTGTGAGAGGTATCTGGGTTCTCTTTAATGTCCAGGATTAACCCCCGATGATCTGGTGTCAGCGCGGCCACAGCCTGGCAAATCTGATCTTCGGCCCAATTGTCTGCGGGAATATCCATGACTATACAAAATTCTAACTGACTACTGTGCTCCTCACACCATTCGGCAGCAGTGTCTGGATCCATATTTAACCCTTTAGATGCGGTTTTTCCAGAGACTGGATCCCGGAAACGAGCCCCCACGTGTAGCGCTCACTCCCGGAGGAGCCGCTGAATTTTGAACCTCGGGTCAGTCTCCCCGCACTAGGGAATAAATATACTCCAGCACCGTTGTGGGTTTTATAAATTATATAGTTTACTAGTAGGGATGCACCGATACCACTTTTTTAAGACTGAGTACGAGTACCGATACTTTTTAAAAGTACTCACCGATATCGAGTACCGATACTTTTCTTTAATGTCATGTGACGCTTTCCAATAGGAACAGACCTCATATAAAAATTTATATGAGATAGACCGCAGCTCACATGGATTTGCCCCAGGTCTCATGGATTTGCCCCAGGTCTGATGGATATGCCCCAGCTCTGATGGATATGTCCCCCAGGTCTCATGGATTTGCCCCCAGGTCTCATGGATTTGCCCCCAGGTCTCATGGATTTGCCCCCCAGGTCTCATGGATTTACCCCCCCAGGTCTCATGGATTTACCCCCAGGTCTCATGGATTTGCCCCCAGCTCGAACGCTGGGGAAGCTGGCCATGTGCATGTAAAGCACGCGGCCAGCGTTCCCCTCCGGTGCGCCGTGATACTCACCCACCCTGAAGGTCCGGTCGCTGGGCAGTGATGCAATCACGTGGCTGCCGGGCGCATCTGTGACGCGGCCTCCAGCCGAGAGGCAAGCGTCACAGGAGCGCCCAGTGGCCGCGGGAACGCATCACTGCCCAGCGACCGGACCTTCAGGATGGGTGAGTATCACGGCGCGCTGGAGGGGAACGCTGGCCACGTGCTTTTCATGCACGCGGCCAGCTTCCCCAGCCCCGCGGATACCGGCAAGCTGGCCCAGCGCCGGCTTCCGGTATCGGCGGGATGTATCGGGCCGTTTACACGAGTAACAAGTACTCGTGCAAACGGCAATATCGGCCCCGCTACCGATACTAGTATCGGTATCGGTGCATCCCTATTTACTAGAATAAATGGCATATAATGAATAACACGGTGTTCGTAGATATATTTACAGTACTTTGTAATGCGGGAAACGCGCAGCGGAAAAGAAATACGATGCTTCGTAATTCGAGGAACGCGCAGCGGAAAAGAAATACGATGCTTCGTAATTCGAGAAACGCGCAGCGGAAAAGAGAAAATACAAGGCTTCGTAATTCGAGAAACGCGCAGTGGAAAAGAAAAGAGGAAAATATATCTTTAACCCCCTTTCTTGAGGTTGGGGAGGGAGTCCCGCACAGGTTATGTCCCAGAATGTACGTGTGTGTGTGTGTGTGTTATGGTACCCAGGTACAATATTCAACCGGCCAGTGAATTGCTTATGAGGTATCTTCGACTAGTCAAGTTGGGGCCCTGTGGGTTTTGGAAACAAACAGCAGCGTGCTTTCTTTATTCACAAACGGCCTGGAAGGCCTCTCACCCATCCGCCAGATACTTGGTGCTCAGCTCGACCCAGGACATCTCTCCGCTCGATCTTGGCTGGGATTCTCTGGGCTACCGGATCCGCTGTCTTGCCTTTCTGTAGCTGCTGCAAGATGTCCAGCTCACCGCCTGCTCTCCCTGTCCGATCGATCTGCGGTGCTCCTAACTCGGGGTCCTCTCGCTCACTTGGTATCAGCGTGGGTTTTCCTGTGAATCACTGGGTCTTCCTCTGGTAAGGCTGAATTACCCAGTCTTTAGCTCTGTCAGGCCCCAGCTGCGCTCCGGCCTAGTCACTGTCTCGTTCTGCTGCTCTGCGTCTTGCTCCTCTCACTCCCTGGCGCGCTCTGCCAGCTCTCTCCACGAGGCTCAGGATGTAAGGGTCTGTGTCCCACCCACTTCCTGTGTCCGCTCTCAAAGCATGCCGGGAAATGTAGTCCCAATGTTCAATGTCTTGTATCGCTCTTGTCTCCCTCCGGTGGCCAAAAATAGGTACTGCCACGACAGGGAATTAAACCCAGCGCTACATTAGACTGAATATGTTTCTTCTGCTGGCGTCTCCGAGTTCTGGCTTTGGATGCGTTACAGGTCTCGCCCTCCAAAGTGTTCTGGACAGTAAAATCGTCCATCATAACAGTACCCACACGATGAGGTGGCACTACTGCAGGAATTTCAGTTTCTTCAGACTTTTCATCACAGAAGGATTCACTGAGCTGTATGCAGTTCTGCCCGGGTTTCTTATGGGGAAGAGTGGTGATAGCCCCACAATGGAGACAGAGACCCTCAGCTAGTCTCCGGTCACGCTCCTCTGGAGCCAGCGGGCCTGGACCTTTCCTCACAGAAGGAACACACATTTTGGGAGTGGTGCTTCTTAGAGAGTCCATGAAAGCCCATACAGTACATCCTTCAGTACAATACATAGCAGATGGGCCAGATCTTCCAGGGCTGGTAGCATCCCTGCGGACTCAGTAGTTGGGCTTTGCATTCTGTCAGGGTGGCACCTGGCATACGCCGTGGTGGGACCCAAGTACGAGGGATTAGAGCCCTTTAGGCAGGAATATGCAGGTTGTACCTGAGGAGAGGCTGGCTGATACTGGTAGCAGTCCAGAGCGCGGTACAAAGGGGTAAACCAGGGAGAATAGTCAGGACAGTCCGTGATCAGTGGCTGGCAGCAAGGAGGCAAGGTCGGTGGGTCAATCAGGGTCTGGTACACAGTTATCAGCAAGATTACCGAGAAGGGTCAGAACACTTTAAGGAAATGACTTGCAATGCTAATCCAAGGTGCACAGGGGGGAGTTTCTCTTTTATTGACAGACAGGAGGGTGTGGTGTTTGTGATTGTGCTTTACTGGTTAACCCCTTTGAGTGCTGGATTGGGCTGAGGCAGCACTTTTCATGGATAGACCTGATGCAGATCTAGTTGTTGCGCACACACGGGTGGTGATCCCTGACAGTAACATTATAACTACCAGAACCACATAAAAGAAAAAATGGGAATTCAAAAACTTTACAGCAATATTGGACACAATAGCAAAAATATCTATTTACCCTCAGGGACATTATCCACATGGTGAAGGTGTTTCACCACAGCCATGATAAAGTCTCTTGGCAAGACAAGATATCTCCAAATGGAGTGTTTTCCCAGTGGGACAAGTATTTTAGTTTGATCCCAACAGGACCTCATGGCTTACACATCTATCTGGGTCGACGGCCTAGCACCACCCTCTGCCTCACTCACTTGAATTTCAATTTTAAGCCAAATTTTCTTAGGCAAACTTGAAAGTATTTGAACCCACTTAATATATGTGTAGACATTGAAACGAACAAACAGATACTGACATCTATGCAGACACTGACATTCACAGTGACACTGACAATTGCACAATCACAATCATTCAGACTAACACTGACATTCATGCAGACACCGAAATTCACAAAAACACTTAATTTCACATTGACTCTGACAAATACGCACAAATGCACAACGTTTCTGAGAGACAGAGACTGCAATACACATACTCCTCACGGTCCAGTGTCAGAGTCTCCAGGCTCCTCGTCACAAATACCCCCTGCCTCCCTTATCCATCAAGCGATGGCTGGAGCAGGTGAAGGGTGTCCACAAAATATCTATAGTAGTCCCTTAATGAGGTAGCTTTGTACCAATACAAATATAGTGCAGTGATATATGTTCAATATAGTGAGACCTAGGAGAATGTCTTTTTGAGTAAACATATATATTTATCAAAAAACAAAGCACATGCTGTGTGTATTGTTGACCATGAACTTACCCTACAGTCATCCCCAAGTGGCCTCCTAGAATCCCTATATATCTTTGTGTAGGGTGAGGCTCCAGCAGCTGCAAAGCCTTGGCTGTTGCCTACAAGATGTAATTATAGAGCCGTCTCTGCTCCTTTTTTATTTTGACATTTTCTATTTCTTGTTACGCATAAAAAACATTCTTGTGTTGTGATTATTAACTAGCTATGGCTAAAGAAATTGTCCGTTCTAAATGAGACATCATAATATTCTTCTGCTAGATTAAATTCCACACTCATGACCCTGCCAAGTTATAACGACGGTCTACTCAAGGCTTTCTCTAGGTTTTAGTTGTTCTTAAAGGCTCTGTTGAACTTGGCCATCTGTAGGACTGATACAAACTCTTAACATACCTTTTCTAGTAGTTTTCTACTTATAATTATAAAAGTAACCATGAAAAAGTGCCAAAGTAACCATGGCATGAACACTGTAAGACACTAAAGATTTCCAAAACCTTTCTTCAGACTCATTAGATTCTTGCATGCAAAATGTTTATTCCAGTTTAATCATGAGGGAAATCTTTGAAATATGTCATCAGGTCGCAAGAAATAAATTGGACATGATATGCTCCATGCAGTTTTGAAATAATAAGTCAGAAAGTAGGACTGCCATTGGGAGCTGTTATAGAGATTGATAACTTAGCAACAAGACAGGCGTGGGATACTCAAACATTTCAAAAATCACTATTCATCCAGGGAAACACATTGTAAGGAAACATAAGAAAGCTTAAGAATGTATTAAATATGGCTAAAAGAAATGTTTTGAATGTGTTTTCATAGCAAAAAATAAATGTTTTGAATGCCTGGTATGACGTAGAATTTTGACACAGCACAAGGCTGATGCATGATTGATAGCAGAAAGTTCTAATGACAAAAAGTATGGATTTTAAGAATTAGAAACAAGATAAAATAACAATTCAAGACTGTACTGGGAACAGGGTGATTTGGTTACCAGTCCTTTACTTGAGATCAAGAACTGCCCTGATTCGTGTCTGTACTCTATTCTCTGATGCAAGGGACCACCACACCAACTCCCAGGCAGGTATCATTCCCTCTGTCTGCAGCGTTCTTCTTCCAGGCATGTATCACTCAATCTAACTGCCCTCCTTCTTCCCGGCAGCTATCGTTCCCTTTGCCAATTATTCTTCTAGACAGGCATCGATCCCTCTGCTTTTAACGACACTGATGCCTCTAACCCCAGCCTTATTAAGGCTGCTTAGAGACTTACGAGTTAAGCGATTATACTTCAGTCTATTACTTTACCATTGGATCCCTACAGCCAATTAGCCAGAAAGTAGGACAAATGAGAGAAGATAATGACCCAGCACTCCAGATGATGGAAGGACCACTTTAATCAAGCCCACAACAGCAACATTTCGGCTGTGTGACCAGCTTTTCTCAAGCTTTTTATGCAATCTGTTATGATTCCATTACAAGCTAAGAAAGACTGGCCACACAGCCGAAACATTGCTATTGTATGCTTGAAAAGTGTTCCTTGCATCATCTGGAGTCCTGGGTTCTTGTCTTCTCTTAAATGTTTGTTGGGTTTGGTTCCCCTGGTTCCTTAGACACCTGGGGTATATTGGATCTAAGGAAGTTGGATTTTTTAAAGTATGCGGTCCTACTTTATTTGTATTGTAGAAAGTGGGGCAAACTCTAAAAATAAGGTAGCTTCATGAGAGGATGAAGCTTTAGAAGCAGAAGCAATAGTAAACTAGTGATATTCCCACTGCATTTGACATTGTTGACAACCTCTTCTGCTCCTTTATTATTATTCTTTATTTATAAAGCGCCAGCATATTCCGCAGCACTGTACAATAGGCACAGAATAGACAGGGTTAAAATACATTGAACAACATTTGCCGAACAGTACAGGAGGAGATGAGGGCCCTATTCCAGTAGGAACTCACAATCTAGAAGGGCTGCGTCAACTTGGCCTCAGTGACACCGCTCTCTCCTGGTTTTCTTTCTATCACTCCTTGCTCCTTCAGTGACTGCTTCACTGGTGCCTTTTAACCCTCGGTTCCTCTCTCAGTTGGGGTACCTCAAGGCTCTGTTTTGGGTCGCTTACTCTTTCCCATTCTGTACCCCCTCTCTTGGCAACCCCATGTCTTCCTATGTATTCCAATATCATCTCTATGCTAATGACACTAAAATCTACCTTTCCTCTCCCCCTGTGTTGGACCATGTTACTGCGTGCCTATCAGCTGTCTCAGACTGGATGACTTCCCATTTCCTAAAGCTCAAACTCTCTACAACTGAATTTCTCGTCTGTCTTCCCTCTACAGCTAGCAGTCCTGCACCCATTTCCCTTCAGGTGAATGGTGCCACCATTATTTCTAACTCAAAGGCTTGTTGGCCTTTATGACTGATCTCTCTTTCACATTCAGTCGCTAACCCAATCTTGCTACTTCCATGAAAACAACATTGTACGCATCCGCCCCTTTCTTAATTAGGACTCTACTAAAATGCTAATCCAAGATCTTATTATCTCCTGCCCTGACTACTGTAACCACCTTCTCTCTGGCCTTAAGATCCCAGATTCCCCCTCTGCAGTCTATAATGAATTCCTGTGCCAGGCTCATCCACCTCACCTCCCACATCTCTCACACCTCACCCCTTTGTCAATCACTACACTGGCTCCCTGTTTCCTTTAGAATCCAGTTCAAAATATTGGTGCTTATGTACAAAGCTCTCCATACCATGCCCCTGCCTACATCTCCTCCCTTGTTAGCAGTTATATCCTGTCCTGTCCACTTTTGCTCTGCCAATGATCTGATGTTATCATCTCCTCGTAGCCACACTCTCTCCTTCAGGACTTCTCCCGAGCTGCCCCCCTTTTTATGGAACTCCCTCCCTGCACCATTAGACTCTTCTCTCAAGTCCTTCAAGAGGTCTCTGAAAACACATTACTTTAGAGAAGTGAGAATTTAGTGAATTTCCCCATACAGTGCAATCTTGTGACCATCCGGCTATTCAAAAAGCTGTCAGTTTGCCAATTATTGGCGAATTGCCAGAAAAATAAGTGATATTTGGCAGCAGTGAACTCCCCATAGAGAAGTAATGGTTAATCTATTCCAAGAACACAAAACAACACCGAAATGCCAGTGAAATGCCCTGATTTTCAGTGGTTTCATTCAAGGTTTAATCAGGAGAATCCCGTAGGTTTCGATGTAAAATGTTGGAAGTTTTTAATTTTATTTATATTTTTCCAATATATTGTTCCATTATCTGATTGAATTTTTGCTAGAACTTGGGGGTGGTCTCCTTCATCCTCATCTCCCAAATAAAAATATAAATAAAATTAAAAACTTCCAACCGGGGATCTGAATTTCGGACTCACCTCCAATTCTCACCCTTCACAGAATCTATATCAAATCAATGTCATAAACCTTGGTACCAAGTTTCCAAAGAAATCTAGGAGCTGGATGCTGAAAATAAAAAACAACAATTTATTAAAATGTATATTATTGAAACATTCTAGCAGCAATTCGATCAGATAATGGAACACATACAAAACAATTTGGTTAATGAATATTCTGGCATATTGATTTCTAGCAGCTGCTGGGAATTAAATTGATTTTCTAAATGACTTTGATGGTTTAAAAGGGGATTCGAATCATTTGTAAGCCATCTCCTGATGAAGTGAGAACAATTTACTCACGAAACGCGTCGAGCTGTGTATTCCCGGCATTTGTGGCAGCGAGATGGGGGACCTCAATCCAGATGGCTTGCACTGATCCTTGATGTCCAAGCGGACACAGACTGAAGTAACTGCGAGTATCGGGAGGTCTGAGCCACTGCGGCACATGAGCATACGCACATTTTTATATGTGCTTTTTTTATTGTGAGTGTGTTATTGTTTTTTAAATTTGTTTGGTTTTAATAAAATACTGCATTATGGTCGGTGCTATACCTCTGTTTTATTTCAGAATTTAAAGTGAAGTTGGAGCCAATATTGTGGATACCCAACTGTATCTGGGAATTCACATTGGTAAAATATTGATGATTTTGTATGCACGTAAATTGCGCCATTGTTAATTTGTTGTTCTTTGAGCACATGTGACAACTTTCTTTTTTTGTTGTTGTTGAAATCTCAAACCATGTACCAAATCATATTTCAGTTGTAACAGACAAATGAGAGCCAGCCATAGATTCGCCACTTAATTTGCAGGCCGTGTTCTGTTAAAATAATTTTTAAAGTCAGGTCTGCTGCTTTTTAAGCAATGAATCAATGCAACCCTAGCTTAGATTAACAATATAAATAAAAAAAATTCTTAAATAGCGCAACAGATTTAAAATACCCTAAAATGTTAACTAGTCTTTAAAGGTGGTTCTATTTCATCAGTTACAAGAAATATACAAATTTACTGCTTTGTTTTACTGGTACTCTTCTTGGTTTATGATTTAACAAGGGTGAAGTAGCAATTTGCAAATTCTTTCCAATTTCAGGACTCATGGTGGCATAGGTCAAACAATCTGAGGCCTATTAACATCTTAATATATTGGTATGTGTAAAACAGGGTATAAAACAATAAAAGGAAACATGCTCCAGAAGGATTTTCCACTTCAAGATGATTTCAATGTGGTTCCTATTTTGGTACACTACAGGGATTAAAATAGGGGATAATCTCAAAGAGTAAGATGCAGCATATACTCTGAATGGAAATGTTGAACTAATTAGAAATCTTGCATACTTTAACCCCTTCGCTAAAACGTGGTGTTCCATAAAACCAATGTCAGGAGCCAGTGGCTTAATTTAACATCACTTTGCAATAATTGTAGAGTAAATGTGCTTGGAAATCTCAAAAGCACATTTTCATTCTGTATGCACTATTTGACAGGCAAATGGAGCCATCTGCTGGCCAAAAAGTGCTACTACATCATTTTAATACAGCATGGGTCCTATTTTATTTGAAAAAAAAATGAAACTCAAACGTAATCAAACAGTTTTAGCACCTCAGCTGTCATGCCGTAGGTGCCGAACCATTGGGAGTACATTCTGGAGCTCATTTGCAAATTAATTTTGTTTGCAAAAAACAAAATTCCTTAGCAATGTTTCAGAATTAGGCCACAGAGAGTATATATACAAGATTTTGGGGCACCAACAGGTGCCTTTGAAGATGAAGTATACTGGATCGTGGTAGTGAAGGAGTTAAAAAGGGTTAATTTTGTTATTAAAAAAATATTTTTTTTCCCAGGCTACTATTATTATCCTTCATTTATACGGCGCCACATATTCCGCAGCAGTTTACAAGATCAGTGCATAAGAGGTTTGGAATACCACACATGGATGATGACCTGATTCAGGGGGACCCTGTTTCCAAGGGAACTTACAATCTATGAGATGTATTTTGTGAGGTAGGCGCATCCATATCGTTAGGTGTCTTGCCCAAGGACACTCGCTGGTGGTGCCTTCTGAGTGGGATCAAGTCGTCTTTCCATGATTGTAGCAATGATCAGTGACCTGGTGGTTAGGTTGAACCCGCTTCTCGTAAAGTCGAACACTTCTCCACAGTTGTACCGGAGGGATGTGCCGAACGAGACCTTCAGTTGTTTCTCCACAGTCAAAGGGTAGAGACGCTACCACTGGACTCCACAGCCGAAATTGTGTGGAAGGCAAGTATGTACCGTTAGGTGTCTCGCCCAAGGACACCTACTTGAGAGGTGCTCTGGCCAGGATTCGAACCTGGGTCTCTACGGTTATAGAGCAGTGATTTTACCTCTACTCCATCCAGCCGGTACAGGCAACAATCAGCTGCCTTCACTGTTTACAACAAAATTAAGTGCTTTTGGAAACCAAATAAAAATTTGTTATGTAAATATTCCCTATACCACACAACATATATAAAAACGAATAGACTTAGGAATCCAAAAATTATAACTATGCGCTTCTCTTTTCTCCACAATAAAGGTTTCTTTCTATTAACCCTTTTCATGCGGAGGGCGCGCTCAGCGCGTTCTGCCGCATGGCCACTTCGCTGCGGAGGACACGCTGAGCGCGTCCTCCATGTGCAGCGGCGATCGGCCGGGATTCCGGCCGATCGCGGCGGCCCCCCGGTGCGGTCTGACATCGGCACTAAAGACGTCATTGCGCATGCGCGATGACGTCTATTTCAGGCACCCCCCCGCCATTGCGGGGAAGGTGCCTGAAGGGGAGGGGGGAGGTCCTTCGGACCTCTCTCCCTCCCCATCTGTGCGGGCCAGCCAGTAAAGTCAGACACCGCTTGGAAGGGCACAGCCTGCCCTTCCAAGCGGCGGCTGTCTTTAACCCTTAGGGTGCTGGATCGCGATATGGCGCTAACATGCGCCTATCGCGGTCCCCTCCCTGAGCTGGCCGACATCTTGGATGTCGGCCAAGCTTCCAGCATATCCCCCTAATGACTGGCGTCATCGCTCATAGCGCGATGGCGCCAGTTTCACAATTAACCCCTTGCTGCCACCTATGGTGGAGATAGGGTGTTCCAATGAACCCCCCCTATCTCCTGATCCGTGACAGCTAGGGGTTAATGTTTGATATCATCGGAACGGCCAGAGCATGGCCTTTTCAATGATACCAAAATGACCATGTATAGTTTAAAAAAAATAATTAAAAATAAATATAAAATTAAAAAAATAAAAAATAAAAAATTAACCCTTTTGCTGCTGAGGCTTTTCACACCTCTGTGCTGAGGTCATTTTTACCGGTTTTGCTCATCATGTTTAAATGTGTTTTGAAGGCTTATTTTAGTATATTACCCAGACATATTATATATCGTTCTTTCCGTCAGACTCGGTAGATTCATAATATGTCATTATTATATGTATACGTTATGTCATGTCTGTATATTATAACAAAAAATGCAATAAAATATGTATTTTCAATAATTTACAACGTGTAAAGTGTTTTTTTTCACATTTTAACATGCGAGCTATTGCGGTTATATTTTGTATGGGGTGCGCTTGTTAAAAAAATTAGAGATGGGGTCTCGTTACATTTTTTTATTGGGAAAATTACGCGATTTTTAACAAACGCACCGCATACAAAAATCGTTAGTGCAGCATCATTGTTCACATTATAATTGAAATGGGAACAATATTGCTACACTAACGAACCAAAAAAAAGAAAAAAAAAGGTTTATTTTTTTTTATAATTTTTTTTTAAATATATTTTTATTTTTAATTTTAATTTTAATTTTTTTTAAAAAACTTTTTTCACATTCGAGTTTGGTATCGTTGGAACGGCCATGCTCTGTCCGATCCAACGATACCAAACTTTAACCCCTAGCTGCCACGGATCGGGAGATAGGGAGTTCCAATGAACTCCCTATCTCCACCGTTGGTGGCAGTTAGGGGTTAACTCTAGGACTGGCGTCATCGTGCTATGCACGATGACGACAGTCCTCAGGGGGAGTTCACGGAGGCTTGGCCGACATCCAAGATGTCGGCCAGCTCCGGGAAAGGATCGCGAACCGGCGCTTTTCAGCGCCGATTCGCGATCCAGCTCCCCAGGGGTTAATGCCAGGCACCATTTGGAAGGGCAGGCTGTGCCCTTCCAAATGTTGCCTGGGTTAACCCCCGCAACGCCGCCGATCGGGAGGGAGAGAGGTCCGAAGGACCTCCCCCCCTCCCTTTCAGGCGCCTCCTCCGCACATGCGGGGGGGGGCCCTGAATTAGGTGTCATCGCGCTGCCGCGATGACACCTAATTTCAGCGGCTGCGGTTCCGGATGCTGGGCTGACATCGAGGATGTCAGCCCGCACCGGGGGGGCCAGCGATCGGCCGGAACCCGGCCGAACGCTGACCCCAATGGGAGGACGCGCTCAGCGCATCCTCCGCATACCAGCAGTAATGCGGAGGACGCGCTGAGCGCGTCCTCCGCATTGAAGTGGTTAAAAAAATTTTTTTTTTTTTTTTTTTTGTTTTGTTTTATTAATGCAGCAATATTGTTCCCATTTCAATTATAATGTGAACAATGATGCTGCATTAATGATTTTTTCTATGGGGGCGTTTGCCAAAAAACACGTAATTTTCCCCATAAAAAAGTAACGATTCCCCGTTTATAACTTTTTTAACAAGTGCACCCCATAGAAAATATAACCGCAAACTCTTGCATGTTAAAATGTGAAAAAAAACACTTTACACGTTGTAAATTATTGAAAATTCTAATTTTATTGTATTTTATGTTATAATATACAGACAGCACATAGCGTATACATATAATAATGATATATTATGAATCTGCCGAATCTCCCGGAAAGAACGATATATAATATGTCTGGATCAATTAATAAAGTGTGACTTCAAATCGCATTTAAACATGATGAGCGAAACCGGTAAAAATTTGCTCAGCACAGAGGTGTGAAAAGGCTCAGCAGCGAAAGGGTTAACTGTGAGGAAGGATAAACAAGTGTTTTTTTGGAAAATCATTTTTAATTAATTCTACAGTGAGAAAAATTTGGAAATATTCCTCATGTATTTCTTACTGTAATAACCTATCTGGCAGGCAGATTTCGCCATCTACTTCTTGAGACCACTAAGAGGCGCCATAATATAGATTCACCCCCTCTTGCAAATAGTTCCCAGTGTTCCTCCGCGTGATCATTCGCTGTGGATCTCACTCACACGTCTATCTCCAGGGAGTCCTATGTTATCACCCTGAGTATTATGACTCGAGGTGCTGAAAAAGTGTCTCGGGAGGAATACAGATGTTAAAGGTGGGCCGCAAATGAAAAATGGCTGACGCAAAATTTTTCCTCTTTCGTCTTACCTTTAACATTTAAGTTGTGGTCTGGCCATAGGTTTTTAGAGCTGGTCTTTCTTTTTTAAACATGGGCTCAAGACGAGAAATGAGCAATCTTGTAATCGTCTCTTATTCTCCAACTGCCCAGAAATTAGCACTTTCTGTACAAAGTATAAAGACCTTCAATCGCAACAGCCAAGCCACAAGCGAAATTTGTAGCTAAACTGGAATAGAATGGCGGCCATTATTGTTGGGACAGTTATAGTTACAGTCTTAATTGGGAGTAGAGCCCTGGATTTACTAAAGCTGACTTTAAAAAACTATAATGTCAGTTTATGCTAATTAACAGGGCTATTCAAAGAGAATCGAAAGGTCACCGCACGTTCGGTGACTTTTCGTTCTCTTCAATTCGGTGCAATTTGGCGATCCCATTTTGGTGACCCTGCGGTGTATTCAGCAAGCACCACAGGGTCCCCGAATTGCAGAGAAAGGCTGCCGCAAACCCGCCGAACACTCACCGCAAAACCCGGCGAACACACACCGAAACCAGCAAAAACATCTGGATTAACCACGCCGAACCCGAGCAGCCGCCGGAAAAACCTGACACCGCAGACGAATGGAGTGAAAGAAAACCAAAACAGTTTGCTTGACTGTTTGAAAAGTGAAACGCTGTTTGCGTAGAATCTACAGAACGAAAATGTCTGGAATTTACATATAAGATCCAATGAATGATAATAAAAAGGGTTGTTACAGAAAAAAGAAACAACGATTTAAAAAAAAACGAACAAAAATTTTCACAAAAAATCCCAAAAAATGCCTAAAAGATCCTAAAAAATCTATACATAAAGAGACGTTTTACTGCAGAATATTATAATAAACGGTTTTTAGATATTGTATTAAAACGGGAATATTTTTAACATTGAAGCCTATTGGAATCTCCTGAATAAATCTGCCGCATGAAACCACCGAACAGCAGGGCAATTCGGCAACTTTTCACTGCTGGTTTTTGTTCTCTGAATAGCCGAAGCATTGCTTCTCTGGGGATTTCACTGCACTCGAACAGGCACCGAACAGGCACCGTATGTGCAGGCAATTCGCCAACATTTGGCGAAATGCCTGCACTCTCTGAATAGCCGAATGGCCAGGAAAGGTAACCGTACGCTGAATTTCACTGTTTGGTTACCTTTCGGCCACAATTCGGATCTCTTTGAATAACCCTGTAAGTTTTAAAAGGTGATAGAAAGTAATATTTTTAAAAATTCAAGGAATAATTTCATTGTGAACTGAAAAGTGCGTTCCTTTCTGGAATTATTTCTGCATAATTTTTCTTATGACATTGCAATTTATGTCTTTTTTTATTACAAAAACACGTGAATGACTTTAGAGAGTAATATACGAAGCTATGAATTGGCAAGTGTAAATTGGCTCAATGTGGCGGCAAAACAAATTAGAGGAAGTTCACTAAATGTACCACCTTTAAAATGAGCAAATACCACTGCAATTATTATTAAAACGAGCTTAGAATGACCTTAATTACCCTCTAATTAGAGCCAAACAATTATGTAATTTCTCTGAAATTATTTCTATTTCCTGAAAAACACCTCATGCTTTGGATGCCCAGACTAGTTAATAGTCAGAAGGGAGACAAAACGATAGATTAATTGCAACTCTTCACTAAACCTCACTGTTCATTTCCAGAATCTCTGAAAATTGGACATTACCATAACATTTACAGGAGCTTAGCTCAAATATTTTTTATTCAAAGAACGCTTGTTTACTCAACATTTCTCATAATAATTTGCCGCCAAACTTCACACATCTTTTCATGCAGTGCACCCACATCTGAAAACACTCCACAAATTCTTCTTCTGTCAAAAGAGCTTCATCTCCGGTGACAATTACTCTGACGTTGCAAGACTTCCCATCTTCAAATGAGATATGGAACTGTTTGCCAAGCTCAGCTCAAGCACTTTTTTGTTCTGCGTTCAGCAAACAGAGAACCCAGTGGGTGCAGTGCTTGGTGAACACCAACTCATGAAGAATCCTCAATGTGCTTGTTTTAGGAATTTTGAACTCTTCAAAGCCTTTTGAGAATGGTTTGAGGTTCCTGATCCCCAAACTCCTTCACCTTGGCCTCCATGGTCTCAGTCATGAACATGTAGGCCTCCATCTCCTGGTTCATCACAAACATTAAAATTAATCTGCTAAACCATTTGTAGACCTTCTGGAGACTTGGCGCTTCATCACTAAGAGGGGATTTGAGATGTACAAGCCACTGTTTCACAAAGATACCACAATGAAATTGGTAGAGAAATTCTACATGCCTATCACCACCACTTTTTTAGTCACCTCGCGCTGCCATGATCGACGGTGGGGATACAATTTGTTTTTTAAAAGTATCCGAAGGATTAGGAAAAAAATTTACTTAGCATCATTATTTCATTGATTTTAACTTTACTTTTGGTCTTCCCCTTGTTCAAACACATAAGGAATTGTTCTCTATACACCTTTCTTTTCCTCTTATTGAAGGCAGAGGATACAGATTGAAGATTCTAAACTGAATAGAAAGTGTAAAAAAGTCCAAAGTGTTGAATGAGTTGAAATGGATAGAGAAAGATATCAGAGGACAATATCAGTTTGGTAAAATAGACTAGGGGGAGATGACAGATCAGGAGAGAACTGTTATTTGGCAAGGTGAAATTTGGAGAAGGACACAAGTGGTAGGGAACATTATTTAGCGAAACATTGCATGGTAACAAAATGGGGAAAAAACATTAGGGTGGAGAAAATGACTAAGAAAATTTGACAGACATTTGCTAGATGACATTAGTAGTAAGTCATCTGGAAACAGAGACATTATTTGGTTAGAGAAACAAATGTTGGTTGGCAAAATGTGTTTGGCTAGGCTGACTACATTTCTTGACCTGGCTCTGTTTCCTGCCAGTGCGAGAGCCTATTGTGACTATTATTGAGTTTACAGTAACTTGCTGCAATGTCCAAGCCATGAGCAAAAGCTTGCAACTCAGTTGTGATAGTGGCTGGAGCAGGGCTGCCATCAGAATTCTTGGGGCCCTTTACTAAACCATTGGTCAGAACCCTCCTTTCATCAGTTGCTCATGTCAGTAAACCCTTACCCTCCAGTATGGTGATAAAATATGGGGTGTTCCCTTGTAGGACAGCCTTAGTCTGTGCCTCAACCTGGTGCAGACCATAATTATCGCTGTCTCAGTGATGAGTCAAAGTAATCTTACTGGCCCCAGATGCCACGGCCCACCCGAAAATTTGTTGATATCTTTGTGTGCAAGTCCTGAGTGGCATGGAGTAAGTAACACTTCAGTAAAGTGCACAGGGTTTGGCCAGGGCCCCCTTTAACAACTGGTCCCCTGAACAAATCATGGGCTGTCCCCCACTGATGGCTGCCCTGGGCTTGAGGCATTACTTTAGTGACTGGAGCCGTTAGCTTAACGCTCAGTTAGAATCAGGATCTTTTAACTTTGAGAAACTTCCAAGTAAAGGCAAACAGCTCTGGGTCAACATGAACATTCTGAAATTGTAGCCAAATGCAATTTTCTGAATGCAAAAAAACATAAGGCCATATGGTGTATTAAAAATAATTAGTGTTGTTAGATTAAAGGTGGGACCTAATGCATACATACCATCACTTTCTGGACCTTCGTCATATTCCATACTTTGTAAAATTGACTGTTCCCACTTCTTTCCCACATGTTGCTGATATCAGAGCAGTGAGTCATGCTATATATATACTCGGAAATGAGACGTATGTCTCTTAGAGATTAACAACAAGTTCACCAGACAGGTTTATATTTGATATATAGGTGTAATTGATGTGGAAACCACTTTTTAGATATTTTTTTTCTTTTGCTTGCAGAACTTTGCTACTGTGTGGTTTGCAAGGCAACAAACGTATGCATAGATCGGTCCGACTAATTTACTGTAATGACAGTGAATCATTGCTGTAAAAGCCTTCTATGATTCTATTACGGTGACTTTGAAACATTGCTTTTCCATCATCATAGTAATGGTAATATACCGTATATGAAATCCAAGAATGGATGAAGCCACGTTGACATATAGTTTTTCCATGGTAAGAAGACACTTTAATCAAGGTAGATTTATTTTATGAAAGTATTATTATTATTCTTTATTTATATAGCGCCAGCATATTTCGCAGCACTGTACAATGGGCACAATGTAGACAGGGTTACAATACATTGAACAGCATTTGGCAAACCAGTACAGGAGGAAACTAAGGCCCATGGGAATTTACAATCTAGAAGGGTTGGGGGCGGAAACAGGAGGAGAGGACTGCAAGTTGAGAGAGATGTACTGAAAGTGAGAGTGATGGACTGCAAGGTGAGAGTGATGGACTGCTAGGTGAGAGTGATGGACTACAAGGTAAGAGTGATGGACTGCAAGGTGAGAGTGATGGACTGCAAGGTGAGAGTGAAGGACTACAAGGTAAGAGTGATGGACTGCAAGGTGAGAGTGATGGACTGCAAGGTGAGAGTGATGGACTGGTGGGAGTGATGGACTGGTGGGAGTGATGGACTGGTGGGAATGATGGACTGTTTGCGTCAGTGAGTTGGGTGGTAAGCTTCCCTAAATAGCAATGTCTTAAGGGAGCATTTGAAGGAAGAGAAACTAGGGGAAAGTCTGACCGTGCGAGAGGATGGGGCTGAGCGTGAGAAATCCTGCAGTCTATCATGGGAAGAGGTGATGCGGGGAGAAGCTAAGTGCAGGTCACTGTTTGACCTTAGGGAGCGGGCTGGGTGTATTTAGTGATTAGTGTGGACAGGTAGCGGAGAGCTGAGTTAGTGAGAGCTTTGTAGGTCAGGGTAAGGATTTTGAATTTAATTCTGCACTAGATGGGGAGCCAGTGAAGGGACTCACAGAGGAGTGCAGCAGAGACAGAGTGGCGGGTGAGGTGGATGAGCATTCAGAACATTTTCAGTAAATGTTTGCCATTATAGGTACGAACAAATGCAGCTCAAAATGAATTCCAAATCATGTATAAGGAATCAAAAGATTTTGGGCAATATTCCAAAGTTGGTGCTACCTTAACCAGAGCTATTGGAAACTTAACAACTCTAGACTATGGGCACTGTTCCCTAGAGTCTCTAGTGAATGGTGACGTTCAGATGAGTAAGTCAGGGTAATTCAAAGCGATCCGAATTGCTGGAGAAAGGTAACCGAACGCTGATTTTAAGCGTTCGGTTACCTTTCTTGGCCATTCGGCTATCCAGAGAGCAGGCAATTCGCCAAATCCTGGCGAATTGCCTGCACATACGGTGCCTGTTCGAGGGCAGTGAAATCCCCATGAAAAAGCACTGCTTCGGCTATTCAGAGAACAAAACCAGCAGTGAAAGGTTCCTGAATTGCCCTGCCATTCGGTGGTTTCATGCGGCAGATTTATTCAGGTGAATCCCATAGGCTTCAATGATAAAAATATTCCCGTTTTAATTCATTATCTAATAAACCGTTCATTATAATATTCTGCAGTAAAGAGTCTCTTTATTTATAGATTTTTTAGGATATTTTATGCATTTTTCTGGATTTTTTTAACTTTACTTATTTTTTCTGTAACAGCCCTTTTTATTATCATTCCCTGGACCTCATATGTAAATTTCAGACATTTTCGCTCAGTAGTTTCTTTGCAAACAGTGTTTCACTTTTCAAACATTCATGCAAACTTTTTGCTAATTTATTCACTGCATTCGTCTGCGGTGTTGGCTTTTTCCGGCAGCTTCATTGCATGTGATCGACTCCTGCTCGAGTTTTTCCGTGGTTTTCTGTGGGTTAATCCAGATGTTTTTGCGGGTTTTCGGCGTGCATTCGCCGGGTTTTGCGGTTAGTTTTCGTCGGGTTTGCGGCAGCCTTTCTCTGCAATTCGGGGACCCTGTGGTGCTTGCTGAATACACCGCAGGGTCACCGAAATGGGATCGGCAAAACGAACCGAATTGAAGAGAACGAAAAGTCACCGAACGTGCGGTGAGTTTTCGATTCTCTTTGAATTACTCTGAGTGATAACGCTAGGTTAAATGACTTTAGTGCATACTCCCATATTACCTTTCCATCGCTAAACCCGTAAAAAATCAGTTAGCACATCGGTGATTGCACTAGTTTATGGAAGCTTATTGTACTTTGCGCATCCTATACTTAACGTGGGAATCGCAATCATTAATTAGTGTTAAGATAAGTAAGGTATTACAAAGAGCTAGAGCTAATAATTACCACAACAATGGCCCGATCCACTGCTTCTTCTCCACAGGAGCAGAGTGAGACCCTCAGCGATCACTCCCCTGTGCTGTGTGATTTAGTAAGAGTGAGATTGAGCAGGCCTCACAGCTTGGTGGCGCAACCCTCCATGGAGTCCTGCAGGCGCAGGCTTTCCTCGTTAGCATTCCCATTTTAGCAGGAAGCAATGAATAGGGCCTCTGGTAAGTTACAACAGCTCTGGTTAAGTTAGCACCAACTATGAAATAGAGCACTTTGTAATTTGTTAATATCAGTAGTGTAAACATTCCAGTCTCCAAATGAATGCAAAAACGCATGGATCTATCAACAATACTCTAGTAGTTTTAACCATTGTTAAAGTATGAGAACAACGCACTTCGGTAAACAATTTGATGTGTCCAAATTTTAAAAAATACCTTTGAATAATTTTTTTGATATTGCTATGAAGATGACATCTGTTATTTTTTGTTCTGTAAACTATCTGTTGATACCATAGGGAGTGTTTGCTGTATGCGACCTGTAACTAGGAAACTGGATAGGGCTATGTGAACTATTGGTCAATAAATAAAGTTAAAAAGTAATTCAGGTTCTGAACCACAGTGATACCATGACCCCTATAATGTAACTGCAGATAATTACATTACTAGTAATTTGCAGAAATCTAAAACATAACAGTAACTAATGACCACATAAAAGGCCTCAAGAAACCTGAAGCTAAAAATCTACTCAGACTGGAGACGAATAGTTTCCACCTCAAGGGAAGTTGGAGAATTTATAAGATTCTGACTTGGCTTAGATTTGAAAATATTTCTTAACTACGCTGTCCGTTCAACTTTAATGTCAGTAGTTTGTGATTCCACTTTTTCCAACATCTTAGAGATTAGGACCAAACCTTGACTTAGATATAACTGATGGAGATTTGGTTACATAATGAATATGATCATTCATTACATAATCCTGCCACCACATCAATGTACTCCACCGTAGCAGATCCTACTCTATGTCAACATACCGACTGCTCTTTATTGGTTTACCCACTAACTTGGGATATGCATGTGGCCCATGGCAGATCAAGGTGTAGATAGAACCTGAAATGGAGCATGGCAACAGGTAATGGTCATCTGAAATGTTGCAGCTTAGCTGATTAAACTTGCTGCCTGCTTCAATGCCTGTTTAAAGCGTCTGGATCCTCCTTTCCCCGTAGTTGTATGTATCTCTTTATGTATGTAGATCTGGAGTTCATGAGCATTTATATATTGGCTAAAACCAAGGTTATTTTTTGAACGGAGAGCACTTTTCATTAAAACATTAGTCCTCCTGATAATGTAACATACAGAAAAAAAACAGAATGTCTTATCTCAACCTGAACATGCATTTTTCATAAGGGTGCTTCTGAGACCAAAGAACACAACTTACAAGATTCAGAGCATCCCACCTTAACTGACAGGGTTATTCAGAGAGAGACAATCTGGCCCCGAAATGTAACCGGACACTGAATTTCAGCGAACGGGGACATTTTGGGTCCATTCAGCTATTCAGAGAGCAGGCAATTCGCCAAATCTTGGCAAATTGCCTGCACATACGGTGCCTGTTCAAGGCCAGGGAAATCCCCCATAGAGAAGCAATGGTTTGTCTATCAGAGACACCGAACAGCTGAGGGTTGTCAGTCAAGTGCCCTGCCGTTCGGTGGTTTCATTCGTCAGGTTTATTCAGGACGAATCATCCCATAGGCTTCAATGTTAAAAATATTCCAGTTTTAATTTGATATCTAATAAACCGTTTATCATTTTATTCTTCAGTAAAAAGTCTCTTTATCTTTAGATTTTTTAGGATCTGTCAGGTATTTTATGGTATTTTTTTGTCAAAATTTGTTTTCGTTTTTTTTTTAAAATCGTCTTTTCTTTTTTCTGTAACAGACCTTTCTATTATCATTCATTGGATCTTATATGCAAATTCCAGACATTTCTGTTCAGTAGTTTTTTTGCAAACGGCGTTTAAAATTGCAAACTTTCAAGCGAACTGTTTTGTTTTTCTTTTTACCCTGTTCGTTTGCATGCCGGCTTTTCCTGGCGGCTGCTCTGTGCTGTGATCGCTGGCTGCTCGGATCTTTCTGGCGCGTTTGGCTTGTTTTTTTGTGGCGGTTTCTTGGGGTTTTCGGTGAGTTTGCGGTGAGCATTCCCTGCACTACTGGGGGTCTTGCAGTGCTTGCTGAATACAACACAGGGTCGGCGAACTAGGAATCGCCAAATTGCCCCGAAGTGCAGGGAACGAAAAGTCACCGAACGTGCGGTGACTTTTTGGATCTCTTTAAATAACTCTGATAGTCTTAAAGATTTTAAAATACACTTGACTTACGTATAAATGATGGAGATTTTGTTACAAAATATGATCATATAGTGCAAAAGCCTGCCACAACATCGATGTACTCCACCACAGCAGGTCCTACTCTACTACTTTTGATACCATGAACATCCCCACTCCTACCATATTCATGACAGTCATGTACATAAAATAATGCTGTAGCATGTGTAAATACCAGCAAAAACTATGCACAATAGGCAAATTATAGGAGGAATTTCTAAAGTCTTGCTGAAAACAAATTCTATAAACCAGAGCTCACTTCAAGGGGGAATGTGTCGGAATGTAGTTCTTCCACTATTTTTGGAGAGGAACCTGAGTTCGGCGGTTTCATTCATCAGGTTTATTCAGGCGAAACATCCCATAGGCTTCAATGTTAAAAATATTCCAGTTTTAATTCGATATCTAATAAACCAATTATCATTTAATTCTTCAGTAAAAAGTCTCTTTATCTTTAGATTTTTTAGGATCTTTTAGGTATTTTTTGGGATTTTATTCTCAATTTTTTTTCAGTTTTTTTTTTTAAATCGTTTTTTCTTTTTTCTGTAACAGACCTTTTTGTAATCATTCGTAGTATCTTATATGTAAAATCCAGAAATTTTCATTCAGTAGTTATTTTTGCAAACAACGTTTAAAATTGCAAACTTTCAAGTGAACTGTTTTTTTTTTCTTTTTTCTTACCCTGTTCGTCTGCATGCCGGCTTTTCCTGACAAGCTGACGAACGGGGTAAAAAAACAAAAAGTATGCTTGAAAGTACCAAAATTTAAACTCTGTTTGCAAAAAAAACTACTGAATGAAAATGTCTGGAATTTACATATAAGATCCTATGAATGATAATAAAAAAGATCTGTTAACGAAAAATGAAAAAACGATTTAAAAAAAGAAACAGAATAAAAATTTGCCGAAAAAATCCTGGAAAATGCCTAAAAGATCCTAAAAAAATCTATAATTAAATAGAGTTTCAACAGCAGAATAAAATAATAAACGGTTTATTTGGATATTGGCTTATAACCGGGAATATTTTTAACATTGAAGACTATGGGATTTACCTGAATAAACCTGCCGAATGAAGACACCGAACAGCAGGGCACTTTGGCAACTTTTCACTGCTGTTCAGTGTTATCTGAATAGATTAACCATTGCTTCTCTATGGGGATTTCATTGCCCTCGAACAGGCAACGTACATGCAGGCAATTCGCCAAAATTTGGCTTAATGTCTGCTCTCTGAATAGCCGAATGGCCCCAAAATATCACCGTACGCTAAATTACAGTATCTGGTTACACTTCAGGGCCAGATCGGCTCTCTCTGAATAACCCCTTATGTGTTCAATCATGTGTTACCCTGTTAAGTCACAATAAATATGATTTATGATACATTTCTGCTAAAATCCACATATATATTTAAATATATAAGATTTGAATGTGTGTTTGTGTTAAGTGAGAGATGCTAATTGTTAATTGGGGATAGAAATATTGGTGGGTTCCCATACTTATTATTTTAGTACCTTATATCACTGCTTTGAACCTATAATATATCTGAATCCCAATAAAAATTGCTAAATCAGGGCCACTTGTATTACGAAGACATGATTGTTTTAATAACTTTCTCTTACTTATACCATTTTTACTTTATCCCTGAAAGTAAAAATATGACACACCCATTAACCTCTGTAGCAACTCTAATGAGCGCCTTACCTATCACAGATCCTTACGTATTTCACTAACTTCATTTACCTGATTTACCAGTTCAACGAAAACACTTTTCTTTGTGAATAATACGGTAAAACGAAGCCTAACGGACTCTAAAAAAAAGTTTTGATCTCCCTGGCTAACATTTTCAGATTGCTGGTTTATGTATCATGTTTCCCAGTTTATGACGGGACATCAAAATTGAATAATACAAAGTTAAATGAAATACAAGTCCTGGCCGGTTGTTTTGGTTTCTGGAGAACACATTTGTCCATTATCTAAGAGGAAAGACAAGCTGTATTGGTGTTCGTCAGACATAACAGTAAACAGTAGATGGTAGTCTCTCTTTTACCAGCTCTATGACAAATAGCAGGATGTTTCATTATAATTAAATAATAAAAGTCTGGAACACGATAATTCCCAAAACATATTGTTCACGTTTGAGATTTTAGACCTAAATGCCCAGGCCAGCAGGAGAAAGCACTCAACAAAACACAAGCGAAGCAGAAAAAAGAAGCATGCATTTTGTATGACACACACACACACACACACTGTTGATGAAATCCTGAGGGGAAACGTAGAAAAAGCAAACAATGATATGAAACTTTATGCGTATTCGAGTATGTGTTTTAACTTTTATTGCTCGGTTACTTCAGAAGGCAACTGAAGCCAAGGCTGTAGCAGAACCTGTAGAGGTCACTGTAGGGTCAAAGGTGGAAAGGCACAATAGTGCGTCATCGTTTTAGTGATGTACATTTTCTATACCCCATGGGCTTTTGTACTTTTGTTAATATTACTTACAAATAAAAAAGATTGCAGCAACAGTTCAGTTGTTCTCTTTCCTGCCAAAACAACAACTGAAGAGAAAAAGCACTAGGTAAAAATATGCTACTTTGTTGTTATTTTGTGGGTTTTTTTTAAAATCAGTATCAACATAATGTTCTTGAAAACTATCAGGGTTATCCAAAGAGATTCGAAAAGTCACCGCACGTTCGGTGACTTTTCGTTCTCTTCAATTCGGTTCCTTTTGCCGATCCCATTTCGGTGACCCCGCGGTGTATTCAGCAAGCACCACAGGGTCCCCGAATTGCAGGGAAAAGCTGCCGTAAACCCGACGAAACCTAACCGAATGCACGCTGAAAACAAGCAAAAACATCTGGATTAACCTTTGAAAAAGACGAACAGGAGCCGAACAGGAGCCGAATCACACAGAGCCGAAGCAGCTGTGACGTAGAGGAGGCAGTGAATAAATTAGCAAAACCATTTGTATGAATCTGGGAAAAAGAAACGCTGTTTGCAAAGAAACTACTGAGCGAAAATGTCTGAAATTTTCACAGGAGGTCCAGGGAATGATAATAAAGAGGGCTGTTACAAAAAAAATAAGTAAACTGAAAAAAAAAAAAAAATCGGACTTTTTAAAAAAAAAAAAAATCTGAAAAATGCTTAAAGTATCCTAAAAAATCTATAAATAAAGAGACTTTTTGCTGCAGAATTTTATAATGAACGGTTTATTAGATATTGAATTAAAACGGGAATATTTTTAACATTGAAGCCTATGGGATTCTCCTGAATAAACTTGCCGAATTAAACCACTGAATGGCAGGGCATTAGGGGAACCTTTCACTGCTGGTTTGTGTTCTCTGAATAGCCGAAGCAGTGCTTTTTCATGGGGATTTCACTGCCCTCGAACAGGCACCGAACAGGCACCGTATGTGCAGGCAATTCGCCAGTATTTGGCGAATTGCCTGCTCTCTGGATAGCCGAATGGCCAGGAAGGGTAACCGAACACTGATTTTCAACGTTCGGTTACCTTTCTCAAGCAATTCGGATCTCTTTGGATAACCCTGTATATATATACATAATTAAAGTTTATTATTGCAGAGGTCATTTACACATCTCAGCAATTCAAAGAACTGCATCACAGAGCTCTTGTGCTACATTCCCCATATGCAGCACAGAACTCTGGGTAATATATGCAAATAATGCCTGCAATTTAATCAAACCCAGGATGCAAAAAATGGAGAAATTCCAGATGTAATTTGCATATCTTACCCAGAGTTCTGCGCTGCATATGGGGAATGTAGCGCATGAGTTCTGTGATGCAGTTCTTTGAATTGCTGTGATGTGTAAATGACCTCTGCAATAATAAACTTTATTATTTGCTGTGTGGAGGCTTTTAATCTCACTTTTTGCCCTCCACCACAACTTAAATGAATATATATATATATATATATATATATACAGTTGTGTTCAAAATTATTCAACCCCCACTGAAATTGAGTGTTTTGGCCAGTTTGACATTGATTTTGATCATTCAGTCATCTTGCTTACAATTAAATCAAAGAGGCACGTGTAGGTCAGACAAATATAACATAACATTTATAATGAAATAACCACAAATTTCTTTTCTGTGCTCACATCATTATCAGTTTTATTCAACCCCCAAGTGACATTCAATCTTAGTACTTAGTACAACATCCTTTTACAGTTATAACAGCTTTTAAACGTGAAGCATAGCTTGACACAAGTGTCTTGCAGCGATCTACGGGTATCTTCGCCCATTTGTCATGGGCAAAAGCCTCCTGTCACGTTCAGCCACAATGGCGGTGCCTGGCATGCGCCAAGTAGGGCCCAGGTAAGAGGAAAAGCCGCTATACGCAGAGATGCGTGACACAACAATCAGGATAAGGAAATAAACCACAGGAGACACTGGGGACCTCTGCACGGCTATACCGAAGGAGCCCTATACTGATAGATCGGTCCTTAGAGTGGCCGAATCTGCACTAATAGAAAAAGGTTACCTTTGTAGCCGTGCAGAGTCCTGGGGAAAACACAGACACCTGAAGGAGTGTACTCAACAACTTGCAGGGAAGGACTTCAATATACAAAAGCCGTGGTCTACAGGGATACACAACATATAATACAATATGCACAGAACAGCTATGGATGTCCAGAAGAGTCGTTAATAAATAAGCCAGGGGTCAAAACCAAAACGTATACCTTGAGCCAAAGCAGGGATATAGCACCAGAGAAAATCCGTCAGCCAAGCCAGAGGGTCAATACCAGGAAGTCAATCAGAACATAAAACTCAGACAAGGGGGAAACACTGAAATAGAACTAGGACAGAATAACAGGGAGCTCTCAGGAACAAATCTGTAGCTGAAGTGAACCAGGATGCAAGAGCATGGTGATATGGGCCCATGGCTTTAAATAGGGGAGTAATCAGCCCATATCACCATCAGAAGCTCAACGAGCAAAGAACTTAACCCCTGAGCTGCATGTCAGGGAAAGCAGCACAGGGAAACACAGACATAAGGAATACAGATGGCAGGGAGACAGGGTTGGAACGTGGGAACGTGACACCTCCAGTTCAGTCACATTCTTAGGTTTGCGCACTGCAACTGCTTTCTTTAAGTCCCACCAGAGGTTCTCAATCAGATTTAAGTCAGGTGACTGCGATGGCCACTCCAAAATGTTCCAGCCTTTAATCTGCAACCATGCTCTAGTGGACTTGGAGGTATGCTTGGGATCATTGTCCTGTTGAAAGGTCCAACGTCTCCCAAGCCTCAGGTTTGTGACGGACTGCATCACATTGTCATCCAATATCTCCTGGTACTGAAGAGAATTCATGGTACCTTGCACACGCTGAAGCTTCCCTGTACCTGCAGAAGCGAAACAGCCCCAAAGCATGATTGACCCCCCGCCATGCTTCACAGTAGGCAAGGTGTTCTTTTCTTCACAGGCCTTGTTCTTCCTCCTCCTAACATAGCGTTGATCCATGGGCCCAAACAGTTCTAATTTTGTTTCATCAGTCCACAGAACACTATCCCAAAACTTCTGTGGTTTGTCCACATGACTTTTGGCATACTGCAGTCGACTCTTCTTATTCTTTGGAGACAACAAGGGGGTGCGCCTGGGAGTTCTGGCATGGAGGCCTTCATTACGCAGTGTGCGCCGTATTGTCTGAGCTGAAACTTCGGGAACCCACATCTGACAAATCTTTTCTCAGTTCCTCAGCAGTCACACGGGGACTTTTCCCCACTCTACGCTTCAGGTAACGCACAGCAGTCGAAGTCAGCATCTTCTTTCTGCCACGACCAGGTAGCGTTTCAGCAGTGCCCTTTGCCTTGAATTTGCGAATGATGCGTCCTATGGTCTCTCTTGGTATGTTTAACATCTTTGCAATCTTCTTATAGCCATTGTCCTTCCTGTGAAGAGTAATCAACTCTTCTCTTGTCTTCCTGGACCATTCTCTTGACTTCACCATGTTTGTAACCACACCAGTAAATGTCTAGAAGGAGCTGAGTATCACAGTCATTTTAAAGCTTCCTAATTGGTGCTTATTATGCTTTATTGCTGCTCCGTGACATCCACAGGTGTTTTCAATACCTGATTGAAAACACTTGAATGAACCTCTGTTCTTCAGAGTGGTAGTCTTTAAGGGGTTGAATAATTGTGTCAATGAAGAATTAACAAAAGAAACATTTACTACTGTATTACAAAACCACTTGATGTCATTTTAGTTGCATATGGTTCTTTAAAAAGTCCTTGTAGGATTTCATTCTGAATACAATTACAAATGTACACTAAATTCCCTAAAACCCTTTACAGCATTGGGGGTTGAATAATTTTGAACACAACTGTATATATACAGTCAGGTCCAGAAATATTGGGATGTCGACACAATTCTAACATCTTTGGCTCTATACACCACCACAATGGAGTTGGAATGAAACAAACACAATGTGCTTTAACTGCAGACTGTCAGCTTTAATTTGAGGGTATGTACATCCAACTCAGGTGAACGGTGTAGGACTTACAGCAGTTTGCAGATGTGCCTCCCACTTGTTAAGGGACCAAAAGTAATGGGACAATTGGCTTCTCAGCTGTTCCATGGCCAGGTGTGTGATATTCCCTCATTACCCCAATTACAATGTGCAGATAAAAGACCCAGAGTTCATTTCAAGTGTGCTTCTCGGCTGCTGCAGATGGCTCCTCCTCTGGCCCGCCTATGCAGTTGATGCTCATTGCGCATCATTGGCTGCAGGGGGAAAGCCTGAGTTCAGCTGGTGGGCAGGCCTGCCGCGGCCCATAGACACCAGCAGGGCATGCTATACCCTCTCCTTCATAAAATAGAGCAGAATCAGTTGCTTGCATCAAACGATGAAGCAGAATCTGTTGCTTGTGTCAATGGAGCAGATTCTACTCTATTTTTTAGACAACACATTCTGCTCCATTTTTAGGCAAAAAGATGTTGCTCCAATTTTTTGTAAACACCGATTTCTGCTTCATTTATTAGGCTACATAATATGCTCCTTTTTTTTGAGAAAGCTTTTTCAATCTGCAACTTATTAAATGTGTCATTTGTATTGTAATGATAGTAAACCGCTAATCAACCAGAATCATTACAGTTACCTGCTCTGAAACACGCACATTATAGCTTCCGTGGTTATAAATAGAGAGCTGAACTGGTACATTATAGATTTTTCTCTCTGTTAACCCTTTTCGCTGCGTATGTTGTGTGGTACGTCAAGGAGTGTCTTCACTGTATGCAGAGGACATCCCCCAGACGTCACCTGGTCAGCGTGGTTTTCTTCCCTATACTTCCTGTCTGGGGTCCCGCAGTGGTCTGACTTCCTTGAAGTTAGAGCCCACTTTTCTACCTTTTCATCTTGGATGTCAGCCAAGTCTCCAGGGCCACCCCCGCCCACTGACATCATCGCACATGGGCGTGATGATTTCAGTTCGGGAATAAACTGATTCAGGTTCAGTGTAAAAATAAAAGTTACATTTTTTTTTATAAATAAATAAAATAAAAATAAAAATTAATTTTTTTAATTTTATTTATTAATGCAGCACTATTGTTCACGTTTGAATTATAATGTGAAAAATGATTCTGCACTAATGAAAAATTTAATTTTTTTCACTTTTAGCTCAAATTGCGTATCTTCTGTTAAAATCACATTAACAAGTTCCCGTTTCTAATTTTTTTAACAAGAGTACCCGATAGAATATATAACCGTAAAGACTCAGTTTGATAAAATGTGAAAAAATTATTTTACTCGCTTTAGATGATTGGAATTATTATGGAAATTCACATTTTCTTTTACATGTTTTGTTTTAGCATTCTGGCAGGACACGATGTATACATATAATTATGATATATTATGAATCTGCCGAGTCTGCAGTGAAGGGATTAATACAATTTTATGAACTAAAGCATTGTATCCCAGTATCAGATTTTGGGATTGCCTCTTGAGTATCAAACAGAACGTCTCTAAGCGGAGATAATTGCTTCATTTATATGTTGAAACAAAATGCATTAATTTAAGATTGTTATTTGGTTTTTGTTTTACTCTAAATGTCTTAATAGTCATTGATCAAATAAACCTCACCAAGATTGGAAAATAAGCTCTCTTCTTCTAAAGCTTTATATATATATATAATTTTGCTTTTAGTAGAACAGAATGTTCTTGCAGTTGCAATCGTGCATGCAAAAAGACAACGTTACAAAACGATCAATTTCCTCAGAAGGAAATCTGTTCTTCAAGAAGCGTAATTATTCAACAGTTTGGTATTCCGAGAAGTATGATATTAGTGAACTTATTCTGAATTCAACCACAAGTAGATGCATTCTTTATACTAGTTCTAAGCATCAGTAAGCAAAGCCAAATTTGAACATGGTTTTTCATTTCTGTCATCAATTTGACCTAAAAATAAAGCATAACTTTGGAAATATTTAGGGGTTATTCAGAGAGCACAGAAATGTTGACGAACAAGTCGGAAAAAGCCACCGAGCCGCCAAACACAGCACAGAACAAGCGCCGACAAGCCGACGAAGGGGGTAAATAAAGAAATACGTACGCTTGAAAGTTCCAAAATTGAAATTATGTTTGCAAAAAAACTACTGAACGAAATTGTCTGGAATTTACATGTAAGATCCTATGAATGATAATAAAAAGGTCTGTTAGAGAAAAAGTGAAAAAATGACTAAAAAAAACAAACGGAAAAAATACCTAAAAGATCCTAAAAGATCTATAAATAATGAGACTTTTACTGCAGATTAAAATAATAAACGGTTTATTAGATATCGCATAAAAACAGGATATTTTTAACATTGAAGCCTATGGAATAAACCTGACGAATGAAAGCACTGAAAATCAGGACATTTCGTAACTTTTCTCTGCTGTTCAGCATCTCTGAATAAATTAACCATTGCTGGTCGCGAAATTGCATTGTACGGGGAAATGCACAGTTCGGTGCAATTCAGTGGCCAATTTGGTGCTCTTTGAATAACCCCTTATTAAGAATATGTCTAGGAAAGCATGGCTGACCTGGCAACCCCAGCCAATAGTGTATTCTCACCTAGGCCAAGTAGGCTTATGTCTAAGGCAACGGATTAGAGGGGGCTGACATTTGTTCCTTAATGTCCCTTCTTGTAGCTGTCCCATATAACTGAGGTGTTTACAGGTGTATAACAGAAGCTGCAAAGCAATAAAACTCCTGGCAATGAGTCTCTAAACTAGAAATAAATATTGATATGAAGCACTTGATGTTATTACGATACTTTTGCTATTGGTCAAAGTAACATTTTAAAGGATTGATTTAGGATTCCACACCCTTTTCTTCCAACATGTGTCTTGTGGGTATGTGGGCCTTGTAGCAATAGAGATAGGAAGTACTAAAAGCATCTGCACTACAGTAATACCCAACTTTTCTGGTGATCGCAGGTTGGTGACATAATCACACGCACTACAACCCCCAAATGAGGACAAATACACTGCAGGTTGTCACTGGGACAGAAAATGCCCTGATTTTCAGTGGTTTCATTCGACAGGTTTTAGGCTAGGGTCAGACTGAGGCAGTGCGAACGCGCGTTCTGGCGCACTTAATCACGGCCGCACTAGCAGCAGATGCCGGGCAATGACGGCCAATATACGAAGTACGGTCGCACAAAAGTCCGGCTGCGCAACGCAAGTGGAAAATGAACGCATTTTTTCGAGAACGTTAAACCACTAGTACTGACGTACAGAGTGCGCTGCGTCCGCTAGCGGCGTGTGTGCGTGAATTGGAGACATCAGACGCTGCTAATGTCCGGCCAACATAACGTCCAGACCCAAAAAGTGTTTTATTGATGATCTGTACAAAATCACGGATGAAACTGCGCATAGTATGACCGCTATTGCGTATTCCGGGAAAAAATACGTCCATTCTTCGAACGCACATTTTCACGGACAACGTGAAAAATGCGTTAGTCTGACCCTAGCCTAAACAGGCGAATCCCATAGGTTCTATTCTATCTATTTAAAATGTATTTATTTATTTTTTCACCCAGTTCATTGGCTTGTCGGCATTTTCCGGCCACTAATCATAGCTGTGTTCGGCGCATCGTCATCTTTTTCTGGACGAGTTCTGTGGGTTTGCGGCGGATTATTGGATTGGATCTGATATTTTCTGCTTGGTTCTTTAAAAAAAAAAAACGCAAAACTGTCAGAATTATCAGATCCGATAATTTTGTCAGTTATGTGGCTTTTTTTAATTCGGCGGCTTGGCGGCAGCTTTTGCCTGCACTCCGGGGACCTTGCAGTGAATGTAGAATTCACCGCAGGGTGGGGAATCTGAATCTGATGTGCAGGGGGGAACAAGAAAGCACCGAAATGTCGCCATCATTTCGGTGCTCTGTGAATAACCCCTTATGTAATCGCAGGATCAGAGAATCAAAGCAATCTGAATTATAACAAAGTGCTTCGTGCCATTTGTCCTGCTTTTAGCCTGTGTTTTGTCTTGTGTAAAAATTGTCTTAACAGAAACCGAGTGGGAGATCACACACTTTAGTGTCATGAACTCTTCAGACAGGGATTTGAAGTTTGCCAAATACACTGTTTCTTCCCAGTTGCTGAATTTAATTTAAGCTGTTCTGCACAGTATATTCTGCTGATTATACTTTCTATTATTTTAAAACTACTTGGTAACTCAGTTTAGTAAATTGATTTATTAGCTTTCCAGTTGCAAACATACTTAATGAGATAAAACGTAAGAACATCTGACATCAATTTTTTTTGTTTTGTTTAAATTAATGAGCTGCAGTGTTTCTATTTAATATTTAATGGAGGCAGGAGCTTTGGAGATGATGAGCGAGGTAAGAAATATATATTTTTTAACTATGAAAGTTTTCAATCTATGGATTCGCTCGACTTTACTGATACTTTGCTTCGTCTGTTATAGACTCTAAGAGAGATTTATCGTTTGCACAGTAGGTGGATGTGAAATGTGAACACCACAACAGGGAGAAGTAAAATAGTTCCCATGCATACTCATAAACCACATTTCTACTTCTGCTTTGCCATTCATTCCACAACCTCATGATTGGGAGTAACTAGTCTAGAAGGAACAATCAAATTCACCAAACCATTGTGGTTCAAATTATTTTGCAGGTATTTCTTGATGATATCTGAGCATAGGCAGCTCTTAACCAATATGGGTAAAAATATATGACAAATACGTTGTTACACACCTTGTAATTAAGCCACAAAACATTATTATTATTTTTTTTTAGGTATTTAATCACACCAGTTTTCAGCAGGAGCTGTTCGAGTGCGTCATAAGTCATTTATGGTAGGGATGTGCATGCCTGAAAAATCGTTTTGTTTAGTTTTATTTCGTTACGTTTTAATATAATTTCGTTTTTGGAATTTCATAACTAATCTTGTTTCGTGTTTCATTTCATTTTGTTATTCGTATCGATTTCGTGTTGAATCGAATTTCATATATCAATTCAATAGTTGATATAAATTAGAATTTTAGATCACTATATAAACCCCAATTAATCAAATTTTGCTGTTAGAAGAAAATTTAATAGCTCATTTCAGATTCGATAGTTGATATCAATTTGATAGCATTTTAAATTCGATAGTTGATATCAATTTTATAGTTCATTTCAAATTCGATAGTTCATTTCAGATTCGATAGTTGATATCAATTTGATAATTGATTTCAAATTCGATAGTTGATATCAATTTGATAGTTCATTTCAAATTCGATAGTTGATATGTATTTGATAGTCCATTTCAAATTCGATAGTTGATATGTATTTCATAGTTCATTTCAAATTCGATAGTTGATATGTATTTGATAGTTCATTTCAAAATCGATAGTTGATATGTATTTGATAGCTCATTTCAAATTCGATAGTTGATATCAATTTTTCAAATTTTTCTTGTATGATGATGACACAGTATAAAACTAAATAAATTCGTTATGTCCCGTTTCGAATTCGTATCATATCGATTCGTTATTCGGAAGTACTTCCGAACTACAAATTATCAAATTTCGTTACAAATTCCGAATTTTTCTAAAACGAATGCACATCGCTAATTTATGGGCATGCTGTGGTCATCCTTAAAGGGACACTCTACACCAGTGTTTCCAAAACCTGTCCTCAGGACCCGTTGACCAACCATGTTTGCATCCATTTCATGATATTTTGTGTTGTAAACTGACCCCCCCACAGCAGGGGTTAATCATTAAGTCTCTAATTTGTCACCAAAGGGCACCAAACGGTGAATTTCAGCATACGGTGCAATTTCGGGGAAGTTGACTATTCACAAAGCTATCAATTCTCCAAATACTGGCAAAATTGGTGGTGAAATATGATGCAGTTCACCGCAGTTTGGTGATCTTCAACAGTAGTGAAATTGTCCCATAGAGAAGTAATCTATGAGATGTACTTTGTGAGGTAGGCACATCCATATTGTTAGGTGTCTTGCCCAAGGACACTCGCTGGTGGCGTCTTCTGAATGGGGTCTTTCCATGATTGTAGAGCAGTGACCTGGTGGTTAGGTTGAACCCGCTTCTCGTAAAGTTGAGACTTGCTTCTCCACAGTTGTATTGGAGGGATGTGCTGCATGGTATTTTGACTTGCTTCTCTACGGTCGAAGGGTAGAGACTTTACCACTGGACTCCACAGCCGATTTTGTGTGATAGACAGGTATGTACCGTTAGGTGTCTTGCCCAAGGACACTTACTGGAGCGGTGCTCTCACTGGGTTTCGAACCTGTGTCTCCACAGTTCTAGAATAGTGGCATTGATGTTACCTCTACTCTATCCAGCCGGTATTGAGTTATCTCGATCTGTAGCTCTGAAGGACAACAGCAAATGCCATTTTTTTGCTTTTGGGCTGCAGAAGGTGCCCTCAAAGTTTTATCCCTGTGGGCATTATGTTCGAGGCGCTAAAACTGTTTAAAATCAGCTGAATGCCCTGACATATGAGACTTTCATGAGTCGACGCAGGTATCCACGAGCTGAAGCTAAACCTACTGTAACTCCATTTGGCCAGTAGACGGTGCCATCTGCCTGCCAAATAGACTATTACTGTAAGAAATACACTGGGAATATGCCCACATATTTATTACTGCAAAATTAATAAAAAATGATTTTTCAAAAAAAACACTTGTTCCTAACAATGTTTTTTTGGAAAATCACTTGGTAGTGAGGGGGTTAAGGGGTGTTTTACTCTATTATCAGTGTGCAAATCAATTGCAAAGTCTCAAACACAAATATTTGTTTGAGTTTGCAACAATTATCAATAAATTTGTATCCCTTTCTTATTACAACATCGTCGTTTAGTCTTTATTTTAGAACATGTAACTAATAAGTCCAAGGCACATTAAAATGCAATTATGTTAAATATCTGTTTATAAGCATAATCAGAAATGCGTTAAGGATCTTGAGACTGATATAGGTGATTATTCATTACAAAGGTTGCAATGAAAATGTGTTCAAAACGCAACCTTCAACCCTATTATGTGATCTATGCTCAGCTGTTTGGTATAGTTGTTATCACATGCACAATGTGATTAAACAATTTACTTTGTTCTCTACATACCGTGCAAAGTATTTAGCCATGCATTGGCCAAATATCTCTGCTTGTCAGCTGTCACCAATGATAGGAGATGTAGAGAGTTTGGCATAAAGCTTTAAGTAAGAATGGAAAAAGACAAGCAGCGAAACATCTGTTATAGTGAGAGCTGAAGGAATCTGAATTTTCATGCTCCTGCCCAGACTGTTCGGCTACAGAGGAATCATTTGTACTGTGAGTTTATATCCCCCTTAACAAAAGTGTTTTACCTGTTTGTTACATGTTGCCATATAGATGCGATCGTCTGTCAAAATAGGACAGATTATGCTTGGGATGAACATATTTCATCGTCATTTTTCACTGTGAACCCATATGGAAAATCTATACCGCAAACTCCATAAAATGTATTCCTGTCTTATAGGATAAATGTTTAATGAGCCTACCACACCGTAAGGGTGACATACACACCAAATGTATGACAATATTGACCATACCAAGGACATACTTGAAAACAAGAGAAATCTCAATGTATCCTTCCGGTAAAATACTTTATATTTTAAATGTATATTTATTTATTTATAATGGTCAATAGTCTTCAATACGATCACCAGCAATAAAAGTATATGTTAAATGTATTCATTCTAAATATATTTTACATTTTTTAAAGGGATCCTCTATCCACCATGAGTACCGAGGTCATGGTGGCTAGAGGTTGCCACTGTGACATCCGTCACTTTGGACTCGAAGTACATGAGCCTAGAAATGTGTTTGGGAGGTGCGAGCCTGATGTTTTATATTGTGTTCCTGCTCCTTCCTTTGTTAAAGTCACCCTGTGTCTACAATTATAAATGCAGGGTGTTTGTGTTCTGTGTTCTATTCCCTCGTGTCTGTGTTATATTGATATTCCCTTATGTATTTATTGTGGAGTCTCCTGTGATATAACTGGATATACTGTGTTGTTCTTTTTGTTTGTGAATTTGGATTCCTTTGGCCATGCTTGCAGCACCCTCCCCCGTGGAAACAGTTGTAACCAGATTCCTACTCCCTAAGCCATTGTCCAATGCTGGGCGTGTTTCCATTGTTTCTGTACCTTCCCTGTGTGTTTGTTTTAACCAGTTGCAAAATGTAAAATAAACTCAGTCTTCATTTTGGGTTGAAACTGCAAGGATCTCTTGTGCGTCATTGCCTGCGTTCTGGAGCAGAAACGGTACTTCTGCGGAATGCTGACTTCAAGGGGAGCATTCTGCAAGTGGATGTGTCGCATATAATCTCTGCACGTGAATACATGAATACAACACGTTATATATTGGACTTATCAGCCAAGCCTCCAATATGTCTATATTGGACTTACTGGACCTACCTCGGCAGTTGCCTCCAATATATCAGGGATTATTATTTCATAAGAAACTTATACGAGACACAAATATCAATCGTTTATATTTCTTAGAAATTATCCTGAATTCTTTTAATTGTCTGTGTTTTGCTTTGAAAAATACAATAATCAATAATCGGATAAAAATATATATATATTTATTACGTATACAAAAAAGTTTCAAATCTCATATCATAAACAAAAATTTATAAACCACAATCCATCAGCATATAAAAACTAGCTTCACAATATATGTATCTCCGGTTAGTAACTGCATATATGATTAATATCATTTACCTTATCAGTTAGTAACTAATACACAAATGGTTAAAAAACATTTCTGCTTAATACAACATGCATTTCCCAGCAAACAATGTTTAACCAGCCAGCTCTTATAGATATATATATATATCTCTATGCTACATGGATCAACAAAAGATGAGCTAATTTAATGATAAGTAATAAAAACTTATTTAGTGAATCCTCCCCTAATCTCGAGAATTAAACTTCTAATCCTTTGCTTTTTATTTTGTAGTTATATAATTCCTTGCTTATTCATTTTAATCACAGTAATTTCCAAATTCAATATATATATTGGTATCAATCTTACAACATTTCTTTTAGGAATAAATCCTTATATCCACTTCTTCATATTTTTATCTGCAGAATAGAAAATACTTAGAATTTGGATCTAACCGTATCTGAGAAGTCTCAGTCTATGTTGCAAGAATATCTACAAATATATATATTTACATTAATTCCTTAATTTCATACATTACCTGTCCAATTTGGATGTTGATAAGTCTGCCTTGAAATTCCTGATGTAATATTTTTGGAATGTGTGAAGATTATCGATATCACATAATCAATGCATGTGAGTTAGAGATTTGTTGAGAGTCTTGATTGCCTCCTGTCTTGGGATCTGCCTGCATCGTGGTGTGAGTCTGAGTGTTGGAATCTTGGACTCTCAGAGGGTCATGTGTAATGCATTGCAGTGTGAGTCTGAATGCTGGAATCTCCGACTGACTTGCAAATAACATTGCCGCTTATTATAGTCAATTTGACGTCACTGGCAATATTATTAATCTAATATTTACTATCCTCTAGCGGGCAGTATTGCACTTTTTAATTAATTCCACCATTTCTTTTTAATATTCTTATCTCGGGTCAAAAGATCAATCTACACAAAGACCTTCTCTTCTCCCAGTGTATAGACACGGTGTCTCTACCTATCATCTCTGATTTATATCCTCACTCCCTTTTGGTTACCCAGAGTCCTATCAGCTGAATTCTTTTCTGGTTAACTCAACAGAATCTATTCTTTAGTAATTTTTATTATTTACCAATTATATACTTTCTACAATATTTATTGGAGTATATATTTCCTACTGTAAATATAATAAAATATACCTTGATTATAAACATATGTTTTGTGAATATAAATCTATATTACAGAATATTAACTCTTATTCCTATACCCAAAAGACAAAATCTCTTTTTAGTTTTAAAAACTTAAGACAGACCAATAAATTTAATTATGACACGTCTTAGCACTTAACTCTAGCCTTATCACACACAAACATTCTAGGTTCCTTCATGTCTGGCACTTCTTAAAAAATATAAAAGACTTCACCCAGGAATGAACTCTGTAAAAAAAAATCTCGTTCATTTCTAAACCTAGAGAAATTTTGGAAAAAAAACCTGTCTTTAAAAACAAAATGGCTACAGGCATCCATTTTAAAATTCCTTTGTGTAATATACCCGACATAACCCCCCTTTGGTTTCATCTATATTTATTGATCAAATAAATTTGAGGAAAACATACAATATCTCCCCCCTTTACCAATTAGGCTAGGTTTCCACCTTTCGCAGCACATTTTTCTTCTTTCATCCATTTAATAATTGAAAATGCAGTGTTTTTAAACTTCAATGTACGTACTTTCTTTGTTAGTACAATCATCCAGACAGTTAGAAACATAATTACTATACAAATCGCAATCTCTGTAATCTTTGGCCCGTTATAAGCAGATAGCAATCGATAATCAATCTGTGAATACATTGGAGCATAAATTGTTAGATTATCTTTTTATTAGAAGTTCAATAGTATGGTCGGGCTATTCTTTAGCAAAGATTTCAAATCTGGATTCATGGGTATCTCTTGCCCTTGGAATACGACAACGATTTGTATCTCTTCATACCAGACTTCATTTATAAAAAGTAACTTCTCGATAACAACTCTTGATTCTTTAGGAACTTTCACGAGAATCACTGGTGTGGGTATGAACACTCTCTGTTTTGTACCAGATCCTTCCGGTAAAAATTTGCTTCTCGCTCTGTATCAAACAGCGGTTGCAATAAAATATGCGGCAAATCTTTTCCTTCGGTGGTTCTTGTACATAGCAATCAACGGTATCCTGGCTTTATCCAACATGTCTTTCAGGCTTGCATGAGCTTGATTCGCATGGGACTTTAGCATTCTCCTTGGAATTGTGCGGAAAACCGTAGAATTTCCAGATAGTCGCAGTCTCCTTGGTGGTCCGACTCATCTTTGCGGATTAGCGTCGCAGTTCGGATTAACCACTTTTCTCAATTTCTGTTGAAAGAAAGAGTATAAATAACCATTCATAGACTAGCGATTTCACTCAATTTCCCTATAGATACTCTGATCTCTGATTAAATTTAAATAACTGTACGGATCTAGTCTATCTACTAGCTTGAGTTAAACATCTGAATGCTGGGAAAAAGAATCACATGTTAATTAAAACATCACTTCACATGATACCAGTTAAGTGTCTTCGGTTGGTCCATTTTCACATATCCTGAGGTGAGATCTAGGATGACAAGCACGCAATTGATTAATGTGAACCCATTTTTCAATACTCTCCTTTCCTTTGGGTATCTCTATTTTATACGCCACAGGAGACAGTTTATCAATTATCGAGTATGGTCCTTTCCAGGATGGGAGAAACTTTCTCTCTTTTACTCGATCTCTACTGAAATTATACAGATACACCTTTTCGTCAATCTCATACTGCTTTTTGGTAGTCTTAAAATCATAATAAGTCTTATTAGATACAGCGGCCTTCTCTAGGTTCCATTGCGCAAAAGCAAATGCTTGCTGTAAATGCTGACGCAGGTTTTCTATATACTGATATGTGGTAGCAGCATTTATTAAATTCTGATCCGAAGTGTGATACAATAGATGTTGTGGTAACACCATCTTCCTTCGAGTCATTAACTCAAATGGTGACATTTTAGTCGCGGTACTTGGCGTGGCTCTAATAGCCATAAGCACTAAGGGCAACTTTACATCCCAGTCCTTTCCTGATTCTTTTACAAATTTCTTTAGGACATTTACAATTGACTGGTTATAGCGTTCGACACTTCCACTAGACGCGGCACGGTACGCAATATGCAACTTACACTTGACACCTAACATTTTCCACATTCTTGTCATTACATCACTTGTAAAATGGCTACCACGGTCAGACTCCAACCTTTGAGGTAGACCAAACCTGGAAAATATATGGTTAATAAGAAAAATTGCACATGTTTCAGCAGTATTATTAGGAGCTGGTAAACACTCTATCCATTTACTAAATAGACAGGTGACTGTCAACATATATTTGTTTCCCCTAGTTGATCTTGTGACGGGACCAATAAAGTCGATCTGAATATCGGACCATGGCAATGAGAAACCTTTCCTCTGGAGAGGTGCGCGATGAGTAGGGCCGTGAGGTTGAAATTGGGCACATACTAGACATCCATGGCAATATGTTTGGACGTCTTGTAACATATGGGGCCAATAAGCATAATCCCGCAATAACTCATAGGTGATCTTTTCATCTCGATGTCCCGCAGTGGGTGCATCGTGGGCATGTTGCAGCATTAAACCTCTAAAGGCAGTAGGAACTACCCATTGTTGTATCCCATGTTTAGATGTTCTGATCAATAGACCATCCTTAATACTGAATTGGGCCTTGGATCTCATTAAAATACGAAGATCCTCAGTCTGGTCAGGACTCTCTTCAGATAAAAAATTATCACTAGGATTTTCAATATATTTGTAAAAGATTCCAATTACAGAATCTTCCTTTTGGTTCTTAATTAAATCTTCATTGGGAGAATCTTGACACCACTGTGCTACATTGCTCTCGACCTTAGATTTAGTCTGCTGATGGGTAAGTACATCTACATGTGTTTCATTTAGTAAATGATCAATATTTATAATTTCGTCACTGACTGCACCCTGTTTAGCCAATTTGTCAGCTAGGTCATTGCCTTCTTTATCCATACCTGAAATTTTGGAATGACCTTTTGTCTTTTTCCAATAAACGGTTAAACCATTTTTAGTCACCATCTTATCTATTTCTCCAAATAGATCGGCATGTTTAACAGGTTTGTTATTGGACCTGAGCATCTCATTTCTTTTCCACCCAGGCAAATATTCAACGAAACTGTTACGGACATAATTAGAATCTGTGACTATCAGAAATTCTTTAACATCATAGTCTATAGCCATCTGAACGGCTTTGTAAACTGCGGCTAATTCAGCGACTTGGCTACTTTTAGCACCGATGTTATATCCTACTGATATATTGGGATATTCTTTTGTCCATGCAATACCAATGCCAGCTACCAATTTCCTCTCTTCTTCCACGATGGCGTGGTAGGCACAACCATCTATATATACACGTGGGAGTAGGGAACAGTATTCTTCGTCATAGGCCTTGTAAGGTGATGATGCTTGCTCTTGTAAGAAATCATCTCCTAGGAATTCTTTTTCAGAGGAGGAATCTGCACAATCATGGAGTTCGGCAAGTCCTTGAGCTACTGGATTCTTTTGATCCTGTCTATACCGTACCTCCAATGGCCATCCTTGTAAGGATAACGTCCATGCAGTTATTCTGCTATTGAATAGGTTCCCGTCCCTTATTCGACTATGTGTAGATATTGTAAGGGTTGGTGTGCAGTTTCAATTATTATCCTCTCTCCTTGGATATAACTCTGAAAATTCTGTAGGGCCCAGACTGTGGCTAGTAATGCTTTTTCACAGTCACTAAATTTAATCTCCACTGGAGATAAGGATTTACTGGCATATGCAATAATTTTACTCTGATCATCTTGCTTTTGACATAAAACGGCGCTCATGCTCAAATTGGTAAAACCAGTCTCCAGATAGAAAGGTTTACCCCCCTCTGGATAGGCTAGGCATGGAGCCTGGGTGAGTTTTATTTTAAGCTCAGTCATGGCTTGTTCTTGAGTTTCCCCCCATATCCACTTTACATCTTTCTTAAGCAACGTTAATAGAGGTTTACAAATCTCTGCATAATTTTCGATAAACTTACGTGAGTAATTCATCATACCCAAGAATGATCTTAGTTCACTGATATTAGTGGGAGTTCTGGACTTCATCACTGCTTCCACCTTCTTCCGCTGAGGATTTAGGCCTTTGGATGTAACCTCATGTCCCAGGAAATTAACTCTGGTGCGACACCATTGTGCTTTCTGCAATGAGATTTTAACCCCTGCCTCTCTCAACTGGTTAAGAACATGTCTAATTTCTTGAATATGTTTCTCAAACAAAATACTTTTCAGTAAAATATCATCCACATACGTCAAATTACCCCTCTCGGCTGCATCTGGCATGGCTTTATGTAAAAAGACAGCGAACTCATGACCTGAGTTTATATAGCCGAAGGGCATTCTGGTCCACGTAAACTGATTTGGGTTCTAGATTGGTGTATTTTCACCATGGGTGTAGGATTTGCTGAAATTCCTAACCCATGTATTCGATTGTTGACCGAAGGTGAAGGCCAATTTGTATTGGTCCTCAGGACTTACCTGAATTGTCCAGTATCCTTGGGCACAATCCAGCGCGGTAAAAAGCTTACAACCTTGCATTTGGACTAGACATTGATCAATATATGGTACGGGCCAGCCGGATCTGTATACACGTTTATTTAGCTGTCTCAAATCAGCACATAAACGCCATTGACCATTCGGCTTAAGGATTCCGAGGATAGGATTATTATAAAAGCTGTACACCGTCCTTATAATTCCCCTTTCTTTTAGATTCCCTAATGTCTCCGCCAGCGAGTCGTAACACGCTAAGGGAAGCCGATATTGTCTGACGTATACAGGAGGAGCGTTAGGGTCAGTTTGGACCCTAGCTATATGTAAGTCGGTGACTCCACAATCATATGAATCCTTAGCAAAAATATCTTGAAATTCTATTAGAACTTCTTTTAACTGTTGGCGCTCCATATCATTAGAACATCCGTCAGCGAAAGATATTTGTTGCTGGACCATGTCCTGAAATCCTGGAAAGATTTCAGGTTGACCAATCTCATAGGCTTCTTCAAGCCTTTCAGAGAGGTCATGATTTTACTTACTTGCATCTCCAGCAAAGTGAGTATACTCCTCTGCTTCCTGTGTAGTCAGAGGATGATCAAAGGTTAAAGATGATTCTTCTACCTTGCAGATTCCTACTTCAGAACTGAAAGGATAAACAGAATATATCGTGAATAATCCTTCGGGCCACGAATTAAATGATTGTTCTATCATTTGTTCCTCTGTGAGGTAACGTTCAGGTATTAACCAGATAACAGCATTCTGGAACCCGAATGTATAATAATCTGAATCCAGTGCTAGACCTATTGTAGTGTCTTTAGGCAAATGGATTTCCTGTGAGGAATTATTATTTATAATGATTTGGGTTCTAGATTGGTGTATTTTCACCATGGGTGTAGGATTTGCTGAAATTCCTAACCCATGTATTCGATTGGAAATACAGACTAGTGCCTCAGAATTTCTCAACTTCTGACCTTCCATTACCTGTAAAGGTAATGGGTAATTTACAGAGCCTGGTGGAATACAGACCTCATATGGTACCTGTAAGTTTACTGCGTATGGCAGTGTCTGGCATGACTTAAGAGCTTTATTTTCATCCTGGAATTCACAGGGGTTCTCTTTTAGTCTGGTCCATATGTGGGAATTAATCAGATCCACTTGCATAGCAAAACGATGAATTATATCGTTACCTACATAAATCTGATAACCGGGTTCATTTAGGACCAAAAATAAATGTGTGGCAGTTTTATTCCCAATAGAAATAGATAACATACATTTTCCAAAAACATTGTGACTGTCTCCATCATTATCTAGATCTGTTATCCACTCATCTTGAGGATTTGGGTATCTGATCACTTTAAGGTCAGCTATTTTATTTAGCATCTTCTTGCTAATATAGCTATATTCTTGGCGCAAATCTAGCTTAGCCATGTTTTCTCCAGCTAAACTATTTACACGTATAGGGAAAAATACCTCTTCATTTATTTTCTCTATTTCAGTTAAGAACTGAGAATGGTCACTATGCCCATTTGGTTCTGTTTCCCTTTTGTGGAGGTGAATAATTAGCACGTCATTTTCCAGACATATATTTCGGATTCTCTCGGGGGGAACACATATGGTGTTATCCTCCTGCTCTCCTGGAGTCAGGGGCTTTGGCCTTAAGAAAGAGATATCAGGTGTCTGCCTATTTCTGAAGTGGACTTCAATAGAATCTGGCCTCTCCTCAATCACGTGGCAGTTACGCTGAGTGTGATGAGATTGGGATCTATCATAGCTGATTGGAACATTTACTTGGGACCAAATAACCTCATTGATAAAATCAATGATTGGATTTAACCTTTTGAGAAGGTCCATTCCAATAATTAGGCGATTTTGGGGCAGATCCACAACAAGAGTTGGATGCCGAATTACTTTATTCCCCAATTGAAAATCCAATTTAGCCGTGCCCAGAACTTTCAGAGATGTGCCACTCACACTCACTAGATTAGCATTAGATTTATCTAATCTAGGCTTCCTGGAGGACAGTTCTTGGACCTGTTCAAAATAATGATCTGATATTAACGTAACTTGGCTTCCACTATCTAGCAAGGATAGAATATGTGGTAAATTATCTTGTAATTCTACATTCACATAATATCGGTCTTCAATGCTATGCAATTTGCAGAGAAATTTAGAGTGAGATATGAAATTAGGTTTTGTACAGATTTTACCAACTGATTTTGCTCTCTCAAACGTGCTTTTGGCAGCTGTGCTTTCCATTTCGGATCCAGTCTTCTCAACTTGCTCGCACTTAGTCTGGGGAGATAAAATACATTTTCCTTCTCTTTGCAGGGAAGGGTTTAAATCATCAACCATACAAACATTTGTATTAATCATTTCATCATCACTTTCTGGTAAATTGTCATGGATACTGGTTACTTCATCAGAAACATCATCTAGTCACTGGTTGGGTGGGGCTGCAGGTGTTGCATCGCTTACAACCTGACCAGGGTTATTTCCAGTCATTAACTGAGTGATCTGATCCAGTTTTTCTGTCAGCACACGGAAATTTTCCTGCATTTGACCAATACGCTGGCGTACATTATATCTCCGCTTTCTATTTGTCCTTGGGGACGAAGCTTGCGCATTATCAGACTCCTCAGATTCAGTCTTACCTCTGGTTGCTTCCTGTCTATGTATATTTTCCCTTGATTTAACCCACTGACTTCTAGGTACCCATTGCTTCCTAGATTGAAATTTACTTCCTGAATTTTCTCTGGCAAACCCTCTTTCCTGATCTGGCTTGGATTTTTCCCTTTGAGGTATGGAGTCACGCAATATTTCCGCATAACTCTTTTTGTGGGACTCAAATTTAATATCATACTTTTTAACGTGAGTTTCCGCTATTTCCTCAGGTGAGTTTTTCACTCATTTCCCCTGAGTTTCTTCACTATATTCAAATACAGTAAATTGGGTCATACTTTCTTTTAGTACCCAATCCAAACCATTTCTCGGGTCATAATCTCTTGCCAAATTAACCTTTATTTTATTTGGCAATGCGTCATAAAATAATTGGATAAATTCAGGGTTTTCAAAATCTGGTTTTCTTTCAGCCAAGCTGTACGCATTTTTAAGGGCTGAAAGAAATTCACGGGGGCTTTGATTAGGTCTGCATTTTAGAGTTAAAATTGCTCTTTCGCAGCTAGACTGGTACGGTGAGGCCCAAATTCAGATTTGACCTCGGAGACTATTTTACTCCAATTACGTATACCAGATTCTTTCACAGACTGAAAAAAATACCTATGTTTGCCTTCAAAGACCCATGGGATCAACTCAATTTTCTGAGCATCTGAATTAATTCCTAATATTGCCAAAGTTTCTTCAAACATATTTAAATGATTTATTATTTTTGGCGATCCTTTAAATCAAAAATACCTACTGAGTTTTTTAAGAAATTAACGATTTTTGTTAAATCCTGAACTTTATGAGATTTCTTAATAGGCTGTAGCTGGCTAGAGTGATGTGATTTGAAATACTCCTGTGTAAGAGGCTTCGCTCTTTTTTCATCATGATATTTAGTTTCACTTTCACATTGGCTCTGCTCACTCTGGCTCTTCAGATAAATAGAGCTGTCAGGCGTAATCAGTGAGTTATAGCTCAAAGCTTTCAAAGGGAACTTCTCTAACGAAGGATTTTTAACCCTTCGAACATCAGTTTCTACCTGACGTAGCTCATCAGCGAATTTCTCATGTTCGCGTTTCATTCTCGCCAATTTTTTATTTAGCTCCTTATTTAATTTGGATAATTGAGCAATCTCATCTTGCAATTGATCTTTTTCTCTTGCACACACTTTCAACTCCATTATCATTCGTTCTGACTCATCTTTTAATTTATTTACGGTTTCATGCAAGTCACAATTTTTATTTTCTAAGCTGTCTCTGGTTTCTTTGTCATCATTCAATCTCTTGTTCATTTCTGCGATCAAGTATATGCATTCAGGCACAATTTTTAAAACAAAAATCTCTTTGTCTTTTTTATTTGTGGCTGCACTTATCTTTCGCAAACACTCAAGAAAATTTGATTGATCTGACCAGATTGAATCAACATAATTAGATACATTTGATTTTAATTCTTTTATCCAATCAAATAAATCGTCTGTGACGTGTAACTTGTCCTTTAGGCTAGGGTCAGACGAGCGTAGTGTTCACGTCCGTGATTGCGCCTAAAAGTACGTCCGTGATAGCATGAAAGAAAGCCCATCGGAGCCCGACACACGAAGTACGACCGCACTGAACTGCGGACGCACAACGGCCGTGGCCCACGGACGCAAGGCAGGCAAGAACGTACAACCCCTAGAACGCACGCACAAAGTGCGCTGCGTCCGCAACGTCTGCATAGCTTTGTGTGTGAGTGATGGAAAGTGGTCAGACGGACTGCATTTATACGTCCAGCATTTTTCACGGACAAAATGGTTTTGCTTTTTAATTTATTTTCCCTCCTACATCCGTCAAAAAATAAACGTCAGTGAAAAAAACGGACTGTGTGACCACTACTGTGTCTTCCGTACTGACGTACGTCCGTGTGCAAGGACGTACAGTCTGTAGAAATCACGCTCGTCTGACCCTAGCCTTAGATAAGACATAACATCTATCAATAGTATTTGATCTGCATGTATCTCTACATCTTCCTGAATCTCAGATTCTGACGCTGACATTTTTACACTGTTTAGTAGACAACCGTAAAACCACAAGTCAAAATACAACAAGGAGTCAAAATATATATATATATTCTATCTCTGTCTAATCAGACAATACTGACAATTATATTCCAAACAAAAACTACAATCTCAGCACAGTGCCTCCAATTTGTCGGATATAATCTCTGCACGTGAATACAACACGTTATATATTGGACTTATCAGCCAAGCCTCCAATATGTCTATATTGGACTTACTGGACCTACCTCGGCAGTTGCCTCCAATATATCAGGGATTATTATTTCATAAGAAACTTTTACGAGACCCAAATATCAATCGTTTATATTTCTTAGAAATTATCCTGAATTCTTTTAATTGTCTGGGTTTTGCTTTGAAAAATACAATAATCAATAATCGGATAAAAATATATATATATTTATTACGTATACAAAAAAGTTTCAAATCTCATATCATAAACAAAAATTTATAAACCACAATCCATCAGCATATAAAAACTAGCTTCACAATATATGTATCTCCGGTTAGTAACTGCATATATGATTAATATCATTTACCTTATCAGTTAGTAACTAATATACAAATGGTTAAAAAATGTCTGTAATGGCACAATCAAGCTAAAACCTTGTTTGTGAGACCTGAGCGGGCACCCACCGTAGAGCAGGCCATTGTGCTGTTGCTCGTTCTCAGGACCCTCACAAACACCCCTCTTGTTTCTCACTATAATTGCAAAGGGTCATCCAGACGTGGACCCCTTGCTTGATGTGCCTAGAGGGGTGTCAGCTATACCCTCCTGACGAGGCACAAGAAGGCCGAAACGATCGTCGGGGGTTGCTGCACCTCTCGTGCAGGGATGACGTCCTTGGCAATCAGCACTGGCCACCCTTTCTGGGTGAGAGCAGGCTGATTTGCATATGGAAAATTCATCCCTGTAATGGCACAATCAAGCTAAAACCTTGTTTGTGAGACCTGAGCGGGCACCCACCGTAGAGCAGGCCATTGTGCTGTTGCTCGTTCTCAGGACCCTCACAAACACCCCTCTTGTTTCTCACTATAAAAACTAGCTTCACAATATATGTATCTCCGGTTCATAACTGCATGTATGATTAATATCATTTACCTTATCAGTTAGTAACTAATACACAAATGGTTAATAAACATTTCTGCTTAATACAACATGCATTTCCCAGCAAACAATGTTTAACCAGCCAGCTCTTATAGATATATATATATATCTCTATGCTACATGGATCAACAAAAGATGAGCTAATTTAATGATAAGTAATAAAAACTTATTTAGTGAATCCTCCCCTAATCTCGAGAATTAAACTTCTAATCCTTTGCTTTTTATTTTGTAGTTATATAATTCCTTGCTTATTAATTTTAATCACAGTAATTTCCAAATTTAATATACAGTTGTGTTCAAAATTATTCAACCCCCAATGCTGTAAAGGGAATTTAGTGTACATTTGTAATTGTATTCAGAATGAAATCCTAAAAGGACTTTTTAAAGAACCATATGCAACTAAAATTACATCAATTGGTATTGTAATACAGTAGTAAATGTTTCTTTTGTGAATTCTTCATTGACACAATTATTCAACCCCTTAAAGACTACCACTCTGAAGAACAGAGGTTCATTCAAGTGTTTTCAATCAGGTATTGAAAACACCTGTGGATGTCACGGAGCAGCAATAAAGCATAATAAGCACCAATTAGGCAGCTTTAAAATGACTGTGATACTCAGCTCCTTCTAGACATTTACTGGTGTGGTTACAAACATGGTGAAGTCAAGAGAATGGTCCAGGAAGACAAGAGAAGAGGTGATTACTCTTCACAGGAAGGGCAATGGCTATAAGAAGATTGCAAAGATGTTAAACATACTAAGAGACACCATAGGAAGCATCATTCGCAAATTCAAGGCAAAGGGCACTGTTGAAACGCTACCTGGTCGTGGCAGAAAGAAGATGCTGACTTCGACTGCTGTGCGATACCTGAAGCGTAGAGTGGAGAAAAGTCCCCGTGTGACTGCTGAGGAACTGAGAAAAGATTTGTCAGATGTGGGTACTGAAGTTTCAGCTCAGACAATACGGCGCACACTGCGTAATGAAGGCCTCCATGCCAGAACTCCCAGGCGCACCCCCTTGCTGTCTCCAAAGAATAAGAAGAGTCGACTGCAGTATGCCAAAAGTCATGTGGACAAACCAGACGTTTTGGGATAGTGTTCTGTGGACTGATGAAACAAAATTAGAACCGTTTGGGCCCATGGATCAATGCTATGTTTGGAGGAGGAAGAACAAGGCCTATGAAGAAAAGAACACCTTGCCTACTGTGAAGCATGGCGGGGAGTCAATCATGCTTTGGGGCTGTTTTGCTTCTGCAGGTACAGGGAAGCTTCAGCGTGTGCAAGGTACCATGAATTCTCTTCAGTACCAGGAGATATTGGATGACAATGTGATGCAGTCCGTCACAAACCTGAGGCTTGGGAGACGTTGGACCTTTCAACAGGACAATGATCCCAAGCATACCTCCAAGTCCACTAGAGCATGGTTGCAGATTAAAGGCTGGAACATTTTGGAGTGGCCATCGCAGTCACCTGACTTAAATCCGATTGAGAACCTCTGGTGGGACTTAAAGAAAGCAGTTGCAGTGCGCAAGCTTAAGAATGTGACTGAACTGGAGGCTTTTGCCCATGACGAATGGGCGAAGATACCCGTAGATCGCTGCAAGACACTTGTGTCAAGCTATGCTTCACGTTTAAAAGCTGTTATAACTGTAAAAGGATGTTGTACTAAGTACTAAGATTGAATGTCACTTGGGGGTTGAATAAAACTGATAATGATGTGAGCACAGAAAATACATTTGTGGTTATTTCATTATAAATGTTATGTTATATTTGTCTGACCTACACGTGCCTCTTTGATTTAATTGTAAGCAAGATGACTTAATGATCAAAATCAATGTCAAACAGGCCAAAACACTCAATTTCAGTGGGGGTTGAATAATTTTGAACACAACTGTATATATTGGTATCAATCTTACAACATTTCTTTTAGGAATAAATCCTTATATCCACTTCTTCATATTTCTATCTGCAGAATAGAAAATACTTAGAATTTGGATCTAACCGTATCTGAGAAGTCTCAGTCTATGTTGCAAGAATATCTACAAATATATATATTTACATTAATTCCTTAATTTCATACATTACCTGTCCAATTTGGATGTTGATAAGTCTGCCTTGAAATTCCTGATGTAATATTTTTGGAATGTGTGAAGATTATCGATATCAGATAATCAATGCATGTGAGTTAGAGATTTGGTGAGAGTCTTGATTGCCTCATGTCTTGGGATCTGCCTGCATCGTGGTGTGAGTCTGAGTGTTGGAATCTTGGACTCTCAGAGGTTCATGTGTAATGCATTGCAGTGTGAGTCTGAATGCTGGAATCTCCGACTGACTTGCAAATAACATTGCCGCTTATTATAGTCAATTTGACGTCACTGGCAATATTATTAATCTAATATTTACTATCCTCTAGAGGGCAGTATTGCACTTCTTAATTAATTCCACCATTTCTTTTTAATATTCTTATCTCGAGTCAAAAGATCAATCTACACAAAGACCTTCTCTTCTCCCAGTGTATAGACACGGTGTCTCTACCTATCATCTCTGATTTATATCCTCACTCCCTTTTGGTTACCCAGAGTCTTATCAGCTGAATTCTTTTCTAGTTAACTCAACAGAATCTATTCTTTAGTAATTTTTATTATTTACCAATTATATATTTTCTACAATATTTATTGGAGTATATATTTCCTACTGTAAATATAATAAAATATACCTTGATTATAAACATATATTTTGTGAATATAAATCTATATTACAGAATATTAACTCTTATTCCTATACCCAAAAGACAAAATCTCTTTTTAGTTTTAAAAACTTAAGACAGACCAATAAATTTAATTATGACATGTCTTAGCACTTAACTCTAGCCTTATCACACACAAACATTCTAGGTTCCTTCATGTCTGGCACTTCTTAAAAAAATATAAAAGACTTCACCCAGGAATGAACTCTGTAAAAAAAAATCTCGTTCATTTCTAAACCTAGAGAAATTTTGGAAAAAAAAACTGTCTTTAAAAACAAAATGGCTACAGGCATCCATTTTAAAATTCCTTTGTGTAATATACCCGACAGATGGAAATATCCAAGTTACAGGCACATTATTCTTTTTCCCCAGCACTGTGACAATGTCTCAAAGCAGAGATATTTCCTCTGGTTAGTAGACTGTCAATAAGCAGGTGTTGAATAGCCTTCCGTAGGTTGACATCTCTAGGACCAGAAACTAATGGCACACTGATTTAGTTTAAGCAGGAGTAGGGTGGTTGAGCAGTCAACCTAAAATGCCTATTAATGTAAAATATTGGGGACAGAGGGTAGCAAGAGCTCCACCCCTCCCACTGTTATTTGCCTACAGCAGGGGTCAGCGACCTTGATCCTCCATAAGTTTGGAAATACTTCTTCCATGATGCACAGCTACTCATTAGGTTGGCAGATGCTTAAGGGTAATGTGGTTCCAAAACAGCCGGAGGGCCAAGGTTGCTGAACCCTGGCCTAGAGCATCTCTTTAAACAACATCTTGTGTAATGCAAAATTACAATAGGGGTTATTCAAAGAGAACCGAACTTGCCACTTAATTGCACCGAACGAGAAAATTCACGGTAAGGTGCAATTTTGTGGCAATTCGTCTATTCAGAAAGCTGGCAATTTGCCAAATATTGATGAATCGGCTGCGAAATACAGTGATCTTTGGCAGCAGGGAAATTCCCCATAGAGAAATAATGGTTACAGTAGTCGGAGAATGCCGAACAGCACCGAAAAGTTGGCGAAATGCCCAGATTTTCAGTGCTTTCGTTCGACAGGTTTAAACAGGCGAATCCCATCGGTTTCAATGTAAAAAAAAATCCCTATTTTTTTTTTTTTATTCAACCAATTATTCTTTTCATTTGCAGCAAAAAGTATTTTTATAAATTAATTTTTTTAGGCATCTTTCAGGATTTTTTCAGCAAATTTTTTGATTCCCACTTATTTTTTAAAGGTGTTTTATATTATTCTCTAACAGACCTTTTGTTATTATTTATAGGACCTTATTTATTATTTTCATGCATTATTTTTGTTTGAAACGCCTTTTAAAAATCGCATTTTTTGTTTGTTTGTTTTTTATCCCTGTTCAGTGGCTGATCAGCTTTATTTCGGCCGTCTGTTCGGTGGATCGTCGGCTGCATTCGACGGTTTATCGGTTGCGTTCGGTGGTTTATCGGATGCGTTCGGCAGTTTATCGGACGCATTCGGAATGTTTATCGGAGATGACCCCTAATGTGTTCTGAATATTTGTTAAAGAAGTAAATATGATACGTTTGCATTACATTCAATGTGTGTACATGCCGTATGCAGGCCAGTGTTAAAACAAAGATTAAGTGGTTTTATGTTTTCTGTCTATCTTCCAGGGAATTTATTAATGTATCTGGTCTTCTGGATTTTATAACTTTTGTTTGGAATATGGCCTATTCTAGTAATTTATATCTTCCAAATTTTCACCCACTTTCTGTCTTGTCCATAATTATTCGGTAGACTATCCAAGAAAAAGAACATCAGTTATAATTTTAACACAATATTACGTTTCCATTGTGTTAAAAAGAACATGTATAGGAGGCTTGGCCATTTCCACTAAACATATCAAGTTCTCCTCCATACCCTTCCCACGTGTGCTGTGACTTGCCAAAGATTTTCTCTGCATTTAACCATTTGTGAGAGACTGACGTATTGTTTCATCCATGAAATGTTTAATTTTATTCCACTGAAAATAAATTTAGAATAACAGTCATTTTTAGGACCATATTACAAGGTAAGTAGGTGCAAACGCAGAACGATGATAAATCCCAGAGGGCCTTTAAGCTATCGTCCTTTTTATGTGTGCTAGCACAGGTTGACAACCTGGAATGTTGATGCTGTATAGTTTGACAGCTCTTTCACAAACCTCACAAGGGAAGCCTTTCTTTGTGTACATTATTCTTTTAGTTATAAAGATATTGTGAGGCATAAACAGACAATGACAAAGACTCAGAGTTGCGAAGACTGAGACACACAAACACACTGACAGAGAAATATACAATTCAGAAAAATAAAAGAGCTGCAAGGCACACAAGGACACACAAATCCAGATATACTACCGCTATATTTTAGAATCTGGAGAGATCTTCTCTAGTGTGTAGGCAATGGAAACTGTAAGACTCCAGGCACCCCAAAACCGTAGCTTTATTTGGATGTGTGATGACTAGGGATGAGCCGAACACCCCCGTGTTCGGTTCGCATTCGAACTCGAACAATTTCAAAAGTTCGAGTTCGAACTCGAACCGAACTCAATGCAAGTAAATGGGACTCAAAAGTTAGATTTTTAGAGTGCCCTCCAAGAGGGCATATATGCAAGATATTTGCCATAAAAGGTGTATGGGGGTCCGGGTAGTGCCCTGGGGGACAGGAAACAAGGACAAAACGTTTAAAAAAATACGTTTTTAAAGGAACAGTGAGTTTTCCATAAAATAAGGGTTAAAAATAAAAACAAAAGATTTCTTCAAATATCGTGCCTAGGAGGTCCCCATAACCTGCCTGTGAAGTGGCGGATTTGTAGGATCTATACAAACATCGCCATCAGAGACCCACACACGACGCCTAGCCATCCTTAAGGGGTTAAAATGCACAGGGACTGGCTACTATCCTGTTAGATGAGGGAATGTATTATATGTATAAAGCAAGGTATATATGAAAATGGATAGTCAGAGACTCTAGGGACTCAGCGTGTATGCTTTATGATAGACATTTCTAACACAATAATAATTGTATGCTCACATAGGCCCTTCGGGAGAGGTACATGACATACAAATACTGGAATATTACGTTTAAATCTAAGGAGTGTGATAAAGATTTTATTAAGCCCTTGATGACAAATGACGTAACATCTACATCATTAATGATTGGCTTTGCAGAGCCCTGGTCTTTAAGGGGTTAAACAGCATATCAGAGGATCATATAGTAGAAATGAACACTTCTTAGAATTCAGAACAAGCACAGTGTTTGTTCATACATATGCAGGCCACACCCAGTCTGCAGGCAATGTATCAAATATGTATCAAATTCATGAGACCAGACTAATTAGAAGCACATGTTATTTCCAAACACTAATTAAACAGCTGTTGTTTACGCCGTTTGAGAGCACAGGTCATTTAGAGGTGAGAATCTTTGCACCTAGTCATTAGGTAGTTTTTTAATTCAATATCTAATAAACCGTTGCTTATAATATTCTGCAGTAAAGAGTCTCTTTATTTCTAGATATTTTAGTATTTTTTAAGCATTTTTTATACTTTTTTCAAAATGTTTTTTTTTTCGAACTCGAACCGAACACGCCAAAAAGTTCGAAGTTCGCAAACTTTCGAACTGCCAATGTTTGATTCGAACTCCAAACTGATCGAACCGAACAGCTCATCCCTAGTGACGATGACAACATTTAAACCAACTAAATGGCCTTTGTCAAGACTAGTGGTATCACAGAAGCCAATCACAAAGCCAAAATTTTGTTATTCATCAAAATAAAGCTGCTGTTTTTAAACCACTAATGGAGTGCCTGCAGAGCACTGGTTGATACAGGAAGATGGCACAGGAGGCCTTTGTCCCCCTGAGCTGCAAACCCATTGTAAGAGGTACAAGGGACCTTTTGGATACTTTACCCCTGTAACTCCAGTTCCATACACCCAACATGGTCAGTTGAGATGTCTTCGGAAAGTCCAGAGTTTGTAATGTAAATTGTACAAAGGGGAAAAAAATTCAACTTATATTACTAGAGAATTTTTTTAACTTAATTTTAGTTAGAATTGTGTAATTCCTTTGAAAAATGCAGTAACAGTTTCTCCATTTCTGAGGTTTATTAACCCCTTCACTGCTGAGGCATTTCACCGCCGTGTGCTGAGCTCATTTTTATCGCTTTCGCTCATCATGTTTAAACGCGATTTGAAGCCACATTTTATTATACGACTCAGACATATCATATATCGTTCTTTCCGGCAGACCCGCAGATTTATAATATATCATCATTATATGTATACGTCATGTCCTGCCTGTATATTATAACAAAAAATGCAATAAAATTAGAATTTTTAATCATCTACAGCATGTCAAGTGGTTTTTTTTCACATTTTATCACATGAGCATTTGTGGTTATATTTTCTATGGTGTGCGCTTGTAGAAAAATTAGAAATGGGGATTCGTTACATTTTTTGGGGGGAATTACGTGATTTTTAGCAAAGGCACCCCATAGAAAAAAATAATTAGTGCAGCATCATTGTTCACAATATAATTGAAATGTGAACAATATTGCTGTATTAATAAAAACAACACCCAAAAAAAACCTTTTTTAATTTTTTTTATTTATTTTTTATATATATATATTTTTTAATTAATTTTTTACTTTGAACCTGGTCATTTTTAGTATCATTCGAAAGGCCATGCTTTCGATTGACACCCTCCATGACCCCCTAGCTGCCACGGTTCTGGAGATATTGGGGTTCAAAGGAACCCCGTATTTTCACATGGGGATTTCCTTGGGAAATCAGGGGGCAGCTAGGGGCTCCCTGGCTATCTGATGTGATCGCATATATAAAATGTCACCTGGTTCCAGAGGTGCATGGCTGGTCCAAGCCTCAATCCTCCTGTCTCAGGCCTCGTCACTCGACGCGTTTCGTCTGTCTGACTTCTTCAAGAGTGACACTCAGAGAGGTCAAACGATCCTTCGCCCTCACATTTAAATACAGTAGATAGTTTCTTCTTGGGGTGGAGTAACCTCGCAGCGGGTGAATGTAAAATATAAATATAAAGACACAATAGCGCAATACAGCATAACATATAATATATATATCGTAAATATGCAGGTGATCCACTCACATGGGTTAGAACCTGAATAATTAAGGCTCAATGGTCCAGCATTGGGTCCCTTTAGGGATGACCCTTCCTGCTTGTTCTTATATTCAGCAGGCGTCATGCGAAGACAAAATATAGGTGGACCATAGCATAATTCTGCATGGATAAAGAATGTTGTTTTCTGAAAATAAAAGGATAAACTCACATGGTCCTGATCCTCTATAGATACTGGCTCGGGAGCGGCAGCAGTGAGTGCCTTCGAGTGGGAGCAGCAATCCCCGTTTGCAACAGCAACAGACTTCGTTCCAAACAATGCATGGTAAAAAGGATTTTATTCCATACACAGTGCGAGACCAATACGCATTTCACCTTATGGCTTCATCAGTGGCATGTTCAGCTCTTATTGAATAACCCTTATAGAGACACATTGGCAAAGATTATTCCTTGATATTTATAGGGTCTATTCACAAAGCACTGAAATTTCATGCAAGTTGGTGCTTTGTGTTTCGCTGCATTCCAGCGCACTTCGGCGAGTCCATTTTGCTGAAAATACAGTGAATTCACTATTTAGAGAATAGTCACCATATTTTCCCAAGATTCGGATTCGTCGGAGAAAAGAGGCGATAACTGCTGAATTGTGACGAATTGGCATCAGAGAATTCCACCAAACTGTAAAAAAAAAAGGAAGTCTCCCATTCTCCTAATAGGAGTTTAAATCAATAAAATTGTGTCTAAATAATAAAGGTCCTTTAAAAAATAATGCAGAGGTCTGTTACAAAATAGAAAAAGAGAAATTAACAAATGAAAATGTCTAAAAAATACAAATGCAAAAAGATCTTTTAAAAATATAAAAAGGTTTTTGCAAAAAATAAAAAGGATAAACGTTGTTTAAAAAGAAAATTAAAGATATTCCATTTATTATATTGAAACCTATGGGATTCACCTGTTGAAACAAGTCAAATTGAAACACCGACAGTAAGGGAATTTTGCCGGAAATTCGGTGTACTGTGAATAAAAAAACATGATAGTTACAGTATCTATGGAACAATTTCATTGCCGCCGAATTGTGGCGAATTGCTTCATATTTCACTGTTAATTCACCTGTATTTGACGAATTAACAGCTTAGTGAATACAGTAAAATATATGCTACATAATTTAAGAATAACAGATACTAACATTTTGGTAAAGCAGGAATTCAAACATATTTGGCAATATGGGTTTTCTGTTCAACTGTGTAATAAAAAATGATAATTATGTAATGAAAGACTGCATTTACTATAGGACACAATATTTTTCTATGTAAGTTTCTATGTAAAACTTAGGTGATTATCTATATATATAACCGCGAAAGTCCTGACTGACTGACTGACTGATCAACGCCCAGCTGAAACCATTTAACCTAGAAACGTGAAATTTTGAAGGTGCACTGTTTTTATGATGTAGGACCCACTAAGGAAGGATTTTTGGAAACTCCGCCCCTAAAGGGGTGAAAAGGGAGTTTGAATATTTTAAACAGGATACCTATAGCTTAACAACGGAAGATGTTACAGACGTGAAAATCGGTACTTAGATTCATCTTGAAAAATAAATAAACAAGTATTTTACCATTTTCTGAAAATCCAGTGGGGGGCAAAAAGGGGGGGTTGAATACTTTTATCAGTATACCTATATTTCAAAAACTGAAGATATTACAGATGTGAAATTTGGTATTTACAATCTTCGTGCAAAAAACCAAGCATGTCTTTTACCATGTTCCAAAAATCCAATTAAATGGGGGGGGGTCGGGGGAAAGGGCTGTGAATACTTTGATCAGAATACCTATATTTCAAAAACCAAAGATGTTACAGGTGTGAAATTTGGTATTTACAATCTTCTTAAAAAATAAAGAAACACGTGTTTTACCATTTTCCAAAAATCCAAGTGGGGGTGAAAAGGGGGGGTGAATACTTTTAAACAGGATACATATATCTCAAAAACAGATGTTACAGACGTGAAAATTGGTATTTAGATTCGTCTTGAGAAACAAAAAAACACGTATTCTACCATTTTCCAAAAATCCAGCAGGAGGGGGCAAAAATGGGGGGTTGAATACTTTTATCAGCATACCTATATTTCAAAAACCAAAGATATTACAGGAGTAAAATTTGGTATTTACAATCTTCTTGAAAAATAAAATAACATGTGTTTTTCCATTTTTAAAAAATCCCATGTGGGGGGGTGAAAAAAGGGGGGTGAATACTTTTCAACAGGATACCTATATCTCAAAACCCAAAGATGTTACAGGTGTTAAATTTGGTATTTACAATCTTCGTACAAAAAAAACAAACATGTGTTTTACCATTTTCCAAAAATCCAGTTAAGGGGGGTAGGGGGAAAGGGAGTTGAATGCTTTAATCAGTATACCTATATTTCAAAAAACAAAGATGTTATTAGGTGTGAAATTTGGTATTTACAATCTTCGTGAAAAAAAAACAGAAATGTGTTTTACCGTTTTCTGAAAAGTCAGTTAAGAGGTGGGGAGAAAAAGGGGTGTGAATACTTTTATCAGTATACCTATATTTCAAAAACCAAAGATGTTACAGGTGTGAAATTTGGCACTTACAATCGTCTTGAAAAATAAAAAACATGTGTTTTACCATTTTCCAAAAATCCCAAGTGAGGGGGTGAAAAAAGGTGTGTGTGAATACTTTTAAACAGGATACCTATATCTCGAAACCAGAAGATGTTACAGACGTGAAAATTGGTATTTAGAATCATCTTGAAAAATAAAAAAAACACGTATTTTAACATTTTCCAAAAATCCAGTGGGGGGAGGCAAAAAAGGGGGGTTGAATACTTTTAAACATTATCATATCTTCCCCCAGTCTTAAGTCACTCAAAAGCTCCTTACTAACATACCTCAATACAGAATGCACCTGTAAACATGTAACCTAGTGACTATATTTCCTACATATTTATTTTCTGTTAATCTGTATATTTGTGTTGTTTTTTTTAATATCTTGCATTGTATTACTTTGTATTTCTGTAACTGTAACAATTCAATGTATCTACATTTTTTGGATACAATTTGCAATTCATGGAATTTCTACTTTTCTCTGTTACTGAGTTAATTATAAAAAAGGAAAAGCAAAACAACCTTCTAAACTTCCACTGCTTGTTTTTTCATACTTTCAATGCAAATCCATGTATTGTTTAAAATGGATCAGCAACAAAAAAAGATGGAGTAAAGTTTATACGTGGCACATTTTTAGATAATGAAGATATTGTTCTGCATTCACCTTGGAAGGATAAAATCTTCCAGGCAGCCAAGATATTCAGTCTACAGTCCTGTATTAGAAGTAGCTGTACACAATACAAAGTTTGGCTGAAATTCCATTGTTTTTGCATCTCTGTTTAAGCCAGGACTCTTGGACGTATTGTTGTTGTTTTGCTTGACTTTCAAATTTTATGAGCTGCCTCTTTAGAGAATTGTTAAGACAACATAAGGGCGACGGGTGAAAAGTAGGAAGAAGTTGGAGTTTTATTTACCTCACTCTGCCAAAGTTAGTGTAAACCACCAAATCTGTATAGTTAACAGATGGGGAATTTTTTTTTTTTGCTTAGCGAAGAGGTAATCCTATTTATCATTCGACTTTTGAAACAATGATCCAGAAGACAGTTTGTATAATATGAATGCAACCAGAAGCACTGACAATTATGACACAATAATAAGAAGATCGATTACAGGATTCAGAATAAGCCCAGACGTTTATTTTAATAAAACAACTAGAGTATGTGTGGTGTAAAACTCCTGCAAAGCAGCGCTTATACTTTGAAAGTGTTCATTGATTTTATAAATATCTAAATGTTCTGAGGTTCACGTGCTGTTTAATGTTTTTTGACTAATTCAGATGCAAATGATTTCAAGATATTGGATAGACACACTGATACACTCCAAATGAAGCAAGAATACATTGTGCATTTTATATAGTTTTATAATTGAAATGCTACTTTAATCCAAGACCAGTGGTAACGTGCGAGGGGTACCTCTTTGAAATACAACTTGTAGTGAGATATTACTTGTCGGATTGATATGAATTTTTGGACAAATCTGAAAATTTTTGGAAATGTCCAAAATGTATAAGAGACATGTCGATTTAGACTCTATTCCCCTTCTATACTTCCCTCTATATCAGTGGTTCCCAACCGCGGTCCTCAAGTATCCCCAACAGGCCAAGTTTTAAGGATTGCCTTGGAGAAATGCAGACTGAATCCTGCAATCACTGAGCAGCAAATCATATCCCCTGTGCGGTGCTTCATAAATCTGGAAAATCTGACCTGTTGGGGGTACTTGAGGATCAAGGTTGGGAGCCACTGCTCCATACCATTACCTTCCATTAAACCCCACTCTTTATCTCCTTCCACTTCCCCCCCTTTATACTACCCCCTCTAGAGTCTACACCACTGAATGTTAGTTGTGGTTAGGAGTAGGGTTAGCGTTTGTCAGGGATCACATATCCTAAACTCTGGCAGCCCCTTTAAACCATGCTTTACACAAGTTCCTATAGACTTGCCTGTAACCTGTGCACACAAAGAGGCTACAGGTTCACCTACTCACTGTTAATGAGGCCTCCTTAAAAGGAGGTCACACCCTCTGTTGTGGACTTCCTCATTTGAAGTCAGAACCTTGCACCAGGCTGACCTGTATCTGGAAAGCTCCTTCTTTTTGGACCCACTGAACCCCTATCTGTTTACCTTCTGGACTATCAGAGAACCCTATTGACTACCCATCTGGACTCCTTCTGCTTCACCGGTAACCTCCATCCATTGCTTCCCTCTATCTGGACTTTCTGTGTATGACCCCTGGCTATGGACATTTGAACATTCTGTTATCTGTGTACCTCGACCTCGGCCTGATACCTGACTACGATTATTGTCTAGCCTCTTATCTGTATATCTTGCCTCAGACTCTAGTTTAGTTTTCTTTATCTGTTTTCATTTCTGTTTGTATATCAGTAGTTATTCCTTATTCAGTTTCCTCCTGTGTCTCCTATTTCTTCCTGTTTTAATACTTTCTCCTTTTCATTCTGCTCTTTGCTTCCTTCTTCATTCTCAGCCAACCTATTCATTTGCTTCTGCTTTTTGTGTTTTATTTTAAAACCTGCATCTCTTTAAATGGCTCGCTGCACATTGGGCTCACACCCGCACTCCAGGAAAAGTTCACATGACAGCGTTATGATTACTTTTAAAGTTGTATTTAGTTTAGTTTTGTTAGGGTTACAGTTACTGCTTTTGTTTGATTTAGGGTTAGGGCTAGAGGAATTTCTAGAGTTGGGTTACTGTTAGGCTTCTTGGTTCTGTTTGTGTTAGGGTTACATTTACTAGAGCTGTGCACGGCTGAGTTTTGTTTCATTTAGTTTTGTTCCGTTTTTATAAAAAACGTTTTTGCAATTTCGTTTTGTATTTCAGAGATTGTTTTGTTTTGGATTGATTCGAAATCGATTCAATATTTGATATATTCATTTGATAATTGAGATATCAATTTGGATTTTGGATCACTAAATAAAACCCCAATTAATCTAAATTTTCTGTTAAAAGGCAAGCTAGGTCTCACGGATTTAGAACCAGAGGCCAATTAACATTGACAGGGTGCTTGTGAATCATTAAAACAAAACTGATTTGTTTCATAAAGTCGTGTGCTGACTGTAGTACTTGTATGCAATGTAAATTAAGATCAATTCGATAGTTGATATTTCAATTCGGTATTGATTTGATCATTAATATCAATTTGAATTCCGGATCACTAAATAAAACCCCAATTGATCAAATTTTTCTTTTATGATGAAACAGTTCCGTTTTGAATCCGGATTAAATCTATTCATTATTTCGGAAGTAGTTTCGAAATATGAATTAATGAAATTCGTTACGAGTTGAAATTCATTACAAAACAAATGCACACCTCTAACATTTACTGCTTATGTTTGTATTAAAGTTAGGGTTAGGGCTAGGATTAGAGTTTCTTCAAGGGTTGGGTTACTGTTAGGCTTTCTGATTGTCTTTGTGTTAGGGTTAATATTAAGGTTACAGTTAGACATGTGCATTTGTTTTAGTACTAAAACGATTTAGCTGGAATTTTGGGATAATTTGGTTTTCGTATGACTCAAGAGGTACAAAACCGCTCAGTCCAAAAAAACGAAAGAAACTAAACGAAAATGCATTACATTTTAGTTTCAGTCCTTTTGTAATATTACATTGATTGAAGGAGACCAGAATGAGTTACAGAAAAAGTTTGTATGTGTAACCCTTCCCGACCCCTACCCGAAAATCTGACAGTGAGAGCTCCAGAATACTCACTTGCAGCGCCGACAGCCAGCACAGGAGGGGAAACCTTTACTTAACCCTTGCATGTCTATGAGACAGACGAGATGATAAAAGCAGCTGGAGAGGGAAAACATTCAAATAAATCACACTGAAAGCTAATGACAGAGGAGGGCTGGATAGTAAAAAAACCCTTTATAACAAGCAGCGCTGGGAGAAGAGAGGGACTTTATAAAAGTGTGTTATCTCCCCTCCCGCTCTACATAATAGGGGCTTAGGTCTGATAAATTTTATATTATCCAGGAACACTATCTCCCTTTCCTCATCTGTAATACACTTTTTATATAAAGTCCCTCTCCTCTCCCAGTGCTGCTTGTTATAAAGGGGTTTTTATGTCTGATACATTTACAGTATCCAGCTCTCACATTTACTCTGTCATTATGAGCCTTCAGTGTGATTTATTTGAATGTTATCCCTGGTGCTGTACTTTATAAAATAATTTTTTTTTGCACCAGTCATCTCTTCTATGAGCTTTCAGACCGATTTACGTTAATATTTTCCCTCTCCCCTGCTTCTATAATCCTGTCTGTCTCCCCCACAGAGATACAAAGTTTAAGTAGATGTTCTCTCTCCTGTGCTGGATAAGCAATGCATTCCGAAGTTCTGCACCCTCCACATGCCAATGCAGTAGGATGTTCTATACAGAGAGGGACATTAATACAGGAGAATGTTCTATGCATTATACAGAGAGGGGTTTTAATGCAGGAGGATGTTATATACATTATACAGAGAGGGGTATAAGCAGCCAATCTCAGCCCTCTGAGGAGCCACTGCAATAGTAATTGTATCCACTGGTTTTCTGATGAAAATTAGTTTTCATACTAAAGAACTGAAAACTAATTTCTTTAGCAACTAAATAAATTGCATTTTAGGACTAATCCATTATTTCAAAATGAAATTTTGTGCTGTGCACATGTCTAGTTACAGTTACTGTTTATGTTTGTATTAGGGCTAGTATTGCACAACATTGCAATTTTGTTCAGGTAGCAAAATGATTTTGAATTGATCTGAAAATTCCAGTCCAGTATATCTCCTATTTAATGAACAAATTGTTTTCTACTGCAGTACTAACCTGCTTTGAACTGTCCCTTATTGGTTTATTCGGTATGTGCCATAACCATTGTTTTCCATTACTGGTCAATAATTCCTGGTCTTCCCCATGTGTACTTAATGGCTTTAGTCCATTCTGTACTCCCTTTTTTTTTGTTTATCTGGAAAACCCAGCTTGTTAGGGCCACTTGAGGACCGTGGTTGGGAACCACTGAACTAGAAGATAATTTACATCATCCCACACGTGCTCTCGCCTCCACCTTAATGTGCCACCCTGTGTGTTGTCATGTATTTATGTCATCACGGCTGTGTGTCACTCTCAAGCTCTTGCGTCATTCTGTGTATCGTTCTGTGGTTCACATGGCTCCCATACATTAACAGGATACTCCAGGGCTAAAACATTGCAGGGCGTTAAACATTAACCTCTTCTACCCCCTCTGCAGCCCTCTCCCATTTGATACCCTTTAGATCATTTTAAAGTCACCCCGAATCCAGTGGAATCCTGAATCCATCTTCCTTGGTTCTGGGGTTTGGACATAACATCCTGCTAATTCCTCTAAGCCACAGCTGTCCTTTGACCACGGAGAGGCAACCATTTCATTGGCTCAATGCTGAGTGTACTGATTGCCATTGGTAAAAGCAGGGTCCCTGACGTTCCAAATTCCATGAGCCTGAAATCAGCACTCAAGTTCTTGGCATGACTAATCCTGTGCATTGAATCAGTTTTCCAAATAACAAGACCACTTAGGTTACGATGGCGACTCAATTACATTGAATGGTCACAGTGCGTGGAGTGTCCCTTAAACTCCTTTGCCCATTCTCTACAAACAATAATAAGGTACATTTTTTAATTAACAAACTAGTACAAGTTGTAAACAGTTAGTATAATATATAAACCTAGGAGGCAAATGAACATATTTCAATTTACCAGCAAATGTTAGCAAACACAGTATCACTACTAATTGGGGAAGAATTGGCATTTATCTTTATACACAAAAATATTTAGATAGAATACTTTTGTGTTGAAACATGAATCGATTTATACTTATTAAGGATCGTCTATGACCTGGCAATGACCTATACATTGCAATAATTGGATATTAAAAATAAATGCATAGAAAATTGATTTAGTAAAAAGTTAACATTATCATTTTGAAAATATTAAATACATACATATATATAAAAAAAATCTCAGCGTGAGCTAAAGGTTAAATAAATGTCCATGTAGAGTTATTTGAAGTTATTGTGCACCAAGTGTAATCTGATTAGACAAAGGATGCTCTTATGTTTAATAAAATGAAAATAAAACCATTACCAGTATTTGCTAATCACATTTCTCAGAAATACAGCATAGTCTTTAATGAGTAAAGACATTCATTAGAATTAAGAAGCTACTGCAAATATACCAAATTAAACATTTTGAGCTGAACACATTAATGTTTTGCAAACCGATCATTGAACAAGATATGGGAAAAAGCTTTTGTAGTCAGAAAGGACCCAGGCAAAGCACCATATACAGTGCATTCGGAAAATATTCAGACCCCATCATTCTTCTTGATACAGTTTTTGTTAATTTTTTTAAACATCAGTCTACACTCAATTCCCTTGTACAAAGGAAAAAACTGATCTTTCTTGATAACTTTGCAAACGTATGTATATTTGTACAGCGCTACAGAACTTTATTGCTAAATGTGGAAATGCAACATGGCTCAGATGATAATATACTGTGGTTCGAATTGAAATATGTAGCATTTGGGAGACAATTGAAATCTTTCCTTTCCCCGATGCACATTTATTTATTTATTTATAAAGGATTTTACCAGGAAGGATACATTGAGATTTCTCTCGTTATCAAGTATGTCCTGGGTTCAAGTAACAGTACGAGTACATATGTCAATGACGCAGGGATAAATAGATGCATCTTAATCCCTCCCACTATAAGATTAGAAGCCAGCGGAGTAAAACGGAAATACGCAATGAAACGATAACCAATGTGCGAATGGAACGCAAACCGGAAGTGGTTCAGGTGGAACGCACGCCAAAAACCATGCATTGCGGAAATGATGAGAGGAGGTTATTTATAACGCAAGATTCTAGCTACGAGAACTATCCGACTGAGGAAGCTTGCAGTTTGGCAAGAGAAACGCGTTCTTATTTTATCTACCATTTTTAAATAGATTCTTATATTTTTACATAACCTCTTCCTGCCCGAGTTCATTTTGGGCACAGAATATTTGGATTCTACTCACACCCAGTTTACACTGATGGAAAACGGCGAGTATTCTGCTGGATCATACACCATATGAGGGTGAGACCCCCTGGGAAGTGGTCTACTGTCCAGATACCAAGCCACCAACCAGGAGGCTCTGCAACACGTGAGTGCATACTTTTAATTGTGTACTTATATTTGATACCCAATGGGAATAAACTATGTTACTGTTCCTTCTGAGGTATACAAGAGCCCTCCATATTTGAAGAGATTCACAAGACACAACATTCTCCAATTGATGGGAGGAGCCCCCCATAGTGGTTTTACTGTGATTTTATTGAGCTATACTGGCTCCAGACTTGTGAGTGTTACATCGGATGAATAATATTTATACATACATGTGAACTTAACGATATTGCACAATCAGGACCTTCTTTTTGGTCTCTCTCCCTACTGTATAATTCAGGAATCTCTGGGACATACCCAAGGTGGATTTCCTAGAGTTTGTGTCATTGAATAAAAAAGACTGAAAGTTCAACATAAGAGATGGCGCTCCCGATTGTACAGTAATGTATTTTTTGTGAATATTTTTCTATGGGTGAGTGTGGGCAATAGGGTACCCCACTTGTCCGTTCCTTCTCTTCGAGATCCTATCTCGCCTGGACTTCCTTGTGTTAAGGGTTCTCAACGTTGGGAGAGAAGCAGTTTAGTGAATAATGACACAGAGTCAAATATCTGCCAAAGAACTTCTCTTTACATATGGATTTTAACAAAGCATTTATACACACAGAAGGTGTCTAGAACACTCCTTCTTCATTATTGATTGGTACAACACATCACACCAAGCATAATTTCCGAGAAATAGGCAAGATTTCAGAAAGTCCCAAATGACACAAGAGTCACATGCCTTTTGGGGAACTTAACATGAATGTGGAAAGTCACTGACACAAGAGTGTATCTCATGGTTTAAGGGAAATTGGCACATAGTATAGCAACTGAAACTTTAGAGAGAAACAATCCTATTATGATTATATGTGCCTGAAATCCTATCTAAAACAATTCTACGTTTATTTGATTAAGCCTAAAAAGGCAGAGTATTGATTGTGCTCTATTCTCTTCAATCCCCTCTTAGAATCATTGTACAAAACAAATGATTCTTTTCTCAATTTATTCGAGGGCAAGCAGGGGGAGTCAAGCTCCTCGCTGGATGCGGTGAAGTCTCAGCCCAAGTGGGGTAGTACCTGTCACGGAACGGTTAACACATGACAGTCTCCCTGGACCAGATTTCCCTGAACCTTTTATTTACCCTGCCTTGATAGTTACTACGCATGCGGCATAGCTGTACATATTGTATATAATCTTCGGGGGAGCTAGAGGGAGGCTGAGCATCATATTGGATGAAGTGGCTCTATTAGCCATCTTCTTCAGGCAAGGCATTAGGCAATAAACAATGAGAGCAATGCATAAAATGATAAGCAGTAAGACAATACCTATTTGGGTTAAGGCCTGACACCACCCTTTAAACCACCCAAAATATTGATCCCAGGGATTGTCTATTTCTGTGTTGCGTTTCATCTCTTCCGATAGTTCAGTTAATTTTTTAATGGCCCGTGTGACTTTACCATTAGGGCCGACATTATCAGGGATATAGGTACAACAGGTACCCGTCCCTTCTATCATTTTGCACACGCCTCCCTTTTCAGCTAATATCATGTCCAGAGCCATCCGGTTCTGGAAGGTCATGATAGAGGCTGATTGGAGCTGTTCCGCTAACCCCTGAAGTGCCTCCCTAGTGTAATTAACAAAGCGTTGCTGGTTGTAGTATAGATAGTTAATCCAGTCGACATTCTTATTAATGGTTACAAGGGGGGCTAGAAAGGATTCGAACCCTGCTTTTACTTGATCCCTTGCTTTGAACTCATCCGGGACCCCTCTTGGAACCCCGATAGCATCTATATATATGTGTGTGTCAAGACTGCCCTGGGGGCTTGGAGCTCCTCGCTTCCTACGGTGTGTGGCAACAGCTGGGATCTCCTCGGGGTCTGAGACAATATGAAAAACCCATTACTGCTTTAGACAGTGCACATTCGCCGTACCACTGTTGAGGGAGGCGTGCCCTGATCTTGAGATCTCCACAGCTCCAGTAGAGATCTCCAATTAAAAACACCTGATTCTGTAATTTAGAACTATTTATAGTGCTGTAATTAGCGCAATATCCCTCAGGGAAGAAGGTAAGGTTCCTACCCCTCTCAGTAGATCGGTAGCAAGTATATTCTCCTGGATAAATATGTATCCCTTCTCCTGGCTGAGGAAGGTGAGTTAGTATTGGGTATCTACTCTTCCAATATTTACACAGATCCTGGCTATCAGAGGTGTTAGTATACAGACTAAGGAAACATTCTTCTATATCTCGAGGGATATTAAAAGGCACAGTGCCCAGGTGGGGCCTGGCGGCACCGCAAACATAACAATTTGTACGGTTATTGTCTAGGGCGCTAAACTTAACCCATTCTAACCAAATATTAATGTCTGAGAATCCTGTTTCCATTGCGAGGCTATCTTCAAAAGTAGGGTTAGAAAAAGCTTTTGAATTGGGTAACAGGGAGGGAGTTTGATTACTTGACCATTCACTTTTGGAGAAAAGGGTTGTCTTCTCTTTTGTAGGTGGCCATGTCTTGCAATTTATACCGTGGCCCTTTTATTGTTGTGGTATGTGATATCCCATAACATAAGCTCCCGTATCAGATGGGGAGGGGTGATATACCGTTAGTAGTAACTTTAGTGTCTGGAGTCCCTTTTCTCTCCCCGTGCACCGCCATAGCCCTTCTCGGAATAGAGACATTCTGTCTAATAGGAGCGTATCGGTACTACTACGTCGCTGCTCAGCACTCTGGGGGCGGTATCCCCAGTTGTTGGGGGTTGCGTGTTGTGAGTTGGACAGATACCCAGTGTCCCACCCGACAGAGCCCCAATAATCACAATTATGCCCCAATAATCATCAGTAACACAGATATACATGGTTGCTTTATATATGGCGGCATTGTAGCGGTTTACTCTCTCTCCAGAGCAAAAGGAGCCTATGCTGCAAAAATCGAAAGCATAGGTTGCCACCTTGGTACTGGAAGAATTGTACCAGAAGGTTGTGACTCCATTATACAGAGTTATTGCCGCATCTTGTAAACTGTATGTCTCTTTGAGTCCAGGTATTAAAATAAAAATAATGGTAAAGCAGAAATGTGTTGGGCCCCTTTTGAATGGTGGGGTGTGTGGTAGCAGAGGCTGGGATGGCCTTGACGAGGGTGGTAAACATATGGTTTCAGTCTTTTTCTTTCCCAGCATGAGTTTCCACATTCTTCGAAAAGGGTCCTTGGTCGTCATCTTTCCCTTGTTGGAAGACAGGGCTGCCTGCCCTCGTGAGTGTCTCTTGGTCCAGGTCCTCTTCCTGATGGAGGCCAAGGCTATTAGCTGCCCCCGTTAGTGCCCCTTGCGGGATTCTCTTGATCCTGGAGGCGTGGATCCAGACCGGGCTATCCTCCATTAGTACAGCTGTGCGAGTAACGGCTACCACCGTGGTCTCTCGTCCATACGTGAATTCCTCCGGCCTTTTTCCCTTTTGCAGTCTCTTCACCAAGACCCTGTCTCCTGGGTTGAATGGGTGGGTTGGTTTTTCTGAGAAAGAAGGAGACTTAAAAGTAACTTTGTCTCTGATTTCCTCAAGGGTTGTTATCAGCTGCCTAACGTATTCGTCCCTTATCTGCTCTAGGTCCCCCGTCTCCAGTGCCAGGGGTATCCGAGACCATGGCAAGGGAAACGGGCGTCCCATTAGTATCTCAAAGGGGGAGTAGTCTGTGTTTCTATTTACTGACATCCTAATTTCTGCCAGAACTATTGGGAGCACTATCTTCCATTTCTTAAATGTTCCCCCTGTCGCCTTTCGTAATCTGTCTACTACGAAGGTGTGTAATGTAAAAATACTGACTAATTAGTGAACAGGTGGTGGAGATGCTGTTGTGACCTACCCCATGAAAATAATCAATAAAGATGGGTGCACTGCTTTGGGGAATACATGGTTTACCATCTTTGGAGACAAGGCCGGTGTGTGGATTTTTTTGAAAAACGGGGTAACACCAATCCTTTATCTCTTCTGTGGACGCGTGTTTCTGCAAGGTAGAGAACAAATGGGCGTCTTCCATCATTGGAGGTTTCAACACAGGCATCATTAAATTGGCTGTGGAACCCTGTGCAGCTCTTTTTGCCGCTTGGTCAACTAAGTGATTGCCCCTTGCTACTGGGTCTGATGATCCAATGTGAGCCCTGCAGTGTAGTACAGCTACCTGGGATGGCAAAATAATGCTTGCTAGGAGATCCATGACCTGGGATGAATGGGAAATCTTCTTGCCATCTGCTGCCATAAATCCCCTCTTTTCCCATATCATTCCATGGTCATGGACAACCCCATAAGCATATTTGGAGTCTGTGTAAATAGTGACAGGCTTTCCTTCATACAGTCGGCAAGCTCTAGTAAGGGCTATGAGTTCTGCTGCCTGGGCTGATTGGTAGGGTACAGATTGAGCTTCGAGTATCGTATCAGGGAGTTGGACCACTGCATAACCGGCATGGTATGTCTGGTCATTTGGTCGTGTGCAGGATCCGTCAACAAACACTACGTCAGCGTCTGGTACTGGAATAGACATAAGGTCAGAGCGGGGTGCTGTTTCAGACTCAATAGTTAAAACACAGTCATGTGGCTCAGGAATGAAGTCAAAGGGTTCTTTAAGGCCTAGCAACGCATTAAGAATGGGAGCCGGGCCAGAAATGCTGGAGCAGTACTCTATATGTAAGGCAGGGTTTCTGAGCAAAGTGACTTCATAGCCGCTGAAACGCTGAGAGGACATGTGTTGTGTATGTATGCCTTTAAGAAGGGCGAGGACATCATGAGTGGTGTGTAAGTGGGTTTCACAACCAGGGTGTACTGGCCGCCATGCTGACAGCCATTGTGCATGCGGCTAGAGCCCTCAGACATGCCGCATCCCTTGCACTGTGACTGGTAGTATTTTGGAAAAAAAGCGACTGGGCGCAATCGGCCACCGTGTTCTTGTGTCAGTACCCCCGGCCATGGTTTTTACAGTTGTCCCTTGCAAACAAATGAAATGGAAGAACATAATCGGGGAGGCCAAGCGCGGGGCTTGTCATCATTGCATTTCTGAGAACCCTAAAGGCATTCAACATTTCGTTTGACCACTTTATCACATTGGATTGACCCAACAGGGTGGCTTGTCTCAGAATGTTATCGTAATGGGAGCAGTCAGGGATCCACTGCCTACAATAATTTATCATACCCAAGAATGACAGCATGTCCTTCTTGGTTTTCGGGTTGACCAGGCCCGTGACAGACTGGACTAGCTTCTGACTGATGCTCCGTTTCCCCTGTCTGAGAACAAACCCTAAATATTCGACTTGCTTTTTACACCATTGCATTTTTTGTAGACAGACCTTGTGCCCACATTCTTGTAACCATTTTAATAGAGATACACCATCCTCCCGGCTGACCTCCTCCGAAGGACTGCACACGAGGAGATCATCCACGTACTGCAGCAGGACAGAACCATGGCTGGGGTGCCAGGATTTCAAAGTGGCCTGTAACACAATGCTATAGACCACCGGGGAATCAACGTACCCCTGGGGCATTCTAGACCAGGTAAGCTGTGTGCCTTCGAATGAAAATGCAAAAAGTAGTGCCGTGTCTGGGTGCACAGGGATGCTAAAAAATGCATTCTTGAGATCAATCACTGAAAAATGTGTGTGTGCTGCCGGTATGGATGACAGGAGTGATGTAACATCTGGGACAATTGGTGCTATTGGAATCACTAGGGAGTTAACTGCGCGCAAGTCCTGAACGAACCTGACAGTCCCGTCAGATTTGCTCACGGGGTTAATTTGGGTGCTGTAAGGAGATACTACTGGTTTTAAAATGCCGTCCTTTAGGAATTGGTCAATCATGGGGCGCAATCCGTCCTCCTTTTCTTTGGACAAAGGATACTGTTTCTGGTAGACAGGGTTGCAATTGTCATATAGTCTGGCTTTATATGGAGTGCAGCTAATCAGTCCGTGTCATAGGGACCATTGGACCACAAATGGTTCAAATCCCTTAGTTCAGGGGGCAATGTGTCCACAGTAAGGAGGAAATGACCGTGTGTGGATTGTCCGTGTATGTCCACGAAGGGTCTCTCTTGGCTTTGGACAGTGTGTTAAAATCTTATTAATATCCTCTATTTCTATCGCCTTTTAAAATAACTTATTCCCACGGTCATAAATGGAAAATGGTTTTTGTTGGTGTTATTCTCATATCTTAGGGGCTTATTAATGGGGATCCTTTGTTGTGTGCGAGTGGCTATAATAACAAACCCGGTATATATTCTTCTGCTTCTCTCTCCTTTACTTCCTCTTTTTCTCCCTCAGTGTCGTCTTTGGATGGGGATGGGCCGAAGGTGTCAAATCCTCCATTGCCCTTACCGCACCCAGACCTCTGTATCAGTAAATCCTGTAAAGGACGGATATATAGATTGTCTATAAAACGGAGGGGGTCATGGTTCCCAGCTGGCACGGGGTATTTCTTGTTTATTCCGTGGTATACTCTGTTCTATTTTATGCAGTCTGGCGCTGTCAGAGGACAATGGGGTCCCTCTTCTACATTGTTTACTTTGCCTGTTAAACTAGTATTCTGTCACTATTAACCATTGTTCCCCCCCCCAATTTCATATACTGCATGTCCCACTGAGGGTCTCCACGGTAATAGGGCCATGCCTCAGTATCATCCAAGCATAGTCCCTTTACTATGTCCATGTGGAACGGGCTATTATCTCCCTGTCTAGGGAAAGGGTTAAAACTGCCGACTGCCTCAGTCCACCCTGCCATATTATCTACCCATGGGTTAATGAGGTAGTAATCTGTTCCCCCTACTCTGGCTACATAATCTTTTCATGACTAGCTAACCAGTGGTAAAGGGTACTCCTTGTTTTTAGTGTTATGGGCACCCATTATTAGCAGTACAAGTTTTGATATCAAAGAAAACAAACAGTTAATCAAGGTATTTAGTATCAAGAGGAAAAGAATACAAAGGTATAGGCTTCTCACAGTGCTCGACTGCCACAGATAAATCTGTGCGTCTTTCCAAAACGTGAGAAAGTTTTAGAAATGTTCACCTAAATTGACAGTGGATGCAATATTTGTATGTGTATATATATATTATATATTATATATATATAAAAAACGGGATTGGCTGCATTCGTAAAAAATAAACACAATAAACTTTATTTCATAGCGTTAAAAAGTGAAAAAAGTTTCACTTTTTAAAGCTATGAAATAAAGTTTATTGTTTTATTTTTTACGAGTGCAGCCAATACCCTTTTTTCTTTATACTTGTATTTTTTGGCTATAGCGAGTTCACGGCTGGTGGATCCCAGGCGAGCGGCCGGTGGCCGCCAGTAGAGAGCAAACCACTCGGCGGCCGATCAAAATATATTTGATCGACCATGGAAATTAACGATTAATTGATCGATTTATCGTTAATTTCCGCAGCCCTAATATATATATATAAAACACATGGGGGTAGCACTCAACCTAAACTAAGCATTCAGTGCAAGTGCGTCTCAAAAATAAAATACAAAACAAAACCAGGGAGAGAGCACTCCAGTCAACACATTCAAATACCAGCAACAACATCTCCAGGCATGGGTACATTATACCAGATTTTACCACATGTTGAAAAATTCTTAAATCTGAGCTTTGTTGAATAAAATGGTGGAAATTTAGTTATTATTACACAGAACCCTAAAATCAATGTTATGCTACACTGTGGCTTTCTAGCAGAGATAAGGTTATGTAACTGCTCAAAGCCACTCCCAGGACAGCGCTTTGACCAGTTGCATAACCTTATCTCTGCTAGAAAGCCACAGTGTGGCATAGCATTGATTTTAGGGTTCTGTGTAATAACAGATCCAGGATGCATAAAAGTGAGACAGAGGTCATTTGCATATCCTACCCAGAGTTCCTTGCTGCATATGGGGAATGTGGCACAGGAACTCTGGGATGCAATTCTTTGAGTTGCTATGATGTGCAGGTGGCTTCTGCAATAATAAACACACTTATTATAGTGTGGAGGCTTTTTATCTCACTTTTAGTCCTCCACCTCCTCCAGACAACGGTATATAAAAATCACGAGTATAGCAGTACGTAGTGATATGTTTTTTATTGGACTAATGTTACATTTAAAAGATGAGCTTTCAAGAGGATTCCTCTCTTCCTCAGGGCTGGATGCTTACTGATCAGTTCCTAGAATTGAACATTAGGACATTAAGGGTCACATGGGTGGGGGGATTAGATGTCGTAAAAAGTGAGAGTCAAATGGTGTGTTCAAAATGGAAAAATAAACGCATGAGGGATCTTGGTTCCCATTTTGAACACACCATTTGACGCTCACTTTTTACGCTAGTCTTTTAAATGTAACGTTAGTCCAATAAAAAAGGTATCACTACGTACTGCTATACTCATGATTTTGGCATCTGGACTAACACGGCCTATCGAATTTATTTATATATACAGTATATATATACATACAATGCCAGCACTGCAGATCATTGAGGGAACCATGAATGCCAACATGTACCGTACTGTGACATACTGAAGCAGAGCATGATCCCCTCCCTTCGGAGACTGGGCCGCAGGGCAGTATTCCAATATGACAACCCCAAACACACCTTCAAGACCAGTGGCATCACAAGGGGGGTAAGGTGTGCGGCCCGCACCATCTGACACCAACCTCTAGGGTGACAGCCTAAGAATTTTTTTTATTTTTTTTACACAAAAATATTTTGCCAGGAAGGATACATTGAGATTTCTCTCATTTTCAAGTAAGTCCTGGGTAGGTAAGGCCTAGCCTGGCAATTTCCAGGGGGCTGCAAAAAAAACACCACTAAAGGGGATATTCACAGAGTAACGAAATGAAGAAGACATTTCAATGTTCTGTTTTTTCGTGCACATAGGGGAATCAAATTTCCCTGGTGAATTCACCGCAGGGTCCCTGAAGTGCAGGGAATCAGCCACGGAATGCTGCCGCAAACCAGTTGCCCGCTGTTTTAAAAAAAACTACTGAACGAAAATGTCTGGAATTTACATATAAGATCCTATGATGATAATAAAAAGATCTGTTACAGAAAAAAGAAAAACCGCTATTAGGAAAAAAAAAAAGATTTTTTTTGTTAAAAAATGCCTAAAAGATACAAAAAAACCCCATCAATAAATAAAGAGACTTTTTACTACAGATAAAAGGAATAAAGGTTTATTAGGTATTGGATAAAAATGGGAATATTTTTAATATTGAAACCTATGGTGTTCGCCTGAATAAACCTGCCGAATGAAACCACCAGACATCAGGACTTTTCTCTGCTGTTCGGTGTTCTCTGATAACCATTACTTCTCTATGGGGACTTTCACTGCCTTCGAACAGGCACCGTACTTGCTGGCAGTTCGCCAAAGTTTGTGTGTGAACATATCACAGAGCTCCACAGCAATAAACCTCACAGTAATGTGTGCTGTGTATGAGCGTTCAGTGTTATATGGGAGTACTGAGTTATGAGTAAGAGTAGTTAAAAGAAGAAACCGTAAAACTCGGGGGGGTGACACCATGAGTTACCGTACCGGTTGACACCAACCCTAGTGATGCCACTGTCCGAGACGTCCACTGCCTTGCTAAAGAAGCTGAGGGTAAAGGTGATGGACCAGCCAAGCATGTCTCCAGACCTAAACCCTATTGAGCATCTGTGGGGCTTCCTCAAAGGAAAGGTGGGGGAGAGCAGAGTCTCTAACATCCACCAGCTCCGTGATGTCGTCATGGAGGAGTGGAAGAGGACTCCAGTGGCAACTTGTGAAACTCTGGTGAACTCCATGTCCAAGAGGGATAAGTCAGTGCTGGAAAATAATGGTGGTCACACAAAGGCTCCTATAACATTCTTCATGCAATTTCGTTCCATAACGTTCCGATTTGCAGTTACCACCAGCTTTTCAAAGATGTTAAAATTATGCACGCAAACGTTGTTCATAAAAAGATGTGCACCGTTTGGAATACCATCCGCGTACCAGCGCACGAACGAATTTGCTCTCACAATGTTAAGTATAGGACGCACACAGTTCATCACGCTCGCGCAGGTCCATCCGCGTTAAACGATAACGCGCATCGTTTGCACGAACATTGTAATACGACGAACAGCGCAAAGGGTTTTGCCCCTCGCGCAATTGCGCATTTGCGCACGCAAAACCAATTGCGCAAAGAATGTAACAGGGGCCAAAATATTGACACTTTGGGCCCAATTGGGACCTTTTCACTTAAGGGTGTAGTCACTTATGTTGCCAGCGGTTTAGACATTTATGGCTGTGTGTTGAGTTATTTTGAGGGGACGGCAATTTTACACTGTTATACAAGCTGTACACGCACTACTTTACATTGTAGCAAAATGTAATTTCTTCCGTGTTGTGAGGGGTGTACTCACTTCTGTGGGACACTGTATATATACAGTATAACCCCTCATTTTATTTCCTACAAGGTGGAAAGCCTGCCCAGAGGGCAGTCTATTGTGGATATACTGCCCCAGCTCATGGATATATGCCCCAGCTCATGGATACTGCCCCAGCACATGGATACTGCCCCAGCACATGGATACTGCCCCAGCTCATGGATACTGCCCCAGCACATGGATTCTGCCCCAGCTCATGGATACTGCCCCAGCTCATGGATACTGCCCCAGCATGTGGATACTGCCCCAGCTCGTGGATATTGCCCCAGCTCGTGGATACTGCCCCAGCTTGTGGATATTGCCCCAGCTCGTGGATACTGCCCCAGCTCGTGGATATTGCCCCAGCTCCTGGATATTGGCCCAGCTCATGGATACTGCCCCCCAGCTCATGGATATTGCCCCAGCTCATTGATACTGCCCCCCAGCTCATGGATATTGCCCCCCAGCTACTGGATACTGCCCCCCAGCTCATGGATATTGCCCACCAGCACGTGGATATTGCCCCCCAGCTCCTGGATACTGCCCCCAGCTCATGGATACTGCCCCCAGCTCATGGATATTGCCCCCCAGCTCGTGGATATTGCCCCCCAGCTCGTGGATATTGCCCCCAGCTCGTGGATATTGCCCCACAGCTCATGGATATTGCCCCCCCCAAGCTCTCATGGATATATGCCCCAGCTCAGACCAGACATGGGGCGGCTGTTCAAATGCTCTATCGGCATTCGGACAGCCGCCCCATGAGCTCCGGCATACTTACCTTTCCAAGCGGCGCCGGGGAAGTGAAAGTTTCCCCGCTTCCGCTCGTTGAAGGACCCAAGCCGCGGTCACGTGGGACTCCCACGTGACTGGGGCTTGGGTCCTTCCAAGAGCGGAAGCGAGGGAAGTTTCCCTTCGCCGCTCAGGGGTTGGATGCGCGCGGCAGCCGGGTAGAGGCTGCGAGTGCAGCCTCTACCCGGCTGCTGTGTGCATCTTGTAACCGCCGCGGCGAGCGCACAGCCGGCTCGTGCCGCGGCGGTTGCATGCGCGCGCAACCAACCGCCGCTGGTTGCGCGCGCATGCGCAGAGTAAGGCTTGGCGACGGACACGCCAAGCCTTACTCAATTATAGTATAGATGGTTCTTTCTTTTAGAGGTCAGATATATTTGCATTTGTACAGTATATGTCATTTAACAAAATTCAAATGTTACTGAATATTACTTTGTTGAAGTCTTCCTAACCTGCATGAATACCCAGTTTTTGTAAAGTGTAAAAAGAACAAGAACAGTGTTGACGTTTTCCTAAACTCATTCATTGTTATGAGTCTGCTATCTACTAATGTATCCACTGAAATGTCCTTACTTTTGCATTGAAAGTGGTTAAGAGGTTTCCTATGTCATGTCTAAATGTTTCCTGTCCTAACATAGCATTTTACAATATTGGAATATAGCAATAGAAATGTCAACAAGTGGATCATAAAGATTTAAACAATAAGTGGGAATCTTGAGTTCAAGTAATTTTCAGGAATTTGCAGGAAGTGTGTAGGTATTGGCTTCTTGGATAATTGACTAATGGGGTGTATGAGCCTACAAGCTTTACAATTATGCGGTAAAAGCACAACACTAATTACCCTTCAACATCAGGAACATTAAGTTCCATTAAGTAGCTGATATTTGCAGAAATTCTTTCTTGAGTACATATGAATCAGTCCAATAATTCACAAATGCCAGTTATGCTCTTTATATCCTGGAGAGGTGGTTACCCTAGTTAGCCCACTGCACTTGTTTTGAAATGTGATATAAAGACTGAATGTAGTATTTGATTTTTTCTTATAAAATGTCTGTTACATTTAATACAACAAATCATCTTATTGTATACAGGTTGAGCACCCCTTTTCCGAAATTCTAAAATCCGGAAGACCTTGAAAACTGTTACTTTCAGAGCCATCCAGATCCAGCCTGGAAAAAGGGCACATGGGATGGGAGCTGCTGCTTATAAACTAGCTCCAAAGCACTGCGGCATATGCTATGAGCCTCTGGGCAGCCCCAGCGTGTCACTTGCTGTTTGGAGTTGCTTTAACCCCACACAGCGATCCCAGTGTGTCTACATGGTGGTGGCTGCAGCAGGAAAGGGATCACGGCTCTTCTGCCCCAATGTCCTTCCTCTAAAACATTGGAGCCTTCCAGATTCGGAAATCAGGAAGAATCAGAAATCTACAATGCTTGGGGCGTAACGTGGCTCTTCTGCCCCAATGTCCTTTCTCTAAAACATTGGAGCCTTCCAGATTCAGAAATCCGGAAGAATCAGAAATCTGGAATGCTTGAGGTGCCAAGCATTCCAGATAAGGAGTGCTCCCCCTGTATATATATCTATTTGCTCTCTCCTTCTATCTCTCTTTCTCTCTCACTCTTTCTTTCAATTATGGATCAAGGCAGGGATGCCCAATCTCCGGCACCGCAGATGTCCATGAACTACAACTCCCATGCTTCTCCATCCATCTAATGCAGTCAGAGATTTCTGGGAGTTCAGGAACACTGGGTGTCAGAGTTTGGACATCCCTGGTTTAAGGGCTTCCTGGGCTTGGATCTGAAGATTTGTGTGGGTATTGGGTAACCCAAATGCCCTATTCTTGTCATCGCTTACGCCTTTGCCTCCTCACTCGTATCACCTCCCATTATTCTTCTGATCATTCTTCCCATCTCCTGTTGTTCCTATGCCCAGTCTTCCCACCTCTCATTGTACCACTTCCCCATCTCTTTTGATTTCATTATGTTGAAGGCATTGTTAACTTTCTACTGCGCATATTTTGGGGCATTGTAATGGAGCTTCAGCTCTAATAGCCCCTATGTTAATCCAGCCATGATCTATAGATCTATTTTATTCAAATAAAAAAAGGTATCAACACCTACTGTACTATTGATGCCTAGTCACCAATAATGAATAGGGGGTGGACATCTAACTGGTCCCTCAGCCCCACCCATAGGCATGAGCTCGGACTATAGTGCATGAATAACTTTTTTGTATAGATAACATAGTGCCTTTTTCACATCCACACTGGAAAGCTTTTAATGTGCTGCCACTGCTCTCCTTCCAGAACTGGTATGCAAGCTAAGGGAAGGAAAGTTTCCCTTCCTCATTGTGTTTGTATATCATTTAGTTATTAATTGGGTGGGTGAGAAACATATTCCTGGTGAATTATCACATTTATTTAGATCATGCCTGAATCTTTTCATGGGAAATGTATCCTAATTTTTGGACAACGTAGCACATCATGGGCCCTATCAGCTGCCTACAGCTAAAACGGGGATGCTAAGGGGCAAATTAAGCATTCGACTAATCTCCCCTTTAGCGCCCCCGGTTTACCTGTAGATTACGGGGCAGGCAAGAGTCCAGCAGCCTGCCCCATAACGGCCGTTAGGGTCCTAGTTGCTCGGGGCAGCGCTAACATGCCGCCCCGAGCATCCCCTCCATGGGGTCCTATTGACTATATGGAGGCTTCTGCAGCCGGGTCACATGACATGACGTCGGCGGAGTGATCGCGATTGGAGACTGGGGACTTTTTGACCCCAGTCTCACTCTGCTCTCTGCGGCCAGAAACGTCGAATCGGGCCACCGTTATCGCCGCGGGATAAGAGGTGAGTATTTGATTTTTTGGGGGGTTTACAGCTGCTGCTAACTCCAGCTCAGAGCTGTAGCAAACGTTATTAGTTAGGGCCTTGTGATCCTAATGCTAGTTACTTTGTGCTTACTCTGCGCTCCCCATGTTAAACATAGGGAGAGCAAAGTACAGTAAGCTCACAATAAAAAGCGCTAATACCGATTTGGTGACAGGTTTTTTAACTCGTTAGCGCTCCGCCTGAATCACCTCCTGATTGCTATCACCTCATTCATGTGAGTGCTAGCGCTAGCATTAACGAGGTGATAGAACCCAATGTGAGTCCAACAAAACATCCTAAAATAGTGTATACCTAAGATGTTCTATAACGTCCAGTCCTTCCCCTTGAGCCTATGAGACAGAGCACTGCGTTGCTCTGAAGCATTGGTTCCAAACCCTGGTCCCCTGGTCCCCCTCACAGGTCAGGTTTGCAGATATCTGAAGCACAGCACAGGTGATATGATTTGCTGTTCAGTAATTGCAGTATTCAGTCTGCATTTCCCCAGGTGATCCTTAAAACCTGCCCTGTTAGAGGGACTTGAGGACCAGGGTTGGAAACACGCCTCTAAGTCTAAATCCTGTATATTTGTCTTAGTCTTTTCTTTTTAGTAGTTTTACATTAAAAACCCATTTGGAGGCTCCTTGCTTACAGGTTGCAGGTTTTACATATTTTACAAATGTGTACATTGTATACCTGTGTAAAACATTTGGATTTAGGGTTAAAACACAACTTCCTATGTAAAGGAGAGCACAACCTTTCCTTTTTCCTTTCAGAAACGTTTGCATTATTTTGTAGTCACATTTTGTGTGCGTGAATCATCTTCAATCAATTGCGTGGAGGAGGTTTATTATGATTTTTGTTGATATGTAAATGTCACTTTTTACAAGAACCTTCTCTGCCAGAAATTAGAAAAAAATCTAAAAAATGTAATTCTGAGGCAAATTTGAAGTGTTTACTGTTGAAGCTCTCATGGCAAAACGTTTCTGTTTTCTCCTGTTTTTCATCCTGATAGGGACATTTTTCCATTTCTAGGCACAATCGCTTCTAAAGTATAAATTTTAAAAAGCATCTAGAATATTTGGTTCTCAGTTATTAAAAATGTGTTAATGTGGTAACTGGGATTTTGCACATACAGTATCTGGCAGCCACTTTCTTCCTCCACATGACGCACTGAGAAAAAAATGCCGTAGTAAGTACTGCAGTCCCAGAGATATAAAACTTAATTTCTTAAAAATACCTCAATTACCGCGACCACGTAGATTGGCTGAAATACCCTGTATACCTGTAAACCAAAGTATTTTATGCCACAGGTTTTATGTGTGTGATTTTTTTATTTTAAATTATTTTTTATGGTAGAGTTTCTCACTGCCACCTAGTGCGTAAAACGTTAATTATTTGAAACATATAAATATATATACAGTGGTAAGAAAACGTATGTGAACCCTTTGGGATTACGTGGAGTTTTGCATGAATTGGTCATAAAATGTGCTCTGATATTCATCTAAGTCACAACAATTTGAAAAACACAGTCTGCTTAAAATAATACAACACAAACATTATATGTTTTCATGTTTTTATTGAACAGAACATGTAAACATTCACAGTGCAGGGTGGGAAAAGTATGTGAACCTTTGGACTTAATAACTGGTTGACCCTCCTTTGGCAGCAATAACCTCAACCAAACGTTTCCTGTAGTTGCAGATCAGACCTGCGCAACGATCTGGAGTAATTTTGGACCACTCCTCTTCACAAAACTGTTTCAGTGTAGCAATATTCTTGGGATGTCTGGTGTGAATCGCTCTCTTAAGGTCATGCCACAGCATTTCAATCGGGTTGAGGTCAGGACTCTGACTGGGCCACTCCAGAAGGCGTATTTTGTTTTGTTGAAGCCATTCTTTTGTTGAATTACTTGTATGCTTTGAGTCATTGTCCTGTTGCATCACCCATCCTCTGCGGAGCTTCAGTTGGTGGACAGATGGTCTTACGTTTTCCTGCAAAATGTCTTGATAAACTCTGGAATTAATTTTTCCATCAATGACAACAGTCCGTCCAGGCCCTGAGGCAGCAAAGCGGCCCCAAACCACGATGCTCCCTCCGCCATGTTTCACATTGGGGATGAGGTTTTGATGTTGGTGTGCTGTGCCTTTTTTTAACAACACATAGTGTTGTGTGTTTTTTCCAAACAAATCAGTTTTGGTTTCATCTGTCCACAGAATATTTTGCCAGTAGTGCTGTGGAACATCCAGGTGCTCTTTTGCAAACTTCAAACGTGCTGCAATATTCTTTTTGGACAGCAATGGCTTCCTCCGCGGTGTCCTCCCATGTACTCCATTCTTGTTTAATGTTTTCCTTATTGTAGATGTGTCAACAAAAATGTTAGCATGTGCCAGAGATTTCTACAAGTCTTTAGCTGACACTCTAGGATTCTTATTTACCTCATTAAGCATTCTGCGCTGTGCTCTTGCAGTCATCTTTACACGCCTAGGGAGAGTAGCAACAGTGCTGAACTTTCTCCATTTGTAGACAGTCTGTCTTACTGTGGACACATGAACATCAAGGCTTTTGGAGATACTTTTGTAACCCTTTCCAGCTTCATGCAAGTCAACAATTCTTGATCGTAGGTCTTCTGAGAGCTCTTTTCTGCGAGGCATGGTTCACATCAGGCAGTGCTTCTTGAAACCAGTAAACCCAAAACTGGTGTGTGTTTTTAAAGGGCAGGACAGTTTTCAGCAACACATCCAATAATATCACACTGATTGGACTCAAGGTTGGCTCACTCCTGGCTCCAATTAGCTCTTGGAGAAGTCATTAGGCTAGGGGTTCACATACTTTTTCCACCCTGCACTGTGAATGTTTACATGTTCTGTTCAATAAACACATGAAAACATATAATGTTTGTGTTGTATTATTTTAAGCAGACTGTGTTTTTCAAATTGTTGTGACTTAGATGAAGATCAGAGCACATTTTATGACCAATTCATGCAAAGCTCCACGTAATCCCAATGGGTTCACTTACTTTTTCTTGCCACTGTATATGTATAAATATATATATATATTATTGAAAAACACATGGGGTAGCAGGATAGAGTATACTTGATGCTTAGTGAGGGGAGCAGCGTTACTGAGGGCTTTGTAGGTCATGGTGAGCATTTTGAATTAAATTCTGCTGTGGATGGAGAGCCAGTGAAGGGCCTTGCAGAGACAGAGCAGCAGGTAAAGTGGATTAGCCTGGCAGAGGCATTGAGGATGGACTGCAGGGGGAGAGGTGGGATCAGAGGCGTAACTAGAAACCTCAGGGCCCAGGTGCAGGAACCATGATGGGTCCCCCCACCCTAGGCATGAACATATTTTCTTCCCCCCTCCCATCAACATGCATTGGTCCCATCCAGGTCCACAATGTTGACCCGTTGTCCCGTTTTTTCCAGGTTCACTATGACCTCTTCAGTCCATCCCATTTTATTGTAATGTGCACTATGTGTATCTCACAGAGCTCCACAGCAATAGTAATGTGCAGTGTTTATGAACGAATCAGAGAGCTCCACAGCAGTAAAACTCACATTAATGTGCAGTGTGAATCAATGTAAATTACAGAGGATTACAGCAACAAAACTCACAATAATATGTGTTGTGTATGAGTGTATCACAGAGCTCCAAAGTAAAACTCACAAATATGTATAAAATAAACTTAAGATATATATATATGCCCCCAGGTCCAGGCAGGCAAGTGTGGGCCCCCTGGACTCAAGGGCCCAGGTGCGGTGGCACCCTCTGCTCCCCTGTTAGTTACGCCCCTGGGTGGGATAGAGGAAGGTCAATTAGACGTTCATTGCAAAAATCAAGTAAAACAAAATACAAGGAAATGCAGAAGTTACTTTGTATGTTAGGAGGAGCTTAGTCTTGGACATATAATTGTTAGGTGGTGTAAGGCCATCCAAGAAGAGATGCCCAAATGAGCAGCCACTGGCTTAAGAAAGGTCAGAAGGAGAGCAATCGTGGTGAAGAATATCTGAGCGCCATCAGCAGAAATTATTATTATTCTTTATTTATATAGCGCCAGCATATTCCACGAGACCGAGAGAGCTGAGAGTCTGTAGAAGGAAGGGGTGGTCGACAGTGTCAAAAGCAGCTAGGGGTCAAGCAGGGTGAGAATAGAATAGTGGCTATGGTTTTTAGCAGCTAGGATGTCATTGGGGACTTTGGTGAGGGCAGTTTCCGTTGAGGGTATGGGGCGGAAGCCTGTTTGCAGGAGGTCAATATGGAATTAGAGGACAGGAAGAGGGAGAGGCATGAAAACTAGTTTTTCCAGAAAGGTCATATTTGAAGCCAAATGAGTTGATAAGTTTACCTAGTGAAGAGCTTTAGGTGGAGAATAGAGGAGTCAAGACAGGACTTTGTGATATGCCAACAGTCAATTGCACGGATGCTGACAAACACAATGAGAAACACAAAGACAAGGAGAGAGACTTTGACAGTGACACATAGATGCTAAAAGTGACAAAGACATTGACAGAGACAATCAATCCAAAGGCCAGTCCATTGCCAATGCAAAGTCAACAGAAAACCACTCCTGGGCCACTGTTTTGGGTATTGTTAGCCCTCATCAGCAAGAGATAAGCTCGTGATTGTTGCAGAGTGATGACGATTTTGGGTACAAATCAAGAACTATTAAATTTAAGGAGGATAAAAGAGCGACTTCATTTAAATGTCCTTCCTGGAATTCGCTGCTAAATATGGGGAATGTGGAGCACTGCGGCCGAAACAAATGACTGATTTGCTTAGACACGTAACTGGGTTTTTTATTTGTGTCTTATTCTCTCTTGTAAGTGGAGATAATGGCATAGTGAATCATGGAATCGTTTTATTTTAATATGACTGATAACAAATTCAGAAAGGCTCCAACCTGCAGTGGAAGTTTACTAACATATGATAAACTATATTATTTTCAATGACGTAGGGTTGTAGACCTACAAAACTATACAATTAACTTCTTATCTTAAACACTGACTTAGATCTGGAAATAATTTAATATCAGCAGAACCTATCTTCCTTTCTCTATCTCTTTAAGTTCCTTTTTGTTTTCTGGGTTTTCGTACTTTGATTTACCAACCACTGAAACTAAATTTTAAAGAATGTAGTTGAAAAATCAGACACCTCATTCATTTTATATAAAACCAAAATACACACCACAAATGATCTTTGGAATCTCAGTTTATTTGGCAAATGACAACTTGCGTGCGACATATGGGTTTATTTTATTAAAAGCATTTGAAGACAATGCCATTAATCACGCTAAATAACAAGGTTTAAATAACACATATAGGAAAGTACATATGTCTAAAACTCGTACTAGACATATTGTAGCAGAATATTTCTTTCAGGGGAACAATAGAAATGTTTATTTAACATGACAAAACAGGGCTGATGAATTAAAGCTGCTTTAAACTGGCATATGGATTCTGAAATGTGAGAACCCACTAAAATAAAAAGTACAACCTGGATTTACCATTAACTGACGACAGAAGGGATGCTCTAATATCTGTTACCATTATTAACCAATTCGCTGACAAAATATATTTACATATAAAAAAATATTTAAGGAATTGAACCTTGGATACGGATCCTCAGTTTCATACATGTTCAAGAAAGACTGAGGGCTCTATTACATTCTGCGCGCAAAAATGCACACGCAGTGCTATTTTTTTGCGTGCAGCGTTAAACGTTAACACGCGTAAATTAACACTGGTTTTACAATCCTTGCGTATTTTTTCAGCCGTGAAAAAATAACGCGCAGAAAAACGACGCGCAAAACTACGCGCAAATCTGAATTAAGAACCACAATTGTCTCCCATTCAGTTTTTGCACCTGTCAAAATCAATCCGAGTATATATGCTGCAGCATTAATAAAAACACCCACAACTTCTCCATTTTATTGTTTGGGTATGTGTAGAATGTGTAACTATACTTTGCTGTGTATTTTTTTTTTGGGCTGGTGTATTTGGTTTCGGCTGGACGTTCAGATTTGCCGTTACCACCAGCTTTTCAAAGACGTTAAAATTATACACATAAGATTGTAATACCATTCGCATACGAGCGCACAAACGCATTTGCTCTCACAATGTTAAGTATAGGACGCGCAAAGTACTTTACGCTCGCAAAGGGTTCGCGCAGGTTCACCAGCGGTAGACGTTAACGCGTATTTTTTGCACGGACATTGTAATACGACGTTCTGCGCAAAGGGTTTCTCCCCTCGCGTTAATGCGTTTTTGCGCACGCGTTAACGTTTGCGAGAAGAGTGTAATAGAACCCTGAGGTTTTTCCTGTGGATGAAAGTAATTCTCGTTTAGCCCTCACTCCTGCTGACCTGTACAAATGAAAGAAAAGCCTCAAACCTCACTGTAACAAAAATAGTTCGACAGAATTTATTGGCATTTATAACAGTCAGGGAGGGGAAAGTCACTCATTACTTTTCAAGGAATAAGAGTCAGGTGATCATAATTAATGAAATCCCTGCATGATACAGATAGAAGACATTATGGTCGCGAATCACAGCTCATCTGCTGACTGTCGTTGTCATTCTGTTGCCTCCGCTTCACACCTTGCTTCTTGAGTGCTCTCATGGTTGTGTCCAGGGCTGGATTTATAACTTGGCAGAGTAGGCATGTGCCTACAGGGGACGCCTTGCTCTGTAAATTTCCTCCAGTATGTGAAGAAAGCGCTGATCCCACCACATTACCCTCTATTTGATATTAATACTGTCACGCATCTGAAGAATCGTTATGCTATGTGAGCGCCTTCTTCACATTTTTATCTTTGAGGTCGTCGAAAAGAGGAGTTGTATTATATCAAAGAAAGGTCGTGTTTCCCTATAGTTGAGTTCTGATTTTTAAGGCTCAATAAGATGTGAGTGTACAGTTAAAAGAAACACATTTGTTTGTTTTTTCCACTAAAGGTTCAATATTATTGTATCATTGGTTGGTTTATTTCTTTCGGTATTTTCGAGATTCCTCATGTATATTTTAGAACAAGAAGGAGACTGTGACAACTTTTAATATAAGTAATGTTTTTATTATTGCTCTCACCAACACTTGCATGTGCACTGACATGAACATCACTATGGTTGTATAATTTACATTATATTGCGCCACTGGGATATTTTATTCTCAGGGTTAGTCAGAGAAAGGTGAAAAATCAGGAGAACTGTCAGGAGAAGAGAACAATCTAGACCAAATAGCCGATTTGGAAAGTGAGATAAATGGGAGAATTTTTCTGGTTTGGCTATTTTGACCTAGAATTTTCAATTCTCCTGACTTTCACCTTTCTTTGAATAGACCCTCCTGTCTTTTAGTGCATTTACTCTAGTCCTCCGTACTACCTCTGCTGCGCAGTTCTTGGGCATCTCTACAAGTAACAACAAACAAATAAAAATAGTTATAATGAACAATGTAATCTTCAGGACATCTTTCATAACCTTACTGCGTCAAACCCAAAGCCTATAAAGTTACAAATTATCCCTAAAAGCCTGGAGCACAATCCTCCTGTCCTAGGATAACATTGTTGCTGGTATGTTTCTCCAAATGAAATTCCCAGGAGGTGAAAACATTTTACTCATTAACGAGAAGATCCCCTGCTTTCATTGTTTTGATCAAATGAAAATCATATATTCCAAAATTCTTTTCAAAATTTGCATATTTGTTTTGTTTTCCAATTCTTGTAACTGCAATTCCACAGCCAAGTTCAACACAGAATCTGTTTTGCAATAATGATCTTTTCTACACATATATACAAACAAGGTCTAGTTTACTTTAATACACATGGTATAAGTATGCAGCCGGAGTAATTTGCCAGAATGTGCCACATCTTAGCAAACTAATTTGAAAAGCATTTGAATGAAAATAAACAGAAAGTTTAATTTTTTTGGAAAACATTTCAAAAGATTTTAATATTTCACACATTAGATGCAACACAAACCATTGCCTTATCTTCCATTATCCCCTTGGTTTGTTTAAGGTTACAAAACCTTATAAACAATAATCAACAGATTACATAATACAGAGGCTCGAGTAACATATTCTTCGTAGCCACTGTGATTTATGAAGCTTTTATACTTGTGTTTTCTTCCCTAAATAGTTCTGTATCAGTTTGATCTTGGCTAATTTTCAAACAAAACATATATATATATATATATATACACACTATGTTGCCAAAAGTATTGGCTCACCTGCCTTGACTCGCATATGAATTTAAGTGACATCCCATTCCTAATCCATAGGGTTCAATATGATGTCGGTCCATCCTTTGCAGCTATAACAGCTTCAACTTTTCTGGAAAGACTGTTCACAAGGTTTAGGAGTGTGTTTATGGGAATTTTTGACCATTCTTCCAGAAGCGCATTTGTGAGGTCACACACTGATGTTGGACGAGAAGGCCTGGCTCTCAGTCCCCACGCTAATTCATCCCAAAGGTGTTCTATCGGGTTGAGGTCAGGACTCTGTGCAGGCCAGTCAAGTTTATCCACACCAGTCTCTGTCATCCATGTCTTTATGGACCTTGCTTTGTGCACTGGTGCACAGTCATGTTGGAAGAGGAAGGGGCCAGCTCCAAACTGTTCCCACAAAGTTGGGAGCATGTAATTGTCCAAAATGTCTTGGTATGCTGAAGCATTCAGAGTTCCTTTCACTGGAACTAAGGGGCTAAGGCCAGCTCCTGAAAAACAACCCCACACCATAATCCCCCTCCACCAAACTTTACACTTGGCACAATGCAGTCAGACAAGTACCGTTCTCCTGGCAAGCGCCAAACCCAGACTTGTCCATCAGATTGCAAGATGGAGAAGCACGATTCGTCACTCCAGAGAACGCGTCTCCACTGCTCTAGAGTCCAGTGGCGGCTGCTCGGCCATGGAAACCCATTTCATGAAGCTCTCTGCGCACTGTTCTTGAGCTAATCTGAAGGCCACATGAAGTTTGGAGGTCTGTAGTGATTGACTCTGCAGAAAGTTGGCGACCTCTTCGCACTATATGCCTGAGCATCCGCTGACCCCGCTCCGTCAGCTTACGTGGCCTACCACTTTGTGGCTAAGTTGCTGTCGTTCCCAAACACTTCCACGTTCTTATAATACAGCTGACAGTTGACTGTGTAATATTTAGGAGCGAGGAAATTTCACGACTGGATTTGTTGCACAGGTGGCATCCTATCACAGTTCCACACTGGAATTCACTGAGCTCCTGAGAGTGACCCATTCTTTCACAAATGTTTGTAAGAACAGTCTGCATGCCTAGGTGCTTGATTTTATACACCTGTGGCCATGGAAGTGATTGGAACACCTGATTCTGATTATTTGGATGGGTGAGCGAATACTTTTGGTAATATAGTGTATATATATATATACTGTATATAGTCTCAGATATATATATAAACTTCACTAGACAGCGGCACTCTAAGGACTTCTTCAATTGTTACTTTATTGCATGAAAGATGAAAATAGACGTTTCAATCTGCTCACCACAGATTTTCTTCAGGACATGTACATACATACAGACATATTTATACAAAACGTTACTTACCACCGATGTGCTCTTTGCCCAGTGCCAGCGGCACGAAGATCGCCATCACCTGGTGATGACGTCAGGGGCGACCCATTCATGTGACCTGTTACCATGGCAACTAAGGAAACAAGATTTACATCATGATGGTTGCCGTTACCCGTGGTAGAATACCCTGCCCTTCAGGATCACAATTAAAACCAAGGAAGGATTATAATGTGCTATCGCACCCTGCAAAGCTACAGAATTAAAGAATTAAAGCCCCTTTATACTCCTGAAAGCTACAAAACCCCATTCTACCAAGAAGAAAATAGCTGTGTATGGGTGTATAGGTGAAATACCAACTGTGGTTCACCTGGCCAACTAATGGACACTATGATCACAGGGTGGTGATCGTGCCAATTTATTATTACGCGAGGAAGTGTTTTGGATTAGGGAATTGAGGGCCATACATCCTCGGAGCCTTAATGAAAGGTTCACACTTCAACCTTTCTTGTGAGAGATTTTATGTACTCTACTGTAAGTCTTTCTGTCTATGAGTTTATTATAGCAGTTAAAGTCTCTATAGTTGGCCAGGTGAACCACGGTTGGTATTTCACCTATACACCCATACACAGCTATTTTCTTCTTGGTAGAATGGGGGTTTTGTAGCGGTCAGGAGTATAGAGGGGCTTTAATTCTTTATTTCTGTAGCTTTGCATGGTGCGATAGCACATTCTAATCCTCCTTTGGTTTTAATTGTGATCCTTCCTGAAGGGCAGGGTATTCTACTACGGGTAACTGCAACCATCATGATAGAAATCTTGTTTCCTTAGCTGCCATGGTAACGGGTCACATGAATGGCTCGCCCTGACGTCATCACCAGATGATGGCTATCGGCATGCCAGCGGCACTGGGCGGGGAACACATCGGTGGTAAGTAAAGTTTTGTATAAATATGTTTGTATGTCGTAACTTGTACATGTCCTGAAGAAAATCTGTGGTGAGCAGATTGAAACGTCGATTTTTATCTTTCCTGCAATAAAGTAACAATTGAACAAGTCCTTGGAGTGCCGCTGTCTAGTGAAGTTTATGGTGGCTTGGCATTGCACCAGGCAGTGATTAGTATCGTGAGTGCTTGATTACACATGGATTTTATATATAACCTTGATCTGCGGGAGCTCCAGGAAAGGACCTGATCCTCAGTGAGTTTATCCCATGAAGGGCAGTCATTAGGTTTGCAGAGTAGGACCTGCCAGAGGGTGGATTATATTGACGTTGTTGGCAGGCTTAAAGCAATTCACGGCCGTTCATTGCAAACTAAATTTCCACCATTTTATTCAACAAAGCTTAGATTTGAGAATTTTTCAACACGTGGTAAAATCTGGTGTAATGTACCCATGCATGAAGCCGTTGTTGCTGGTTTTTGAATGTGTTGACTGGAGTCCTCTCTCACCGGTTTTTGTTATATATATATATATATACACTGCCGCGTCCAAAAGTCACCACCAACTCTACAAGTCTGTTATGATCTGAGCTTGCTTCAGTTAGTCAGGTCTAGGTGCTGCAATGTTATGTGCCAAAAAATAAGGTCATCTGACTCTCTTAATAAGAAGGCTCACACATTGGTGAGTGTAACCTATAAACTGTGTATACTCTAGTCTACACATCAATACGCTGTTACTTTATGTGAGCGCCGCCTCTCTGGTTCTCTTTCGTTTGGGTATTTGCACCTCTGGCCAAATAAAGAGTGGCACAGTCCTTCTTTTACTGCGTAGGTGACCCAAGAGCCGGGACATATTAGGTTCTGGATAGTGTGAGTTTTCCTCCTACTTGAATTTTATAATATCCTTCATACAGTATAGCATTGTTGCACTATTCTGTTTCTTCTCATTTTTATGACCATGAGACCCCAAGAAATGGAGGACCTGGAATTTTATTAGCATATAAGTATTTTATCTGAACTATCTTCATCACTTTTATACCGTGACTTACTTTGCACTTGCATTTACCCTTTGAGACATATAATTGTATATGTCTGTGGCTTTTCACCATGTGCTGTATAAGAATTGCAATCGCTTATACGCCTTTGTTCTGTTGCACATTAGCACTTTGTTGTACATATATTTTCTACCATATGACTCTACTTCGTAATATGATCCTGATCCGTTATTGATAATGTACATTATTTCTCTATATGCACTTTAGATGGTTATTGAGATATGAATATACTACTATTTGCTCGCCTATTGTCTCTTTTCTGTTCCACTAAAAACATTTAGAATTTCTGTACGTTCCAGTCACTCTGCAATGCAATCACGATCAGATGATTATACTGCACTAGATATTTTACTACGCACTTTGACTGGCTATTTTAGAGTTTTATATATATATATAAATATATAAAAAAATCCAAAAGTGAATAAAGCACTCGGTCAGTGACTGAATATAATGCCTAGGTGCTACCCGTTAAAGCATGGATCTAGAAACAACGGTAAGGGAGCACTCTGGGTCTTAGAATAAAATAATAAAGTTTAATGGAAATCTACATAAAAGGGACCGACATTCGGCTCCTAGAAGCCTTCATCAGGGAATTTTACCCTGATGAAGGCTTCTAGGATCTGAAACCTCGGTCCCTTTTATGTAGATTTCCATTAAACTTTATTATTTTATTCTAAGACCCAGAGTGCTCCCTTACCGTTGTTTATATATATATATATATATATATATATATATATATATATATATACTGTATATATATATTTTAATTCTGGCAATTTTATATATGCATGATATATTTATTTTTCACCATATGCTCCATACGGATGTGTGTTGGCCACAGCCTTGAATATTGAGTGATTTGCCATTCCTTTATTCCCACTACATTTGTGCTTTATATAAAAGTGTATTTGCTGCTGGCTTGCTCCAGAGAGATTTTTTAAGGGGTTATGTACCTAATTGAGAGTGAAAGACAAGACTGAGCAAAAACAAGGGTTCTGAGGATCCTGAGAATGGGCAATAACACAATTGGTCTGTCCTACGGTGTGTCCCCACTTAAGTCTCACAAGCCCAATCGAGCTAAAACCTTTGGAGACCTGAGTGGGGACCCACTGGAGGGCAGGCCACTTGTTCTCTCATAAATGTTGTTTTTGATAGAAAAGATCACTACATCAAGAGACAGAAAGAATGTTCACAGTGTCAAAATGTTGGCTTACTGATGCTTGCTTTGTATAGATCACAAGGTCACACATTCCTTGTATAACTGATCAGAAGTCTTCAGAAATGAAAATAATAGCTGTATAGGACCTTAATCGGCTGACACGGATTAGCCTTCAAAATCTTAGACATTGATACCATTGGGCCGGACATTTACTAATTTTTTCATTTGTTTATTAATCTCTTTATAATCTGTTTTATATGTAAGATGTTTTTTAAATTTGGATTGCAGATCAAGTACTAGGCATACTGTATATAATATAATGATCCAATAATGAAAATTATTTGATTGATCTGTTTCCCAATAACTTAATTCTGCATTCACAAGCATCTTAAAAGTGTCAGACATTAAGAAACTATACTGATGTGAGAAAACATTGTGGTCGACCAGTCATTACTGAATTAGAAGGTCAGTGGGAGTTGAGGAGCTACCAGTTGACTGCCCTTGACTTATGAACTCTGGTTCATCTTTTGTGTCTTACAAAGCTGAATTGTTAATCACCCGGCACCTCAGTCTCCATGATCTTCTCTTCAACTCATCTTTGGTCAATAAACTTGTCTGTCTGTCTGATGTGCTCGGTCGCACATATCCTGCTGTTTCATTAATCTGGCATTGGTATAAAGATTACATTTAATTTATTTCTGTGTGCAAAAATAGGCGTTTGATGTGAACCAAAGATAATGGCTAAAACTATTGGTGGCTTTCTTAGGGCTTTAGAAGAGGCGAAATATATTGGTTTTGGTTCAGGTTATTAAAGATTCTGAAAACGTGTTTTCTTTATTTTTTCTCCCCCTTATGTATAATTCTCAGCAGACAGACAATAAAAGTGACATAGAAGAGGGGAACATTTCATGTGCAAATACTCATTGATTGACTGGTGGAGAATTCTTGAACCCTGTAGGCCTGTCTCAGCCCTCTTACAGTCAAAGGGTTACGCATGCTTTTCAACTTCAACTTAACCGTGTTTGACAAATAAGTTCAAAAAAAACTAATTTACTGACACTTATGGGTGTTGACACATTTCATAAATAACGGATTTAATCCATTAAACAAGCAGTTGTCGTTCATGTATTTAATTCCTGAGATGGATTGGCTTTTTAGACCTCATCTACCCTCTGCATTTGTGAAATAGTTTGTGCATCCCATACTCATCTCTGTGAGCTTCTGTCTGCCTCTTCATCATGTCCTTTTCTTTATCTTCCTATTTCCTATGTTCTACGACGTGCCTATTTGTTGCCCATTGAGTTTTTCCGACACTTCTTTTTTTGCCTCGTTGTTATGAAAATGTGGCCTTTGAAGGACCTTCTCTTCTCCTCTTGTTTTCACTACACTGCTTCATTGTGAATGTTCCCTCTCTTTGCCCCAATTTTTATTAAACCGCATCTCTTGATCTTCCATCCATACTGGCTTCCTGGTCAATGATATAACACTTTTCCACGAATGCATAATAAATTTAACCGGGAATGTTCTCTTATCCCTCGTCGAAAAGCAAGCTGCCATCTTCTTAGGGGACACTAGACTGGAAATATCTACATTCATTCTACAGTTCCGGAATAGTTGGAGACCAACTAGTTTGGTTCAAGAAAAGTCTCACACGATTTGTTCATGATATCATATCGTCACCATTACCAAGATGATGATGCAGGAGGTGGTACGTGTCACAAAGGTTTTGGTAAAGAGAATGACTAAAATCAAGCTTTGTTTCTTAAACAGATTACGGTTTGTTCAATAAATGCCAATCTCTGTTGTGTGTTCAATAGATATATTACTTTAACAAATAGACAATCCTATTTCATCACACTGATTAAAATGGGTCCAGCAAGAAAAGTGCTTCCCTAATGTCAAGGACAAATAAAACGTCATACAGTTACAAGGTTTTATCTCATGTGACTTCTGTGTATTCACATCTGAGTTCGTCCGAATTTGAGATTTGTTCCAAACGTGAATCAAGGAAAGGTCACCATGATGGATAAACCAATAAACGAATCACATGGGAACAAACATTATTTGTGTGACTTTTTTTTTGTTTGTTTCATTTAACATATGTGGGTGCTTTACATTAAATTGAAATGAGAGTGAGTTGGTTGCTTGGCAGCCCCCCATTCCAGACCCCTGTTCCCCACACCCATGTCTAGCAGAAAAGGGTATAATTCAGATATGATGAACCGTCTCCAATTTAACGCCTCTGGTTATCGTGGGGCACTGTATGCCCTTAGCTTGAGCCCCAGTATGGACTCACTTTTTCATAGGCATTACATGACAGATTCTGCCATGTCGGCTTCCTCCTCAGGTGCCCCATCCTAAATTTGGCTGGAATGTGCTGCCTCCAACTGCTCCAGTCACAGGAACACAGGTGGCGATTTCCCACTTCACTAAAGGGGTTATTCACTAAGCGGCGAACTTGCCACCGAATAGCACCAGACAGTGAATTTCCCCGTAGGGTGCAACTTCATGACAGTTCGTCTATTCAGAAAGCTGGCAATTCACCAAATATTGGCGAATTGACAGATAAATACAGTTCGCTGCAGATTGCCGCAATTTGGCGATCTCCAGCGGCAGAAAAATTGTCCCATAGAGAAGTAATGGTCAATCTATTCAGAGAATGCCAAACTGCACCATAGTGTCTGTGAAATGCCCATATTTTTGGTGATTCAGTGCAACCGGTTAAAACAGCCGAATCCCATGAGATTCAATGTAAAAAAAATATTATCGTTTTTATTTCTTTTCTTTTTCAGCAAATAGTTTTTTTATTTATTTTATTGGAACATTTTATTGTATTTTTTTAGTCAAGTTTTGATTCCCTTTTTTTTTAAAGTCTTTTAATTTTATTCTGTAATAAACTGTTTTATTTTTTATAGGACCTTTTTTTATTATTCATACACATTTTCTTGCATTTTTATTGGTTCAAACACCTTTTAGAAGAATAACAGAGTTCCTTTTTTTTTCTTTTTTCTGCAGTTCAGCGGTCGTCAACGGTCTTTGGCAGCTCCATGTTCGGCGCACTTCAGAGGCCATGCGGTGAACAGTGAATTTGGCGCTGGGTCGGCGAAATGGAATCACTGAAGTGCACTGAAATTTCAGTGCTGTCTGAATAATCCCTTAATGCTGGACGACGCATTGTCTGGCACTTGGTGCTTTATTTGGTGTCCTCTCACTTTGCCTACCTTAGACCTTTGCGGGTCGGGGCAGCAGCAGTGCATGGCTTCAGACAGTCAGGGAGCACTGTAGCTGTACCACCTGTTTCATGATTGCACTGATGCCTTCTCTAGGCCAGCGCCCTAGGCAAACATCTAGTTTGCCCAATGGATGTATCAGCTCCGTCAACAACCAAGCAAAATTTAGAGGAACAGAAAGGATTGTAATTTTGGAACAAACTGAAAAATTTCTGTTTCAAATATCTCTGCATACGGTTATCACTTTCCATCTGACATGTACGATTCTGGATCCCCACGTCCCATATCACTACAATAAGCAGCATTGTTAAATTAGGCCAACAAATGTGAAACGCGTTACTGATTAATTGAAAATGGTCAGATTAGTTTCATCCTTCAGATAATTAAATGGTTTTGAATGTATAAAATTTAAGAGAAGTGGTTTGTTACAAGTGATAAGTGATGATGGCCCGCTACACCTCATGTTTCCATCATATGTCCATTTATCTTGTTCCCTTTGGTTATTGTAAAGCGCTGCAGAAACTGTTGGCGCTATATAAATGATGACGATAATAATAATGATTGCGATCGAATCCCTGGATATTGTTTTTTTTAACTAAAAATAATGTGCTTGTTCCTGTAACAAGAAAGCAAGGTTACTCACTGGCATCTTGGACATGCTATGCCTGTGGCCTCCAGTTTGAGAGTGGCTAAATGTACTTCTAATCATAGAACTCGGTCATATCTTTTTAGCACTAATTTATTCCAACACACTTTTTGGGACAATGGTTCATAACGGTACAATGGTGTCCTCTGGTGGACAAAGTATATTAATGCCATTTTACATCCCATCATTTTCACTGAATTTACCAAACGTCTATTAACAGATTAAAACATAAGTAACCTAAAAAATAATAATAGCTTTAACCATCCAGAAGATACTGTGCTACTATTACAAACATCCCAGGAGGCTACTGGGATGCCCTGTTTCCCCAGAAATAAGACCTAGTGTGTTTTTTGGGGGCCAAAAAAATTATGGGACAGTCTCTTATTTTCGGGGAAACACAGTAGATACAGTTGTGTTCAAAATTATTCAACCCCCACTGAAATTGAGTGTTTTGACCAGTTTGACATTGATTTTGATCATTCAGTCATCTTGCTTACAATTAAATCAAAGAGGCACGTGTAGGTCAGACAAATATAACATAACATTTATAATGAAATAACCACAAATGCCTTTTCTGTGCTCACATCATTATCAGTTTTATTCAACCCCCAAGTGACATTCAATCTTAGTACTTAGTACAACATCCTTTTACAGTTATAACAGCTTTTAAACGGGAAGCATAGCTTGACACAAGTGTCTTGCAGCGATCTACGGGTATCTTCGCCCATTCGTCATGGGCAAAAGCCTCCAGTTCAGTCACATTCTTAGGCTTGCGCACTGCAACTGCTTTCTTTAAGTCCCACCAGAGGTTCTCAATCGGATTTAAGTCAGGTGACTGCGATGGCCACTCCAAAATGTTCCAGCCTTTAATCTGCAACCATGCTCTAGTGGACTTGGAGGTATGCTTGAGATCATTGTCCTGTTGAAAGGTCCAACGTCTCCCAAGCCTCAGGTTTGTGACGGACTGCATCACATTGTCATCCAATATCTCCTGGTACTGAAGAGAATTCATGGTACCTTGCACACGCTGAAGCTTCCCTGTACCTGCAGAAGCAAAACAGCCCCAAAGCATGATTGACCCCCGCCATGCTTCACAGTAGGAAAGGTGTTCTTTTCTTCATAGGCCTTGTTCTTCCTCCTCCAAACATAGCGTTGATCCATGGGCCCAAACAGTTCTAATTTTGTTTCATCAGTCCACAGAACACTATCCCAAAACTTCTGTGGTTTGTCCACATGACTTTTGGCATACTGCAGTCGACTCTTCTTATTCTTTGGAGACAGCAAGGGGGTGCGCCTGGGAGTTCTGGCATGGAGGCCTTCATTACGCAGTGTGCGCCGTATTGTCTGAGCTGAAACTTCAGTACCCACATCTGACAAATCTTTTCTCAGTTCCTCAGCAGTCACACGGGGACTTTTCTCCACTCTACGCTTCAGGTAGCGCACAGCAGTCGAAGTCAGCATCTTCTTTCTGCCACGACCAGGTAGCGTTTCAACAGTGCCCTTTGCCTTGAATTTGCGAATGATGCTTCCTATGGTCTCTCTTGGTATGTTTAACATCTTTGCAATCTTCTTATAGCCATTGCCCTTCCTGTGAAGAGTAATCACCTCTTCTCTTGTCTTCCTGGACCATTCTCTTGACTTCACCATGTTTGTAACCACACCAGTAAATGTCTAGAAGGAGCTGAGTATCACAGTCATTTTAAAGCTGCCTAATTGGTGCTTATTATGCTTTATTGCTGCTCCGTGACATCCACAGGTGTTTTCAATACCTGATTGAAAACACTTGAATGAACCTCTGTTCTTCAGAGTGGTAGTCTTTAAGGGGTTGAATAATTGTGTCAATGAAGAATTCACAAAAGAAACATTTACTACTGTATTACAAAACCAATTGATGTCATTTTAGTTGCATATGGTTCTTTAAAAAGTCCTTGTAGGATTTCATTCTGAATACAATTACAAATGTACACTAAATTCCCTAAAAACCTTTACAGCATTGGGGGTTGAATAATTTTGAACACAACTGTATATTGAATGCAGAATGTGGACAGGAAACACAATTCTCAGATAACTTTTAATGGGTGAATGCAGTGAGGTTACTGACCCCTTTTCCTGCTTTACATGCAGAACCACTATTGAAATTTTCCTATGAGTCCTTCCTCACTTTCTCTGTAATAGCACTAGCCTTGCTTTAATCATTTTTAGCTGCCTCTGGTAATTTTTGATGGGGATCCTGTATGCTTACTCCAAGCATTATATTATTATCCTTTATTTATATAACGCCACATATCCCGCAGCGCTTTACAAGATCAGTGAACAAGGGGTTAATACATTAGAATACCACACATGGATGATGAGACCTGATTCAGGGGGACCCCGTTCCCAAGGGAATTTACAATCTACGAGACGTACAAGCATTTTGTGAGGTCGGCGCATCCATATCGCTAGGTGTCTTGCCCAAGGACACTCGCTGGTGGAGTCTTCTGAGTGGGATCGAGTCGTCGACCTGGTGGTTAGGCTGAACCCGCTTCTCGTATAGTCAAAACTTTTCCACAGTTGTATTGGAGGGATGTGCTGAATGGGATTTGATTTGCTTCTCCACGGTCGAAGAGGTAGAGACATTACCACTGGACTCCAAAGCCAATATTGGGCCCTATTACAATCTTCACGCAAACGTTTGCGCCGGCGCAAAAATGTATTAACGCGAGGGGCAAACCCCTTTGCGCTGAACGTCGTATTACAATGTCAGCACGTATACGTCTACCGTGGGTGAACCTGCCGAACGCTGCGTGAGCTTACTGTACTTCACGCGTCTTATACTTAGCATTGTGAGCGCAAATGCGTTTGTGCGCTGGTACGCGGATGGTATTACAATCTATGCGCAGTTTGTAACGCACAGCCTTGGCGCGCATAATTTTAGCAACTCCTAAAAGCTGGTGTTAATGGCAAATTCTATCAACCTGGCCGAAACCAAATACACCAGCCCCAAAAAAAAAATACAGCAAAGTATAGTTACACATTCTACACATACCAAACCAATAAATTTAAGAAGTTGTGCGTGTTTTTTTTTAATGATGCAGCATATATGCGCAGATTGACTTTGACAGGCGCAAAAACTTAACGTGAGACAATTGTGGTTCTTAATTCTGATTGGCTGAATCACGTGAAAAAAACAGTCCGCACACTGATTTCTGCGCGCAACGTTGCTGCGCGCGTATTTTTGTTCGTCCGTTTTACGCGCATTATTTTTTGACGGATGAAAAAATGCGTGAGGATTGTAATACCAGCGTTGATTTACGCACGTTAACATTTATCGCTTTGCGCAAAAATTCACGCGTTGCGTGTGCGTTTCTGTGTGAAGAATGTAATGGGGCCCATTGTGTGGGAAGGCAAGTATGTACCATTAGGTGTCTTGCCCAAGGACCCTAAGGCTAGGGTCAAACGAACGCATTATTCGCAGTGACTGTCAAAAAGTGCGTCCGAACGCATTGACGTATTTTTTCACGGAATGCGCGAAAACGGTCATACGATGCGCATTTTCGTGCGTGATATTTTACGGATCGTCAATAAAACACTTTTTGCGTCTGGACGTTATGTTGGCTGGACATTAGCAGCGTCTGACATCTCCTAATCACACACACATGCCGCTAGCGGACGCAGCGCACTCTGTACGTCAGTACTAGCAGTTCTGCGTTCTCAAAAAATGCGTTCATTTTCCACTTGCGATGTGCGGCCGTACTTTGCATATTGGCCATCATTGCCTGTCATTTGCTGCTACTGCGGTCGTGATTAAGTGCGCCTAAACGCACTTTGAAAGTGCATTAGTCTGACCTCGGCCTTACTGGAGAGGCGCTGTGGTGGGTTTCGAACCTGGGTCTCCATGGTTATAGAGCAGTGATGTTACCTCTACTCCATGCAGCCGGTACCCTGGTAGCACTAACTGACTTATAATGGGTGTGGGGATTTGCTAGGATTTAGGCCAGGACCATGGGAGCGGACTAAATGCTTTAGTTGCAACTTGTAACGTGCACCGTGACGTCCGTCATAAAATTTTGTTGTATTGGGAACAACAAAATACGTGTGTATTTATTTATCCCGCACGTTAGAATGGACACAAATTTTTGGTGGACGTCAAAACGCTAGGATGGACGTTGAGACATGACTATGGACATGATGCTTTCTATAGGTGGGACTAATGGACATCAGATGAGAAGTCATTTAACGTCTGTCACTTGTGTAGTAAACCAAGACTACAAAACACAATGGCTTCTTCAGCTTCCATATTTCTTGTGTTTTTTATATTCAATGTCAAAATCCCTGCGTATCAAGTGATGTCCAAATGTATGTCCATTACAACTGCCATGCTTTCTGTCCTTGTGTGGCCCCAGCCTTAGAAGCCTTCTGGCAGCACCAGTAATATAGTTTACACATTCTCTGACATCCGATCATTTGAGTACATTTTTTATCTTTCTTGCTGTTACGATGTGAATTAAGAACTTTGTAAATCTGAAATGTATGAACACTTTACAAAGCTTTACATACCGGGTTATTCAAAGAGATCCGAATTGCTGGAGAAAGGTAACCGAACGCTGAAATTCAGTGTACAGTTACCTTTCCTGGCCATTCGGCTATCCAGAGAGTAGGCAAGTCGCCAAATCCTGGCGAATTGCCTGCACATACGGTGCCTGTTCGAGGGCAGTGAAATCCCCATAGAGAAGCAATGCTTCGTCTATTCAGTGAACAAAAAACAGCAGTGAAAAGTTGCCGAATTGCCCTGCCATTCGGTGGTTTCATTCGGCAAGTTTATTCAGGCAAATCCCATAGGCTTCAATGTGAAAAATGTTCCCTTTTTAATTCAATATCTAATAAACCGTTCATTATAATATTCTGCAGTAAAAAGTCTCTTTATTTTTAGATTTTTTTAGGATATTTTAGGCATTTTTTGGGACTTATTTGCAAACATTTTTTCCGTTTTTTTTATTAAATTGTTTTTTCTTTTTTCTGTAACAGCCCTTTTTATTATCATTCATTGGATCTTATATGTAAATTTCAGACATTTTCGCTCAGTAGTTTCTTTGCAAACAGAGTTTCACTTTTCAAACATTCAAGCAAACTGTTTTTTTTTTCTTCACCTCCTTCATCTGCGGTGTCGGCTTTTTCCGGCGGCTGCGCTGCGCTGTGATCGGCTTCTCCTCGGGGTTCCCCGGCGTCTTCAGCGGGTTAATCCAGATGTTTTTGCGAGTTTCTGTGTGCGTTCGCCCTCGTTTTGCAGTGAGTTTTCGGCAGGTTTGTGGCGACTTTTCCCTGCATTACGATGGCCCTGTGGTGCTTGCTGAATACACCGCAGGGTCGCCGAAATGGGATCGCCAAATCGCACCGAATTGAAGAGAACGAAAAGTCACCGAACGTGCGGTGACTTTTCGATTCTCTTTGAATAACCCTGATAGTTCTTATCCCCCAGATATTTGTACTTAATGTCTGTGGGAAGTAGAACTGATTTTGCATTTTTCTGACCGGCCTCTATGAACCTAAATGCTGCCTATAACCTTCCACCGTAACACGACTGACATAGATAAATTAATTCTCTCTCCTCTGAGTACCATGATCTTCTGTTTCTGGGTTAAGTTCTGCTTGGAGCATGGGTTTTATCGTCCATGGCTTCATTGATGTACAATGCTCTTTTGAATAACACACTGGTCATAGCGTCGCTAACACAACCTATAACTTTTTTCCTTTTGAAAAGCATTATATGAACTTGGACACCCAGCAAGAGATGGGATCTGATCTAGGGGAAAATAACAAGTGTCCTCTCTGTGCACCCTCAACATATCTGTAACACTGAGTCTCTTTGAAGGGGCTAAAAAGAAACGGGCCATAAATAATTTGTGCATCAGTTCCCAAATGGCATGTGCCTCTTCTCTGTGCTGTGTGACTGAGTGATGGAACAATTGCCACATTGTATTCATTGTCAACTTCCCTTTTCCGAAAGATAATTCAAATATCACCCTTATTATCGCCATCATTCTCATCAAAAATAGCACTATTGGTTGTCGGGGTTGAGTTGGAGTCATGACTTTGAATCCTATGTAAAAGGCGACTGTTATGCAATTTCAGACGTGTCCAAATTTGCATAGGCCTTACCCTCCCAGGGGATCCTGACTACAAAAAATTACCCACAAAACACAGTAATTGTATGACGAACATTTATCCGATATGACAGAATATTCCTTATTTGCTTTCACAAAGGCCTTGGAATATTTTTTTAGGTTTAAGCCTATGCATTAACATCTTGGAATTGTTCATCAAAACCAAAAGCCCACACTATGCTATACAGTTATCATATCCAGGGTTTCAGGAATCCAATATGTTGTATCGAGGCAATTATCCAAGATCGCAGGGCTCAAAATTTCAAGTCCCAAGCTACTAAACATGCAATAAGAGTTACTCGCCACCAGTTGCTCCACCTAACCCCCTACCCAGCCTTTAACTCTGCCCCTAAACACACACCCTTGTCCTCCTGTATCTGCAGGCAGGAATACTGACCTGCCTCCTGTATGTATTGTAGAATTGTCCTGTCTTTACCCATTGCACCTTGCACAGCGCTGCAGAATGTGTTGGCGCTTAATAAATAATAAATAATAATACTCGGGTTATGCCACACCTAGAATGAATTCCAAGACCCCAAAACGTACCAGCACTTGCTGGCTCAGTTGACCTTTATTTTTCATTGGATTTCTTATATACACTAAGGTGCCAACAACGTTTCAGCCTACTGGGTTTTATCTAGCTTGATGAAAGCCAGTAGGCCAAAATGTTGCTGGCACCTCAGTGTGTAAGACACCCAGTAAAAAGACACTACAATAGAGCCTGTGATTGCTGGTACTTTTTGGTGTCTTGGACTCCATAGAGCAGTGAGGTTGACCAACACTTGTGCAATCCTGCCACTGGATCCATGAAGGCCGCACTCCCTCAGGTGGGCGTAAGGCTTCAGCCTCCCCCAGCTTTTGCACAAAAATGTAAGTCCCCCCCACAAGCCAGGCCAAGATGCCACATCCCGGGCCACCTACGAGACAATACGGGAAGCAAGTGAGAGAGAGATCTGTGGAGGGATAACATGGACTGGATAACAAAAGGGCAGGAAAAGTGCTGGCCACGCTTCAGGTCATGGCGGCACCTGTACAGGCCCGGGCCTTTTTGTGACTCTTGCATGTCCCTTGGCATGGTTTGTGACAGTTGATTTTGTTTTATGGGTTCCTTTATATTTTAAGCTGTGGGTATCTTTTTAGGGGCTCCTTCATATATTCAGTATGTGTGGGTGTCTTTTTTTGGTGGCTCCTTCACATACTCAGGATATATGGGTGTCTGTTTAGCGGCTCATTCATATTTTCAGGATTTGCATGTGTCTTTTTGGGGGCTCCTTCATGTATTTGGGATATACAGTTCTATAACAGAGTTGCAAGGCAAATGTTTTTGTAAATGCAGACTGCAGGGCTAGGTGTACGATTTTATACACCTGTGGCAATGGCTCTGAAACACCTGAATTCAATAATTAAGAGGTGTATCCCATTACTTTTGTCCATATAATGTGTGTGTATATGACATGGGGATATATATTTATTTATTTATACTAGGTGTATGCATGCATTTATATGCGTTTATGCATGCATGCTGTTGTTTTCTTTTTTTTTTTAAAGACTTTATTTTTCAGTAGCATAAATCAATGTTGTTGAGGATACAGAAAAATAGAAAGGGGAGGGGGAAAACAGTAAAACCATTGCAAAATATCAAGCCGAAGCATTTCTGCCCAGTAAAGTCCCCTGTCCCGATTTCGTTGCGGGTTAGCTACCTGTATTTGTGTATAAAAAGAAAGAAAGTAAAGAAAAGAGAAAAAGGAAGGACGAGAGAAAGGAAAGAAGAAGGGGAGAGAGAGGTGGGGGGTGGGGGGGGGTGGGCAGCCGGTCACAGATACCGAAGAAAGAGGCAGCACATCGACCACTAAAATTCCCCCTGGATGCTGGCCTGTCGGGGGAGGAAAACACGTTATGAGGGAAGCAGTACATATCAAAATAACCCAAATTTTCAGATAGTGCAGGTAGGATCATATGAGAGCCATGGGGCCCATGTTTTAGAGAAAGAGTCCATAGTGTGGTGTACAATCGCCGTCAGTTTTTCCATCAGGAAGGAGTCTCTGATAAGGCTGAGTACCCGTCCTGTCGACGGGGCCTCCATTTTTATCCATCCCTCCGCCACTGCCCTGCGCGCAGCTCCCAGGAGTTTGATAAGCAACTTGCGTTCCCTCTGTGAAAGGTCTACCGGCGGGTTTGCCAGCAGGAAGAGGTCCGGTGTCAGTGGGATCCGGCAGGACATAACCTCCTCAAATAAAGTTTGTATAGTGGACCAGTACTCGTGGATAACAGGGCATGTCCACCACATGTGGAAATACGTGCCCTTGGCCCCACATTGTCTCCAGCAATCACCCGTGGGTGTCTTTTTAATCCTGGCCAGTTGGGCTGGCGTGGTGTACCAGCGCATAAGTAGTTTGACTGCCTGTTCCTGGATGTTGGTGCAGACTGATATTTTCCTGGAGGCTTCCCAAATGTCCAACCATGAGTCTCCCTCCAGCTGTTCCTGAAGGTCTGCATGCCAAGCTCGGATGTAGGGGAGTTCTGCCCAGTCCAGCGTACAAGTAATCTGTTGGTATAGAGAGGAGATTAGGCCTTTGGTGTAACGACCACGTAGGCAGGTAGATTCAAATGAGGTCAGTTTTGTCAGTGCCGCTTGTTTAATGTGTGGTCTCAGTGCAAAGTCTCGTAACTGCAAAAATCTGAAGAAAGATGCCGGCGGTAGATGGGCACCCTCTTGCAGGTCTTGATATTGGAGCAGGGTTCCTCGGGGGAAGAGATGACAGATGCGGTGTAGGCCTTTAGCTGTGAGAGACGAAAAAATGGCGGGTTGAAGTCCTGGAGCGAATTCTCGGTTGTGGCATAGTGGGGTCAGCGGGGAGGGATAGCAGGTGAGGTCACATTTCAGTGCGATCTTAGTCCAAATTGTCAGAGAGTTGGTGATGGCCGGGCAGGCGGTTCGCAGCAATGGTCTGTGGGGCCTTGAGAGCCATATCCAGAGGTCCAGTTTGAGCGGGAGGGCTATAGAGTGTTCCAACTCCACCCACCTGCGTTCGGTCGTTGGGCAGTGCCATGCTACTATCTGTGCAAGCTGGGAGGCATAATAATACGATCGTAAACAAGGCAAACCTAAACCGCCCCGGTCCCTGGGCCGATAGAGAGTCTGCCTTCCAATCCGTCTCCTGCCCCCACCCCAAACAAAATCGTCAATGTGTCTCTGCATCCGTTGCAAGTCCTCCCCCACCAGGGGGATCGGTAGGGTCTGAAATAGGTATAACATTCTGGGGAGTAGATTCATTTTAACACAATGTATGCGCCCTAGCCACGATATCATGTGTCTAGACCATCTATCTAGGTCTTGTTGTAGTGTGCGTAAGAGGGGGGTGTAATTAGCACCATATAAGGTCTCTGTCCGGGTTGTTAGGTATATCCCTAGATATTTGAGTCGGGAGCGCTGTATACGGAAGCGGTGTTCTGCCGCTAGGCACGCACTCTCAGTCTCCGTGACAGAAATAGCCAATGCTTCAGATTTGGACATGTTAATTTTGTATCCAGAGAGGTGCGAGAAACGCGCCAGCAAGGAGGACACCGACTCCAGGGACCCGGTAGGGTCTGTGAGAGACAAGAGGATGTCATCAGCGTAGGCAGAGACAGTGTAAGCCTGGTCACCCACCCTTAGTCCCCGGACCCCGTCTGACTGTCGGATCGCCTGCAGGAGGGGTTCCAGGATCAGAGCAAAGAGCGCTGGCGACAGAGGGCAGCCCTGGCGAGTGCCGTTACAGATCTGAAAGGGGGTGGGAGGGGCGTGTGGTAAGACTATGCTAGCTGTCGGGGAGGCATACAAGGAGCGGACCGCTGCTATGAATTTTTCCGGGAAACCAAAGTGTTCTAAAACCAAAAATAGATATGGCCACTCCACCCTATCAAAAGCCTTCTCCGCGTCAAGGGACAGGAAAAGTGAGGGCGTATGGGAAGAGGATGCATGCCATAAGAGGTCGATTGCTCGTCGCGTATTGTCAAAGGCCTGTCTGCCCGGTATAAAGCCGACTTGATCCGGATGAATCAAGCGTGGCAAAAGGAGGTCCAGTCTGTTAGATAGAAGTTTGGCAAAAATTTTCACATCAGTGTTTAGCAGGGAGATAGGGCGATAGTTTTCGGGGAGTAGAGGGTCCCTGTCCGGCTTTGGGATCAGCACTATAGATGCGGATAGTGATTCCGGGGTAAAGTGTCCGTCAGTCAAGAGGGCGTTAAAGAGGGGGAGCATGCGGGGAGCCAGGATGGCCGAAAATTTCTTATAATACGCCATTGTAAATCCGTCTGGCCCTGGGGCCTTATGTGGCTTCATTCCTTTTATCACCTCCGACAATTCTTCTGCCGAGAAGGGCGCTACTAGGGTCTGTGCCTGCTTCCCCTCCACCGTGGGTAAACTAAGGGAAGACAAAAAGTCTTTAATGTCGTTACATAGGGGTTGATTGTCAGTAGTATGGGAAGGGGAATGGTTGTATAAGTCCCTGTAGTATGAGGTCAGTAGATCACTGATCGCGGAGGGGGAAGTCACCAGCGCTCCCTCCCTGCTCCTTAGCTTACAAATTGGGGCCGAGTAGGGTCGTGGCCGTAATTTACGGGCCAGGGGCGTGTCCATTTTGTTGCCCCTTTCAAAATAAAAACGTCTAGTCCATATCATGGAGCGCCCCACGTCGTCTACCAGTAGTTGGTTTAAAGCCTGTCATACGTTTTGAAGCGCCAAGAAAGAAGCTTCCGAGGGGCAGGTCTTGTGGGCGTTCTCCCTGTCTGTCAGGTCTGCCTGTAGGCCAAGGATCTGGGTATTTCTGCGTTTCTTATATTGTGACCCATATTTAATAAAGGCGCCTCTGATGACGGCTTTGTGGGCCGCCCAAACCATGGGGGGAGAGACCTCCTCTCCAGAGTTTAAGTCAAAAAAGTCTGTCAGTTCCGTAGCTATCCCGTCTGTAATGTCTTGGCGCGTCAGTAAGATCGGGTCTAGTCGCCATCTCCTGTTAACCGAGCCCCCAAACCTGTCAGACCCAGGTGTATGTCTGCGTGGTCCGACCATGTGATAGATCCTATGGAAGAGACATCAATGACCTTCATGCAGTTGGGCGAGGCGAGGAAGTAGTCAATACGCGAATAAGTTTTATGAGGGTGTGACAGGAATGTATAGTCCCTTTCTCCTGGATGCTGCACCCGCCAGACGTCCACCAATCCCATGTCTCGCGCAAAGGAAGAGAAAGCCTGGTCCTGCGGCGTGGGGGCCCCTGTTCCCGATCTGTCTACTGCAGTGCAAAGTGTGGCGTTAAAATCACCCCCAATAATTAAGTCCCCTGGGGTGCGAGACCCCAGGAATTCCGTGAGCGCGGGCCAGAATTCCTTGTCCGGGGAATTAGGTGCATATACTGAAGCAAGCGCATAAGAGTGGGTACCAAAGTGTCCCTGTACCAGGTCCGCGGTGCGTCCGCCGATAGCTTGCAGATCAGCCGTTAAGGCCCGAAAATTACGGTCCATTTCTGCTGCCAGAAAAGATTGGGAGGCTGAGATTTTTGCCCCTATCGCCGCGATATCGTCCCTGGTGGCTAGGGCCCCTGCCTGGGGAGCATCTCCTACCTCCTCCGGCGGGTCTCCATCGGCGCCATCTTGGGCCTGCATCTCCATGCGGCGGGGCGCGAAAATCGGCGCCACTGTGACCTCGGAATCCTTTTTTTTTTTGTTGTTCCCCATTCTCAGGGGGTGTAGGGGCACTCCTGTGCTGGCTGAGCAGGAAATGCGGGGGAAATTTGTCCGGTATTCGGCTTCAATGAGCGGGAGTAGCGGGAGAGATCACAGGGCACGTCCTATCTCATGGCCATGCAAGCTCCGCCTCCTCCATGCTGTTGTTTTCTAAACCCTCATCTACCTAAGGCTGGCCATCCACTGGATCTGTAGTCGGACGACTGACTTTTTCGTCAGGTTATGGACGACGTCGGTTGTCCGACCAGGTCCGACTAGGGTCGTCCACTGCCAGCGATTATGGACGACTCATGTCGGGCGTCGACAGAAAGCGACGGATGACCGGTATTGTTCACTAGGGATGAGCTGTTCGGTTCGATCTGTTCAGAGTTCACATCGAACATCGGCCATTGGGCTGTTCGCCGAACTCAACATTTCCGTGTGTTCGGCTCTAGTTCGCCCACAATGCACCACAATGGACCACAATGCACTTTTCCACTGGCCTGAAGCTTGAAATTGGCTACAGCCTTGCACCTGACCACAGCTCAGGTGCAAGACAGGTGCAAGACTATGCCAATCACGGCTCAGAGTCCTGATTGGGCAAATTTTGCCCAATCATGGGCTCACAGAGCTAAGTCCCACAGCACACTATATAAGACGTCCCTCGCAGCCCAAGCACGTGTTTTTTGAGAGGAGATTGTTCTGTTAGTGTGTGTTCTCACTGCCAGCAGCTATTGGGGGGTCTCACTTCTACAAGATATCTGGGAATTGTTGTAATCTGTGTCTTGTCACTGCCAGCTATCAGGGGTCCCACATACTTCTAGCAGATTTCTGCGAATTTTAATCTGTGTCTTGTCATTGGCTGCCAGCTATCAGGGTGTCTCACTGAGTTATACCAGAGTTCTGGAAATCTTTAATCTAGATAACACAGTTGAATCAGAGTTCTGCATATCTCCAATTTTTATAACAGAGTTGAATCAGAGTTCTATATATCTTTAATCTATATATCAGTCACCATGTCAGAAAGACGAAAAAGGACAGGCAGACACTCCCAGACACAGATAAGAGGGCAAGCAGCCTCTGTGTTGGAAGGCTGTGCCCCTGGTCATCGTGGACGTGGTGCATCCTCTGCAGGGGCATGCTTGTACTTGTTTCTAACTGGTGCTGGCCATCTTAAGCAGCAGGATTGGCTAACCAGGCCATCCTCATCCTCTGAGTCCTCTGCCAGCCAGGCTTGTAGTGGTTTACAGTCCACCTCAGCTGCCAAACCATCTAATTCAGCCTCCATATCCACAGTTACTCCTGCCGTAGCCTCACCATCATACACGGAGGAGTCAGCTGAATTTTTGGACTACAATGACAGTGACATGCTGCTTGAGGATGCGCAGCAACTCCAGTGCTCTGATTCAAACTCTGAGGTTGAGGAAGGGAGTAAAATCAGCCTAGAGGGAGGGGTTGCCAGTGACACACAAAGAACTGGCACTTATGTTCCCCCAGCAGCTGTAGCATATTGCGAGGTTGGCTCCAGTGACGAGGAGATAGGGGGTGATGACGATGATGAGGTCACTGACTCCAACTGGGTGCCTGATCAAACAGAGGAGTCAAAGGAGGAGGAGGAGGCACAACAAAAACAAAGCAGAACGTCCTCTATGACCAACCGTAGCCAGTCCAAGGCATCATAAGTCACAGCTGCTCAGGTGCAGAGTGCTGTTGTCTCAAAGAACATGTACAGGAAGTCTGCTGTCTGGGAGTTCTTTAAGAAATGTGCAGCAGACCGCACTGTTGCTATTTGTAATTAATCTATGTCAGATGAGGATCAAGGGTGGGAAAGACATCCCACGCTTGGGTACCACGTGCTTGAGGCGACATATGACCACCTGCCATGCATCCCGTTAGCACAACACTTTGCATAAAACCTCCTCCTCCTCCTCATTTGTCTCTACCCCACTATATGTCCTGCCATGTCATTGCCTACAACCTCCACTGACAGGGATGATGCTACAGTAATGGGTGTACCAGGTCCTTCCTCAGAATGTGACAGCATCCCATCAGTTGAAGATTTACGCAGTCAGATTACGTTGCCCCAGTTGCTGCAGCATAAGAAAAAATATAGTCCCAACCAAGCACAGCATCTAAATGCCAGCTTAGCAAAATTACTCGCATTACAGCTGCTGCCTTTCCAGCTGGTGGACTCTGCTTCCTTCTGTGAATTTGCTGAATGTGCTGTACCACAGTGGCAGGTTCCAAAATGCCATTTCTTTTCACAGAAGGCCATTCCAGCACTATACCAGCACGTGGAACACAATGTTATGGAGCCATTGGGAAAGGCAGTCAGCAGCAAGGTGCACATGACTTTAGACACGTGGTCCAGCAAGCACGGACAAGGCCATTACATTTCCTTCACGGCACACTGGGTAACTCTGATTGCAGCTGGGAGGGATCCAGGACGGGGCTGGAGGATCAGAGGAAGAGCGGTGAAGGACCGGGCCGCTTGACTGATGCCTTTTTTAATTTTTTTACTCCACGACGTCAGGCAGTGAGGGGGGACCTGGGGGTGGAGCCGCCATCCAAGATGGCGGCCCCCACCGGGGCTAGGCCGCACTTCGGGGCCGCAAGGCGCTGAAGTGCGACCCGGTGCCTAAGGGGTTAAAGCCAGGTACCGCTTAAAAGGGTAGACTCTCCCCTTTTAAGCGGTGCCTGGCTTCTTTTTGTGGGACCTCCCTATCTTGAGGGATCCGAATGGATCCCCCCTCCCTTCCAGGCGATCTCCCAGCATTGCCGGGGGGTAGGGATATGCGTTTCGGGTTTCGGAATTTCAGAATTTTCACGAAATTTCCCGATTCGTGTTTTCGGATTCGACCGATTTTCCGAATCGGCTCGGACCCGAAAACCGACAGATCCGAAAAGTTTTCCGAGCCGAAACGAAATATTTTTGGAATTTTCGAATGGACTTGAAATGTGTCAAATCGAAATTTATTTTCGCTCTATTCATGATTTCGGTTCCATTCGTGATTTCGGTTCCATTTCAGTATTTCTGGACATCGTATATTTAACTATTATCGGTTATATCGCTGATTCTGTAAATTTTGTATTTGTAAATGCGTATTTTTGATCAACTATTTTTCCGTTTTAAAACCTTTTGTTCTGGTTTTTATTTTTAAAGTCAGACCATTTGGGTCAGTTTAGCGTTTTTTAAATCGTTTTGTTCATTTTTTTTGTTCTTTGGCTTTCATAATATTTTAATATGATTAAATAAAGTTGTGAAATGTATATTCATAAGAAAAAAAGATCTTTATTTAATAAAAAAAAACACGATAGAATTGCCAGAACTATCGTATCGACAGAATGAATTATCGGATCCGAAAAACAAACCAAAAATTTATTATAAAAAAATATATAAAGTATATAAAGTAAAAGTAAACCATAGTAGTTTACGTCAAAACGAATAGAGTTAGGCTGCTGTCAGATGAGCGTAGTGTTCACGTCCGTGATTGCGCCTAAAAGTACGTCCGTGATAGCATGACAGGAAGCCCATCGGAGCCCGTTACACGAAGTACGTCCGCACTGAACTGCGGACGCACAACGGCCGCGGCCCACGGACGCAAGGCAGGCAAGAACGTACAACCGCTAGAACGTCCGCACAGAATGCACTGCGGCCGGCTAGCGGCCTGTGTACGTGAGGTGGAGACGTCAGACGTACCTGTTCTGCGGCCTACATCACGTCCAGACTCCAGAACATTCCTGGCGTGGCTGTAGTATATTCTAGGGGCCGGAGAGTTTATCCTGGACACTGGACGCTGCAGGTGACATGGACGTCGAGAGGCTGATCACCGAAGTGGGGGAGCACCCCGAATTGTGGGACACTGCCAGCAACCTATACAAGGACAAGATCAGCAAGGCGAACGCATGGGCTGATGTAACGAGAGCGGTGTACCCTGCATACGACACATGGTCTGAGCATGAACAGAAAGTACAGAGTGAGTACATGATTATTTTATTCATAATGAAATGCACATTATTAATCCAAACAAAATGTAAATGGCTAACAAATTCATGAACGTCACATGTCAAATGCTCCCCATCTGCCAGGGCACCTGTCCTGCTTCGCTAGTGAAATAGTTTGCCAGTGCATCACGATGCCTGTTGCTGTGTCGATTCACAGGCATAACGTCATCATTAATAAATTCCTCCAAACCACAAACAGACAAGGAGTCATCAAAATTAAAACCATCCCGCGCACGAACAAAATTATGCAACACACAACAACATTTCACTATATCTACAGAAAAATCGATGTGCACATCTAGCGGCCTATGGAAAATCCTCCACTTGTTGCTCAGTATGCCAAAGGTACACTCGACATACCGTCTCGCACGCGACAGCCTATAATTGAACACCCGCTTTGTCACAGTCAGGTGTGTCCCAGAGTAGGGCCGCAGGAGATGCGTAGAAAGTCCAAAAGCCTCATCCCCTACAAAGGTGTAGGGGACTCGCACATCTGTGCCAGGCAAAGGTGCGGGTCCGGGGATGTGCAGTGTCCCACTTTCTATTGCATTCCACAGTGTGGAGTTCCTGAACAGTATGGAGTCTGAATCTTTCCCGTATGACCCCACATCCACACAGACAAAATTATAGTTGGCATCTGCCACTGCCAGTAGGCCAATGGAAAAATATTGTTTATAATTGTGATACAGTGAGCCACTCTGCAGTGGCTTCACTATACGGACATGTTTGCCATCCACGGCTCCCAGGCAATTCTGAAAGTTTGCTCGCTCCAAAAATGTTGCAGCAATTTGCGCCCATGCCGCATCTGTGGGTGTTGGCAAACATTCTTCCCTCATCGTGTCCCAAATTGTCTGGCACACCTTGTGGACGATCTCCCCAGCTGTAGATCTGCCAACGCGGAAATTATAATGCAGGTCCTGCAGACTGCATCCACTGGCAAGATACCTATCAAAAAAGGAGAAATAAATGTGTGTTATGATCAGATTCCGTGAGTCGCACCTAATCTCATTCTTCTGTTTTGCAGCACATGAAGTCATCGCGAAATGGAGGACAGTCAGGGACAACTACACAAGGGTCCTCAAAAAAGATGCGGGAGCGGCACGCTCTGGATCAGCGGCGAGGAGGGCCAGCAGTTACATTTATGCTGAGCAGCTGTCATTCCTGCAACGGACCCTGGAACCAAGACCTATGGTGGGCAGCATCGATCTCCCATCCACATCCAGGGCACAGCAACACGTGCAGCCATGTGCTACTGCCACCTGCTCACAAGAGACGGAAGAGGCCGGAGCAGACTCGCAGTTGGAGGAGGAGACCGCTGCCCAGGAGCTGCCCACTGCAAGGCCTGACACCACCAGGCCGGGCCAGAAAAGGAGAAGGGCACCGGGTGGTGAATTTGAGCGTGCCATGGTGACATTCATGGATTGTCACCATCCACCACCACCACCACCACCACCACCTCCACGCTGCAGGTTCTGGGATGACGATGACATGTCGTTCCATCATTCGTGTCTCCCCATGTTGCACCAGATGAGCCTGGCTCAGAAGATGGAGTACCGAAGAAGGACATTGGACACCATACACAGCATCTTGAGCCAGCCTCCAGTACCACCTGTGCCTCCCAGGGCACAATATGCTGGTGGTTATTACCGGCGGCCGGAGCCTCCACACCAACCCATGTCCCCTGGTGCCAGGTCACAACCACCCTATCAGCCTGCATACCAAGGTTACATGCCCGATCCCTATGATGAGGATGCTCCTCATTATGAGGATTTGTAGTTAGTTTCGTGCATTGTTGTTTGCCACATGTTCGTGGACTCTTTATTTTATGTCTGATTTATGTTATGTTCAGCAACATATGGTGTGTTAATGTTATTTGGTTTAGTATTACCATTTCTTGTGGATAAAAGATTTATGTTGCTGTCACTGTTGTCTGTCATTCATTATTGAGTATGTGTGATATTATGCAATGTGTGTGGGTATGCTTGTGCAAATGGGCTGGTGAGCATATCACAACACACCGAAAATGGGGGCTCTGGACATCAAGCACATCTCTGCTGGCTGGCACCGAAAATATGAATGCTGGTGTTTGCTGTTACTTACCGCAACGTGATGACCAACATCTCCTCGGGTGGAATGGCGTCCCTCATATTGGTGTCCCTCTTCATCAACGGCTCACGTACCGTCGACAAAAATTCGTCAAAGGAGGGGATGGACATCCGCAGGTAGTTGAAGAACTTCGTCGGGTCCCTCTCTCGCAGTGGCCTGTACAGCGTGACAAAGTGGCCATGCGTGCATCTGGTAGCGTTTATGGGATGAACCCATGATCGCCGTTTTCGCTTGTTCTTCAGGTACAGGTACCCCGTTGCAGCAAAAACGAATACTTCGACTGTATCCATCTTTGGAAAACCCCACCTTCCCCAAAATGGCTTTTTATACCCCTTCCCTTGGTTTTTTCATCTGCAATTGATTTGGTTTCTCACATTTCACTTTTTATATTGATCCGTCACTAATCACGGACGTGATCACGGACGTGATCACGGACTGTGTGACCACTACTGCGTCTTCCGTACTGACGATGTCCGTACTGCACGGACGTACAGTCCGTAGAAATCACGCTCGTCTGACCCTAGCCTTAGACACTTTGAAACGAGGAGAACAGACGTTCCGAAAAAAATGAAATTTTCCGAAATCACGAAAAGTCGATACAAAAAATGAGCAAAGTGACCCGAAACCACGAAAAATGGTCGATATTCCGAAAAAAAATGTACACGAAAAACGAGCCGAACCGAACCGAATCGAAACAGAAATCGGTCGAAATGAGCCGAATCGAAAATTTTAAACATCCGAACAAATCGAACCGAATCGAACCGAAAAAAAAATCGGTGCACAAGTCTACCGGGGGGTCGCTTGGAAATGACGTCATCGCGCATGGCGCAATGACGTAATTTACGCGGGAAGAGCTTGACTTCAGCGTCTGAGGACGCTGAAGTCAGAACGCCGCTGGACCCCAGACAGAGAGGTGAGTATCTCCACCGGGAGTCCTGCAAAACTGATGACGTGTAGGACATGTCCTCCTCAGCATACAGTGGGAGTAACTGAGGACGTGTCCCACACATCGTCAGCAGTGAAGGGGTTAAAAACGACTTTTTTAAAACTTTTTATCCTTGTTTCCTGTCCCCCAGGGCACTACCCAGATCCCCATATACCTTTTATGGCAAATATCTAGCATCGGACATTGTTTTTAAATGTTTCTATACATCCTAGAAATCCGCCACTTCACGGGCAGGTTATTGGGACCTCCTAGGCACGATATTTGAAGGAATTTTTTGTTTTTTGTTTTTAACCCTTATTTCATGGAAAACTCACTGTCCCTTTAAAAACATTTTTTTTTTACTTTTTGTCCTTGTTTCCTGTCCCCCAGGGCACTACCCGGACCCCCATACACATTTTATGGCAAATATCTAGCATATATGCCCTCTTGGAGGGCACTCTAAAAATCGAACTTTGAGTCCCATTGACTTGTATTGAGTTTGTGTTCGTGTTCGAACTCGAACTTTTGAAATTGTTCGAGTTCGAATGCGAACCGAACATAGGGGTGTTCAGCTTATCACTATTGTTCACTACGTGCGTTCTGTCAGATGACCACGGACGATCCAGATAAAAATCAGACAAAGGTGGAGTGCAGAGGCTGCCAAAACCAGAATGAGCAGATTTTGTATGTAAAACCCGCTCATCCTGCTTTTTGACTCACTTCAGTCCTTTAACCCTTTCGCTGCTGAGGCTTTTCCCGCTAGGGATGTGCGTTTCGGGTTTCGGAATTTCGGAATTTTCACGAAATTTCCCGATTCGGGTCTTTCGATTCGACCGAAATTCCGAAAATATTTAGACCCGAAAACGGCCGAATCGAAAAGGTTTCCGAGCCGAAACGAAATTTTTTCGGAATTTTCGAATGAACTTGAAATGTGTCATCGAAATCTATTGCTTTGAAACGAGAACAGACTTTCCGAAAAACGAAAAAGTTCCGAAATCCGAAAAGTTTTCCGAGCCAAATCGAAAAATTTTCGGAATTTTCAAATGGACTTGAAATGTGTCAAATCGAAATTTATTTTCCCTCTATAGTATTCATGATTTCAGTTCCATTCGGGATTTCGGTTCCATTTCGGTAAGTCTGGACATCGTATTATTTAACTATTATATCTGTTATATCGCTGATTCTGTAAAGTTTGTATATGTAAAATGTAAATGCGTTTTTTTTCACTGATCCGATAGGAATTGTCGTATTTGGGTCAGATCCGATTCGACCGCGGGTCGCGCATGCGCGCGCACGCACGCGGAGATCGTAACTTTATTGAGCAAACTTTTATTGACAACTTTTTCAACAAAATATTGTTGTTATTATTATTCATCAAAATGGCCGCTGCAAGCAGTAGCACCTCATCGGCAGATTCGTCACCAGCAGCACCCAGGAAGAAACGAGCCACAAATATGGCATTTGAGGAGATGTTGGAGCTTGTGCGCATCTTCGATTACAAGGATTATGATTGCAGTAAGGGCCCTTACCGCAGGAAGTGTAACGCGAGGAAGGATCGAATCCTACAGAAGCTACGCACCACCATTTTGGAGCAGTTTGGTAAGGAACGCACGAAGGACCAGCTGAGGAAACGCTGGTCTGATTTGAAAGTTCGCGAGCAGGAGCAGCTGAGACGCATCCGGCGCATCATAGTGAAACGTAAGTGTCATGTTATATTGTAAAGCGCTGCGCAGACTGTTGGCGCTATATAAATCCTGTATAATAATAATAATGTGCTTGCATGTGCTAATGTGCACAGAAATACGTTGATTTATCTAGTCCTTTTTTCATGCAATGTGATTGTGTATAGCTTTGCGCTTTCACGACTCGTCATACATGCATTTTTGCCATAGCTCTTCTTTTTTGTGATTTTACGTATTCGTGAAAATTGTGATATTTGATGTATGTAGATGAAGTTACAATGCTGGATTTCTTTTGGCACTGTGTATAGTCTGTAGTGTGCTGGGGAGGTTGTTGTGATTGAGTGATGCATACGAGATGACCCGCAGCTTGCCCAATATTGGCGCCTCCCACCTGCGCATCAATAAAAATCTCTGCGTCTCTGCTAAGTGATAGGATGGGACATGTAGTTCTTCTGAAAGTGCATCCAAACAGAGCTGCGTTCAATACAGCCTCAGCAGCTGCTGCAGCAGTGTCACTGAATGCTTTAGATGCAAATTTCAAAACAAAATGGTGGATTTCTGTGTTGTTTCTGCAATATCCAGTTTTATTCACAGAAACTGAAAGTGAAACTGAGGCTGAGGCCTTCTATAAAATAACTAAAAGCAGTCGCACAATGCGCTTTGTACGCACACAACACAAATAATAGTTTTTATTGAATAAACGTAATGTTTACTTCTGAAAAAAATATATAAATGAACGGTAATATATGTCTGTGTGCAATATATGTATGAGATGGGAGTAGTGGGGGGGGGTCAAGCTGAGGCCTGTTCAATACCTCAGCCGCTGCAAGTGCTAAGTTAGCAACTTGCCATTGAACGCCGTTCAATCGCTCAGCATGCTAACCTAGCACTTGCAGCGACCCGAGGAGATGCTGAGTGTGACGTTTTAAAGATGGCCGCCGCCATGAAGCAGTAACAATGCCGTACAGCAAGATGGCCGCCGCCTCCAAGCATGTAATAATTCCATACAGCAATGTTAATTTGCGCGGTTTCTGTTAACCAAAGCACAAAATATTTATTTATTATTTCCCCCTGCACATAGACATATATTACAGTTCAAATTATATATTGTTTCAGAAGTAAACATAACGTTTATTCATTAAAAACGATCATTTGTGGTGTGTGCGTACAAAACGGAATTGTGCTGACTGCTTCTCTTTATTACATTTTGTCCGAGTGATCCGAAAAACAATCTGAATTTTTCATTAAGAAATCATCGGCCATTTTGGATTCAAAATTCGCATCCAAAGGGTTCAACGACACTGCTGCAGCAATTCAGCAGCTGCTGAGGTACTGAACAGGCCTCTGGTAGTGGGGTAGTGGAGGGGGTGTCGCAATACTTTCGGCAATATAGTGTATAGATATACCATTTTTTCCAGTCTGCATTATTTACGTGTTATTTTTTGAATCTGGCAGAAGACAGGAAGAAGGCCGCCGAATCTGCCCCGGCGGGCACCAGTGCCCCGGAGGAGGAGGAGGAGGAGCCACGGGCGTCCACCAGCGCTGGTATATACTGTTTTATTTTGCAACGACTTTTGGTCAAAAACAGAAACATTTTTTGTTTACTGTATTTTAATTAAATTTTTTTATGTATAGCACAAGAGGAGCAGGAGGAGGAAGAGGAGGAGGAAGAGGAAGAGGAGCAGGAGGAGGAAGAGAGGGAGCCGGAGGCCGCCAGTCCAGGTTTTTTTTTTTTTTACTGTTGTATTTTGCATCGACTTTTGTTCAAAAATAAATCAGTTTTGTTGTTTACTGTATTTTTTATTTCTTTAATTTCTTACATATAGCACTGGATATGCAGAGGTGTGGTGGGGGGAGGAGGAATCGGAGGAGTCAGAGCCTCAGGAAGCTGCCAGCACTGGTATATACTACTGTTATATTTTTTCAAGACTTTCAGTCAAAAATAGAAACCTGCTTTACTTACTGTATTTTCCTTCTTTCATTTATTGGATATATAGAAGGAGAAGCCAGAACTCGGGACTCGGAGGCAATTGGTCAGCAGCTACGCCTGGCAGTCAGGACACTTGACAACGTCCAGGAACTGCTGCAGGTACTCCGGGAGCACCTAGTGACCACCGCGGACATCCTTGAGCGGCAGTAAGAAGAGCGACAAGTGCCTCAGCTGCTCCTGCTCGCCTGCTTTGAGGTCGGACCAGCGTTTTCTGATCTGGTCCTTCATCCCGTCTTTCCCAAACACCTTTAGGATGGTGGTGCGCGTAACTTCTCAATGTTACGATCCTTCCTCAAATTATTCTTCCTGCGTAAGGGCCCTTACTGCAGTCATATTCCTTGTAATCGAAGATGCAGACCAGCTCCAACATCTCCTCAAATGCCAGTAATTATCGCCTGGCTTAGACTGGAAGATGGCCGCCATTGTATGTTTGTTTGTGTTGTTTGTGCCCCTGTTGGGCAGTTTGCCATCCTTGGCATGTTCCCTTCCCTTCCCCATGTTGTATTTGTAAATAAATTTTCTATTTTTTTATATATTTTCCTGTTGTGTGCGTTGCTTTACGTTAATAAGTTAATTATGTATTGCTTGGTTTCCACACTGTTAAAATTATATGTACATAAATTTATTGACATTTCTATGGACCCTTTGTCATAAATTTGTCAACATATTTGTGGCCATGAATGTGACTGTGTAATTTTCACCCAAAAAAATATAACAAGTCCCCTTTTCAATTTTTTTTTAACAAACGCAACTCATAAAATATAACCGCAAACACTCGCATGTTAAAATGTGAAAAAAACACTTTACACCTTGTAAAACAAACATTGAAAATTCAAATTTTATTGCATTTTTTGTTATAATATACAGACAGGACATGACACATACATATGATAATGATATATTATGAATCATCTGCCGAGTCTGCCGGAAAGAACGATATATAACATGTCTGGGTCATATTATAAAAGAAGGCTTCAAAAAACGCGTTTAAACAAGAGGAGCGAAACTGTTAAAAATGAGCTCAGCAGCAGACCGCAGTGCCGCACACAGGCGTGAAGGGAAGCCGTGAAATGCCTCAGCAGCGAAAGGGTTAATTTTTTTTTTGTCTGAAACCTTTAAATCATTTTTTTTTTTTTTAATTTCAGATCATTTTGATCAACTACTTTTTCCGTTTTAAAAACTTTTTGTTCTGGTTTTTATCTTTAAAGTCAGACCATTCGGGTCAGTTTAGCGTTTTTTAAATAGTTTAGTTCTTTTTTTTTTGTTCCTTGGCTTTCATACCATTTTTTTAATGTGATTAAATAAATAAAGTTGTGAAATGTATATTCATAAGAAAAAAAGGATCTTTATTTAATAAAAAAAAACACGATAGAATCGCCTAAATTATCGTATCGACAGAATGAATTATCGGATCCGAAAAACAAACCAAAAATTTATTATAAAAAATATATAAAGTATAAAAAAGTAAACCATAGTAGTTTACGCGTCAAAACGAATAGAGTTAGACAGCTTTGAAACGAGGAGAACAGACGTTCCGAAAAAAATGAAAAATTCCGAAATCACGAAAAGTTGATACAAAAAAACAGCAAACTGACCCGAAAATACGAAAAATGGTCGATATTCAAAAAAAAAATTTACACGATAAACGAGCCAAACCAAACCGAATCGAAACAGAAATCGGTTGAAACGAGCCGAATCAAAAATTTTAAACATCAGAACAAATCTAATCGAACCGAAAAAAAAATCGGTGCACAAGCCTATTAATATCTGACATCCCGATGTGAAACATCGGGACTTTTGCATTAGATTTCGACCTTTTTTATTTTTTTAACTTCTGGATAGTCGAAAATCGAAATCTATCCAAAAAGTCCCAATGTTTCACATCATTCTGAACTTTGTTTGGATAGAGTAAGTCCGTGGGCGTGCGGCCGTTAAATGTATATACCAGTGGCGTCGTAACATGGGGGCGGGGGTGCGGCCCGCACCAGGTGACACCCGCCTTTAGGGTGACACCGTCACCCTAAGGGCGGGTGTCTCACCCTCCGCCGCGTTTTTCACTCCCTGCGAGCGTCCGAAGCATGCAGCTTCGACGCTCGCCTGGAGGAAACACGTCACCAGCCAATCGCAGCTGGTCACGTGGCTCCCCCTGGCGAGCGCCCAAGCTCTGCGCCGCCGGACGCTCTGAGGGAGCGAAAAAGGCAGCGGAGGTGAGCTGGGGCCATTTTCATGAGGTGCTGGGGCATTCCATGTGCTGGGGCAAATCCATGAGGAGCTGGGGCATATCCATGAGGAGCTGGGGCATTCCATGTGCTGGGGCATATCCACGAGGAGCTGGGGCATATCCACGAGGAGCTGGGGCAAATCCATGTGTGAGCTGGGGCATATCCACGAGGAGCTGGGGCAAATCCATGTGTGAGCTGGGGCATATCCACGAGGAGCTGGGGCAAATCCATGTGTGAGCTGGGGCATATCCACGAGGAGCTGGGGCATGTCCACGAGGAGCTGGGGCATGTCCACGAGGAGCTGGGGCATGTCCACGAGGAGCTGGGGCAATATCCATGAGGAGCTGGGGCATGTCCACGAGGAGCTGGGGCAATATCCATGAGGAGCTGGGGCATATCCATGAGGATGTCGGATGTCGGCCAAGCTTCCGGTAACTCCCCCTGAGGACTGGCGTCATCGTGCATAGCACGATGACGCCAGTCCTGGAGTTAACCCCAAGCTGCCACCAATGGTGGAGATAGGGGGTTCCAAAATGAACCCCCTATCTCCCGATCCATGGCAGCTAGGGGTTAAAGTTTGGTATTGTTGGATCAGCCAGAGCATGGCTGTTCCAACGATACCAAACACGAATGTGAAAAACGTTTGTAAAAAAATTAAAAAAATATTTAAAAACATTTATAAAAAAATAATAAACAATTTTTTTTTCTTTTTTTTGGTTTGTTAATGCAGCAATATTGTTCCCATTTCAATTATAATGTGAACAATGATGCTGCACTAACGATTTTTGTATGCGGTGCGTTTGTTAAAAATCGTGTAATTTTCCCCAAAAAAAATGTAACGAGACCCCATCTCTAATTTTTTTAACAAGCGCACCCCATACAAAATATAACCGCAATTGCTCGCATGTTAAAATGTGAAAAAAAAACACTTTACACGTTGTAAATTATTGAAAATTCATATTTTATTGCATTTTTTGTTATAATATACAGACAGGTCATGACGTATACATATAATAATGACATATTATGAATCTGCCGAGTCTGCCGGAAAGAACGATATATAATATGTCTGGGTCATATACTAAAATAAGCTTCAAAACACGTTTAAACATGATGAGCGAAACCGGTAAAAATGACCTCAGCACAGGGAGGGAAAAGCCTCAGCAGCGAAAGGGTTAATTAAAAAAAACACGATAGAATCGCCAGAATTATCGTATCGACATAATGAATTATTGGATCCGAAAAACAAACCAAAAATGTATTATAAAAAATATATAAAGTAGTATTAAAAAAGTAAACCATAGTAGTTTTCATCAAAACGAATAGAGTTAGACAGCTTTGAAACGAGAACAGACGTTCCGAAAAACGAAAAATTGGCGATATGCCGAAACATGTACAATTCCGAAAAAACGAAAAGTTCCGAAATACGAAAAGTTCCGAAAAACGAAAAATTGGCGATATGCCGAAAGCCATGTACAATTCCGAAAAACGAAAATTTTCCGAAATAACGAAAAGTCGATACAGAAAACCTAGTGAAGTTACCCGAAAATACGAAAAATGGTCGATATTCCGAAAAATAAATGTACCCGAAAACCGAATCGAACCGAACCGAATCGAAACAGAAAGCAGTCGAAACGAGCCGAATCGAAAAGTTTGAAAAATCGAAAAATCGAATCGAATCGAATCGAAAAAAAAATCGGTGCACATCCCTATTTCCCGCCCCTGTGCTGAGGTCATTTTTTACCTGTTTTGCGCATCATGTTTAAACGTGTTTTGAAGGCTTATTTTAGTATATGACACCGACATATTATATATCGTTCTTTCCGTCAGACTCGGTAGATTCATAATATGTCATTATTATATATGTATACGTTATGTCATGTCTGTATATTATAACAAAAAATGCAATAAAATATGTATTTTCAATAATTTACAACGTGTAAAGTGTTTTTTTCCACATTTTAACATGCGAGCAATTGCGGTTATATTTTGTATGGGGTGCGCTTGTTAAAAAAATTAGAGATGGGGTCTCGTTACATTTTTTTTTGGGAAAATGACACTATTTTTAACAAACGCACCGCATACAAAAATCGTTAGTGCAGCATCATTGTTCACATATTATAATGAATGAAATGGGAACAATATTGCTGCATTAACAAACCCAAAAAAAAGAAAAAAAAGGTTTTTTTTTTTTTTTGTTTTTTTTTTTTTTTTACAAAATTTTTAACTTTCATGTTTGGTATCGTTGGAACGGCCATGCTCTGGCCGATCCAACGATATCAAAATTTAACCCCTAGCTGCCACGGATCGGGAGATAGGGAGTTCATTGGAACTCCCTATCTCCACAGTTGGTGGCAGTTAGGGGTTAACGCTAGGACTGGCGTCATCGTGCTACGCACGATGACGCCAGTCCTCTGGGGGAGTTCCCGGAGGCTTGGCCGACATCCGAGATGTCGGCCAGCTCCCGGGAAGGATCGCGAATCGGCGCTTTTCAGCGCCGATTTGCGATCCAGCTCCCAGGGGTTAATGCCAGGCATCATTTGGAAGGGCAGGCTGTGCCCTTCCAAATGATGCCTGGGTTAACCCCCTGTGCGCCGCCGATCGGGAGGGAGAGAGGTCCGAAGGACCTCCCCCCCTCCCTTTCAGGCGCCTCCTCCGCACATGCGGGGGGGGCGCCTGAATTAGGTGTCATCGCGCCCCCGCGATGACACCTAATAATGGCGGCTGCTGGTCCGGATGCCGGGCTGACATCCAGGATGTCAGCCCGCACCGGAGGGGCCAGCGATCGGCCGGAACCCGGCCGAACGCTGACCCCAATGTGAGGACGCGCTCAGCGCGTCCTCAGCACACCAGCGGTAATGCTGAGGACGCGCTGAGCGCGTCCTTAGCATTGAAGTGGTTAACCCCGTCACTGCTGAGGCATTTCACCGCTGTGTGCTGAGCTCATTTTTACCGCTTTCGCTCATCATGTTTAAACGTGATTTGAAGCCACATTTTATTATATGATCCAGACATATTATATATCGTTCTTTCCGGCAGACTCCGCAGATTCATAATATATCATTTTTATATGTATACAACATGTCCTGCCTGTATATTATAACAAAAAATGCAATAAAATTAGATTTTTTAATCATCTGCAGCGTGTAAAGTGTTTTTTCCCACATTTTATCACATGAGCGTTTTCGGTTATATTTTCTATGGGGTGCGCTTGTACAAAAATTAGAAATGGGGATTTGTTACATTTTTGGGGGGAATTACGTAATTTTTGGCAAACGCACCCCATAGAAAAAAATCATTAGTGCAGCATCATTGTTAACATTATAAATGAAATATAAATTTATTTAAACGTCGGTCCACTTATAATGGAGTGAATAAACTTTATTATTTTATTTTTTCGAGTGCAGCCACTTTCATCTATATATATATAATATATATAATATTTCTGTGGTATCGAGGTGTGCATCTAAGTTTTATTTATTTATTTATAAAGGATTTTACCAGGAAGAATACATTGAGATTTCTCTCGTTTTCAAGTACATCCTGGGTTCAAGAGCATTGAAATTTTACAGTTGTTACAGAAATACAAAGTAATAAATGCAAGATATTAAAACAAGTTGATGTATACAGGTTATTCAGAGCAAGGTGAAACTCTGGAGAACTTTTGGAGAAGTGAAAATTCTAGCAGGGTTATTCAGAGAGCGGTGAAAAGCAGGAGAATGACTGGAGAATGAAAAATTCTAGGTCAAAATAGCCGATTTGGAAAGTGAGATGAAAGGGAGAATTTTTCTGGTTTGGCTATTTTGACCTAGAATTTTTCATTCTCCAGTCATTCTCCTGCTTTTCACCGCTCTCTGAATAACCCTGCTAGAATTTTCCATTCTCCAGTCATTCTCCTGCTTTTCACCACTCTCTGAATAACCCTGAATGTCAAAATAGCCAAACCAGAAAAATTCTCCCATTTATCTCACTTACCAAATCGGCTATTTTGACCTAAAGGGTTATTCAGAGAGAGGTGAAAACCAGGAGAATGACTGGAGAATGGAAAATTCTAGGTCAAAATTGCCAAACCAGAAAAATTCTCCCATTTATCTCACTTTTCAAATCAGCTATTTGGACCTAGAATTTTCCATTCTCCAGTCATTCTCCTGCTTTTCAGCTCTCTCTGAATAACCCTGCTAGAATTTTCACTTCTCCAAAAGTTCTCCATAGTTTCACCTTTCACTGAATAACCCCGATCGTCTTTATTCGGGCTTGTTTCTTCCCACAAGCCTTATCTATCAATCTACCTTCATAAAAAGTTATTTTTACGAAGCAGAAACCTAATAGTTCCACCACGTCTGTCCTTCAACGTCAACCTCCAGTCATTTATTCACGATTTATTCACTTAACAATTCTATTTAACAAAGTATCCAAAAAACTGTAATGTGAAACTCCTGGTTTAGTGAATAAACCCCCTCCCTTTCCTTAAAGCTTTAGTGCATTGATAAAGCAGGGAAGGCGGTAGCTGTGCAGAGCAATCACTGGAAAGATAACATTTTTACATGAGACAATGTGGGATTCTCCAATCAGCAGGCGGTTTACATTGCGGTTTCATGTTGCTTCCTGGTGTACTGTATGAGCATGTCAGTCCTGAGAAATCCAGCTCCGATGGTATCACTCACATGATTCTGCTTGTTTTTATTCTTTTATGTTTGTGACTGAATCTTAAATTTTGCCTTCATGACTTGTGAGGTAAGAGACGCCTGAACATCCAAATTCAGACACCACTACCTTTAAATATTACATGGTATCAATGTGTTTGCATGTGGAGGGAAACATGTCTAAACTGGCAACATTGTTGCAAGAAGCGACTACATGTGTCTTTGCCTAGCAATGTTTACAAAACGTGCAAGGCTTTAGGACAGGCGTGTCAAATTTTGCCCCCCCCCCAGATGTTGACTGCCTACAATTACCATAATTCTTTGAATGCAATAAATGGTTGGAGAATCATGGGAGTTGTAGTTCAGCGTTTGCCAATCCTGCTTTAGGAAGCCTTACATTAACTGCTGCAAATAATAAAACCTAGTTGTTTCAAAATACATTATATTCTGCTAATTTTATATATGAAGCACACAAGTTGACATAAAACCTAATTACGTGTCATTTTTTTCTAGCCATTCTTACAATCTGTTTATCCAGTATCCGATACTTTTGTACATTTCTGTTCCAACATGAACCCGATTATTTAATTTAATTGTACTGGGAGCAGCATAACCGGTAATGCATGTATTGTGTGTAAAACACGTCTCATATTTAATCGTTAATCTCCAGGGAGTTATCATTGACGAGAAGGTATTCTGCATAAAGAAAAGACATAAAACCAGCTGGCGAGATTCCAAGTCTGGTGTAAATTTACCGATGCTCTGGCAAACTTAGCAATGCCTTAGATCAGGGGACAGCAACCTTGGCGCTCCAGATGTTTTGGAACTACATCTCCCATGATGCTCAGCCACTCACTACATTGGAAGAGACTCAAGGGAAATATACAGGTCTATTCACTAAAGGTGAAACTCAGGAGAATGACTGGAGAAGTAAAAATTCGAGGTCAAAATAGCCAAACCAGAAAAATTCTCCCATTTGTCTCGCTTTCCGAGTGCGCTCAGCGAGGGGGCCAGACGGGTGTCGAGTGGAAGGAACGTCCACTGTCACAGACATTCCTTCCGCTCTCCAAAGACACTCGTCTGACACTAGCCTAAAAAATCTATAAATAAAGAGACTTTTTGCTGCAGAAAATAATAATAAAAGGTTTATTAGATATTGGGTTAAAACGGGAATATTTTTAACATTGAAGCCTATGAGATTCTCCTGAATTAACCTGGTGAATGAAAACAGCAGGGCATTTAGGCTGGTGTCAGACAAGCGTAGTGTTCACGTCCGTGATTGCGCCTAAAAGTACGTCCGTGATAGCATGACAGAAAGCCCATCGGAGCCCGACACACGAAGTACGTCCACACTGAACTGCGGACGCACAACGGCCGCGGCCCACGGACGCAAGGCAGGCAAGAACGTACAACCCCTAGAACGGCCGCACAAAGTGCGCTGCATCCGCAACGTCTGCATAGCTTTGTGTGTGAGTGATGGAACGTGGTCAGACGGACGGCATTTATACGTCCAGCATTTTTCACGGACAAAGTGGTTTTGCTTTTTAATTTATTTTTCCTGCTACATCCGTCAAAATATACATCAGTGAATAAACGGACTGTGTGGCCACTACTGCGTCTTCCGTACTGACGTACGTCCATACTGCACAGACGTACAGTCCGTAGAAATCACGTTCGTCTGACCCTAGCCTTAGACAACTTTTCTCTGCTGTTCAGTATCTCTGAAAAGATTAACCATTGCTTCTCTATGGAGGATTTCACTGCCTTCGAACAGCACTGTACTTGCTTGCATTTCGCCCAAATTTGGCTAACTGCTTGCTCTCTGAATAGCCGAATGGCCCCGAAATGTCACCGTACCTAGAAATTCCGTTTGGTAACATTTCAGGGCCAGATCATCTCTCTCTGAGTAACCCCTTTAAGTGTAGAGGTCCCTGCTAATAGGAGCTTACAATCTAGAGACGTATCTCTTATTGTTGTTTGGCTTGTACCTTTGAGAGACATCAGCGTTTGTCAGTGCTGCAATAATGGCGATTTTCACTGGTATTTGCAATGCTGGCAAATACCAGTGCTCAGTGAATAACACGAGAAGAAAAACAAAGGGTAACATCCCCGATACAATAACGGAGAGGGGATGCAATTGGCCACTCACATGTACCATAATATTTCGGTACTCATAATCCCCTCAGGGCTCCTCAATTATGCCGGATGAAACCAGGAACATTATCCATATAAAAGAAATAAAAAAATAGTGCAGACTTTAGGCAATATATACAGGGTTATTCAAAGAGCTCCAAATTGCTGGTGAAAGGTAACCGAACGGTGAAATTCAGCGTTCAGGTCACGAAAGTCCAGTCGTTCAGACGCAAAAAGTGTTTTATTGATGACCCGTACAAAATCACAACGAAAATGCGCATCGTATGACCGCTATCGCGTATTCCGTGAAAAAATACGTCCATTCGCTCGAACGCACTTTTTCACGGACAAAGCGAAAAATGCGTTCATCTGACCCTAGCCTTAGCACTTGCAGCCAAGTTGAGAGGTGCTGCAGAGTAGCTGAGTGTGACGTGGGAAAGATGGCCGCCTCCACGGAGCAAATAATCCAATAAGGAAATGTTCAGTTTGAAGTTTTAGTGGATCAAAACAGCAAATATTTATTGGAACATGGTAAACATTAACACTAAAGTGGTAATAAAATGGAAACCGTGGATATTGCAGAAACAGCACCTTTCATTAAGCAATCATCTGCACTTTTGCTTCAATATTGCTGGCCAAAGAGTTCAGTGAGACTGCTGCAGCAAACTGAACTGCTGCAATGGAGCAACTCAGCAGCTGCTGAGGAACTGAACAGGCCTCTCTCCTCGGGACTCCCTAAAGCCCCGTTCACACTGTGTGATTTGAAAGTCGTGCGCCTTTCCGCGCGACTTTCATATTTGCGACTTGGTGCGATAATGTCGCGCAACGTCGCGTGACATCGCTGTTTTGTGAGATTTTTGCAAAGCACCACCAATACAAATTGCAAAATCGCAGGTAGCAAATCGCAAAAAAAGGGTCATGTACCAGCGACATGCTTCTGGGACGCGTGACATGCGACGTTGCGCCGCGCAGCAAGATGTGAACAGCTCCATTGAAATGCATTGGAGAAGCTACATAGTGCGACGTCGCGCGGATTTTGCTGCGACGTCGCGGCAAAATCCGCGCGATAAATCGCAGAGTGTGAACGGGGTTATATAGGCCAGGTTTTCAGGATATCTGAAGCACAGGTGATATGATTTGCTGCTCAGTGATTGCAGGATTCAGTCTGTATTTCCACAAGGAAATCCTTAAAATCTAGCCTGGTAGAGGGCCCCGAGGACAGGTTTGGAGGCACTACTCTACATCGAAGATGTGCTGTTGATTTGGACGGGTTCTCAGACCTAACTTTATGAATTTACAACGCATATCTATGGAAATAATTTTTCTTTCAGATTTTCTCCAGTTTATGGTGATAGTAGCATGGATTTATTTATTTTGAGATATTACTCTTTTTGGAGAGGGCTGTAGTGATGGAAATGGATATGTACACCATGATAGTTGCCATCACCCGAATTGGTTGAAATTTATTCAGAAAAGTCAGTTTATTAGATTGAGTGAAATGGTACTAAGGAATCCGGTTATTAAGCAGGCACAATACATTAGGAAGAAGTTGAAACTCTGGCCCTACAGATATTTCTGAACTACAACTCCCATGATACTAAAGCCATCTATTGCATTCAAAGAATTCTGGGAAATGTAGGCCATAAACAACTGATATTCAAAAATGTATATCAGCTCCGGGACCGTGGTGTTGTATGATTTTGCTGCGCCCGCGTTATGAGCATCGCCGCTCACTAGTAACATGGAGCTTTAAGGGTTATTGGCTCGTGCTGACTTCACCTGTCAATGTCGCCATATTACCATCTTTCTAGACGGACATCGGGCCCCGCGTGTTTATGCTTTAGTTTTCTTACTTTTTTTTTCTGTGTGTGTATATATATATATATATATATATATTTTTAAAGGTTGTGGTGCTGTACTTTGCCAAGAGTTCTGAGTTAACCGGCGTCCGTTCAGAAAACATCAACGTTCCACAAGAAATCACATCTCAAAATCTGTGGGAGGAAATCGTGCACTCTCACCCGAGGTACCACTTTATTATGTGTGATGGATGTGTTCTCAATTAAAAATGTGTTGAGTTGTGTAAGGCCTTGCAATAAAAATAATGGAATTCAAACAATTCCTGGCACCATTAGATCAGGAGAGAACCAGAAACACCGGAGGCCTGGATGCATCACGCTAAAAAACGCATCTGTCAGGGTTATTCAGAGAGCGTGAAAAGCAGGAGAATGACTGGAGAATGAAAAATTCTAGGTCAAAATTGCCAAACAAGAAAAATTCTCCCTTTCATCTCACTTTCCAAATCGGCTATTTTGACCTAGAATTTTTCATTCTCCAGTCATTCTCCTGCTTTTCACGCTCTCTGAATAACCCTGTGTATATTTGTGTTGTTTTTAATATCTTGCATTTTATTACTTTGTATTTCTGTAACAATTCAATGTTCTTGAACCCAGGACATACTTGAAAATGAGAGAAATCTCAATTTATCCTTCCTGGTAAAATACTTTATAAATAATTTAATAATAATAATAATAATAATAATAATAATAATAATAAATGTAATTCATAGTAAGATGATCCACAATTGCAACCTGTGACTTGATCATGTTTGTATAGATGCTTATGTTACTTTTCCTCAGTCTAAACTGTTCCAAGGCCACATAAAATATTCAGTCAAAGGGACATTCCACAACAACATGCTTATCAATTTAAGCTAGTATTACAATAAAGACAAACAAGTGAATTTCTGATATTTACTTTTTTTTTGTTTCAAACACATTTCAAATTAAGGCTTTATACTTTTATTCCACTACAACTTCACCAATCACATATCCCGATTGCTTCTAAAAGACAAACAGAAACTCCTATGCATAAAATATCCGCATTAAAACAACTGCACACGACTTTTTATCAAACCGGCACATTACGCACTCACACAAACTAATTCATCACATTTACACTTTGCAGTTGATGTGTAGGAGGAAAATGAGCTGCCTAAAAAAACCACAGTAAAACATAAAAAAAATAACCTTTTATACTATATAGACGAGAAATTGCTCTCCTTGATGTCTCTGCACATCTGCTGATGTTTCATAAACCAGGAAATCGTGAGGGTTAGCCGTTCCAGCAGCCGTCCCTTGCACCATACCACGGCTCAGCGTTCCACACCACATAATTGTGGCACGCCTCTCGTAGTCCTCTCCCCTGTTCTCATCGTTCCATGCAAAACGGTTGGCCTGTGCATCATTGCACAGAAGATGGTCAACCATTCCGTGGAACACTCATCATTCCTGCGCTCTAGCTATTCGGATCTTCACCATGCTATTGATGTGGACGATCATGCACCATTCTTGTGCCACCACATGTGCCTATTGGGGCACACCAGAGTGAGGTCAAAATAGGCGGAGGTCTGCTTACCTGCTAAACCCTAACCTGAGAGGAGCTCATTGCACCTTGTGGTGGTCCTTAGACCAAAAGTGCATTATTTGTATCCGCTTGTTTCACTGTGGATGGACCTGTCTTTCTCTCTCGTGTACCTCTATATCTCTGTCCTTGGTTAGTCTCTGGAATCTCTTTCTCGGTGTCAAAGCCCAGCCACTACCAGCACTGGAATATGCATCAAGCATAGGGTTTAATGTTCTGAACGCAGGGGTTCCATCTAGTGAACCTACAAAACACATCCACCACACGGACTGGTTACTGCACCTGGGTAAGGGGGGTTTTGTTCTACTTGTAGTGGTTTCTGCCTCGTGCCATGCCAAAAATGTAATACCTAAGGGTGGGCAAGCCTAAATGAGATGTGCTTAGACACTGCAGGTATCATCTCATGGAGTCTATGGACGACTTTCTGCAAAAAAGACACCTCTATGGGATCTCCCAGGGTCAGCGGAAAGACACTGAGAACTATTTTCTTACCAGTTTCTTTCTGGCAGCAAGGGAAGGCAGGGGTGGAAATGGCTCACAGGAATACTAGAAATGATCAGAAAATTAGTAGGCTTTGACGATAACTCTAGTATTTTTTATGCTTTTCCATAGACATGTGCACAGCACAAAATTTCGTTTTGAACTAATGGATTAGTCCTAAAATGCAATTTATTTAGTTGCTGAAGAAATTCGTTTTCAGTTCTTTAGTATGAAAACTAATTTCATTCATCCGAAAACCAGTGGATACAATTACTATTGTAGTGGCTCCTCAGAGGGCTGCTTGTTACAGTATCTCTCACTCTCTGCACAATGTGTCAGGCAAAGCTGTTACAGTAACTGACTGCTGCTCATCACAGCGCTCAGAGTTTCAGTAAAAATAGTAAATAATATTTTTATATATAAGAGGTTATAACAATATTATTTTCCATGTTTTACTGAAACTCTGAGCGCTGTTACAGTCAGTTACTGTAACATCTGAGCCTGATACAGTGTACTGAGATAATATAACAAGCAGCTTATCTCAGCGTTCACAGCCACTGGATTTAAAGGACTAAAAAATAAACGCTCCTCTCTGTATAATGTTTATAACATCCTCCTGCATTAATTAATACCCCTCTCTGTATAATATACAGAACACCCTCCTGAATGAATTAATGTCCCTCTCTTTCTAGAACATCCTCCTCAATTTATACCTTTCTCTGTATAATGTATATAACATCCTCCTGCATTAATTCCCCTCTCTGTATAATGTATAGAACATCCTCCTGCATTAATTAATGCCCCTCTCTGTATAGAACATCCTACTGCATTGGCATGTGGAGGGTGCAGAACTTCGGATGTTGCGCTCTTCATTGCTGGTCTCCTTCACTCAATGTAATATCACAAAAAGGACTGAAACTAAAATGTAGTGCATTTTATTTTAGTTTCTTTCGTTTTTTGTACTGAGCAGTTTCGTATCTCTTGAGTCATATGAAAACTAAAATATCCCAAAATTCGGACTAAATCGTTTTAGTACTAAAACGAATGCACATGTCTACTTTTCCATAACTAATTGTAAACAGGTTAATGTATGCATTATATTAGTGTTTTTATTTGCAAATTTTGAATTCTCCAGGCTTTCTGCTATAAAGGATCAAGTGGTACTTGCTGTTCGTCAAGAATATGTGGCCATTGGAAATGAACTGTTAAATCTACGCCCTGGAGATGAGATAGCTGTTATTCCACCTATCAGTGGTGGCTAGAAACATCAAGCAATCAAGTACGTAAAAGCTAATAGAAAATGCACAAGCGTTTAAATTTCCTGATTAAAAGTAATTGCTCTATAGTAGAGGTTCCCAACCCTGGTTCTCAGGTCCCCTAACAGGCCAGGTTTGCAAGATATCTGACACACAGCACCGGTGATATGATTTGCTGCTCAGTCCTAACGCTAGTTACTCACAGCTGTCGCTAACTCAAAAAGTTTGTGACAGCTTAGAGTTGGTGCTGACTGATTGCGCTGCTGCAGAATCAGTTATCACCAGCTGTAACCCATCCAAAAATCAAATACTCACCTCTCATCCCAAGGGGAAAACAACAGCCCAATCCACTGCTTGTGGCCGCCGGGAGCAGAGTGAGACCTGGGAAAAAGGTCCCCAGTCTCCCTCCGCGATCACTCTGACCTGTTGGATCTCGCAAGAGGCGAGATCCTGCTGGTCATTAGACCTATCGACTCCATGGAGGGGATGCTCAGGACAGCGCGTTGGTGCTGCCCCGAGCATCCAGGACGCTAGCGGCAACTGCAGGGGCCGGTTGCTGGACCCAGCGCCTGCCCCATAATCTAATGGAGAATTTCAAATTTTTCCCCTTAGCGTCCTGGTTTTAGCGAGGGTCAGGTGATAGGGCCCTCTGTGTGCAAATAGGATACAGTCAGGTCCTGAAATATTGGGACATCGACACAATTCTAACATCTTTGGCTCTATACACCACCACAATGGAGTTGGGATGAAACAAACACAATGTGCTTTAACTGTAGACTGTCAGCTTTAATTTGAGGGTATGTACATCCAACTCCGGTGAACGGTGTAGGACTTACAGCAGTTTGCAGATGTGCCTCCCACTTGTTAAGGGACCAAAGGTAATGGGACAGAATAATAATCATAAATCAAACTTTCCCTTCCTAATACTTGGTTGCAAATCCTTTGCAGTCAATCACAGCCTGAAGTCTGGAACGCATAGACATCACCAGACGCTGGGTTTCATCCCTGGTGATGCTCTGCCAGGCCTCTACTGCAACTGTCTTCAGTTCCTGCTTGTTCTTGGGGCATTTTCCCTTCAGTTTTGTCTTCAGCAAGTGAAATGCATGCTCAATGGGATTCAGGTCAGGTGATTGACTTGGCCATTGCATAACATTCCACTTCTGTCCCTTCAAAAACTCTTTGGTTGCTTTTGCAGTATGCTTTGGGTAATTGTCCATCTGCACTGTGAAGCGCCGTCCAATGAGTTCTGCAGCATTTGGCTGAATGTGAGCAGATAACATTGCCCGAAACACTTCAGAATTCATCCTGCTGCTTTTGTCAGCAGTCACATCATCAATAAATACAAGAGAACCAGTTCCATTGGCAGCCATACATGCCCACGCCATGACACTACCACCACCATGCTTCACTGATGAGGTGGTATGCTTAGGATCATGAGCAGTTCCTTTCCTTCTCCATGCTCTTCTCTTCCCATCACTCTGGTACAAGTTGATCTTGGTCTCATCTGTCCATAGGATCTTGTTCCAGAACTGTGAAGGTTTTGTTAGGTGTTGTTTGGCAAACTCTAATCTGGCCTTCCTGTTTTTGAGGCTCACCAATGGTTTACATCTTGTGGTGAACCCTCTGTATTCACTCTGGTGAAGTCTTCTCTTGATTGTTGACTTTGACACACATACACCTACCTCCTGGAGAGTGTTGTTGATCTGGCCAACTGTTGTGAAGGGTGTTTTCTTCACCAGGGAAAGAATTCTTCGGTCATCCACCACAGTTGTTTTCCATGGTCTCCCGGGTCTTTTGGGGTTGCTGAGCTCACCGGTGTGTTCCTTCTTTTTGAGAATGTTCCAAACAGTTGTTTTGGCCACACCTAATGTTCTTGCTATCTCTCTGATGGGTTTGTTTTGTTTCTTCAGCCTAATGATGGCTTGCTTCACTGATAGTGACAGCTCTTTGGATCTCATCTTGAGAGTTGACAGCAACAGATTCCAAATGCAAATAGCACACTTGAAATGAACTCTGGGCCTTTTATCTGCACATTGTAATTGGGGTAATGAGGGAATATCACACACTTGGCCATGGAACAGCAGAGAAGCCAATTGTCCCATTACCTTTGGTCCCTTAACAAGTGGGAGGCACATCTGCAAACTGCTGTAAGTCCTACACCGTTCACCTGAGTTGGATGTACATACCCTCAAATTAAAGCTGACAGTCTGCAGTTAAAGCACATTGTGTTTGTTTCATTCCAACTCCATTGTGGTGGTGTATAGAACCAAAGATGTTAGAATTGTGTCAATGTCTCAATATTTCTGGACCTGACTGTACTTAACGCTGGCGGGGCGTATTAGTATGTCCTGCTTGCTGGCCTCTTCAGTGGGTGCCTCCTTCTGCCTGCTTAGCCGCTGACACGCGATGCGCATCATTGGCTGCAGGGGGACAGCCTGAGTTCAGGCTGTCCTGCAGCAGCCAAAGGCATGCGGAGTGCTGGGTAGGCCCAAAGGGGCCCATTGAAGTCAATGTACTAGTATGCCCCATGTCTTCAAAGCCCACCCGGTGCAAGGACTGCATAGTACACCCTGTGGTGAGAAAGGGTTAAGATACTTTGCATCTGTGCAAATATTACATTTTTATTGACCTAAAATGGCCCCATTACTAAACAGGCCCCAAAATGATGTATACCCAGGCACAGGGCCCCCAGAATTATGTATACCAGGCACAGGCCCCTCAGAATTATGTATACCCAGCACAGGCTCCCCGAATTATACTTACCCGGCCAGTATAGACCACAGGATCAGGTAACCTGCATGTTCCTCCGAGCCGCGTCACAGCCTTCACAGGATGGCAGCCGCGCTAGGGGGCATGCTGGCGCTCAGAGGAACACACCGCAAGTCTGAGGGGGATGCTAGTGGAATGCTGTTAATGCATTCTGCTAGCAGCCCCAGCGAACCACTTTGTCGGCCCAAAGCGGGAAACTGCATTCCCACTACTTTCCTGCTGCAGGAGGAGTGAGGACTCGAGCCCTGGGTATGTGTCAATATTCGCTCCATGAGACGCACAGACATTTCCCCACATTTGTTTTGGGGGGGGGGAGTGTGTCTTATGGAGCGAAAAATATGGTAGGTGACATTGGGTTTTTCTTGCACGGAGGAAAAGCGAGAATTTCAGTTTTAGCAAGATTGAGTATAAGAAACATAGAAACATAGAAAAATGTCGGCAGATAAGAACCTTTCGGCCCATCTAGTCTGCCCAATTACATGGATACTTTACCTGGATTTATCTTTTGTTTAGGATAGCCTTATGCCTATCCCATGCCTGCTTAAATTCAATCACTGTTTTGGCCTCTACCACTTCTACTGGAAGACTGTTCCATGTATCCACCACCCTCTCAGTAAAATAATGCTTCCTGATGTTACTTTTAAACCTTTGCCCCTCTAATCTAAGACTATGTCCTCTTGTTTTGCTACTTTGTTTCCGTTTAAATATACTCCCTTCCTCTACCTTGTGGATTCCCTTTACGTATTTAAATGTTTCTATCATATCTCCTCTGTCTCGTCTTTTATAGAAACATTTAAGGAAGCGGGAAGACCTCCAATTCGAGACGGCAGAGAGACGGTCAGCGATTCGATACAGGAGAGAGATCAGGGAGGAGAGGTATATACTTTGTTTTCAGAATACACGATTCCTGTGGAGCTTTAGCTTAAAGAGACACACAGACCATATTAAAATGGAATGTTGAATATAGAAACATGAACACTAGACGTGGCACGGAGTTAGTATGACTGACCTGAATAATTTTATTAAAACAGGTTTTAGTAGAATCAGACTATGTACAATCATTGAGGACATTTAATCAATGCTGTAGGTTCTGCATGGTATTATTATTATTACTACTACACTTTATAGAATGCCAGCAGATTCTATAGCACTGTACAAAGCAAGTGACCAGGGATGATAGACTGAAACATAAATGTTATATTGTTTAATAGTACTTGACAAAAGGTGTTGTCAACAGGATTGGAGAACACTGTTCCCAAGGCATCATACAATTATGTAAATATTGGTAAATACTAATGTGATGCACTCTTTCTTTGGTTTACTTCCGTGAAATTCAGGTGAAGGTGATGCATTAAATTAATAAAAACATGTTTCGTTTTTGTTTTTTTCTTGAAATTTTTAGTTTGCAATGGGGGAAAGAAGTACCGAGCCCGGCGATTTCATTAAAATAACTACTGATAAACTTTCAACTGATGAGATTTGTCAATTAGTGACGTCCCCGGACTGCGGAGCTGTGTCCATTTTTATAGGTACAAAGCAGTGTATATTTTCTGTAATGCATCATTTTATTTCCGCATGTGCTGATAGGTATTTCTCAGCAAAAAAATAAGTGGTCTTCTTTCTAAAACAGCCGTTATGATTAAAATGAGTGAGCTGTTACGATTAACAGGCCTTCTCATGAATCACAATGGCTCTCATACTACTCGAGCCAAGCTGCAAATGCCCTTTGTGGATTGGCTGTTGTGGATTGGCTCTCAGAAGCTGCTTATTTGTAAAATCACTTACAGGGTTATTCAAAGAGATCCAAATTGTGACCGAAAGGTAACCGAACAGTGAAATTCAGCGTACTCTTACCTTTCCTGGTCATTCAGCTATTCAGAGAGCAGGCAGTTCGCCAAATGTTGGCGAATTGCCTGCACATACGGTGCCTGTTCGTTGCCTGTTCGAGGGCAGTGAAACCCCATAGAGAAGCAATGCTTCACGTATTCAGAGAACACAAAACAGCAGTGAAAAGTTGCCGAAATGCCCTGCTGTTCGGTGGTTTCATTCGACAGATTTATTTAAGAGTATCCCATAGGCTTCAATGTTAAAAATATTCCCGTTTAATTCAATATCTAATAAACCGTTTATTATTTTATTCTGCCATAAAAAGTCTCTTTACTTTTAGATATTATTTTTAGGATCTTTTAGGCATTTTTCTGGATTTTTTTTGTGAAATATTTTTTCCTTTTTCTTAATTTTTTTTTTAATTGTTTTTTTTTCTGTAACAGCCCTTTTTATTATCATTGGATCTTATATGCAAATTTCAGACCTTTTCGTTCTGTAGTTTCTTTGCAAACAGCGTTTCACTTTTCACAACATTCAAGCATTCTGGTTTTTTTTTTTCACTCCATTCGTCTGTGGTGTCGGCTTTTTCCGGCGGCTGCTCTACGCTCTGATCGGTTCCTGCTCGGGTTTCTCTGGCGTGTTCGGCGGGGTTAATCCAGATTTTTTGCAGGTTTCGGTGTGCGTTCGCCAGGTTTTGCGGTGAGTTTTCAGCGGGTTTGCGGCGGCTTTTCCCTGCATTACGATGGCCCTGTGGTGCTTGCTGAATACACCGCAGGGTCGCCGAAATGGGATCACCAAATCGCACCGAATTGAAGAGAGCAAAAAGTCACTGAACGTGCAGTGACTTTTCAATTCTCTTTGAATAACCCTTAATATTTCAATGGAAATTAAAGGATTAAAAAAATAAAAAATATCTTACAGGGGTGGCACTTTCTACCAGTTGAAAAGGCACACCATGATTCTTATTGGCACGTTAATAGTCCTAGCCATGTCTGTTCTTATATCATTACTTTTTTTTTGAGAAAGGATATTACCAGGAAGGATACATTGAGCTTTCTCTCGTTTTCAAGTATATCCTGGGTGGCGAGTATGTACTGTTAGGTGTCTTGCCCAAGGACACTTACTAGAGAGGTGCTCTTGCTGGGATTGAGCCAATGACTCCACAGGCTCCCTCCATGCAGAGCAGTGATGTTGCCTCTACTCCACTTATGTGCCTGTATTCTTTAAGGACAACATATCCTTGTATGGTCAGCCAGCAGACCTGACGGTGAATACCGCCTGGCAGCAGGCTGAATGTGGTAGAAAGGTTAGTCCATATATTCACTAGCAGTGGCATTTTCCCCTCCTCCACTCACTATTTTGTTTGCATCATCTACCTTGTCTGATGCACTCTGGGTGATCTCTCACTCCCTTTGTGGCTCCTCTGTGTGAGGTCATCTCTCTGTGACTATGAGGCAATGACTGCATTATGCTTAATAAACTAATGTTTAGCTTATCTGCCCATGTGGAAACTTCTAGGCAAAGAGGCAGGACCCTCTTAAAGAGGCAGAGCATGAGTAAAATGCTGGCAGACATGACAGCGACTCAAAACAACGTCATTATTGGTTGTCTATATCTAGTCATCTGACATGCAGGGTGCTTCCATCAGCCAGAAGGTGGAACCAGAGGTACCGAATACCCACTGAAAGCAGGAAAAAATACTAGCAATGAGATTACCTACAAATCATTATCATATTTTATTTTATTTCTTGATTTCATTTTTATTTTTTTTTATTAAAAATATTTATAAAAAGGCCCTGAGGACCCCCCCCCCCTCATCTTGGTTCTTCTCTTCTTTTTATTTTCTTTTTTCTCTTTTCCTTCTTTTTTCTTCATTTCCCCAAATTTATACAGAAAATTGGATTGGCACGAACCTATGATAGCACTGTATTGTGGAAGGTGTTTTCATATACAGGTGCTGTCGTTCTTAGATATGTCTAATGTTATGTTTTTTACTGTATATTGGAAGTGTCAAAATAAAAAAAAATATTTTCGAAGAAAAAAAACAAAACTTTAAGAGGAAAGCATGTGTCTAACATCATACCTAAGGCTGTGCTGATCTTAGACACATGAACGCTTATTACATTCACTGGTGTGCACAGCTCCTTGCCTTTTGGGTGTGCACCCATGGACCGGCTGGGTGGAGTAGAGGTAACATCACTCCTCTATAACCATGGAGAGAGAATGTAGAGACACAGGTTCAATCCTGGCAAGAGCACCTCTCCAGTAAGTGTCCTTGGGCAAGACACCTAACGGTACATACTCGCCACCCAGGACATACTTGAAAACAAGATAAATCTCAATGTATCCTTCCTGGTAAAATACTTTCTAAAAAAAAAACATTAATTAATTAAAAAATGTACTTTTTTTCATTAGCAATAACAAGCCTGTAATCAGAGATACAGTCAGATTTTATGATATTCATTGTGAATCAGATTCGGGACATCTAATGAATGTAGGAGGTGGAAGAGGACCTCTTCACCCAACGTTAGGGTGTTTCTGGGCACACCATACTCACCTATGACTACTTTTTATAAATTTTCTTATATACAGTTGTGTTCAAAATTATTCAACCCCCAATGCTGTAAAGGGTTTTAGGGAATTTAGTGTACATTTGTAATTGTATTCAGAATGAAATCCTACAAGGACTTTTTAAAGAACCATATGCAACTAAAATGACATCAATTGGTTTTGTAACACAGTAGTAAATGTTTCTTTTGTGAATTCTTCATTGAAAACACCTGTGGATGTCACGGAGCAGCAATAAAGCATAATAAGCACCAATTAGGCAGCTTTAAAATGACTGTGATACTCAGCTCCTTCTAGACATTTACTGGTGTGGTTATAAACATGGTGAAGTCAAGAGAATGGTCCAGGAAGAGAAGAGGTGATTACTCTTCACAGGAAGGGCAATGGCTATAAGAAGATTGCAAAGATGTTAAACATACCAAGAGAGACCATAGGAAGCCTCATTCGCAAATTCAAGGCAAAGGGCACTGTTGAAACGCTACCTGGTCGTGGCAGAAAGAAGATGCTGACTTCGACTGCTGTGCGCTACCTGAAGCGTAGAGTGGAGAAAAGTCCCCGTGTGACTGCTGAGGAACTGAGAAAAGATTTGTCAGATGTGGGTACTGAAGTTTCAGCTCAGACAATACAGCGCACACTGCATAATGAAGGCCTCCATGTCAGAACTCCCAGGCACACCCCCTTGCTGTCTCCAAAGAATAAGAAGAGTCGACTGCAGTATGCCAAAAGTCATGTGGACAAACCACAGAAGTTTTGGGATAGTGTTCTGTGGACTGATGAAACAAAATTAGAACTGTTTGGGCCCATGGATCAACGCTATGTTTGGAGGAGGAAGAACAAGGCCTATGAAGAAAAGAACACCTTGCCTACTGTGAAGCATGGCGGGGGGTCAATCATGCTTTGGGGCTTTTTTGCTTCTGCAGGTACAGGGAAGCGTCAGCGTGTGCAAGGTACCATGAATTCTCTTCAGTACCAGGAGATATTGGATGACAATGTGATGCAGTCTGCCACAAACCTGAGGCTTGGGAGACGTTGGACCTTTCAACAGTACAATGATCCCAAGCATACCTCCAAGTCCACTAGAGCATGGTTGCAGATTAAAGGCTGGAACATTTTGGAGTGGCCATCGCAGTCACCTGACTTAAATCCGATTGAGAACCTCTGGTGGGACTTAAAGAAAGCAGTTGCAGTGCGCAAGCCTAAGAATGTGACTGAACTGGAGGCTTTTGCCCATGATGAATGGGCGAAGATACCCGTAGATCGCTGCAAGACACTTGTGTCAAGCTATGCTTCACGTTTAAAAGCTGTTATAACTGTAAAAGGATGTTGTACTAAGTACTAAGATTGAATGTCACTTGGGGGTTGAATAAAACTGATAATGATGTGAGCACAGAAAAGACATTTGTGGTTATTTCATTATAAATGTTATGTTCTATTTGTCTGACCTACACGTGCCTCTTTGATTTAATTGTAAGCAAGATGACTGAATGATCAAAATCAATGTCAAACTGGCCAAAACACTCAATTTCAGTGGGGGTTGAATAATTTTGAACACAACTGTAGCATTTATATTTATTTAATGTTTGTTATTCACAATACGTACCTAACGACTGTTCTTTTAGGAACTACAAGAAATAGCTTTGATGGAAAGAAAGTAGTGCTGCTCGAATATGAAGCTTACACGCCAATGGCAGAAATGGAAATTAAAAAGATATTGTTCGACATCAGGCAGAAATGGACATCTGTTAAACACATAGCTGTGTACCATAGACTTGGGTAAGTATAGGTCTTCATCCAACAGCATTCTCATGACATTCTCTATATTTTATTGCAATAAAAGCTTTTATGTTGGCCAGAATGTAAGCAGCTGTCCATGGGCATGGGGTCAAACGTAATAAAATGTTCTGGCAATGCAGCTGAAACATGCAAGGAGGTAGCAATATATCTGTTAAAGATATTAAATGTTACTTGCATTATGAGCAGTCTGTTAGTTCTAGTATATTTTATTTAGGTTATATCTCTACTAATCTCTTAAATGTCCGCCCAGGGACGGATTAAGAGTACCGTGGGCCTGGTGCTGAGGATTTTGGTGGGCCTTTTTCTAGAAATAAAATGAAAAGCACAAAGCATTTTTTGTTAACATAAATTAAATATTTTAATTACCATCAAAGTGCTTCTCCTTCAGAGAGTTATTATGCTGCCTGGATCCAAGGATGGAATGCTGCTCCCCCCAAAAGAATAACATGTCCACATATCACAGAGCCCCCAGCAATAAAACTCACAGTAACATGCAGGGTGTATGAGCGTATCACAGAGCTCCGAGAGCAATAAAACTTACAGTAATGTATACTGTGTATGAGTGTCAGAGAACGCAATAACAAATCCTTATATCCCCCACACACAGTGGCACATCTATATGCCCTATATGCCCTCCATCAAATCTTCCCTTAAATCTTCCCCCAGTCTTAAGCCACTCAAGAGTAGGGATGAGCTGTTCGGTTCGATCAGTTCGGAGTTCGCATTGAACATAGCCTGTTCGTTTGTTTTCGCGAACTACGAACATTTGCGCGTGTTCGCCGCGTGTTCACTCACAATGCACCACAATGCACGTTTCCACTGGCCTGAAGCTTGTAATTGCATCTGACCACAGGTCTGGTGCAAGACAGGTTCAACACTATGCTAATCACGGGTCAGAGTCCTGATTGGGCAAATTTTGCCCAATCATGGGCTTACAGAGCTAAGTCCCGCAGCACACTATATAAGGTTTCCACGCAGCGCTTCTGCACGCATTTGAGAGGAGATTTCATAGGAGATTGTTGTTGTGTGTTCTTACTGGCAGTCTGCCACGCTACTGGGGGGGTCTCATTTCTAACAAATATCTGGGAATTATTGTAATCTTTGTGCTCAGTCCCAGCAACTATTTTGGGTGCTCATTTCAGCAAAATATTTGGGAATTGAGGTGATCTGTGTCTTGTCACACAGCCAGTGCCACGCAGCATTTTGGGGGTCACTAATTTCTACAAAATATTTGGGAATTGAGGTGATCTGTGTCTTGTCACTGCAAGCAAGTATTTTGGGGGTCAGTAATTTCTACAAAACATTTGGGAATTGAGGTGATCTGTGTCTTGTCACACAGCCAGTGCCACGCAGTATTTTGGGGGTAACTAATTTCTACAAAATATTTGGTAATTGAGGTGATCTGTGTCTTGTCACACAGCCAGTGCCACGCAGTATTTTGGGGGTCACTAATTTCTACAAAATATTTGGGAATTGTTATAATCCGTGTGTTCTCACTGGCTGCCACCCATCAGGGGGTCACACTGATTTAAAGGAGGTTTCTGAGACTTGTAATCTGTGTCTTCTCACTGCCACCCATCAGGGGGTCCCACATACTTCTATCAGATTTATGCAAATTGTAATTTGTGTCTTCTCACTGCCACCCATCAGGGGGTCACACTGATTTATAGGAGGTTTCTGAGACTTGTAATCTGTGTCTTGTAACTGCCACCCATCAGGGGGTCTCACTGATTTATAGGAGGTTTCTGGGAATTGTAATCTGTGTCTTGCCACTGGCTGCCAGCTATCAGGGTGTCTCACTGAGTTATACCAGAGTTCTGTAAATCTTTAATCTTTATACCAGAGTTGAATCAGAGTTCTGTATATATTTAATCTATATATCACTCACCATGTCTGAAAGAACAAAAAGGACAGACAGACGCTCCCAGACACAGATAAGAGGGCAAGCAGCCCCTATGTCGGGAGGCTGTGCCTCTGGTCATGGTGGACGTGGTGCATCCTCTGCAGGGGCACGCTTGTCCTTTCTAACTGGTGCTGGCCGTCTTCTTAAGCAGCAGCAACATACAGAGGATTTGGTGGATTGGCTAACCAGGCCATCCTCATCCTCCGAGTCCTATGCCAGCCAAGCTTGTAGTGGTTTGCAGTCCACCTCAGCTGCCAAAGCATCTAATGCAGCCTCCATGTCCACAGCTACTCCTGCCTTAGCCTCGCTATCACACACGGAGGAGTCAGCTGAATTGTTTGACTACAATGACAGTGACATGCTGCTTGAGGATACGCAGCAAGTACAGTGCTCTGATTCAATCTCTGAGGTTGAGGAAGGGAGTATAATCAACCTAGAGGAAGGGGGTGCCAGTGATGACACACAAATAACTGGCACTCATATTGCCTCAGCAGCTGCAGCATACTGCCAAGTTGGCTCCAGTGATGAGGAGATAGGGGGTGATGATGACAATGATGATGAGGTCACTGACTCCACCTGGGTGCCAGATCGAACAGAGGAATCAAGTGAGGAGAAGGGGGGGAGGAGGAGGAGGCACAGCAAACACGAGGCACAACATCCTCTGTGACCAACCGTAGCACCAGCCAGTCCAAGGCATCAGATGTCAGAGCTGCTCCGGTGCAGAGCGCTGTTGTCTCAAAGCACACATGCAGGAACTCTGCTGTCTGGGAGTTCTTTAAGAAATGTGCAGCAGACCCCACCGTTGCTATTTGTAATCTATGTCAGATGAGGCTCAAGCATGGGAAAGACACCGGACGCTTGGGTACCACGTGCTTGAGGTGACATATGACCTCCTGCCACACATCCCGTTGGTGCAAAACTTTGCGTAGGTCCTCCTCCTCCTCATCTGTCTCTACCCCCTACTGTATGTCCTGCCATGTCATTGCCTGCTACAACCTCAACTGACTGGGATGATGCTACAGTAATGGATGTACCAGGACCTTCCTCACAATGTGACAACATCCCATCAGCTGAAGATTTACGCAGTCACATTACGTTGCCCCAGCTGCTGCAGCGTAAGAAAAAATATAGTCCCAACCATCTCCAAGCACAGCGTCTAAATGCCAGCTTAGCAAAATTACTCGCATTGCAGCTGCTGCCTTTCCAGCTGGTAGACTCTGCTCCCTTCCGTGAATTTGCTGAATGTGCTGTACCACAGTGGCAGGTTCCAAAACGCCATTACTTTTCACGGAAGGCCATTCCAGCACTATACCAGCACGTAGAAGACAATGTTATCGAGTCATTGGGAAAGGCAGTCAGCAGCAAGGTGCATGTGACTTTAGACACGTGGTCCAGCAAGCATGGACAGGGTCGTTACATTTCCTTCACGGCACACTGGGTAACTCTGATTGCAGCTGGGAGGGATCCAAGATGGGGCTCTGTGCTGGAGCTTGTTCATCCACCACGCCTCCAGAAAGCTGCTTGTATGAGGTCTGTCTGCTCCACCACCACCTCTTCCTCCTCCTCCTTCTGTGTCTCTGGCGAAGTGGCAGTTAAACCGACGCCTGACAGGGTCTACGCAATGGCTCAAGCAAAAAGAAGCCATACTGTGGTATAGCTGGTTTGTTTAGGAGACAGGAGCCACAACGGGCCAGAAATTCTGTCAGCTCTGCAGGGGCAGGTGCAGAGATGGTTAACCCCACGCCGGCTTGAGCTGGGAATGGTCGTCTGTGATAATGGCAGCAACCTTATTATTATTATTATTATTATTCTTTATTTATAAAGAGCCAGCATATTCCGCAGCGCTGTACAATAAGCACAGTATAGACAGGGTTACAATACATTGAACAACATTTGACAAACAGTACAGGAGGAGATGAGGGCCCTATTCCCGTAGGAACTTACAATCTGGGAGGGTTGGGGTTGGAAACAGGAGGAGAGGACTGTAAGGTGAGAGTGATTGATGGTTGCGTCAGTGAGTTGGGTGGTAGGCTTCCCTAAATAGGAATGTTTTCAGGAGCGTTTGAAGGAAGAGAAGTTAGGGGAAAGTCTGACAGTACGAGGGAGAGCGTTCCAGAGAGTGGGGGCTGCGCGTGAGAAATCCTGCAGTCTATCATGGGAAGAGGTGATGCGGGGAGAAGCTAGGCGCAGGTCACTGTTTGACCTTAGGGAGCGGGCTGGGGTGTATTTGGTGATTAGTGAGGACAGGTAGTGGGGAGCTGAGTTAGTGAGGGTTTTGTAGGTAAGGATAAGGATTTTGAACTTAATTCTGCAGTGGATGGGGAGCCAGTGAAGGACTCGCAGAGGGAGCGGCAGAGACAGAGCGGCGGGTGAGGTGAATTAGCCTGGCGGAGGCGTTCAGGATGGATTGTAGGGGGGAGAGGTGGGACAGAGGGAGGCCAGATAAGAGATTATTGCAATAGTCGAGTCGGGAGATTACCAGGGCGTGTATGAGTTGTTTTGTGGCGACAGCGGTAAGAAATGGCCGAATTCTGTAAATATTACGCAGTTGATATCGGCAGGAGGAGGAAAGAGACTTGATGTGGGGGATGAAGGAAAGAGCAGAGTCAAGTGTAACTCCAAGACAGCGAACTTGGTTTGATGGGGAGATGGTGATACCCTCCACCGTGATCGAGAAGTCAGGAGGTGGGGCGGCATTAGAGGGAGGAATAAGTAGGAGCTCAGTCTTTGACATGTTGATCTTTAGGTGGTGGGAGGCCATCCAGGAGGAGATGCCAGATAAACAGTCACTGACTTTGAAAGGACAGGGGGAGAGAGATCAGGGGTAGAGAGGTAGATCTGAGTGTCATCAGCGTAGAGGTGGTAATTAAAGCCAAAGCTGTTGATGATTTTGCCCAGGGAGGAGGTGTAGATGGAAAAGAGCAGAGGACCAAGGACAGAGCCTTGAGGTACACCAACAGATAGAGGCAATGAGGAGGAGGAGTTACCAGCAAAGGACACACAGAAGGACCTGTTGGATAAATAGGAGTCAATCCAAGCAAGTGCAGTGTCACCGAGACCCAGAGAGTTGAGGGTCTGTAGAAGGAGGGGGTGGTCAACAGTGTCAAAAGCAGCCGAGAGGTCAAGCAGGATGAGAATAGAATAGTGGCCATGTTTTTTAGCAGTTAGGAGGTCGTTGGTGACTTTGAGGGCAGTTTCAGTTGAGTGTAGCGGACGGAAGCCAGATTGCAGGGGGTCAAGTAGTGAATTGGAGGACAGGAAGAGGGAGAGGCGGTTGAAGACTAGTTTTTCTAAGAGCTTAGAGGTAAGGGAAGCAGGGATACAGGACGGTAGTTGGATGGAGAGTTGGGATCTAGGGATGGTTTCTTTAGTAAAGGGGTAACTAGCGCGTGTTTGAAGGCAGATGGAAAGGAGCCAGTGGAGAGAGATAGGTTGAAGATGTGTGTGAGAGCAGGGGTGAGGGAGGAGGAGAGGGGAGGAATTAGATGTGAGGGAATGGGGTCGAGCGGGCACGTGGTGAGATGTGAGGAGGACAATAAGGAATTGACTTCCTCCTCAGTGGTTGGGAGGAAGCGGCAGAGGGTGGCAGATGGGACCTGTGGGAGTGGAGGTGGCAGATAACTATCTTGTGTTGGGATGTTGCTTCTGATAGTTAAAGTTTTACTGAGGAAGTAGTCTGCCAGGTCTTGAGCGCTGAAGGCAGCTGAGGGGGGAGGTGCAGGTGGGTAGAGGAGGGTGTTGAAGGTGGACCAGAGCCGTTTAGGGTTGGAGGACAGCGTAGATATAAGAGATGAGAAGAAGGATTGTTTGGCCAAGTGGAGGGCAGAGGTGTATGACCGGAGAATAAACTTGAAGTGAACAAAATCAGCTTCAGAGCGGGATTTCCTCCAGGCACGCTCTGCGGTGCGGGAGCATCTTTGCAGGTAGCGAGTCTGGAGGGTGTGCCAGGGCTGAAGCTGGCGGCGTGGGGCCTTACAGAGTCGAAGAGGAGCAAGAGTGTCTAGAGCAGAGATAAGCGTAGTGTTGTAGTGATTAGTGGCAGCATCAGGGCAGGTAAAGGATGAGGTATGAGGGAGGTGGTGAAGTAGGTTGGAGAATTGATGGGGGTCCACAGCCTGTAGATTTCTGTGAGTGTGTGTGCGGGGTGGGGGAGCAGGGTGTTTAGGAAGTCCAGATAGGTTGAAAGAGAGAAGGTGGTGGTCAGAGATGGGGAAAGGGCGACAGTTGAACTCAGAAATGGAGCAGAGGTTGGAAAAGACAAGGTCAATAGCGTGACCATCGCGGTGGGTAGGGAGGAGGGAGGATTGTGTGAGTCCAAGGGAGGACGTGAGTGAAAGAAGTTTGGAGGCAGCAGGGGCGGAAGGATCGTCAATGGAATGTTGAAGTCCCCGAGAACTAGGCATGGAAGATTAGAAGACAGAAAGTGAGAGAGCCAGGTAGCAAAGTGGTCAAAGAACTGGGAGGTTGGTCCCGGTGGGCGGTAGATGACTGCCACCCTGAGAGCCAGAGGCGAGAACAGGCGGATGCAGTGTGTCTCGAAGGAGGAGAAGGAGAGGGATGGGGGTGGAGGGAGATGCTGGTAGGTGCAGGTGGGAGAGAGCAGGATTCCGACCCCGCCACCATTTCTCTCACCCGGTCTGGGGGTATGACTCAAGTGTAGACCGCCATGTGAGAGAGCAGCAACGGAGGCCGTGTCAGAGGGAGTTAACCAGGTTTCAGTTAAAGCTAGGAGGTTGAAGGAGTTTGAAAGGAAGAGGTCATGGATTGCTGTGAGTTTGTTGCACACAGAGCGAGCGTTCCAGAGGGCGCAGGAGAAAGCGGACAGGCGCTGAGGGATTATGGGGATGAGGTTGCTGGGCTTGCAGGGAGGTGATTTATGTGCGATGGAGATAGGATGAGAGGGAAGTATTGGATGTGTTGTGGGGCCAGGGTTAGGGGATATGTCACCTGCATAGAGTAACAGCAGGAGGGTGAGAAAGAGAAGGTGGGAATGGGATTTGTGGGAGTGATTGGCAGCGCGAGAGTTAGAGGGAGACCATGTTCTGAGGAAACAAAGGAGCTCATGCGAGGCCATCATGTGGGACGAGAGGAGGGAGGGAGAGATGCAGATAGTGTAGGGGTCGGTGGTAGAGGGGCAGGAGTTCCATTTAAGGAGAAAAGTAGAAGTAAAGAGTAGAAGCGTGAGAGAAAGCATGATATAGACGTGCGTTTACCCAGAGTAAAAGTGGGCCTTGCAGTTCCTTCCTCCAGTCCCGCAACTCCAGGAAACAACTCTGTATGTCCACTTAAAAATGCCACTTGCAAATGACACTCAGAGCCTGGCTCAAAGAGCCTGGGATAGTAGTGATATAGGGCGGGCTGATTGCATTCAGGCAGTTAGAAGGTAAACACCTGAAGCTGGATGGGCTGTGTCAATAGGATAGGAGATTCACATGCTAATTAGCAAAGCAAATGGTGGAGAAAAACAAAAATAAATATAAATAAAAAGAAAATACCAATATGCAGGCGATCAGATGATCAGATGAGATGTGGGTGTCTGAATAATGGGTGATAATGTCTTACCAGCAAAAGTATGCAGGCGATCAGATGAGATGTGGGTGACTGTGGATGATGGGTGATAATGTCTACCAGCAAAAGTATGCAGGCGATCAGATGAGATGTGGGTGACTGTGGATGATGGGTGATAATGTCCTACCAGCAAAAGTATGCAGGCGATCAGATGAGATGTGGGTGACTGTGGATGATGGGTGATAATGTCCTACCAGCAAAAGTATGCAGGCGATCAGATGAGATGTGGGGGACTGTGGATGATGGGTGATAATGTCCTACCAGCAAAAGTATGCAGGCGATCAGATGAGATGTGGGTGACTGTGGATGATGGGTGATAATGTCCTACCAGCAAAAGTATGCAGGCGATCAGATGAGATGTGGGTGACTGTGGATGATGGGTGATAATGTCCTACCAGCAAAAGTATGCAGGCGATCAGATGAGATGTGGGTGACTGTGGATGATGGGTGATAATGTCCTACCAGCAAAAGTATGCAGGCGATCAGATGAGATGTGGGTGACTGTGGATGATGGGTGATAATGTCCTACCTGTGGAGAGAGGAGACACAGGACTTAGGGATCGTGATGGCGTAGGGGATCTTGGATGAAGCTCCAGGAAACAACTCTGTATGTCCACTTAAAAATGCCACTTGCATTCTCTCTGCCCTTCTCTCTGCCCTAGGCAAGGGTAAATTGACGCATGTACCATGCCTAGCACACGTCCTAAATCTAGTGGTACAGCGATTCCTAACCAAGTACCCAGGGCTGGCAGAGCTTCTCAGCCAGGCCAGAAAAGTCTGCAGCCACTTCAGACAGTCATTCCCAGCAAGCGTTCGCCTGGCAGAAATTCAAAGATCATTCCACCTTCCCACAAACCGTCTGATCTGTGACATGCCCACCAGGTGGAACTCGACATTAGCAATGCTGCAGCGTCTGCACAAGCAGCAGAGGGCCATCAATTAGTACCTGTGTGAGTATGGCACAAGGACCGGTTCAGGTCAACTTGGTTCCCCCCCCACAGTGGCTGATGATCAAGGATGCATGCACTGTACTGTCACCATTTGAGGAGGCAACGAGGATGGTGAGCAGGGACAGTGCATGCATCAGTGACACAATTCCTTTAGTGTTCCTGCTGGAGCACACTCTGCGGGGAATTATAGATGTGGCTCTAGAGGTAGAGCAGTGGGAGGAAGAAGAGGCCCTCCCTAGCTCTCAAGGCCCCAGTCTTTTCGTAGACAGCATTCCTGCGGGTCCTCAGATCAGACAGGAGGATGAGGAGGAATATTTAAGAAGTTGGGGCATTGAAGGTGGGGATTCCTCAAGGGAGGGTTTTGTGTGCCCAGAAACACAAGGGCTAGTGCGTGGCTGGGAGGAGGAAGTGCATGATACGGTCATCCTCATTGACCAGGAAGACTCGGAAGCTAATGCCACCTCCAACCTATGCTGCATGGGCTCCCTTATAATGCAAAGCCTGCTAAAGGACCCCAGGATTCGTGCTATCAAGGAGAGGGATCATTACTGGTTGGGAACCCTTCTTGATCCACGATACAAGGGTAAAGTTGCAGAGCTCATCCTGCCCGCACAGAGGGAGCACAGGATGAAACAACTTGAGGATGCTCTAAAGCGACACTTGTGTAACACCTTTCCAGGCACTGGTATATTACCAAGTGATGACACAGGTGCTTCTGAGGCTGCAGATGATCTGAGGAATAGTGGTGAAGGCCAGGGCCACTTGACTGATACATTTTTAATTTTTTTTAGTCCACGATGCCCAGAGATGTCAAATGTATGCACCCATTGCCAGCGTCTTCACCATATGGTGCAGGACTACCTAGGGGCAAGGGCATACCTGGATACCTTTCCAGCAGATGATCCACTAGCTTACTGGGTGTTGAGATTGGATCACTGGCCAGAATTTAGCCAATATGCTATGCAGCTACTAAGTTGCTCTTCATCTAGCGTGCTTTCCGAAAGGACGTTCAGTGCCGCTGGAGGTTTTGTCACAGACAAAACAGTGCGTTTGTCCACCGACTCTGTAGACCGGCTGACATTTATCAAAATGAATCAGTCCTGGATCAGCAGTTATCAATCCCCTGATGCTGACGTAACGGAATAGATCAGGAATGTCTTCTGCATTCACAAAACCTCCAGCACTGAACTCTTCCACAATACCACAAAAGGTGTGAATGCACTTGCTGCCATGAAAGGCACAATATTTGGCTGCACTGACGCCTGTGCCAGATTTATATCATTTTAATTTTTTGAACCGCAGGGTCCAACCCTGCACTCTTCCACAATACTACAGAGGGGTTACTGTATGATGGTACTTTCTGGCCTGGCAGTCTGGCACCAAAAGCACAATATCTAGGTGCACTGACGCCTTTACCAGATGCATATCTTTTTAATATAGGACCACAAGGTCCACCCCTGCACTCTTCCACAATACTACAGAGGGGTTACTGTATGATGGCACTTTCTGGCCTGGCAGTCTGGCACCAAAAGCACAATATCTAGGTGCACTGACGCCTTTACCAGATGCATATCTTTTTAATATAGGACCACAAGGTCCACCCCTGCACTCTTCCACAATACTACAGAGGGGTTACTGTATGATGGCACTTTCTGGCCTGGCACCAAAGGCACAATATTTGGGTGCACTGCCACTGACGCCTGTATCAGATTCATATCCTCAGAGGGGTTACTGTGTGACGGCACTTTTGCCGACGCTAAAGGCCCAATTTTAAAGCACCTATTGTTACTTTCATCCAAAGCCTGCATAAGTTTCACAATAATTTAGCCAAAAAATCACGAGACTTTTTCTGTGTCCGAAAATGTCTCCTCTTTTCATGCAGACTGCCGCCCCAAGCAGTTGTTTATGGATAGATTAAAGGAAAACCATTTACCGTCATTTGAAATGTCATTTTTTGTTTTTTACATATTTCTATACATCCGAGAAATCCGCCACTTCACGGGCAGGTTATGGGGAAACTCGAACACGATCCGAACTCAATGTAAGACAATGGGACTCGAACGTTCGATTTTTAGAGTGCCCTCCAAGAGGGCATATATGCAAGATATTTGCCATAAAAGGTGTATGGGGGTCCGGGTAGTGCCCTGGGGGACAGGAAACAAGGACAAAAAGTTTAAAAAAAAATGTTTTTAAAGGAAAAGTGCATTTTCCATGAAATGAAGGTTAAGAATAAAAATGAAAAATTCCTTCAAATATCGTGTCTAGGAGGTCCCCATAACCTGCCCGTGAAGTGGCAGATTTGTAGGATGTTTAAAAACATTTTAAAACAAAAAAATTACATTTCAAATGACGGTAAATGGTTTTCCTTTAATCTATTCATAAACAACTGCTTGGGGCGGCAGCCTGTATGAAAAGAGGAGATGTTTTAGGACATGCAGAACAAGTTTAGTGATTTTTTTGGGCTAAATTATGGTGAAACCTATGCAGGCTTTGGATGAAAGTAACAATAGGTGCTTTAAAATTGGGCCTTTAGTGTAGGCGACCGTAACCTCTCTGTGGTATTGTGGAAGAGTGCAGGGTTGGACCCTGCGGTCAAATATTAAAATGATATGAATCTGGTATAGGCGTCAGTGGCAGTGCCCCCAAATATTTTACCTTTGGTGGCAGCAAGTACCTTCACACCGTAACCCTTTTGTGGTATTGTGGAAGAGTTCAGTGCTGGAGGTTTTGTGAATGCAGAAGACATTCCCGATCTATTCCGTTACGTCAGCATCAGGGGATTGATAACTGCTGATCCAGGACTGATTCATTTTGATAAATGTCAGCCGGTCTACAGAGTCGGTGGACAGACGCACTCTCTTGTCTGTGACAAAACCTCCAGCGGCACTGAACGTCCTTTCAGAAAGCACGCTAGATGAAGGGTAACCTAGTAGATGCACAGCATATTGGCTAAATTCTGGCCAGTGATCCAATCTCAACACCCAGTAAGCCAGTGGATCATCTGCTGTAAAGGTATCCAGGTCTGCCCTTGCCCCTAGGTAGTCCTGCACCATACGGTGAAGACGCTGGCAATGGGTGCCTACCTTTGATGTCCCTGGGCGTCGTGGACTAAAACAATTTAAAAAGGCATCAGTCAAGTGGCCCCAGCCTTCACCGCTCTTCCTCTGATCATCCGCAGCCTCAGAAGCACCTGTGTCATCACTTGGTAACCTACCAGTGCCTGGAAAGGTGTTACACAAGTGTCGCTTTAAAGCGTCCTCAAGTTGTTTCATCCTGTGCTCCCTCTGTGCGGGCAGGATGAGCTCTGCAACTTTACCCTTGTATCGTGGAACAAGAAGGCTTGCCAACCAGTAATGATCCCTCTCCTTGATAGCACGAATCTTGGGGTCCTTTAGCAGGCTTTGCAGGATAAGGGAGTCCATGCAGCGTAGGTTGGAGGTGGCATTAGCTTCCGAGTCTTCATGGTCAATTAGGATGACCACATCGTGCACTTCCTCCTCCCAGCCACGTACTAGTCCTTGGGTTTGTGGGCACACAAAACCCTCCCTTGAGGAATCCCCACCTTCAATGCCCCAACTTCTTAAATATTCCTCCTCCTCCTCATCCTCCTCCTGTCTGATCTGAGGACCCACAGGAATGCTGTCTGTGGAAAGACTGGGGCCTTGAGAGCTAGGGAAGGCCTCTTCTTCCTCCCACTGCTCTGCCTCTAGAGCCACATCTATAATTCCCCACAGAGTGTGCTCCAGCAGGAACACTAAAGGAATTGTGTCACTGATGCATGCACTGTCCCTGCTCACCATCCTTGTTGCCTCCTCAAATGGTGACAGTACAGTGCATGCATCCTTGATCATCAGCCACTGCGGGGGGGCCAAGTTGACCTGAACCGGTCCTTGTGCCATACTCACACAGGTACTCATTGATGGCCCTCTGCTGCTTGTCCAGACGCTGCAGCATTGCTCATGTCGAGTTCCACCTGGTGGGCATGGCACAGATCAGACGGTTTGTGGGAAGGTGGAATTCTCTTAGAATTTCTGCCAGGCGAAAACTTGCTGGGAATGACCGTCTGAAGGGGCTGCAGACTTTTCTGGCCTGGCTGAGAAGCTCTGCCAGCCCTTGGTACCTGGTTAGGAAATGCTGTACCACTAGATTTAGGACGTGTGCTAGGCATGGTATATGCGTCAATTTACTCTTGCGTAGGGTGGAGAGAAGGTTGCTGCCATTATCACAGACGACCATTCCCAGCTGCAGCTGGCGTGGTGTTAAACATCTCTGTGCCTGCCCCTGCAGAGATGACAGAATTTCTGGCCCGATGTGGCTCCTGTCCCCTAAACAAACCAGCTCAAGCACAGTATTGCATCTTGTTGCTTGAGCCATTGCTTAGCCCCGCCACGCATTGTTTTACCTGCCACTTTGCCAGAAACATTGAAGGAAGAGGTGGAGGAGCAGACAGACCTCATATAAGCAGCTTTCTGGAGGCGTGGTGGATGAGCAAGCTCCAGCACAGAGCCCCGTCCTGGATCCCTCCCAGCAGCAAGCAGAGTTACCCAGTGTGCCGTGAAGGAAATGTAACGGCCCGGTCAATGCTTGCTGGATCACGTGTCTAAAGTAATGTGCACCTTGCTGCTGACTGCCTTTCCCAATGACTCCATAACATTGTCTTCCACGTGCTTTTGATAGTGCTGGAATGGCCTTCCATGAAAAGAAATGGTGTTTTGGAACCTGCCACTGTGGTACAGCACATTCGGCAAATTCACGGAAGGAAGCCGAGTCCACCAGCTGGAAAGGCAGCAGCTGCAATGCGAGTAATTTTGCTAAGCTGGCATTTTTTAGACGCTGTGCTTGGGGATGGTTGGGACTATATTTTTTCTTACGCTGCAGCAGCTGGGGCAGCGTAATCTGACTGCGTAAATCTTCAGCTGATGGGATGCTGTCACATTCTGAGGAAGGACCTGGTACACCCATTACTGTAGCATCATCCCTGTCAGTGGAGGTTGTAGGCAATGACATGGCAGGACATATAGTGGGGGTAGAGACAGATGAGGAGGAGGAGGACCTATGCAAAGTGTTGTGCCAACGGGATGCATGGCAGGTGGTCATATGTCGCCTCATGCAGGTGGTACCTAAGTGTGGGATGTCTTTCCCACGCTTGATCCTCTTCTGACATAGATTACAAATAGCAACGGTGCAGATTGCTGCACATTTCTTAAAGAACTGCCAGACAGCAGACTTCCTGTACATGTGCTTTGAGACAACAATGCTCTGCACCTGAGCAGCTGTGACTTCTGATGCCTTGGACTGGCTACGGTTGCTCATAGAGGACGTTGTGCCTCGTGTTTGTTGTGCTTCCTCCTCACTTGACTCCTCTGTTCGATCAGGCACCCAGGTGGAGTCAGTGACCTCATCATTGTCATCAACCCCGATATCCTCGTCACTGGAGCCAACTTGGCAGTATGCTGCAGCTGCTGGGGCAACATGAGTGCCAGTTATTTGTGTGTCACTGGCACCCCCTTCCTCTAGGTTGATTATACTCCCTTCCTCAACCTCAGAGTTTGAATCAGAGTACTGTAGTTGATGCACATCCTCAAGCAGCATGTCACTGTCATTGTAGTCAAACAATTCAGCTGACTCCTCTGTGTGTGATAGTGAGGCTACGGTAGGAGTAGCTGTGGACATGGAGGCTCAATTAGATGTTTTGGCAGCTGAGGTAGACTGTAAACCACTACAAGCCTGGCTGGCAGAGGAATCGGAGGATGAGGATAGCCTGGTTAGCTAATCCTGCAAATCCTCTGTATGTTGCTTCTGCTTAAGACGGCCAGCACCAGTTAGAAAGGACAAGAGTGCCCCTGCAGAGGATGCACCACGTCCACGACGACCAGGGGCACTGCCTTCCGACGAAGAGGCTGCTTGCCCTCTTATCTGTGTCTGGGAGCATCTGCCTGTCCTTTTTGGTCTTTCTGACATGGTGAGTGACATATAGATTAAAGATATACAGAAGTCTGATTCAACTCTGGTATAAAGATTGGAGATATGCAGAACTCCGATTCAACTCTGGTATATAGATTAAAGATATTCAGAACTCTGATATAAGTCAGCGATTTTACTGATATTTTCCCTGCAACGCTGCCAATGTCCTCTACTCTCTCTCTCTGATTCACTTCCTCTCCTACAGGCTGCAACACCCTGATAGCTGGCAAGTAGGGATGAGCCGAACACCCCCGTGTTCGGTTCGCATTCGAACTCGAACAATTTCAAAAGTTCGAGTTCGAACTCGAACCAAACTCAATGCAAGTCAATGGGACTCAAAAGTTCGATTTTTAGAGTGCCCTGGAAGAGGGCATATATGCAAGATATTTGCCATAAAATGTGTATGGGGGTCCGGGTAGTGCCCTGGGGGACAGGAAACAAGGACAAAAAGTTTTAAAAAAGATGTTTTTAAAGGAACAGTGAGTTTTCCATAAAATAAGGGTTAAAAATAAAAACGAAAAATTCCTTCAAATATCGTGCCTAGGAGGTCCCCATAACCTGCATGTGAAGTGGCGGATTTGTAGGATGTATAGAAATATTGCCATCAGAGACCCACACACGACACCTAGCCACCCACAAGGGGTTAAAATGCATAGGGACTGGCTACTATCCTGTTAGATGAGGGAATGTATTATATGTATAAAGCAAGGTATATATGACAATGGATAGTCAGAGACTCTAGGGACTCAGCTTGTACGCTTTATGATAGACATTTTCACATTGTTTTGTGTTACTAATGCAGAAGCAGCAAGCCCTTCCACCACGCTTGCACCAAAACTATAGATCTAACACAATAATAATTGTATGCTCACATAGGCCCTTCGGGAGAGGTACATGACATACAAATACTGGAATATTACGCTTAAATCTAAGGATTGTGATAAAGATTTTATTAAGCCCTTGATGACAAATGACGTAACATCTACATCATTAATGATTGGCTTTACAGAGCCCTGGTCCTTAAGGGGTTAAACAGCATATCAGAGGAAAGGTAGTAGAAATGAACACTTCTTAGAATTCAGAAGCACAGTGGTCATACATGTGCAGGAGCCACATCCAGTCTGCAGGCAATGTATCAAATTCATGAGACCAGAGGGTTGTGGTAAATGGAGTTTATTCGGCGCAAGGTCTTGTTACCAGTGGGGTACCTCAGGGGTCAGTACTTGGACCCATTCTCTTTAATATTTTTATTAGTGATATTGCAGAAGGTATTAATGGAAAAGTATGTCTTTTTGCTGATGACACAAAGATTTGCAACAGGGTTGACGTTCCTGGAGGGATCAGCCAAATGACAAATGATTTAGGTAAACTAAAAAAATGGTGGGAGCTGTGGCAATTGAGTTTTAATGTGGATAAGTGCAAGATAATGCACCTGGGACGTAAAAAACCCAAGGGCTGAATATAGAATATTTGATACAGTCCTAACCTCAACATCTGAGGAAAGGGATTTAGGGGTTATTATTTCAGAGGATCTAAAGGTAAGTAGTCAATGTAATAGAGCAGCAGGAAATGCTAGCAGAATGCTTGGTTGTGTAGGGAGAGGTATTAGCAGTAGGAAAAGGGAAGTGCTCATGCCACTGTACAAAGCACTGGTGAGACCTCACTTGGAGTACTGTGTGCAGTACTGGAGACCGTATCTCCAGAAGGATATAGACATCTTAGAGAGAGTTCAGAGAAGGGCTACTAAAATGGTGTACGGCTTGAAGGAGAAAAGTTACCAGGAAAGGCTTAATGATCTTAACATGTACAGCTTGGAAAAAAGACGAGACAGAGGAGATATGATAGAAACATTTAAATACGTAAAGGGAATCCACAAGGTAGAGGAAGGGAGTATATTTAAAAGGAAACAAAGTAGCAAAACAAGAGGACATAGTCTTAGATTAGAGGGGCAAAGGTTTAAAAGTAACATCAGAAAGCATTATTTTACTGAGAGGGTGGTGGATACATGGAACAGCCTTCCAGTTGAAGTGGTAGAGGCTAAAACAATAATTGAATTTAAGCAGGCATGGGATAGGCATAAGGCTATCCTAAACAAAAGATAAATCCAGGTAAAGTATCCATGTAATTGGGCAGACTAGATGGGCCGAAAGGTTCTTATCTGCCGACATTTTTCTATGTTTCTATGTTTCTAATTAACACCTGTTGTTTATGCCGTTTGAGAGCCCTTGTAAGCTAGAAAATCCACATCACCCATTGCAGCATTTTAAAGATGAAACACACAGGCGGTGCAAAAAATCCTATGCAAGTCTCATGCACAGTATGCCAGAGGTCTCAAACTCACGGCCCCCCAACATGATTTGGACTACAAGTCCCAGGATGATTTCAATGCAATACATGGCGAGGGAATCCTGGGAGTTGTAGTTCAAAAACTTCAGGGGCACCAGAGTTTGAGACTAGAGCCCTGCTGCGAGCACATGTCATTTAGGGGTGAGAATCTTTGCACCTAGCATTAGGCATGCTTTCCTTGTAAACTACAAAATCCACATCACCCATTGCAGCATTTTAACCCCTTAAGGACCGAGGACGTACCATGTACGTCATTGCAGCGGGTCTCTCTTAGACCCGCTGACGTACATGGTACGTCCTGCCGTTTTTTGAGCGCTGGAAGTGATCGGATCGCTTCCAGCAGCTCAAACGCCATTGCAGGCTGCCTGGGAGTCCAGGCAGCCGTGCAATGGCGTTTAGAAGTGCCGGGGCACCATGTGATCGCTCCCCGGGAGCGATCAACATCCGGTTTCACCGGAGAGGTGCCCGGCACTTCTAGAGAGCGCTGGAAGCGATCAGATCGCTTCCAGCTGCTCTGAGTATATTACAAGGATGCCTCGACATCGAGGCATCCTTGCAATATGCTTACCTGCCCGCGTCGTCCGTGATCGCTCCCCCGAGCGATCACTTCCGTAGCGGCAGGAAGTACTGAGTGCCACGAGGTATCGTGGCACTCAGTACAAAACGATCACATCAGTGATCAGGTGCTCTGCTGGGTGCCTCGGGGATCAAGGCACCCAGCAGAGTAAAAAAAAGTGTAAAAAAAAAGTGAAAAAAAAGTAAAATAAAAAGTAAAATAAAAATAAATAAAATAAACTGACGGTTAGGGGTAGGGTTAGGGTTAGGGTTAGGGTTAGGGTTAGGGTTAGGGTTAGGGGTAGGGTTAGGGTTAGGGGTAGGGTTAGGGGTAGGGTTAGGGTTAGGGTTAGGGGTAGGGGTAGGGTTAGGGGTAGGGTTAGGGGTAGGGTTAGGGGTAGGGTTAGGGTTAGGGGTAGGGGTAGGGTTAGGGCTAGGGTTAGGGTTCTAAGGGCAGGGTCATCTTGGGGCTGAGTGGGATGTTCCTAGCCTGCCTCAGAGAGGCAGGCTAGCAACATCCAATCAGAAGTTAGAAAAAATCAAAATAAAATTTCTAATTTGTCAGGTCAGGTCAATATTTTGTAAATATTGGCTCTGACTTCTGTGATTCTCCCTCCCTCTCCTCACTTGTGTTTTGCTGAGCGAGAGAGAGAGATCAGATTTGACAGGTTAGAGATTTTAGTGAGATTTAGTGAGATTAGAAAAATTGAGGCAGATTTAGAGAGATTTTAGGAGATTTAGAAGAATTGAGGCAGGTTTAGAGGGATTTAGAGAGATTTAGGTGTTTATTTGTATTTTCTTGTGAAACCCAACGGTTCTTCTAAGAACCAACAATCCGCTTATATAGATATAATAATTATAAAATTTTATAATCTATTATATATAATGTCTGAGAGGGTGTACAGCGCCGAGGAGGCATATGCCATCCTGGCGTCAGAATCTGAGGCATCTGCGTCAGACTCAGACCCTCATTTCGACCCCGCTAACTGCTCAGAGACGTCGCTAGATACATTATCTACGCTGGCTGATGTATCTAGTGATGTTTCTGATGCAGATCCTGGGTCACCACCTGCCAGCAGGAGACGCACAGCTCCAGCTGAGGAGTGGGTAGTGCCTCATCGCCAGAGGCCAGATATCCCTCCTTTCACGGCAAATCCTGGCATCATTATTGATGTTGCAGGATTTACCGCCACACAGTTTTTGCAGGTGTTTATGGGGGATGATTTGTTGGGCCACATCGTGGCCCAATCAAATCTGTATGCCCATCAGCATTGTGCTGCGAAGCCAGACTCCTACTTGGCAAGGCAGCAATGGACCCCGCTAGATGTGCCAGAATTTCTGAAATTCTGGGCACTTACTATGCTGAGGGCATCATAAAGAAGCCTCAATTCGCTCCTACTGGAGCAGTAGCCCCATCTGCTCTACCCCCATTTACCCCCAATCAATGTCACGTAGAAGGTATGAAAACATTTTGCGTTTCATGCACTTCAGTGACAACAGCCTGTGCCCCCCTAGAGAGCATCCCCAGTTTGACAGGCACCAGACTTTTACATTTTATTCGTACATTTTTATGTTCTACAATTGGTGCTGTATTTTGCCAAAATCTTTGCACACCTATGCATGGGGGGCATGGGTGTACTCAGGAGATCTTGCAGAAAACAACCTGGAGAGTTTTCATGCAGTAACAAACAACAGTGTCTCCTAAATCACAGTCCAAAACTACTGTGGGCGTAAAAATCTGAAAATTGAAAAATTACACCACACACCTTCTCAAATGTTTTTGGGCTACAACCGTTGCATCCATGGCATCAAAGCACTCCATATGCAATACCTTGGGTGCCAACATAACAAATATAAACAATTTTCTGGCAATAATTCAAACTGGGGTATGCGGTAGACACAAAACCAAAGATAGGCCTAGTTGAAGAAATAATCTCAATTTCAACTCCAATGACAAAGTCATAAAAATTGTATTTGAACCTCCCAAAGTCCTGGCAAACCTATGCATGGGGGGCATGGGTGTACTCAGGAGACCTTGCAGAAAACAACCTGGAGAGTTTTCATGCAGTAACAAACAACAGTGTCTCCTAAATCACAGTCCAAAACTGATGTGGGTGTGAAAATGAAAAAATGACCACCAAACTGTATCCAATTTGTTTGGAGCAAACGGATGCATCCATAGCATAAAAACACTCCATTTACAATACTTTGGGGTGTTAGCTTACCAAATATATGCACGTTCATAAAACTGGGGTATGTAAAAAGGCCCCTAAAAAGAAGATAAGCAAAGAAGATACTGTATGTCAAATTAGAAAATTGACAAGCACATGTCAAAGATTGGCGTAGCACCCCAAAACAACAGAACAAATCTATATATGGGTGGTATCAATTTACTCAGAAGATGTTGCTGAACATCTTTTGGGGTGTTTTTTGGCAGTAACCCATAACTGGATTTGACAATTCATGCCTAAAGTACAATGTGTGTGAAAAAATAACACAAAAAGTGACTACCTGAAAGTTTGACATAGAGCTAGTGCATGGAAAGTGTTAAAATACAACTCTTTGAAGCACCCTAGGGTGTGCCCTTTCTAAAAATATATGGTTTGATGGGGTAAATTACTTTGGCCGGCTTCAAAAATGTCCCAAATAGGACATGGGTGCATGATGACGAAATGTGAAAATTCCAAGTTGGAAAACTGAAATGCGCACCCCCCAAATAAGGCCTATTAGCCCCCAAATGACCCGACATACCTATACATGGGTGGTATCAATTTACTCAGAAGATGTTGCTGAACATATTTTGGGGTGTTTTTTGGCAGTAACCCATAACTGGATTTGACAATTCATGCCTAAAGTACAATGTGTGTGAAAAAATAACACAAAAAGTGACTACCTGAAAGTTTGACATAGAGCTAGTGCATGGAAAGTGTTAAAATACAACTCTTTGAAGCACCCTAGGGTGTGCCCTTTCTAAAAATATATGGTTTGATGGGGGTAAATTACTTTGGCCGGCTTCAAAAATGTCCCAAATAGGACATGGGTGCATGATGACGAAATGTGAAAATTCCAAGTTGGAAAACTGAAATGCGCACCCCCCAAATAAGGCCTATTAGCCCCCAAATGACCCGACATACCTATACATGGGTGGTATCAATTTACTCAGAAGATGTTGCTGAACATATTTTGGGGTGTTTTTTGGCAGTAACCCATAACTGGATTTGACAATTCATGCCTAAAGTACAATGTGTGTAAAAAAATAACACAAAAAGTGACTACCTGAAAGTTTGACATAGAGCTAGTGCATGGAAAGTGTTAAAATACAACTCTTTGAAGCACCCCAGGGTGTGCCCTTTCTAAAAATATATGGTTTGATGGGGTAAATTACTTTGGCCGGCTTCAAAAATGTCCCAAATAGGACATGGGTGCATGATGACGAAATGTGAAAATTCCAAGTTGGAAAACTGAAATGCGCACACCCCAAATAAGGCCTTTTAGCCCCCAAATGACCCGACATACCTATACTTGGGTGGTATCAATTTACTCAGAAGATGTTGCTGAAATATTTTGGGGTGCTTTTTGGCAGTAAACCTTAAAGTTCACAGTACATGTATTCTTAAATTGCGTTCAAAAAAAAAAAATCACCCAATTTTTTTTTTTTCTCAAACTTTGGCATAGATTTGTGGTAAAATGGTTTGCATGGAAAGAGTCAAAATACCCCAAGTTTAATACCTTGATTTGTGTACTTTAAAAAAATATGTATATGTGGAGGGTTATTCAGGAATTAGTGACAGATATCAGTGTTACAATGTCACTATCACTAGTTTTGAAAATAAACTCTTTGGAAATGGCAAAGTGCTACTTGCACTTATTGTTGCATATAATAAGAAAAAAAGCGAGGAATATGTAAACATTGGGTATTGCTAAACTCAGTACTAAATTTAGAAACTACTAAAGAATTAATTTTTTTGACGGTTGTTGATACATAAGAAATTTTGGGGGTCAAAGTTCGAAAAAGTGGTGTTTTTCAATTTTTGTGTCATATTTCACAATATTTTTTATAGTAAATTATATGAAATGATGAAAAAAATGGTATCTTTATAAAGTCCATTTAGTGATGAGAAAAACAGTGTAAAATATGTGTGGGTTACATAAACGAGTAAGAGGAAAATTTGACGTAAACACTAAGAGCGCAGAAACGTAAAAACAGCAGCGGTCACGAACGGACGGATTTGTGTAAAACCGCCCGGTCACTAAGGGGTTAAACATGAAACACACAGGCGGCGCAAAACATCCTATGCAAGCCTCATGCACTCGAAGCACATGTAATTTTGAGGTGGGAAAGTTTCAGAAAAATGTACACGTGTGCAAATATTTTAAATACAGCCAGAATAATTTTATGACAGTCACATTTGTCTGACAAACATTTTGCTGAACTGTTGTAGAACTCACTGATACACACTGATAACAAGCTGTGCCAAGACAGATTCTAATTTGCTGAACTGTGGTAGAACTCACTCATACACACTGTCCCTGATAGCCTGGCAGTGCCAACACAGATTCTAATTCCCAGAAATCTCCTACAACTCACTGAAACACACTGTCCCTGATAGCCTGGCAGTGCCAACACAGATTCTAATTCCCAGAAATCTCCTACAACGTCACTGATACACCCTGACAGAACAATCTCCTCTCCTCTCTGATTCACTCCTGCAAACACAAGCGCTGGGGCTGCAGGCAGGGAAGCCTTATATAGTGTGCTGCGGGACTTAGCTCTGTGAGCCCATGATTGGGCAAAATTTGCCCAATCAGGACTCTGAGCCGTGATTGCAATAGTCTTGCACCTGTCTTGGCTGTAGCCAATTACAAGCTTAAGGCCAGTGAAAAAGTGCACTGTGGTCCATTGTGGTGCATTGTGAGTGAACATGCGGCGAACACGCGGAAATGTTCGGAGTTCGAACGGGCGATGTTCGAATCGAACTCCGAACAGATCCGAACCGAACGCTCATCCCTTCCCTACTAGCCACACAGTGTCACACATGCACATACACACAAATCCAATTACATCCAAGCAGTGTCACACATCCACATACGCACCCATCCAGGGTGTCACACCTCTGCATACCTACATACGCACACAAACACAAATATCCAGTGCCACACATACACACAGTGCCACACATCAACATACAAACACATCCATACACAGTTTCACATTATTATTTTGAATTTACTTATCCATAAACTCAAATGCTGGGCCTCTGCAGTTGCTGGCCCAACCTTTAGAGGGCCCCGAGCAGTGAGTGCAGGTATCAGGCTGGCCTAGATTGTGCATGAATACATCACAAGGCACCAGAGACTGGGTGAACAGACCTTGAGGAACCGGCCGCCACCTGGCTGCTGAAGGCCTCAGCCAATCGTCTGCTCAAGGCTTCAGACGATCGGCTGCTCAAGGCCTCAGTCGATCGGCTGCTCAAGGCCTCAGTCGAACGGCTGCTCAAGGACTCAGTCGATCGGCAGCTCAAGGCCTCAGTCGATCGGCAGCTCAAGGCCTCAGTCGATCGGCAGCTCAATGCCTCAGTCGATCGGCTGCTCAATGCCTCAGTCAATCGGCTGCTCAATGCCTCAGTCGATCGGCTGCTCAATGCCTCAGTCGATCGGCTGCTCAAGGCATCAGTCGATCGGTTGGTAGAGGTCCCAGACGAGCGAATGCTGGAGGCCCCCGGGCCGATCGGCTGCTGCAGGCTAAGAGGCCCTGGCCGATCAGCAGCTGCAGGCCCCGGCTATTTGACTGCGGGAGACCACTAACAGGATTTGTGCAGCATACAGTCACGCTGCGCTCTTTCTGTCTGGATCCGGCAGCTGCCTTGGCCCTCGCGGTGTGTGGCAGGCCTGCCGCAATACGTCTCCGGCTGTGGGTCAATTTTCAAGAAGGGGCCTGGAGCTGCCGCTCAATCTGGCCCTGCACCCACCTACTTTAACAGCAGTAGGTGATGTGGGAGAGGCTGAACCGGATGGACGCATGTCTTTTTTCAGCCTATGTAACTATGTAACTATATGTATCTGTGAACCAAAACAGATAGCTTACACATTATCGACTTTTCAAGCACAGCATTCATAATGGTTTTGTAATCACACTGCCTACTATGTAATGCTGGGACAACATGGTCACCATAAGCAATGGATTAACCTCTTAATGCTAATCCATTGATTGCACAACTGTATATTTAGCTCATTTTGACCTTTTCTGGTCATCCCATTTAAACGTAATTGGATTTCATGTTTTATTGCAGAACCCCTCACAAATTTATAGCATTATTTTTTACAACAGATCCAAAATATATCAGCACCGTATGTTATATTTCAAATTATAAGGATACATATAAAATGTAAAAATATGTACACTTTGATTGTAATAATTTATGACTTGTAAATTTAAATTTCCACATTTCTACCATTCATGCATTTGTGGCTATGCAAATTACATATTTTTTATTATTTATTAAGCGCCAACACATTCCGCAGTGCTGTACAAGGTGCAATGGGTAAAGACAGGACAATTCTACAATACATACAGGAGGCAGGTCAGTATTCCTGCCTGCAGATACAGGAGGACATGAGGGCCCTATTCCCTTGGGAATTTACAATCTACTGTGGATGGGTGAGGGGATTAGAAACAAGAGGGAGGGACTGCAGTAACGAGTTAATGCAGGGAGAGATGAGGACTGTCTTTGGGTCGGTAGGATGTCTTGTTACGGAGTCAGGTGGTAGGCTTCCCTAAACAGAAGGTTCTTTAGGGAGCGTTTAAATGAAGCCAGATTTGGGGACAGTCTGATATTGCGAGGAAGCGCATTCCATAGGGTCGGCACCGTGCGAGAAAAGTCCTGCAATCTGGCATGTAGAGGTAATGATGGAGGATGCCAGGCGCAGATTATTGTTGGATCTTAGGTATCGGGCTAGGGTGTATTTTGTGATTAGTGAGGAGCGACGTTAGTGAGGGTTTTGTAGGTCAGGGTGAGTAGTTTGAATTTGATTCTGCTGTGGATGGGGAGCCAGTGCAGGGATTCACAGAGCAGAGCAGCAGAGACAGAGCGACGGGTGAGATGGATAAGCCGGGCTGATGTGTTTAGGATGGACTGTTGGGGGGAGAGTTGAGATAGGAAGGCCAGTCATAGGGTTGTTGCAGTAGTCCAGGCGGGAGATAACAAGCTAGAGGATTGCTTGGTGGTGTTGGCAGTCAGGAATGGGCAGATATTGGCAATATTGCAGAGGTGATTGCGGCAAGATGAAGCAAGTGATTGGATGTAGGGGCTGAAGGAAAGACTGGAGTCAAGAGTCACTCCGAGGCAATGGACTTGGGCAGAAGGAAGGATAGTGACACCGTCAATAATTATAGAGAAGTCAGAAATTAGAGTAGAATTAGAGGGGGGAATTAGAAGGAGCTCGGTCTTGGACATGTTGATCGTCAGGTAGTGAGCGGCCATCCAGGCAGAGATCCCAGTTATATCGTACTCCTTTTGAAATAAATAGAAATGTTTAACATGTTATTGCATTGTTCAATCTAAATAATCAACTTTTACCATAATATACAAAATAATTTTTGGAGAACATTTGCACATTTCATTTCATGCACTAAATGAACATTGCACAATATGACCCACCGCTCCTCTGCAGAGTGAATTTCAGTGTTGCAGAGTTTGCTGTAGAAAACATTGTTTGTACTTGCTAGGATTCCTAACGCTAATTACATCCCACTATAGTTAACTGGAAAGTTAACCACACCTAGGACCTGGTGCTAACTGATTTTGCGGAATCAGTCAGCACTAGCTAAAAAAGAGCCCAAAAAAACAGATACTCACCTCTCATCCTGCGGCGAGAACTGCAGCTCGATCTGTTTCTTCTTGCCAGCAGGAGAGGAGAGAGACTGGAGGGAAAAAGTCCCCCAGTCTCCCTCTGCGAATCACTCTGCCGATCTGCCGTATCTCACGAGACGAGATCCTGCAGGTCATGTGACCGGCAGTGGAGTCCTATGGACTCCATGGAGTGGATGTTCGTGACAGTGCTTAGTGCTGCCTCGAGCATCCTGAGGCTTAGCGCTGCGTTACGGGAAGACTGCTGGATTAGCGCCTGCACCGTAATATCATGCTAAAACGGGGACGCTAAGGAGAAACCTGCAGGTGCAGGTTTTCCTCCTCAGCATCCCATTTTTAGCATGAAGAATGTAATATAGCCCAGTGGGGGGGGGGCAGTTTACAGAACAAAGATCACACAATGGCCGCACCCAGTGACACAGAGTAAAAATATTTACTTAACTAAACATATATGAGAAAAACAAAGCACATGGAAGATATCAGCAGCCAGGGGCAGACTGACAACGAATGGGTCCCCCGGGCAATGGGGGGGGGATCCCCATGACACTCCAAGCACATCTCTACAATGTAGGGGCAGGAAGGCAGACTGATGTGGCCCTAATATGGGCTCCTCCCCCATACGGGCACACGGGCTGTGCCCGATTGCACAATGGGTCAGTCCGTCCCTGTCCGCAACATCAAATAAACAAAATAAGAACATTTCCTTTTTTGGTGGTAGTGGTCCTTTAAGAATTTGCAATTCAAATTCTAGGTGTGCACAAGTGATTACATGTTTATGTTTCTTTTTTTCCCATAGTCACGTTTGGTATGATTGAAAATGATTAACTTTTCAATGATCCTTCCAATGACTTTCTAGGACTTATAGAGGTGGAGATACCTGTCCACTTACTAATTATATCCAGCATTGTTGGAGTTAAGTGTGGTTACAGATATCATGGTGACTCCTGTGATTCCCTTGCCACAGCCGCACACAGACCGCAGGCTGATGAGCTCAAGGAACTGATGGAAATCACCACACGAATGAAGGGAGGGTATCTATGTATCTATGTACAGTATGTATGTATGGTAGACAACACGTCAGACACATCATATAAACACAGAAGAGACATCTGAGGAATGAGGATATGTCCCACATGTTATCTGCACTGAAGAGGTTAACATTTTACCTTTTTTTATTATTTTTTACAGCAACAGTGTATAAGGATTCGTCGTCAGTCCGTCTTCGTCCTTGTTGAGTTCATTTGTTTGTTTTTTTTCTTATTAACATTTTAGTTTTGTTATTGAACATTGGTGATCATTTGAAAAGTCGTTAAATAAGTCGATTTCCCAAAGAACATGAAACAAAACATGAAACTCCTTTAATAGTTTATTTATTTTCTGTTAAAGTGTGGTTCCAATCTCTGACGCCAGTGTGGTTATCGCTATCTCTTCACCTCACCGAAGTGATTCTTTGGATGCTGTGAAATACTGCATTAACACATTAAAAGCGACTGTGCCTATATGGAAAAAGGTAACCAACCAGTGCTAATTTATTGAATTTTATGTTTTTATTTGTGAATAAGCATTTTTATTTTAATAAGTGGAAACCTATTCATTAACAGGACTATACACTGGACACGAGGTCACCCATTTAGACTGGACGAAAGGAAATTCAGCCTAAAGCATAGGAAGGGTTACTTTACAATGAGAACAATAAAGTTGTGGTATTCTCTGCCTGTTGAGGTGGTTGGGTCAGAGACTGTACAGACTTTTAAACAATGACTGGATGACTTCCTGCAAAAATATAATATTTAGGGTTATAATATTTAATATATGGGTAAAAACTGTTTGATCCAAGAAGAAATCTGACGCCATTCTGGGGTCAAAAAGTTTTTTCCCTGTTTGTTGCATATTGGCGAGCGCTTCAGACTGGGGGCCCTATTACATTCTTCGCGCAAACGTTAACATTTGCGCAAAAACGCATTAACGCGAGGGGCAAAACCCTTTGCGCTGAACGTCGTATTACAATGTCCGTGCAAAAAATGCGCGTTAATGTCTACCGCGGGTGAATCTGCGCGAACCCTTTGCAAGCTTAATGTACTTCGCGTGTCCATATTTAACATTGTGAGCGCAAATGCGTTTGTGCGCTGGTACTCGGATGGTATTACAATCTATGCGCAGAACTTAACGCACAGCGTTTGCGCGCATAATTTTAACGTCTTTTAAAAGCTGGTGGTAACAGCAAATCTGAACGTCCTGGCTGAAACCAAATACACCAACCCAAAAAAAAATATACAGCAAAGCATAGTTACACATTCTACACATACCCAAACAATAAAATTTAGAGGTTGTGCGTGTTATTATTGCTGCAGCATATATACTCAGATTGATTTTGACAGGCGCAAAAACTGAACGTGAGACAATTGTGGTTCTTAATTCTGATTGGCTAAATCGCGTGAAAAAAACAGTCCGCACACTGATTTCTGCGCGCAACGTTCCAGCGCGTTTTTGCGCTTGCGTTTTACACGCGTTATTTTTTGACGGATGAAAAAATGCATGAGGATTGTAATAGCAGCGTTGTCTTACGCCGTTAACGTTTATCGCTTCGCGCAAAAATTCACGCGTTCTGCGTGCGTTTTTGCGTGAAGAATGTAATGGAGCCCTGGGTTTTTTGCCTTCTTTTGGATCAACAGCAGTAGGTAATGTGTGAAAGGCTGAACCCAATGGGCGCATGTCTTTTTTTTCGGCCTATGTTAAGTGTGATTATAAATTGTCCAGGTGGTCCAATATAAGAAAGTGCTGTAACGTATCGTGTGAAGATGGCTATAATATTATTTATTTATTTATTTTTGTCTGATGTAACCTGATTTTTGTTTATTTTGTTGATTGCTACAGGAGGTTTATGAAGAAGAAAGCTACTCGTGGAAAGAGAATAAGGAATGTTTTTGGAGAAAACCGGATGAGTGTCAATCGATCCCAAAATAACTTCCCCCTTGTGGTTCCTCTTGCATTCACACAAACGTTTCCTCGGGAGATAGCCGTGAGAATCGTCTTTCAGCAGCATCCTGTGTCCTCCTCTCCCAGCAAACCAAACAGTCTTTGTTCTAGATTCGTACGGGTCATGCTAGATTTTTGACATTTGAATTAATAATACACACGCACAGTGAATGAACGTATTTTTATGATGTAGATTCCTCTGTGAGCAAAGTACTGAAGAATGTCTGTGTACATTTTAATGTGAATCCGTTTTGTACGATGACAATAAAGAACTTTATCCTTTACATTAACCTTTGAGCTCGTCCGCCAGGCTTCTATGACATAAACTGAAATCCACAAGTTTTCTTTAATATCATCTGAAAAGAAAGCAAAACCTAAAGTCCCGTAATTCAACACAGATTGATATTAAAGAGCTATTTGAGCCTGAAATATTGATTTAGAGTTTTTGGTCAAAGGGGAAAATGATAAAATGGAAAAGTGTATATAATGAATTAACCTATATATATAAACTTCAACGGAAGAGGCACGCACTGAAGGCTTGCTTATAAAATGCCCATTATATTTTTATTCCATCTTAAGTGAAAAAAGACAAGTCAACGTTTCAGTCCTCTTCTGGACTTTTATCAAGACAAAAAAATGTTGTACTGTTTATAAGCAAGATTTCAGTGTGTGCCTCTTACTTTGGAGTTTGTATCTACAATATATTGGCTTCACCAGAACAGATAAACGCTGCCTTACTATAGAGCACGGGCTATTGGATATATACAGTGGCAAGAAAAAGTATGTGAACCCTTTGGGATTACGTGGAGTTTTGCATGAATTGGTCATAAAATGTGCTCTGATCTTCATCTAAGTCACAACAATTTGAAAAACACAGTCTGCTTAAAATAATACAACACAAACATTATATGTTTTCATGTTTTTATTGAACAGAACATGTAAACAGTCACAGTGCAGGGTGGAAAAAGTATGTGAACCTTTGGACTTAATAACTGGTTGACCCTCCTTTGGCAGCAATAACCTCAACCAAACGTTTCCTGTAGTTGCAGATCAGACCTGCACAACGATCTGGAGTAATTTTGGACCACTCCTCTTCACAAAACTGTTTCAGTGTAGCAATATTCTTGGGATGTCTGGTGTGAATAGCTCTCTTAAGGTCATGCCACAGCATTTCAATCGGGTTGAGGTCAGGACTCTGACTGGGCCACTCCAGAAGGCGTATTTTGTTTTGTTGAAGCCATTCTTTTGTTGAATTACTTGTATGCTTTGGGTCCTGTTGCATCACCCATCCTCTGCGGAGCTTCAGTTGGCAGACAGATGGTCTTACGCTTTCCTGCAAAATAACTTGATAAACTCTGGAATTCAATTTTCCATCAATGACAACAATCCGTCCAGACCCTGAGGCAGCAAAGCAGCCCCAAACCATGATGCTCCCTACGCCATGTTTTACAGTGGGGATCAGGTTTTGATGTTGGTGTGCTGTGTCTTTTTTCTCCACACAGTGTTGTGTGTTCTTTCCAAACAACTCAATTTTGGTTTCATCTGTCCACAGAATATTTTGCCAGTAGTGCTGTGGAACATCCAGGTGCTCTTTTGCAAACTTCAAACGTGCTGCAATATTCTTTTTGGACAGCAATGGCTTCCTCCGTGGTGTCCTCCCATGTACTCCATTCTTGTTTAATGTTTTCCTTATTGTAGATGTGTCAACAAAAATGTTAGCATGTGCCAGAGATTTCTGTAAGTCTTTAGCTGACACTCTAGGATTCTTCTTTACCTCATTAAGCATTCTGCATTGTGCTCTTGCAGTCATCTTTACAGGATGACCACGCCTAGGTAGAGTAGCAACAGTGCTGAACTTTCTCCATTTGTAGACAGTCTGTCTTACCGTGGACACATGAACATCAAGGCTTTTGGAGATACTTTTGTAACCCTTTCCAGCTTCATGCAAGTCAACAATTCTTGATCGTAGGTCTTCTGAGAGCTCTTTTCTGCGAGGCATGGTTCACATCCGGCAGTGCTTCTTGAAACCAGTAAACCCAAAACTGGTGTGTGTTTTTAAAGGGCAGGACAGCTTTCAGCAACACATCCAATAATATCACACTGATTGGACTCAAGGTTGGCTCACTCCTGGCTCCAATTAGCTCTTGGAGAAGTCATTAGGCTAGGGGTTCACATACTTTTTCCACCCTGCACTGTGAATGTTTACATGTTCTGTTCAATAAACACATGAAAACATATAATGCTTGTGTTGTATTATTTTAAGGAGACTGTGTTTTTCAATTTGTTGAGACTTAGATGAAGATCAGAGCACATTTTATGACAAATTCATGCAAAACTCCACGTAATCACAAAGGGTTCACATACTTTTTCTTGCCACTGTATATCACACACACAGGGTGTCCATAAAGTCTCTTTACAATTTCAAACATTTATTACAACGGTAAATGAAAAGACCAGATAATTTTCACTTATTACAAAATGAGACGTATATATTTAATTTTTTTTTGCCTCATTTAATACACCTCTATATGGGCACCATTAGTTGCACGAAGCACATCAAGACGCTACTCGATTTCTTGCCATGTTCGCTGTAGCATACCCTCATCAATGGTGGCAATGGCATCAGTGATCCTCTGTTTTAGATTAGGTTAAAACAATAAAAATGCATGGAAATAATAAGAAAGGATCTATAAAAAATAATAAAATGGTCTGTTAAAAAAACTCCATGAAAAAAGATTTTATCGAAATAAATCCAGAAAAATGCCTAAAAATTCTAAATAAAAAGACAAATGAAAATAATAAACTGTTGAAAAGTTTATAGAAATGGAAACTTTTTTTTACATTGAAACCTATGGGATTCACCTCTTCCCATGATAGACTGCAGGATTTCTCACGCGCAGCCCCCACTCTCTAGAACGGTCTCCCTCGTACTGTCAGACTTTCCCCTAACTTCTCTTCCTTCAAACGCTCCCTTAAAACATTCCTATTTAGGGAAGCCTACCACCCAACTCACTGACGCAACCATCAATCACTCTCACCTTACAGTCCTCTCCTCCTGTTTCCAACCCCAACCCTCCTAGATTGTGAGTTCCTACGGGAATAGGGCCCTCATCTCCTCCTGTACTGTTTGTCAAATGTTGTTCAATGTATTGTAACCCTGTCTATACTGTGCCTATTGTACAGCGCTGCGGAATATGCTGGCACTTTATAAAGAATAATAATAATAATAATAATAATAATTCACCTGTTAAAAGCACCGAAAATCTGGGCATTTTGCCAACCTTTTGCTACTGTTTGGAGGTCACTGAATACATTATCCATTAATTCTCTATGGGGAATGTCACTGCTGCAGAATTGTGGTACTCTGAGGCGAATTGCACCATATTTCGCTGGCAGTTTGCCAATATTTAGCGAATTGACAGCTTTCTGAATAACCAAATTGCCACAAAATTGCACCGTATGGTAAAAGTCAACGTTCGGTGCGATTCGGTGGCAAATTCGGTATTCTTTGAATAACCCCTTAGATGTTTGTTGCCTGACACTAAGGTTCATCTGCCCTCATACAGAGAGAGGGTCAGGAGCCAGTGTCCTCATTGCTCTGCCCAGAGAGATAACGTGTCCATTTCCTCAATACCATTTTTATAAACCATCGATGAAAAGACCCAGTCTAAATATTTGGCAGATTTTCTTAAATTCCATTTATTAAAAAAAAAATCTAATTTCATACAAATCAATTAAAACAGCAATACAAAACAATATACAATACCCAACATTCCAGCCATTTATACAAAGGATAAAACATGTCATTTGATGGTTCTAAATATGAAAACATTGTTTGATGATGTAATATGTACACCTAGTAACCCATTCACTACCAAAATGGGCATATGTGAGTTTTTACAATGAAAAATAAAACTATCCTACAAAACCTCATTTACATGGCTTTTTAATGCAAGATTAGTGGGGAGAAATGTAATTCCCTGAGCTGCCACTCCTCCTCTCCTCCTGTTTTACAGTAAGGAACTTACAATGAGTCTCCCTCATCCTCACTGTAATGAAAAGCTCAAACATTACCGCTGTAATACAACAGGGTGAGCTCTGGGGTCAATCACAACTGTACAGTACAGATACAAGGTGTTACTGTACTTTCCATATACAGGCATTATGCCACATACAGATTAATTTTATTTTTTTTAACTATCTTGCAAATAACAATCTTTATGCAAATTGATATTTTACCCTAAGTGTAAGTATTCACTACCCATCCTATGCTTCAAATACATTTTCTGATAATATTTTTTTTCAACGAAAAACAGTTGGTAGTGAAAAGGTTAAAAAAATACATCTGTATGGAACCAGTTTGAGAAAAAAATACTGCAATATTAATTCGATCATGTTCCCTACAATAGGTTTGTGGTATATTGGAATCCAAAGGTTTAACTATAAATATTGTTTTCTGTGTAATCAACAAATCTTGGTTATTGATTTAGGCTAAAATTTAAAGATACAAAAATAGAGGACAGTGACATTTCACTTTTGATTACAGACTACAGTTTATATACTGGCAGCTCAGACATCTTCATATCTACATTAGCAAACTAATATTTAACCCCTTCCCTACCAAGCGATTTTTGCTGAAATTTCTTTTATCATCGTATTTATTGGAAACATTGGATATGAAGTTAACAATTAAATATCGAGTAAAAATCGAAGTTTCGTACAAAAATTGTTATTCAGAGATAAAAAATTTAAATAATGTTGATTTGCTCATTTTTCATGTAATCGTTTATCCTTTACAGAAAAATCATTGAAATGTAAGATTCTGAGCTCTAGATGGTATCCCTTATCTTAGAAAAAATGGTGAGGTGGGGAACGCACTCAATAAATTATAAACACCGTCACTTTAAGTCACCTCAATGTGCACCCCCTATTCATGCACAAACATCAAACCAACATAAAAAAATGAGTGACTCAGCGCACACGTATAAAGAAATAAATGGTGTCTTACACTTGTAGATATTTTGCGGTCTTGATACAATGATATTCAGATACAAATCACGATCAATCAAAAATAAAATACATATATAGTGAAGTTCTATAACATATATGTAGAAGAATAAACTTCAGTTGGTCGCACTCACGCTTTGAAGAGCCTAAGGGCTCGCTGGTTTTTCGCCTGTGGGTTCTTTATAAGGCTCACCCATCAGCCTATCTTCGTACACGGAAGCACTCTTCACACTGGAATTCAGCGGCACTGGCTCCAATATGAACACAGCGTATATGCGTTCCTCCGCTACACTGGAGACCCGTATGTGGAGTCGACCATATATATATAAAATAAAAAGACTTGGATAAAAAAGGGATTTATTGATCGTTTTCATAAGACAAAATAACAAGCAATAAAATAATTATTTTGTTTTATGAGAACGATCAATAAATCCCTGTTTTATCCAAGTCAATTTATTTTATATATATGGTCGACTCCACATACGGGTCTCCAGTGTAGCGGAGGAACGCATATACGCTGTGTTCATATTGGAGCCAGTGCCGCTGAATTCCAGTGTGAAGAGTGCTTCCGTGTACGAAGATAGGCTGATGGGTGAGCCTTATAAAGAACCCACAGGGGGGCGTGGCCGGCGGCGCTCTGAAGCAGACGTGTGCGAGAGGAGCTCGGATCCCTCGCTCTCTAACATCGGACTTACAGCCGTTTTTGGACCGAGATACACGCCTGGTTTCGGTACCTAGCCGTCGGCTACCAGGTGGAGACACTCCGGAGCCTGCTGGGTTCCCCCCTCCGGACCTGCGACTGGTGAGCGAGCCGCCGCGCTGTTTACAGACCGGACCAACGGCGGCCATCTTGGGGCCTAGATTTGGCGCGCTTCTCCAGCGCCACGCGGCACTGCTGACTCCCAAGATGGGCAAGAAAACTAAAACGGGTGGAGCGGGGGAAGATTCTGGCACCCCCGACATCCGGATCTCCCTTAGCGGAGCTTCGGGGAGGAGAATTCCGCTGCGCTCAGTGCAAGATCATAGAGGCCAGATGGAGGCGGGGGCAGCGGCTGCTGTCTCGGCCCTGAACACGGAGCAGTCGGGTGCGGTGGATGAAGCACTCCCCGCTACTAAAGGGATATTCGTAGGCTGCTGGAGGATGCCAGGAAATCTTGGCAAGGGGACCTTGAGTCGCTGGGTGCAGCGGTCACGGAGACGCAGGCGAAGATGGAGGATTTGCAGGCCCGCACGCAGGAGGTGGAGGCCACACAGGTTGCGGCCTCCGCATCCATTCGAGCCCTACAAGCGCAGGTGAGCACCCTGCAATCGACTGTTGTGGCGTTGGAAACACGCCACCGGCGACGGAACATAAAACTCCGTGGCGTACCAGAGAATGTCCCTGACACTGAGCTGCTGCACTATGCCGTACGATTCTTGGACACAGTACTCGGTCCCTCGACGCATATCAAGGATCCAGTCCTTATGGCGCTTCGGATCAGGAAGGCTGCCATGGCCCCCTCGAAGGCACCGCGCGATGTCATCGTCGCCTTAAGAGACAGCGGCCAACACTCCTCATTGTTCCGGGCTGTACGGAATCTGACATCGGTCCCTTTCGATGGAGCGAATTTAGCGGTATACAGGGATGTCCCCTTCCTGCTGTTGGCTGCGCGACGACAGTACCGACCGGCTACAGTGGCTCTTCGGGCGCACGACATAGGATATAAGTGGGGCGCCTCCGGTTCCCTTATCATCACCCCGCAGGATGGTCGTGCCCTGGTGGCTACAACGCTGGAGGAGGCTGAGGGACATCTACATAACTTGAGACTACTTCCAGCTCCATCGGGTATACGTGGGGAGGCACAGCCTGATGGGTCTTCCCCATCCCCAAACACTTCGGTCTGAGCGGGGGTTAGTATTGGAACCCCGAGAGGTTCTCTTTTTTCTGATACCTCCTTCTGGGACTGGCTTCGTTTTCACCAGAGCGACGTTCTTTTTAGCAGCTTTTCTTATCGCACTGACTCGCCTGCAGTTTTGTTCATAGCCACGTTGGCTATATTACTATCGCAGACACTGCATTGCTCCCTCCCCCCTTTAATTTTTTATTTTTATTATTCCCACGTGCCATCTACTTTTCGCTCGATGTTTATTGCATGCTTAATGGTGCTCTCAATTGCCCCCACCTTCCCCCTCCTTTTTTTTTTTTTTCCCTAGGTCTCGGGGTTCGCCACCATGGCATTGTCGGCCGTGATTGGCCCTCGGGCACTTTGGCTCCGTGACAGGATCCCTCCATGGCCTCCCTCGGGAGAGAGCCAGGAGCGTCACGGTCAAGGCCTTGGTTTTTTTCTTCCGCCTCCCCTTCCACACCCCCCTTCCCCATTTGAGGCACCCTCTTTCTTTTTAGTGACATATGTACATTTACATCGGATTTTTCGCGATCACCCTTGATTTCTTTACATTCGAAACGTCTTCTGCGTCAGGCCCTGCGAGGCCGTTAATCGTTGGTCAGCTTGTGACACCTTCTTTTTCAATAAAAATTTATAAACTTAAAAAAAAAAAAATAAATAAAGAACCCACAGGCGAAAAACCAGCGAGCCCTTAGGCTCTTCAAAGCGTGAGTGCGACCAACTGAAGTTTATTCTTCTACATATACAGTTGTGTTCAAAATTATTCAACCCCCACTGAAATTGAGTGTTTTGGCCAGTTTGACATTGATTTTGATCATTCAGTCATCTTGCTTACAATTAAATCAAAGAGGCACGTGTAGGTCAGACAAATATAACATAACATTTATAATGAAATAACCACAAATGTCTTTTCTGTGCTCACATCATTATCAGTTTTATTCAACCCCCAAGTGACATTCAATCTTAGTACTTAGTACAACATCCTTTTACAGTTATAACAGCTTTTAAACGTGAAGCATAGCTTGACACAAGTGTCTTGCAGCGATCTACGGGTATCTTCGCCCATTCGTCATGGGCAAAAGCCTCCAGTTCAGTCACATTCTTAGGCTTGCGCACTGCAACTGCTTTCTTTAAGTCCCACCAGAGGTTCTCAATCGGGTTTAAGTCAGGTGACTGCGATGGCCACTCCAAAATGTTCCAGCCTTTAATCTGCAACCATGCTCTAGTGGACTTGGAGGTATGCTTGGGATCATTGTCCTGTTGAAAGGTCCAACGTCTCCCAAGCCTCAGGTTTGTGACGGACTGCATCACATTGTCATCCAATATTTCCTGGTACTGAAGAGAATTCATGGTACCTTGCACACGCTGAAGCTTCCCTGTACCTGCAGAAGCAAAACAGCCCCAAAGCATGATTGACGCCCCGCCATGCTTCACAGTAGGCAAGGTGTTCTTTTCTTCATAGGCCTTGTTCTTCCTCCTCCAAACATAGCGTTGATCCATGGGCCCAAACAGTTCTAATTTTGTTTCATCAGTCCACAGAACACTATCCCAAAACTTCTGTGGTTTGTCCACATGACTTTTGGCATACTGCAGTCGACTCTTCTTATTCTTTGGAGACAGCAAGGGGGTGCGCCTGGGAGTTCTGGCATGGAGGCCTTCATTACGCAGTGTGCGCCGTATTGTCTGAGCTGAAACTTCAGTACCCACATCTGACAAATCTTTTCTCAGTTCCTCAGCAGTCACACTGGGACTTTTCTCCACTCTACACTTCAGGTAGCGCACAGCAGACGAAGTCAGCATCTTCTTTCTGCCACGACCAGGTAGCGTTTCAACAGTGCCCTTTGCCTTGAATTTGTGAATGATGCTTCCTATGGTCTCCCTCTTGGTATGTTTAACATCTTTGCAATCTTCTAATAGCCATTGCCCTTTCTGTGAAGAGTAATCACCTCTTCTCTTGTCTTCCTGGACCATTCTCTTGACTTGACCATGTTTGTAACCACACCAGTAAATGTCTAGAAGGAGCTGAGTATCACAGTCATTTTAAAGCTGCCTAATTGGTGCTTATTATGCTTTATTGCTGCTCCGTGACATCCACAGGTGTTTTCAATACCTGATTGAAAACACTTGAATGAACCTCTGTTCTTCAGAGTGGTAGTCTTTAAGGGGTTGAATAATTGTGTCAATCAAGAATTCACAAAAGAAACATTTACTACTGTATTACAAAACCAATTGATGTAATTTTAGTTGCATATGGTTCTTTAAAAAGTCCTTGTAGGATTTCATTCTGAATACAATTACAAATGTACACTAAATTCCCTAAAACCCTTTACAGCATTGGGGGTTGAATAATTTTGAACACAACTGTATGTTATAGAACTTCACTATATATGTGTTTTATTTTATTTTTGAGGTTTTTGATTGATCGAGATTTGTATCTGAATATCATTGTGTCCTTTATCTTTACACATTTTCAAACGGGGTCTGCAATATTATCATACAGGCAGAAAACATCTTTGTATTCGATACAATAACTGTGATGAAGATTAATAAAAATGTTCAGATCACCTGCTTATGGGGGTTTGTAGTGATCATAAAGAGATTATTAGTGATTCAGCTCCCAAAAAATACCAATAGATTATAAAAATAATATCTGTATGTGACATAATGCCTGTGTATGTAAATTACAGTAGTGCCTTGTATCTGTACTGTACAGGTATTTCCAGTCATTATAACCCTCTGAATCTTATCCTTGTACAGCAGTGAGTGACCCCAGACATCTCCCTGTATTCTGCCAAATTCCTGGCAGCTGGAATGCAGCAGTAATCTATTTGAACTTTTGTTACAGTGAGGTTTAGGGCTGCTATTTGCAGCTGGTTTTAGATCTCTCTGGGGTGCTTGGAGAGACATAAAACAAAAGATTTTGTTTCTCCACAGGAGACACACTAATCCTGCTTTAAAAAGCTGTGAAATGGTCTTTTGATAGGCTAATGAGTGCTTTTCAATGCATTACAATGTAAAATCGAGTTAACTCGATTTTGTGTGTGAAGGGGTTAAGAACCATGGTCTAATGTGTTTAAAATCTATCACCAAAAAACAAACAAGTAAAACAAAAAAACACAACATCCTGATGGAGATTTATAAGGCATTTAAATCACTGAAAAAGTAACGGCTAAGTATATATTTATCTTAGCGATGCATAGTTTTTTATATTTTATATAACAGTCTCTAAATCAGAGGTATTGATGTACCAAAAATGTATTTGACAATGCAAATACACTCAATGTACATAAACTTTGTGAGCCTCGATGAGCATTCAGTTCAATAATTTATTAAAATATGACTATTTTGAAACGTCATAAAAACAATCTTATGGGTTTGTTCACAATCACTGATTCTCCTTTGTTGCAAACAACAGCAAATATCGCCGTTACCCTCAAAGTTTTTGTTGTTTGCAACACCTGGTAAACTGTGGCTTTATGTGAATATAACACTAAATGCCTTGATTGTCATTATAATATATATATAAAGGAACATGTCATTAAAAAAACAAAAACGCACCATTAAAAAGTCTTAAAAATTAAAGAATGCAACAAACCCGATTTGACAACTGTATGTCTTCACTGTTTCAGCTATAAACTAAAACGAGGAATATAAAACATTCAAAATGTACAACAGAACAGTGTATTTATATATATATATATATATATATATATAGAAATCTCTATAAGGATGAATCTAACACCCTAGGAGTTTGTGCAGAAAAGTACCCCAGACCAGCTAGTAAAGTCACGTGATATAAAACAGTGCACCAAAAACTGCCCTGCAGTTTATGTATTAAAAAAAAAACAATTTAAATCTTTAAAAAAAAAGGAAAAGATTCCTGTAGTTCATGTTACAAAAACTATTTTCCAGCGAAGACATCTCAGCTGTGGAAGTGCACGTCTTTCGAATCGGTGGCAGTGCTTGTCAAGGTGAGCTCAGTGGTGGTTTTCCGCTTTCTAATTTAACTGTGTAGTTTCTCCAATTTCATCCTCTGTTTTCTGAAGCTTTTTGTATTTTCTCTTGAAAAATCCAAGCTGTAGGAAATAAAAGAAGTTGCATTTAGCAAATTATATTTTGTGTATGATGTACTGCTCCTTTTATTAAAAAAAAAAAAGTTTTAATGACCATATGTTTCACATTGTGTGCTAGCGTCTTAAGGGGAAATTCACGAAGCACTGATCTTCAATGTTGTTGCAACTACAGTGTACATTGGTTTTACAGGGAAGGAGAATGTAACAATGACAGGTTTGCTGCGTATAACTGAACAACGTTGAGCAGTGGTATTTGGAGCAGGATTTACCCACTTTACTGCCCCAAGGCAAGTTTCCACAATGACCCCCTAATTTCTAACCTTATTAACTAACCTTAAAGTCTGTCACTATTTATGTCCCCATTTTTGTCCCCATTGGAAATTAAATTGGGTGTCACTAGTGCACCTTTTTGAAGCAGCGCTGGTATTGTATTACTTTTCTCTTTATGTGAGCAGGGACACAATCAAATATTATAACCACAAATAAAAACTATCCTCTAGCTTGAAAATAAGTAATTAAGAAATATGGATTTGCTTATTTGTTTCACAGTTTTGGCTTTCACACTGAGCAGCATTCAACATTTAATTAGTGAAATCTATATATCACAGTTCTAATACTGTAGCCTTACAAAACGTCCAGGGGCGGGCTGACAACTCAGGGCCCCTAGACCAAATAGGGTAAGACCCTCACATGACTCCATGCATGCCCCGCCCTCGTTCCCACCCAAACTCCTCCAGCCCTACTCGAGGCCCCGGCAGCCATTCGGCCTACTGAGGCAATGGCAGCCATTCGGCCTACTGAGGCCCCGGCAGTCATTCGGCCTACTGAGGCCCTGGCAGCCATTCGGCCTACTGAGGCCCCGGCAGCCATTCGGCCTAACCGAGGTCCCAGCAACAGTTTGGCCTAAACGAGGCTGCAGACGTTCAGCATAACCGAGGCCCCGGAGGCTGATTAATTCTTACAGCCCTACATCGTCTCCCACATTTCAGTAAGCTGCAGGGAAGGGACCCTACATGGCAATTCAATCAGCGGGTCACTCCATGGGCGGTCCCATTCACCGGTCATGGCAGCAAGCAAGGCCATTGTCAGGTCCGGATTCACAGCTTGGCCCAAGCCCTCGGTCAGGGTCCGATTTGTTCAACCACTCAGTCCGCCCCTCAATACATCCTTTGTTCATGTTCTCGGAGATGATTCCAGCATAGCAAGTTGGAGTGCCTGCTTTTCACCCGTACCTAAGACTTCCAAATTCCATTTTTCAGTTAGTAAAATCTGCACATAGTATCAAGGCTCAAAAACCAGTAGTTCACAATGCCCCGTTGCGAACAGTTTGTGGCCAAGGTTCACTTGGAATCAATAGTCGTAATTATAAGCATGAATATTCTCCACTCAAGAGCAGCTACATACATTGACTATCCCAGATATACTGTACTGTATCAATTAAGACCCCAGTCCCATCAGACACCATTTGCTAGTTAACATATTGTGTGTTATGTACTCCATTACCTTCCAAAGCACAGCAACTAATGCGGTGAGTAGAAGCAGCCCTGCAATGACACTTCCAATCACAACCCCAATAGGAACTTCCGATTTCTCTCCTGGTTTTATTATTGTAAGAGGAATCTACAACAAAGCGCACAATAAGTTAAATTTGAACAATTTAGACAATGTACTTTTTAGAGAATAATTTAAGCTGACAACCATGGATAACTAATCATATGTCACTCTTATGTTATCTTCAACTAAACCCCTTCTTTACCATGACAGAATATACTCGATCTTCAACAGCTTCTGCGAGGAGTCAAGATCAAGTAAACTCGATAAGGTCATATTATTATTATACTTTATTTATATAGCGCCAGCATGTTTTGCAGCGCTGAACAATGGGCACAATATAGACAGAGTTACAATACATTGAGACTGAACAACATTTTGATAAACCAGTACAGGAGGAAACAAGGCCCTATTCCTGTGGGAACTTACAATGTATAAGGGTTGGGGGTGGAAACAGGAGGAGAGGACTGCAAGGAGTGATGGACTTGTTGGGGCAGTGAGGTGCATTAGTGAGTCGGGTGGTCGGCTTGCCTGAATAGGAATGTCTTAATGGAGCGTTTGAAGGAAGGGAAACTAGGGGAAATTCTGACAGTATGAGGGAGAGCGTTCCAGAGGATGGGGCTGTGCGTGAGAAATCCTGCAGTCTATCATGAGTTGAGGTGATGCGGAGAGAAGCTATACGCAGGTCACTTTTTGAGCTTAGGGAGCAGGCTAGGGTGTATTTAGTGATTAGTGAAGACAGGTAGTGGGGGGCTGAGTTAGTGAGAGCTTTGTAGGTCAGGGTAAGGATTTTGAATTTAATTCTGCAGTAGATGGGGAGCCAGTGAAGAGACTCGCAGAGAAGAGCAGCAGAGACAGAGCGGCAGGTGAGGTGTATGAGCCTGGCAGAGGCATTCAGAATGGATTGTAGGGGGGCGAGGCGGGAGAGAGGGAGGCCAACTAGAAGACTATTAAAATAGTCAAGTCGGGAGATTACAAGGGTGTGAATGAGTTGCTTCATGGTGTCAGCGGTAAGAAATGGACGAATTTGGGAATTATGACGTAATTGATAGTGGCAGGAGGAGGAAAGAGACTGGATGTGGGGGATGCAATGCAAAGGAATACAATTTATTGCAATCAGAATTCATTTGCAAAAGGGCTATAGAATTTGTCCCTAAGGTTTACACCTCAGACATGACAGCCAAGGTGCTGAAGCAGATTGATCTTGTTTTCTTTCACAGAAACATGGCGCAACACTTTTTGCCCCTCTGTATATATACAATACATACTATACATTTTCACTGTGCGGGTAATCGAAAGTGGCTTTCCATGAACCCATTGTGTCCTGTCAAAGGTTTTAAGGAAAACCACTTGTAGGGAAGGGATTAAAATAATTAATAAAAAAAAAGCTGATAAATTTATGCAAGTGAACTTTAATATGATAGACAGGACATCGGGCTACAATGTCACCCTGACATGCGTCTTGTTTCAGTAGTGGTCCATTACTAGACATAATAGTCACGCAACCATTTATTTCTCCCTCACCCACCTGTAAGTTACTAAAATTGTGAAATGATTGTGAACTAGTACAAAAGGAAACATATTTCCAAAATTGATCTTACAGCACACTAAACCACCTTCAAATGTAAATTATGTAATAGCATATAGTAGTGAGGTTTATGCATTATTACTTTTTATTCTATTGGATTTTCTCTCTGCTCTATATTATTTATTTTACACTATTTCTATATGTACTATAATTATTTTTAATTATTTTGTTAAATATACAGGGTAATTCAAAGAGTATCGAAAAGTCACCGCACGTTCGGTGACTCTTCGTTCTCTTCATTTCGGTGTGATTTGGCGATCCCATTTCGGCGACCCTGCGGTGTATTCATCAAGCACCACAGGGCTGTCGTATTGCAGGGAAAAGCCGCCGCAAACCCGACGAACACTCACCGCAAAACCCGGCGAAGGCACACCGAAACGTTTACATATAAGATCTGTAGTGCTCACTCCCGGATGAGCCGCTGAAAATGAACCACGGGTCAGTCTCCCCGCACTAGGGAATAAATATACTCCAGCACCGTTGTGGATTTTTATATTATATAGTTTACTTGAATAAAAGGCAAATAAAGAATAACACGGTCTTTGGATATATCTACAGTATTTTGTAATGCGGTAAACGCGCAGCGGAAAAGAAATACGAGGCTTCGTATTTCGGGAAAAATGCGCAACCGAACAGAAAAGTACAATGCTTCGTAATTACGAGAAACGCGCAGCGGAAAACAAAATAAGATGCGAATCTTTGCCCCTTTTTCAGATACTAGGGAGTGAGTCCCGAACAGGTTAAGTCCCGAACTGTGAGTGTATGTGTGTGTTATGGTACCCGGGTACTATTCAACTGGCCAGTGAATTATTTAAAGTGATGTCTTCGACTAGTCAAGTTGGGGCCCTGTGGGTTTTAGAGACAAACAGCAGCGTGCTTTCTTGCTTTATAAACCGGCCTTGGAGGCCTCTCACCCATCCGCTCGATGCCTCGCTGGGATACTGGTTACTGGATCCGTTGTCTGGCTCTCTCTGCTCCAACCGTGACTTGTCCAGTTACCGCCTGCTCTCCCATCCGATGGACCTGCGGTACTCCTCACTCAAGGATCCTCTGGCTTCCTTGATGGCAGCTTGGGTAATGTCTGTAGATCACTGGGTCTCCTTCTTACAAGACTGGGTAACCCCTCTTGGAATCCTGGTAGGCCGCACCTGCACTCCGGCCTAGTCACTGTTCCACTCTGCAGCACTGCATCCTCTCTCTATCACTCCCTGGCACGTCCTCCCAGCTATCTCTGTCCTCAGACCTTACAGCTTGATGTAGACAGATCTCTGCAGGGTCACTGTCCCAATCCCCCAGCACCAGCGAGGTAGCCCCTGCGCTCTGGCCTGGTCACAATCCTGAACAGCCCTGCCTGCTTCTTTCTCCTTCCAGCTCCCAGCTCACTCTGAGCATGCTTTCCACGAGGCTCAGGATGTACAGCGTCTCTGTCCCCACCCACTTCCTGTGTCTGTTGCAAAGCACGCCGGAAACGTAGTACCAATATCTTCTGTGTCTGTCCAGCATAATTTTACCATGGTCTCTGTCTCCCTCCGGTGGCCTACAATAGGTACTGCCACAGTAAGGTTTTAAACACAGCGCTACAGATCCAATGAATGATAAAAAAAATGGCTGTTACAGAAAGAAGAAAAAACGATAAAAAGAACCCGAAAAATAATTTTCGCAAGAAAAAACCTGAAAAATGCCTAAAAGATCCTAAAAAAAATCTATAAATAAATAGACTTTTTACTGCAGAATATTATAATCAACGGTTTATTGGATATTGGATGAAAACGGGAAAATTTTTAACATTGAAGACTATGGGATTCGCCTGAATAAACCATGAAACCACCAAACAGCAGGGAAATTCGGCAACTTTTCACTGCTGGTTTTTGTTCTCTGAAAAGACGAGGCATCGCTTCACTATGGGGATTTCACTGCCCTCGAACAGGCAACAAACAGGCACCGTATGTGCAGGCAATATTTGGCGAACTGCCTGCTCTCTGAATAGCCGAATGGCCAGGAAAGGTAACCGTACGCTGATTCACTGTTCGGTTACCTGTTGGCCACAATTCGGATCTCTTTGAATAACCCTGGTAATATGTAGTTTGGATGGCTAATAGGTAGGTCTTGCGTTGTGTTCTCCAACATCAATTAAGAAAAAAATAAAAAATATAAATGCATATTTGAATTTTGTTTTTAATCAATTTGCTTCTGTAAATTACTGCTGTAATTTAACAGGAGCTGATACAAATAAGACAGTATACTAATATCAGTGGTTAAAGGATAATACTGACCGTAAGTTTGTTGTTGCTGATCACATAGATTTCAGAGTTAAAAGTGTCAAGACGGGCACTAGCAACCAGTTCTAAAGCCTGGAACGAAGACTGGTGAAACAGAAATAAAAAAAGTTAATAAAATAATCTATTTTTTACTTTTCTGCTACATTTATAAGATGCTATTTATAGTGCATTGTTATAAAACATTTTATTTTAATGACATCAGGAAAAGAAGTTACTATACAACTAGCTAACATGCTAAGAAATTATGCAAAATGTTAGGCCCCGTCCTTCTTGCAATTCTAAATTTGGATTGTGTAAATGTCAAACACTACTATTATTATTTTGAGATTCTAGGTTGGTAGTTTTGAAAAGAAGTTTCAAAAGAACATTAAAAATCTGCACTTCTTAAATAAGGTCCCCTTTAGTTAAAAATGTATAGTAGGCTTGTGCACCGATTTTTTTTTCGGTTCGATTCGGTTCGGATGTTTAAAATTTTCGATTCGGCTCGTTTCGACTGATTTCTGTTTCGATTCGGTTCGGCTCGTTTTTCGTGTACATTTTTTTTTTCGGAATTTCGACCATTTTTCGTGTTTTAGGGTCACTTTGCTCGTTTTTTGTATCGACTTTTCGTGATTTCGGAAATTTTCGTTTTTTCGGAACGTCTGTTCTCCTCGTTTCAAAGTGTCTACGATAATTCTGGCGATTCTATCGTGTTTTTTTATTATTAAATAAAGATCCTTTTTTTCTTATGAATATACATTTCACAACTTTATTTAATCATATTAAAATGGTATGAAAGTCAAGGAACAAAAAAAATGAACAAAACGATTTAAAAAACGCTAAACTGACCCGAATGCCACAAGAAACAAGTGATACGCATTTACAATCCCCTGTTCTCACACACATCTTCAATCTATCTCTCTCCACTGGCTCCTTTCCATCCGCCTTCAAACACGCGCTAGTTACCCCTTTACTAAAGAAACCATCCCTAGACCCCAACTCTCCATTCAACTACGGCCCTGTATCCCTGCTTCCCTTCACATCAAAGCTCTTAGAAAAACTAGTCTTCAACCGCCTCTCCCTCTTCCTGTCCTCCAATTCCCTATTTGACCCCCTGCAATCTGGCTTCCGTCCCCTACACTCAACTGAAACTGCCCTCACCAAAGTCACCAACGACCTCCTAACTGCTAAAAAACACAGCCACTATTCTATTCTCATCCTGCTTGACCTCTTGGCTGATTTTGACACTGTTGACCACCCCCTCCTTCTACAGACCCTCAACTCTCTGGGTCTCAGTGACACTGCACTTGCTTGGGTTGACTCCTATTTATCCAACAGGTCCTTCTGTGTGTCCTTTGCTGGTAACTCCTCCTCTTCATTGCCTCTATCTGTTGGTGTACCTCAAGGCTCTGTCTTTGGTCCTCTGCTCTTTTCCATCTACACCTCCTCACTGGGCAAAATCATCAACAGCTTTGGCTTTAATTACCACCTCTACGCTGATGACACTCAGATCTACCTCTCTACCCCTGATCTCTCTCCCCCTGTCCTTTCAAAAGTCAGTGACTGTTTATCTGGCATCTCCTCCTGGATGGCCTCCCACCACCTAAAGATCAACATGTCAAAGACTGAGCTCCTACTTATTCCTCCCTCCAATGCCTCCCCACCTCCTGACTTCTCTATCACGGTGGAGGGTATCACCATCTCCCCATCAAACCAAGTTCGCTGTCTTGGAGTGACACTTGACTCTGCTCTTTCCTTCATCCCCCACATCCAGTCTCTTTCCTCCTCCTGCCGATACCAACTGCGTAATATTTCCAGAATTCGGCCATTTCTTACCGCTGTCACCACAAAACAACTCATACACACCCTGGTAATCTCCCGACTCGACTATTGCAATAATCTCTTATCTGGCCTCCCTCTGTCCCGCCTGTCCCCCCTACAATCCATCCTGAACGCCTCCGCCAGGCTAATTCACCTCACCCGCCGCTCTGTCTCTGCCGCTCCCCTCTGCGAGTCCCTTCACTGGCTCCCCATCCACTGCAGAATTAAGTTCAAAATCCTTATCCTTACCTACAAAACCCTCACTAACTCAGCTCCCCACTACCTGTCCTCACTAATCACCAAATACACCCCAACCCGCTCCCTAAGGTCAAACAGTGACCTGCGCCTAACTTCTCCCCGCAACACCTCTTCCCATGATAGACTGCAGGATTTCTCACGCGCAGCCCCCACTCTCTGGAACGCTCTCCCTCGTACTGTCAGACTTTCCCCTAACTTCTCTTCCTTCAAACGCTCCCTTAAAACATTCCTATTTAGGGAAGCCTACCACCCAACTCACTGACGCAACCATCAATCACTCTCACCTTACAGTCCTCTCCTCCTGTTTCCAACCCCAACCCTCCTAGATTGTGAGTTCCTACGGGAATAGGGCCCTCATCTCCTCCTGTACTGTTTGTCAAATGTTGTTCAATGTATTGTAACCCTGTCTATACTGTGCCTATTGTACAGCGCTGCGGAATATGCTGGCGCTTTATAAATAAAGAATAATAATAATAATTTACAAATACAAAATTTACAGAATCAGCGATATAACCGATAATAGTTAAATATACGATGTCCAGAATTACCGAAATGGAACCGAAATCACGAATGGAACCGAAATCATTAATAGAGCAAAAATAAATTTTGATTTGACACATTTCAAGTCCATTCGAAAAATCCGAAATTTTTTCGTTTCGGCTCGGAAAACTTTTCGGATCTGTCGGTTTTCGGGTCCGACCCGATTCGGAAATTCGGCCGAATCCGAAGACACGAATCGGGAAATTTCGTGAAAATTCCGAAATTCCGAAACCCGAAATGCACATCCCTAATGTATAGCGATATCTATTAAAATGTGGACCGCGTTAAAAGTAGAATATCAAGCTGTATGTTTTTATCATAAGTACTCAAACCTTTCAGTTCTTATGGTAAGATAATCATGAAGTTAATCACATACTTACAGCTGCAAAGGTGCCATTCCAGATTCTGGTAGAAACATTGACATAATAGTCTTCCCTGACCTGCAGATCTTGAAAGGAACATTTAAATGTTGCACATCTGGCATTATCACAATTCTTTAAGAAAAGAAACAAAAAAAAGATACATATTAGTTACTGCAAGCCAGTAGCAAAGCATTTACATGAATGTTAGTGTTTTGGTTATTTCTTTATAACTTCTCATTCAGATATTTGCATGTTTGACCAGTTCTCTGTGTATTCCGACTGTCTATACAATGTATAGGAAGTGTAAATGTACAGTTATTGGCCCCACACAGCCATGTCACAGGGAAGCCTAATCCAAGTCAGTCAGTGTTTTGGCAGTCACAGAGGTATAAATCCTGCTCTAGCTGTGATACTTTTGTAGAAGCCAGAAATCGGCTCGTTTATGAGTCAGCTACTGTCTGGTATTTACTCCTGGACTTTTAGCGAAGCCATAAAGTGTTGCGCTAGACTTGAGTGAGATTGCATGTACGCAAACCCATGAGATCGCTCTGTGCATGCTGGAGGACACCACACAAGATCTATTTGTGTTTTTCAATAAATAGCAGGTGGAGCTGGTAGAGCATGCCTTCCATTAAACAATTGTTTTCAGGTGAGTTTTAATTTTTTTAAATTGTATTTAGAAACACAAGGCTTTGGAAGCCATTTTTTTTCTCTACTGGACTTGAAAAAATGGGCAAGTTAGAACTGCTTGTTAATTAGCAGCTCTGATTTAATTTGCTCTTCCTACTGTATATATGGCATAGTTGTAGAGTAAGCTGTTGCCCAAGTCGTATCAGGAATAGCAGCTCATCAGCATTGTTTTCGGTAGCTGTCAGAGTTAACAACTCACTCGAAAATGCTAGCGTGCCAACCGGAACTGAGCCATGGATTTGTGGCCATTAATAATTCACACTCCCTGGATCTGCCTACATCACATACTTATTCTACACGAGAGTCCCTACTTGGAAATACTTTCCTAAAAAGACTACACTCGCCTTGTGACCAATCTGTGATACACTACCAGAACATTGGCAATGCATGCACTGAATGGCTGGAAGAGAGGAACCTGTAGAGCTGCACTAGGGTCCTCCTATAACTCAGTTCCCAGCATAGACCCTCTGCCACAGGAATAGCTTTAAATAGTGCGAGAAAAAAATTGGTGTGAATCTTCCCTCCATTTTTTAAAACAAAATTCTATATATTTGACAGATTTTCAAATCTGCAAGTAGGGCCTATACAAGGTTTTTTGGCACCCTAGGGAAAAAACATTTTACCACCCACTCAACGGTGTTTCCCCATCAAATATTGTCTCTGTTCCCCTAATACTTCTCATGTTCTCATAAGGTCTAGTTCATCCACTCCAATCTTCTCTTTTAAATGCTTCTCTATATTTCATAACCCCCTAAAGGTCTTACTCTTCCACCACGTATGCACAGGGCCCTTGCAGTTAGAGAGAGCTTGTGGCCATCACCTGTGTTGGGCTACCATCAGGAAGGCGCCTCTGCAAGTAATGCGGCAGCACTAAACGGGCAGAACTTAACCTCTGCCATAGTGTGAGAGGTTTAAATAGCCCAGCACGTTGTCCCCAGGGCCAGATGTATTATTAGACAGGGTAGGCATGGGCCTACAGGTGCCTACCACTAGGGGGTGCCTTGCTTTGTTTAAAAAAAATACAATTACAATACTTCAGACCCCTGTATCTCTGGAGCCCTATAAACTAGAGGAACATATAAGATACATTTGGAAAGGTCAGATTATGGCGTTTCCAATGTTATCAAACATCATCTCGTTTATGTAAAAAACATAAGAACAAAATCAAAATAATATATATTTTTTTCTTATTTTGTAATGCAGGACTGTTGTTCACTTTACAATTAGAAAGTGAATGGTTTACCTTCTCATTTCCCACACCACCAACAAGTGTGGATGTGATGGCACAAAGCATTGTTTCATCAACAACCTAGACTGTGGCACTGCAGTGAGAAGAGACAAGACTTTGGAACCCTACATCTCTGATTTTTACACCGTGCATAGTCAAGTGAGGTGTCACTGAAAATGTCAGAGTTTGGCCTTTCTAATGACACCAAACACAACCATGTATTGTGTAAAAAGAAAAAGGAGAAAAAATGCAAAATTTGGTTTTTTTTTCTCCTTTGTTGCAAGGCAGCGGCATTATGTGCTTTTACATAAAAGGCAAACAATGCCACTGCACTAACTGACCGTCTCATTTCCCACGCCGGGAGCAAATATGGAGATGAAGGAGCAATCTGTTATTGCACATTGGTTCATCTAAAACACAAGCTCTGCTGCATGGACCCAAGTATCTCCATTCTTTACACTCCACTAGGTCAAGCTAGGTGTCATTAGACCCGACAGAGTCTGGCCTTTCTAATGATAGAACGCATAACCATGTAGAAGGTAAAGAGCTAACAAAATAGAACCCCCCTTTTTTTTCCAAAGCAAAGCAAACTTTGATATCTTATTAGAAAATAAAGCAAAAGATAAGTATTTCTGGTACACAGGAAAGATAATATATATCCTGCGTAAATGACCCCATTCAGGTTACTTCAACAAATTTTGGTGGGTAACACTTATATGAAAGTTCAAGATATAGCAAGTGAAGTAAACCATATATAAAACATAACTTTTATTTAAGATAAACAATAGAAGGTGAGTTCAACATACATTTTGTAAAATCTCCACAGGCATCTGTGTCAGACTTACAAAAAAAATATAAAATAAACACTTTTGGAATGGATAGAACCGATGCCTAAGGTAGTGCACATAATGGCAGAGAGGGGCCAAAACAAGCTTTGATAGACAGGTTTTTCTGGACACAACCTAGTGTGCTCCAAACAAATGAGACGGTGAAATTGTCACCTACTATATACAGTATTGTGGTAGCTATACACAATCTAACCCCTGCTGCTTTACTCACAGAACTGGATAGGCCCCAGAGAAATCTTACATGTACCTAAACATATAAGCAGCGGGTGTCAATTGCATTGCGTGAATTCAATTGCAACCATAAATAATGCATCCATATATAGGTGGCAAGTAATCCCCAAATCACCTCTGACCCACAAGGGCTTGTATTCAAAGGATTACCTTTTTCCCGGGGTGGGGCTTTAGTGCTGCCTCGAGCATCCTGAGGCCTAGCGCTGCATTATGGGGCAGCCTGCTAGATTAGCGCCTACCCCGTAATATGGAGCTAAAACGGGGAAGCTAAGGAGAAACCTCAGGTTTCGCAGGTTTTCCTCCTTAGCGTCCCCGTTTTAGCAGGCGATATGTAATACTGCCCTCAGGCCAGGTGCACATGAGCGCACTCAGAGTGCAAGGAACATCTGTGAGAGTTGACGTTCCTTCCACTCGACGCCCGCCTGCCCCCCCTCAGTGCTGCTATGGAGCATCGCGCTTTGCAGCCCGTCGACACGCATCCTAGCGCATCGACGAGGAGGCTTTCTAGGTGGACACTTGCTGCGCGCACAAGCGTGTGACCAGCCCCGTCGCAGCATCACATGGCTGCGCCGGGCGCCGGTAAGTGTGTGCGCACGGGCGCACTAAGTGCGCTCGTGTGCACCCAGCCTTACTGTGCTCTCAACATTTTAGTTTTGGCAAATATTCTGGCATATTTGCTGCTCTCAACGCACTGAATCCACACAGTTAAACTGTTGACGATCCTTCACTTCTTACCAATTCCTGAACGTTTCTGAAGTTCTCTTCTTTAAAAGAAGTCGAATGGGTTTTCTTTCCAATTTGAAGAGGGTTTATAGAGGCATAGCACGAAACTCCTTTATCCTGAACAAACAAAAAAAAGTTATGTTAAAATTTCCACTGTGGACATATCCAGGTAAAAATCCCCGTTCTCTAATTACAGCTATAAGCTTTTGCTTGTCCAAGAGATTATAGGACAGAATGTGTGATACTGGAGCCAGCACTACGAGCTGCTAAAAAATGATCCCGCTCCTAATCTCTTTCACAGCACGCTGGATTAGTAAAGACATCTGAAAAGCATTCCTGAAGAGGATATTTGGACGTTTGAATGAAGATTGAGCTGAATTTACAGATTAAAGTTTTAAGGCTGATGTCAGACGAGCGCATTCTGAGCGCACTCTGCGTGCGTGCACAATGGACAGACGTACTGACGGAAGATACTGCAGACACTACACGATCTGTTTTTCTTGACGGACGTTGGAAAAAAAAAGGGAACTATGGGAAATAAAATTAATATGAAAAATGATAAAAATTGATACATGATATGAAAAGCCATTTTGTGCGTCAAGGTGCTGGACGTCGCAAATGCAGTCCGACTAACTTCATTCCATCACACACACACACAACGCTACGTGGACGTGGCACACTCTGCGTTTCTGTTCTAGCTGTTTTACGTTCTTCCCTAACTTGCGTCCGTTTGCCATGGGCATTGTGTGTGCGCAGTTCAGTGCGGACGCACTTCGTGTGTGGGTCTCTATTGATCATGACTCTATGCTACAATGGATGTTAAACTGTGCGGCAACACGGACGTGATCACTGCGTTCGTCTGACACGAGCCAAAAGGTTAATACCTGTATATTTTTTACTTTATTTATGTTAATTTCATAGAGTAATTTATAAAGAATATAGCCTCAGTACCTTTTTATGATTATCTGAAAAGTCCTAAAATAAATTCTGACAGTGACTGACCTATTTGAGTATATAGTTTTTGGCGGAATGTAATATTTAAAATTCAGGAGAAAAAAATATAAAAAATAAAGCTTAAAAAGAGAGAGAAACATGCTATTTGTATGCTGTAATAAAATGAAAAATATAGGGGTTATTCAAAGAGAGCCAAAGTAGTCCCGATATTGCACCGAACAGTGAGTTTCCCTGTACGGTGCAATTTCAGGGCCATTCGGCTATTCAAAACCTAGCAATTTGCCAAATATTGGCGAATTGCCAGTGATAAATTTTAATTTCAAGATAAACTATTTATATTTTATACAGGAAATTAAAATCTAACAGCCAGCAAAAAACGGTGCCTGTTCGACGGCAGTGAAATCCCCATAGAGAAGCAATGGTTAATCAGAGAACACAGAACAGCAGAGAAATGTCAGTGAAATGCCCTGCTGTTCTTGTGGTTTCATTCAGCAGGTTTAATCAGGTGAATCCCATAGGTTTCAATGTTAAAAATATTCCTGGTTTTATTCAATATCAATTAACTCCATAGTGACCAGGCGGTTTTACCACTGTCTCTCCGAAAGTATCCACTGCTGTTTTTACATTTCTGCACTGTTTGTGTTTAGGTCTAATTTTCATCTAACTCGTTTATGCAACCCACACATATTATATACCATTTTTCTCGCCAGGAAAAATTATGAAATATGATTAAAATAATGGAATAAATACACTTTTTTACGTTTTAATCCCCAAACTCTAAAACCACCATAAAAGACCCCGGCTAAATAGTTTTGAAATTTTGTCCTGAAATTAGAAATACCCAATTTTTACATGTTTCTCCTTTTTAACCCCTTCACTGCTGAGCCATTTCACCTCTGTGTGTGCTGAGCTCATTTGGACCATTTAATGCTCATTATGTCTAAATGTGATTTTAAGTCCTATTTTATTATAACCCCAGACAAAAAATAAGTAAAAAAAACACTTATTTATTTTTTTATTTTTACACCAAACCATGATCAGGCCTTTCCAATGATACCAAACATGACCTCCTAGCTGTATCAGGAGCTATAGGGATCCAAAGGATCCCCCTAGTGCCACTTGGCAGCTAGGGGATTAACTGGCCCATTGACATCATCGCACATATGGCCATGATATCAGTGGGTGGGGGGTTACCCGGAGGCATCTAAGATGTCAGTCACTTCCGGGAGCGAATCGCTATCTGGCACCTAAGGGGTTATAGAGAGGCACCGCTGCAAAGGGCAGACTCTGTACCTTTTTTTTCTAGCTGCAGTGGTTGGGGAGATAGAGTTGTCCAACGGACCTCCCCCTCCCCATTCAGGTTCCCCCTGCAGGCACCGGGGGGGGTTCTTGAAAATGACATAATTGTCAACGGCAATGACGTCATCGTGATGGCTGGGGACCATAAAACCATCGGGTTGTCTTCAAGGAAGCCTGTCTGCCATGGGACCCCGGCCAGAGAGTTGAGTATAAGGTGGGAGGGAGGGTTAAAGGACCATGACGTACAGTGTACACCAGGGGTCTCAAACTCAAATTACATGAGGGCCACTGGGCAAGTTTTCATATTCCACGGGGGCCGCATGCAAAATTTGAAACGGTTTTTTATTTTATTAATTTTTTTATTAAACTGTTTTCTTTTACAGCTTAGTGTTTTTATTTCTGAACATCTTGTATTTTTCTGTTGAAATTTTTTTTTTATTCTTTTTAAGGTGTTTTTATTTTATTCTGTAACAGACCTTTTCTTTATCTCTCCATTCTCCTGTCCCTCAGTCCTTCTGTCCCTCCGTCCATCTGGCACTTTCTGTGTCCATCCTTCAGTCCGTGTGTCTCCAGTCCCTGTCTCTCTCTCGCTCTGTCTCCAGTCCCTGTCTCTCTCTCGCTCTGTCTCCAGTCCCTGTCTCTCTCTCGCTCTGTCTCCAGTCCCTGTCTCTCTCTCTCGCTCTGTCTCCAGTCCCTGTCTCTCTCTCTCGCTCTGTCTCCAGTCCCTGTCTCTCTCTCGCTCTCCAGTCCCTGTCTCTCTCTCGCTCTCCAGTCCCTGTCTCTCTCACTCTCCAGTCCCTGTCTCTCTCTCGCTCTCCAGTCCCTGTCTCTCTCCCGCTCTCCAGTCCCTGTCTCGCTCTCCAGTCCCTGTCTCTCTGTCTCCATCAGCCCATGTCTCTCTCTCTCTGTGTCAATCAGCCCCTGTCTCTCTCTGTTTCCATCAGCCCCTGTCTTTCTCTGTTTCCATCAGCCCCTGTCTCTCTGTGTGTCCATCAGCCCCTGTCTCTCTGTGTGTCCACCAGCCCCTGTCTCTCTGTGTGTCCATCAGCCCCTGTCTCTCTGTGTGTCCATCAGCCCCTGTCTCTCTGTGTCCATCAGCCCCTGTCTCTCTCTCTGTCTCCAACTTCTCTTTTTTGTTTTTTCCTCTCCGTGTTCTGCTAAATCCTAAACCCCTAATCAGCCTTTCTTCCCCCCCCCACACATTACTCTACTCACCCAGGTTTCCCATTGCCTGCCTGTCTGCCGAGGCCTCTGTGTACAAACAGCTGGTAGGAAGGGGGCAGAGCCAGCACGCAGGGCATGTGTGTTTCCTGTAGCAGAGCAGCTTTACAGAGACGTGTATGGCCCTGCCTGTCCTGCTCTTCCGGTTTTCACAGCGGCCCGCACAGACAGCCTCAGCAGCAGCAGCAGACTGTACAAGGGTCCCTCACGAACACCTTGCTGATCCTTGTATTCTGCGGGCCGTTTGTAACTGGTCCGCGGGCCACAAATGGCCCACAGGCCGGTACTTTGAGACCCCTGGTGTACACAGTACGTCCTCGGTCCTTAAGGGGAATTTTCTCAAGGACGTACTATGTACATCAGTGGTCCTTATGGGGTTAAACCGTATATTCTTTTAATTTGCAGCAAAAAGTCTCTTTTAATTTTCAAGGCATTTTTTTCCGCAAAATTTTTTTCCCCAATTTTTTGAAAATACTGTTTTTAATTTTCTGTAACTGACCTTTTTTATTATTATTCATAGGACCTTATATGTTAATTCCAGACATTTTCATTCAGCATTTTTTTTTTGCAAACAGCGTTTTTTGAGTTTCAATCATTTTGTCTTTTTTTTTAGCCTGTTCGTTAGCTTGTCGGCTTTTTTTGGACTTGTTTGGTGGGTTTGTGGTGGATCGTCGGGTTCGTTCAGTGGGTTTTCTGCAGCGTTTTGGAACGATCCGATTTTTCAGATCGTATCGTCAGCTTATCGGCGGATTTTCGGCGATTTATCGGATCCATTCAGCCTCTTTTCCCTGCACTTCAGTGACCCTGTGGTGAATGCGGAATTAACCGCAGGGTCTGGGAATTTGATTCTCTGAAGTGCAGGGAATGAGAGAGCACCAACATTTCTGTGATCTTTGAATAACCCCTTTAGTGTAAGAAAATGAAAAATATGCTACATATTCCTATTCTATTTGTGAAGTCCTTATATTTCAATAAATTTTCTGTAAGAAAAGGCACAATAGGCACAATAATGTGGAGGGTAGATTATTTGGTGGCATTTTTGTATATAGGCAATATTGTTATTTAAAAAATAGGAGAAGGAGGTATAAACAATGCGTATAAGGAAATGTTAAAAAATAATAAATAAAATATAAAAAGTACTATATATTGGATGCACCGATACCGACATTAGTATCGGTATCGGTGCCGATACCGTCATTTGCACTTCGCAATTTGCGGTTCCTGGTATTGTTGGAGCGCAAACTGCACAGAAAAGCTTCAGGGACTTCTGGGTTTGAGAGTCCCTGAGCCGAAGAGGAGGAGGAGCATTTAACGAGGCAGAAAAAGGTAAGTAAAAAAAAAAGCAGTGTCTGCCCTATTATTTAAGGGCAAGAAAGGATACTCTATTTTTTAATAAAGTGTTACTGTCAGGATGGCACCTGGCGTGGGTCATGGTGGGACCCAAGGTTCAGGGGTTCTGAGCCCGGTGTGCAGGGCAACAAACACAGAAGGTACCTGGAGTAGTTAAATGCAGGAGATACTGGAGCGTAGTACAAATGGATCAAGCAGGCGGGTGGTCAGTAAGCAAATCAGAGGGTCAGGTACACGATAGTCAATAGAGAAACAGGAATACAACTAATCAGACTGGAAGCAAACTCAAAACTGAGGCAAGGTCCTGAGTAGGGAGTGGTCCTTTATGGACAGACAGGAGGTGTGGTTGTGTGTGTTCTTGGTGGTTAACTGTGTGTTTGCTGGATGTTTGGTTACTGAATTCAGGTTACAGGGCAGCACTCTTCATGGAGCTGGTTTAGGGTTCAACAAGCGGGCACGATCCCTGACTGTTACTTTAACATACTTATGTATGTCTACCATTATAATAGCAACGTAAATTGTTTTGCCACACATACGTGCTCTTTCTCACATCCTGTAAATTAACTTCAGCATTCACAAAGGTCAGCTCCAAAATAATAATATTTCCACAAATTATCATATTGATGTAGCAATGTACGAATTAAAAGACCCTTGATCCTTCAAAGCAAAAAACAATAAAATATTGTACCTGGTCAGCATGAACACCAGTGATGTATATTAGTGGATTGTTCCCCTTTGTGGACTCGGGTATGTTGATGGTTATATTGGCTCCACCAGCTGAAATGGTTCCAGTAGTAATCTGGAAAATTAAGAGGTAAATTAATCAGAAATGCATATATGTATGTGCAACCCATCTGATAGTGACATAGAGCACCACAATTATGGAATAACCTCCCAGACACCATCAAATCTTTCCCCAGTCTAAAGTCCCTTAAGAGATCTCTATTAACATACCTCAATACAGAATGCACCTGTAAACATGTAACATAGTGAATATATTTCCGACATATTTATTTTCTGTTAATCTGTATAGTTGTGTTTTTAATATCTTACATTTTATTACTTTGTATTTCTGTACCTACTGTAACATTTCAATGTTCTTGATCCCAGGACATACTTGAAAACGAGAGAAATCTCAAAGTATCCTTCCTGGTAAAATCCTTTATAAATAAGTACTTTGCATACTCATTCTTGATGTAATGGGTTAAATAGCAGATTTCAAACTCACAGCTTTTGTTTGGTAACTGTATGTTGTGCCACTTCAATACTGGCTGTCAGAGCTTGAAGAATTAGTAGCATAGTGAAAAAAAAACCGAGAAACTGTTCTTTTGATTTAAGTTTTTTTTCCTAAATGATTATTTTTGATTCCATCTGTTGTATCCAGTGTTACCATATATTAGTAAATTGGCAGTTTTGGTGTGGACAGATTTTTTAAGTGCAATAAAACGTGTTTTGTTTTAGTTTCTCACCCCTTTGCAGATGGTGGAAGAGTTGAGGCAAATCTGAACTTCCACCAATTGTTATTTAACTTTATGTGACATTGCAGAGAGCTGGCATCATCCTCAGATACTGTATCATGAGAGGTTAACTCTTATACATCTATTTAGGTCATATGCCTATTTTGTACAGTTCTTCATACATTCTAAATTGTTTCAAATATTTTACATACTGTATATGTTTTCAAGAACATAGAAGAAAATTAATAAAACATGGGACATCTAAGATGTCAGCTCCATGTGGGAGAAGTCTGTGGTCGATGCCAGGTTGGCGCCGATCAGTGGAACTTACACTGTGGGACTGTCGGGTATATTAGAGAGACAAAGAATTTAAAATGGATGCCTGTAGCCATTTTGTTTTAAAGACCGTTTTTCTTTCAAAATATTCTCTAGGTTTAGAAATGAACAAGATTTTTTTTACAAAGTTCATTCCTGGGTTAAGAAGCCCCAGACATGAAGGAACCTAGAATGAATGTGAGATAATGCTAAGACATGTCATAAGTAAATTTATTGGTCTGTTTTAAATTTTAAAACAAAAGAGATTTTGTCTTTTGGGTATAGGAATAAGAGTTAAATATTTTGTAATATAAAAGTATATTCACAAAATATATGTTTATAATCAAGGTATATTTTATTATAATTACAATAGTGAAATATATACTCCAATAAATATTGTAGAAAGTATAATTGATAAATAAAAGAAATCACTGAAGAATATTCTGTAACCAGAAAAGAATTTAGCTGATAAGGCTCTTAGCAACCAAAAGGGAGGAGAGCTATAAATCTCAAGAGACAGTCTAGAGTCTAGAGTCTAGTTAGAAGACAAGGTTCTTTGTTAAGTTAGTCTGACCTTTTGACCCTAAGATAAGAATTAATGGAATTAATGGAATTAATATAAGAAGTGCAATACTGCCCTCTACAGGATAGTAAAAATAATGATTTATATTATCATTAATATTAACTGTGTGGCTATAATAAGCGGGAAAAAGTTTTTGGTAAGTCAGTCAGAGATTCCAGCGGAGAGAGTCACATCACCATGCGCTCAGACATTCATTATACATGACACTCTGAGAAGTCGGAGATCAGACGGAGACTCACATCAGACTCACATCGCCATGCACTCAGATCCCAAGACATGAGGCAATCAATATTCTCACCAAATCTCTAACTCGCATGCATTGATTATCTAATATCGATAATTTTCACATATTCCAAAACAAAGCATCACATAGAAAATTCCAAGGCAGACTCATCAACATCCAAATTGGACAGGTAATGTATGAAATAAGGAATTAATGTAAAAATATATTTGTAGAGATTTTGCAACGCAGACTGAGACTTCTCGGATACGGTTAAAATCCAAATTCTAAGTATTTTCTATTCTGCAGATAGAAATATGAAGAAGTGGATATAAGGATTTATTCCTAAAGACATGTTGCAAGATTGATACCAATATATATATTGAATTTGGAAATTACTGTGATTAAAATTAATAAGCAAGGAATTATATAACTACAAAATAAAAAGCAAAAGATTAGAAGTTTAATTCTCGAGATTAGGGGAGGATTCACTAAATAAGTTTTTATTACTTATCATCAAATTAGCTCATCTTTTGTTGATCTATGTAGCATAGAGATATATATATATCTATAAGAGCTGGCTGGTTAAACATTGTTTGCTGGAAATGCATGTTGTATTAAGCAGAAATGTTTATTAACCATTTGTGTATTAGTTACTAACTGAGAAAATAGATGATATTAATCATATATGCAGTTACTAACCGGAGATACATATATTGTGAAGCTAGTTTTTATATGCTGATGGAGTGTGGTTTATAAATTGTTGTTTATGATATGAGATTTGAAATTCTTTTGTATACGTAATAAATATATATATATTTTTATCCGATTATTGATTATTGTATTTTTTTAAAGCAAAACACAGACAATTAAAAGAATTCAGGATAATTTCTAAGAGATATAGACGATTGATATTTGTGTCTCGTATAAGTTTCGTATGAAATAATAATCCCTGATATATTGGAGGCGACTGCCGAGGTAGGTCCAGTAAGTCCAATATAGACATATTGGAGGCTTGGCTGATAAATCCAATATATACAAACGTGTTGTATTCACGTGCAGAGATTATATCCGACAGGACACAGACATCCCCCATATACTAGCAGAGGAGCGTCTGCCCTGCCGGTAGGTGCCGGTACTGAGTACCGGCGCGTACAGGCAGAAAAAAGCCCCGGGCCAGCCTGGTCGAGGACCGCATTGGGCACTTCATGCTGCAGGCTTTGACAGGGCGGAAAAATGCCACCTGTGGCGGCAAAGGGCCATCTGGAGCCACCGCACCTTCTGGCTCCATGGATGGGCTGGCCCAGTGCTCTGGTACTACTTGCTTGCACCAGGTGTCATAAATCTCTCATTGTCAGTCACCTAACGGGCAACATGCTTCCGATCTTATCTTACTGCTATTCTTAGTCAGAAGAGGTTTGTCAGCCTAAAGATATTGTGGTCATGACCTTTACTCAACTTATACAACTTGATGAAACTTCTTCCCAAATAGATAAAAAAATTCTAATTGAGAAACAACTGCAAAAAACAGGATATTTTTACTACAGAATATGATCTATATAAACTGTCTATACTTATAGCATGGGAAAATTCTAACAGAGACGCACTCAGGGACTCGTGAAGAAAACAACTAATTTTATTAAATCTTTAATAATTACTTAATCCCAACAATTCAGCTCATCCTGATCCTTTATCAAGGTAATTTTCATGGATATACAAGACAATTTATACACATAAATTCTAATTGGCTCACCTTGTACGCCAACTCTCATTTGCATGATGAACCTATTAGATACGTCACTTCCGGGACCTTAGGGCGCATCGAGAGTTGGCGTACGACAGAGGTGGTGAGTCAATAAAGAGTTAAGTGTATACATGAGGGGTTATTCAGAGAGAGCCGATCAGGCCCGAAATGTCACCGAACAGGGAATTTCCCCGTACGGTGACATTTCGGGGAAATTCAGCTATTCAGAGAGCAGACAGTACGCCAAATTTGGCGAACTGCCAGCTACGTGTGGTGCCTGTTCGACGGCAGTGAAATCCTCCATAGAAAAGCACTGGTTAATCTATTCAGAGACACCGAACAGCAAGGAAAAGTTGCTTATCGGAAATATTTCCACAAGCAAAGATAAAGCTGACAATTTCCCACGGTCGGCTACGCGAGTATTAAGGACAAGTAATAATGTCATGAATAGGGATAGCCTTCTTAAAAAGGAATCAAATGGCTTAATAAAACCAATATTTAAGAAATAATTGAACATTTATGTATTTACGTAATGAGTTTCCTGTAATAACACTTTAACAGTTCTCTTGGTTTCTTGTATTCCCTGGAGAGCAAAACAATTACTCACATTGCACTGTATATATACACAGCATAAGAGCGCTAGAAATGAAGCTATAGCATTTATTTAGGGAATTACATGCAGGGTTACTCAGAAAGAGTCGATCTGGCCCCGAAATGTCACCGAACAGGGAATTTCCCCGTACGGTGACATTTCAGGGCCATTCGGCTATTCAGACAGCAGGCAGTTCGCCAAATGTTGGCGAACTGCCAGCAAGTACAATGCCTGCTCGACGGCAGTGAAATCCCCATAGAGAAGCAATGGTTAATCTATTCAGAGACACCGAACAGCAGAGAAAAGTTGACGAAGTGCCCTGATGTTTGGTAGTTTCATTCGGCAGGTTTATTCAGGCGAATTCCATAGGCTTCAATGTTAAAAATATTCCCGTTTTAATTCAATATCTAATAAACCATTTATTATTTTAATCTGCAGCAAAAAGTCTCTTAATTGATTTTTTTAGGATATTTTAGGCATTTTACGGGATTTTTTTGGCAACAATATTTTCCCGTTCTTTTTATAGCGGTTATTTCTTTTTTCTGTGACAGACCTTTTTATTATCATTCATTAGATAATATATGTAAACGCCAGACATTTTCATTTAGTAGTCTTTTCTGCTTTCCATCATATTGGTTTTTTTTACCTATCCGGCGGCTTGTCGGCTGCGTTTGGCAGCCTTCTGGCGGGTTTACAGCATACGTTTGGTGGGTTGGCAGCAGCAGGCATCGAGTTTGCGGTGGGTCTGCGGCAGGTTTGTGGTGGTGGCCGGCTGATTTGCGGCGGCATTCGGAGGACGATTCCCTGCACTTCGGGGATCCTGCAGTGAATGCTGAATGGGGAAATTTAATTCCCCGAACTGCAGGGAAGTGTGGGGAATGAGAGAGCACCAAAATGTTGGCGACATTTTGGTGCTCTGAATAACCCCCATCGGGCCACATTACAATCTTGACGCAAACGTTTGCGTCGGCATAAGTAATTTTTAACGCGTGGGGTAAAACCATTTGCGAATTACATACTCAGCGCTACAATCGTACGGAATTGTGTACCGCATGTGAACCTGCGCGAGCTTACTGTACTTCGCGCGTCCTATACTTAACATGGGGAGCGCAAAGTGTTAATCGGCGTTAGGATTACAAAGTCCTAACGTTGATTAAGGGCCGGCCGTGGTTAACAAAAAGTTAACCAGAGCCAGGACTTGGTGTTAACGGATTACACTTCTGCAAAATCCGTTAGCACCAGCCAAAAATATTAAAAAACAAATCGTATACTCACCTCCTGTCCTGCGGCGAGGACCGCGGCTCTGTCCGCCTCCTCCGTCCGGTGGGAGCAGGGAAAGACTGGGGGAAAAAGTCCCCACAGTCTCCCCCTGCGTATCACTACACTACGTCATGTGACCGTCGGCGTCTGCTTCAATGGAGTCCTATAGACTCCATTGAGAGGATGCGCGCAGCTGCACTTAACGCTGCCACGTGCATCCCGGGGGTAAACGCGCGGTAACAATGCAGGTAGCATTTTTGTGCCTGCATTGTACTCTAGCGTTAAAACGCGGGTGCAAGTGGGAAAACTGCAGGCGCAGATTTTCCTCCCTAGCACCCGTGTTTTAACGCTAGGAATGTAATGTGGCCCATTGTCTTTTATATCCAAAAATATTACCTTGATAAAGGCTCAGGATGAGCTGAATCTTCAGGATATATGTCATTTTGAAAGATTTAATAAAATGTGTTGTTTTATTTCCGAGTCCCCGAGTGCGACCTAATGTCATAAGTATAGTAATCTTTGAGATTTTTTTGCACCGGTCACATTGACTATTGTTTTGAAGGAGAGTGTTGGATATAGTCAAGGATTATATATATTTATTACACCAGGGGGCAGCACTCAACATTTACTAATTATTATTATTATTATTATTCTTTATTTATAAAGCGCCAGCATATTCCGCAGCGCTGTACAATAAGCACAGTACAGACAGGGTTACAATACATTGAACAACATTTGACAAACAGTACAGGAGGAGATGAAGGCCCTATTCCCGTAGGAACTCACAATCTAGGAGGGTTGGGGTTGGAAACAGGAGGAGAGGACTGTAAGGTGAGAGTGATTGATGATTGCGTCAGTGAGTTGGGTGGTAGGCTTCCCTAAATAGGAACGTTTTAAGGGAGCGTTTGAAGGAAGAGAAGTTAGGGGAAAGTCTGACAGTACGAGGGAGAGCGTTCCAGAGAGTGGGGGCTGCGCGTTACTAAGCGTAATAGCAGGTGCTTCTCAAAACCGAAAAATACAACAAACCAAGAAGTCAGCACACCTACTCATACATTAAAAGACATTAACAATTTTTAACCCTTTAAAGTTATTTTGCAGATTTTTTTAACCCTAAACTCTGTTAAAAACAGGGTTAGGGTTGGAAATCTGCAAAAAATCTTTAAAGGGTTAAAAATTGCTAAAATCTTTAAATCTATGAACTACTGTTGAACTTTGTATATGAGTTGGTGCATTCCTGCTTTGTTATATATGTTACGGGTAAAGCCAGGAGTGCGGTTAATCCTAAAATCACGCGGGTAATCCTGACATCACCCAAAACCGCTGGGTAAAGCTGCATAAACTTGAAAATATCAGACTTTACCCGGGTAATTTTAGGACTAACCAACTGCCCTTGGGTAACAGTCTGGAAGAGCTGAAAAATTCTCACTTTACCCGGATAATGTGCAAATCTGAAGCTTCACCCGGGTAATCTGAGGACTATCCACAGCTTCACCTGGGTAATCTGAGGACTATCCACAGCTTCACCTGGGTAATCTGAGGACTATCCACAGCTTCACCTGGGTAATCTGAGGACTATCCGCAGCTTCACCTGGGTAATCTGCAGATCATCCAACCCCGCTTGGGTAACAGTGAATTTTGCTATTATCTATGGATATTATCAATGAAAATGGCAAAAGACAAACATTAAAATGTATTGCGGATATAATGAATATACAGAGTAACAGGATATGTTTCTTATATGAATGTGAAAGAGTTACATGATCTTTATTATGTGTCGTATATGCTTATATATCATTTATAAAACATAATAACCATCAGGTTACTCTTTATATAATATCTTTAGCTTCATAAATACATTTTCAGACAATTAATGCACAGAGTAACATGACGGTTATTTGGTGTGGTTTGTGTCTGTGGATACAATTTCATTAAAAATAACCAAAAAACACAATTTTGTTATCAGTCAGATAACAGTTTGCAGCTTTACCCGGGTAATCCTCGGAATTCAGTCACCTGTAACCTGCTTGAAAACCCAAGAAAAGCGGAGAACCCAGAGGCGTTTGGATACTTTGCAGTTTACCCGGATAAAGTCTGATGTTTCATCGCACATCACACGTTATCCAACAACACTAGGGTAATATGCGTTTTACCCGGTTAAAACAGTGCAGAAAACCGGAGTACTGTCTTTTGCATCAAGGGTCTGTTTTCACACAGAACCCATCAATCAATTCCATGCCATACTAGATGGCTATTTTTTGCACAGATCAGGTTTATGCAACTGGTCAAAGCCACTCCTGGACAGAGCTGTTTTGGGTTTATCAGACCCTCTTTAGCAGGAGCTAGGCATGACCAGTTGCAGTTTGATGCTTGGCCCGTAAGGTAAATCAGCACTTATTTAGGTTGTGGTGGAGAGCAAGAAATGATATTAAAAGACTCCCCATTGCATATATTAAAATTTATTATTGCGGAGGCCATTAACACACACATATATACATTTATAATTGTAGAAGACATTTATATATCTCAGCAATACAGAGAACTGCTTTGCCCACAGAGCTCATATGCTACATTCCCCATATGCAGCAAGGAACTCTGGGTAGGACATGCAAATGAGATCTCCAATATGAAAATGATTTACTTTTCTCTCCCACTTTCTATGTGGAATTAACAGGCTCTAATACTATTTACTGACCTTTAATGTAAAGTTGTATTCAGGACCAATTTCATCAAAATTCTTGACCACTGATGCAACACTAGCACCAGGAAACACTTCATAAAAGTTTATGCTGGTAGTCCTGTTAATCAAACACAATACAATAAAAAATAATGGCTGAGCAAGCGTAAGAATGTATAACTGATACATTATAATGTGAAGCATGGTTTCTTGCACTATGTACCAACTAAACTGTTTGGACTAAAACAGATATTATTGTGGCACGGAAATAAGCAGGTGAATGCAAGGTGGCCAGATTACAGAGGTAAAAGTGAATGATGGATTGGGTGTATTGAAGAATGAAACCTGTCTTATTGTTAATGTAAAAGAGATGCAATCTGCGACATCCTAAGACATCCCAGCTATCGCACTGTGTTCTCTTCAGGTTGAAATATGAAAGATTTGACAGTAGGGATGTGCATGGCTGAAAAATTTATTTAGTTTAGTTTTGTTTCCTTACGTTTTTAAATAATTACGGAACTAATTTTGTTTCGTATTTTGTTTGGTTTTGGATCGATTTCAATTTTCGAATCGATTTGAAATTCGAATCGATTCGAATGTCATATATCAATTCGATAGTTGATATCAATTAGAATTTTGGGTCAGTAAATAAAACCCCAACTAATCAAATTTTGCTGTTAAAAGAAAAGCTAGGGTTAAAATTTTAGCCGTGTCACAGATTTAGTGTTTGAGTCAATTTAAACAGTAAAACTAATTTAATTTGTTTCATAAAGTCCTTTGACTATTACTTGTATTTTAAGTTAAGATCAATTCAATAGTTGATATCAATTCGATAGTTCATTTCAAATTCGATAGTTGATATCAATTTGATAGTTCATTTCAAATTCGATACTTGATATCAATTATTCAAATTTTTCTTTTATGATGATAACACAGTGTAAAACGAAATAAATTCGTTATATACCGTTACATTTCGAAATCATATCGATTCGTTATTCGGAAGTACTTCCGAACTACGAATTATCAAAATTTGTTACAAATTCTGAATTTTTTCGAAACGAATGCACATCTCTATATGACAGCGAAACACCATTTTTTCCTGCTCAGTAACCCAGACTGTGATGCCAAAAAGTGAAATGAATCACTGGACAGAAAATATATCTGTTTTGCTCCTTTCCATGCATGTACTTAAAATATGTATCCTGTAGATAAGCCTAGAAGAAAAATGCTGCAGTAAAAACGTTGCATCTTTAAAACAAATGCTCCAATTTGGTCAAGTCCAGATTGGACACTGGCACGATATGGAGCATCTTTTTACGTAGCTAGAGTTAGAAATTAGGGTTTAGAAATTGGGGTTAAATTTAGAAACCGGGATTATGGTGAGGAATTAGGATTAGGTTTAAATTTAGAGATTCGAATTAGGGTTAGAAAAGTAGGGTTAGAAATTAGGGCTTGGATTTATGGTTAGGTTTAGAAATTGGGGCTAAATTTAGAAATCCGGATTATGGTTAGAAAGTTAGAAATAAGGGTTATTAGGGTTAATTAAGGTTAGAAAATTAGGTTAGGGTTAGAAATTAGAGTTGGGTATATGGTTAGGCTTAGAAATTGGGGTTAAATTTAAAAATCAGGATTATGTTAGAAATTAGGATTAAAGTTAGAGATTAGAATCCGAGTTAGAAATTAGGGTTAGGGTCAGAAATTAGGGATAGAGTTAGGTTACTATTTGTGCTTGTTTTAGTTTAGGGTTGAACCTAGCCCTAACATTCAGCTACATTTTTGCTTCACTTTTAGGCTTGATAATTATACCACTGTTCCATTTTTCTCTGTAAACCTAATACATTGTACAAGACATCACAAAAGTAACACATTGAATTATACTGAATTAAGGAAAGGGTGTTTATCCATTTGTTTTTCCAAATACTGATTCTGATCCTTGTAGTATTGTTAGCATCTGATAATGTCTTGTCATTCAGTTACATATGTCTAAATGTCATATCATGCCAATAAGAATAACTAAGTACTAATGTGTGTGCTTGAATTAAATTATGAAAAATATATATAAATATATAAATAGCTGTTTAAATAAAAATAACAACATAGTGCATTGTTAATTTAGTCACTAACCAAACAAATAGAGGGTACCCCTACATAAAAATAAGTAGAAAGTACACACAGTATCTATATTTATTATTACATTATATTACTCTGTTACTTTAATATTACATAGGCGCATTCATCCTATTTTGTCAGCTGCCTGCCATCAGTGTCTCATCTGACAGTGTACTTACAATTATCAAATTAGTACTCTGAGCCTTATTACAACCTCTCAAGTCATCCAGACCTGAAAATATAACATCAGTAGGGTATCCCTTATCAAGTTACATAGGCTGAAAAAAGACGTGCGTCCATCGAGTTCAGCCTTTCACCATCAGCTACTGCTGCTGATCCAAAAGAAGGGAAAAAAACCCAGTCAGAAGCGCTCGCCAATAAGCAACAGCTATGTGAGTGCTAACATTAGGTTAAGTGACCCTAGCATGGCCTGCCCATATTACAATTGGAGTGCTAACGGGTTAAACAACCCATTAATGCATTTGAGATTGGGCTTGTTTTTGCCAGCGTACTGTACTTTGCGCTCCCTATACTTAACATGGGGAATGCAAAGAGTAATTAGCATTAGGTTTACAAAGCACTAACGCTAATTACCGCACCATTGCGGCTAACTGAAAAGTCCCCCAAAAAATCAGATACTCACCTCTCATTCCGTGGCGAGAACGGCGGCCCGATCCGTCTCTTCTGGCCGCCGGGAGCAGAGTGAGGCTGGGGGAAAACAAGTCCTCAGTCTCCCTCTGCGATCACTCCACGGACCTGCAGGATCTCACGAGAGGTGAGATCATGTGACCCGGCAATCGAAGCCTCAATGGAGCGACTCCATGAAGGGGATTCTTGGGGCAACCTGTTAGCTTAGCTCGGGCTTAGCGCTGCATTATGGGGAAGGCTGCTGCATTAGCGCCTTAATATGGAGCTAAAACGTGGACGCTAAGGAGAAACCGGCCGGTGCAGGTTTTCCTCCTTAGTGTCCCTGTTTTAGCGGGCTCTACATTTCCAAAAAAGTGCATTTTGGAGTATATTGTGTGCTGTTTCCCAGTATCTTGTTTGTGACCAAAAAAAGGTTTGATGTTTTTGGTGACATTTAGTATGAGTAAGCACTTAGAGGCGATCAATATAGTAGTTGATACTGTGCCGAATGTGTAACTCTTCAAGCATTTCTACAACTCGTAGAAATGGTAATGATGGCAGTAAACGTGCGTCTTAAACCATACATCTCCAAGATTGAAACAATTTGGTGATCTGATGTACTATATTCAAACCACTGTAAGGTCGTTATCAATTGGTACCCTACAATATGCAATAAAGAATAACAGTGGGCGATAGATAGGCCTTAATGTATTCTGAACTACAGTTAACATAATCTTCAGACTTCAGCCAGTTACCAATAGTGCACTTGAGTAATATGATATATGTAATTCACCACAATTTTATATCAAGGCAGGAGGCTTCATATTTTTTCTTTACTAAATCAACAGCAGCAAGGAAAGTTACATAGCAACAGCAGTAACCAATGAACAATAAGAGTGTAGTAAGTCCTTAGCTACGCCCTCTTTTCTTGCTGCTGGCCTCCAGGTGAGTCGTTTTCATAACAGCTCCTGGACGCCAGGATATATTTCTTATTATTTTATTGCTAGAATGTATATTTTCTACTTTAGGTGTTGATTAAAGATGTTTTGTATGGTTACTGTTTAAACCGTTTTTTCCTTAGGTTGTTTTTCACCTGCTGCGTGGGCACTTTCCCGCCTGCAGGCTTGCGCTTGCTTTTTTCCATCTCCCGGCGGACCATGAGGGAAAGTTTTTTTCCCTGGCCCGCTGGGTGTTGAATACTCCGATTTTTACTTTTACTTTTTACCTTTAAACTGTTTGGCGCTGTCTCCCTGCGGGCGCAGCCCCGCACGAGGGATCTTACCTCACAGTAGCGCGGCGTTGTGTCTGCGCATGCGTCTCGCGGACATCTTGTTTGCTGCCGCCATTCCACCCGTGCCGAGATCGATGTCGGCAGGTGCCACCATCTCTCGCAAACAACGGGCATATTTGGCTTAACTGCCTCTGGACACCATACCGCCTGCTGCACGGACCCTCTCCTGTTACTCCGGGTGAGCCCCGTAATCCGGTTCTGCTCCGGCGGACCTTTTTCTAAAAAGCCCGCGAATTTCGCGAGTGAGCCCCGCTGAGCGGCGCTAAACATCCGTACATACGGATTAAAAATATAAATAAATATTGCTATATATTTAACTGCGGGTGAGCCCCGTTTGGTATATATATTATATGGATCCTCCACAGCTTCCCTCCAACCAGGAGGAATTAAAAACTTGGCTGCTGGCTGCCATATCGGAGACGCTTCCCATCGCGCTTGCGAGCCTTCCGCCAGCCCCCCCGCCGGAACCCCCGGTTCTCTCACGGGCCCAGTCACCTACCCATTCCGACGGCTCACACTCGGACCAATCTGAGTCTGCTGGGCCGTCGCGAAAAAGACACTGGAAAGGCCAGTCTGAGTCTGCCGGCAAAGGTAAAGAACCAGCTAAAAAATCCTCCAGATACGTCTCAGACCCTAAGGGTGTGGACACTCACGACCTGGATGACTACCAGGCTGATTATCCTGAAGAGGAGGATTTAGAGTCCACCGGTAACCCACCGGCCACTCCAAATTCAACGGGTGAGCCCCGTTCCGAAGCTATGGCGATTGTTCCCCTCACTACCATGCCTGCGCTGCCGCGCTCCTATGTGTCCGCAGATGCCCCTTTACAGATCCTCGACTCTCGAGGCCTGCCCTTCTTTGACCCGCGCACCACCACCCACCCTAGGTCTTCCGCTTGGCTCCCACCGGACCATATTGCGGAATTTTTGCGCTTCTGGTTGCGCTGCCCCCTGGAAAAAACTGATAGGGCGCGCCTGCGGGCCGAATGTCCTCGCCCGACTCTCCCTGACAAGGTGTCCCTTACCCCTGAATTTGACGAAGACTTCGTCACCTTCATGGGTAAGGCTGGCAGGGACCCTAGAAAGGGTTTGGAACAGGGTCTCCGCGTCGCCCAGGACAAGCTTCTGGACGTATCCGGTCCCCTGTCACTTATCTTTGTAATGGCGGACGAAGCGCTCGCCAACAACAGCCCGCTTGATCCTACTCTAGTTCGCGAATGGGCACAGCGTGCTCTCTGCTTGTTGGGTAATGCCAACGTTGGCATTTCATCTGAACGCCGTAAGGCGGCACTGTTTCGGCTGGACGCTAAACTCACCAGCATGGCTACCAAGGAATTGGGTCCGGCAGCAAAAGGCTTACTTTTCGGGGATCTGTTTATGAGAGACCTTAACAGAAAAGTTAATGTTTATACGAACCTCCAAAAGGTTCAGTCAAATATGAAAAGGGTTTTCCACCCCCAGCAACGTTTTTCCTCCAGGGCTGGCGCACCAAGAGGTCGGGTCGCCAGCCGGTATAACACTACCTATAGACCTCGCTTCACGCCAAACCAGGACGTGCAATACAGACCCAGCCCGATCCTGGCACGCGGAGTCCCTGTTGGCCGCGGCTTCAACAGACCCAGACGCCGTTACCCCGCTGGTAAGTGTCTTGGCGCTCCCACTTCCACACATTCCGGTCGGGTCGCTTACGTTATTTCCTTCCCAAATGGCGCGCACTCACATCAGACTCGTGGGTTTTGCGAACGGTAGCAGGTTATTTAATCGACTTCTCCCAGGTTCCCGTCCAGTCTGCTACCCCGCCCCCGGCCCGTTTTTCCTCAGAGGAAGCAACGTTGATAGACCGGGAACTTCGCTCCTTGCAGTTAAAAGGCGCCATCACCCCCGCCAGGGGCCCCCCGTGCTTCGTCAGCACTATATTCCTGGTCCACAAAAAATCTGGGGACCTACGACCGGTTATAAACCTAAAAAATCTCAACTCCTTCGTGGCCTACCACCACTTCAAAATGGAGGGTATACACCTCCTCAGAGATCTCCTCCGAGAGGTCGACTGGTTCACGAGATTGGACCTCACAGACGCTTACCTCACGGTTCCGGTCCATACCTCTCACCACCCATACCTACAGTTCCACTGGCATCGCGACCTCTGGCAGTTCACTTGCCTGCCATTCGGCCTCAGCCCCGCGCCATGGTGCTTTACGAAGCTGCTCAAACCAGTGATGGCCTTCATACGATCCCAAGGCGTCAGGACGATTATATATCTAGACGACATCCTTATATTGGCACTAGACCTCGACCAGTCCGCTCACCATACAACCCTGGTGGTTACGCTCCTACAAGACCTGGGCTTCATTATCAACAGGGACAAATCGGCACTGCGTCCCGCCCAAACCGTCACCTTCCTCGGATTCGACATAGACTCAAGATCTTGCCAGCTGCGGCTTCCCCCGCAAAAGCTTCGGGTCATCAAGAAATCCCTACGCGGAGTCCTCAGCAGGGACACCATCTGTCTCCGAGATTTGGCGAGAGTTGTAGGTCTCCTCTCTTCCTCCATTCAAGCCATCTTCCCTGGCCCACTACACTATCGGGCGATGCAGCGTCTGAAGGCAACACACCTTCGTCTCAACCCCTCCTACGACCAGCTGGTCTCCATCACCCCGGAGGTTCGAGTGGAGCTTCTATGGTGGTTACGCCATATGGAAGCCTGGAACGGCCGGGCCATCTTCGGCTCTCTACCAGATTTCGTTCTGGAATCCGATGCCAGCCAATCGGGCTGGGGAGCAACTTGCGGCACTATATCCACGGGCGGAGCATGGGCTCCGGAGGAGCGGCAGCTTCACATCAATTGCCTGGAGCTCATCGCCGGCTCGTTCGCCGTTCGCAGTTTTACCCAGGACCTCAGGGACTGCACCCTTCTTCTCCGGATGGACAACATCTCCGCGGTCCAGTACGTGAACCGCCTAGGGGGATCCCGCTCCAAGCTCCTGTCGGACCTCACGCTTTCCCTCTTCAATTACTGTTTGGACCAGAACATCTCTCTCAAGGCGGAATACCTTCCCGGGTCTTCCAATTTTGTGGCAGATTGGTTTTCGAGATATTGGAGGGACTCCAGCGATTGGAAACTAGACGTTGCTACGTTCCGCCGCCTCTCGGAACTGAGGGGACCGTTTCATCTCGATCTGTTCGCTTCCCGCTTGAATCGTCAAACAGAGGCCTACTTCAGCTGGCTGCCGGACCCACAAGCAACTGCGGTGGATGCTTTCCTCCAACCATGGCCGCCGTCGGGGGCCTACGCTTTTCCGCCGTTCCCGATGATTACGCGAACGATCCAAGAAGTCCGCCGACGGGGGATCCGGATGCTTCTTCTCACGCCTTTGTGGCATGCTCAACCCTGGTTCCCACTGACGCTGGAACTTTCCTGCCTCCATCCACTCCTGCTCCCGTCCTTCCGATCCATTCTGTTGGATCCCCAGGGCAGGCCACATCCGATGATTCTGGAGAACAATCTTCCTCTGGTGGCTTGGACGATTTCCGGGGACCCTGCATGCTGCCGGGACTATCAGATGCAGCTCGCTCCTTATTATGGGAATCCTGGGCTCCCGGCACGAGAAAGTGTTATCGCTACGCCTGGAGAACTTGGTGTAGCTGGTGTTTGCAACAACAGGCTGATCCCGCTTCTGCCCCTCTACAGTTGATCCTCAATTTTTTGGCAAATCTTTCCACGTCGGGAAAGTCCTACCGTACCATTAACCTGTTCCGCTCGGCTATCTCGGCGGCTCACGTTCCCCTAGGCGGCGTCCCTGTGGGTAGGGACCCTTCCGTCTGTCGTCTCCTCCGTGGCATTCGACTCGCTCGCCCGCCGGCTCCGAGATATGTGGTTTTCTGGGATGTAGCGCTGATGCTCGACTTCCTGCGTAACTGGCCGGATAATGACTCACTAACCCTCCGTCAGCTCTCGGCTAAATTAACAGTTCTGTTATGTTTGGTTTCCTTTCGACGTGTCTCTGATGTTAGGGCCTTCGATGCGCACGCCGTGGCTTTCTCCCCTGAGGGTGTTGTCTTCTCACTTACTAGGCGTACTAAAACTCTATCCCGTGAGGTTTTCTACCCTTATTTTCCCACTGATCCTCTACTGTGTGTGGCTCGTTGTGTTACTACTTACCTCTCTCGTTTGCGTCCTTTGCGCTCCTCTCCGACTGGCCAACTCTTGGTCTCTTATGTCTCTCCTTACAGACCTGTTTCCTCTCCTACCCTCTCGAGATGGGTGCGCTGGCTCCTCTCCCTGGCGGGCGTTGCTCCCCATTTCGGCGCTCACTCCGTGCGGGGCGCGGCGGCTTCCTCTGTTGCAGACGCTGGGGGTTCTCTGGCGATATTCTTCAGGCGGCTGATTGGTCTAGGGCGGTCACATTTCGTACCTTCTATTTCCGTCCTCGTTCTCATGCTTCTGGGGCTTTAGTGCAGCTTTAAAACTGCAAAATATGAAGCCTCCTGCCTTGATATAAAATTGTGGATTATTCCAGCCTTGGTGTCAGAATAATCTTAATTTTAATAAAGACAGGAGGCGAATATTTTTCCCGCCCGCCCAGGCCCGGGTTGACTTACATTGTTCTGTGTGTTTTATTGCTACATAAAAAAAAAAAAAAAAAAAAAAATTAAATTACACATCATTTCTCACATGATAGGATTGTATAAGTGTGCCTTTGTTTTAACCAGTTTTTTATCCCCTTAGTAGGGTTTGCTTGTATTGTTAGCCTATCTTCGAACTACTGTCTCGAATTTGGATACCATTTGCTAGTTTTTTCATTTTACTGATTATTAGTTGGCTGTTGATTGACAGGCCTCCTTTGCATGGTGCTTTCACGTATCCTCTGCTTCCTCCTCAGTTTGACTTGCTCCTGTGGTCTCCCATCGTCTCGGATGGCCGTTGGCTCCCAGTTTTGTACCTACAAGTCTCCTGGACTTCTGCCTAGTTGGATCTTCTCCGCTTCGTTTTCCGTTTTTCCTTCCATCTTCCTGGATTTCTGGTTTTCTCCGTCACGTCTCTCCTGCTCGTCCAGCTTACAAGAAAAGAGGGCGTGGCTAAGGACTTACTACACTCTTATTGTTCATTGGTTACTGCTGTTGCTATGTAACTTTCCTTGCTGCTGTTGATTTAGTAAAGAAAAAATATTCGCCTCCTGTCTTTATTAAAATTAAGATTATTCTGACACCAAGGCTGGAATAATCCACAATTAATTCCTTCTCTAACATGATTGAGCATACACAATCAGCCGTAGCAGACGCAGCAGCACAGGATCATGTTACAATGATCTGGGGTTATGCAGTAACACTGCAAATGAAATTTGTTTGTTTCAAATGCATTTTATTGCATGTAAACTGCAGGTTTCCTCAAAGTTTTAGCACTGTTGGCATGATGCCCGAGGTACTAACACTTTTTATTACCAGCTGGGGAATGTCTCTAATGGACAGTTCCCCGGCTGATCCTGTACAGAGCTCAGAACTGCACTAACTCCATTTGTCCAGTAGATGGCACCATCCGCCTGCCAAATTATTAAAGTAAGGAATACGTTAGGAAAATTCCCAAATGTTTCTTACTGTATAATTAATGAAAAAGATTTTCCTAAAACACCACGGTTTCCTGACGTTGGTTTTTGAAAAAATCAATTGGTAGCGAAGGGGTTAATATTGATCTCTGTGTTAGCTATGTTTAAACTTTTGAGCTTATCATTTTGGTCTTATCATGTGGCCGATCTGACAAGTCATAATTTGCTGCAGCATATCAGAGTTTATCGGAAATATTTCCACAAGCAAAGATAAAGCTGACAATTTCCCACGGTCGGCTACGCGAGTATTAAGGACAAGTAATAATGTCATGAATAGGGATAGCCTTCTTAAAAAGGAATCAAATGGTGTAACAAAACCAATATTTAAGAAATAATTGAACATTTATGTATTTACGTAATGAGTTTCCTGTAATAACACTTTAACAGTTCTCTTGGTTTCTTGTATTCCCTGGAGAGCAAAATAATTACTCACATTGCACTGTATATATACACAGCATAAGAGAGCTAGAAATGAAGCTATAGCATTTATTTTGTGAATTTTTTTTTTGAGAAAGTATTTTACCAGGAAGGATACATTGAGATTTCTCTCATTTTCAAGTATGTCCTGGGTGGCGAGTATGTACTGTTGGGTGTCTTGCCCAAGGACACTTACTGGAGAGGTGCTCTTGCTGGGATCAAGCTCATGTCCCCACAGGCTCTCTCCACGCAGAGCAGTGATGTTACCTCTACCCCACCCAGCCGGTACAAGGGTTATTCAGAAAGAGTCGATCTGGCCCCGAAATGTCACCGAACAGGGAATTTCCCTGTATGTTGACATTTTGGGGCCATTCGGCTATTCAGAGAGCAGGCAGTTTGCCACATTTTGGCAAACTGACTACAAGTATGGTGCCTGTTCGACGGGAGTGAAATCCCCCATAGAGAAGCAATGCTTAATCTATTCAGAAAACACTGCGCAGTAGTGAAAAGTTGCCGAAATGCCCTGCTGTTCGGTGGTGTCATTCGACAGGTTTATTCAGACAAATCCCATAGGCTTCAATGTTAAAAATATTCCAGTTTTATCCAATATCTAATAAAGCATTTATTATTTTAATCTGCAGTAAAAAGTCTCTTAATTTATTGATTTTTTAGGATCTTTTAGGCATTTTTCGGGATTTCTTCAGCAAATTTTTTTTCCTGTTTTTTTTAAAAAGCGTTTTATCTTTTTTCTGTAACAGTTCTTTTTATTATCATTCATAGGACCGTATGTGTTAATTCCAGACATTTTTGTTTAGTTTTTTTGCAAACAGCGTTTCAATTTTGACACTTTCAAGCGTATTGTTTTTTGTTATTTTTTTACCCCGTTCGTCAGCTTGTCGGCTTTTTTCCGGCGGCTGATCAGCGCTATGATCGGCGGCTCATTGGCTTTTTCCGACGTGTTCGGTGTGTTTTTTGCAGCAGTTCCGGCGGGTTTGCGGCAGGTTTTCCCTGCACTCCGGGGTCCCTGTAGTCAATGCTGAATTCACCGCAAGGTGGGGAACTTTGAATCCACGAAGTGCAGGGAACGAGATAGCACCGAAATGTTGGCAACATTTCGGCGCTCTCTGAATAAGCCCCATGTGTTTTAAATGTCTGTTAGCTACGATTGTTAGACTGTGTCTCATCTATGTCCCTCGATAAGAGCAGATTGAGATTGCCGCATAGTAACTTTATATTTCACCTTGTAAAGTGGATCTCGGTGTCATACTGAACAGGGATAGATATGCTGACAGCATTATCTCCTTCAAAATCGTCTTTACTCTCACTGAAAAAGAAAACAAATGTCTTAACCACCACAACAAAAATGTAATATTTAATGCCCTGTGAACACAAATGCAATGATACACATATGGTGGATTGACTTTTACTTCCACTTTATTTGTAATTTTAAAACACGGGCATATAAAAAAAAATCTGCCTTCATATTTTTATATTTTACAATGACAATGGTTATTAACCTATTCACTACTGTGATTGTGTACATGATCAGCAATAGCAGACAAGTCGGGCCCTATTACATTCTTTGCGTAAATTCGTCCGTGCAGCTCAATTTTTTTGCCCGCAGCGTTAAGCGTTATCGCGCGAAAATTAACATTGGTATTACGATCCGAACGCATTTTCTCATCCGTCCAAAAATAACGTTCATAAAAACGACGCGCAAAACGAAGTGTAATAGGCGCGCAGTAACGTTGCGCACGTAAATCAGTGTGTGGACTCTTTTTTTCGCCGGATTCAGCCAATCAGGATTATTAACCTTTAGTGACATCAATTTACCTTAATTGACTCACTTAAGTTTTTGCGCCTGTCAAAGTAAATCTGAGTATACATGCTGCAGCAATAAGAAAAACACGCACAAATTCACAATTTTATTATTTGGGTATGTGTAGAATGTGTAACTATACTGTGCTATATATATATTTTTTTTCATGCTGGTGTATTTGGTTTCGGCCAGAACGTTCCGATTTGTAGTTACCACCAGCTTTTCAAAGACGTTAAAATTATGCGCGCAAACGTCGTTCGTAAAAAGATGTGCATCAATTGTAATACCATCCGCGTACCAGCGCACGAACGCATTTGCGCTCACAATGTTAAGTATAGGACGCGCACAGTTCATCACGCTCGCGCAGGTCCATCCGCTTTAAACGATAACGCGCATCATTTGTGCGAACGTTGTAATACGACGTTCTGCGCAAAGGGTTTTTCCCCTTGCGTTAATGCGTTTTTGCGCACGCGCACTTTTTTGCGTGAAGAATGTAATAGGGCCCGTCAACTTGAGATCACGATAACACAATTTGGGGTTAAATAAATTTAAATAATTTTTTTCCAAACAAATTTCATTTGCATTTGGGCTCCAGAAGTTGCCCCTAAAGTGTTAGCACTGTTGGCATGAAGCCGGTGGTGCGAAAACTATTTAAAACCAGCTGGGAATGTCTCTAACTGACAGCTCCCCAGCTGATCCTGCACAGAGCGGGATATTTCCAAATATTTCTTACTGTATAAATAATTAAAAATAGTGAAGGGGTTAAAAGTCATTTAACCCTTTTGCTGCTGAGCCATTTCACGCCTGTGTGCTGAGCTCATTTTTACAGGTTCCGCTCATCATGTTTAACAGCGTTTTGAAGCCTTATTTTATTATATGACCCAGACATATTATATATCATTCTTTCCGGCAGATTCATAATATATCATTATTATACGTATACGTCATGTCCTGTCTGTATATTATAACAAAAAATGCAATAAAATTTTAATTTTCAATAATTTACAACTTGTAAAGTGTTTTTTTTTCACATTATAACATGCAAGCGTTTGTGGTTATATTTTCTATGAGTTGCGCTTGTTAAAAAAAATTGAAATGGGGGACTTGCTACATTCTTTGGGGGGGAAAATTACGATTTTTAACAAACGCACCCCATACAAAAATCGTTAGTGCAGCATCATTGTTCACATTATAATTGAAATGGGAACATTATTGCTGCATTAACAAAACAAAAAAAAACTATTTTTTTAAAAAAAAATTTTTTTCATTTTTATTTTAATTGTTTTTTTTCTTAACTTTTAACATGGTCATCTTTGGTATCGTTGGGAAGACCATGCTCTGGCCGATCCAATGATACTAATCATTAACCTCTAGCAGACACTGATCGGGAGATATGGGGTTCATCGGAACCCCCTATCTACACCATTGGTGGCAGCTAGGGGTTAACGCCAGAACTGACGTCAACGCGCTATGCACAATGACGCCAGTCGTCAGGGGGAGATCCCAGAAGCTTGGCCAACATCCAAGATGTCGGTCAGCTCCGGGAGAGGATCGCGATCTGGCGCCGATTCGCGATCCAGCCCCCAAGGGGTTAAAGCCAACCACTGTTTGGAAGGACAGGCTATGGAGGATCCTATGGAGGATCGCGCTTTGCAGCCCCGGCAACACGCGTCCTAGTGCTTCAACTGTGGAGGCTTGCTGCATGGCCGCTGTTGTGCACGCAATTAGTGCGCGCGCAACAGCATGTGGCCAGCCCCGTTGCAGCCTCAATGATGCAACGGACGCCGGAAGGCACGTCAGTACGGGCACACATAGTGCGCACGTCTGACCGCAGCCTAAGGGTTCAAATTTCTAATCACTGGATACACTGAACATGTGCTATACAGTATTTATACGGTTTTCCGTAACATTATTTGCATTAAAAGTTCATAATCATACCTCACAGTTTTGAAGTCTATACTTGCTTTATTTTGAAGATATTTGAGGTTAAAATCAAATCCAATGTCAAATGTGACCTAAAGATAAGAGGGGCAAATGCTTTTTAATGTTTATATGTAAGAAGAGTTGCATAACCATTTTTCAACCACACTTATAGATAAATACGTTTTCCAACCTGAGGGTCACTTAAACCAGTGTATCCCAACCCTATCCCTGTCCTCACTCATGATGACACTAACAGGACAGGGTTTTAATGAATACCTTGGGGAAATGCAGACTGAATCCTGCAATCACTGAGCGACAAATCCTATCACCTGTGGATTGATGCAGTAAATCTGTTATGTAAGAGACCATTGGGCCCAAAGTTTCAGATGCCCAATAAGTCTAGGTATGAGATGACACAGGGCAGTGACACAAGTTATCAAGAATATAAATCAATAGGATATGGATCTGAAAAAAGTAAGTAATTATCAATAAAATGAATAAAGCTCAATGCCAATAATATTCCAGTTACACAAAATTTGTTCTGGAGAAGGGCACTCCCAACCGTGGGCTCTGTTCCAACTGTGGTTTGTTAACCAGAGCTCTTGTAAATTTTCCAAAGTTATTATTGGGCCGGATCACAACCGGACCATTAAGCACAGCGCTCGACCTGTGCAGCATGACGGCTTGAGCGCTGTGCTTATTTTTTTACCCATCCTATTCCATCTGAGACTCAAGCTGAGCTTCCGTCTCGGATGTTGTGCCACGTTACTGTACATTAGCATCCCCTATACTTTGTATAGGTGATGCTAATGTGCCCCCCAGCAGATGGAGAACAAGCTATACCATCCAGTTCGCTCTCTATCTGCGTCTGACGTTATTCTGAAAAGAATAACTTTTTTTCAGACCCTGGTGTTAAGTGTCTGCAATTCAGCACAATCACATAACACACAAAACTAAACCCACCTAAAAATATAATACTCACTTCAGATCCCTCGGTTGAGAAAGCGAAGCGATCTGCTGCTTCCTAGCTCCAGGACAGTGGTACACGGGGAACAAATATATCCCATTGTTCTTCCATGTATCCCTCCGCCGCCCAGCCCACTCTCATTCGTGCAAGCTGTCATCTGTCTCCATGGAGTGGTATGAACTCCTGGAGCAGATAACACCAGCAGCGATCTCCGTGCGGCTCGTCAGCAGTATGACTCGAGCTGCTGGTAAAGCAGCTTGGTCGTAATACAAACGTCAAAGACCAGCCATGAATGGAAAACAGCAGACAAAACGTTTTCCATCTGCGTCTCGCCTTTAATGTCCAGGTTGTGATCCTGGTCCAAGTTTACGACAGCTCTGGCTAAGTTTACAGCAAGGTTGCAGTACAGCCCTATAATTGTTAAAACAGTAAGTGATGCACTTAATGAAGATGCCCATTTAATGAGCGCACTCTTATTGGAGCAATTAGAAAACTCAGGAATTGACAAATGCAAAAAAATATTTTACCTTTTGTTCATTTTTCAAATAAGGGAAACCCACCAAGCAGCTGACTGCATTTTGTATATGTCCAACTTGGCATAAAACTTCAGTCCCATCAGTCTAGAAAGAGAACAGAGCAACTTCACATTACATATATATATATATATATATATTTTCCATAGTATAGACATTGTAGCTTTTTGAAAAGAAAAAAATATATATTTGTACATATGTGTAAATATATATTTCTATACATATTTGTTTATAAACAGCAAAATAAAATTAAGGTTTGACTCATTATGAACACACTCACACCTTGCTTACGAAATTATAGGGGTTATTCAGAGAGCACCGAAATGTCACCAACATGTCGGTGTTCTCTCGTTCCTCGCACTTCGGGGAATCGAATTTCCCGACCCTGCGGTGAATTCAGCTTCACCGCAGGGTCCCCAAAGTGCAGGGAAAAGCCACCAAATGGATCCAAAACCCTTTTTTTTTAAAAGAAAAAATAGATAAAAATCGCTGAAATTCCACCGATAACCGCCGATACGATCCAAAAAATCTATTTGAAACGCCGTAGAAAACCCACTGAACATACCCAACAATCCGTCGCAAAGCCGTCAAATGCGTCTGAAAAAAGCAGATGAAATACCAAACACCGCGTCTACCAGCCGCTGGAAAAAGCTGACAAGCCAACGAACGGGGTAAAAAAAAAAAAATAGATTGAAACTTTGAAAATTTCAAACGCTGTTTGCAAAAAAACTACTGGATGAAAATATCTGGAATTAACATAAGGTCCTATGAATAATAAAAAGGTCTGTTACAGAAAAAAACCCGCTATTTTTTAAAAAAAAAGAAAATAATCGGAAAAAAGTTTGTTCAAAAGATGCCTAAAAAGATAAAGAGACTTTTGCTGCAAATTAAAAGAATAAACGGTTTAATAGATATTGAAAAAAATGGGAATATTTTTAACATTGAAACCTATGGGATTCGCCTGATTAAACCTGCCGAATTAGGCTAGGGACAGATGAGCGCATTTTCTGCGGCCACCGTCAAAATGTACGTCGATGCGTGCGCACGCATTTTTTCACGGAATACGCTTAAGTGGTCAGACGATGCGCAATTCTGGACGTATTTCATGACGATGGGGTGAAAAGAAGTCTAGGGAAATCCGGCTGTTTGAACGTTATGTTGGCCGCACACTAGCAGCGTCTGACATCTCCTAATCACGCACACACGCTGCTATGCGGCCGCAGCGCACTCTGTACGTCAGTACCAGCGGTTTAACGTTCTCGAAAAAATGCGTTCATTTTCCACTTGCGTTGCGCGGCCGGACTTTTGTGCGACCGTACTTCGTATATTGGCTGTCATTGCCCGTCATCTGCTGCTAGTGCGGCCGTGATTATGTGCGCCAGAACGCGCATTCGCACTGCCTCAGTCTGACCCTAGCCTCAAACCACTGAAAAGCAGGGCATTTCTCTGACAATTCTCTGCTGTTCGGTGTTCTCTGAATAGATTAACCATTGCTTCTCTATGGGGACTGTCACTGCTGCAGAACAGCACTGTATTTCACTGGCAATTCACCAATATTTGGTGAATTGTCAGCTTTTTGATTAGTCGAATGGCCCCAGAATTGCACCGTACGGGAATTTCAGGGCCAGTTCGGCTCTTTCTGAATAACCCTGTGATGTAAAACCACTTGATAGACAATAGTGTTCCCCCAACCTATTCTCAAGCTCCTTTAACAGGCCAGATTTTGCAGATCACCTTGGGGAAAAGCAGACTGAATCCTGCAATCACTGACCAGCAAATCATAACACCTGTGCTGTGCTTCAGATATCCTGCAAACCTGGCCTGTTAGGGGGTCCTGGGGTCCAGGGATGGGAACCATTGCTATACAATCATAATTATTTATAGATTGCCAACAAACTCCATAGTGATGTGCAATGGGAAGGACAAAACAGACATACAATTTACAAGCCAGCTTCTATAATGTTTCCTTATCACAAAAAGAGAAAAGAAAACCAGTGTTGTCAGTCGTCATATTCTATCAGTATACATAAGAATTGTCATATTACATTGTTTTGTACTTACTGGAGAAGTGGAATATGCAAAGAACAGGTTTTCTGAGAAATTGGTGTTAAGCTTTGTGTTGTATGCATTCTCCCCTCGGTTTGTTATTGTTACTTGGAATGATAACTGTCTGTTTTTGTTGCTGATGATATAAGGCAGTTTGCTGTTAGGAAGGAAATTACCTCATTAATATCTTTTACATTATTATTAATATTTATATGAAGCATGATGTAAAGACATTTTCCTAATATCTATTCACTATTTCATACCTTTAGCAAGTTAGTGCTAATTAAATAATAAAGAAGCCTATGGGCGTCTACTGAACTAAAAGCAATCACTTTACTTACCAGCCGTCTCCTGCTTTGTCGTGCAAAATGAACAAATGTTTTTTGTTGCCAAAAGTCACAAGGTATTTTTTGCTCTTAACCTCTTAATGCAGTGGGACGTTGTCATGGAACTGACGTAGCGCTCCACGCTTCAAACCCCAAGAGACTTTATGTTCATTTATATTGTGTGGTGTGATGTTAATTGTATTGTAAATTGCTTGGTTTTAGTTTTAAATGTACTTTTATTACTGTATGTGAATGGGAGCTTAGAAGTGTGGTTTTGTGTAGAGCGTAAACAACTTTGAGTGCTGTGTAATTTATGCAAAAGGGCTTTTCCCCTTATCTGGCTACATGTTTGATTCAAGAAGTCTGGGATAGTGTTTGTCTTTAATCTCATCTGTTGGAACAATAGATTATGTAAATGTTGTATGATATGAAGGCTGAGGAATTTTTATTGTAAATATCTAACTGACATAATGTAATTAGAGGTTTAGTAGGTACATGTTCACCATTTGGTATGCAAATTATGGCTGTTGGACCTCAGCATAAATAGTGGGGTCTTTCAATAAAAGTCTGAGAGAGAGAATCCTGTTTTGAACATACAGCTTCTCTGGTGTCTCATTCAGGGTACCCACTCTCACCCTCAGAAGGCACAGAGCGGCCTTCTGGAAATTCAAAGAGGCTCCAAGGCAGAGGATCAGAACAAGCAGGTCTGGAGCTACAGATCAGGCTGCTCGAGGCACTGAGTTCCGAGCAACTCAGCAGCTGGGCTGATCTTGGTAAGGGGGTGTCTGGAGAGCCAGGACAGGCGGAAGAGAGGAGTTTCTGGTCACAGGCGTACTATGCCATCCTCGTGTCAGCAACCCACCAGTTGGAACGTGGCACGCGTCATTTGCTGCAGCGGGACGGCCTGAAATAAGGGCATCCTCCTGCAGCCATTGATGTGCCCCACGTGCCAGCTGCGTAGGAGGGCCTGAGAAAGGGCCCGCAGCAGCAGCAGCTGGGAAGTGGTGTGTACTAGTATGCCCCGCCGGTGTTGATGCCCTCCCACCAGGCACCACCCACCCGGCCGTGAGGGGTTAAATAATTGGGCAGAGGCTGCTGACAGCTACCCCAATTATTTTTTCGTTTTTAGAAGATATATTAGTCACCTTTTCTCCCTCGCCATTCACTGCTCTTCGACTCAGGGACTCCTGAAACTCGAAGTCCCTGAAGCTAAAGACTTTCTGCGCAATTTGCTCTCCTACTCGTGCACTTTATGTATGCTCTCAAGTTCAGTAGCACCTGCACAGAGTGATGGATCAGAGCTGCACACGCGTACGGAAATCTGATCAGCTTCTCGCTACCGCGATTGATCTCAGAGAGGGTGATGTTGGAACGCTCTCTGCATGCTGATGTCAATAGTGACCAATCTGGTGATCAGCAGCTGGGAAATTAAAAAATGCTGGCTGCTGGTGACACTGAGTGGAGTGGAAGAACCTGCTCCTCTTCACCTACCATTTTCTGCTAGATCAGGGGAGCTGGAGAAGTGGGGGCACTCCTCACACCTGACCTCTTTATAACGGTAAAATGGTCAGGATGAGTAGAGTTTTCCTTTAAAGTGTATGAATTTAGATCAAGAGAGAGAGAAGTCTGAAGTCTATTAAACAGAAATAGGGGGTGTGAGGATCCTGTGGACGAGCAACAGCACTAGTGGCCTGCTCTACGGTGGTGCCCGCTCAGGTCTCACAAGGTTTTAGCTTGCTTGTGCCATTACAAGGATGAATGCTCCATATGCAAATCAGTCCTTGGCAATCAGTACTGGCCACCCTCATTGGGTGAGAGCAGACTGATTTGCATATGGAGCATTCATCCTTGTAATGGCACAAGCAAGCTAAAACCTTGTGAGACCTGAGCGGGCCCCACCGTAGAGCAGGCCACTAGTGCTGTTGCTCGTCCCCAGGATCCTCACAAACCTCCTTTCTCTCATTAAACAGAAATATCTTGCTAAAGGTAAGACAAAGATAAAGGATGTAAACTAACAATATAATTATTTTAACATACTGGAATGATTTAATTAAATTTCAGTAACCACTAACCCTTTAAACAATTCATTAGCAAGTGGTCTTCCATAAAACTACTAGCAGGAACCAGTGTTAGTATGGAAAAATCACTTTATATTGCCCCTTAACAGGCAAGTGAGTATCAGTTAGGGGGTGCTAAATGATTCTGCAAAAGTGGAATCAGTCAGCACCAGCTTTTAAGTGTCGGTGTCGCTAACATTTCTGTTAGGATAAGTAAAGTATTACAAAGTGCTAACACTAATAATTACTGATTGCGTTCCCCATGTTAGGTTTGTGTGTTATACACATGTATAGTTTGATTCCCCAGGCTAAAAGGTGACTTACTTACATGTCACTTGGTTTTTGTACAATTTGCAGTGAAAGATCAGATTTGCAAACCTCATCATCACCACAATCCTTCAGGAAGGGAATCTTAAAAACACAAAATAAAAACAGTAATTAAGTTATACATTCACATTCAATCAAAAAAGCAACATGTTGAACTGTCACTCATTCGTCTGCACATTGCCTTTTCTGCTTAGTATGGAATGGAGTGAAATTAAAAAATGAAATATATGTATAAGAGCAATGATCACTGCACAGTCACTGACGATTTCAGGAAGGAAGAAAGACAAAATCAAAGCTGTAAAAGACAATCCAAACAAAAATAAGTCCATTTTTTCATTAGATTAAAAATAGTTTTTTCACTTACAAAATATGCGCTTGAACCAGATGAATATGGGTTTAATACAGGACTCGTCCCAGGTTTCTGAGCTGCAATATTAATGCGTAGAGCAAGGGCATTCTCCGAATCTGAAGTCTCCTGTTAAAATGGAAAAACATTTTAACTATTTAGTTCTTATAAGATATTACAGTATATATTATTTTATGATTTGACAACAAGCAATTCAAAACAGTATAACTGGCACAGTTTTTTACTTTTATGTTATGTTTTAATAAATTATTTTATAAAGTACAAGTCCCCGGTGTTCTGGAACTCGTAAGGGTTTTGTGGACTTAACCTGCTAATAGGTCCATAGGCGCTCCTACCTAGAGCTTGGTCCTAAGCTCCATCAAATGTGAGTTGGCTTTTCATATTTGTATTTTCACATCTGGAATAGTGGATCTGCACAAGGGAGCTCCCCTGTTTATATGTCTCCACATATACTCTGCATTGGAAGAAGATTCTTTCATGAAAAGGTGTGGTTCAACTTAATAAAGTTAAGAAGCAAAGTACCCATACGCGTCTATCCACTCAGAGCCAGTGTTGGGGCTCTTTATTTGTGAGTGGAACCATCATATAATAGTCCATCTAAAAATATTTTTTTAGTACGCTCTACACTATAATGTTGTTTGCATCTTTTCATACTATCCATATGGACGATGTATAATAAGAGAACCACCTGAAACCCAAGAGCGACCACCATCGCGCCACCAGATACGTACTTTATCATATAATGATACGTTTAGAAATAAATACACAAGTGGGATCATTAGCTGGCAAATTCTTCCTGGAAAATAATCTAATTAATAGATTAGACCCATATGAAAAAATAATTAATTATATCATTATAAATCTTGTGAGCAGATGGTTATTACTATTTATTTATTATTGCTTATTTGGGCTGCAGAAAATGTCCATACAATTTTAGTACTGTGGGCAGGACGCCCAAGGTGTGAACACTTTTTAAAACCAGTTGGGACTGTCTCTATCGAACATTTCCCCAACTGATCTTGTACGGAGCTCAGAACTGCAGTAACTCTATTGGCCACGAAATGGTGCCACCTGCCTGCCAAATAGGTTATTACAGTAAGAAATACATTGGCAATATTCCCAAATATTACTCACTGTAATATTCATTAAAAACGATTTGAAAAATTAATTCCTGACCCTTTTTATTTTTAAAAAATCATTTTATAGTGAAGGCGCTAATTAATCCAATTAATAGACATTAAGAAAAAACTATTTAAAAAAATCAACATTTTGTATTCCTTGGGAATAAGATGATGCATGATGAATTCTTGAAGCTCTAAAAGTCAGATGGAGCAGAGCTAATAAATTTGATGTGTGTATATTAATATGTGCACAAGCACAGAGAATAATATATATATAAATATATATATATATTTCCTTATACATTTAATTTGTAATACTTGTAACAGGGGAACAACATTCTAGCGTCTTGCTTGAAAAAAAGAACAAAGCTTTACTTGTTAAGAGGTCTTCCATTAAAAGGCCACTGCCACCAAAAAAATGACATTTTCTTATTGTGTTTATTGTATGTTGCTGATATCTTACATGTGCTTAGTTTTTCTCTTCATTGTGTAGTTGTGAAAATATTTTGCTCTATATGTGTCACTGTGTGCATCCATTGTGTGATCTTTTTTTGTTGTAAACTGCCCCCCCCCCACACAGTATCTTTACCTTACTTGATCCTCACTTTGTGGCAATTGTCACAGAATGGAGTCTATGGGTCGATCACTGACTCAAATCATTCTATTGTGTGGGATGTATTCAAAGGACATCACCCTTTCATATCTTAATCAGCTGCCATCATTTATCTCAGGTACCCTAGAAAACACTAGCCTTATCCAAACATTCCCTTCTCCACCTTGTTAACTGTTAAATTTTGTAGATTAAATAAACAAGAGAAACAAAACAAAGTTTTTGCTAAATGTTGCATCATAGGAAAAATCCAGAAAATGACACCTGGAGATAAAACACCCAATTTTATTTTTCTTTATCTACATGCAGTTACTTCAGACTAAGAAAAAAAAAGCAGCAGCATGTGTTTTAGAAGGTGGTTTTGTTTGTAATTCACAAGTAATCTAGCTACAGCTTATGTAAGAGGTAGTGTCCATTTAGGCACTATAGAAAATATGGTTTTACCAAGACAGAAATATTATACGTTACCTGCACATTAAAAATATGATCAAAACAGTTCTGCGCATTTCCAATTTCAATATTTTTTGCTATAAATCGGTCACTGGTTTCCTTGAATTGTCCCCTAGAGGTCACTCTAGATGACATTAGGTCAGCATCCAATGTAGCGTTATAAGTGACAGCTAAAATAAATATCAAAGGGAAAATCTTTAAAGAATAGCAGACACATGCAGGTTTTTAACACTGAAGTATTGACTTTAGATCAAAATACACTTACTGGAAAAATAAGTAAATATCTGTGTCTACAAAGTTAACATTGATCGTCATTTGTTAGTTAAATAACTTTACATCATGAAAGCTCTTATTTAGGGATAACTTTGGTTAAGAGCCAGAAGATAACACCAAAAATATATTGCAATAAAATCCATAACCACTTAATAGAACTTTAAACACAATCCTAATATCTTAATACTTGCTTTGGATATATCATACACAATGCCCCTAGTCTCAGACTATTTTAAGAGGTATAAAATGTTAGAGACATAGAAACATAGAAAAATGTCGGCAGATAAGAACCTTTCGGCCCATCTAGTCTGCCCAATTACATGGATACTTTACCTGGATTTATCTTTTGTTTAGGATAGCCTTATGCCTATCCCATGCCTGCTTAAATTCAATTACTGTTTTGGCCTCTACCACTTCAACTGGAAGGCTGTTCCATGTATCCACCACCCTCTCAGTAAAATAATGCTTCCTGATGTTACTTTTAAACCTTTGCCCCTCTAATCTAAGACTATGTCCTCTTGTTTTGCTACTTTGTTTCCTTTTACATATACTCCCTTCCTCTACCTTGTGGATTCCCTTTACGTATTTAAATGTTTCTATCATATCTCCTCTGTCTCGTCTTTTTTCCAAGCTGTACATGTTAAATTTATTGTTGACGTTTCAGTCCCAACTGGGCTTTTACGAAAAAAAAAAAAAAAACCTGCTGTGGATTTGGTTTATGATAGAACACATTTTGAAGAAACTGATTTTGTGTCTTGGCAGTTTTTATCAGTGTGCACCGAGATAAGTAGGTTATAAACCCAAAAATAAAGCAGTTATCCCCATTCGTGCCAAAAATCGAGTTATCTCGATTTATTTATTTATTTATTTATTTATTTATAAAGGATTTTACCAGGAAGGATGCATTGAGATTTCTCTCGTTTTCAAGTATGTCCTGGGTTCAAGAACATTGAAGTGTTACAGTTACAGAAATACAAAGTAATACAATGCAAGATATTAAAAAACAACACAAATATACAGATTAACTGAAAAATATGTAGGAAATATAGTCACTAGGTTACATGTTTACAGGTGCATTCTGTATTGAGGTATGTTAGTAAGGAGCTTTTGAGTGACTTAAGACTGGCGGAAGATTTGATGGTGTCTGGGAGGTTATTCCATAATTGTGGTGCTCTGTAGGAAAATGAGGACCGAGCCACTGTCTTTTTGTATTGTGGTATAGCAAATAAGGTGCTGGTCCTGGATCGGAGGTTATAGGATGAGGGAGCTGCTGGGGGAAGCAGTCTATTCAGGTAGGGTGGCAGCTTCCCAGAGATGCTCTTAAACACCAGGCTGGAAAGGTGAAGGGTGCGTCTGGATTCCAGCGATGGCCAGTTTAGCTCTTTTAACATGTCACAATGGTGGGTCATGTAGTTACATTGTAGCGCAAAGCGGCACAATGAGTTATACAATGTAGTAAGTTTATGAAGGTGTGTTTGCGGGGCAGCTGCATACACTACATCTCCGTAATAAATAGCTGGCATAAGCATTTGCTGTACAATCTGCTTTCTTACCGCGGGACTCAGGCAGGATTTGTTTCTGTACAGGGCACCTAGTTTGGGGTAAAGTTTAGATGAGAGTTTGTCGATGTGGGGCCAAAGGATAGATTAGGGTCCAACCACATACCTAGATATTTGAGAGAAGTGACTGTGGTCAGCGTGCCATTTGATTTTGTCCCAACACATAGATGGGGATTTTGCAATTTGTGTAGTTTAGGTGCGGTTCCAAAGAGCATCGTTACAGTTTTGTCAGTATTTAAAAAAAGTTTGTTGTTTTTGATCCACTTTTCTACCTCTGTGAATTGTTCTTGCAGCACGGCCTCCAGCTGCGGGAGATTTGGTTTGCTGGTATAGATCACAGTGTCGTCTGCGTACATATGTACAGTTGAGGCTTTGCAGACGTTGGGCAGATCATTTATGAATATTGTGAACAGCAGGGGGCCTAGTATTGAGCCTTGGGGTACACCGCAAGTGACTGGGAGCGGGAGGGAGGAGCTGCCAGAAATTGACACATATTGTGATCGGTCGGATACATATGATTGAAACCAGGTTAGCGTGCGATCACCAATGCCAGAGTTTTTAAGTTTTTCTAACAAGATGCCATGGTCTACCGTGTCAAAGGCCTTGGCAAAATCAAGGAAGATGGCTCCAGTTAGGTTTCCTTGTTCCATCCCAGCCTGGATATCATTGCAGACTTTTAGAAGGGCAGTTGTAGTTGAATGATTTGGACGAAAGCCTGATTGATCCGGGGTTAAGTAGTTCCAATATTGATAATAATCACGTAATTGTGTGTAGACACATTTTTCCAAGACTTTTGACATTACAGGGAGCAACGATATCGGACGGTAGTTGGATACCAAAGTACTGTCACCACTTTTATGGATAGGTACCACTCTCACAGTTTCCATTCTAATGCATCGGAAAGCACTCATTTGCATATCAAAACAGCATTTCACACCTATTTAAAGCAGGATTAGTGTGTCCCCTGTGGATAAACAAATTCCTTTTCTTTATGAGTCTCCAAGCAACCTGAAGGGACATACGACTATCTGTGAATAGCATCCCTAAACCTCACTATAAAAACAGTTCCAATAGATTACTGCTGCTTTACAGCTGCCAGGGAGAGGGCAGGATACAGGGAGAGCTGTGTGGTCACTCACTGCTGTACAGGGATAAGTGCGGAGCCCAAACACAGTTCCCTCCCCGAGCCCTCCAATCACAGGGTGGGGACTACTGACACCTCACGGCAGAAGGGCCCTCCCCTACACTCTGGTACTTCAGTACCACATATCCATCCTGCCACCAGCCACCATACCCAACCAGAGTATGTGCACCTCCACACTCCAACTCTGGAAAGGTCGAGTAGGCCGAGCGCCGGCCCAGATACAAGGTGTTACTGTAATTTCCATACACAGGCATTATGTCACATACAGATAATATTTTTATATTCTACAAGTATTTTTTGGAAGGTGCATTGCTAATAATCTCATTATGATCAAGGGATGCACCAATACCATTTTTTTATGACCAAGTATGAGTACCGATACGTTTTTCAGGTACTTGCTGATACAATACTTTTATTTGATGTCATGTGACGCTTTCCAATAAGGCTAGGGTCAGACTGAGGCAGTGCGAACGCGCGTTCTGGCGCACTTAATCACGGCCGTGCTAGCAGCAGATGCCAGGCAATGACGGCCAATATACGAAGTACGGTCGCACAAAAGTCCGGCCGTGCAACGCAAGTGGAAAATGAACGCATTTTTTCGAGAACGTTAAACCACTAGTACTGACGTACAGAGTGCGCTGCGTCCGCTAGCGGCGTGTGTGCGTGAATTGGAGACATCAGACGCTGCTAATGTCCGGCCAACATAACGTCCAGATGCAAGAAGTGTTTTATTGATGATCCGTACAAAATCACGGATGAAACTGCGCATAGTATGACCGCTATCGCGTATTCCGTGAAAAAATACGTCCATTCTTCGAACGCACATTTTCATGGACAACGTGAAAAATGCGTTAGTCTGACCCTAGCCTTAATAATTTAGGATTTTTGCTGAAAGTCTGTCCAATTTATGTTAATATTGAAATGTATGGCCAGGCACCCCATTTACCCATTGCACAGGCCTGCGCACATCCTGACCACACACACCAGATCATTTTCCCTTTGCGTCCTGGTTTCACCAGCAGATTATGGGGCAGGCACTGAGTCCAGCAGGCTGGCCCATAGCGGCCACTAGGCTCGCGGATGCTGAATTAGCTCCTGCCTTGTAATATGGTGCTAAATGGGGACGTTACGGAGAAACGTGCAGGCACAGGTTTTCCCTGTTAGAGTCCCTGGTTTAGCACCAACATTGTAAAAGTGCCCTTCATTTTTTATTTAGTTTACTGAAATGGGCAGCTGATTGAAGGGGGTCCTGACCAATGGTTTAGCATGGGGCCACAAGAATTATGATGATAGTCCTGACACCTTCTTCTTCTCCAGGATGTGGATATAGTAGACAATTATAACCACATGTATGTTATTCTTCTACAGTACTGAGTAACCTTAGAGTTCTCCATGTATTTTGCCCTTTCCCTTGCTGTTGCATTACAGCTAGGGTTGCCAGGACGGCCAGGTTTTCCAGGCTACATATAATTTATTCATGCTGATGGGCAGTGCATGGAAAATGCCACCTCGCAGTATGTAGAATCCATATAGGAATCACGGGTGACCTGCAGTTATTTCCTTCCAGCAGCCTATGAGTTATACATGCTCCAGGGAAGCACTTTTCCCTTTGCTTCCCTCTGCATGAAACAGTTATATGTGTCCGAAAACATGTCCGATCTGGCCACCCTAATTACAGCAAAAAACGTTTGTTGAGCTTTTTGTTACAGTGAGGGTAGGACTGCTCCTTGTAGCTTCTTTATAGTAAAACAGGGTGATAGGAGTGAGCTCTCAGACAATTCTGTTTCTCCAAGGGAAAACAATAATTTTGCATTAAAAAGGTATGTAAATGAGTGGTATATGGTAATTATGAGTTGTAAATTGTATTTCAATGCATAATCATGTATACAAGTGTTTGGAAGTGGAAAGGTTAAATCAACAAAATTAATAATAAATTACTTTTCAAAAATGGATGAATTCAAACATTAACCATAACAACATGTACGTGTCTTAAATCAGTTATTATAAACCAAGATATATTAATGATCATTTGATATATTTTCTTCAGATTCCAGATCTTCTAAACCTTCCATAATTATGTTTCCCAGAGACTATGGGGGTTATTCAGAGAGATCCGAAACGTCACCGAAATGTAACCGGACACTGAAATTCAGTGAATGAGGACATTTCGGGGCCACTCGGGTATTCAGAGAGCAGGCAATTTGCCTGCACGTACGGTGCCTGTTCGAGGGCAGTGAAATCCCCCATAGAGAAGCAATGGTTCGTCTATTCAGAGACACCAAACAGCAGGGAAAGTTGCCGAAATGCCCTGCTGTTTGGGGGTTTCATTCAACAGGTTTATTCAGGCAAATCCCATAGGCTTCAATGTTAAAAATATTCCTGTTTCAATTCAATATGTGATAAACCGTTTATTATTTTATTCTGCAGTAAAGAGTCTCTAGATTTTTTTAGGATCTTTTAGGCATTTGTTGGGATTTTTTCGGCAAAATTTATTATTTTTTTTTAAATCATTTTTTCATTCTTCCTTAACAGCCCTTTTCATTATCATTCATTGGATCTTATATGTAAATTCCAGGCACTTTCGTTCAGTGATTTTTTTGCAAACAGCGTTTAAATTTTCAAACCTTCAAGCGTACAGTTTTGGGGTTTTTTCACCACGTTCATCTGCTTGTCGGGTTTTTCCTTGGGTTTTTGCGGCGTGTTCGGCAGGGTTTTTGCGGTGGTTTCTGCGGGCTTTCGGTCAGTGTTCGGCGGGTGTTCTGCGGGTTTGCGGCAAGTATTCCCTGCACTACGGGGGCCCTGCGGTGCTTGCTGAAAACACTGCAGAGTCGGCGAACTAGGAATCGCCGAATCGCCCTGAAGGGCGGGCAACGAAAGGTCACCGAACGTGCGGTGACTTTTTGGATCTCTCTGAATAACCCTACATACTCTATTTACCCTCTAGCTTATATATATTTTTAAATATGTAATTCTCTGTATATTAATGATAATTCTGCACCTACTTACCCACAAGGTTTGAAGATGTTGTAGGTCTAAACAGGGCTTTCAAACATATTTTAACAGACACCTCACAATTTTTGTTTGTTAGGATGATTTGTTCAGGTGAAAAGGAAGCTGTCACAGACACATCAGCAATGCCCTGAGACCTAAAACAGTGATAAAAAAATAACCAAAAATACCACGCATAAATCAAATTGTCTTTTACATGAGTTACTAAGAGATCCCAATTCTACATTCCACCACAATAAATATCCACTACATACCATTAGTAATAAAAAAGACAATAGACAAAGAAGTAACCACAGTAAGTAAAGTTCTAAATCCACAATATCAAAAAGTAATCAGAATGATAAAGGGATTATAATTAAATTGTATATTGGCACAAGGATAGAGGGATATATAACTTTTGTCAACCATAGCTCTGGAGGTGAATGAAATTAAAAGAGTGGGGTGAAGTTAACATGAGAAGAGTGGGGTGAAATGGAAAGAGTGGGAAATTAAAAGGAAGGGGGGTGAAATGAACTGAAAAGGGAGGTGGGGAGATGGACATGATAAAGGGAGAGGGACATGGAAAAGACTTGATCAGGTCTATTCAAAGAAAGGTGAAACTCAGGGAATGACTGGAGAAGTGAAAATTCTAGGTTAATATAGCCAAACCAGAAAAATGCTCCCAATTATCTCACTTTCCAAATCGGTTATTTGGTCTACATTGTTCTCTTCTCCTGACAATTCTCCTGAGTTTCACCTTTTAGTGAATAGACCTCATGGTCTCACAGTTTAAGGAAAAAAAATAATAATAATCCAAAACACCTTACCACAATTGAACAACTGTATCAAAAGCACCAACTGTCAAATCTGTAATGGAATCGCCATTTAAATCTCTGTGCCCATCCACTGATCGTCCGAAAAACTGGATTGGTTGACCGAATGAGGAGCCTAAAATTTTCTGTTGGAGACATAGTTACAAAGTTACAAAGGCTGAAAAAAAAGAGACGTGTGTCCATCGAATTCAGCCTTTCACACATCATCTACTGCTGTTGATTCATAAGAAGGCAAAAAAAAAAAAACATCCAAAGCACTTGCCAATATGCAACATACTAGAAAAAAATTCCTTCTTGACCCCAGAATGGCAGTCAGATTTCACCTTGGATCAAGAAGCTTTTACCCACAAATTAAATATTATGACCCTTAATATTCTGTGTCTGCAGGAAGTCATCCAGTCGTTGTTTAAAAGTCTGTACAGTCTCTCACCGAACCACCTCAACAGGCAGAGAATTCTACAGCTTTATTGTTCTCACTGTAAAATAACCCTTCCTATGCTTTAGGCTGAATCTCTTTTCATCCAGTCTAAATGGGTGACCCCGTGCCCTGTGTATAGTCCTGTTAATGAATAGGTTTCCAGACAATGGTTTATAATGGCCCTGTACAGTTGTGTTCAAAATTATTCAACCCCCACTGAAATTGAGTGTTTTGGCCAGTTTGACATTGATTTTGATCATTCAGTCATCTTGCTTACAATTAAATCAAAGAGGCACGTGTAGGTCAGACAAATATAACATAACATTTATAATGAAATAACCACAAATGTCTTTTCTGTGCTCACATCATTATCAGTTTTATTCAACCCACAAGTGACATTCAATCTTAGTACTTAGTACAACATCCTTTTACAATTATAACAGCTTTTAAACGTGAAGCATAGCTTGACACAAGTGTCTTGCAGCGATCTACAGGTATCTTCGCCCATTCGTCATGGGCAAAAGCCTCCAGTTCAGTCACATTCTTAGGCTTGCGCACTGCAACTGCTTTCTTTAAGTCCCACCAGAGGTTCTCAATCGGATTTAAGTCAGGTGACTGCGATGGCCACTCCAAAATGTTCCAGCCTTTAATCTGCAACCATGCTCTAGTGGACTTGGAGGTATGCTTGGGATCATTGTCCTGTTGAAAGGTCCAACGTCTCCCAAGCCTCGGGTTTGTGATGGACTGCATCACATTGTCATCCAATATCTCCTGGTACTGAAGAGAATTCATGGTACCTTGCACACGCTGAAGCTTCCCTGTACCTGCAGAAGCAAAACAGCCCCAAAGCATGATTGACCCCCCGCCATGCTTCACAGTAGGCAAGGTGTTCTTTTCTTCATAGGCCTTGTTCTTCCTCCTCCAAACATAGCGTTGATCCATGGGCCCAAACAGTTCTAATTTTGTTTCATCAGTCCACAGAACACTATCCCAAAACTTCTGTGGTTTGTCCACATGACTTTTGGCATACTCCAGTCGACTCTTTTTATTCTTTGGAGACAGCAAGGGGGTGCGCCTGGGAGTTCTGGCATGGAGGCCTTCATTACGCAGTGTGCGCCGTATTGTCTGAGCTGAAACTTCAGTACCCACATCTGACAAATCTTTTCTCAGTTCCTCAGCAGTCACACGGGGACTTTTCTCCACTCTACGCTTCAGGTAGCGCACAGCAGTCGAAGTCAGCATCTTCTTTCCTGCCACGACCAGGTAGTGTTTCAACAGTGGAGGGACAGGCAAGGGAATATTCCGGGCATCATGACCACCTAAAATAGCTTAGGTGGTCATGTTGCCTAGATGTGTCCCTTTAAATAGCTGATAATTTAGCTTGCTTTAAAAAAACAAAACAGTTTTTATAGAATAAAATAAAAATATGTATTTTCAAAAAAATCTATAGAAATCCATATTTTTTAAGAAAGATAAAGGTCTATTTTTAAAAAAACAGTGTAGTAGAATGTTGGGATGCGGTTCCAGAATGGACCTCAGTATTAGTGTCCAATCTTTTTTTTTTTTAAATTCTTTATTTTAGAGTTTGCACATGTAGACAGAAAACATATTCAGCAGGAGGTGGTCACGCAGGGCCACAGTAAGTCATCAACGGTGCATAAAAAAAAAAAAAAACACAACAAAAGTCTACTGCGAGGAAGATCTCAAATAGAAAAAGGGGAAAGGGGTGAGGGGGCTGTCCAAGCGGTTCACAAAAAGAGGTAGGGGAGGACTGCCAGTGGATGTCAGGGAAAAAATAAACTGGGCAGGGGAATGGGGTGAGGGATGGGCGGGGGACTGCCCTAGTAAGGGGGAACATTCCCGGCTCTCCCCGACAACCCAAAGGAAAGTCGGGGGCCATGGAAGAGGTCCCATGGCTGGGCGACCTGGGGCCAAAAGCACAGCCAGAGCCATGGTTGCCACGTAGGTGGCTCACCCAGGGCAACCCAGTATCCCGCACGCCAAAAAAAAAAAAAAAAAGGGGGGGAGGGAATCCTGACGTCCCTACAGGTGTACATAAAACAGAGACCCCAGAAACCTCAAGGGAAGGCCCTCGACGAAAAGTATCACCCGGACAAAAGAAAAAGAGAATAAAAATAAAATAATAAATGGGGGTGGGGGCAATAATCAATATGCCTGCAGGATATCACATCAGGGAGGGGGGGAGAATATGTCTCGGGAGTCTCATACAAGTTAAGGGACTTCATAGTGGTACTCAAATATGCACGACTAAGGAGGACAGAGTCAGCAGGAAAGCAAGGCCAGGGTAAAGGGGGCCGCAGCCCGGGTCTCAAAACAGGAAAGGAAGCGGGACGTAGCGGGAGTGGAGGGGAGGCTTTAACTTCAGCCTGTATCACGGTATGGGGCCAGAATCTCGGCAGGAAAAGCCCCCATCAGAACCAAGCCATCAGTTCCATCAGAGCAGCCGTGGGATAGAAATCTCCAGCACTCCTCTTCGCAAGTGGGATAGCAGAGCTGCAACAGTGCCATCTCCATAGTGGCCACTGGAGGAAGAAGGAACAACAAGACAGACAGCCCTCTCAAACTGGTAGGTGTCTTCAGCATCTCAACGATCAGTGCCGGAGGTGTCAGGTCTTCCTCCCCATGCCAGAACTCCTCACACGGCGAGGCATCCTCAGTCCACATCCAGGAATCTATCAGCACCCCAGCACCACGGTCTCCACTCACGGGGCACCGCTCTCCAGCCACTGCCACGGCAGAGCTTAACGTCACCACGGACAGGAACCACTGATCATCAGGTGTACCCCCGCTTAGTCCCTCCACATCCTGGCAAGGAGCCATCTCTCCGCTGCGAGCCCGCAGCACCGGAGGGTTCTCGCAAGTCCGCTGCCCGCTCCATTCGCCTCTGTTCCGACTTAGGCACGCGTGTCACCTCCGCCAGCTCATCACGTACCTCCCACGTACCTCCCACCTCCCAAGTCAGCCAGTCAGCACGCCCGAAACTCCTCAAAAATACGCCAGACATCTCCCTTCGTGAGGAGACAAGAGTCCTCAGGATACCTGGCCATAATTGCCACTCTCCAGGGGATCAGGGTCTGCAGCAGGACCAGGGCAGGAGAGAGGAAGAGTCGTGTGTTCCGCACTGAGACGTCCAAGATGGCCGCCAGCTATATAGGCCACAAGCCTCAAATTGCCACAAACGGCACCAGGGAGTAAGTGAAAAGTCACTAGCGCAGGGCGGTAGGTTGTCTAGAGTTCCCCAAGCTAAGGAAAAACACTGCAGCCGATGGTGGGTACGTCAAATCATATAAAAAGGGTAACAGCTGGAGAGCTCTGCAGGACGTGACTTCTCCCATCGGCAGTCAGCTCCGCCCCCGTCCAATCTTTTTTTAATTGGGAGGGGACGATGTAATGTAATGGGTGACATGGATAAAAATGAAAAGATAATGAGAATCACCTGACAGATTCATAATTACATACTAAAGTCAGAGCGAATACATATAATTCCAGCATAAGAACAGTCAGATGTAAACATGTATTGATTGGAATGTAAATAAATTTAGCTCATCCAGGTGTATAGCTAAATGATGATCTAATTAAAGAGTCATTTCATCATTTGCATCATTTAACCCCTTCATTACCATGGTCACGAATAGGCTTGTGAGCCATCAATAAATTTGTTTCGTTTCGTCTCGTATTAGCCGTTATTTCCTTTTTTTGTAATTCGTGTCCGCAACACAATTCGGATTCGTATGAAAAATTAATTTTCGTTAGATTCGTTCACTTTTCGTAACAATTACTACCATTCGTTATGGTGAATTTAAAAAGCAAAAATAAATTTCTTAATATGGCAGTCGATGGGAATTTTTTTTTATACGAAATTCCGTTGAAGAATTTCGGTGAAACGTAAATTAATCTAATATATATTAGTTTAGTACCTCTGTCTCTGACTGAAATTGAACAACATAATTTACATTTTTTTTTTAAAATCAGAAATATGAAATTGCGTTAGCGAATTTATGTTCTGAAGTTCGTAACAACGGAAACGTGACTGGTGGATGACCAACCAGAGGTTTTCTTCTGCTATGTGACTGCAGTTGCATTACAGAGTACAAAATTCAGTTAACAAATTTTTGAGGTTTTCTTCTGCTTTGTGACTGTGTGTGGTTGCACTCTGTACACCTGCTCTGCTCATTATGAGGGGTTCCCACCATCCCTGAGTTGTGCTGAGTTCCTGGGTCTGTACTTTGGCTGTGCTTATTATGAGGGGTTCCCACCATTGCTGTGCTGAGTTCCTCCAGGGTTTTTACACCTGCTGTGGTCATTATGAGGGGTTCCCACCATCCCTGTGCTGTGCTGAGTTCCTCCTGGGTATGTACTTCTGCTGTGCTCGTTATGAGGGGTTCCCACCATCCCTGTGCTGTGCTGAGTTCCTCCTGGGTCTGTACTTCTGCTGTGCTCATTATGAGGGGTTCCCACCATTCCTGTGCTGTGCTGAGTTCCTCCAGGGTTTGTACACCTGCTGTGCTCATTATGAGGGGTTCCCACCATCCCTGTGCTGTGCTGAGTTCCTCCAGGGTTTGTACACCTGCTGTGCTCATTATGAGGGGTTCCCACCATCCCTGTGCTGTGCGGAGTTCCTCCTGGGTATGTATTTCTGCTGTGGTAATTATGAGGGGTTCCCACCATCCATGTGCTGTGCTGAGTTCCTCCAGGGTTTGTACACCTGCTGTGCTCATTATGAGGTGTTCCCACCATCCCTGTGCTGTGCTGAGTTCCTCCTGGGTCTGTACACCTGCTGTGCTCATTATGAGGTGTTCCCACCATTCCTGTGCTGTGCTGAGCTCCTCCTGGGTCTGTACACCCGCTGTGCTCATTGTGAGGGGATCTCACAACGCTCGAACGAACAATGTTCATTCAATTCGTACTCATGTTCAAATCGTACCTGCGGAATCTACTGGTGGCTCCCAGTTCAAATATTAAAAAAGGTCATTTTAATTTCATCATAACAAATAATCGGAATTATTATGATAATAAAACGATATTAACGAACATTCTTATTTCATCCGATTCTGAATCTCCCATTGACTACCAGTCTCCCACTCCCATATTAAAAAAGGTAATTTTCCCAACCCTCCCTCAGCAGCAGAAGAAAACCTCTGATTGGTCAAACAGTCACTTTTCCGTTGCAACGAAATTACGATTCAGATCCGAAATTCGTTAACGGTATTTCGTATTTCGTATCCATTCGGAAGCATAGCAATTCGTATTTCGGATGCTTCCGAATCTACGAATTTTAGGAAATTCGTACGAATTTCGATTCGTAACAAAACAAATCACACATGTCTACACAATCAGCAGTAGCAGTACTCAGCTCAGCTACATGATCACCAGGGCCGGATTTGCTCTGTAAAAAAAAAAAAGTTTTTTTGCAATTTACAATAATGTAGACCACTGAATCTCTGGAGCCCTAAGGGCTAGACGGACATATGAGGTATCATTGGAAAGGCCAGATTATGACCTTTCCAGTGATATCAAATATAACCAGGTTAGATGTAAACATAAGATAAAATAATATTTTTTTACGCAGCACTATTATTCAGTTTATAATTATAAAGTGAACAGTCACTCAACTAAGGCAGCAGCTTCTGCCCCTTCTTTTGATTTGATGCAGAGAGAAACTGTTTTTAGTTTTTAAAATGTTTCTTTTTTTTAGTTTGCCCCAAAACGAAAATTTAAAAAGTCATTTTTTGGAATGTATCTTTTTTTTGTTTGGGGAGGGGGGAGTAGGGGCGCTCCACATTTCTGTGTCTACAGGCTTCTGAGAAGCAAATCCGGCCCTGATGATCTGGAGCTATGATGATTAACTGGAAATTAAATTTGCTTGTTGCAAAAGAATTTTGTCTGAACTTGGGCTCCAGAAGATGCCCATAAAGTTTTAGCGCCATGGGCATGATGGCCAAGGTGCCACCACTTTTGAAAAGCAGCGGAGAATGCATCAGCAGAACATCTACCCAGCTGATTATTGTCACGGTTCCCGGATCCCACCACGCAGTACTTAACCCCCAACACTCCACAAAACTCAGAAGCTACCAACAGTGTAGCTGTGAATGATCCCTATCTGTCTGGTCCTTAGAATTGGCCAGGTAAACTAGCTAGACAGAAAAGGGTTAACAATACGGAGAGGAGTCAGCCGAGCCAGAATCAGGAATACAGAGTTCAGAATGGTCAAATGGAATAGCCGGGTCGGTATCAGAGCAGTAGCGTAGTACAAGAAAATAGTCTAGGGCAACAGAAGGCAGAATGGTCAGAACACAAGCAGAGGTCAATAACAGGTTAAATCAATTTAGCAGTCAGGTACAAGGAGCTCAGGTATGGATAACCACGATCTGGCAACTTCTGAAACTATACTGAGGGTTTTTAAGACCTTCACCAGACCACGCCCCCCACTCAACCACACCTCTTGCAATCACCTCCCTGCCTGTCTCCATTTAAACCGGGCAGTGGTCAGCGAGCAGCATCAGACTTGCTGTCCTCAAGCACACAGGTAGGGCTGGAAGCCCCCAACGTTACAGTACCCCCCTCTCCACGGGAGCCACCGGACGACCAACAGGACGAGCGGCAATACGACCACCAGGGCGATCGGGGTGCGAGGCATGGAACGCCCTGACCAACCTAGAGGCAGACATGTCGGAAGCTGGAATCCAGGACCGGTCTTCCGGGCCATAGCCCACCCAATCGACCAAGTACTGCAGAACACCCCTGCACAACCTAGAATCCAAAACCCTCCTAACCTCATACTCTGATTCACCATCAACCTGAACAGGTGGAGGAGGAGGAACGACCCGCGTGTACCTGTTACACAACAAAGGTTTCAGTAGGGAGGTGTGGAAGACGTTGTGCATGCGAAGATGTTTAGGAAGGGCAAGAGCATAAGCCACAGGATTAATGCGGCGAATGATCTTATATGGACCTATAAACCGAGGTGCCATTTTCATAGAAGGCACCCGCAACTTCACGTTCCTAGTGGACAACCAAACTCTATCCCCCACGTTATAGGAGGGAGCTTGTAACCTATGCCTGTCAGCCTTGCGTTTCTGGACAGCAACATTGCGCTCCATATTTACGCGAATCTGTCTCCAAATCTCTTGTAGTTGAGTGAGATGGTCATCGAGAGCCGGGATGGCCTGTTCATTAAACTGAAGCGGTAGAGCCGGAGGGAAAAAACCATAGATAGCAGAAAAAGGAGAGTGGCCAGTGGTCTCATTAACGGCGTTATTACGTGCATACTCAGCCCAGGGCAACAACTCCGACCAATTGTCTTGTTGTTGTGTGGTAAAGCAACGTATGTACTGCTCGAGACCCTGATTTGCCCTCTCTGCTGCCCCATTGGTTTGTGGATGGTATGCTGAAGAGAAGGCCAATCGCACCCCCATCTCCGCACAGAAAACCCTCCAGAAACGAGAGACGAACTGAGCTCCTCTGTCAGAGACTATTTCAGACGGAACCCCATGTATTCGTACAATCTCTCTAGCAAAGACAACTGCCAGTTCTTTGGCTGTAGGAAGCTTAGGTAAAGGGACAAAATGAGCCATTTTGGAGAAGCAGTCTACAACTGTCAGAACCACAGTATGACCTTTGGACTTCGGAAAGTCCACAATAAAATCCATAGATAGATGAGACCAAGGCCTCTTAGGCGTGGGTAAAGGCTGCAATAGACCGACAGGCAAGGTTTTACTGGTTTTGCTTCTGGCACAGATTTGACAAGCCAAAACAAACAGGCGTACGTCCTGTCGCATGGTGGGCCACCAGAACTGTCTGGAAATACTGGTAAGAGTCTTAGTAATACCAGGATGACCTGCTGGTTTAGAATCATGAAACATTATGAGTAATTCTTGTCTTTCCTTTTCAGGTACAAACAACATATCTGGAGGCTTGTCAGGTGGAGCCCCCACTTGAGCTGCCTGGAGACGTTCCAGGAAAGGCGAGGAGACAGACAAGACTGTGGAAGCCACAATACGTTCAGGAGGAACTATAGGATTGTGGTCTTGTGTATTAGATTCATATGGGTCATATTGACGAGATAAGGCATCAGCCTTTACATTGCGGTCACCTGGTCTGTAAGTCAATACAAAATTAAACCGGGACAGTAGCAATGACCACCTGGCCTGTCTCGAGTTCAACCGTTTAGCATCCCCGATGTACGTAAGGTTCTTATGATCAGTGATTATCAACAAAGGATCAAGAGTACCTTCCAACAAATGTCTCCACTCTGACAGGGCAGACACAATAGCAAGCAATTCTCTGTTGCCAATATCATAATTGCGTTCTGCTGGTGATAATTTTCTTGAAAAGAACCCACAAGGATGTAGTGGTTTCCCTGGAGATTCTCTTTGAGACAGGACAGCCCCAATGCCTATCTCAGAAGCATCAACCTCAAGAATAAACGAAATCCTGGGATCAGGATGCCGTAACACGGGAGCGGAAGTAAAAGCCTGTTTGAGGGCTTCAAATGCTTGTTTAGATTGAGAAGACCAGATCTGGTTCTTCAGACCTTTACGTGTCATATTAATGATAGGAGAGGCTATAGCGGAATAATTCTTGATAAATCTCCTATAATAGTTAGAAAACCCCAGAAACCTCTGTATGGCTTTAAGACCTTGAGGAAGAGGCCATTCTGAGATGGCCGTGAGTTTAGAAGGATCCATCTCAAAACCCTCTGGAGTGATAATATACCCAAGGAATTTCACAGTAGTAATGTAAATAAACACTTCTCTAGTTTGCAATAAAGACCATTGTCCAGTAATTTAGCTAATACCTGTCTGACATGTGCATGGTGGGTTTTCAGATCAGAGAGTAAATCAGTATATCGTCTAGGTATACTATAACAAAGGTTTGCAAGAAATCTCTGAGCACATCATTAATAAAATCCTGGAATACCGCTGGAGCATTACAAAGACCGAAAGGCATGACCAAGTATTCATAATGCCCACTCCTGGTGTTAAATGCTGTTCTCCACTCATGCCCCTCTTTTATGCGTATCAAATTGTAAGCTCCTCTTAAATCAAGTTTAGTGTATACTGCTGAACCCCTTAACCTGTCGAACAGTTCCGATATGAGAGGGATAGGGTACACGTTCTTAATGGTGATCTTGTTAAGCCCCCTATAATCAATACACGGGCGTAGATCTCCCTCTTTTTTCGACACAAAAAAGAATCCAGCCCCTGCTGGAGAAGAGGAACGTCGGATAAAACCTCTCTCCAAATTCTCCTTGATATACTCCTCCATAATTTGGTTCTCCTTTATGGAAAGAGGGTATACTTTGCCTCGGGGAGGCATGGTACCTGATGAATATCAATAGCACAATCATATGGTCTATGTGGAGGTAGTTTGTCTGCCTCTCTTTTATCAAATACAGCCCTGAGGTCTGCATATTGTTCAGGAACTTCAGTAGACAATGGAGGGGCTGTGGGTGTGTTCAGGGCACCGACATGCTGAATGGGTATTAAACAAGTCCCAAAACATGCAGAACTCCAAGACAGTAGCTCTCCTTTAACCCAATCAATAACGGGATTGTGTTCCACCAACCAGGGGAAACCAAGTACAACAGGATTGGAAGGTGAGTGGATAACTCGGAATATGATCTTTTCTTTATGCAAGAGACCAGTAGTAAGAACTACTGTAATCGTATCGTGAGTAATCCTAGGGCAGGATAACGGCCTGCCATCTATGGCTTCAACGGCTAAGGGTGTCTCTCTTACAACCAGAGGTAGAGAAATGGAAGAAGCATAGTTAACATCAATAAAGTTACCAGCAGCCCCAGAATCCACAAAAGCGGTATTATCTGTGGTCTTGGTCTCCCAAGCCAAGGATACTGGTAACATAAGTTTAGTGTCTTTGATAGGAGACATGCATGTCACACCCAAGGCCTGTCTCCTCAGCTGCCTTAGGTGCGGTAGTTTTCCGGCTTATCATGCATCTTAGGGCGAGTAGGACATTGAAATCGTACATGTCCCTCCAAACCACAATACAGGCACAATCCCTCACGAAAACGCCTTGTTCTCTCCTCCTCTGTAAGCCTAGTACGGCCTAGTTGCATAGGCTCTGAGGAGGAGATAACTCTCTGGGTGGTGCTTGAAAGACAGGGGCCAACCTAGGTAACGGTCTCTTGGGTCTCTCTCTTGGAGTCCTTCTATCCCTTATCTGATTATCCAGATCTATACAGTAATCAATGAGTTCACACAATACCTCAGGTAGTTTACGTGGAGCTAATTCATGCATCAACGACTCTGATAACCCCTCCATAAATGCCAGAACCAGTGTCTCATTTGTCCAGTTCACATCAGAAACTAAGGTTTTAAATTCTATGGCATAATCAGACACAGTCCTGTTCCCTTGACGTATGCGGAACAAGGATTTGCCGGCTATCGTGGCCTTTCTGGTAGGATTAAATGTACGTTGTAACTCGGCTATGAATTCTTTATAATCCCGTACAATAGGTCTTTCTGCCTCCCATAAAGGAGTCGCCCATGTCAACGCTCTGCCAGACAGATGGTTAATAATAAACCCCACTTTGGCAATGTCAGAGAAAACATTTGTGGATTTAATTTAAAATGAATATCCACATGGACCAAAAATCCCCGGCACTCAGAGGGAGTACCGTCAAACCTCATAGGAGCGGTCATGTGTACCTGGGATGTCTGAACGACAGGGGGCACAGGTATAGCAGGCGGGGGTGCAACCCCAACTGGTTCCAGGTGTGCAGTACGATTCAGGATAGTTTGTAAGGCAATGGCAAACTGATCCATCCTATGATCCTGCTCATCCTGTCTGGATACAAAGGTAGCCAAGTGCTGTGTTAAATCTGCGGGATCCATATTGGCCAGATCATAATGTCACGGTTCCCGGATCCCACCACGCAGTACTTAACCCCCAACACTCCACAATCAGAAGCTACCAACAGTGTAGCTGTGAATGATCCCTATCTGTCTGGTCCTTAGAATTGGCCAGGTAAACTAGCTAGACAGAAAAGGGTTAACAATACGGAGAGGAGTCAGCCGAGCCAGAATCAGGAATACAGAGTTCAGAATGGTCAAATGGAATAGCCGGGTCGGTATCAGAGCAGTAGCGTAGTACAAGAAAATAGTCTAGGGCAACAGAAGGCAGAATGGTCAGAACACAAGCAGAGGTCAATAACAGGTTAAATCAATTTAGCAGTCAGGTACAAGGAGCTCAGGTATGGATAACCACGATCTGGCAACTTCTGAAACTATACTGAGGGTTTTTAAAGACCTTCACCAGACCACGCCCCCCACTCAAGCCACACCTCATGCAATCACCTCCCTGCCTGTCTCCATTTAAACCGGGCAGTGGTCAGCGAGCAGCATCAGACTTGCTGTCCTCAAGCACACAGGTAGGGCTGGAAGCCCCCAACGTTACAATTATGAACAGAGCTCAGAACTGCAGTAACTCCTTTCGGACAGCAGATGGTGACATCTACCTGCCAAACAGGTTATTGCAGTAAGATATACATTGGGAATATTACCAAATATTTCTTTCTGTATAAGGAGTTAAAAACGATTTTCAAAAAAAGATAACTGGTTCCTGACAGTGGTATTTTGGAAATAAAATGAGTATGCAGGCGTAATCATGGTCGCATCTTACTTGAGAATATTTGGTCCGTATAGTATTTTTGTGGCCGTTATAAATATAAACTGCCCCAAAATTTTCATTTTCCAGAGGTGCTCCAACAACCACATCATTGAAACCATCCAAATCAATATCTGAAACTTCAGCTATGGCAGCTCCAAATCTAGTGTTGTCCGAATTTTTAGGGCCTTCCAAATATTCACGTTGATGTAAGACACCCTTTAGGAGAAATAAATAAAATAAATAAATAAATAGCACAACTGCACATTTCTGGAATAAAAAAAAATAATGCATTTTTAAATACAACCATTTCAAGCACAGAAGGGATCTTTATTGCACAGAACTGATTTAGACGCACAAAATCTCTAGACCAATAACATTACTGAATATAATTACTAGGGATGTGCATGGCTGAAAAATTTGTTTTGTTTCGTTACGTTTTTAAATCATTTAGTTTTCTGAATTTCTTAACTAATTTTGTTCCGTTCCGTATCGATTTGAAATTTTGAATCGATTCAAATTTCATATATCAATTCGATAGTTGATATCAATTCGAATTTTGGATCACTAGATAAAACCCCATTTAATCAAATTTTGCTGTTAAAAGAAAAGCTAGGGTTAAATTTTAAGTTGTGTCACAGATTTTATATTTGAGCCAAATTAAACAGTGAAAAAAATTAATTTGTTTCATAAAGTCCTTTGCTGACTATTACTTGTTTTGTAAGTTAAGATCTATTCAATAGTGGATATCAATTTGATAGTTAATTTCAAATTCAATAGGTATTGAATAGGTATCAGTTATTAAAATATTTATTTTATGATGATGACACAGTGTAAAATGAAATAAATTCGTTATATACCGTTTCGTTTCGAATTCGTATCGTATCGATTCGTTATTCGGAAGTACTTCCGAATACGAATTATATAATTTCGTTCCAAATTCCGAATTTTTCTGAAACAAATGCGCATCTCTAATAATTACTGAACACGATATGTCACTAGGATTATAGTTAGGGCAGTAAACAAATGAGTCTGTCCTGCTAAGGAATTTGTGTCCAAAGCATTAGGAACAAATAGTGAGACTCGTTTCTGTCGCTTTTAATAGGAAAGATTGCTAGAAAAGAGGGTGTTTATAGGTTTTATTACATTTTATCATTTTTAATGTATAAAATTGTGTACATGTTTTGGGGGTGTGAATGGGGTGTAGAAAAGTTTTATGACTATTTTTACAATCATTTAGTTTGCTACTTTCATATATTTGATTATTTGTGGTGTCTTTTAAACCCCTTGACTGCCTTGATCGTATATACACGACCAGAAGTAGCAGACACAGCAGCTCGAGATCGTGTGAAAGCGATGTGGGGCTATGCTGTATCATTGCAACTGAAATTTGTATGTTGCATTTGGGCTCCAGAAGGTCTCCCTAATGTTTTAGCCCCCTAGCTACGCCACTCGAGGTGCTAATACTTTTTAAGATCAGCTGAGGGATGTCTCTCAGACTTTTCTGCAGCTCATCGTGCATGGATCGCAGAACTGCAGTAACTCCCTAATATTTCATACTGAATAATTAAATAAAAACGATTTGCCTAAAATCCTCTGGTTCCTGACAGTGTTTATTGGAAAATCACTTGGTGGTGAAGGATTAAATATAGCCCATTTTCAAGTATTGTTGCCTCAGCAGGACCTCCTAATATTTTATTTCAACTATTGTAAAAAATTCAATGAAAATATTAAATGAATTAATATCCAATTTTTCCGATCACTAAATTAACTAGACGAATTACTACATTTCTATATGTCTGTAAATGAAGAGCATGCTGGCAAATAATGATGTAACTATAGTAATATTAATTTAGTCGATTGTAATATGACTAATATTAACCCTTTCACTACCGAGATCAAGATATCTCGGACTTCAAAGGCACCATCTGGTGCCCCGATATTGAGATATCTCGATATGCTAATCTGCAACCCAAAAGCTAAAGCAATTTTTCTGCTGCAAACACATTTCGTTTGGGCATTTGGGCTGCAGAAGGTGCCCCTAAGGTTTTACCCCGGTGGGCATAATGCCCAAATAGCAAAAACTGTAAAATCAGCTGCTGACAGCTGTGAAATATCGGGCTTTCAGCAGCCGATGCAGGGAGGAAAAAAAAAATTAGACCTGCTGCTCAAACCTCTGTAACTCAATTTGGCTGTAGATGGTGCCATCTACTGGCCAAATACGTTATTACAGTTATAGCTATGTATTACTTTAAAATTAATTAAAAATGATTTTACAAAAACAATACTTGTTTCTGAGAATGGATTTATGGAAAATCACTTGGCAATGAAGGGGCTAAATGACTATGACTAACACTAAATTAAAATTGGTTCTTCCTTAAAAAAAAATCTAGATTATATTACTTCATGAAAATGTCAATAGATTTTCATCATAGTTTTAGTCAAGTGTTCAGTGTTTTAGGCGCTGATTAAAATGCCATTTAGTTTTACTCATAAAGGACTATGTCTAAATCTAAATTAAATTATGGAAAAGACATTGTATATCATTGGCACCACTCAGTGGTTCGTGAGGGAATAGCGTGCAAATTGCAAGGGTTAAAATAGTGCTTGGTATGAATTAGGACATATAATAAATATCAGTTAGAATCAAGGAAATTCCCCAAGAATATAATTGCAGCAGTAATGTGCAAACAGGGTTGATACCCTAATTCACAGTGAGGTCCTATACAGAACTAGCAGCATAAATCATTTAGATAGCAGCATAAATCACATAAATAGTATAAATAGCAGCTCGCAGATCAGAATAATCATTAAAATGTTAGTGCAAATGATTAGTGCAATTCAAATTTTGACAAGTAAAGTGCAGATAGTGGCAATAAAAACAGTTGGTTAAAAAATTTAATTAGTCCACACCCAACATCTTCTGCTAGATTTTATTAGTCGACAAAAATGTCAATAGTTTTTTGTCAAAGTTTTAGTAATAAATTAGTTGACAATATTTTTTAATTTGCGGAATTGAAACCAACTGGTCTTTAACAAAAATTATTAGTCGACTAAATTAACACTAAACTATAGTAATTCCTTCTGCAAATCTTGATATGCGCCCATGGGTTACTAATAAATGAACACATGAGGAGGACGGTAAAATAAAATAAAAAAAAGTAATTTTGACTATAAAAAAGTGTTCTGCATATTGAAGTTAAAAGCTTTTAACCCCTTCACTAACAAGTAATTTTTGCTGGAAAAATGTTATCATAACAGTTATTTGAGACATGGGATGTGAAGTTAACAATTAAATATGGGGTAAAATAGATGTTTTGCACAGAAATTGTTATTCTTAGATAAAAAAATGAAAATAATGTGAATTTGCTCATTTTAAACTTTTTATGTATTCGTTTATCTTTTACAGAAATAGTGTTGAAATGTAAGATTCTGAAGTCTAGATGGCATCCCTTATCTTACACAATTTCAAACAGGGTCTGTATTGTTATCATACAGGCAGAAATGTGTTAGATACACTTAACTGTGATAAAGATAAATAAAAAACATAGTGAGATCTCCAGGTTATGGGGGTTTGTAGTGATCATAATGAGATTATTAGCAATGCAGCTTCCAAAAAATACCATAATATCTCTATGTGGCATAATGTCTGTGTATGGCAATTACAGTAACACCTTCTATCTGTACTGTACAGGGCTTTTCACTCATTATAACCCCCTGAATCTCATTCCTGTAAAGCAGTGGGTGACTCCAGAGCTCTCCCTTTATTCTACCAAATCCCTGGCAGCTGCAATGCAGCGTAAGCTATTTTAACTTTTTGTTACAGTGAGGTTTGGGGCTCCTTTTTGCAGCTGGTTTTAGGTCTCTCCAGGGTGCTTGAAGAGACATAAAACAAAGGATTTAGTTTCTCCACAGGGGACAAACTAATTTGGCTTTAAAAAAGGTGTGGAAATGGTCTTTTGATATGCTAATGAGTCCTTTTCAATGCATTACAATGTAAAAACGAGATAACTCGATTTTGAGTGTGAAGGGGTTAAAGTATATGTATGCTACCGAGCAATTTTATTTGAAAATCTAAGCTAATATTCAGAGCTGTAATCAAGTCTTTGTTTTTATGTGTTGACAACAGTTTTCTTTGCATTTGTATAGTACATTTTCCCCTGTGTCCACACATCTTCTCAAACTGTAACACTTTGTCAATATTATTCCATCAAAATGTTGGATTTTTTGTTTGTTTGTTTCCAGATGCCTGACATTAACATTCGTGCATTCTATGCATCATCTGTTCTTTATCTGCCAAGCTCTGAGGATGGTTTCCTGTTAAATTCCACTGCAAAATCATGACTGGACATTTTCTTTATAGGTTTTTTCGGTATGTGAAGTTTAACTTTAATGAAGCAGTAAAAACAAATTGCAAAAGTAGACTACTGCATCTGTTTAAGAAGGTAATGACAAATGCATGTAGACGTAAACATCATCACAGCTTACTGTCTGAGACTTACAGTTATTTAAAAAGAACAGAAATGACAGGGGCAGTTGCTACTTAAATCATATCATCTGCAATTTTTCTTGTTATCTGAGTGGTTTAACCCCATAGTGACTGACCGGGCAGTTTTACAAAAGTCTGTCCGAAAGTACGCGCAGCTATTTTACTTTTCTGTGCTGTTTGTGTTTAGGTGAAAATTTATGTAACAAACACATATCATATACCGTTTTTCCCGCTATTAAATGGACTTTCTAAAGATACCGTTATTTCTATCATATCATATAATTTACTTGTAAAAAAAAATGAAATATGATGAAAAAATTGAAAAAAAACACTTTTTCTAAATTTAATCCACAAAATCTACAACCGCCAAAGAAGACCCCGGCTAAATAGTTTCAAAAATGTTGTCCTGAGATTAGAAATACCCAATTTTTACATGTTTTTGCTTTTTAACCCCTTCACTGCTGAGCCATTTCACCTCTGTGTGCTGAGCTCATTTTGGCCGTTTTATGCTCATAATTTTTAGATGCCAGCTTAAGTCCTATTTTATTAAACCCCCATAGCTAATTCTTTTTAAAGAAACCCAATTTTTTTATTTTAATTTTTTTTGTTATAACAATACTAGTCATGTCCAAAGGATCCCCCTATCTCCACTTAGCAGCTAGGGGGTTAACTGGCCCACTGACATCCTCACACATATGGTGACGATGTCAGGGGGTGGGGATGAACCGAAGTCTTGGCTGATATCCAAGATGTCAGCCACTTCTGGGTTTTAATCACGATCTGACAACAAAGGGGTTAAAGACTCTTCCCATCCCAGCAGTACCATTTGTTTGTTGTTTCTACGTGGAACGGTTGGGGAGATAGAGGGCCCTAAAGGAGCCCCTCCTCCCCTTCCACCTTTTTCACTGCACGTGCCGGGGCGCCTGGCGATGATGTCATCACACACCGTGTTGACGTGACCGGGACTGCTGGGCCTCCTCAAAAGACGGGGCAGACTCCAGGCCTGTGGGAGCCTTGACAGAGAGGTGTGTATACGGCGGGAGGGAGGTTAGGAGACCATGACGTACATAGTACGTCCACAGGCGTTAAGGGGATTTCCCCGCAGGATGTACTATGTACGTCAGTGGTTGGGAAGGGGTTAAGGGCAATTAACCCCTTCACTGCCAAGTTGTTTTCCATAAAATCACTGCCAGGACCCAGTGGATTTATGTAAAACACCTTTGCAGTAGTAGCAGAGGGAAAATTTGCCCAACAATCTCAAAAGCACAATTTCAAACTGTATGCGCTATTTCACAGGCACATGGCACCATCTCCTGGCCAAAAAGTGCTACCACATCTCTTACTGTAAAAAAAACACCTTACCAATATTATTGTGGATTTTTATATTATACAGGAAGGGAGAAAAGTGAAGCTTTCAGGTGATTATAATTTCTTGCAAATCAAGATTATTACCTGGGTCACTGAAAACATATGTACTTGTCCTTCTTCTTTCTTATATTCATTCATGAACATGGGAGCTCCCACTAAAAGAACATCTGTCACTGAATCTCTATCCACGTCCACAGAGCACAAAACACTGCCAAAATAGGAGCCGATCTGTCAAAAACAAAATAGTCAACAATTTAATTAAAATATAGTAATGTAAAGCACGCTACAAGTATTTATCAATGTGAAATGACGGAAAAGAGCATATTTTGGCACTTTAGGTTTACAGGTGTCACAAACTGTGTCTGTATATTATAGAGCTGAAAAACATATAAAGAAAATTGACCAGTCAGCAGCCCTAAAGGCTGTAGACAGATTATCCAAGAAGTGGCAAGAAAGATGAATACAACTTTATGAATCCAAAAGACACTCTCAGATACAAATGTTAAAACCACAAATAGACAACGACACTGTGAGGGTACATCGGACTAATAGATAGCGGCTAGAAGGATGCACAATTACCTAATAAGCCGGGGAAATATAAATATAATTATAACCATCACTGGTGAAAAATTCCCCGCCTATACGCTCGATGGCGAGACCAACAATAGGTCAAATAATTGTGGCCAACAACCAACATGCACTAGCCCTAATGCCCTTGATTTCTACTCTCTCCCTCACATAAGCACAATTAGACACACATATTTAAGATCAACAAAGTAGACGTTCTGCTCGACATATGTTTCGCCAATATAACCTCGGCTTCATCTGGAGCAATAGAATGGAAAAAAAATCGCTGGAGAGAAATCTCAATGTATCCTTCCTGGTAAAATCCTTTATAAATAAATTGACTTGCTTAACCCCTTCACTACCAAGTTGTTTTTCTTAAAAACATGGGTAGCACCCAGTGGATTTACGGAACACAACTTTGCAGTAGCCAGATAAAATGTGCTCGAAAATTTCAAAAGCACAATTTCAAACTCTATCCACTATTTAACAGGCACATGACACCATCTTCTGGCCAAAAAGAGCTACTGCATGTCTTAACTATAGTATGGGCTCCAAGCTGTTCAGACTAATTACTGAGGTGCTAAAACGTTTGGGTCACAGTCTGGAACCAATTTGCAAGCTAATTTCATTTGCAATAAACTAAATACCTTTGCATTGCTCCAGAATCAGACCCACGAGAATATATACAATATATCACACCAGTGTTAAAATTAGATTCCTATTCATATTTACCTATTTAGCTATGAATGGGGTAAGACTGAAGGGGGCACATCACTAGATTATAGATGATTCACTGGGTCAGAGTGTGTGAAAGAAGCAGATAGTAAAAAAAATGGAGGAGGAAAGGATGTGTACAATAAGAGGATCGGAGAAAAAAAAGGAAAATTGGGGCTTGGAGAGAAATCGTAGCACACCCACCTGTTCTCCTTTCTGGATCTGAATAATTGTTATATTCCCCTTGCTGTTAATTGAGTAAACTACAACTTGTCCAGTGTAGTTTGTTCTGGGTGCTCCAGCCACAAAATGTACAGAATCCTTCATGTTAAGAACGGCAACAGAATATCCTAGAAAGAACCATATGAAAGTACATAAAAACAGATTTTTAAGTGACAGTATACAAGGTATAAGGCAGCTGGTGATCAATAAGCCATTCCAAAGTGCAAAAAAACAAAACCCTGATGTTAAAGGGACACTCTACACCAGGGCTGTCAAACTCATGCCCCCCCCCCCAGATGTTGATACTTACAATTCTCAGAATTCTTCCAATGCAATAGATGGCCAGGGTATCATGGTAGTGTAACGTTGGGGGCTTCCAGCCTTTCCGGTGTGCTTGACGGCAGCATGTCTGATGCTGCTCGCTCACCAACACCAGATTTAAATTGAAACAGGCAGGTAGGTGGCTGCAGTAGGTGCGGCTTGAGAGGGGGGCGCGGTCTGGTGAAGGTCTTTTAAAAACCAACAGTTCCTTCTAAGCAGTGCCAGATCGTGGTTATCCATACCTGAGCTCCTTGTACCTGAATTCTCTCGTGATTTAACCTGTTATTGACCTCGCTTGTTTTCTGACTATTCTGCCTTCTGTTGCCCTAGACTATTTCCTTGTACTACGCTTCTGCACTGATATCGACCCGGCTATTCCATTTGACTATTCTATACTCTGTATTCTTGATTCTGGCTCTTCTGACTACTCCCCGTGTTGCTGACCTGGTTTTGTATTACGACATTGTCTTTGATTAACCCTTTCTGTCTAGCTAGTATACCTGGCCAATTCTAAGGACCAGACAGGTAGGGATTCTTCTACGGCTACCCTATTGGTGGCTTTTGGGCTCTGTGGAGTGTTGGGCTTTAAGGACTGCGTGGTGGGATCCGGGAACCGTGACAGGTAGTTGCAGTTCAGAAGCATCTGAGGGCTTGGAGTTTGACAGCCCTGTTCTACACAGTGTGGGCATTCAATCTTATATAAGTGGTCACACTGGTGTGAGCTCTCTGCTTATTCTCCTCCTCTGTGAGGGGACTCGAAGGGCTAACTCAGCCATCCAAATGCAGGGGCTTAGTCCTGCCCAAACTCTCTGCTCAGGGAGCTTCCTGCTCAGGTTTCAGGGCTTGGAGGCCTTTGGGAACCAGACTTATCCAATGGTATCAAAGCCTTCCTGCATTGAGAGCCACTGGATTGGCTGGAGGGCCCGGCCCCTCTGCAGTCACATGACATGCTGAACTGATTATATAGTTTGACAAAATCCCTGTTTCTACTGTTTAGTGTTTTCATTCATGAAATTGTATACTTTGAGTTTCCTCTGAACAGTCATTGTGATATATAGCACATTTTAAATGATATTTTTGCATCATGTGGCCGTCAAGAGATGTTCAAAATGCAATGGATGCTTTATATAAAGAGGGAACACACCAAAATGCTAAAATAGTAGAAAAGGAGAACAGTCTGCACATATGACGGATTTGTTGTACTGTTTTAACACATCAATTTGTTGCTTTTTTAACAAAATTTGGATGACCGGGCTGACCTTGAAAGAAATTTGGTTCATCTGATAAAAAAATTGTCTAACTTGATTTGGCCGAACTGTATTTTTTCACCTTGCCGTCTATCCTTAAAAATCCCAAACTAAACCTTCTTTGCTGCTAACGTTTCTTTCAGGGAAAACACAATAAAATATTGTTACTATTAATCAAAGAGAACTTATATATTACTTAATGATCATGAAGAGAATGGGATTTATCGGCATCTAACACCTTCACCAATTACACTAACAACACTTCATATTTACCTAAGTAAGAACTCTGGTTCCGATCATGAAGGACATTCTCAAATGCCTCGTAAGGAAATATAGAAACCTGTTTGGAGGTATCATGAACAACAGTACCACTCCAATCATAGGCACCGACAGCACCCAACATCAACGAGTCCTAGTTAAAGTAAAAACACATTATTAAGCACTGGTTTACATTGTTAGTTCATATAATGTAACCATAACATCCTACAGTATTTACATATGTGACACTGTAGATACCATTAGTTGATACATCTGATTAGCAGTGTTTATAAATGCACAAGTCAAGGATTTCAAAGTAACCAATCGACACCGAGAAATCAAACCAGTTACAGTTACGGTTACAGGCATTTATATAGCCTATTCCGTAACAGACAACCCTGCCCGTAGGATAGGTGTCCAGGTAATACAGCACTTTAACCAAGTGCTCAGCCAGACATCCTGTGAGTTTACAATCTAAGAGACGGGGTAAGTGAAACAAATGGGAGTAGACAGAAGGTGAAGCTAGTGGCCAGAAAGAATATATCAGAGCTTGCGTGGGAAGGACCAGAAGCTTGAGCTTAGTAAGAGTAATTGGAGAGAAGTGGAGACAGCTGGAAAGGAGATGTGGAATTATGTACCGGGCCTGGTCATTATCTGCGAGATTAATAAATATTTCCTCTTTCCTACACAGTAAAATGTTGCAAACTGCTCACAATCACAGTACTGTTGCTACCACTCGAATTTTACCCTATTAAGAATCGTTTGCTTCTTTGTTTTTTTTTATTAATCTTTTTTATTGGAGAAAACACAAAATTCCAATACACAATGGTACAGAAGCATAACAAAAGTGTACAGCAATCTAAACATTACATAGAATGCAATCCATACATCAGTGAATATACTCATTGTCATACAATATCTGAACGTGACCTGTCATCCGAATACCATGCCAAGTGGCCATGAGCAGAGGGTATAAACAATAATTTTTAGCTCATAATTTCAATAAATCTGGACAGGTTGGGGAGTGGATAGCAGAGGATAATACAATCGGTGTGTAGCCTGGTCTGAAACTCTCAAAGGAGTACCACTTTGTACATGTAAAGGAGTGTTGGAGAGAGCGGTCCTAGTGCCATATTACAATATACTAACGTTAGTGCTCACATATGTGAAAGTTCATGCTAGATTAAGCGAGTATAGCGCATGCCCCCAATATTACATTCCTAACATTAACACGGAAAAAAAATCTGTTAGCGCATCGGTGATTGCACTAGCTTACTCTACTCTTCGTAATTACGAAAATAAATGCACCAATGGGTTAAACAGATTTTTACCATCACCAAGTAGCTGGTGCTAACTAATTTCGTTTCAGAATCACGCATAAATATTTAGCACCAGCTAACCACCCCAATAAATAATAAATTAGATACTCACCTCCAGCGCTTTTTTCTTGAAAAATAGGTTGGGGTACTATCACACCCAGGGAAAAACTGTGATTATTATGACTATTTTTCGTGTCCTAATAAATACTCCTTTGTTAATCCCTTACGGACAGAGGCAATTTTACAAGTTCGAAACACTTCTAAAAGTAGAATTTCAGCTATTCGCCTGTTCAACCATAATTTACCGCTTTCATATTAAGTGCACCCAGGGGCGTACCTAGGACATTTGGCACCCGGGGCGGATCCTATGTTTGGCATCCCACCGCTTTAAAATGTAAAAAAACACCTGCCTTTTTTTTATAATGTCTTCAAAAATAGTTATTGTACAAATTGTATGTCAACTCACAGTAATGTACAGCAGTAAAACTCACAGAAATGTACGGGGAGTATGAGCGAAACAAAGAGCTGCACAGCACTAAAACTCATAGTATTTTGCTGTGTATGAGCGTATCGCACAGCTCCACAACAATAAAATGCACAGTATTTTGCTGTGTATGAGTGTATCACAGAGCTCCACAGCAGTATAGCTCTTGCGGTAAAAGCAGTGAGTATGAGCGCACGTAGGATCCACAGCAATAAAACTCTAATAATAAAGACAGTGAATATGAGCACACGCAGGATCCACAGAAATAAAATTCTCATGGTAAAGGCAGTGAATAGGAGCGCACACAGGATCTACATTAATACAACTCCCAGTAATGTGTGGTTTGTGTGTGAGAGTATCAGAATTCACAGCAATAAAACTTCCAGTAACGTGTGGTGTATGTGAGCGTATCACAGAAGCCACAGCACTAAAACTTCCAGTAATGTGTGGTGTGTGTGAGGCTTGAGCATATCACAGAATCCACAACAATAAAACTCACAGTAATGTGTGGTGTGTGTGTCAGCGTATCACAGAATCCACAGCAACAAAACATGCTGCAACTGGGATCCATCTGTGCTTAGTGCACAGACCGCAGAGAACATCCCATACTGACTGGACACCAGCGCTGCCAGCGATCGCTGATGAATCTGACCTGTCACCTGACTGCCTGTGGTCAGTTGACACTGACGGGTCATCAGCGATCGCTGGCGGCGCTGGCGTCCAGTCAATGTGGGACGTGCTCTCTGGTCTGTGCACTAAGCACAGATCGGAGTTGCAGTACCCCACAACCACCTAGACCACCAGGGATGCAGAGGCTGCCAGCAGAGGTAAAGGATCCATCCATGGGATGCAGTCAGCAGGGACCCAGAGTGTGCGGCGGGCTTGCATTAGGATGTACCAAGGCATACCCTGTGCGCATGGCTATGACTGGGATCATGGAGGGAGGCAGCCGTCCCAGCATCTCCCTCCCCCTGCCAGTCACACAGGAAGGGAGGGGGTGCCGTCCTGTCTTGGCTCCCCTCCACGGGCCTGACAAACGGCTGCCACCTGTCACCACACACACACTTGAAGGCCAGGGAAAACATTAAAAACCAATGCCGGTAGGTGCCGGTACTGGCACGTACTGGCTGAAAAAAAAACCATGCTCACCTCTCATCCTGCTGAGGCATGACTGTTGGCCCTATCCGCTGCTACTGGCTACCGGGAGCAGAGTCCCCAGGGTCCCTCCACGATCACTCCGCGGTGCTGCATGATCTCAAGAGAGCGAAATCTCCCAGTGCTTGCGGCCCAGCAGCAGAACCCTCTATAGAGTTCTATGGATTCTAAGAGGCCATACTCGTGGTGGTGCGGAAGTGCTACCCTGAGTATCAGGGAGAGTAGAGCATGTTCGGGGTCAGGCTGCTGTAATAATGCCTGTCCCGTAATATCATGCTAAAATGGAGACTCTACAAGGAAACCTGTAGGCGCACGTTTTCCCCGTTAGTTCCCCATTTTTGCATTCATATTGTAATATGGCCACCAGTTTCTAGACTAAATGAGGCAATAGGGGTGCCCAATGTCTAAAAAAATTTTTGGTTAGCGGTTTCCATCTAGTCATTAAGAAATGTCTCAGATCAATTGCTTCTTGTTCTTGTTCTTTGCTTAATGGTTTTCAGCAATTAACGCAAATCCTTAACAAACTATCTCCCAACTGAGAGAATTTTTATTTAAGAACAATTATAAAAAATATTGCCACAGAATAAAAAAAAAGTGTTTCAGTTATATATTCTTTAATATTTTTAAGTGAAAAATTAAATCTGTATCATGCGCTTTGTTTTTCAAAAAAATTAAGATTTTGGGTTCCAAGTTTTGTTGGACCAATAATTCAGTTTGTTTGAAAAACAAATACATTTTGTTAACCCCTTCACTACTTACAGGGTTATTCAAAGAGAATCGAAAAGCCACCGCACGTTCGGTGACTTTTCGTTCTCTTCAATTCGGTTCGATTTTGCGATCCCATTTCGGCGACCCTGCAGTATATTCAGCAAGCACCACAGGGCCGCCGAAATGCATGGAAAAGTCACCGAAAGCCTGACAAAAGCTCACCGCAAAACGAGGGTGAACGCACACCGAAACCCGCAAAAACATCTGGCTTAACCTGCCGAAAACGCTGGCAAAACCGAGCAGGAGCCGATCACACGCAGCGCAGCCGCCGGAAAAAGCCGACACCGCAGACGAATGGAGTGAATAAATTAAAAAAACAGTTCGCTTGAATGTTTGAAAAGTGAAACGCTGTTTGCAAAGAAAACTGAGCGAAAATGTCTGAAATTTACATATGAGGTCCAATGAATGACAATAAAAAGGGCTGTTACAGAAAAAATGAGTAAAGTTGAAATAACAATAAAACAAAATTGGAAATTTGTTTTAAAAAAACCAAAACAAATAATGCTTAAAATATCCTAAAAAAATCTAGAAATAAAGAAACTCTTTACTGCAGAATATTATATACAACGATTTATTAGATATTGAATTAAAATGGGAATATTTTTAACATTGAAGCCTAAGGGATTCGCCTGAATTAACCTGCCGATTTAAACCACAGAATGGCAGGGCAATTCGGCAAATTTTCACTGCTGGGTTTTACTCTCTGAATAGTTAAAGCATTGCTTCTCTATGGGGATTCACTGCCCTCGAACAGGCAACGAACAGCCACCGTATGTGCAGGCAATTCACCAGGATTTGGCAAATTGCCTGCTCTCTGGATAGCCAAATGGCCAAGAAAGGTAACCAAACGCTGATTAACTTTGAATAACCCTGTAAGTGGTTTAAAAAAAAAATCTGTCACAAACTGGTGTGTTTGTTGGAAATTAATTTTAATTAATTATTCAGTAAGAAATACCTGGGAATATTCTGAATGTATTTCTTACTGTAATAACCTATTTGGCAAGCATATGTTGCCATCTACTGACCTAAAATAGTTTCTACAGTTCCTATATGAAGAGATGTCAGTTACAGACATTCCCAGCTGTTTCTAAAAAATGCTAGCACCTCATGTATTATGCCCAGGGTACTAGATCTTTGAAGACTGGAAGAAAGACGAGACAGAGGAGATATGATAGAAACATTTAAATACGTAAAGAGAATCCACAAGGTAGAGGAAGGAAGTATATTTAAAAGGAAACAAAGTAGCAAAACAAGAGGACATAGTCTTAGATTAGAGGGGCAAAGGTTTAAAAGTAACATCAGGAAGCCTTATTTTACTGAGAGGGTGGTGGATACATGGAACAGCCTTCCAGTTGAAGTGGTAGAGGCCAAAACAGTAATTGAATTTAAGCAGGCATGGGATAGGCATAAGGCTATCCTAAACAAAAGATAAATCCAGGTAAAGTATCCATGTAATTGGGCAGACTAGATGGGCTGAAAGGTTCTTATCTGTCGACATATTGTATATTACTCAATCTTAGACTGCTGTGTCTGCTGTTGATCATATACACATGAAGAAACCAAAATCCTTTGCATGTAAATAACCTTGAGTGCATGTGCGTAGGCTTCTTACAGCACAACTAATTAAGTATTTATTTAAACTCTCACCTATTGGGAGGAGGTGAGGCGTTCGGGATAGCTGGTGTCATGCTGGGATTTCCACCACTCTTGAATCCCATGATCTACAAAGTTAGGAGGTACTTCTCTCCTTCATATACCACCCCATTGATACCCAACAGTTGGGGTGTCAATTTAAAGAGGGCAGGCATTGAATACTTGCATGTACTATCTTAATTGTGCAGCAGTAAAGTAATTGATTAATTTGGATGATTTTTTTTGCATTTCCCTTTAGATGATTCAGTTATTATTATTATATTATTTATTATCATAATAATAATAACTGAATCATCTAAAGACAAATGCAAAAAAAAAAAAAAGAAAGCCAAATCGCTCAATTGCTTATATATAGTTTGTCCCTGAGTCCTGGGATACAAGTGTCAGTAATAGTGGCCTGCTATTGTAAAAGATGGGGCACACATGGTTAACCGTTAGCGGCTCCCCATAAACAGTGCTATTATGAGTAACATACTGCAGCCGCTGACATCTACCAGCGGCGGCGCTGTGCTGGTACCGTCTCCTGGAACCCATAGGGTTACATAGAGAAGAGGAGAAGTCTCTGCAAAACTGAGTTTTTTAAAATGTTTTTACCCAGAACCAAGTTCCCATTTGATGCAATTGAAGCTTTAAGGAGAAAGTGTCATAGTTTTACTCTAAATCAAATCGAGCCTGCAATTTCCTCTGTTACAAATAGCAGTATACAGGACCTAATTAATGCATCCTCTGTGAAACTTACATGTGAACTTCATTAAACTCCCCACGGAGAAGAGCTTGTTAGCATGGTATTTCCCCCCTACAATGTATGACATCCCCTGCAATTTTGTTTAACGTACAATATGGTTTCAATTTTATCCCATGTGATGTTGTAATAAATTCTTAGAAATGAAATGTGAATTGCTAGGTTATTTAACATATTATCGAAGAAATTCTACAGTAAAAGGTATACGTGAGTTTTTATTACTCAGCATGTGTAAAATCTATTACATAATAGATGTTAAATTGGTCCTGTCATGGCCGGTTTCACCGTAGCTTAATTTAACTTTAAATTTCATCACAACATTCTACAGGCAATGAGGTACCTACAGCAGAATACAGCGTAATTTTCAATGATAAATTGATATGATGACTGATACATACAGCCGTAATGAAAATGTAAAATATTAAACTTGGATGACAGGTTCCCTTTAACACTTCATTACTGGTTGGGTTGGACCAGCTGAATACGTAATCCATCATTTACAAATCATTGTGTTCTGAGAAATCTACAAGAAAGAGATTTCTACATTACGGATTTCTATTAACTTTGATTTAATTCCTATTCACAGAATGAACATTTTGAAGAGAAATAATGACACGTTTTCCATAAAGTGTGGATTTGACATTTTGCTCCCCAACCACCAGATTACATTAATTGCTCATTACATCCCCATCACATGTCCCTCAAACAAGTTAAATGTCTTACGTTTTATACCTTCCATCCTGATGCAGAAAAAAATGCAATTTCTGATTAGTTTCTCTGTGTCGCATTATTTTATCTTCAAATGTCAACAAAATAGACTGCCCACAAAATAATGATGCTGTCTCTTCAAATGTCATGCAGATTTAGTGCAAGTGGGGCTACATCTAGGGGTCTAGTCCTAAATAATTGTGTGGGAACACTCCAAGATTTATGTTCCCCAAGTAACCATTGACATCTCGCAGTAATCAAGAGGTTATTTAAATTAAGAAAAAATGGTCTAGATGAAAATACTTGTTCTTTATAGAACACTGGCTAAAAGATAGAGTACAGTGAGTGGTCATGAATGATACATTTTCAAGATGGACACCAGTGTACCTCAGGGGTCTCTTATAGGACCAATTCTATTTAAATTATTTATAAAAATAACTTGAAATAGGCATTGATAGCCATGTGTCAGTGTTTGCAGATGACGTAAAACTAGGAAAAGTAATACAATGTGAGCAGGATGTTACTTCGCTGCAGAGGGATTTAGATAGAGTGAGGGACTGGGCACTTAAATGGCAGATGAAGTTTAATGTAGATAAATGTAAGGTTATGCACTTTGGAGTGAAGAACACACAAGCAACATATATCCTAAATGGTACTGAGTTATGGAAATCAAGGCAGGAGTAGAATTTTGGAATATTCATAGACTTCAAACTTAGTAACAATGCCCATTGTCAAACAGCCGCCAAGGCCAGCAAGGCATGCACTAAAAGGGGAGTTCACTCTCGGGATAAAAATATAATTTTGCCTCTTTATAAATCAATGGTAAGACGCATCTTGAATATGCCGTGCAATTTTGGGCACCTGTCTTAACCCCTTAAGGACCGCTGACGTACCCTGTACGTCATGTCCACGGGTCTCCCTTAGACCCGTGGACGTACAGGGTACGTCAGCGGCGCCTAATCCCCCTCCCGCCCGATACTCACCTCCCTCGCTGGATCCCTTGGCGATCTGGCAGGGAGGAAGCCTGCCCATGTGATTTACATGGGCAGGCGAGGCTGATGACGTCGCCACGCTGCGTGGTGACGTCATCAGCAAGCGTCCCCATGCAAATCAATGGAGGGGAGGGGGGGCTCCTTCGGAGCCCTCTATCTCCCCAACCATTGAAGCTAGGGAGATGCTTTTTGCACCGCTGAAAAGGGGAGAGTCTCCCCTTTTCAGCGGTGTATGGCATTAACCGTTTCGCCGCCGAATCACGTTTCGGCGCAAATTGGCGCCAAAAACACAATTCGAACCTGGAGGGGGGCTGACATCTTGGATGTCAGCCAAGCTTCCAGGTCCCCCCCCACCCACTGACAACCTCACCATATGTGTGAGGATGTCAGTGGGCCAGTTAAACATCTAGCAGTCATGTAGAGATCTCCCGATCCATGGCAGCTAGATGGTCATATTTGACATCATTTGAAAGGCCTGATCATGGTACCAAACATGACCAGGTTTGGTTTAAAAAAAAAAAAAAAAAAAAAATAATAATAATAATAAAAAAATTAAATAAAATAAAAAAAAATGTTTTTTTTTAAGGTTTTTTTTGTCTGGGGGGGGTTTAATTAAATAGGACCTAGGCTGTCATCTCAAAATAATTAGCACAAAATGGTCAGAATGAGCGCAGCGCACATAGGTGAACTGGCTCAGCAGTGAAAGGGTTAAAAGGCAAAAACATGTAAAAATTGGGTATTTCTATTCTCGGGATAAAATTTTGAAACTATTTAGCCGGGGTCTTTATTGGTGGTTGTAGATTTTGGGGATTGAATTACGAAAAAGTGTGTTTTTACAATTTTTTCATCATATTTCATATTTGTTTTATAGTAAATTATTGGATATGATGGAAATAATGGTATTTCTAGAAAGTCCATTTAATGGCGGTAAAAAGGGTGTATAATATGTGTGGGTTGAATAAACGAGTAAGAGGAAAATTTGACCTAAACACTAACAGCGCAGAAACGTAAAAACAGCAGCGGTCACTAAAGGGCGGATTTGTGTTAAACCGCCCGGTCACTAAGGGGTTAAGAAAGGATATTTATTATAGCGCTAGAAAAAGTGCAGAGACAGGCAACCAAATTAATAAGGGGAAATAGAAGATTTAAGTTATGAGGAAAGACTAACAAGCTTAAACCTGTTTAGTTTAGAGAAACGGCACCTTAGAGGGGATCTGATAACTTTAAATATATATGGGGCCATTATAAACCATTGTCTGGAAATATATTCATTAATAGGACCTAAACTACACAAATTGCAAAATCCCCATCTATGTGTTGGGACAAAATCAAATGGCACGCTGACCACAGTCACATCTCTCAAATATCTAGGTATGTGGTTGGACCCTAATCTATCCTTTGGCCCCCACATCGAAAAACTCTCAACTAAACTTTACCCCAAACTAGGTGCCCTGTACAGAAACAAATCCTGCCTTAGTCCGCGGTAAGAAAGCAGATTGTACAGCAAATGCTTATGCCGGCTATTGATTACGGAGATGTAGTGTATGCAGCCGCCCCGCAAACACACCTTCATAAACTTACTACATTGTATAACTCATTCTGCCGCTTTGCGCTACAATGTAACTACATGACCCACCATTGTGACATGTTAAAAGAGCTAAACTGGCCGTCGCTGGAATCCAGACGCACCCTTCACCTTTCCAGCCTGGTGTTTAAGAGCATCTCTGGGAAGCTGCACCCTATCTGAATAGACTGCTTCCCCCAGCAGCTCCCTCATCCTATAACCTCCGATCCAGGACCAGCACCTTACTTGCTATACCACAATACAAAAAGACAGTGGCTCGGTCCTCATTTTCCTACAGAGCACCACAATTATGGAATAACCTCCCAGACATCATCAAATCTTCCCCAGTCTTAAGTCACTCAAAAGCTACTTACTAACATACCTCAATACAGAATGCACCTGTAAACATGTAACCTAGTGACTATATTTCCTACATATTTTTTCTGTTAATCTGTATATTTGTGTTGTTTTTTTTTTTTTTTTTTTTTAATATCTTGCATTGTATTACTTTGTATTTCTGTAACTGTAACACTTCAATGTTCTTGAACCCAGGACATGCTTGAAAACGAGAGAAATCTCAATGTATCCTTCCTGGTAAAATCCTTTATAAATAAAAATAAATAAAATAGGACCTTACATAGGACACAAGGTCACACATTTAGGGCCAAATTACAAAGTTAGCGTTAAGACGCAGGCGCAAGGGAGGAAAAACTGCAGTTTTCCCCCTTGCGCCCATGTTTTAACGCTGGATTACAATGCAGGTGCAAAAAATGCTGCCTGCATTGTTACCGTGCGTTAACCCCTTCCCAATCGCTGACATACCATGTACGTCCTGCCCATTGGTCTCCCTTAGACCTGCGGACGTACATAGTAAGTCAGCAGGCTCCTAACCTACCTCCCGCCGAAACTCACCTTCCTCGCCGGCTCCCACAACATCTATGGCAAGCTTCAAGCTTGCCTTGCCATTTCCTGGGGGCCTGGCCGATCCGATGACGTCATCGGCTGGCGCCAGTGGGCAAAATTCAGGAAGGGGAGGGGGGCTCATTTGGAGCCCTTTATCTCCCCAACCGTTCAAGCTAGAGTGATGCACATTGCACCCCTAGAAAGGGGAGAGTCTCCCCTTTTCAGCGGTGTACAGCATTAACTATTTCGGTGGCCCACCGCGATTAAGTGCAAATTTGCACCAAATCACGATTCAAACCTGGAGGGGGATGACATCTTGGATGTCCTCCAAGCCTCCAGGTCACCCCCCACCCTCTGACATCCTCACCATATGTGCGAGTATGTCAGTGGGCCAGATAAGGGGATCCAATCCCCCTATCTCCCGATCCGCTAGAGGGTCATATTTGACATTATTGGAAAGACCTGATCATGGCCTTTCCAAAGATACCAAACATGACCAGGTTTGGTGTAAAAATAAAATTTTAAAAAATAAATAATTAAAAAAATAAAAAAATAAAAAAAAAAAATTGTTTTTTGTTTAGTTAAATAGTACCTAGGCCGTCATCTAAAAATAATTAGCATAAAACGGTCAGAACGAGCTCAGTGCACATAGGTGAACTGGCTGAGCAGTGAAGGGGTTAAAAAGCAAAAACATGTAGAAATTGGGTATTTCTATTCTCGGGACAAAATTTTGAAACTATTTAAAAAAACAACACAAATATACAGATTAAAACAGCAAATAAATATATAGGATATATAGTCACTATGTTACATGTTTACAGCTGCATTCCATATCGAGGTATGTTAATAGAAATCTCTTAAGTGACTTAAGACTGGGGGAAGATTTGATGGCGTCTGGGAGGTTATTCCATAATTGTGGTGCTCTGTAGGAAAATGAGGATCGAGACACTTTCTTTTTGTATTGTGGAATTGTAAGTAAGGTGCTGGGCCTGGATCGGAGGTTATGGGGGAAGCAGCCTATTCAGGTAGGGTGGTAGCTTCCCAGAAAATCTCTTAAACACCAGGTTGGAAAGGTGAAGAGTGCGTCTAGATTCCAGCGACGGCCAGTTTAGCTCTTTTAACATGTCTCTGAGACATTAAATGTTGACGGCTGAACTGTTGAAATTGTGAGTCGCTTTGTTTCTCTTGCATAGAACCATGGAGGTCAAGGACTATTTGGCCTGCAGAGGGATAATTGACAATAATTGATGTCCTACCAGTATTCCACTATACTTTAATTCAGATTTGGGGCTGATGTAGTACCAGCTATTGCTATCAATACATTCATCATACTGTATGAAGTATCTCTACACCAACTTCCTATGATGCTTGCAAATTGAGTTTCTTAAGAGATGTGGTGAGTGCTTAATTCAGCACTTAGGAGATTTAATTGATGGCTATATGTATACCTCACCCATATAAGGAGTGAGGATATTATTAAATATTCATTATAATCTGTCAGGATTCTGTTACTCCCTGACATTTGAAGTCTCCCAGTCTATCTACTGTATTACCCTAGATAGACCTTTCTAGCTGGATTTATCACTCTCTTATAGAGTTATTTGGAGTTTTATTACTACTCCAATGTTATTTATCCGAGTTATACCTTGAATTGGCTTTAGAAAGCTGTTCACCGCCTCCTTCATTTTTCATTTATGTATTTTTTAATCATGTCTGTTCATTTCTGGTTTTGTTTTTGATGGTACATAATAAATTAAAAAATAGTTTTTTACTATGTGCTCTATACGGACTAATGTTATTGTACCGTGTTCCGGACGAAGGTTTGTTTTTTTCATGTTACATGGCCAGCAGGGGGAGCCTGTCAGAAATGCTTATGGTACTTACAGTGAACATATACAGTGGGGTGTCGCTGTATACATTTATTGTATGTGAAATGGAAAGTCATTTTCCATAAAACCACAGGGATCTGCCAGTGGTTGTATGGAAAAATCAGTTGGCAGGAAATGGGTTACAAAATGCAAAAAAAATGCTATATTTCCTTTTTAATCACAAATCAAATATTACCTTGGTTTGGGAATACTGTGCACTGAACCCAACCTGAGCCATTTCCATTTGGAAAGTCTCTCCTCCTTGTGTAGTTCCTGTTAAAAAATAAATGGTTAATTTTGGTTAATTTTTACACAATATTTTAAAATGCATTTCACAATAAAAATGATTCTTTAATTTTACACATTTAAAAATATTTTGTTAAAATCTCTAACATTGAAATGAAAATCATAAATTTATCTAAAACATCACTAAAAAATTAGAAAATTGTGAATAAGTTGAAACATTTAAACATTTAGGCCCCTATTACATACCTAACGCTAACGATAGCGCTCACCTGTGCGAGCACTACCGTTAGCTGCGGTATTAGCTGCCTATTACAATCCAAACACAAATGGGTTAAAAACCCGTTTGCGTTTGGTACCTTGCGCTCATCTGCGCGAGGTCACTGCACTTTGCGCTCCCTATACTTAACATGGGGAGCGCAAAGCGTTAATCAGCGCTGGGACATTACAATGTCCCAGCGCTGATTAACGCCTGGCTCTGGTCAACGAAAAGTTAACCAGAGCCAGGACCTGGTGTTAACGGATTCCACTTCTACAGAATCCGTTAATACCAGCTGTAAAAATAAAAAAAACAAGCCACATACTTACCCTCTGTCCCGCGGCGAGGACCGCGGCTCCGGTCGCATCCTCCGGCCGGCAGGAGCAGGGAAAGACATCTCGCGATGCGAGATCCGGCCGGTCATGTGACCGGCAGAGAGGAGCTCAATGGAGTCCTATGGACTCCATTGAGAGGATGCGTGCGGCTGTGCTCAGCGCTGCCGCGCCCATCCCTAACTTTAACACTCGATAACAATGCAGGCAGCATTTTTTGCGTCGGCATTGTAATCTGTAATCTGCAGGCGCAGTTTTTCCTCCCCTGTGCCTGCGTTTTAACACCGAGAGCGTAATAGGGGCCTATAATGGTAGAATATTAACACAAGTACCAACAGCTAGCCAAATACACTATATTGCCAAAAGTATTTGCTCACCCGCCTTAACTCGCATATGAATTTAAGTGACATCCCATTCCTAATCCATAGGGTTCAATAAGACGTCAGTCCGCCCTTTGCAGCTATAACAGCTTCAACTCTTCTGGGAAGGCTGTCCACAAGGTTTAGGAGTGTGTTTATGGGAATTTATGACCATTCTTCCAGAAGCACGTCATTTGTGAGGTCACATACTGATGTTGGATGAGAAGGCCTGGCTCTCAGTCTCTGCTCTAATTCATCCCAAAGGTGTTCTATCGGGTTGAGATCAGGACTCTGTGCAGGCCAGTCAAGTGTTTTTTTTTTTGAGAAAGGATTTTACCAGGAAGGATACATTGAGATTTCTCTCGTTTTCAAGTATGTCCTATGTGGTGAATATGTACCGTTAGGTGTCTTGCCCAAGGACACTTACTGGAGAGGTTGCTCGCTGGGATTGAACCCATGACTCCACAGGCTCTCTCCATGCAGAGCGGTGATGTTACCTCTACGCCACCCAGACTCTGTCATCCATGTATTTATGGACCTTGCTTGGTGCACTGGTGCACAGTCATGTTGGAAGAGGGAGGGGCCAGCTCCAAACTGTTCCCACAAAGTTGGGAGCATGGAATTGTCCCAAATGTCTTGGTATGCTGAAGCATTCAGAGTTCCTATCACTGGAACTAAGGGGCCAAGCCCAGCTCCTGAAAAACAACCCCACACCATTATCCCCCCACCAAACTTTACACTTGGCACAATGCAGTCAGACAAGTACCGTTCTCCTGGCAACCGCCAAACCCAGACTCGGCCATCAGATTGCCAGATGGAGAAGCGCGATTCGTCACTCCAGAGAACGCATCTCCACTGCTCTAGAGTCCAGTGGCGGCGTGCTTTACACCACTACATCCAACGCTTTGCATTGCACTTGGTGATGTATGGCTTGGATGCAGCTGCTCGGCCATGGAAACCCATTCCATGAAGCTCTGCGCACTGTTCTTGAGCTAATCTGAAGGCCACGTGAAGTTTGGAGGTCTGTAGCGATTGACTCTGCAGAAAGTTGGCGACCTCTTCACACTATGCGCCTCAGCATCCGCTGACCCCCCTCCGTCAGCTGAGTTGCTGTCGTTCCCAAACACTTCCACGTTCTTATAATTCAGCTGACAGTTGACTGTGGAATATTTAGGAGCAAGGAAATTTCACGCCTGGATTTGTCGCACAGGTGGCATCCTATCACAGTTCCACACTGGCATTCACTGAGCTCCTGAGAGCGACCAATTCTTTCACAAATGTTTGTAAAAACAGTCTGCATGCCTAGGTGTTTGATTTTATATACCTGTGGCCATAGAAGTTATTGGAACACCTGATTCTGATTATTTGGATGGGTGAGCGAATACTTTTGGCAATATAGTGTATATGCTTTCCAAACTGGATGTAAGTGTATATAGTTGTGACAGGATCCTACCAATAAAGCAATTCTCCATGTTTTAATAAAGTGCGGAGTAAAGTCCAATTGTTATTGGTCACAGCAGAGCACTTCAAGGTAAAACACAAAACACAAAACACAATACAGGCTGAAGGAACATTATGAATATTATGGATTCCTACATGGTGATTATGAAGTACTTACACTGCCTAGCCAAAAAAAGGCACACTATAATATATTATTATTATCCTTTTTTATATAGCGCCACAAATTCCAGAGCACTTTACAAGGTCAGTGCACAACAAGTTGATACATTAGAATACCACACATGGATGATAACCCGATTCAGAGGGACCCACGTGTCTTGCCCAAAGAGACTTGCTAGAGGGGCGCTCTTGGAGGGATTTGAACCTGGGTCTCCACAGTTATAGAGCAGTGATGTTACCTCTACTCCATCCAGCCGGTACATAACATACAGTATCATTGGCTGCCTTTTGCTTTGCAGCATGCATTTGTCATGGCATCATTTTGATAAGCTCATTCAATGTCACAGCATTTATTTCCATCCAGCGTTGCATTAATTTGTCACCAAGATCTTGTCTTGATGATGGGAGAGTCGAACGCTGCGTAAAGTCTTCTCCAGCACATTATCCCAAAGATTCTCAATGGGGTTAAGGTCTGGACTGTGTGGTGGACAATCCATGTGTGAAAATTATGTCTCGTGCTCCCTGAACCACTCTTGCACAACTTGTGCCCGATGAATCCTGGCGTTGCCATCTTGGAATATGCCCGCGTCATTAGGGGGAAAAAAACATTGATCGAAAAACCTACTCATTCAGTATATTCAGGGAGTCACGTGCCCTCATTTTTTCAAGCTGAAACATTAATTACTGCAGTAATTATGAAATGGAAGGCTCACACACCTTTTTTTGCTTAGGTAAATCCAGGTGGTGACCATTTTGGCCAGGTAGTGTAGTTTGATTGTTACATTGTTATTCCTGTTGTCAAACTTTTTATGCAAGAGATAATTTAACTAGTAGACAATGTCAAAGCGATCTAAAGCAAGAAAAAAATCTTTACCTTCAATGCTAAAAATCCGCTCTCCTAGAGTCCCTGCTTTTTCTAGCAATGCTACTTCATCTGACACATTGAAGAAGAATTTCTCCTTGGGATCACTTGCAATTGATTTGATTTCATTGATCAGGTTTTTGCTGTCGATGTTGTTTCTGTTGTAATAACCCAAAACCTTTCAAAGAAAACACAAATACACATTAGTTATGCGTGAAAATATCAGAAGAACTTGGCACAGTCTTTTTTCTCTCTTAAGATTCTAAATGACAGTGTGCTTTTTTTAATACTGTAGTAGTCCTATTTCATAGACAGAGGTTGCCATCTGTTGGCCAAAAAGTGCTACTGCAGTGGGAGCTCCGTGTTGAAATAGTTGAGGCTCCATGTTTTAGACAAAGGGTCCCAGCTGTTGGAACTGTTTTAGCACCTTGGCTGTAATACCAGAGGTGCAAAATTTTCGGGGCGTATTCTGGAGCTCATTTGCAGCTAATTTTGTTTGCAATAAACAGAATTCCTTTATATTGCTCCAGAATTACAACAAATCTAGTATACTTGGTATTAGGGCACCAGCAGGTGCTTTTGAAGAACAGGTGTACTCAATCTTGGTGGATAACAGGTTAAACACCAAATATGTCGTATGCTGAATTTCATGAGGAACGGCTCAAGATATTAGATGAAAAAAGACACAATACATAATTAATCACAACCATTATTAAACCTTTCACTACAAACATTGAGTTAATGAGATTTTACATTTTAATACATTGAAAAGCACTCATTAGCATATATATATATTCATCATCACACTTTTTTAAGCTACATTGATGTGAAGAAACAAAACCCACTCTTATCTCTCTCCAGGCACCCTGTAGAGAGATAAAACAAGCTGCAACTAGCAGCCCAAACCTCACTGTAACAAAAAATTCAAACACATTACTGATGCATTACAATAGTCAGGGAGAGAACACAGGAATACAGGAAGGGGAGACACTCGCTGCTATACAGGGATAAGATTCAGGGGGTTATAATGACTGAAAATCCCTGTGCAGCACAGATACAAGAGGGTATAATGCAACCAGAGTGGTAGGCGCCCCCGCCTGTACCGCCACCAAATCTCCAAAGCCAGCCAGCAATCAGTGGTTTCCCCCAAACCAGTGAGCAATGAAAAACAAATACGTAACTGGCGGCGCGATGACAGTCGCTGTAGGATCTTATGGTGGTTCTCTTGTGTAGTACCGTCCACATATGATATGAAAAACAATGAGAAAATACAATAGTGTAGACGAAATAAAATTATAGATAAAGGTACGTGTTATATTACTCCCACTCACAAAGGAAGAGCCCCAACACTGGCTCTGAGCGGGTCAGCACATTTGGTCATTTGTCCTGTTCTGTTATTAAGAGTATATAAATTGTGACTTACACTGTTACCTGTAAACCGACTGAGGAAGCCACGTTATGTGGCGAAACACGTCTGGGTATACTGGCTGAGCCTGTCACGTCTCGGCCTTGCCCCCTGGTGGTGAAGGGTCTTCATGTTTGTTTTTCCCCTATGGTGTGTCTGGCTGTGCTGTTTAGGGCTGATCTGGGGTTCTGTTGTGATCTCCTGGTCTGGGGTCACATGGCCCAATCACACAGACCCACTCCCTATATATTCCCAGCAGCACAGAGTCTCATTGACTGTTTGTGGAGTTTGATGGTGGTTCTGTCTGGTTCGTGTTTCCTGAGTTGCTGCAAAGCATTCCTGTTCAAGTGTTTTCTGGTTCTGACCTCGGCTTTATTTTTGACTATCCCTTCTACTCCCCCCTGGTACCGTATATTTCTGATCTGTTGCCAACCTCTGCCTGATTGACGATTCTTGTATGTTTCATGTTTTATGTACCTTGTCTGTCTTAGTTTAGTATTATATTCAGAGGCCGCTTATAAGGACCTCTTTTAGTATAGTCTGTCTGTTTTGTTTACTGTCCTGCAGCCTGCTCCCTTCACGGATTGTCAAGTGTATCTTTGTGTTTCTGAGTGTCCTAAGTTGTCTGTCGGTCTTGAAGCCTTTCGGAGCTTAGTGGCAATTCTGTTCTGTTTTTTGGTACTCCTTGGTTTTGGAGAAATTCGTCTGTCCTTGTGTCCAGTCAGTTACTCACCTGCCTTAAGGGCTTCATCTCATGTTCCCAGCCACCACGATGGCCCAAGCAGGGGCTAACCGTTACAGAGCCAGATTCATTTATCTTATCCAATTTTATTTGTTTTTATGTTTAAATAAATTTTTTATTTGCATCAGTCCCTGGTGTGTTGCGGACTACAGAGGTTATCTATGGGCTTTACCTTAAATAAGTCCACAGGCGATTGATCCCAGAGCTTGGCTTTAAGCTCCAACACATGTGAGTGCAATTCCTTCATATGTACTTTATCGTGTTTTCAACAGACCTACGCAAGGAAGTTTTTCCTCTTTTTACATGTTTCTTCATGCACTGGCACTGGAAGTGAACTACCATCGCTGAAGGTTGTAGGTCGCCTCCTTCAGAACAGGACAAATGACCAAATGTGCTGACCCGCTCAGAGCCAGTGTTGGGGCTCTTCCTTTGTGAGTGGGAGTAATATAACACGTACCTTTATCTATAATTTTATTTCGTCTACACTATTGTATTTTCTCATTGTTTTTCATATCATGTGTGGACGGTACTACACAAGAGAACCACCATAAGATCCTACAGCAACTGTCATCGCGCCGCCAGTTACGTATTTGTTTTTCACAGATACAAGAGGGGTTATTCAGAGAGCCGATCGGCCGTACGGTGTCATTTCGGGGCCATTCGGCAATTCAGAGAGCAGGTAGTTCAAATTTTGGCAAACTGCCAGCAAGTACAGTGTCTGCGACAGCAGTGAAATCCCCCATAGAGAAGCAATGGTTAATCTATTCAGAGAACACCGAACAGCAGTGAAATTTGCCGAAGTGCCCTGCTGTTCGGTGGTTTCATTCGGCAGGTTTATTCAGGCGAATTCCATAGGTTTCATCAATGTTAAAAATATTCCCGTTTTAATCCAATATCTAATAAGCAGTTTAAACAAAAGGGTAATACAGTGGAGGCGCTAGTTCTAGATGCGATAATAATTTGTTTAATGCAGCCTACTAGGAGAAGGACACAAAACCTCGACAGAAATGTGTTAAAGAATGGTAGAAGGGTAGGAAGAGCTCCAGTGGCGCAAATGGGTGTCTACCAAAAAGATTAAGTATTGGTGTCTGATACACAGTCAGAATTCAGGACTCAGTTATATAGCTATTCTATATGTGCTTAATTAAACTTACAATGATATATAAACAACGCAAACGGCATAAAAGTGCCAGTGACAGGTAAATGCGGAAACGATTCTGTACAATAAACAGTGGTTCTATTCCATGAGCCATGAAGCATCACCGTATCAGCAATCGGTATTCAAGGAGTGCTGCAGGGGGGTTATCTGAGACAGAGCCGGTGATTATTTATGTTTGATTTGCAGTAGTCTTCCTAAGCAATACTATGAGTTTCTGAATTGTTCTGTGTATATTGGTATAACCACACAAGGAGGCTGCCTGCGCCATATTGACACCCCAGCCATAGTATCTCCTCTTGGAATCTTTATATGGTAGTCACCACTGAGGGTGATGTTGGAACCATGTCTTTCTGTTTATTTTGTCATATCTTGGTGTCTATCTGACTGAATACCTTAGATATAGATGCATACTCACCAGATGAAATGTTTCGAAACTCTTCAGATGAATTATCAGTAAGAAATCTTCATTATATATGCACATGATTTCCTAACTTATCTTCTCTTGTGCTCTACCATTGTTCTAATGCATGTGTTTTATTTACCTTTTTTTTGTGTTTGACATTAATAAAATTCACATTATAGGGACCTAGATCCCGGTAGGCATCTGATTCCCCGAGTGCTTATTTGTTGTATTAATATTTAGGTGGGTTAGGCCCTTTTAGGATCTGGTTTTCAACACCATCCTGTGGTCTTGTGCTGGAACCACAAAAGAGTTTTTTGTTCAAGTCACGTAAAATTCTGAATTCGTCCGAAAGTGAATGCACGTGTCTAGTCAAAACATGTAAACTTAGTTTAAACGTTTTTGAGAATCTCAGGTACCTGCAGGTGATTTTGGAGTTCGATTTTAAGTTGTTCATGGTAGTGATGGGGTTAAAAAGCTAAATAATAATTAAAAATGATACATACTGCAATGCCAAATCGGATAATATTTTCCTTTTCACTTTGCCCAATGACCTGGGATAATATTCCGTTGTCGTGCGACTCTCCATCCGTTATGACGACCATGACTTTGTTTGCATTTGAACGGCCTCCATAGGCCTCAGAAAATGCATACGATCTGTGTGAAAAGAACAGAATGTATATGATTTGTAAATTTCTATACTTGTCAATAATTGCAGAATGAATATGTGCAGAAAATGGTAATAATTGCCATTAATGCAGAAAACAGATTAAGACGCAATTAGGGTGAACAAATACTCACAGGTCTATTCAAAGAAAAGTGAACCTCAGGAAAATGACTGCAGAAGTGAAAATTCTAGGTCAAAATAGCCAAACCAGAAAAATTCTCCCATTTATCTCACTTTCCATATTGGCTATTTGGAATAGATTGTTCTCTTCTCCTGCCAATTCTCCTGGTTTTCACCTTTCTTTGAATAGACCTGTATGTTTATGTATATTCAGAAAAAAATTATCCAATGTTATTTAACCCCAGTTTTATAGATAAAATCTATATGAAGCGGGAGTGGACTTTGCCCAAAGGTTAGGAAGGGGACATGACCAGGGTTGGATCCCACAGAACAGGTTAGGTGAATACAGAATGCATGGGGGAGTCCATGGTTGTTTGAGCATGTCAGGGTGTGGTTTCCATCTCAACCTGTGATCAACAAGCACTGCACCCATTTACCGGGAGTGACCAATGGCCAGTCCATGTATGATAAGGCAACATAAAATCTGATCTACTGGACCCAAACTGACTCTAAATAGGCAGATCAATAAATCCAAAAACACTGCAACTTGATTTGAGCTGAAAATGGCACAAAAAGCGCAATAATAAGGGAGAAAAATGCTCTTATAGGGATATATAGTTATATTGTTACATAAGCTGAAAAAAGACATGCGTTCATCGAGTTCAGCCTTTCCCACATCACCTACTGCTGTTGATCCAAAAGAAGGCAAAAAACCCCAGTCTGAAGCGCTCGCCAATATGCAACACATTGGGGGGGGGGAATCCTCCTTGACCCCAGATGGCGTCAGATTTCTCCCTGGATCAAGCAGCTTTTACCCACATATTAAATATTATAACCCTTACTATTATGTTTTAGCAGGAAGTCATCCAGCTGTTGTTCAAAAGTCTGTACAGACTCTGACCCAACCACCTCAACAGGCAGAGAATTCCACAGCTTTATTGTTCTCACCGTAAAATTATCCTTCCTATGCTTTAATATTCTACTATAGTAGATTTCCTTGTATTTGCCCTTAAATACTTGAGCAGATGCTGCTGACAGTCTGTCCAATTATTTTTTTACATTTTTTAATTTTAGTTAATATTAAAATAGAACCGATCCATCACTGCCTCTCTGAAAAAGCTTGCTTTTGCGGACGTTCTCAGAAAAGGTAATATTGGCATGTTGTCTGCGTGCTGACGCCACTAGTGACCGATCTGGTGACTGGCAGCCAGGAAATTCACAATCCTGGATGCTGGTGAAGTTGCGTGAGTAGAAGAAAACTCCACTTCACCCAGGCCTATATTTTTGTCCCAGTCTGCCTGTGCATTGTGAGCAATACTTGCATATGAGAATATAGCTGCTGTACCCTGGGAAATTCTGCTGATTCTCCCAATGTAGCATACTATGTGTGTGTGTGTAATGAAACGAGACATAGAAATGAGGTACGGCCTGTCATTAACCCTTACCTGGTAAAATCGATTGCTTTGAAGGTATTTGTCTGATCTCCTCCCATTTGATTAATAGCAGATATTGCCGTGACCATGTCTTCCTTAGTTTTGTATGTATTCATTCTAAACATCACACTGGGGTTATTTGCATACTGGATGAGGCTCACCTGTACATAAATGTTACAAAAATATTACTTTCCAAGATATAGTGAGAGATATAGTAAGTTCACCTATATAACGATAGGAAAGCATACATTTTGGGAAAGTGGTCACAAGGAAACTTTCCTCTGCATAAAAAAATTATCTGTAGAATAAAATTTGTCTCCCGTTTTACTGCCTTTTGCGGCCTTTCTGTTTCTGCACCACCCAGAAATACCTAGCTATTTGTTTACTTTAAGGCTAGGGTCAGACGAGCGTGATTTCTACGGACTGTACGTCCGTGCACACGGACGTACGTCAGTACGGAAGACGCAGTAGTGGCCACACAGTCCGTTTATTCACTGACGTATATTTTGACGGATGTAGGAGGGAAAATAAATTAAAAAGCAAAACCATTTTGTCCGTGAAAAATGCTGGACGTATAAATGCCGTCCGTCTGACCACGTTCCATCACTCACACACAAAGCTATGCGGACGTTGCGGACGCAGCGCACTTTGTGCGGCCGTTCTAGTGGTTGTACGTTCTTGCCTGCCTTGCGTCCGTGGGCCGCGGCCGTTGTGCGTCCGCAGTTCAGTGCGGACGTACTTCATGTGTCAGGCTCCAATGGGCTTCCTGTCATGCTATCAGGACGTACTTTTAGGCGCAATCACAGACGTGAACACTACGCTCGTCTGACACCAGCCTAAAAGTCTACTGAAACATACAGGGTTATTCAAAGAGATCCGAATGGCTGCCGAAAGGTAACCGAACGCTGAAAATCAGCGTTCGGTTACCTTTCTTGGCCATACGGCTATCCAGAGAGCAGGCAATTCGCCAAATGTTGGCGAATTGCCTGCACATATGGTGCCTGTTCGGTGCCTGTTTGAGGGCAGTGAAATCCCCATAGAGAAGCAATGCTTCGTCTATTCAGAGAACACAAACCAGCAGCGAAAAGTTGCTGAAATGCCCTACCATTCGGTGGCTTCATGCAGCAGATTTATTCAGGCGAATCCCATAGGCTTCAATGTTAAAAATATTCCCATTTAATTCAATATCTAATAAACCATTGATTATAATAATCTGCAGTAAAAAGTCTCTTTATTTATAGATTTTTTTGGGATATTTTAAGCATTTTGTTTGTTTTTTTGGCAAAAAATGTTGCCGTTTTGTTTTTACATTTTTTTTAAATCGTTTTTTTCTTTTTTCTGTAACAGCCTTTTTATTATCATTTATTGGACCTCATATGAAAATTTCAGACATTTTCGCTCAGTAGTTCCTTTGCATACAGTGTTTCACTTTTCAAACATTCAAACGTACTGGTTTTTTTTAATAACTCCATTCGTCTGTGGTGTCGGGTTTTTCCGGCGGCTGCTCTGCGCTGTGATCGGCTCCTGCTCGGGTTTCTCTGGCGTCTTCGGTGGGGTTAATCCAGATGTTTTTGCGGGTTTCGGTGTGCATTCGCCTGGGTTTTGCGATGAGTGTTCGGCAGGTTTTCGGCGGCTTTTCCCTGCACTGCGACGGCCCTGTGGTGCTTGCTGAATACACCGCAGGGTCGCCGAAATGGGATCGCCGAATCGCACTGAATTGAAGAGAACGAAAAGTCACCGTACGTGCGGTGACTTTTCGATTCTCTTTGAATAACCCTGACAGAGTTCCCTCTTTTTGCCCTTGAATAATTGGTTAGATGCTCCTGACAGCCTCTGTCCAATTATTTTTTAATACCTTTATTATGCAGCTATCTTATGCAATTTGCGCATTTTGCATAGCGTAGGAACCGCAAATTGCTCAGTGCTACGGATTTGCCCACTCTACGTAAGCAAGTTACGTGGCGCCTCCGCGGAGCGATGGATCGGAGCTCTGAATCCATTGACTGCATCCTGGGAAAGATCATTAACAAGATAAAGTGGTCAGGATGAGTCAGGTGTCCCTTTAAAGACGATGCTAATATGCCCGTGCAGAGCCGCACTTTACAATGGGCCATATTATTTTCATCACGCTAAAATGGGGACACTAAGGAGGAAATCATGCGCCTGCAGGTTTCTCCTTAACATCCCGTTTTGCCCTGATATTACAGGGCAGGTGCTAATCCAGCAGCCTGTCCCATAGAGCGGAGCTAAGCCTCGGGATGCTCAAAGAAGCGCTAAGTGCCGCTGCGAGCATCCCTTTCATGGAGTCCATAGGACTCCATTGAGGCTTCCCCTGACCTGCAGGTTCTCGCCTGCAGGATCTCTCCTCTCACGAGATCCGGCAGGTCGTCGGAGTAATGAGCAAAAACGGCAAAAATGAGCTCAGCACACAGAGGTGAAACGGCTCAGCAGTGAAGAGATTAAAGAGATAAACGTAGTATAAAAAATGGATTACCTGAGTCTTTGTTGGACCGACATCGAGTCCCTGTACAAATTTTACTAGAAAATTCCGAACAGCAATCCAAGGATAAATACTATTTGATCCATCACAAACTATAGCTATATCAATGAATGCTGAGCAGGCTGGAAAATAGAAGAAGGAAAAAGTTATAAAATATACTATAATAGAAATTTCCATATTCACATATACAGTATGTAGCTGATGTCTAATATACACGTCAGTGATGCTTTGCCCGTCAGAATATGAATTACACCAGAATGTAAGAAGATTTCGTTTGGCATGTTTTGCACAGTTTGTTTTATGAATAGGGATAGGAATACTTTTAGGGTTCATTTTTCTGCTTGTTTTGCGATTAGGGTTACAGAATTTGCATTACACAGTGATTACAATTGTTTTCAGTCGCACAATTCAATCCGAATAGATCCCATTATATTTGGGTAGTTTCAGATCTATTCATAACATTTTTGATTCGGTTTGATGGTTCAGCAATTCGTTATTCAGATAATTCCAAATCACCGAAATCACTGATATTTGTCCGGATTTGTATTTGTTCTGAATCAAATCGCAGAAGACTGGAGTTTATTAACCCCTTCACAACCATGTGATTTTCCAAATTTATTTTTAGCAGGAATCAGTGTTTTTTTGAAAAATCTTTTTTAATTAATTATACAGTAAGAAATATTTGGGAATATTCCCAATGCTTACTGTAAATAACCTATTTGACCAGCAGATGGTGCCACCTACTGCCAAACCGAGTTACAGCTGTTGCAGTGAACCAGGGGCTGCAACTATATCGGCTTGCTGAATGTCTAATGTCAGGACATTCAGTTAGCTGATTTTACACAGTTTTAGCTCTTTGGGCATTATGCCCACGGGGCTAAAACTTTGGGGGCACCTTCTGCAGCCCAAAATCAAATTAAATTTGTTTGCAGCAAACAAATTTAATGTGCTTTTGGGCTGCAAAGCTGCAGATCGAGATATCTCAATATCGGGGCACCGGAGAGTGCCTTTGCTGCCCGAGATATCTCGATCTCAGTAGTGAAGGGGTTAAAGAGTTTGTTTATATAAAAAGCTCTAAGGCAGGTATATGGGTGTCTCCAGCCAAAAAGATTGAATAAGAAGAAAAGGTTTAAAATAAATGGTGTAAGTGATTTTTTATGAAAGTTTAATGTTTTTCTTCTTTTTTAATGTAATTGTGTATGTATATGTATTATGATAAATCTGTACCACAAGTGAATGGTCTCTCTATCCTTAATTTTCCAACAGTTGGATGCTGAAGCTCTGACAATATTATTATTATTATTATTATTATTTTATAAAGCGCCAGCATATTCCGCAGCGCTGTACAATATGAGTTTTTATTCTTTAGCATCAAATTAACCATTGCTAACAATGGCAAAAAAAACACCCTTGTTGCAAGTACAATGAACTTCAGCTGTCCAGAGATGCAAACTTCATCAACAGCCTGAAGTTGCTGGAAGAAATGTTGAACAATGGTGTCACCAACTATTTTCCATTTAGAGTTGCTCTACCTTTGTTTGCAACAATGAGGAATATACTTCAGTGGTGACATACATTGAACAATGATAAAAACAGCGCTGAAAACAACTGTAAAAACAAACGCTGGAGGACTTTGACTACGAAGGATACTATGAAAGAATGGTGGTTAGTGAAGAATTCCTATAGTTCCAGGATGCATATACTTCATGGGTAATGTTAATTTAGTCGAATACTAATTTTCGTCAAAGACTAGGTTATAGTCTGATTTTCAGCACAAAAAAAATTGCAGTCGACTGTTATCATGACTAAAACTATGACGAACATCTATTGATATTTTTTTAACAACTAATAAAAATTTGATAAAATTTATAGGCACGGACTGATTTTAACATATTTTAAGGCATAGTCCTTTCACTAGACTACAATGCCATTTAGCTTTAGTCATATTTAAGTTGACGAAATTAACACTGATCATGAGAAAGAGCAAGTGCTCAAGGGCAACCAAACATCATTTGTTTTTTGCAATCTTCTTAATATATTAAACTAGCTAATATACACGGTGTTGCCCCGGTTTTTATTTTTTCATTAGGTTTTTTATTGCATTGCTAAATAAATTCTGTAAAAAATTAATAGATTATAAAGTTGTCCCTGACATGTAAGAAAGCAGCTATTTTTTTGGTGATTCCAGAGGCAATAGTTTTACTTTTCCACTCCTACAGCACATTCCTGGAAATTTTGACTTGGCAATAATTACACATTTTGCCCCTTTCTCCAATAATTACATAAAGGTGTTGATCATACTCCATCTGACTAGGGATGAGCCGAACACCCCCATGTTCGGTTCGCATTCGAACTCGAACAATTTCAAAAGTTCGAGTTTGAACTCGAACTCGAACCGAACTCAATGCAAGTCAATGAGACTCAAAAGTTCGATTTTTAGGGTGCCCTCCAAGAGGGCATATATGCAAGATATTTGCCATAAAAGGTGTATGGGGGTCCGGGTAGTGCCCTGTGGGACAGGAAACAAGGACAAAAAGTTTAAAAAAAGATGTTTTTAAAGGAACAGTGAGTTTTCCATAAAATAAGGGTTAAAAATAAAAACGAAAAATTCCTTCAAATATCGTGCCTAGGAGGTTCCCATAACCTGCCCGTGAAGTGGCGGATTTGTAGGATGTATAGAAACATTGCCATCAGAGACCCACACACGACACTTAGCCACCCTTAAGGGGTTAAAATGCACAGGGACTAGCTACTATCCTGTTAGATGAGGGAATGTATTATATGTATAAAGCAAGGACAATGGATAGTCAGAGACTCTAGGGACTCAGCTTGTACGCTTTATGATAGACATTTCTAACACAATAATAATTGTATGCTCACATAGGCCCTTCGGGAGAGGTACATGACATACAAATACTGGAATATTATGTTTAAATCTAAGGAGTGTGAGAAAGATTTTATTAAGCCCTTGATGACAAATGACGTAACATCTACATCATTAATGATTGGCTTTACAGAGCTCTGGTCCTTAAGGGGTTAAACAGCATATCAGAGAGGATCATATAGTAGAAATGAAGACTTCTTAGAATTCAAAACAAGCACAGTGTTTGTTCATACATGCGCAGGAGCTCCCACCCAGTCTGCAAGCAATGTATCAAATTCTAATTGCTAATTAGAAGCACATGTTATTTCCAAATACTAATTAAACACCTGTTTATGCCGTTTGAGAGCACAGGTCATTTAGAGGTGAGAATCTTTACACGTAGACGACATTAGGTAGTTTAATTCAATAACTAATAAACCGTTGCTTATAATATTCTGCAGTAAAGAGTCTCTTTATTTCTAGATTTTTTTGTATTTTTTTAAGCATTTTCTATACTTCTTTGCTAGAAGTAGCTTCATCAGTGGGTGTAATCATAACAGTACAACATTAGTATAACAATATAACATTACACCCACTGATGAAGCTACTTCTAGCGAAACGCGTTTGCGGTGTATTTTATTTATTGTTTTAATAAAACCGATTGTGAATTTCCACCCTGTATGATCCTGGGTGATTTATTCCTTCGGCATCCTGAATAGATATTTCTAAGGATCTGGTTTCCTGCCTTGTGGACCTGAGGTTGGGGAATCGGTGCCCCTTGATTTAAATCCACCGATCTGCCTTCTGTTTGGTGCCCACTTATTTAAATCGGCACCAGAATACGTGAGTATATCTCCTATTGTTTCACTCCTATCTGGGACGATAATTCCTCCCTTGCATTTTTTTTCCCTTTTTTTCTTCCACCTCCATCAACTGTTTCATTGAGGACTCGATCCCTGGCTGAATAGCTTTTATTGAAACTGAAGATTGTGAGTGCTAGCGCCGGACACCAGCTCTGTAACCTGCAGGTTTATACCTATACGGTTTTGGGGATTTGCTGTTTGTTTGGACAGCCCGGCTGCTGCGTCTCGAATCTGGCCAGTATAAACAGCTTTTTTTCTTTTTATGTATGGACTATTTTTATACACACTATCTTTTATTCCATTTTTTCTGTTCACTTCATTTTTTCACCTTTGTTTTATTCGTTTTTATGGACTTAAAGGAATTATTTTTTTCATTTATTTATTGTATTTTGCTTAGCATTTTAACTGCAGCACAAGGATCAAGCACTGTGCCTTATTTCCAGCATCTGGACAAATTACCACGCCTTTTATAGAGCACCTTGCTCACTGATTGTGTTCAGCCCATATCTATGGTGTTTTAGCCTTAGAGCGACCTACAAATCATCTATTTTTGCAGAGTTCATTACATTTAACACTGTTTGATCTTATTGTTTTTTTTTTCTTGCAGTACACATTTTACTATTAAGTCACGTCCTTTGTAAATTCACGGATATCACATTTTTTTGTGGTTCCATATATATTTTTTTGCTTAATAATAATTTTTATCCTTTTTTATTCTATTTCTGGTCAATATAGTCCTCTCACGCAGTGAGTCTCCTACTTATTTTTAGTTTTTTTATATACAGTCCATTTCCTTTTATTTTCCTGCCTATGCCAATAGAGCCATCTGGTGGCGCCATACAGACACTACACCCATTTTAAAGCATCAGGCAGATGCGGCCCTCTAATCAGGCACTGAAGAGGGCTGTCTGCCGGGGCCTCCCAAGGACCCCCTTGAGGAGTGAGTGGCTGCCGGATGACAGACCTGTGACTGTGCGGGCTGGCCGGCCGGGCGCTTGTGGCAGAGAGGTGGTGCAGGGAGGGAGCCCACAGCAGACCCCCCCATAACCAGGATCCAGGGAGCCCCCACTGACCACCAGGCTAAGGTAAGGCGACACATTTTTTTTCAAAAATTAAATCCGAGGACATTTTTAAATGTCCCTGGGAACATAAAATAAAACCTTTTTTTTCTTTCTAATACTCACCTGATTCCTGGATCGAAAAACAAGCGCAGCCTCCCGTCTCCCACGCTGTTAGAAGCTGCATACACCGGCGTGCTGTGTGCAGCTTCTGAGAAGATACGCTATTAGTGTAGAGGGAGCGATGCAAAATGCGCAGCCAGCTTCTCCACTACACTAATAGCGTATCTTCTCAGAAGCTGCACACAGCGCACCGGTTAAAGCTAGCATCAGACTGTAGAGGTGCTTCCCGGCAATGTGCGGAATCATATGCTGCATTATTATGATAACCTGATCTGTTACCAACTTTGGCCCTAAAAGGTATAGCAGCTTCGGGAGCAGTAGCATTTTCAATGTCGCCATGCGTCCCACCCAAGATACCTCCAGCCCTGACCACGCATGGCAAAGGCGGCTAATCTCTGATAGCATGGGTTTATAATTGTATTGAAATAAATCGGGGCCTGAAAATGACAATTTAACCCCCAGATATTTAAGATGTGAGGACCTCCAGTCATAAGGGAACCGAGCGCGTAGGGGGGATAAGACTTCTTTTGGGATCATGTAGGGTAGCACCTGTGATTTTGCAATATTTATTTTATGAAAGGATACTCGGCTATACTCCTCCAAAACAGTATGTAGGGCGGGGAGGGATGAGGAGGGATCTGACAGTAGCAGCAAGATATCATCCGCAAAAAAGCTCAATTTACACTGTGTGGGGCCTACATCCACCCCCTGAATCTCTTCGGACTGACGGATGGCCTGAGCTAGGGGTTCTAGCACTAGAGCACATAGTAAGGGCGAGAGTGGACAGCCCTGCCTCGTCCCATTGGAGATGGTAATTTTTCTAGAAGCAAAACCGGACTTTAAGATTTTGGCCCTTATATATTAGATTTTGTTGTTATTTATGTGGATCTCACTTTAATTCATCACAGATATGCCTCCTAAACATTTTTTTTTGCAGCCCTTGATAAGAGTTTTAAATGATAAAGTTTACACGGTGGGTTTAAATTTTAACCCTTTCGCTGCTGAGGCTTTTCCCGCCTCTGTGCTGAGGTCATTTTTACCAGTTTTGCTCATCATGTTTAAACGTGTTTTTAAGGCTTATTTTAGTATATGACCCAGACATATTATATATCGTTCTTTCTGTCAGACTCAGTAGATTCATAATATGTCATTATTATATGTATACGTTATGTCATGTCTGTATATTATAACAAAAAATGCAATAAAATATGTATTTTCAATAATTTACAACGTGTAAAGTGTTTTTTTTCACATTTTAACATGCGAGCAATTGCGGTTATATTTTGTATGGGGTGCGCTTGTTAAAAAAATTAGAGATGGGGTCTCGTTACATTTTTTTTGGGGGAAAATAAGCCGATTTTTAACAAACGCACCGCATACAAAAATCGTTAGTGCAGCATCATTGTTCACATTATAATTGCAATGGGAACAATATTGCTACACTAACAAACCAAAAAAAAGAAAAAAAAATGTTTATTTAATTTTTTATAATTTTTTTTTTAAATATATTTTTATTTTTAATTTTTATTTTTATTTTTTTTTAAAAACTTTTTTCACATTCAAGTTTGGTATTGTTGGAACGGCCATGCTCTGGCCGATCCAACCATACCAAACATTAACCCCTAACTGCCACGGATCGGGAGATAGGGAGTTCATTGGAACTCCCTATCTCCACCGTTGGTGGCAGTTAGGGGTTAACTCTAGGACTGGCGTCATCGTGCTACGCACGATGACGCCAGTCCTCAGGGGGAGTTCCCGGAGGCTTGGCCGACATCCAAGATGTCGGCCAGCTCCGGGAAAGGATCGCGAACCGGCGCTTTTCAGCGCCGATTCGCGATCCAGCTCCCCAGGGGTTAATGCCAGGTACCATTTGGAAGGGCAGGCTGTGCCCTTCCAAATGATGCCTGGGTTAACCCCCGCAGAGCCGCCGATCGGGAGGGAGAGAGGTCCGAAGGACCTCACCCCCTCCCTTTCAGGCGCCTCCTCCGCACATGCGGGGGGGGCGCCTGAATTAGGTGTCATCGCGCTGCCGCGATGACACCTAATTCTGGCGGCTGCGGTCCCGGATGCGCGGCTGACATCGAGGATGTCAGCCCGCACCGGGGGGGCCAGCGATCGGCCGGAATCCGGCCGAACGCTGACCCCAATGGGAGGACGCGCTCAGCGCGTCCTCCGCACAGCAGCGGGAATGCGGAGGACGCGCTGAGCGCGTCCTCCGCATTGAAAGGGTTAATACAGATACAGGGCTTAGGTATGTGTTTATATCTCTTGTGTTTGGAACTCTCAAGCATTGTTCTTTTCTGCTACCATAGCAACAAAAACAGTTGGGTGGCGTTTGACACAAACATACAAACAAACGTTCACTTTTCTATATTAGGAGTAGAGTTTGAATAAATCATAACATTTTCATGAATATCTTACTTTGAATAGCTGGAGCAAAACTTCTTAGTACTTGAAAATTGGGGCTTACATCAGAGCACACACCAGTTGCATAATAGTCCTTTCCACACTGTTGAGCCCACAATGGTCCACATGTCTGAAAGCAAATAAATACAAAAAAAAAATGATTTTGAACAGAAAAATATGTGGAAAAGGGTGATAGTATTTATGAAATGCAATAGTTTGGTTACAAAAAAAAATATAACTCAAACAAATAAGTCTGCATTCACATCTTTAAAAACATTGGGCCATATCACATTCCCTGCGCAAATGCGCTCGCGCAGCGCAATATTTTTTGCGCGCATTGTCCAGCGTTATCGCGTGAAAATTATCGTGATATTCGGATCCGAACGCATTTTCTCATCTGTCAAAGAATAACGTTAGTAAAAAAAACACGCAAAACGAAGTGTAATACGCGCGCAATAACGTTGCGCATGTAAATCAGTGCGCGGACTGTTTTTTTCGTGGGATTCAGACAATCAGAATTAAGAACCTTAATTGACATCAATTTACCTTTATTGACTCACTAATGTTTTTGCGCCTGTCAAAATGAATCTGAGTATACATGCTGCACTGGAAAAAACGCAGGGAATTCGGCAGGAAGGGTATCCAGAATAGTATACGGACCGATCCAAGGCTGGTCATCAGTACCGGAAACGCCAATAACCGGATAAATACCAAATAAACCAGGAAGATGGGAATATAAATGAATAAAAATTTTTATTATAAATAAAACAAATAACGCCCCTTGTTTTATTTATAATAATTTTTTTTATTCATTTATATTCCCATCTTCCTGGTTTATTTGGTATTTATCCGGTTATTGGCGTTTCCGGTACTGATGACCAGCCTTGGATCGGTCCGTATACTATTCTGGATACCCTTCCTGCCGAATTCCCTGCGTTTTTTCTAGTGTTTCATGTGGAGCTGTGGACCATCTCCTGGGAAGTTTATCGGCATTTTTCAAGATAAGTATCACTGTGCCTCTCCTATCACCTACTGTTTGTTTCTGCTTATGTATACATGCTGCAGCCAAAAAAATATGCATGAATTCACAATTTTTTTGTTTGGGGATGTGTAGAAAGTGTAACTATACTGTGCTGTATTTTTTTTTTCGTGCTGGTGTATTTTGTTTCGGCCGAACGATCAGATTTGCAGTTAACACCAGGTTTTCAAAGACATTAAAATTATGCGCGCCAACGTCGTTCGTAGAAAGTTGTGCATCTATCGACATACCATCTACTTAACGCATTTGCGCTCACAATGTTAAGTATAGGACGCGCACAGTTCATCACGCTCGCGCAAGTCCATCCGAGTCAAACGATAACGCGCATCGTTTGCGCGAACGTTGAAATACGACATTCTGCGCAAATGGTTTTCTCCTCGCGCAAATGCGTATTTGCGTGTGCGCAAAACCGATGCGCGAGGAATGCAATATGGCCCATTGACTTTCAATGCATCAGTATTCTCAAATAGCAAAAAAGGACAAGTATCTGATATAGTTGCTCTAAAATGTGTCCGTTTTCAAGATAATGCAGATATCATGGATAAAAAGATTTTTTTTCTCGAAAAATGGCTGCCACATATGTTTCAAAATGGCAAAGACACAAATAAAATAAAAATAAATTTAAGTAATTTAACTCCTGGTGAAAGAGGTGACTAAATCCAATAAGAGTAAACACCTGGACCAACATTATTTGATGCTTTTCATTATTAGATTTAAAATAAAGGGATAATAGTACAAATAATAAAATTCGATTAATAATTATAATAATAAAGTGATGATAGTACATTCCATTTTGCATGTGATTGCTGTAACAATCTTCTTTATTGAAATTAAATATCCATATTAAATTATTTTCTGGTTCAATAAACATACCAAAAATCCATTTGTGTTAGCATTCCTTATAAGTGTTAATCCGAGGTTCATATCTTCTTTTATCTCAGTGACATTTGGAATCATTGTAGCCCCTAATAAAACAACAATGGAAGTGATTTCGATGTATGAACAGCTTTTATAGAGTACAAATAATTTTGTTGAATAACATTTGTTAAGTTATTCAAAGATTGTGGGTGTCTGCTGAAGTTGCCAATGCCAGTGACAGTCACTGCTGTTGCAACGGAGACAAACGGCAATATTTACAAAAGGAAAATTCAAATGGCGGCAGGCAAAGCTTCTCTATGAAGCGTCTCCATCCGCTGTTTGGATTTACCTTGTGAAATGCCAGTGTTTCTCACCATTTTAAAAACGATGATTTTGCCAGTTTTGGTAATATCGGAAAACACTGCAGCTTTTTGTGTAGCACCTTATAATTTGCAGAATGTCGAAACCCAACTAACATTTGTGAGATTGCGACCAACTTGATGCACAACACCTCAACTGCTATCGAATGAGTTACAATTCTGGGTTGAACCGGTTGCTGTTGTGGTTCAACTTCGCCGAATGTTTACTGTACATTTGCGGTCTATATACTTTATATAGAACATACAAATGTATTGGGAGCCGGTGAAAAAAGAAAGATGTCCATTCACCTATTATTCAAGTCAAAGTGAAACAAATATGGTCCAACAAACAAGTGGAAATTGATTTTCCAATTGCAAATTAATGAAACACAATAAAAAACAAGGGAAAAAGGCGGTTAAACTAAAACAGAAAATTATGATCTTGAGTGCTAATTTGGGTTCTAAAGCTGGTATACTCTGGGCAATAGTCCAAATTTGGTGCTAACTTAACCGGAACTGTTGTAAACTTAACAACTCCATAGACTAGGGGCCATATTACGTTGCTGGCGCTAAAACAGGGGAGCTAAAGGGGGAAAACCTGTGCCTGCAGGTTTCCCTGTAGCGTCCCTGTTTTAGCATCATAGATGTAAATTCAGCAGCCTGCCCCTTAACGCAGTGCAACCCTCTATGGTACTTGTGGTAGCGGTTCCGCACCGCCGTGAGTATCACCTCCTGGATTCCATAAGACTCCATAGAGGGTTGTGCTGCTGGGCCGCGAGCCCTGCGTGATCTCGCTTTCACGAGATCACACAGGTCCGCAGAGTGATTCACAGAGGGAGACTGAGGACTATTTGTCCCCAGTCTCACACTGCTCCTGGCGGCCAGAAGCGGTGGATCAGGCCACTATTCGTAACGCAGGACGAGTGGTGAGTATCAGGTTTCTTAAGGCGGAGGAGTTTAGCTGGTGCTGACTGATTCTACAGAAGCGGTATCAGTTAGCACAAGCTTCTAGCTGTGGTTAACATTTTAGTTACCACATCGGTGCAGTAAATCGCGCTAGGACTTTACGGTCCCCATTGTAGATATAGGGAGCACAAAGTACAGTAAACTCGTGCAAACTAGTGCAATCATCAATGCGGCAACGGATTCTTCAACCTGTTTGCGTTAGGGATGTATTATGGGGGCATGCATTAGTCACTTAACCTAGCGTTAAGATTGTAATAGGGCCCTATAATGGCTCTGGCAACTTTACAACAGCTCTGGTTAAGTTAGCAACAACTTTGGAGTAGAGCCCTCTGTTTCTAATACTCCCATCATACAGCTAAGAGAAAGAGAGCTTTGGAGCAGGTACCTGCTCTGATTTTTGTAGCTGCAAATGGCACAAGTTTGACAGGAATTCCCCCACTAATGTAAGTCTGGCACCACCACCCACTGTGTTCTTGAGAAGGGTCATAAAGGAGGATTGGGGTGCCCTATTTGTAAAGCAATACCACAGGGATGATGATGAATGGATAGTAGATGGGACTACGCACTCAAATATTTACTACCTGCCAGTCATGGGTGGATGGGGAGTGAAGATGACTTGTAGTGCCTTTATACCTGTTAAAAATATTGACTGTACAATATACATCAAAAAGGGAAATTATTCATTCTACTATTACAAATAACAAAAGTATATTGATTCAACAAACATAACAAAAAGCATTAAAAGCTGATTTTAATAATATTTTTGTATAAATAGGCACATTATTCTCGTATGAGAAAAACAAAACAAACTTACCTCCCAAATTCATTTTATCGCATTTTGATCCTTGTCGAAGAAGACGACACTTGTAAACATCTCCCATCCTGTTCTTTGGGTATCCACTCCATGGAGAACTGACAAGCAACCTAAGGAGGAACATGACATTGGTTTTACAGAATCCATCAAGGAAGATGTGTAATTTAATATTTCACTACTCAAACAATATATTACTACTTTCTATGAAGAATGGCAATTAGTACAGTGCCCCATCCGGTTCTAGCTGTGCCTTTTAGAGCCATGATATATTATCATTATTTGCATCGGAACTCAGATGCATGTTGGGTGGATGGGGAAATTTTTTTTTCCTGCAAACACGCACATTTTAATGACTGACGAGTGACGAGAAACTTCCAACACTCCTTGTGAGAAATCATAGAAAAGTCAACTCCCATCAGTAGACCTACGCGTGCGGCGATCCTGCATCCTTACTGCAAGCAAGACACCCAGGGCAATACAAAAAGTATAGCTTGCCACCCAAAAAAAAATTGGTCATGTTCCTAATAATCAAAATGCACTGCAAATGTCACCTAAGAATAATCAAGTCCCCGAAAGCGCCCAAACATATTAGGTAAAACTTACAAGTGATTTTTAAATTTAAAATTACCTTTTAGTTACTTTAAAAACTAAAGAAAACTAAAATTTAAAATGAATAATTACCATTAACAGCAAATGCAACTCGGAATTTATATCAGCAGTAAAACCCAGCAGTGGATTTTAAAATAATGCCTGACAGGATGTGCATTTATCGCACCAGTGGGATTTTACGTTGATGTGTTCCACCGTATAATGCAGTAGAATCCCCATGCTGTATTTAATGTACAGTAGAATCCTGCTAGAGTTTTTACTGTTAATATAAATCGTGCTGTACATTTTCTGTTAATATTAATCCTGCTGGCGATTTTACTGTAAATACAAATCCTACTGCTGCAGTTACCATTAGTATAAATCCCATGGTAAATTTTACTGTACAGTATCATCCCACTGGTGGATTTACTGCATTACTCCAATACTGTACATCAGTGCACTGTGAAGAAACTATCAGGGTTATTCAGAGAAAGGTGAAACTCTGGAGATCTTTTGGAGATGTGAAAATTCTAGGTCAAAATAGCCAAACCAGAAAAATTCACCCATTTATCTCACTTTCCAAAACAGCTATTTTGACCTAGAATTTTCACTGCTCCAAAAGTTCTCCAGAGTTTCATCTGTCTCTGAATAACCCTGTATGTTTCTAAAAACACAATATTTTTTATATTACAACATTAACACACATTCACACTCAGAAATAACAAATGAATGACAGTAAAATATATAATTAAAAGCAACAATGCAGAATTAATAGCCAGCAAACAATGTTGAATGAAAGATGTATTTACACGTATTTACACTCAAAATTAGGATTTATTGTTCAGTGTTTTTGCCTCCCTGCCCTGAGAGCAGGGCCAGATTAACATAGGGGCTGATGGAGCAGCAGTTCCAGGCCCATGCCCCAGAATTGGCCCAGAGAAAGGATAACTATCAGGGTTATTCAAAGAGAATCGAAATGTCACCGCGCGTTCGGTGACTTTTTGTTCTCTTCAATTCGGTGCGATTCGGCAATCCCATTTCTGTGACCCTGCGGTGTATTCAGCAAGCACCACAGGGACATCGTAGTGCAGGGAAAAGCCGCCGCAAACCCGACGAACACTCACCGCAAAACTCGGCGAATGCGCAGAGCAACTGTCGGAAAAACCTGACACCGCAGACGAATGGAGTGAAAAAAAAAACAGTACGCTTGAATGTTTGAAAAGTGAAATGCTGTTTGCAAGCAAACAAACTACTGAAAATGTCTGAAATTTACATATAAGATCCAATGGATGATAATAAAAAGGGCTGTTACAGAAAAAAGAAAAAACGATTAAAAAAAAAACGGAAAAAAAATGTTTGCAAAAAGTCCCAAAAAATGACAAAAAGGTCCTAAAAAAATCTAAAAATAAAGAGAAATTTTACTGCAGAATATCATAATGAACGGTTTATTAGATATTGAATTAAAATGGGAATATTTTTAACATTGAAGCCTATGGGATTCACCTGAATAAACCTGTTGAATGAAACCACCGAATGGCAGGGCAATTCGGCAACCTTTCTCAGCTATTTTGTGTTCTCTGAATAGACGAAGCATTGCTTCTCTATGGGGATTTCACTGCCCTCGAACAGGCACCGTATGTGCAGGAAATTCACCAACATTTGTCGAACTGCCTGCTCTCTGGATAGCCGAATGTCCAGGAAAGTTAAGCGTATCCTGAATTTCTGCGTTCGGTTACCTTTCGGCCCCAATTCGGAGCTCTTTGAATAAGCCTGTATGTCTGCATTGATGGGCATTTAGACCCCTGTATCTCCAGCTCCATAGCAGGTAAAGGGTTATGTGAGGTATCAATGGAAAGGCCAGAGCATGGCCTTTCCAATGATACCAAAGATGACCAGGTTTTTCATGTAACAGTAATAATAAAGTAATAAATATTTCTTTATTTTATTCTAACAGCAATATTTTTCAATTTTCAATTATAAAGTGAACAATGATGCTGCACTAACTCCCCATCTCATTTCTCATGTCACCAACAAGTGTGGAGGTGATGGCACAATCCATTATTACGAATTACTACATAAAAAAACCTAAACCGACGCACTACAGCGAAGAGCACTGGAGGGGGGACTTTGGAACCCTTGCGATACTAATCTTTAGTCCGAGTCTGGCCTTTGCATTGATACCAAACATGACCATGTAAAATCCGAAAGAAAACAAAACAAAAAAAAACATATTTATTTTTAGTTCCAAAGTGATGGCATAGTCCATTGGCCACATATAAAATGAGCAATACCACTGCCATTACTCACCTTTTCATTTCCCACACTGGGGGCAAGGTCAGTATTTTATGCATAGCCATATTATTCATAAAACACCCGCCTCCAAAACAAAAGGGAAATATTCCATTGTTCTCATTTGTTTTGGTTAAAATTGTATATTTTCTCAGAAAAATGCATTAACAGGTTCCCATTTCAAATTTTTTTAATCAAGAATGCCCTATAGAATATATAACCACAAAGTTGTGGATGATAAAATGTGAAAAAATTATATGTAAATGATTGAAATCTGAATGGAAATTTAGTCACACAGTAACTGCCTCGTTAGATAAACCCATATCTGCACTATTAAATAACCTAAAATATGTTTTCATTTCACTAAATTCCAGAAAAAGCCACCAAAATATTCAGCTCCAGGCCCATAGAGATCTTAATCCGGCCCTGACTGAGAGTGCAGGTTGTCACGTACAGTGTTCCAGGCTGAAGCCTGACTCTCAAACATTGCTGCCCTCTGTTTTCCTGGTGGGTCCAACCTTTAGCAATAAACTTGCATTTGAGTGGTTTTACCTTGTCTGTTTACAGTGCGGTCAACTCCCATCACAGAAACATCGACCTTTGTTGAATCCCACCCATAGACATGGTAAATCGGGCTTCTAGATTTTCCTTTCTCTACTATTGTTTAGAACACAGACTCTGTAAATTGTCCGTAGTCACAGATGTTATCTTTCATTATCTCCATATATCCTCTCTCTTCATTATCATATATATATATATATATATATCGTCGATATTCAGCAACTCAGAGACTTATTTATAATTTAAAGTAACATATTAAACTTTATTGGAGTCGACGTTTCAGTCCTGTCGGACTTTTCTCAAGACATAATCCACAACACAAACAAACTTCCTTATAACAATACACTAATCAAGAACCACATACAGGTGAGTCCGGATCAGCTACCCGAACCAATCAGATTCGGTGTTTTCCCAGAAACCCAGGACAATTCATATAACCCAGCAACAACCTGAAAATAAACAAATCTACTAATTTCAAGCCGAAGTATCCAAAAAAATTAAATAATCAAAAAGTGACTATAAAGTAAGCTCTGCGTTACAACAACAAGGCAATAGCGGGAGCAAAAAGACGATTAAAAATATAAAAACAAGACAGAACGAGATTTCCTAGCGCGGGTGAAGAAAACAGTACATGCTATTTTTCTCATTATTTGTCATTTTTCTCAAATCGTCTATTTTGACATGGAATACATATATATATATATATATATATATATATAGCCTTGGTTCAGTGGCGCAAAAAAAGTTCTGAGGAGTGATAGTAGCTACTGTACGTCAGAAGTACGTGGAAAAGAGAGTTTACACAGGCTAGATGGCGGAGGTAGTTGAGAAGGTACTGTATAAGGGTAGAAGGAGGTAAGAGTCCTAGGGGGGACAATATTCCCACTTGGGATATAAGCACAGTCAAAAAAAGACCAATAGTAAAGTGCTATTGTGAATAAAGGACTGATTTTGCCCCTTTTTTTCCTGTTATGGACTGATGAAGGCATTTTTTGCCGAAACGCGTATCCCTTTTGATCCTTCCCCCTGATCCAATACCTTGTTCCAATCCATTTTTAATTCTTACAATAAAGTAATTGACCCCCTTTTTTTGCTTACCAATCCAGTCTACATGGTCATTTAATAGACTGTATATTCAGATGCCTAGCAAGTTTTTCTTCATATACAATATGAGCATCATTCAATTCGTCTAAGCAAGACTTTTGTAAGCTGACAAAGGAGGTGTTGGTGCCCACCGATTAAAGGAGCACTGCATGCCATGAAATTGAGCCTGAACCATTAAGGCTCCACCATCGGTGAGTGAGACCATTTATACTTTATACTCATTTGAATATTGTCTTGAATTACGCTATGATCGCTCTGTTTTTTTAAATTCCCTGTATTTGAGGCGAAAAGAAAATCAAAGAAGGAAAGAGGCCACTCTCTATTTGGCCCAGTGTACTTCGAACCAGAGCCTGGAAAGTATAGGCTCTGGAAAGTGTAAGTACCCCCCTTTGATCCATACCATAGCCAACGGGTCTATACAGTGCTGTACTATTATCCCCCTTTTTCTTCCGAGGACTACAAAGATAACCGAACTTCAAGGAGAAGATACCCATCCGGACCCCATACATGCCTGGATGTTAAGAGTGTGAGACTTATATACAGGGTTATCCAAAGAGATTCGAAAAGTCACTGCACGTTCGGTGACTTTTCGTTCTCTTCAATTCGGTTCCTTTTGCCGATTGCATTTCAGTGACCCTGCGGTGTATTCAGCAAACACCACAGGGTCCCCGAATTGCAGGGAAAAGCTGCCGCAAACCTGACGAAAACTAACCGAATGCACGCTGAAAACAAGCAAAAACATCTGGATTAACCTTTGAAAAAGACGAACAGGAGCCGAACAGGAGCCGAACAGGAGCCGAATCACACAGAGCCGAAGCAGCTGTGATGTAGAGGAGGCAGTGAATAAATTAGAAAAACCATTTGTATGAATCTGGGAAAAAGAAACGCTGTTTGCAAAGAAACTACTGAGCGAAAATGTCTGAAATTTTCACAGGAGGTCCAGGGAATGATAATAAAGAGGGCTGTTACAAAAAAAATAAGTAAACTGAAAAAAAATCAAAAAAAAAATCTGACTTTTAATAAAAAAAAAAGAAAATCTGAAAAATGCTTAAAGTATCCTAAAAAATCTATGAATAAAGAGACTTTTTACTGCAGAATTTTATAATGAACGGTTTATTAGATATTGAATTAAAACGGGAATATTTTTAACATTGAAGCCTATGGGATTCTCCTGAATAAATTTGCCGAATGAAACCACCGAATGGCAGGGCATTAGGGGAACCTTTCACTGCTGGTTTGTGTCCTCTGAATAGCCGAAGCAGTGCTTTTTCATGGGGATTTCACTGCCCTCGAACAGGGACCGAACAGGCACCGTATGTGCAGGCAATTCGCCAGTATTTGGCGAATTGCCTGCTCTCTGAATAGCCGAATGGCCAGGAAAGGTAACCGAACGCTGATTTTCAGCGTTCGGTTACCTTTCTCAAGCAATTCGGATCTCTTTGGATAACCCTGATAGACTTTTTTCCGGTCCTATTCTCCACTCTCAAATAGCTTACCTTTACGACGTGCAAATTTTTTGGGGATTGCGGCTTTATTATTTCCGCAGGACTACCTCGTTTAACTATAGACACTGTTGCACTTTATCACTGTTTATAACAACCATTTTTTACATGCACTTTATTCTTTGTATTTTGCACAAGACGTGCGTTTATGTGAATTTTCTAAAGTGCGTGTCTCCTGAACCAATTGACTGTTCCCTTCTATCTGCGCATTGATAGACACTTAGCACTTTATGACCATCTGTATGTCGCATAAGACGTGTCTTATGTAAGTTGTTTTTATGTACTGTCGTTGTTTTTTATGATGCAAATTTTTACTGGTTCCATTTTTATTGGTTGGAGCTAATTAGGCATACTATCACTGCCAACACCAATACCTTAGGTGGTAACTGCCACGTATGCACTTCGTTTGCACTTTTTGTCTATGCACTTTATTTGCATATTTGCACTTTTGAACAAAATCAGTCCTTTATTCACAATAGCACTTTACTATTGGTCTTTTTTTGACTGTGCTTATATCCCAAGTGGGAATATTGTCCCCCCCTAGGACTCTTACCTCCTTCTACCCTTATACAGTACCTTCTCCACTACCTCCACCATCTAGCCTGTGTAAACTCTCTTTTCCACGTACTTCCGACGTACAGTAGCTACTATCACTCCTCAGAACTTTTTTTGCGCCACTGAACCAACTTCTCTTTCCGTATCTCTTTAAGCACATTTCTGTCGAGGTTTTGTGTTTCTCTCTCAGCAGGCTGCATATATACTTGTAAATTATTATTTAATTTGAACCTTATTTATCGCCTCCACTGTACTTCTCATATCTAGATATATATAGCCTTGGGTCTGGTTTTCCTCCGTATTATTTTACTGTTAGAAACACAGGAAGCTTGTGGTCCTACAACATGTTCCCCTTTCTTCCTACATAGTTACTACCTTATTGCAGCATTGTATTAACTTGACAATGTTCTAAATATACAGATAAGGCAACGGCCAAACCTCCACAATTTCCCGATCAACGGCATAGTGTATCGGAACAAAATATGCTAGGAAATGTCCCTGTGGTGCATTGGATATGAGAAGGCTGTGTAACTATATATTCTTAATTGGTTTTGCCCATAGAGCTCAGGATAAGGTCATTCACATTCCTCCATACCTTACATTATAGGTACAATAAAGCATTTATACAGTTTAAAGGGACATTAGCCCTTACATAAGTTCTAACTAGATCATGTGTGCATTACAAACTACCTTATAAAACCTCCTTATAAAAATACATTATAAAACACATGCTGCTATTTTTTTCTCTTTTTGAAGTAATTGCACGTAAAAAGGAAAAATAAAGGTTTTTTTCTCCTCTTTTCATTTTCAGAATTTTTCTCATGATGCAACATTTACCAAAATCTGTGCAAATCCTTTTTAAAAAGTTCTGTATGCTACTCAAGATAAGAGATGCCAGCTGGATGAGATAAGACAGGGAGCTTAAAAGACTTCTAATGTGATGTCCTTTGAATACATCCCACAGAATACAATGATGTGAATCGGTGACTCACCCTAACAGGGTTATTCAGAGAAAGGTGAAACTCTGGAGAACTTTTGGAGAAGTGAAAATTCGAGATCAAAATAGCCAAACCAGAAAAATTCTCCCATTTATATCACTTTACAAATCGACTATTTTGACCCAAAAGTTCTCCAGACTTTCACCTTTCACCCTGATAGACTCTATTCTATGGCCAAAGCCACACAGTGAGGAGCAAGTGATGGAAAAATATCGTGGGGGGCAGTTTACAACACAAAACATCACACAATGGATGTGCCCAGTGACACATAAAGAGTAAAATATTTTTTTAACCGAACATACGAGAGAAAAACAATAAGGACATTTCATTTGTTGGTGGTAGTGGCCCTTTAAGAGTCCCATTTGGGTTGTGTCTTTGTTAATGTGGTATATTCTCTATAGAGAAATTGCTATAAAGAAAATTGCCTAAATATTCAAAATTATTGAAAAATAAATCTTCATCTCACATATTGAACCACTTCAACTATTTCACTCAAAACAATTGAAATTCTCTTGTCAATTGTACATCATATCCATTCCTCTTAGAAACCCCCACGTACGATATATCATTTCCTGTCCAGCTTTTTGTGGAGAAATTGTTTAAGCCAATTTTAAATGTTTCCTGCTGCATAATTCACAGCAATAGCTGTTGGTTTATTTACATATCCTGCGTGACCTTTAAGTCATTTTAAACAATAATAAAAACTTATGTGGTTTATAATGCATGTTGTGCATCTTCCTCTGTCGATACAATTTATAGTTTTTTTAAATGCTGTAATGCATCCGTCGCAAATGTTGACCAAGTTTGGTAGGTTTATGGTTTTAAACAGAGCAATGCTCATGAACAACTGTGTCGCCCACAACACTTATATTAATGGCTTAACACAGTTTATAATTAACAGTGTTAGTTACAGGAACACAAACATTCCATTTTACTAATAATGTCATATGTAGGTGCACACAAAGAAAAAAGTGATTAAATATACACAGTATATATATACATATATATATATATATATATATATTGTTCAAGAGGGAACACTAGCCGCGCTTCAGGTATTCTTTTGCCAGTCAGAACAATTAGGAGGAATTAAACCGTTGTTAGGAAGTTGAAAAGATCTGGCGGCTTGTGCCGAATTTATATTTTTGTAGGTTCCGTAAAAACAACAGGATCCCGTCGGGCCCTGGATTTATTAATGCATATTTTGAAAACTTCTAGAATGCCGGTTTAGTTTTTCTCAAATACTTCTCTAAACTACAAATCTGACAAACAGCTGAAGGAGAATAAAATTAAATAAAAAAATTATAATTAACAGATAAGTATGGAAAGAGTGTGAAACAGGTTTCTTATCACAAACTCTGAGATACATGTCATCGTGTTTAAGATCTTGACAGATAATAATGATTCAGGCGGCTTCTTTGTATTTCCAGGTAGAGAGCGATTTGTTTTGTTATACTTGGCATTTATGCTAGGATTTTTATACGAGGATTTTAGAATTTTATATATAGGATTTTTATATATATTTTGTATCGTATAATAGATACATGTCTATGAGAAAAGACAACAGCACTAGTAACCTGCCCTTCAAGACCTAAGTTGAAAGAATCATCGAACAGATTGTTGTATCTCTTGTGCAGAGTTCCATGGCATTTCATTTCTGACTGCCCTTTTGCATGGGTGCTGACTGATTTACATATGGTATAGTCTCCTCTGTAATGGCACCATCATGCTAAAACCTAATAAAACCTGAGTGGGTACACACTGCAGTGAAGACCACTAGTGCCACTGCTCATCCTCAGTCGTCTCTTCGACATGTATTTGTTCTCTATATAATATTTATATACTTAAATTTGCATTTAAAGTGAACTTGTACTCAACTTATTCATTTTCCGTGCGATGACCTATCAGGTGGTGAATAATCCTTGGATGAAAAATATCAATGCAATGTCTCATCCCAGCAAATACTGAGCACCTTACCCAGCGTCAGGTGTCATCATAATCCTTACTTGTGGGAGTCCAACTTGCGACTCTTCAGACCAATGCATTGATACTCGATTAGCTACCTGAAATGAGTGGAGGACTTTCTTGTAGGATGACTCTTCTGCCCACAGCTTGTACTCACGCTGGTGGCATGCCACCAGATGTGAGTGACATCAAAACTATGATAGGGATACTACCAGTCACACTTTGTCTCACACGTCCAACTAAAGAAAACAAGTAAAAAACAAAACCCTTCTCTGTAATGCAGCCTGACTCAGACACAAAAAGAAAAAGCTGATTGGACAGGGATAGACAATAGCACCGCCCATCCGAAAAATGGAATGGATCAGAATGAATCTGAAATATAATGCATTAGCTATTTTTTATATTTTCGTGCTTCCATATATTTCGATCCACCAATTTGGATTTTCTGACTTTCGTCTATTTGATTTTTCGTATTTTCGTTCTGTCGTCTATTCAGATTGTCATGTCTTAGTTATTTTCGTTCTGTCTTTTATTCGGATTTTCAGATCGGTCCGAATCTCCAAATATGCAAAAATTCTGACAAAAAACATTCATTATGAAAAGAATTGCACTTGTCTACTAGGGAATTACTCAAAAATTTCCAATGCATGTGTTTGGAAAAATACTTTTAGTAGGCATCCTTCCTTTTCAAAAGACAGTGGTAGTGCCAAGGATAGACGATTAGCCTGAGAGCAGAATCTGATGTGGCTCATAAGACCCAGTTTGGCATGGCAGCCCCACCGCATTTGCTGCAGTTGAAATTGGAACCGTGGGTTGTATTCAGTTGGCTCTGTTGTCTCTGTTTCCTCTGTGCCCTCTTGCCCTCCAGCTAACAGGAAAGATTTTCCTCTCCACTCTTCACTGCTTGTGCTTGAAATCAGTGGGCTACACCAGAACTCAACGTTGTAAAAATATATATTTATTTAAGGACGGCCACAGCGACACAATATACAGTGACGTTTTGGCTAGAAATCCTTACCGTATATACTCGAGTATAGCAGAACCGAATAGAACACGATGGATAGAGATTTATTATGGAAATGAGAGAGTACTCAAGACTCGAATATAACGCGAGGAACAAAATTTTACTGTACCGGTAAACAATTAAAATCCTTCCAGGTTCTCTTAACAGTCAGGCTATCCCTCAAGCCAGGGTGTTCTACTCTACTCTAGAATGATTACAGTTGTTACTAAGTATGAAGTCGCCGGCCACCTGTCTTCTTTACTAGCAATTAGATGGCCAGCAGAGGCGAGCAAGTTGAATGATTGGCTTAAACCGAAAGTGATGGATCCCACCTCTCCTGAATCCGGGAGTTCCTGAAGTGTTTGCAAGCAACAGGGAGCCCGCATTCACTTCAGCGAGACTACGGATCTTCTGGAAGACTTGAGATCCAAAAGCAAGGCAAGTTGTTTTTTACACGCAATGTAGATGTCTCAAATATAACGCGACCCCTCCAATATTAAGGTAAAATTTTGTCACCAAAATCTAACGGTATACTCGAGTATCTACGTAATCGTAATCCCAGACTGTGAAGCACCTTGGCACCTATTCCGGCATTGGTGAGTCCCGTCTGTGATAGCCATGTTTTTCTGACTTTATTCAAGCCATTGCTGACAGAACTTCTCCAGTAACTACAGTCATTAGCAAGGAACTTCAAGTTGGACACATCGATACCAATGAGTCTTATATCAGGTTTATAGACATGTTTGAGACACAGCTTTGGTTGGCTGGTGTGTCGAGTTTCTTCGGCAAATCAACTGTACACCAGATCTTCAGGGATGTGGCCACCTCCTACGCAGTGCACATGACCAAGCCACTGTTTTTTTTCCAGCAGCACAGTGTGCTGCCCTGCAAGGACATGGCCAAGATGTGATGGAGACACTGGAAATAAAAGCTGTCCAGCAGGGACGTGCAGTTAGGGGTGGCAGGGGAGGCAGAGCCTCCCCTGCCATTCCAGTAAATTAATGTGCTCATTGTGTTGTAATGACATGTGTGATGTGTATATTTAAACTGAAAATAAATGGTCAATTATTGAAAAAAGTTCTCATACTCACCTCTCCACGCTCCCTCGCTGTGCTTGCTTCTTCTCTCTGTCCTCCGCTTTCACTTCAGTTTACCGGCTGCTGTGTGTGTGATTCACTACACAGACAGCAGGGGCAGCACTGAGCCAGCCTAGGCGACGCAATTTGCCCAGCTAATTACCGAAGCCCAAGCTGGCACTGAGAGCAAATGAAAGCTTCAGCCAATGGGAAAGCTCCATTGGTCTGAAGCATTTCTTTTTAAAAAAAAAAAGCCAACCATGGGAGGCAGAGCTCTCCATGGTTTGATTGACGCAGGACAGTCATGTGACAATCCTCGTCAGTTGGGGCGGGGGGGCAGGCAGAGCACAGCAGAAAGTAACAAGACAAAGCCTGGCTGATAGTCTACACGATTTGAGGAGGATTGGGTCTTTCCTGGCAGGATCTATTGTCATTTTCAGTGCATTGCTCTGGCTCCCGGCACACACACAGTTAACAGGACCTGCCTGTGAGTAATTGGTAAAATTAGCTATTCCAGCTACCTGCTCTAACAACACTGGCAGACAACAAGATAAGAGCTGGCCAGGGGCCCCACACACCCTCCCTACATGGTGCTTTGCATAGAGGGGCCCTAAGGGAAGTGATAAGAACCGGGGACAGACCAGGGCCCTGCGAGGCCTCCCTCTTCCTGCCTGTGCCACTACAAATCTGCCAGAGAATGACATGGCATGAATGGGGCGCTGTGCTGCAAAGCTGACAGGATGGCACTGTGTGCTAGGCTGGTATTCAGACACAAGAGTGGTTCTGTATCAAAGTCTGACATGCAGGAAATATAAGGAATGACAGTGAAAAACAGGTTGGCCACCTCAGACAGAATGGACAATGCATAAGAGGGGCACTGCATTACAGGCTGGCAAACAGAATACATAAAATGGGCATTGCATTACAGGCTGGCAATCAGAATACATAAGAGGGGCACTGCATTACAGGCTGGCAAACAGAATACATAAGAGGGGCACTGCATTACAGGCTGATAAACAGAATACATAAAATGGGCACTGCATTACAGGCTGGCAAACAGAATACATAAGAGGGGCACTGCATTACAGGCTGATAAACAGAATACATAAAATGGGCACTGCATTACAGGCTGGCAAACAGAATACATAAGAGGGGCACTGCATTACAGGCTGGCAAACAGAATACATAAAAGGGGCACTGCATTACAGGCTGGCAAACAGAATACATAAGAGGGGCACTGCATTACAGGCTGGCAAACAGAATACATAAGAGGGGCACTGCATTACAGGCTGGCAAACAGAATACATAAGAGGGGCACTGCATTACAGACTGGCAAACAGAATACATAAAAGGGGCACTGCATTACAGGCTGGCAAACAGAATACATAAAAGGGGCACTGCATTACAGGCTGGCAAACAGAATACATAAGAGGGGCACTGCATTACAGGCTGGCAAACAGAATACATAAGAGGAGCACTGCATTACAGGATGGCAAACAGAATACATAAAAGGGGCACTGCATTACAGGCTGGCAAACAGAATACATAAGAGGGGCACTGCATTACAGGCTGGCAAACAGAATACATAAGAGGGGCACTGCATTACAGGCTGGCAAACAGAATACATAAGAGGGGCACTGCATTACAGGCTGGCAAACAGAATACATAAAAGGGGCACTGCATTACAGGCTGGCAAACAGAATACATAAAAGGGGCACTGCATTACAGGCTGGCAAACAGAATACATAAAAGGGGCACTGCATTACAGGCTGGCAAACAGAATACATAAGAGGAGCACTGCATTACAGGCTGGCAAACAGAATACATAAGAGCGGCACTGCATTACAGGCTGGCAAACAGAATACATAAGAGCGGCACTGCATTACAGGCTGGCAAACAGAATACATAAGAGCGGCACTGCATTACAGGCTGGCAAACAGAATACATAAGAGCGGCACTGCATTACAGGCTGGCAAACAGAATACATAAGAGCGGCACTGCATTACAGGCTGGCAAACAGAATACAAAAAAGTGGCACTGTATTATAGGCTGGCAGACAATGTAGAAGAGTAACAGTTCAAAGCAGGTAGTCATGGTACCCATAGAATCCATATTTGACGGAGACTTACAGGGTTATTCAGAGAGAAGTGCAAACCAGGAGAATGACTAGAGAAGTGAGAATTCAAGGTCAAAATAGCCGATTTGGAAAGTGAGATAATGAGAGAATTTTTCTGGTTTGGCTATTTTGACCTAGAATTTTAATTTCTCCAGTCATTCGCCTGGTTTTCACCTCTCTCCAGGGACGTGCAGTCAGGGGTGGCAGGGGAAGCAATTTACGATAATCAAATGTGTAAATTGCAACTGCGTAACCCTGTGTATATCTGGCTCTGATACTAGCCAGTGTCTCACCAGCCGCTGACCTCACCGCACGACACCGCTGTCCAGTATATACATAGCACATATCTAGAGAATGATTTTCTTCCAAATGAGATACACAATTGTTGTTTACATGTGCCCAATAAAGTGTTATCTACGAATACAGAAATAATCAGAATCATGTGCCATTTAATGACAAATACAGGAGCTGAAAAGCAATGTTACTGTTTTCTAAGTCTTGACCTAAAATGTACAAATCGGTCAAGTTCCAGACAGTTTTTTGGTGGATAATCCCCACATTTTAAATGTTTCTGTCAGTTTTTGCTGTCATGTTAAAAAATGTATCTGATGCATAAAACAAGGCAATATGAATAAAAAACATGCAAATATTATGGCAATTATTCTTACCAGTTTCCATCTTGATTATTAAATTGTTGGACAGCATACCCAAACTGTTCGTTTTGTGGTCCAGAGATAATTTTTGATCCAGAAAGACCAATGTTGTACGACATACATACTTTCAGAAATGCTCCTAAGAATAAGAAAAGTAAAAATCAACATGAGCAAGAAGCAAAAAAACTAATTATTGGGAAACTTTAAATACTTAAAACCAATATAGTTCATTATTGTTATAGTGACTTGGTTCTAGTTTCCATTAAATTGTTTTGACAGGTCCGATGATCTCCCTTCCCCCTCCAAGCCAGACACACACACACAGAGACAAAGACACACAGGGTTATCCAAAGAGATTCGAAAAGTCACCGCACGTTCGGTGACTTTTCGTTCTCTTCAATTCGGTTCCTTTTGCCGATCCTATTTCGGTGACCCTGCGGTGTATTCAGCAAACACCACAGGGTCCCCGAATTGCAGGGAAAAGCTGCCGAAAACCTGACGAAAACTAACCGAATGCACGCTGAAAACAAGCAAAAACATCTGGATTAACCTTCGAAGAAGCCGAACAGGAGCCGAATCACACAGAGCCGAAGCAGCTGTGACGTAGAGGAGGCAGTGAATAAATTAGCAAAACCATTTGTATGAATCTGGGAAAATGAAACGCTGTTTGCAAAGAAACTACTGAGCGAAAATGTCTGAAATTTTCACAGGAGGTCCAGGGAATGATAATAAAGAGGGCTGTTACAAAAAAAATAAGTAAACTGAAAAAAACAAAAAAAAACAAAATCGGACTTTTAAAAAAAAAAAATCAGAAAAATGCTTAAAGTATCCTAAAAAATCTATAAATAAAGAGACTTTTTGCTGCAGAATTTTATAATGAACGGTTTATTAGATATTGAATTAAAACGGGAATATTTTTAACATTGAAGCCTATGGGATTCGCCTGAATAAACCTGTCGAATTAAACCACCGAATGGCAGGGCATTAGGGGAACCTTTCACTGCTGGTTTGTGTTCTCTGAATAGCCGAAGCAGTGCTTTTTCATGGGGATTTCACTGCCCTCGAACAGGGACCGAACAGGGACCGAACAGGCAACGTATGTTCAGGCAATTCGCCAGGATTTGGCGAATTGCCTGCTCTCTGGATAGCCGAATGGTCAGGAAAGGTAACCGAACACTGATTTTCAGCGTTCGGTTACCTTTCTCAAGCAATTCGGATCTCTTTGGATAACCCTGACAGACACAGACACAGACACACGTTTTGATTCAACACAAAACCATTAAAATGTTCAGGTGAAGCATTGTCTACTGCCCTTATGCATGAGCCTACTCTGTTAAAGGCATATTTTATTAAATATAGAGTTCCCTTTCTCTTCCCTTATATAATTGGGCAGCTGCTGCTGACAGATCCTGTCCAATTATTTTTATTTGAAGTGAATTTACCCACCCTTTGTCCCTTGAGCGCTCTGCTCCTCCTCGTCAGTTCATGGGCTTCCGCACCTGTAGGGAAATCCCTAGGCAGCTAGGATTTAATCCCCTTACTGACGTCATCGTGCAATGGCATCAGTGGGTGGGGGGTGGCCCGGAGGCTGGCCTGACATCCATGATGGCAGCCACTAGGGATGAGCTGTTCGGTTCGATCAGTTCGGAGTTCAATTCGAACTTTGGCCGTTCGCAAGTTCTCGAACTTCGAACATTTTGGCGTGGTCGGTTCGAGTTTGAAAAAAAAAATTGTGAAAAAAGTATAATAAATGCTTAAAAAATACCAAAAAATCTAGAAATAAAGAGACTCTTTACTGCAGAATATTATAAGCAACGCTTTATTAGATATTGAATTAAAAAATAATGTCTACGTGCAAAGATTCTCACCTCTAAATGACCTGTGCTCTCAAACGGCATAAACAACAGGTGTTTAATTAGTGTTTGGAAATAACATGTGCTTCTAATTAATCCGTCTCATGAATTTGATACATTGTATGCAGACTGGAGGTGCCAGGTGTCGTGTGTGGGTCTGTGCTGTGATGGCGATGTTTCCATACATCCTACAAATCCGCCACTTCACGGGCAGGTTATGGGGACCTCCTAGGCACGATATTTGATGGAATTTTTTGTTTTTATTTTTAACCCTTATTTCATGGAAAACTCACTGTTCCTTTAACTATTTCACTGCTGAGGCATTTCACCGCTGTGTGCTGAGCAAATTTTTACCGCTTTCGCTCATCATGTTTAAACGCGATTTGAAGCCACATTTTATTATACGACCCAGACATATTATAGATCGTTCTTTCCGGCAGAATCGGCAGATTCATAATATATAATTTTTATATGTATACGTCATGTTCTGCCTGTATATTCTAAGAAAAAATGCAATAAAACTTGAATTTTTAATCATCTGCAGCGTGTAATGTTTTTTTTTTCACCTTTTAGCACATGAACATTTACGGTTATATTTTCTATGGGGTGCGCTTGTACAAAAATTAGAAATGGGGACTTATTAAATTTTTGGGGGGAATTATGTGGTTTTTAGCAAACGCACACCATAGAAAAAAATCATTAGTGCAGAATCATTAGTGCAGCATCATTGTTCACATTGCATTAATAAAAATGACACACAATACAATTACATGTTTTTATTTTTTTTATTCTTCTACTTTATACCTGGTCATGTTATGTTATGTCATGTTATGGTCTACTTGATACCTGTTCATGTATCATTCGAAAGGCCATGCTCAGGCTTTTCGATTGACACCCTCCATGACCCCGTAGCTGTCACGGTTCTGGAGATATCAGGGTTCAAATGAACCCCCTATCTCCACCAGGGGATTCTGGGCAGCTAGGGGTTCCCCGGCTATCTGACGTCATCACGCTATGCGTGAGGACGTCAGGCAGTGAGGGGGGACCCAGGGGTGGAGCCGCCATCCAAGATGGCGGCCCCCACCGGAGCTAGGCCGCACTTCGACACCGCAAGGTGCTGAAGTGCGACCCGGTGCCTAAGGGGTTAAAGCCAGGCACCGCTTAAAAGGGGAGACTCTCCCCTTTTAAGCGGTGCCTGGCTTTTTTTTGTGGGACCTCCCGATCGGGAGGGAGAGGGATCCAAACGGATCCCCCCTCCCTTCCAGGCGATCTCCCGGCAATTGCCAGGGGCAGGGCCGGCGCTAGCGTAAGCCGGCACAGGCAGCTGCCTTACTATCTGGCTTCCTGCCAGTTTGTGGGGGCGGAAATCCACCTGACCAGTGCCGCGCGCAACGCGGCTGCGCTGGCCATGTGGTTCCCGCCTGGCAAGCGGCAAAGCTGCATCATGTCAGTGGCCGCTCGCCACCATGAGGAATGCCGGTGGAGCCTGGTGGGCCTGGCAGCAGGTGAGAGCTGGGGGCAGATATATCCATATGTGAGCTGGGGGCAAATATCTCCATATCAGCTGGGGCAATATATACCCATGTAATCTGGGGGAAAATATATTCATGAGTTGGGGGCAAATATATCCACATGTGATCTGGGGGCAAATATATCCATGAGTTGGGGCAAATATATATATATATCCATGATCTGGGGGCAAATATATCCATGAGCTGGGGCAAATATATCCATGAGTTGGGGCAAATATATCCTTGAGCTGGGGGCAAATATATATATATATCCATGAGCTGGGGGCAAATATATCCATGAGTTGGGGCAAATATATCCACATGTGATCTGGGGGCAAATATACCCATATGAGCTGGGGGCAAATATTTCCATATGAGCTGGGGCAAATATCTCTATATGAACTGGGGCAATATATACCCAAGTAATCTGGGGGCAAATATATCTACATGTGATCTGGGGACAAATATATCCACATGTGATCTGGGGGCAAATATACTTATATGAGCAACCCTAGTGTGTGTATATATGTGTATATATAGAGATTATCATGGCACCTCTATCCTGATTGGCTTGACATGACACGGATGGGGGGGCACCAAAATGCACCTTCGCCTGACTAGATAAAAATGCTTGCACCTGCCCTGGCCGGGGGTCGCCTGGAAATTACGTCATTGCGCATGGCGCGATGACGTCATATACGTCGGGAGGAGCTTGACTTCAGCATCTGAGGACGCTGAAGTCAGAACACTGCGGGACCCCGGACAGAGAGGTGAGTACCTCCGCCGGGGGTCCCGCAAAGCTGATGACGTGTGGGACACGCCCTCCTCAGCATACAGCGGGAGTAACTGAGGACGTGTCCCACACGTCATCAGCAGTGAAGGGGTTAAAAACGTCTTTTTTAAACTTTTTGTCCTTGTTTCCTGTCCCCCAGGGCACTACCCGGACCCGGACATTGTTTTTAAATGTTTCTATACATCCTGCAAATCCGCCACTTCACGGGCAAGTTATGGGGACCTCCTAGGCACGATATTTGAAGCAATTTTTTGTTTTTATTTTTAACCCTTATTTCAAGGAAAACTCACTGTCCCTTTAAAAACGTTTTTTTTTAAACTTTTTGTCCTTGTTTCCTGTCCCCCAGGGCACTACCCGGACCCCCATACACCATTTATGGCAAATATCTAGCAAATATGCCTTCTTGGAGGGCACTCTAAAAATCGAACTTTAAGTCCCATTGACTTGTATTGAATTCGTGTTCGAGTTCGAGTTCGAACTTTTGAAAAGTTCGAGTTCGAATGCGAACCGAACTCGGGGGTGTTCGGCTCATCTTTAGCAGCCACCTCCAGGAAGAGTCTGCGATCCTGTGCCGATTGACTGCGTCAGACTGTGACCTTTCCACCGATACCTCATGTCACACAAAAGGCATCATTTTCTGCGCAGTGTGTCAGATTTTAAACGCAGAATTTGTAGGGGTTTTTCTCCTGTCTTTGCAAAGGAGTTTGCAAGGCAAGGCCGCTGTTATTTACAATCTTCTTATCTGATTTGCTCTCTTGGGTGGAGGACTGAATGGAAACATGATCCAAAGAGGGTGAGGGGCAAGCTCTTTGTACAGGATGCTTACTCAGATCTCAGGGTATTTTCTCCAAGGGCTTGGGTGGATGAACATCTAAGAACCTTCTGGGACATTTGAAATCTAGAAATACCCATGGAAAAGAGGTACCTAATGCAAGTTAGGTTTTCTATATAATTCCTATTTTATTTCAAGAACTGTATTTGCACCTTTTCTTATATTTTGTATGTCTTGTTTTTGTGATATCGGCACTGTGTAAAGCTTGTATTTTTATCAAGTACTGTCTGATCTAGATGCTTCACGCTTCTAATAGCTTGGTGTAGCATTACTGTAGTATTTAACATTTGGTAGATATATTAGATGTATATGGTTAGGCTCCTGGATTGGGGTGGTATACAGCTGTTGGGGTTTCAAAAGTGCCCTATTTACTTTCGTGGTGGCAGTGTATAGTCGGAAGGGTGTGTATGGTTTAAGGGGGTTAGGTTGGCATAACTTGGGGCCCAGAGAGTGGGTAGAGTTAGTAAATCCAGAGGCTTGGAGCTGTAACCCCTTGTACACTCTCCCTCTGCACGTGACGTCTGCATAGGCAGATTTTGATCGTCACACCTCACTTTCTTCTGTGCCCCTTAAATAAAGGAGAGAGACCCCCCTCCCCTTCAGGCACTCTCCCGGAGCTGCCGGGGGGCTGAAACTGACATCATTGTGTGCTGGCAATGTGCTGGGAAGGTTCTAATGGGACAGACTTACTTCAAGGAAGTCAGACCGCTCCGGGACTTCATCCTGAGCGGCTGTGGTCTCCTGCTATGCTGCAGAGAGCCCATCATGATGTGTGGGGGACATCATCCGTACATAGCGTGCAATCGCCAGTACGACTCCCACACGTCATCCGCAGCGAAGGGATTAAAGCACTAAATTGGTCAGAATGAATAGAGTGTTCATTTAAGATGTTAATTAAATGAAAAGAAAATGAAAAATGAACATCCCTCAATAAACACCGAATTATAAAGATATTAAATTCATTTCAGTTAAATTAAAAATAAGTCCACACCACATTTCAATGCCTAGATCACGTAGTGTAATGTGACATCTAATCAATATTTGCAAAGACAACTTAATTGAAGATACAGTATCAGAGCATTAATCATATCTTTACATGAGAAATATCTGCAGCGTGTGACGTCTTGCTTGTAAAAAATGACTTTACATTTAAAAGCTACTGTAAGCAGTGATGCAATATGTGTAAAGTCTACATTGTGACCCATTACAATCACACATAACAGAACGGATTCCCAAGAAAGATATATGATTCATAACAACGAACACGTCTAATGTGTGTAATGGGAGTTTGCAATATCCTGCCTCATAGTAAATAAACATCCTGATTTTAGAGAGTTATGCAACAGTGTCTCCCCAGTAGATACTCACAACATTCTGCTTAAAAATAATCTCTATGTAATTCATGACAGCAGGAAGTTAGTCACATCGTTACGTTTTAGTATCTTTTATTTTTTATTTTTAAATTTAAGTTTTTATTTTGTAAATAAATCATCAGACAAATGAAAATATGGGCCACGCAGGGCCGCAAGTCATCCTCAACATAAACTTATCTTGAGAAAAGTAAGTAAAAGTGTGCAATTCTCATCAGCGAGGACATCAGAATAATAAAGGGCACAGTAATAAATGTCGTTTTAAAGAGAGAAAAAAAAAAGACCCCATCCGGGGATCCTCAGCATAAAATCTATCAAAACGAAGACAGCAAGTCTACTACATAAGATATAAAACGGGGGGGGGAGGTAAACATCCCGAACTGGGGGGGTCTCTGCAGGAAAGAGAAGGCTCTGCACGTGCAAGGAGAAAGGGACGTCTACAGGGAGGGTGAAAAATAATAATAGGGGAACAACTCGGCAAAGGCCAAAAGTGTGACAGTCTCGGCACAAACCCATTGACCCAATGGGTCGTGGGATCCAAGGAGGAAATTAGTCACAAGGCCAGGACAATCAAGGGAGTGTCTCGAGAGGGTCCAAAAAATGCCCCGAAGAGGGGAATACATGAGGGAACATGGGAGTGAGGGGGTAAGGGAATAAAAAAGAACTATGAGAAGGTGGGGGTCATAAAAATCTCAACCCCCCCAAAAAAAACTTCGCAACTCACAAGGGGAGGGTGAATGAAAAACAAAGGCTACCCACGGTAAGATCAGGCAAAAAATCAGATTCTATCTCCATAGTAGCACCTAACGAGGGGAGATCAAGGAAGGCCAACGGTGAAACAAACACAAACTCAGGGCAAACTAGACATGGGACTAGCAATCGTTGTATAAAATGCAAGGGGGACGGAACCACATATAAATTAGGCAGTGAGGTAAAGTCGGGCTCAGGGAAGCAACGAGCACTGCTACCGGAGAAAGTTTCGCCGTTCAGCCTGGTTCAGTCCCCATCTCGTCTCGGGAGAGTCCTGCCCTGGATAATATCGGCCACGCCTCCGCGGGGTCCGTGAGGACATACAGAAAGTTTTCCAGAGTCACTTCCAAGGAGCCCGCCAGACCCCAGCGATATCTGGCTTCCCTCAAGCGGAGAAAGGCCGTCACCTCCTTGAATCGACGACGTGCCAGTAGGGTCACAAGAGGCAAATCTCAGTACAGCAGGAGCTTCGATCCTTCGAAAACGCACCACTTCCCTTGCTCCCGGGGCTGTCATGAGCTTCGTCTGAGTTGCCACATCCACTGCAATCGCAACAGCATCCCTTGAGGCGTCAGAAGGGGCGGTCTCGGCCTTCTTTATACGGTAGACCGAGGTGAACATGGCCGGGGTCTCCGGGGAGGAACCCGTAACCTGACTTCCCAAGCGATTCACATACTGGAGGAGGGTCGTCTGAGGTATCGACTCCGGAATACCCCGGATACGAATGTTCTGTCTACGGTGTCTAGATTCCAATGTCTCCACCGACCTAGACAAAAGAACAACCTGCGTTCATAACTCTTCCACTTGTGTCGTCAGGTGTGAATGTGTTGTCACCAACTCAGCGGACTGCGCCTTCATCTCTTGAACCTGTGTACGTACCTCTGCTACCTCCGTTCGCATTGCAGTCTCCTCTGCCCTCCACACTGATTTAATTTCGTCCATAAATTTGCGGAGGTCACCCTTCGTGGATGGAAGCGTGTCGTCACTAGCTATGCCAAGATGGTCAGAGGTGCGGGTAAGCAAAGAGGGCGAGGCAAGTATCGATCCATCGCTCCTGAGACGGGGTCTGGCCGGGGTCCCCCGCACCAGCTTGGACTCTGAACAGCGAGAAACCGCTAGAGTAGAGTCGCCATCCGAGGAAGAGGATTCCTCCCCAGAGCTCTGCTGCACAACAGCGGCAACCGGCTGAATGAGGCGAGTCCTTTCTTGATCCACCGCCTGTAATTTGCGTTTGGCCTGGGCTCTCTTCCGAACAGCACTGCCAGGTTTCTTCAGCGTTGTCGCAGTAGGCGTTTCGGTAAGATCAGGCTGCCCACTTAGTCCTCTTATCGGCCAGTAACAGCCTCCCTCATCCGACGATCCGGAGCCCTGCGGAAAAGTCAATGAGGAGGCCCCAAGTCCTGAGGCAGAACCCCCTGCAAAGCCTCACGAATGTCCCTCTGACGGACACCTTCAGCCTGGGCCAGCTTCTGGGTGGATTTCTTACCCATCCCGACGTGGTTGAATCAGAAGCGCGTGTAGCCACCAGAGCCTCCGCGGATCCCGCAATGTAGTAGGCCGCACTACCAGGCCCAGATGGAAGCGGTCGGGAAATGTGCCTGAAAGTCGCTTCGGGGGGTGCACAGCAGTGGCAGACCTCTGTCCCCAGCTATGAATGCCGCAAAAAGCTAGCAGGAACCTAATCAATCCTCAATAAAATGGCAATAAAACAGCGGAGCTCAGGAACATGCATCTGCTCACATCGGCAGTTAGCTCCGCCCCGTATCCTTTTTTCTATCCTATCCTTCACAATAAAGCTTAGCATATATTGCATTAACTGTCAGGATCCTATCCAGCCTGACCTGTACCATGACCTGAAGGCAGCACCTTTCCTGTATCCTCTGTTCAGGTTTTCGTGTAAAAACAAATGGGCACTAGGTCCTGTGTGAGTGCACTTAACTGATCTGAATATCTTCGAAATATACTTCAACAATGTTCGTCTTATTCTTTAGAAAAGAATAAACTTCAACATAAAACCTATTAGTTGAAAAAAAGGGAAAACTTGATGGTGCAATATCGTTTAGATCAATCACAATTGAATGGATACACTTTGTATAAAAAACTCACAAGGGGGGAGCCCTATATGGCTCTAGGTGAATCGCCTCTTGACCACTCTGGGGGGTAAAAACTATGAATGAGGGTATAAAAATATCAATAAAAGATACGCGTTTCGCCTAATCCTTCTGTAGGCTTCCTCAGTCTTGAAGCCTACAGAAGGATTAGGCGAAACATGTATCTTTTATTCATATTTTTATACAACATAATTGTTGTTTTTATACTGGAATAAATGTTTTTATTTTAAAACCCACTCGAACTGCAGATTGGTGTTTCCAACTGGCGTATTCCAGTCCAAAGAAATTGACCATATCGTTCTTCCACTACCTATTATACTGAGCCACTTGATCGGGAGAGGCTCAGAAAATTGTGAGTATATATACACCACACATTAATTGCTATGGTATAAGAACAGCGATATTTGCGCAATGGAGATCTTCTTTTTTCTTACAAGTAGCATAAGTGTCACCCATTGAAGATTCAAGACCTATCGTATGTCAAGGGGTGTGACCCCCCAGAGTGGTCAAGAGGCGATTCACCTAGAGCCATATAGGGCTCCCCCCTTGTGAGTTTTATATACAAAGTGTATCCATTCAATTGTGATTGATCTAAACTATATTACACCATCAAGTTTTCAATTTTTTAAACTAATAGGTTTTAAGTTGAAGTTTATTCTTTTCTAATTGTTGAAGTATATTTCGAAGATATTCAGATCAATTAAGTGCGCTCAAACCGGGCCTAGTGCCCATTTGTTTTTGCTGTTTATTATTTGTATGGGGTATACATGGGTGTTTGAGCTGCAAAAGTATATACCGTATTTTTCGCTCCATAAGACGCACTTTTTTCCCCCCAAAAAGTGGGGGGAAAAGTGGGTGCGTCTTATGGAGCGAATATGGCCCAGCAGCTCGTGGATGTGCCTCCGCTCACCTGCCGCCGCCGCGTTCGTCTCCCTCTGAGCATGCGTCCGGCGGCAGGAAGCTTGGGCACTCGCCTGGGGGAGCCATGTGACCGCGATCTCCCGAGATCGCGGTCACGTGGCTCCCCCAGGCGAGTGCCCAAGCTTCCTGCCGCCGGACGCATGCTCAGAGGGAGACGAACGCGGCGGCGGCAGGTGAGCGGAGGCACATCCACGAGCTGCTGGGCCATATCCATATGTGAGCTGGGGCATTATCAATGTGTGAGCTGATGGGGCAAATCCATGCTGGCTGGGGCAAATCAATGTGTGAGCTGGCTGGGGCAAATCCATGTGTGAGCTGATGAGGCAAATCCATGTGTGAGCTGATGGGGCAAATCCATGTGTGAGCTGGCTGGGGCAAATCCATGTGTGAGCTGATGAGGCAAATCCATGTGTGAGCTGGCTGGGGCAAATCCATGTGAGAGCTGGCTGGGGCAAATCCATGTGTGAGCTGATGGGGCAAATCCATGTGAGAGCTGGCTGGGGCAAATCCATGTGTGAGCTGATGGGGCAAATCCATGTGTGAGCTGGCTGGGGCAAATCCATGTGAGAGCTGGCTGGGGCAAATCCATGTGTGAGCTGATGGGGCAAATCCATGTGTGAGCTGATGGGGCAAATCCATGTGTGAGCTGATGGGGCAAATCCATGTGAGAGCTGGCTGGGGCAAATCCATGTGTGAGCTGATGGGGCAAATCCATGTGTGAGCTGGCTGGGGCAAATCCATGTGAGAGCTGGCTGGGGCAAATCCATGTGTGAGCTGATGGGGCAAATCCATGTGTGAGCTGATGGGGCAAATCCATGTGTGAGCTGGCTGGGGCAAATCCATGTGTGAGCTGATGGGGCAAATCCATGTGTGAGCTGGCTGGGGCAAATCCATGTGAGAGCTGGCTGGGGCAAATCCATGTGTGAGCTGATGGGGCAAATCCATGTGAGAGCTGGCTGGGGCAAATCCATGTGTGAGCTGATGGGGCAAATCCATGTGTGAGCTGGCTGGGGCAAATCCATGTGAGAGCTGGCTGGGGCAAATCCATGTGTGAGCTGGCTGGGGCAAATCCATGTGTGAGCTGATGGGGCAAATCCATGTGTGAGCTGGCTGGGGCAAATCCATGTGTGAGCTGGCTGGGGCAAATCCATGTGTGAGCTGGGGCAAATCCATGAGCTGATGGGGCAGATCCATGTGTGAGCTGGCTGGGGCAAATCCATGTGTGAGCTGGGGCAAATCCATGTGTGAGCTAAGGCATATCCACGTGTGAGCTAAGGCATATCCACGAGCTGGGGCAGTATATCCATTATTACACTATTTCATTCAGAATATTTATTTTCCGGTTTTCCTCCTCTAAAAACTAGGTGCGTCTTATGGTCAGGTGCGTCTTATGGAGCGAAAAATACGGTACATCATTGAATTAGAATTAAGCGGCACGTATCTCTCTATTCTTAGGTTTTCGGTGTAGCCTGGATTGTCAGTCCAATCCACTGTACACCATCTCTGGTTTTCCCTATAGTGAAACACAGTGCACACACACTCCCCTGCAAATAAAAGTCTCCTCCTACTTTCCATCAGTGCTTCATTGTTGTTGCTCCTTGTTCTTAGGAACAAGTTCTGCCTATACCAGCTCCTGAGAAACCTATCTTACCTTACCTAACCACCAGTACCCTCAGCCTATTCCCACCGTGTACCTTCCAAGACCCACCGTGTACTTTCCAAAGTCCCACCATGTACCTTCCAAAGTCCCACCATGTTTCCTCCCAAGGTCCCACCGTGCTCTCCCAAGAGCAACTGTGCTCCAACCCTCATACCTGGATCTCCTGTGCGGTCATCGCACAAGGACTGCATTCCCAACTACCCTCAGCAAACCAGTAAATCCTATTGTGTCCTGTCCCACAGCCCTCCTGTCTGGTTCTCCGCCCACCCCAAAGGTTCTGATTGGTTGGTTCCAAGATCACTGCAGGCTTCCTTCAGGTCCTCCTCAGGCGTCACTTAGGTCCACGGGGTTTATGCAGATGAAGTCATGACCCCACAGTGACCACACACAGTGATTTACATAACCCATTGTAAAGGAAATCAGATAGTGTTTGGCTGAGACAATGGTGACTCACAACCTCTCAGACATGCAAACAGATAAGCAGAAAAAAACAATAGTGTTCTGCATAATCCCAGATTACAACATAAACATTCTATTCCAAATCTACACCTCCATTTTGTGCCAGGTGGTCCTTTGTTCCTGGGACCCATGGCTGGTTTGGGGAAATGGCGTTCTGGGTTTTGGGGAGAAAGGGCACACAGTAAAATTAGTCTTTACAACACTCAGCAATGAAAACCACATCTACAGTAAAAATACGTTTAAATTTACACCACACAATATAAATGAATGTACAGTTTTTCCCAAGGCAATTGTCTGTTTCTTTTGGAGTTTTCGCAATGGGAATAAAAATCTTGGGGTTGAAGCGAAGAGCGCTATGTCAATTCCATGACACACATCCAGCAAATAGCCCTCACACCCCTGCATTATTAAAATCCTCCAAGGTGACCGTATTATCCATGTTTATATGCACACATATATTAACCCTTTCGCTGCTGAGGCTTTTCACACCTCTGTGCTGAGGTCATTTTTACCGGTTTTGCTCATCATGTTTAAACGTGTTTTGAAGGCTTATTTTAGTATATGACCCAGACATATTATATATCGTTCTTTCCGTCAGACTCGGTAGATTCATAATATGTCATTATTATATGTATACGTTATGTCATGTCTGTATATTATAACAAAAAATGCAATAAAATATGTATTTTCAATAATTTACAACATGTAAAGTGTTTTTTTTCACATTTTAACATGCGAGCAATTGCGGTTATATTTTGTATGGGGTGCGCTTGTTAAAAAAATTAGAGATGGGGTCTCGTTACATTTTTTTTTGGGGACAATTACACGATTTTTAACAAACGCACCGCATACAAAAATCGTTAGTGCAGCATCATTGTTCACATTATAATTGAAATGGGAACAATATTGCTGCATTAACAAGCAAAAAAAAGAAAAAAAAAATGTTTATTTTTTTTTTATAATTTTTTTTAAATATATTTTTATTTTTAATTTTAATTTTAAATTTTTTTAAAAAACTTTTTTCACAGTAGTGTTTGGTATCGTTGGAACGGCCATGCTCTGGCCGATCCAACCATACCAAACTTTAACCCCTAGCTGCCACGGATCGGGAGATAGGGAGTTCCAATGAACTCCCTATCTCCACCGTTGGTGGCAGTTAGGGGTTAACTCTAGGACTGGCGTCATCGTGCTATGCACGATGACGCCAGTCCTCAGGGGGAGTTCCCGGAGGCTTGGCCGACATCCAAGATGTCGGCCAGCTCCGGGAAAGGATCACGAACCGGCGCTTTTCAGCGCCGATTCGCGATCCAGCTCCCCAGGGGTTAATGCCAGGCACCATTTGGAAGGGCAGGCTGTGCCCTTCCAAATGGTGCCTGGGTTAACCCCCGCAACGCCGCCGATCGGAGGGAGAGAGGTCCGAAGGACCTCCCCCCTCCCTTTCAGGCGCCTCCTCCGCACATGCGGGGGGCGCCTGAATTAGGTGTCATCGCGCTGCCGCGATGACACCTAATTTCATCGGCGGCGGTTCCGGATGCTGGGCTGACATCGAGGATGTCAGCCCGCACCGGAGGGGCCAGCAATCGGCTGGAACCCGGCCGAACGCTGACCCCAAAGGGAGGACGCGCTCAGCGCGTCCTCCGCACAGCGGGAGCCATGTGGAGGACGCGCTGAGCGCGTCCTCCGCATGGAAGTGGTTAAGACTGATGGGCATTGCATGGTAAATGCCACCCAACAGCATGTAGAATCATTACACTGCATTTAATAGATCCAAAAGTAAGGACAGGCGAGCAACAATAACTTCCCTGGTGCAGCATATAAATAATACATGTTTCGGGGCAAGACTTATCCATGTGTCCCTTTAAACATGGTCCAAACGGTCACCCTAATAATCAACCGCTTACATACTATGAATAACCCCCAGCAAAAAATGCTTAAATTAGGGAATATATTAGAATTAGGATATACACTATGGCCTATATTACAAAGTTGGTGCTAATTTAACAAGAACTGTTGTTAATTTAACAGCTCCACAGGCTATAATGGCTCTGGTAAGATTACAACAGCTCTGGTTAAGTTAGCACCAGCTTTGTAATATAGCCCTATATTGCCAAAAGTATTAACTCACCCATCCAAATAATCAGAATCAGGTGTTCCAATCACTTCCATGGCCACAGGTGTATAAAATCAAGCCCCTGGGCATGCAGACTGTTTTTACAAACATTTGTGAAAGAATTGGTCGCTCTCAGGAGCTCAGTGAATTCCAGTGTGGAACTGTGATAGGATGCCACCTGTGTATCAAATCCAGTCATGAAATTTCCTCGCTCCTAAATATTCCACAGTCAACTGTCAGCTGTATTATAAGAACGTGGAAGTGTTTGGGAACGACAGCAACTCAGCCACGAAGTGGTAGGCCACGTAAAGTGATGGAGCGGGGTCAGCGGATGCTGAGGCGCATAGTGCGAAGAGGTTGCAAACTTTCTGCAGAGCCAATCGCTACAGACCTCCAAACTTCATGTGGCCTTTAGATTAGCTCAAGAACAGCGCGCAGAGAGCTTCATGAAATGGGTTTCCATGGCCAAGCAGCTGCATCCAAGCCATACATCACCAAGTGCAATGCAAAGTGTTGGATGCAGTGGTGTAAAAGCACGCCGCCACTGGACTCTAGAGCAGTGAAGACGCGTTCTCTGGAGTGACGAATCGCGCTTCTCCATCTGGCAATCTGATGGACGAGTCTGGGTTTGGCGGTTGCCAGGACAATGGTACTTGTCTGACTGCATTGTCTGACTGCATTGTGCCAAGTGTAAAGTTTGGTGGAGGGGATTATGGTGTGGGGTTGTTTTCAGGAGCTGGGCTTGGCCCCTTAGTTCCAGTGAAAGGAACTCTGAATGCTTCAGCATACCAAGACATTTTGGACAATTCCATGCTCCCAACTTTGTGGGAACAGTTTGGAGCTGGCCCCTTCCTCTTTCAACATGACTGTGCACCAGTGCACAAAGCAAGGGCCATAAAGACATGGATGACAGATTCAGGTGTGGATGAACTTGACTGGCCTGCACAGAGTCCTGGCCTCAACCCGATAGAACACCTTTGGGACGAATTAGAGTGAAGACTGAGAGCCAAGACTTCTCGTCCAACATCAGTGTGTGACCTCACAAATGCACTTCTGGAAGAATGGTCAAAAATTCCCATAAACACACTCCTAAACCTTGTGGACAGCCTTCCCAGAAGAGTTGAAGCTGCTATAGCTGCAAAGAGTGGACCGATGTCATATTGAACCCTATGGATTAGGGATGGGATGTCACTTAAGTTCATATGCGAGTTAAGGCAGGTGAGCGAATACTTTTGGCAATATAGTGTGGATAAAGGATACATATATACCATAATAGAGCCTATTGCAACAGCAGCGACATTTCTGACCAGATCCATTACTATGGTGTATGGGGCCAAGAGAACACCTGTGCTGCATTCCTTTCAATTGCCTGTTAATTTTTGGGGAGGACCTGTTTTTTTGGGGGGGTTTTTGAGTCGTATGTATTATTTTGTGATTAGTGTCTGTTTAAAAAATTAGCACTGGCACCAAGTGATCTGTTGGTTACAATAGCGCAAGTTCTCAGCGCTCCCCCTGTTAAGTATAGGACGCAGCAAGTACCGTAAGCTTGCGTTATGAATCACTAATTACCACGCGCTAAGTGATTTTTCCCATTTCTAGCGGGAGGCAAACTATCTGTTGGTTAGGCGCTAGACTCATTTTACCTGGCGTTAATGGAAAAACATGCTGATGCTAGGGTTAGCGCACACCAGGTGAGAGGGCCCATAATATTTTTCAAAAAGTGCCTGTGTTTGCTATAGTTCCAGTGTCCAAACACTCATAGGAAAGCTTCACAGAGAAGCCTCTCTTACTGCTGTATGGATTTTTCATTTGCAAATGCTGGCGCTTACCGTTGATCCAAAAAAAACATCGATCTCCGTTGGTGTTTGCAATTTTGAATAATCCCATAAGTGTCAGTGTTTGCTGGTGTTGCAAAAACACAGCTAAAATCTCTGATATTGCAATGTCAAGAAATGCTGGCGCTTCGCAAAGCTAGAAACTAAACACCAAAAGGAGAAATGTTAATGTGCACTTTACTAAATGTAAGGAATGTGTTAGAGATTGCCGAATTGCTGCGTACATTGTAATGTTTTTCACTTTCTCTTTAACTTCGCAGACCAGAACCTGTTAATGTGTAACGAAGAAGTAAAATAGTAAACCCAACTTCCTGTGACTCCTAGTAACTCTATGGAAAGGAATGTACAATGAATCATATTCCTAATAACCAAGAACAAGGAGTGTTTATCTACTTAGGATATTGAGTCAGGGAGAGTCTGTGTTTATTCCTGTTCAGCTGACACAAAGATTTTGAGATGTGAGCGCCACAAGTAAAAATCAGGGTCTAAACCTCGAAGAACTGAAACTGAAGGTGGAATGTGAACAATATTGTCTCATACTGTAATTGTAGGCGTGCACAGACCGTTTCCATGCTCTTTATCATAAACCAGACAAGAAACATCCAAAAGTGCAAATGGGACAAAAAGACGGACAAGCAGGACTAATTACCTCCGTGGGCATCTCCCCTCTCTGCGCACAATTATTAAAGGGCCCGAATGCAAACCTCACGCTAAAAAGACAATGCTAGTGGGGAAAACCTGCACCAGCAATGTTTGGCATGATGCATGATTAAGGCCTAGCACCGAAATGTTGCAGCATTGTAACCCTTGGGTTTTCATTAATCAATATATTTCTTTAAGTTCCTGTTGCCTGCTCTGTGGATTGGTGATTGAATGGGGATTGCCTCTTTTTTTTTTTTAATCTTCCTCTGGTGGCGCCTGCACATCATCTGAAGGCGCCTGCGTGACACCATAAGAAGCCCACCTTCTGCACCACTAGAGGCGGTCTGCGAGCCAACATTGTTGGCTTTGCGAGCTGCCACTGCCGGCTACACGAGCCGCACAATGATGGAATCCAGGTTGGGGCCGGCAGTGAGACCCTAGGCGGTTGTCTAGCTTGCCTAGCGGGAGCACCAGCCTTGGGAGTGGGAGAGAAGGACGAGGCCACATGAGGCAGCAGGTGCTTGCTGCTCTCATATTATTATTATATTGCACTTGTAAAGGTACTAATTTTAACATTAAGATTTAAGATTAACAGAACTTTACCAGAGATTACAAAATATTATATTTACAATAAATATACCAGAATACCCCCAGGCTTGGCAAGCAGTGTAAATCACATGAATCTGGTGATGGCCTGCTTATGACTCCCTTGATGCTTCACATTTGTGTAGAGCTCCATTGAACATGCAGAGAAACAAACATGGGCAGTATTACAATGTTGGTGCTAACTTAACCAGAGCTGTTGTAAACTTAAAACCTCCATAGACTATAATGGCTCTGGTAACTTTACAACAGCTCTGGTTAAGTTAGCACCAACCTTGTATTACTGCCCCAAGTGTTTACACGGCATTTCAGAAAAGAACTCAAAATATCAGTTTTTGGTTGTACACAGCCAAGATAAGCACACAAGATAAGCACACTGTGCTATTGAGGAGAGCAGGGGTCAAGTCGAGGGAGAATGCAGTTCCTCCATTATTTTCTCAGAGGGAACAGTGTTTCCCTTTGGCCCACCCATTGAGAAGCTTTTATTAGGTTCCAATCATAGGTTTTCTTATTACGGCAACAGAAATTAAATGAGCATTTATTACAATTATCATAAGGATTCCCTAAAAACCCAGCCAATTTTTGTTAAACCATTGATATCAATTTTGCATGTGAAGTGACAGCAGGTTAGGTGCGACATATAAGGTCGGGTTCACGTGAGCGTGTCCATAGGGACCCCTCCTCCCAGGATCTGCTGTAGTGTTATGACAGTTCAACTGGGAGGGCCACGCGGTGTAACATACATCATAGTATTATTATTATTATTATACTTTATTTATATAGCACCATCATATTCCGCAGCGCTGAACAATGGGCACAATATAGACAGGGTTACAATACACTGAGACTGACCACCATTTGATAAACCAGTACAAGGGGAAGCGAGGGCCTTATTCCCGTGGGAACTCACAATCTAGAAAGGTTGGGGTAGAAACAGGAGGAGAGGACTGCAAGGTGAGAGTGATGGACTACAAGGTGAGAGTGATGGACTGGTTGGGGCAGTGGGGTGTATCAGTGAGTCAGGTGGTAGGCTTCCCTAAATAGGAATGTCTTAAGAGAGCGTTTGCAGGAACTGAAACTAGGGGAATGTCTGACCGTATGAGGTAGAGCGTTCCAGAGGATGGGGGATGCGCGTGAGTAATCCTTCAGTCTGTCATGGGAAGAGGTGATGCGGGGAGAAGCTAGAGTAGGTCACTGTTTGATCTTACAGAGCGGATTGGGGTGTATTTGGTGATTAGTGAGGACAGGTAGTGGGGAGCGGAGATAGTGGGAGCTTTGTAGGTCAGGGTAAGGATTTTGAGTATACAGTTGTGTTCAAAATTATTCAACCCCCACTGAAATTGAGTGTTTTGGCCAGTTTGACATTGATTTTGATCATTCAGTCATCTTGCTTACAATTAAATCAAAGAGGCACGTGTAGGTCAGACAAATATAACATAACATTTATAATGAAATAACCACAAATGTCTTTTCTGTGCTCACATCATTATCAGTTTTATTCAACCCCCAAGTGACATTCAATCTTAGTACTTAGTACAACATCCTTTTACAGTTATAACAGCTTTTAAACGTGAAGCATAGCTTGACACAAGTGTCTTGCAGCGATCTACGGGTATCTTCGCCCATTCGTCATGGGCAAAAGCCTCCAGTTCAGTCACATTCTTAGGCTTGCGCACTGCAACTGCTTTCTTTAAGTCCCACCAGAGGTTCTCAATCGGATTTAAGGCAGGTGACTGCGATGGCCACTCCAAAATGTTCCAGCCTTTAATCTGCAACCATGCCCTAGTGGACTTGGAGGTATGCTTGGGATCATTGTCCTGTTGAAAGGTCCAACGTCTCCCAAGCCTCAGGTTTGTGACGGATTGCATCACATTGTCATCCAATATCTCCTGGTACTGAAGAGAATTCATGGTACCTTGCACACGCTGAAGCTTCCCTGTACCTGCAGAAGCAAAACAGCCCCAAAGCATTATTGACCCCCCGCCATGCTTCACAGTAGGCAAGGTGTTCTTTTCTTCATAGGCCTTGTTCTTCCTCCTCCAAACATAGCGTTGATCCATGGGCCCAAACAGTTCTAATTTTGTTTCATCAGTCCACAGAACACTATCCCAAAACTTCTGTGGTTTGTCCACATGACTTTTGGCATACTGCAGTCGACTCTTCTTATTCTTTGGAGACAGCAAGGGGGTGCGCCTGGGAGTTCTGGCATGGAGGCCTTCATTACGCAGTGTGCGCCGTATTGTCTGAGCTGAAACTTCAGTACCCACATCTGATAAATCTTTTCTCAGTTCATCAGCAGTCACACGGGGACTTTTCTCCACTCTACACTTCAGGTAGCGCACAGCAGTCGAAGTCAGCATCTTCTTTCTGCCACGACCAGGTAGCGTTTCAACAGTGCCCTTTGCCTTGAATTTGCGAATGATGCTTTCTATGGTCTCTCTTTAACATCTTTGCAATCTTCTTATAGCCATTGCCCTTCCTGTGAAGAGTAATCACCTCTTCTCTTGTCTTCCTGGACCATTCTCTTGACTTCACCATGTTTGTAACCACACCAGTAAATGTCTAGAAGGAGTTGAGTATCACAGTCATTTTAAAGCTGCCTATTTGGTGCTTATTATGCTTTATTGCTGCTCCGTGACACCCACAGGTGTTTTCAATACCTGATTGAAAACACTTGAATGAACCTCTGTTCTTCAGAGTGGTAGTCTTTAAGGGGTTGAATAATGTGTCAATGAAGAATTCACAAAAGAAACATTTACTACTGTATTACAAAACCAATTGATGTCATTTTAGTTGCATATGGTTCTTTAAAAAGTCCTTGTAGGATTTCATTCTGAATACAATTACAAATGTACACTAAATTCCCTAAAACCCTTTACAGCATTGGGGGTTGAATAATTTTGAACACAACTGTAATTCTGCAGTGGATGGGGAGCCAGTGAAGAGACTCGCAGACAGAGACAGAGCATCGAGTGAGGTGGATGAGCCTGGCGGAGGAGTTCAGAATGGATTGTAGGGGGTTGAGGCGGGAGAGAGGGAGGCTAACTAGAAGATTATTACAGTAGTCGAGTCGGGAGATTACAAGAGCGTGGATGAGTTGCTTTGTGGTGTTAGTGGTAAGAAATGGACGAATTCTGGAGATATTACACAACTGGTAGCGGCCGGAGGAGGAAAGAGACTGGATGTGGGGGATGAATGGAAGAGCAGAGTCAAGTGTAACTCCGAGACAACGAACCTGGCTTGATGGGGAGAAAGTGATACCATCAACCATGATGGAGAAGTCAGGAGGTGCGGAGGCATTAGAAGGAGGAATTAGTAGAAGCTCAGTTTTGGACATGTTAATTTTTAGTTGGTGAGAGGCCATCCAGGAGGAGATGCCAGATAAACAGTCGCTGACTTTGGAAAGGACAGAAGGAGAGAGATCAGGGGTAGAGGTGGTAATTAAAGCCAAAGCTGTTAATGATTTTGATCAGGGAGGAAGTGTAGATAGAGAAGATCAGAGGACCAAGGACAGAGCCTTGAGGTACACCAACTGATAAAGGCATTGAGGAGGAGGAGTTACCAGCATATGCTACAGAGAAAAACCTGTTAGACAGATAAGAGTGAATCCAAGAGAGGGCAGTATCACAGAGACCGAGCAAGCTGAGAGTCTGTAGAAGGAAGGGGTGATCGACAGTGTCAAAAGCAGCCAAGAGGTCAAGCAGGAGGAGAATTGAATAGTGGCCGTGTTTTTTAGCAGTTAGGAGGTAGCTGGTGACTTTGGTGAGGGCAGTTTCAGTTGAGTGTAGGGGACGGAAGCCTGATTGCAGGGGGTCAAGTAGGGAATTAGAGGACAGGAAGAGGGAGAGGCGGTTGAAAACTAGTTTTTCCAGGAGCTTAGAGGTAAACGGAAGCAGGGATAAAGGACGGTAGTTGGATGGAGAGTTGGGATCAAGGGAGGGTTTCTTTAGTAAAGGGGTAACCTGTGCATGTTTGAAGGCAGATGGGAAGGAGCCGGTAGAGAGAGATAGGTTGAATATGTGTGTGAGAGCAGGGGTGAGGGAGGAGGAGAGTGGAGATATCAGATGTGAGGGAATGGGTTAGAGCAGGCACATAGTGAGATGTGAGAAGGACAGTACGGAGTTGACTTACTCCTCCATGGCTGGGGGGAAGCGGCCAAGGGTAGAAGAGGGGGTCACTGGGAGGGGAAGTGGTGGATTAATGGTTTGTGACTTTGTGTGGGGATGTTGCTTCTGAAAGTCAGAGTTTTATTTAGGAAGTAATCTGCCAAATCCTGAGCGCTAAAGGCAGATGAGGGGGAGCTGCGGGTGGGTAGAGGAGGGTTCAGGGTTGGAGGACAGAGAAGATATGAGAGATGAGAAGAAGGCTTGTTTGGCCCTGTGAAGGGCAGAGTTGTAAGTAGTGATGGGCCGAACACCCCCGTGTTCGGTTCACATTCGAACACGAACATTTGAAAAAGTTCTAATTCGAACACGAACACAATTCAAACTCAATGCAAGTCAATGGGACTCGAACGTTCGATTTTTAGAGTGCCCTCCAAGAGGGCAAATATGCAAGATATTTGCCATAAAAGGTGTATGGGGGTCCGGGTAGTGCCCTGGGGGACATGAAACAAGGACACAAAGTTAAAAAAAACACGTTTTTAAAGGAACAGTGATTTTTCCATGACATAAAGGTTGAGAATATAAATGGAAAATTCCTTCAAATATCGTGCCTAGGAGGTCCCCATAACCTGCCCGTGAAGTGGCGGATTTTTAGGATGTATAGAAACATTTAAAAAGAAAAAAATGACATTTCAAATGACGGTAAATGGTTTCCTTTAATCTATTCATAAACAACTGCTTGGGGCGGCAGCCTGTATGAAAAGAGGAGACGTTTTAGGACACGCAGAACAAGTTTAGTGATTTTTTGGCTAAATTATGGTGAAACTTATGCAGGCTTTGGATGAAAGTAACAACAGGTGCATTAAAAGTGCGTGAGCATTAATATTTGCTGCGGCGTTCACCGCATATTTGTAACGATTCCCCAGGACAGACCTGGTAGGATCCCTGGTAACAGACCTCTAACCCTCCGATCCTTAGGATGGTCGGGACTCGGGACCACTAAACCTAACCTCTAGCAGCCACACAGGCCAGGGAGACAGCACCAACAATATACACCACAGACTGAGATCAATATATGTTTGTACTGCGCTATAGTATATGGCAGGATGGAAGCGCACCAGCAGTAACAAGCAGCGGAATATACCAGACAGGGCCACAGAGCGATAGTAGTTGTTATAACAAAACCGGGTCAGCAACGTTTAGGCACTTGTACTGCGCTACTGTATATAGGTGAGAATCGGCACACACCAGTAGCAACAGGAGGCAAACAGAACAGGCAGGGAGTACACAGAGAGAATAGTCAAATCGCAGGCAAAGCCGGCAACAGATCGGGTCCTCAGAACAAGCAGGGTAAGTAACAAGTAAAACTTCTGAGAAGATACACTATTAGTGTAGCGAGGAAGCCGGCTGCGCATTTTGCATCGCTCCCTCTACACTAATAGCGTATCTTCTCAGAAGCTTCACACAGCACGCCGGTGTGCTGAAACCCTCATCATCAAAAAGCTACGACGGACGTTTGGCGGGCCTACAAAGGGCAATCCTCCATAGGAGGCTCGCGCTTTGTGGGGCTGTTCGCACTAACATGGACTCAGCGAGGTCTGAGCGGAAAGAACGCTTATTCTTACAGACGTTCACTCCACGCTCGTTTGACCGCGGCCTAAATGTTTAATTGGGGAGCAGAAATCTTGGGGAGCTCTTACACTTATTTTTTTAGAACTAGAACCCTGTAGGAAACAGAGTCTTATATTTGCTACGGTTGCTCATCACATTCAAGTACCTTATATGCGTAGTGACAGTTCTCAATAATCAATACCTTATTTATTGGTAGAAGAAAACACATTATGAGATAAGAAACCAGACTGCTGAGAAAGGGTCCTACTTATTACCATACATTAGAACTCATGGGGTCAGCCATTTTCTGTCTTCTACATAGTTGTAGATGGCAACACATAATATAAAATCACATAACACATAACAAATCAAAACTTGCACATAAGGACAACTGCCTTTAGCACGGGATGTTCCCTACAGCAATAAACAGTACCTACATACCTTGGTATGTTTAGAATGTGTAACTATACTTTGCTGCTTTTTTTTCCCGTCTGGTGTATTTGGTGTCGGCCATGTTGATAGAAATTGCCATTAACACCAGCTTTTAGGAGTTGCTAAAATTATGTGCGCAAAGGCTGTGCGTTACAAACTGCGCATAGAGTGCAATACCTTCCGCGTACCAGCGCACAAATGCATTTGCACTCACAATGTTAAGTATAGGACGCGCAAAGTACAGTAAGCTTGCGCAGTGTTCGCACAGGTTCACCCGCGGTAGACGTATACGCGCGTTTGCCGCGCTGACAATGTAATACCACGTTCAGCGCAAAGGGTTTTGCCCCTCGCATTAATGCGTTTTTGCGAAGGCGCTAACGTTTGCACGAAGAATGTAATAGGGCCCTATATCAGTACACATTTTTCCCCATATATACATCATACTGCCATATCTATAATCTGCAGTTTTGACATCCTGGCTTCTTATTAAATAAGTAATTGTATTTCTATGTAAAGATTAATAGCACTGTTATTAATATAGATTTTTGGATTAGGTATGTTAATGTTACCCTGTCCTGAATCTATAGGAATTATTTGCCAAGCACCAGTAAACCACGGCTATCTACAAAAGCAAAACCCAACAACGGCAGGTGAAGCTGCTTGAAACAAAGGTGAACAGAAAAACCATTACTGCCATTACCGTAAAAGAGGCCAACTGTGACTATTCTCCATTTACCACTGCTCCACCATGGTTTGCATGGTGAACTACAGTGGACCTTCCCTAAACAGGGAATTCTCACTACTGCCACCATAGTTGATCTGCAGTAGACATGTGCGCGGCAAAAAAAATTTTTTTTGGCTTCGGATCATTTCGTTTTGAGTCAGATCATTTTGTTCCTTTTTTTAATGTTTTGTTCATTATGTTACCTTGATTCGGTATTTCACATTCATTCGTTGGTTTGGACGATCGTTAATTCGTATTTCGGGTTGATTCGTTATTTCGCTTTTATTGGTATTACGTTTTTCAGATCAATTTGTAATTCGTTTTTATTATAGTTATTTATTTGTATTTCATTTTTATTTTGTATTTCGTTTTTATTAGCTATTTTGGAATGTGAAGCGGATGAATCAGTTTGTTGTATTTTGTTTCATTCCGTTTCATTTTGTTTCGGACAGATTCGATTTGTTTTTCGGAAGTGCTTCCCAAATACAAATTGAGTAAATTTCGTCCCCGTTTTGATTCGGAACCAATCTGCATTGGTTTTCTGAAGTTAATCCACTATTGTTTGACTAAAAACAGCGGTGGTTACTTAGAAGTTATAAAAAATAGACTCTCTTCTTGAGAACATTTCTTCCTACCATTCTTGTTTTCCTCAAGTGGTCATAGAAACAAGCTCATGTTAATGATAATGCTCAACTATATGCTCCAAATAAAGCTAAATGGAGAAGTATGTAGCTGGAATCATTTGATTCATCATGGATAACAATGGAACAATTGCAGTGGAAAACACATTTTTTGCGTTTTAGTTCCAGTAAAACAAAGCTTAAGAAAGTACATTATGCCTGAGTAATTGTAGTGGACCAGAGAGGCGAGTAACATAAGGAACTAAACTATCCCCATTTAATGGGGTCATTTCCGCAGAACTTGTTAGTGGAATTTTAGGCATTAAGAAAGAAGAAATATTGATTGTTATTAAATAATGTAAATATGTAAAGATTAGTCTGATTGCTAATCCAGGTACATGTCAGACTCGGACAACCCGCTGACGTCTGAGTCATTATTTTGTCCAGCTCTCTCTCGCAGCCTCTCCTCTCTTACATTTTATGAAAACGATTTCCAATGTATATATTCACATAATGAGCTTCGACACAAGGGATATATGTTTTAATATTTCATCTTTTCAAGTTGATACAACTTTACCCATTTAAAATAGTTTGCCAAACTTTAATAGTCATACTATAATTATGTAAATATATTTTAAATTGACCCACTTCTCATGCAATTCCAAATTATATTTCCTTATATTTATATTTCAGCTGCTTTCTAACAATCTTTCAATTCTGCCAGAACCCATCCATCCCCCAGCATCTCAGGAAACATACAGAAACGTCCATTTGGTCAAACCCAGTACGACTTTCCAATATTTTCCAACCTCTAGTTACCTCTCTCTGATTTGACCCTAACACACGGTTCCTCCTTGCTCATTTCACTGCAGTCTTTTGTGTTGTGTTTCGCTCTACACACATAATGAATGTATGAAGGATGTGGATGTTGATTTTATCATACTCTATATATACAGGATGTGGGATAAAGAACATATTCAAGCTGGTCAACTTGTACTGTCGTGTATGATAGCTCAACTTATTTATTTCACACACTGGACTTGATTTAATTCTATCAGTGACTTTTTTTTAAGAAAATAAATTATCGGCTGTTAGTGACAATTTTTTTTTAAGTACCAGCTGATTCACTTGAAAAAGTTAATCTTGATCCAATATTCAAAAAATGCCCCTTGTCCAATAAAAGGCTGGTCAGAGAAAACTTACACCCCTTTCCTTCTTGAATTTACTCCAGTCCACCTTTTCTCTCTCTATGCTCCCACTCCTAGTCTACCTCCATCCCTATGCTTCTCTTGGCTGGCTGTATACTGATGGTCCACCTGTGCAGCCAGCTATAACTACTGGTCACTCCTTTTCTCTTTACTCTCTCATTTTGTTTCCCTTCCTGCTATATCTGAGGTCCTGTGAGCTTCCTCTCCTTTGTTGCTGTTCTGATCATTTATTCCTCCTAATCCAGTCTAATCCAAAATTCTTGTCTCGTATTTTCATTCTAGTTCAGTCTTGTACTTGTGTTTTCCTTTAGTTCTGTTTATATTCAGTATTCTCTGTCTGTTATTGTTTACTTCTGTTCCTATTCTGCTGTGCATTTAAGATATTGCCCGTGCCTAACAGAGTTCCAGAGCACCGCACCTGTGTTAACCACCTTTAGGCTGGGTTCACACCTGCGCGTTTTTTGACGACCGTAATATGCGTGTTTTTTAATCATGGAATTTCCGTGTCTCCGCGTTTTACAGCGCGCAGGAACGCGCTGTAAAACGCGGAGGTGTGAACCCAGTCTTATCCTAAACCTTCATTCATAGAGGACCTGGCTCCTGTACAAGTGGATTCTGTCTAACACATGGCTATTAGAAAAATCTGCTGTTTAAAAAACGATTTCAGCCAAATTCCCTCATTTTCCTGCCTGAAAACCCATTTATCACCTTTCAGTAATTTTTCAGATAAACTACTGATAAATTCAAATTAAATCACTAAAGCCGATGTTTCCATTGAATAGTCTAGCCGTGGGGGCTGATATTCCATCTGAAATTTGATCGGGAGACCAAAAGCCACTAAACCAGCATTTGGATCTAACGAACTGAAAAATGGCTTAGAAAGGTTTAATTAAATTGAGCCCGAATAGTCAAATGCATTACTTTAATTGCTTCTTCTTACTACCAATTTATCTTGATTTTTGTTGGCCATGATATCTAACCAGTCATTTAAATTTAACTCTATGCAAACTTATATCTGTGTCAATTAAATTTCTCTTTCTGTTTTATCGTTTTAGGACAATAATTACCAAAATTCCAATGCTACCTTTAAATGTATTTAAATATATATCGACAGAAGGGATTCACTGGAAAATTCCTTGCCTTTACCACCACCCTAGCAATTGGGATTAAAGTTTCCTACAATGTTATGGAACAAGAATATCATCTGTTAGCCAAATAATGAGTGCAATCAACATTACTGGGAAATATGTCACAGAAATTGGATACTCATTATATGCAATTGTATACAATTTCCACGGTCTGTGTAATCTTAAAGTTTTCCTTTCAAAAGACTAAATCCTAAAGCTCTGGGAGGTATATTAAAAGAAAAAATTAATTAATCCAACAGAGATCTGCATTTGCCATTTCATTATAATCTGTTGGTGGGATTTCTGGAAGCTAGAAGAATTATGCACAATTCCTTACATAATGGCATTATTGCTTGCCTGATGATACAGTGACATCACGCCAATTTGAGTAATTTCTCACTAAATGACTTTACAGAGCTCAAATAGACCTTAAAAATCAAGTGAGGTTTTTTTTTGTCTTACAAGAAATTTAGTCGATGGTCTTTTTCTACTTTTGTGAATAGAACCATGGAAACGGGGAAATAGTTGAATAAACGAAGCAGGCACCCATTAAGTGCATTTTTATGTAATTTAAATTGTTGATGTGTCTACTCAGATCATGAATCCACTTTTTGTTATACTTGTTTATCATACCTTGGGCAGCCAAGCTTTTAGATCTACCAATTTCAGCCACTACATCGAATTATTGCAAAGCCATAACACATTCCAGAATTCTGCCCATAAGACAACGAATGGGAAAGTATTACATTCTAAGATATTTACACTGGGGACATTTTTAAAGATATTGTTAGTTTGTGATTTGCTCTGATGCTTGGTAGATACAGAGAGGAAAATATTTAACCCTATTAAACTAGACATACAGATGATTAGAGTCAATGATTATGCTGTGTGAATTGTGTTAATACAATTTTACTATTATTTATTTATCAGTATTCTATAAATACAGGATAATCCACCAACCACTTCTGATGATCATGTTTTTTGTTTATTTGTTTATTTATTTATTTGAAAAGTATTTTACCAGGAAGGATACATTGAGATTTCTCTCGTTTTCAAGTATGTCCTGGGTTCAAGAACATTGACATTTTACAGTCGTTACAGAAATACAAAGTAATGAATGCAAGATATTAAAAACAAAACACAAATATACAGATTAACACAGAAAATAAATCTTTGAATAAAATGCTTGGCTCCTAATATTAGAGAACCACTATGAGGGTTATTCAGAGAGAGGTGAAAACCAGGAGAAATGCCAGGAGAATGAACAATCTAGACCAAATAGCCGATTTGGGAAGTGAGATAAATGGGAGAATTTTTCTGGTTTGGCTATTTTGACCTAGAATTTTCACTTCTCCAGTCATTCTCCTGGTTTTCACTTCTCTCTGAATAACCCTGTAAATGATATTGGTTGTACCAACGTGGGCTATCACTGGTATTGTCTACTGGAGACCATAGGACTTCATGGAGAGTTGTGTCAGCCCACAGGCGAGTTCATGTAAGCAGGGTCACACAGTCACACTAGTGATGTGCCGAACACCACCATGTTCGGTTCGCATTTGAACTCGAACACCCGAAAAAGTTTTACCGCGAACTCTAACACTATTCCAACACAATGCAAGTCAATGGGGCTCAAACGTTCGAAAATTAAGGTCCCCTCCAAGGGGGCCCATAAAAGGTGTATGGGGGTCCGGGTACTGCCCTGGGGGACAGGAGACAATGACATTTTTAAAAAAAAAACTTTCTAACCCTTTCACTGCTGAGTGCTGAGACTTTTTCCGCTGTGCACTGAGCTCATTTTTACCGCTTTTGCTCATGTTTAAATGCAATTTGAAGCCACGGGAAATTTTTGACCAACAAGGAGTGGGAAATGTTTGACCAACAAGGAGTGGGAAATGTTTGACCAACAAAGAGTGGGAAACGTTTGACCAACAAGGAGTGGGAAACGTTTGACCAACAAGGAGTGGGAAATGTTTATGAATCCCATAGGCTTCAATGTTAAAAATATTCCTGTTTTAATTCAATATCTAATAAACCGTTTATATTCTGCAGTAAAAAGTCTCTTTATTTTTAGATTTTTTTAGGATCTTTTAAGCATTTTTTGGAATTTTTTTGAAAACTTTTTTTTTTTCCCTCGAACTTTCCGCAAACATCCCGAAAAATTCGAAGTTTGCGAACTTTCGAACAGCCGATGTTAGAATCGAACTTTGAACCGGCAGTCCATCCCTATCACACACAAGGCTAAATTAAGATAGGGGCTGATGGATCTGCAGCCCCAGGCCCATAGCACAAAATAAGCCCAGTGAAAAAATGAATCATGTCAGCAACAAGGGAGGAAGAACAATGATTTGTGAGAAAAGAGGAGTATAGGGACATAGGGATGTCTGAAGAATGATGTATCGGAACAATGGGATGTGAGAAGATTGGGGCAGAGGAAAATAGAAAGGTGCAGAGACTGGTGCAGAGATAAATCCAAATCTTCAGCTTCAGGCCCACAAAGTCTTTAATCCACCACTGGCCACACAGGGTCATTTGAAGGACACTGGACAGTACTTGTTTGCAGTGTCCTACTGAGGCAGAGGAGGTGACAGTTAGGCTGGGTTCACACCTGCAGGTTTCTTTACGCGCGCAATACGCGCGTTTTTAACGTGCGTATCGCGCAAACGTAAAAAACGCACGAACGTGCATTGCAGCACGTTCACGGCCATAGACTGCAGAGTGAACACGCTGCAAATACGCCCCAAAGAAGCTCCCGTACTTCTTTGGGTGTAGGACGATTTACAGCGTGTTCCTGCGTGCTGTAAAACGCCCAGGTGTGAATAGGTCCCATAGGAAATCATGGGATTTCCGTGTCTCGGCGTTTTACAGCGTGCAGGTACGCGCTGTAAAACGCTGAGGTGTGAACGGGGCCTAACAGTTACAAATATTTATAAAGCACCAACAAGTTCCTTCGCGCTGTACAATAGGAGAGACAAAATAACAAATATACATACACATTACACACATAACAGTAGGAGAGAGGACCCTGCTTTGCACCATGGGACTAGAGTTGAGTATAGATGTTATGTTTTTTTTGTGAGAGTATTTTTTTTCTTAAATTCCAGCCGTTATAAGAAAGGCTGTTATTTTTGACTGCTCTCATTAATGCTCAAGTAGAAAAGGGCCCTGTATTCTCTAGTATTTAGGCATGCAGACAGCAGAGTAACCTCCTACTTACTTAGCAGTAGCACATGTCTGCATAGCACGACTTGGATTATATAGGACATATTTACTAAATAGGCAGCTGTGAGGAGTTGACAATCAAGCTGTCAAAATACTTTAGAAGACAAGCTTTAAAAACAAAAATACAACAGCTTATGGCAAAGATAATGCTCTGCTTGATGAAGATAAATACAAAAGGAGAATGACAAGTCATTTTGGTTTTAGGAGCTTTAGAATGTCTCGTCTGCAATCTGTCATTACAAACTCTAAATATGGAAATTACTATTTTTATCTGCAGGATACCCTAATCTCTTAATCATTAGGAAACACACTCATCCTGCAAACGTATAGGAACTTCTCATTTTTATTCAGAGACTTGAGGGGATACGAAGGTCTAGTTTTTAAAAAAAAATGACATTTAAACATTTTTATACCAATAGACAAACTAGAATAAATCAATAAAAGTATTAAAAATATGCATAAAATGTATATTTTCTTGCTTTAAACTCTGTCATTTCATCTTCTCTGGCCACGCCCCTCAGCTAGGGGCGTTTCTTCAGCTCCCCCTTCCTGAAAATTCCCTGCCTCCTCCCCGCCCACTACTCCACCCATTAGCGCTTCACATGAACTAGCACAAGCTGTGCACGTGAAAACCTATGCACGCTCACGACCTCAGACTGGGGAAACTGAGGAACTGAATATTAGCATCTCTGCAACTGTGACAGCAAAACACACTCACGCTTGCTCGCACACTCACCTGCTGGACGCTCACACCCTCACCTGCTGACTCACACACTCACACTCTCTCACAAACGCACACTCACTCATTGTCGCTCTTTCATGGTTTACATACTCACGTCTCACTCAAACTCCCTCACACAGTCACTCACTTTCACACTCTTTCTTGTGCTGTCTCTTGTGTGCGTGCCTTTTCTTACGCTTTCTCTGCTTTATCTTGCTGTCTGTCTTTATTTTTTCTTGCTGTGTCTCAGTGCTTTTCTTTGATGTCCCTTTCTCTGCTGTGTCTTTTTCTCCCTGTGTGTATTGATTTCTGTCCTTCCCTGTTTCTGCAGTAGCTGGGGTGAAAGGTTACCGATTGGAATGGCACTCAGCCTCGCCCTCCCCTCGCTGCAGACTGGCAGGCTGAAAACCTGCCCCACCTAATCAGGGGGCCCAGCAGTCACGATGACGGCACCAACGTGCGTGATAACATCTTTACCAGGCACCCCCTTTTGCCTGGAGTGAAAAATAGGAAAGGGGAGGGGGCTCCTTTGGCCCTCTCCCTCCCAAACCGCTACACGTAGAAAAAAAAGAAAAGTACCGCTGGAAAGGGGAGAGTCTCCCCTTTTCAGTGGAACCTGTCTTTAATGCCTCTGTTGCCGAATCGCGATTCAAACCCGGAAGTGGCTGACTTCTTGGATGTCAGCCAAGCCTCTGGGTCCCCCCCACACATTGACGTCATTACCATATGTGCGATGACGACAGGTGGGCCAGTTAACCCCCTAGCTGCCAAGTGGAGATAGGGGGATTCAAATGATCTCCCTATCTCCTTATCCGTGGCAGGTAGAAGGTCATGTTTGATATCATTGAAATAGGACTTAAGCTGGCTTTTAAACATGAGCATAAAACGGTCAAAATGAGCTCAGCGCACAGAGGTGAATTGGTTCAGCAGTGAAGGGGTTAAAAAGCAAAAACCATTTAAAAATTGGCTATTTCTAATCTCAGGACAAAATTTCGAAACTTTTTAGCCAGGGTCTTTTTTGACGGTTGTAGAATTTGGGGATTAAATTTTGAAAAAGCGTGTTTTTTCCATTTTTTTTATAGTAGATTATACGATATAGAAACATAGAAAAATGTCGACAGATAAGAACCTTTCGGCCCATCTAGTCTGCCCAGTTACATGGATACTTTACCTGTTATTTATCTTTTGTTTAGGATAGCCTTATGCCTATCCCATGCCTGCTTAAATTCAATTACTGTTTGATATGATGGAAATAATGGTATCTTTAGAAAACCCATTTAATGGCAGGAAAAAAGTATATAATATGTGTGGGTTGCATGATCGAGTAAGAGGAAAATTTGACCTAAACAGAAACAGCACAGAAATGTAAACAGTGGCGGGCACTTTCAGACAGACTTTCGTAGAACTGGACGGTCACTAAGAGGTTAAGTGGAGTGCACTGTATCACTGTATCTTGTATGATTATATATATATGTATATATATATAAAATACTGAATGAATTAAAATTTTAAATGATATAAATCTGCTTTAAAAATGCATGTTTTATCATATATCTTTATGTGGTAGAGCCTGGTAGCTAAGTGTACCCCATTAACCCCTTCACTACCAAGTGGTTTGTCATAAAATCACTACCAGGAACAAGCAGAATTGTGAAAAATACGGTAGCTTTACAATAGTCATACAGGCGCATTTTCAAACAGTATGTACTACTAGTATAGCTTGTTTTATCTTGGAAGAAAAAAACAGAACTCCAAGCTGGTCAAACAGTTTGTGCACCTCGGCTGCTATGCCTAAGGTAATAAAACTTTTGGGCACACATTCTGGAGCCCATTTGCAAACGAATATTGTTTTCAATAAACAAAATTCCTTTGCATTGTTCCAGAATAAGACCACAACAAGTGCACTTAATTTCGGGGCACCAGCAAGTGCTTTTTAAAGATCGAGTATACTCAATCTTGGTAATGAAAGGGTTAAAGTCGTGAAGTAGTATAAAGACTAACTAATGTTAAAAATATTCCCTTCATTTCAAAATCTATTCACTGCTTTTATTTTAGACACTCTATTGAATGTATTATACCTAGAAATGCATAAACCAAAAGAAAAACGTTTGGCAAAATACATACCTTAGTGTTGGTTTTTGAGTAAAAAAACTGCTTATAAAATTCGATGCAGATGTGTAGAAATTAACTTTTCAGAGATTGTGACAAAACATTCATTAACCCTTTCGCTGCTGAGGCTTTTCCCGCCCCTATGCTGAGGTCATTTTTACCTGTTTTGCGCATCATGTTTAAACGTGTTTTGAAGGCTTATTTTAGTATATGACCCAGACATATTATATATCGTTCTTTCCGTCAGACTCGGTAGATTCATAATATGTCATTATTATATGTATACGTTATGTCATGTCTGTATATTATAACAAAAAATGCAATAAAATATGTATTTTCAATAATTTACAATGTGTAAAGTGTTTTTTTCCACATTTTAACATGCGAGCAATTGCGGTTATATTTTGTATGGGGTGCGCTTGTTAAAAAAATTAGAGATGGGGTCTCATTACATTTTTTTTTGGGGAAAATGACACTATTTTTAACAAACGCACCGCATACAAAAATCGTTAGTGCAGCATCATTGTTCACATTATAATTGAAATGGGAACAATATTGCTGCATTAACAAACCAAAAAAAAAAAAAAAAAAGTGTTTAATTTTTTTTTTAATTTTTTTTTTTAATTTTTTTTTTAATTTTTTTTTTAATTTTTTTTTTAAATTTGTTTTATTTTTAGTTTTCATTTTTTTTTTTTTTACAACATTTTTCACTGTAGTGTTTGGTATCCTTGGAACGGCCATGCTCTGGCCGATCCAACCATACCAAAATTTAACCCCTAGCTGCCACGGATCGGGAGATAGGGAGTTCATTGGAACTCCCTATCTCCACAGTTGGTGGCAGTTAGGGGTTAACGCTAGGACTGGCGTCATCGTGCTACGCACGATGACGCCAGTCCTCTGGGGAGTTCCCGGAGGCTTGGCCGACATCCAAGATGTCGGCCAGCTCCGGGAAAGGATCGCGAACCGGCGCTTTTCAGCGCCGATTCGCGATCCAGCTCCCCAGGGGTTAATGCCAGGCATCATTTGGAAGGGCAGGCTGTGCCCTTCCAAATGATGCCTGGGTTAACCCCCTGTGCGCCGCCGATCGGGAGGGGGAGAGGTCCGAAGGACCTCCCCCCCTCCCTTTCAGGCGCCTCCTCCGCACATGCGGGGGGGGGGCGCCTGAATTAGGTGTCATCGCGCCCCCGCGATGACACCTAATTCTGGCGGCTGCTGGTCCGGATGCCGGGCTGACATCCAGGATGTCAGCCCGCACCGGAGGGGCCAGCGATCGGCCGGAACCCGGCCGAACGCTGACCCCAATGTGAGGACGCGCTCAGCGCGTCCTCAGCACACCAGCGTGACTGCTGAGGACGCGCTGAGCGCGTCCTCAGCAGCGAAGTGGTTAACGTCTCATCTCTGTATGATTGTACAACTTGCTAAACAAAGCGCAAAGCATTGAGCATTCATATCTTTGTAAAGTACACTCTTGGATATTTATGTGATTATAGAATTACAAGGCGAACCAGAAACTACGAATGTGCGTTTTGGAATTTCCACAAAATTTCCCGATTAGTGCATTCGGATTCGGCCGATTTTCCGAAAATTTTCGGATCCGAAAACGACAGATCCAAACAAATTTCCGAGCCAAAACGAAAACTTTCGAATGGACTAGAATGTGTAAAATTGAAATTAATTTTCGTTCCATTCGTGATTTCGACTCCATTCCTGATTTCGGTTCCATTTCAGTAATTTCGGACATTGTATTTTTTGGTTATATCGCTGATTCTGTAATTTTGTATCATTCCCATCTCAATGTATCTTCTTGTAAAACATGAGAAATCTCAATGTATCCTTCTTGTAAAACATGAGAAATCTCCAGCGCTGCGGAATATGCTGGCGCTTTATAAATAAAGAATAATAATAAAAATAATAATAATCTCAATGTATCCTTCTTGTAAAACATGAGAAATCTCAATGTATCCTTCTTGTAAAACATGAGAAATCTCCAGCGCTGCGGAATATGCTGGCGCTTTATAAATAAAGAATAATAATAATAATAATAATCTCAATGTATCCTTCTTGTAAAACATGAGAAATCTCAATGTATCCTTCTTGTAAAACATGAGAAATCTCAATGGCAGAATTATCGTATCGGCAGAATTATTGTATCGACAGAATTATCGTATCGACAGAAATATCGGATCCGAAAAACCATTAGTTTACGTCAAAACGAATAGACACTTTGAAACGAGGAGAACAGATGTTCCGATAAACACGAAAATTTCCGAAATCACGAAACAGAAAGTCGATACGAAAAACGAACCGAAACGAACCGAACCGAAACGGAAATCGGCCGAAACGAGCCGAAACGAAAATTTACAGAATCCGAGCGAACCGAACCGAAAAAAAAATCAAAAAAAAAAATCGGTGCACAAGTCTACCAGAAACCATTTGTTTTAACAAACTAGCAGAAAGATTGAGCTATTTACACAAGAGTTTCTTACATCACTCATAACCGTTACATGATGACCTTCTGCAAACTAGCAGATTACATTTTCTTAACTTTCAGTAAATGTTTAATTTTTCTTTTAGTTTTTCCTGGAAGATTCTACTGTATGAGGGGGATATTGAAGGGGAGCTCTACTAAATATTTATCCTTTTTTATCACCTTAAACAGCTGGGCAGATGCAGCTGATTACACTGATCTGCAATTTTTCAACCTTTTTCTGTTGTTTTCAAATGAATAGTTGTATCTGAATGGATTTTTTGCGCAGATTCCAAAAATGACCTTCCAAATTCCGTATCACGTCAGGTTTTTTCACAAATGATGGAAATGTGAAAATTTAAAAAAACCTTATTTTTAACGACATTGCTATATGGCAACGTTTGTAACGTGTGAAAATATTCTCTTCTCTGGAGGGGTTGGAATGATTGTTTAAGGAATAGATAAACATAAATACATATTCAAAATCAAACATACCTAACATTCGCCACTGGGCTCCCCTTCAAACTTCCTCTTTTTGGATTGTCTTCTCTGTGCGTCTCTGTTCAACATCCAACAATAGTCGGCCATCATATGTACAGTCCACTTTCCTTGGTATCTCTTTTCCATCACTTTAATATCCTGATGGAAGCGCTCGCCATGTTCTTCCAAAAATCACCAAGATTGTTAGGAAAGTAATTTAGATGAGCATGAAGAAAGTGAACGTTGACGCTCATGTTGCGACCAAGCAGTTCATAGGATTCCAGCATATCCTCGACTTAGGCTAAGGTCAGACTAACGCAGTATTAACGTGCGTTTAGCCGCACTAAATCACGGCCGCGCTAGCAGCAAATTACGTCCAATGCCGGGCAGCATACGAAGAACGTCCGCACAAAAGTGGCAAACGAACGCATTTTTTCGAGAACGTCAAACCGCTAGTACTGATGTACAGAGTGCGCTGCGTCCGCTAGCGGCGTGTGTGCGTGATTAGGAGACGTCAGACGCTGCTAATGTCCGGCCAACATCACGTCCAGACGCAAAAAGTGTTTTATTGATAACCGTACAAAATCATGGCCGAAAATGCGCATCGTATGACCGCTATCGCATATTCCGTGAAAAAATGCGTCCATTCGTTCGAATGCACTTTTTCACGGACAAAGCGAAAAATGCAGTAGTCTGACCCTAGCCTAAAGTGGTGTAATTTGAAGTCTTCGTGTTCCCCAAAAAGTTGTGTGCCACATTTCTGAATGCAGTCCATGCTCGCATTTCACACTCACTCATGGTTTCCTCGAATATGTTGTCTGCCATAATTTTCGTATTTGAGGGCCTATGAAAATGCCAGCTTTAATTTTTTCAGACGTGATTGATAGAAACTTACCACCAAGATACTGAAAGCATTTACTGTCCCTGCTTAAAGCTGTCACGAATTGCTTCATTAAGCCAAGTTTGATGTGTAAAGGGGGCAACAGTATTTGAGGGATCAACCAGTGGAAGTGAAACAATGTTTTTTTCGCCAGGTGTGAATGTACTCCTGACTGGCCACTGCTGCCGAACCCAATGTTCCGTCCTTGGTCTGGAGTCCCCATTCACACAAAAAGCAAGGAAATTTGGCGTAGCCTGCTTGTTGGCCGAGCTATATTCCAATCACCTTGAAATCCCCGCACAAAGACCATTCATGAAACGTTTTTTTAGAATTTTCACATTTCCGTCATTTGTGAAAAAACTTGTCGTGATACGGAATTTTGAAGGTCATTTTCGGAATCTGCGCAAGAAATCCATTCAGATACACCTATTCATTTCAAAACAACAAAACCCTGAATATTGGTGTTATACACCTTTTATTATTCTTAGTTTAGATGTATATGTGCACCTTTTCTCCTTCGACTTGTGCTGCTCCTCCCCTCCAGCTCAGGGCTCCCAAAATGCAGAAATCCCTGTAGCTTCTAACATGACACAAATTGCATAATGATCAGAACTTGTGTACTTTAACCCCATAGTGACCAGGCAATTTTACCATTGTCTATCCGAAAGTACACTCTGCCGTTTTTACATTTCTACAAGTGCATGACTTTTTTTTTCGTTTCGTTTCGGGGTTTTTTTCCAGGTGTTTTCTTCGTTTCGGATAATTTCAGACAGTTTTCTTTCATATCGGATCATGTTAGACAGTCTTTCTTTCGTTTCGGATCATTTCCATTCGGTGATTCGGATCATTTCGGCGATTCGGCTCATTTCGGGTGATTCGCATCAGTTGGTTTTTCACTTTTTTTTAGGAGTTTTGTTTTTTATTGCTTATTTAAGATAGGGGAGTAGATTACTACCAATAGAATGAAAGTTTATTTACTTATTTATTCTTTTACGATATTTTTTAGACTTTTTTTAGGTGAAATTTTAGTTTTCCTAACTTTTTTTTTAACAAAACAAGGCTTTTTAACCCTTTCACTGCTGAGGACGTGTGGGGAAAGTCCTCATTGACTCCAATGACCCAAGTCTCAATGACTCCAAGTCCTCCAATGACCCAACATCTCCCAACTGTTGGCAGCTAGAGGGTCATGTTTGTTATCATTAGAAAGACCAGAGCATGGCCTTTCCAATGATACCAAACATGACCATGTTTAAAGTAAAGAAGACAAATTAGACCCGAAATGGCTAAGCAGTGAAGGGTTAACCCATAGGTTTCAATGTAGCATGTGAATCCGCACACTGTCGGGCAGCGCCTCTCTGCAGTATAATTAATGCAGCATATGAATCCGCACACTGCCGGACAGCTCCTCTATGGAGAGCGATTCATTGATTCGGATCGATTCATTTTTTGATCAGTTAGTTCTTTGTTTTTTGAGTTATAATTAATGCAGCATATAAATCCACACACTGCTGGGAAGTTCCCGGCAGTGTGCAGATTCATATGTTGCATTAATTATACCGCAGAGAGGCACTGTCCGGCAGTGTGTGGATTCATATGCTACATTAGTCATACTGCAGAGAGGTGCTGCCCGGCAGTGTGCTGATTCACATGCTGCATTAATTATACTGCAGAGAGGTGCTGCCCGGCAGTGTGCGGATTCACATGCTGCATTAATTATACTGCAGAGAGGTGCTGCAGCATATGAATATGCACAATGCCGGGCAGCGCCACTCTGCAGTATAATTAATTCAGCATATGAATCCGCACACTGCCGGGAACTTCCCAGCAGTGTGTGGATTCATATGCTGCATTAATTATAACTCTTAAAAAATGAAAAACTAACATCAAAAAATGAATCGATCTGAATCAATGAATCGATCTCCAGAGAGGTGCTGCCTGGCAGTGTGTGGATCCATATGCTGCATTAATTATACTGCAGAGAGGCGCTGCCCGGCAGTGTGTGGTTCCATATGCTGCATTAATTATACTGCAGAGAGGTGCTGCCCGGCAGTGTGCGGACTCATATGCTGCATTAATTATACTGTAAAGAGGTGCTGCCTGGCAGTGTGTGGATTCATATGCTGAATTAATTATACTGCAGAGAGGCGCTGCCCGGCAGTGTGTGGATTCATATGCTGCATTAATTATACTGCAGAGAGGCGCTGCCCGGCAGTGTGTGGATTCATATGCTGCATTGAAAACTATGTGCTAAAAAGCCTTGTTTCTTTAAAAAAGTTAGGAAACCTAAAATTTTACCCATAAAATGTCTAAAAAATCCTAAAAGAATAAATAAGTAAAGAAACTTTCATTCTGATGGTAGTAATCTACTTCACATTCTTTAATAAGCAATAAAAAAGCGAAAAACTAACAGGGTAATTCAAAGAGCTCCGAATTGCTTGAGAAAGGTAACCGAACGCTGAAAATCAGCGTTCGGTTACCTTTCCTGGCCATTCGGCTATCCAGAGAGCAGGCAATTCGCCAAATCCTGGCAAACTGCCTGAACATACGGAGTCTGTTCGGTGCCTGTTCGAGGGCAGTGAAATCCCCATGAAAAGCACTGCTTCAGCTATTCAGAGAACACAAACCAGCAGTGAAAGGTTCCCCTAATGCCCTGCCATTCGGTGGTTTAATTCGGCAAGTTTATTCAGGAGAATCCCATAGACTTCAATGTTAAAAATATTCCCGTTTTAATTCAATATCTAATAAACCGTTCATTATAAAATTCTGCAGTAAAGAGTCTCTTTATTTATAGATTTTTTAGGATATTTTAAGCATTTTTCTGATTTTTTTTTTTTAAAAGTCCGATTTTTTTTTTTTTTTTTAAAGGTTACTTATTCTTTCTGTAACAGCCCTCTTTATTATCATTCCCTGGACCTCATATGTAAATTTCAGACATTTTCGCTCAGTAGTTTCTTTGCAAACAGCATTTCATTTTCACACATTCACACAAACTATTTTGCTAATTTATTCACTGCCTCGTCTGCGGTGTCGGCTGCTTCGGCTGTGTGTGATCGGCTCCTGCTCGGGCTTTTTCCGTGGTTTTTGGCAGGTTAATCCTGATGTTTTTGCGGGTTTTTCGTCGCGCATTCACTGGGTTTTGCGGTGAGTTTTTGTCAGGTTTGCGGCAGCATTTCCCTGCAATTCGGGGACCCTGTGGTGCTTGCTGAATACACCGCAGGGTCACCAAAATGGGATCAGCAAAAGGAACCGAATTGAAGAGAACGAAAAGTCACCGAACGTGCTGTGACTTTTCGAATCTCTTTGAATAACCCTGTAAATGATCTGAATCGCCTAAATGATCTAAACCACTGAATCGAAGCAATCTGAAATTTTGGATTGATCCGAAATTTCGGATGGTCGATATTTTGTTCTCGGAAATGCTCCCGAAATACGAAAATGGTGAATTTCGTCCGAATTTCAATTCAGAACAAAACGAATTGCACATGTCTAATTTTCCTCTTACTCGTTTATGGAACCCACACATATTATATACAGTTTTTCTTGCCATTAAATGGACTTCCTAAAGATACCATTATTTTCATCATATCTTATAATTTACTATAAACAATTAATGAAATATGATTGAAAAAAAAGAAAAAACACACTTTTTCGAACTTTGACCCCCAAAATCTACAACCGCCAAAAAAGAACCTGGCTAAAAAAGAACTTTTGTCCTGTGTTTAGAAATACCCAATGTTTAAATCTTTTTGCTTTTTTAACCCCTTCACTGCTGAGCCATTTCACCTCTGTGTGCTGAGCTCATTTTGACCATTTTATGCTCATCATGTTTAAACGCCATTTGAAGTCTTTTATTATTATATGACCCAAACTAAAAATTTTAAAAATTAAAACACTTTTTTTATTCTTACACCACACCTGGTCATGTTTGAAATCATTGGAAAGGCCATGATCTGACATTTCTAATGATACCAAACATGACCCTCAAGCTGCCAGCGATTGAGAGATGGGGGGTCCAAGGGGGGTCTCCACTTAGCAGCTAGGGGGTTAACTGTCCAACTGACATCAACGTGTGTATGACGACAACATCAGTGGGTGGGGGGGGAGCCCCCAGAGGCTTGACTGACCTCCAGGAGAGGACTGCGGTCCAGCGCTGATTGACACCAAATTGTGATCCGGCATCGAAGGGGCTAAAAAAGGCGCCGCTGGAAAGTGCAGACTGTTCCCTTTCCAGTGGTGCCGTTCTTTTTTTTTAAACTCCTAGCTGTTCGGGAGGGAGAGCGGTCCAAATGACTCCCCCCTACTTCAGACTTTCTCCTGGAAGTGCTGGGTGGGGCGTCTGAAACTGATGTCATTGCGCCTGGCAATTACGTCAGTGTGACAGCCGTGGTCTTTAAAAAAGGAGGTCTGACTTCAACTGACTTGGGAGGGAGTGGGGTTAGAGGACCATGACGTAAAGGGTACCTCCTTGGTCCTTAACGGAATTTTTATCCCAGGACGTACCCTGTACGTCATAGGTCATCAAGGTGTTAAAGCAAGTCTTTGTAAATCTTGTCTGGTAAAAGAAGCACTTTAGCAGTTGAAACTATGCAATTATTTTCTACCTACAAAGAATTAATCCACATGATCAGCAGCCACCATGAACATGCAAGTGAACAATTTCTACAATACAGATTTTGTGTTCACAGCATCGTGGTGGCAGATTTTATAGTTGTGCGTAGATAGAAGGAGGGGTGACCACAAACATCAGGTTACTGAGTTGAGAGACAGAAAGCTCAGCTGTAAAACTTCAAAATATATATTGTTTCTGTAGCGCTCACTCCCGGAGGAGCCGCTGAATTTAACCTCGGGTTAGTCTCACCGCACTAGGGAATAAATATACACCAGCACTGTTGTGGATTTTATAGATTATATACTTTACTGATCCCAATAAAGCGGCATATATAATGTGAATACGGTATATGAACGACAGGATTTCGTAATGCGAGAAAAACACGCGGAGGCAAAAGGAAAGTTTAACCCCTTCGTTTCTGGAGTGTAAGTCCCGCAAAAGTAATGTCCCAAAAAGGTGTGTGTGTGTGATTCAGGTACCCGGGTACTATATTCAACTGGCCAGTGAATGGATTGAGCAATTCTTCGACTAGTCACGTTGGGGTCCTGTGGATTTAAACAATACTGCAGCGTGCTTTGTTTAAACTTGGATTGTGGCCTGGAAGGCCTCTCACCCATCCGCTGAACAATCTGTTCCGCTGTCCGATCAAGGATCTCTCTCCGCTTGATTATACTGGAACTCTGTGCCACCGGATACGCTTCTCCTGCTTGTCCGATTTCGGTAAGAATTACGGCCTACCGCCTGCACTCCCAGTGGATCATCGCGGTCTCCTTTCTCGGGGTCCAAACCGGAACGTTGTGTCTGTGCAAAACCTCTCAGCGATGTGTGGATAGGTCTCCGCCAGCACTGTCTCTGATTCTCAGCACCCGCAAGGCAGCTCCTGCTCTCCGGCCTGGTCTCAATCTCTGGCAGTCTCACGTGCGTCTTCCACCTTTCGTCGCTCGGCTCACACTGGCTCTCCTTCGGACGAGGCTGCGGATGTCGTTCGCTCTCTCCCACCCACTTCCTGTCCCCGCCGCAAAGCATGATGGAAAACGTAGTCCCGTTGTGTCCAGTATACTTTACATTGCGCTTGTCTCCCTCTGGTGGCCAAACCCGAGCAATACATCAACAGAGTTTTTAAACAGCGCTACATTTTATACGCATACGTAATTATTTGACAAGTCTTTTCAAAGGTTTTAAGAGACTCATGATGTAATTGGTACAAAAAAATATATATCTAGCATACGATTAAAGACTATTAGAATAACAATTTAGTACAAGATGAAAAGAATGCCTCTTTCTGCACAACTGCACGCTGATACTAACACACGGTTCTAATTAATAAATTATATTCCAAATATGAGACATTTAAACAAAAATATTAAAATGAACTGACACTCATCTCATCAATACGTCCTGCAGTTGATGTAGGACTAGTTGTAGAGTGATGGGGTACAGCGATCAGGTGTCACTGGCAAGTGATATCTATTTCTGTAACTTCCTGCCCATTATGGTTTCATGGAACATGTGATGCACCATTTAAAAGTCATTCCAGTCAAACAGAAAATGACTACAAATGCCATCAGTGTACTCATGGCTCATTTAATTCGCTCTGTGTGCGGCAATCACATGAGCTACTGTGCCATGGCTTGGATTCTTTCTCAGACCCTTTTTTGAAGGTCTAGGGCCAGGGGTCAGCAACCATGGCCCTCCAGATGTTTTGGAACTACACATTCCATGATGCTCAATCACTAATGAGAAATGCCTGAGTCTTTGGGAAATTGAAAACATACACTTGCCCAATGTGTTGTGTTACAGTTGCCTTTGCAAAATCACTTAACACTTTAAGGCAGTTTTCTCACACTCTGGTCCTCCAGATGTTGATGGACAACAAATTAATGGTTCCTTAACATTAAGGCTTGGGCAGCGAGTACAGCAGCTCAGCTGTAATAGAGCCGGTAATATTCCTAGGCTACGTTGGAACAGGTCCACCTGTGTGCAGCAAGGAGTGCTTAATGGTGGCCTTTATGACCTGGATCTGAAGCTTTGGTGTGTGTTTACTCCATCCTTATCATCACCCATTGTTCTTAAGCCCCTTGCCTCTCATCTCCAATTGTGCCTTGAGCTATATCCTCTCCCTTCCTTTGCCATGCAGCATTGTAACTATTTGGAGAGAATGTACAGAGCATGCCCTGTCTTGAAAGAGATTGAAGTTGCTCTGAGTGCCCTAAGTGCAGAAATCCATCTTTGGAATGATCTCAAAAATAATTTCCACATATAAAACATAAAGCAATTAACCTTTAATGTGAGTGTGAGGAGGAGGGTATCGCGTGATGTGCCACAAGCGTATATATTAACTAGCACTGAGGCAGTGATTGTTGTTATGATGTAGTTTAGAGGGCAACTATCATTAAAATAACCTAGTGACCTTGTAAAGAAATTAATATTTTCATGCTGCATCCTCACAAATAATAAATACAATATAGCTCACACCTAAAATCATAGCTGCTGCCCTGTTGTGCCAGCCGTGCCACACATCGAAGAGTCAGGTCACGTCTAATAGTATCCTTGTCTAGCAGGCAGACTCAATCCATGTCCTTGGAGGGCCCTGGGTGAATCACAGCTTTAGGGTCCACATCCTACCCTTTCTATAGTCGTTCAGGTGACTGTCATCTTCTGAGAGGAGAGGGAAAGGCTTGCCCAGTATAAATCGGCAGCTAGGGGGTCAACTGCCCAACTGACGTCATTGTGCATATGGCAACAACATCAGTGGGTGGGGGGAGGCCCCGGAGGCTTGGTTGACATCCACCTCTCGGAGAGGACCGCGATCCGGTACATAAGAGGCTAAAGAGAGGCACCGCTGGAAAGGTCAGGCTGTGCCCTTTCCAGTGGTGCCTTCCTTTTTTTCAATTCCAAGACGTTTGGGAGGGAGAGGGGTCCAAACGACTCCCTCCCTTTCAGGCTCTCCCCGTCAGTCAGGGTCAGGGTCTTTAAAAATGGAGGTCTGACTTTAAGTAAGACAGTCTGCTGCATGACCCCAGTCAGACAGGTAAGTATTGGGATGGAGGGGGGTTAGAGGACCATGATGTACAGGGTACATCCTTGGTCTTTAACGGGATTTTTTCAGTGGACATACCCTGTACGTCATTGGTCCCCAAGGGGTTAAAGCAAGTTTTTGTAAATCTTGTCTGGTAAAAGAAGCACTTTAGCAGTTAAAACTTTGCACTTTCCTACCACTGTGATGCATGTAGCCTATCCATTAACCCCTAAAATGCTAGTAAGCCAGGGAAAACATGAAATGTATACACTGTGAGGCATGTAGCCTACCCATTAACTCCTAAAATGCCATTAATCAAGGAAAAAATAAAATGTGTACTGTGAGGGATGAAGCCAGTGTAACTGGGCAAAAGACATGCTCAACATAGAAAATATTCTCCAAAATGCACAGCCCCATCCAAATGGACCAAGACAGAAGGAAATCGAGTCCCAAGAACACCACGTGTGCAAGGCCCATTATCCAAAGTCTACTCATCCCTGATCCCTTCTTAAGACAATTTGCAATAAAACGCTTATCAATCTTTTGAACATGGTTTTGGAGACGAAGACACTAAGGGGCGAATCACAATGTGCTGGTGTTTGCCGCAGTTGTAAATATCGAAAATCGTTGTTGCAACCTGCAGCGAATGACAGCGTTTCACAAAAGGAAGGTTCAAGCTGTAGCAGGAGAAGATTCATGGATGAAGGTTCTCCTGCCATTGCTTGAATTACTCTTTTTGAAACAAAGTTTTTTTTGCAGTGGCAACAACAGCAATTTTCACTGGTGTTTGCAAATAATGCAAACACCAACGGTGCAAACACCGGCGCATTGTGAATAATGATTTAGTGATGATAATTTTGAGGTTGACTCAAAAAGCACGCATGACAGGCCCAGACTGGCCATCGGGCACATCAAACATTTGCCTGGTATGCTGATAAACGCGTTGGCAGCCACTAGACAGCAGAGCCACAGAATTAAACAGCTTACTAGCTACAATGCCACAGCTTTTGTCACTGGCACATCAAAAAAGTGGGTCTATCTGGAAAAGGGGCATGACAGGCCAGGAATCAGTGAAATGAAAAGGGAGGCCATTCCCACATAGAGAAAAGGAGGGGGGCATGCCTGCATTAGGGCAAGTATGTCTGGAAAAGGACCTGCCCTTTAGCCTCTTAGAGGACCCTGAGCAGATTTGCTATTGCTGCAGGAAAAGCCCCTAAATATGGTACTTGCCTTGACATGGCGGGTGGGCTTACTTACGCTTGGGATGGCCCTTGTAAGTGAACCAAAAACCTCATATATTGTAGGCATTATAAATGGTTGAGCACGTATGACATACACTTTTCCCCAAATATGATACTGTCCCAGCTAAAGTGGGAAAGTGGGCAGGAATGTTTTTGTAGAAGCTGAATAGAGATAATTCTTACATTTTCATCAGTTCTTATAATGTATCTGTTTACATGTGCGCCACAAAAACAACAAACACACTTTCTGGATTGCGATTCTCTTGTTTGCATCATATTTCCTGTCTGATTGATGGACTAGTGATTTGCTGATGTCACCGAGCCCTTGAATGTTACATTCTTAAAAGCTTTCATGTAGCAATCACATAAAGCACAGAAACAACCCCCCCCACACACACACACACACACACACACACACACACACACACACACACACAGGCTGAAAGAACCTTTTATAAGCAACAAAAAAGGCACACCTTTTATGACCCCGGTATGTGAGTGGGTGAATAATTCCCGGATTACTGTAGATAAAAGTGCACAGCGGGCAGATTATTGAACTGAATCACTGAAGAATGCAGCGCTGCCAGCATTATGTCACTTATTCTCTATGTGCAGGTCGTGGAATGATGAGATCACCTGCCCCGACCTCCCTTTCTCTTAGGAACAAACATTATTGCAGCCTTTTGCCTCTTGCTCATTTACATCCAGAAGCGTTTGTTCTTTTTGTGCTGACGTTGTTTTTTTTTATCTGATATCCCTCCTGGGACGTCAGAGAAACACAACGCACCAACAGGGTTAATCAAAGAGCACCGGAATGTCACCGACATTTGTTCTCCCGTTATTCCGATTCAGTCTTCACCGCAGGGTCCCCGAAATGAAGGGAACAAGCAGCTGAATGCATCTTAAAAACCGCTGGAAAACCGCTGACTCGATTGGAAAAACACTGAACGCACCCGAAAAAAGCCGATGACCCACCGAACATAGCGCCGACCAGCTGGCGAACAGGTAAAAAGAAAAATTATTTTTTTTGCCAAAAAGTAATCCCAAATAAAAATAAAGAGACTTTTTGTCTGAAGTGGTTGAATATTTAATAAAAACGGGGAATATTTTTTACATTGAAATCTGATTAAACCTGTCAAATGAAACCAAAGAAAATCAGGGCATTTCACTGACATTTTGGTGCTGTTCGGTCTTCTCTGAATAGATTAACCATTACTTCTCTATGGGGATTTCACTGCTGCTGAAGATCACCGTATTTTGCTGGCGATTCACCAACATTTGACAAACTGTCAGCTTTTTGAATAGCCGAATTGCCACGAAATTGCACCATATGGGAAAATTCACCGTTCGGTACACTTTCGGAGTCAATTCGGTTCTCTTTGAATAAGGCTAGGGTCAGACGAATGCATTTTTTGCGTCGTCCGTGAAAAAGTGCGGTCGAACGAATGGACGTATTTTTCACGGAATACGCGATAGCGGTCATACGATGCGCATTTTCGTCCGTGATTTTGTACGGATCATCAATAAAACCCTTTTTGCGTCTGGACGTTATGTTGGCCGGACGTGTGCAGCGTCTGACATCTCCCAATCACACAAACACGCCGCTATGCGGCCGCAGCGCACTCTGTACGTCAGTAGTAGCGGTTTGACGTTCTCGAAAAAATGCGTTCGTTTGCCACTTGCGTTGCACGGACGAACTTTCGTGCGGCCGTTCGTCGTATGTTCCCCGGCATTGGACGTCATTTGCTGCTAGCACGGCCGTGATTTCGTGCGGCTAAACGCACGTTAAAACTGCGTTCGTCTGACCCTAGCCTTACCCCACAAAAGACAATGATCGGAGAGTTTCACTGCACACAATATACAAGGAATATTTGGGTTTTGAGCACCACTTTGCAGGGTCCCCTTCCTGAGCACTTATAATACTGACAGGACTTTATTGCAATGTTGCCAGTTAGGGAAAAAAATTGTTATGAGCCAATATCTCAGCCTTACCGGCTTCCTGTGACCATATGTGTTCAAACCCAGCCACTGTATTAGCAGCTCAAGGTGGAATCAGGGGCGGATCCAGGGGGGGCAACGGGGCAATTGCCCCCCCCCCCGAGATTTGAGCCGGGGACCCAGATGCGGGCAGCGCGGGAGTGCCTGCCCGGTCCTGAAGAGTTCGTCCTGTTAAAGGGAAGCGGCTGCGTGCAGGCGCAGCCGGACACGTGGTCCGGCTAATCAGGTGGTACTGAGACTCAGTACCACCTGATTAGCCGGACCACGTGACCTGCGCACGCACGCAGCCGCTTCCCTTTAACAGGACGGACTCTTCAGGACCGGGCAGGCACTCCCGCGCTGCCCGGCATCTGGGTCCCCTCAACCCCTGCCGGAGCTGGAGGCCTGGAGCAATATCCAGGTGAGAGCTGGGCAAATCCATGTGTAAACTGGGGGCAAATCCATGAGCTGGGCAAATCCATGAGCTGGGGCAAATCCATGACCTGGGGGCAAATCCATGAGCTGGGCAAATCCATGAGCTGGGGGCAAATCCATGAGCTGGGGGCAAATCCATGAGCTTGGGGCAAATCCATGACCTGGGGGCAAATCCATGAGCTGGGGCAAATCCATGAGCTGGGGGCAAATCCATGAGCTGGGGGCAAATCCATGAGCTGGGCAAATCCATGAGCTGGGGCAAATCCATGACCTGGGGGCAAATCCATGAGCTGGGCAAATCCATGAGCTGGGGGCAAATCCATGAGCTGGGGGCAAATCCATGTGTGAGCTGGGGGCAAATCCATGTGTGAGCTGGGGCAAATCCATGAGCTGGGGCAAATCCATGTGTGAGCTGGGGCAAATCCATGAGCTGGGGCAAATCCATGAGCTGGGGGCAAATCCATGAGCTGGGGGCAAATCCATGTGTGAGCTGGGGGAAAATCCATGTGTGAGCTGGGGCAAATCCATGAGCTGGGGCAAATCCATGTGTGAGCTGGGGCAAATCCATGTGTGAGCTGGGGCAAATCCATGAGCTGGGGCAAATCCATGAGCTGGGGGCAAATCCATGTGTGAGCTGGGGGCTCTGTGCTCCTCTAGATTGTAAGCTCCGGGGTGCCCTCTGCTCCTCTAGATTGTAAGCTCCTGGGTGCCCTCTGCTCCTCTAGATTGTAAGCTCCTGGGTGCCCTCTGCTCTTCTAGATTGTAAGCTCCTGTGAGCCGGGCCCTCTGCTCCTCTAGATTGTAAGCTCCTGTGAGCCGGGCCCTCTGTAAATTCTCGTGAGTCGGGCTCTCTGCTAAAACACCTTATTTTCTGTCAGTGCCCCTCCCGAGACTAGTCTCTGGATCCGCCCCTGGGTGGAATAATAAGGAGCTGCAGAAGAAAGCTGGCAGTGGCGCTACGTGTGGATGCTGGTTTCAGCTCCTGGAGTCCGTAGGACTTCATGGAGCCCAGCACGACCTTCCTACATGTTCACACATGTGAGATTGAGCAGGGACCACAGAGTGAGGTACGGGGTACATTGGGAAAGCTCGCTCTTCTCATTAAGGCTGCTTATTGTCGGATATTATACAAAGGATAGGAGCTGTTAATTTAAGGTAAGGATCAGCAAAGCTTGACCGCAAACAAAGCCTGCAGCAAGATCGGAATAGGAACTGCAGCCGTTATTGGCCACAACTTTGTAATATTGGATCAGGACCCAGAGAGTTTAGACACCAGAGGAAAGCCTTCCAATCTACTAATCCATCAGGGTTATTCAAAGAGAGTCAATCTGGCCCCGAAATGTAACCAGACACTGAAAGTCAGCGAACTGTGACATTTCGGGGCCATTCCACTATTCAGAGTGCAGGCAATTCGTCAAATTGTGACGAATTGCCTGCACATACGGTGCCTGTTCGAGGGCAGTGAAATCCCCATAGAGAAGTAATGCTTTGACTATTCAGAGAACACTGAACAGCTGAGAAAAATTGCCGAAATGTCCTGCCATTCGGTGGTTTCATTCAACAGGTTTATTCAGGAGAATCTCATAGGCTTCAATGTTAAAAATATTCCCATTTTAATTCAATATCTAATAAACAGTTTATTATTATATTCTGCAGTAAAAAGTCTCTTTATTTATAGATTTTTTAGGATCTTTTTGGCACTTTTTGGAAAAAAAAAGTTCTCAGGTTTTTTTTCCATAGATTTTTCTTTTTTCTGTAACAGCCCTTTTTATTATCATTCATTGGATCTTATATGTAAATTTCAGACATTTTCGTTCAGTAGATTTTGTTGCAAACAGTGTTTCAATTTTCAAACTTTCAAGCTGTTTTGTTTTTTTCACCTTGTTTGTCTGCGTGTCGGCTTTTTCTTGCGGCTGTTCTGCGCTCCGATTGCTGGCTAGTCTGGTTTCTCCGGCGTATTCGGCGTGGTTAATCCAGCTGTTTCTGCGGCTTTGCTGTGAGTGTTCCATGTGTTTGCAGCGAGTTTTCCCTGCACTACGGGGGCCCTGTGGTTCTTGCTGAATACACCGCAGGGTCGGCGAGCTAGAAATCGCCAAATCGCCCCGAAGTGCGGGGAACGAAAAGTCACCGAACATGCGGTGACTTTTCTAATCTCGTTGAATAACCCTCTATGAGCAAGCCCTGTGTACGAATTACATGGTATTTAGAAATTCCTCTGCATAGCGTGACGTTAGGGCCCTGCAGTTTGATTAAGATAAAAACAAAAAATAATAAACTCTAAATTTAGGATTATTAGTAAATACTGAAGCTATAGGAAGGCCACGCAAAGCTTTGTAACTGTACGCTCAGTCAAGGTGATCAGTACGTGTGTTGAAATTCTCTGCGATTTTACCTCACACCCTGCAGTCATGCATTCCTCCTGGATAATCCCCATGGTTACTGAGCGAACAAGCCAGGGCCTGGCTATAAAATGAAGCGGTATGCAATTCACCGCATGTATAATTTGTTTATCATCTAGAACCTTTTCTACTTGTTCGCACTCATGCCCATTTCTGTTTCTGCATGCATAATTTCAGACATAATGTCCCGTGCAGGGAGCTTTGCTCGCTTCTATCTGTCTGCGCTGAAAATAAAGGATTTCCATTGAGTTTTATAAACAAAGGGCTCACGCAGTGTGTCTCAGCTCCAAGAATATAAAAGAAGGCATCCAGGGGATCAATATGCGAAGAAAAAGTTTTATTCTTTTATATTTCCATATTAAATATGTCTATGGTACAATTCCAGTGTTATGAAAATTGCACAAGGGGTTATTCAGTAAGGGGCGAACTTGCCACTGAATTGCACCGAATGGTGAATTTCCCCGGACGGTGCATTTTCATTGCAGTTTTGTCTATCCATTAAGCTGTCAATTTGCCAAATACTGGGGAATTTAGAGCACAATATGAGGCAGCTCGACACAGATCGCCGCAATTCGGCGATGATCGGCAGCAGCGAAATAATCCCTAGAGAAGTAATGGTTAATCTATTCATAGAACGCCGAACTGCACCGAAATGTCAGTGAAATGGCCTGATTGTCGGTGATTCAGGTCGACAGGTACAAATATCATAGGATTCAATTAAGTGTAATGCCCATTACGACTGGAGAAGGGTTCCACACCCGAAACATTTGTTTTTGATGCTCATCTCATGTATTAAACACAGGTGACTCCCGGATCCCCAACGTAGCGGTGTTGAGCGTGGGGGGATCCGGTGTGGTTTTATTTTCCTACGGTTTAGTTCTTATACTGTGACAGAGATAAATAATAAAAATGTTCGGATCTCCTGCCTATGGGTTTTGTAGAGATCATAATGAGATTATTAGCAATGCAGTGTCCAAAAAATATCAATAGAATATAAAAATGATATCTGTATGTGGCTTAATGCCTGTGTATGGAAATTACTATAGCACAGTATCTGTACTGTACAGTCATTATAACCACCTGAATCTTATCCCTGTACAGCAGTGAGTGATCCCACAGCTCTCCCTGTATTCTGTCCTCTCCCTGGCTCTTGTAATGCAGCAGTATCTATTTGAACTTTTTGTTACAGTGATGTTTAGAGCTGCTATTTGCATCAGGATTTATGTCTCTCCACGGTGCTTGGAGAAACATAAAACAAAGTGGGCTACATTACACTCTTGTTGCTAACGTTAGCGCTCACCTGGTTAGCAGAATCCGTTAACACCAGCCTAAAAATCCCAAAAAATTAATTGCATACTCACCTCCTGTCCCGTGGCTCTGTCCGCCTCCTCCGGCCGGTGGGAGCAGGGAAAGACTGGCTACGCCGACCGGCCGGATCTCGCGAGGCGAGATCCAGCTGGTCATGTGACCGGCAGGGGGAAACTCAAATGGAGTCTTATGGACTCCATTGAGTGGATGCTCACGGCTGAGCTCAGCGCTGCCGCGAGCATCCCAGGGGTTAACGCGGGGTAACAATGCAGGCAGTTTTTTCCTCCCTTGCGCCTTTTAACGCTTGGATTGTAATATAGCCACAGAGTTTAGAGCTATGGCCAAAGCAGGCAAAGAATTACAACAGGGAGGAGCAGAACAGACTTATAACAAAAATGGAGGGAAAGGGAAAAAAAATACATAAACTAGCAAAATAGATTCAAAGATAAAACCAGTAATATTATCGGTTATACTATTAATCTTATTGGTTCCCTAAAGTGTTTTAGTGACAAGAAAGATATACAGGGTTATTCAAAGAAATCCAAATTGTGTCCGAAAGGTAACTGAACAGTGAAATTCAGCGTACGGTTACCTTTCCTCGCGATTCAACTATTCAGAGAGCAGGCAGTTCGCCAAATGTTGACCAATTGCCTGCACATATGGTGCCTGTTCGAGGGCAGTGAAATCCCCATAGAGAAGCAATGCTTCGTCTATTCAGAGAACAAAAACTAGCAGGGAAAAGTCGCCGAATTGCCCTGCCATTTGGTGGTTTCATTCGACAGGTTTATTCAGGCGAATCCCATACGCTTTAATGTTAAAAATATTCCAGGTTTAACTCAATATCTAATAAACCGTTGATTATAATATTCTGCAGTATAAAGTCTCTTTATTTATAGATTTTTTTAAATCGTTTTTTGTTTTTTCAGTAACAGCCCTTTTTATTATCATTTATCATTGGATCTTATATGTAAATGTCAGACATTTTTGTTCTGTAGTTTCTTTGCAAACAGCGTTTCACTTTTCAAACATTCAAGCGTACTGGTTTTTTTTCTTTCACTCTATTCGTCTGCGGTGTCGGTTTTTTTCAGGCGGCTGCTCTACTCTGATCGGCGACTGCTCGGATTTCTCCGGCGTGTTCGGCGGGGTTAATCCAGATTTTTTTTCGGGTTTCGGTGTGCGTTCGCTGGGTTTTGCGGTGAGTGTTCAGCGGGTTTGCGGCTGCTTTTCCCTGCACTACGACGGCCCTGTGGTGCTTGCTGAATACACCGCAGGGTCGCTGAAATGGGATCGCCGAATCGCACCGAATTGAAGAGAACGAAAAGTCACCGGATGTGCGGTGACTTTTCGATTCTCTTTGAATAACCCTGATAGGTTTTGAAATCAAATTTTTGGCATTGGATGGGTTAACATGTATTCCTTTCAGTGAAAAACCCAAGTATTATCCTGGACTTGACATCTGAGCACAAGTCAAACTGCTTAACCTGCGATTGCCAGGAAGCCAATTCTATTTCATCACCAATTCACATTCGTGTTCACTTAAAATAACACAGCTGGTGACCCCTGCAACATGCAACATAAAAAACTCGCATTAGAACTGTCATACCAGATGAAAGTGATAATACAGTGGCAATAAAAGAGATGGGACCCCTTTAGAAATGACTGCATTTATGTATCAATTTGCCTCAAAATGTGGTTTGATGTTCAACTTAGTTACATTAACCATAAACAAAATCTGATTCAACTAATAGCACACTAATTATTATTGTTTAGTTCTTATACTTATTCAAATATTCACAGTATAGGTAGGATAAAGTATGTGAATCTCTAAACTAATGACTTCAACAAAAGCTAATTAGGACTGGAAAGTGCAGGACAGGATTTACATCTCAGGAGCATGTAGGCACAGAAGTTTGGAGTGCCCCTTCCCCCCCAAAAAGTGACAGAAATAGTATTTTAATTGTTGCTTTGGGGAAAACAAAACAAAAAAATTTACATTTAAAAACAATCTGAGAAACAGTTTCTGCTGCCTTAAAATGAAGCAAAAAATGGAGCAAAATGTATCCTTCCTGGTAAAATCCTTTATAAATAAATAAATAAATAAATCAACCCTAACCCTAAAAAGCAAATAGTAACCTAACAGTAATCTCTACCAGGTCTATTCACTAAGGTGAAACTAAGTAGAATTGGCAGGAGAAGAGAACAATCTAGATTATCAGGGTTATTCAAAGAAAGGTGAAAATCAGGCGAAATGGCTGGACAAGACAACAATCTAGACCAAATAGCCAATATGGAAAGTGAGATAAAGGGGAGAATTTTTCTGGTTTGGCTATTTTGATCTAGGATTCTCACTTCTCCAGTCATTCTCCTGAGTTTCACCATTAGTGATAGACCTGTAGGTCTAACCCCAGCTAAGGAAAAAGGTTCTCCATTTTGGCCCATAGCAACCACCAAAATTCTGGGCATCAAAATTCGTCAGGAGCCGAGGGCCTTTATCGAGATGTGACTCTTTTTACCAATTATTTTTTTTTAGGTCATTGGAAAGGGCAGAATCTGGCATACCAGCATGACCATATTCCGTGTAAAATAAAAATCATATAAAATAAACACATAACAATTTTTTTTCACAGGGTTGAAATGGCTCAGCGTAAAAGGGTTAATGGTCAGACTATATATTACATTGTGTATTACTTTTGTTTTTTCCTTGGTTTAGTTGTATATTAAGTGTTATTGGGTAGGCTTCATCCCGCACAGTATACATTTTATTTTTCCCTTGATTAATGACATTTTAGGGGTTAATGGGTAGACTACATGTCTTACAGTGTATACATTTCAGGTTTTCCTTGATTACTGTCATTTAAGGGGTTAATGGGTAGGTTACATGCCTCACAATGTATTCATTTAATTTTTTTCCCTTGGTTAATAGCATTTTAGGAGTTAATGGGTAGGCTACATTCCTCACACTGTATTCATTTCATGTTTTCCCTTGATAACTGGCATTTTAGGGGTTAATGGGTAGGCTGCATGCCTCACCGTGTATTCATTTCATGTTTTTCCTTGATAACTGGAATTTTAGGGGTTAATGGGTAGGCTACATGCCACACTGTATATTGTTTTTATTGTATTTCTCTGCTTTAATGGCATTTTAGGGGTTATTATGGAAGTTAGAATCTAAAGAGTCTTTTCATCTTTAGATCCTTTGCTTTTTGTCACACTTCGGGGAATCAGGTTTGCTGAAAATATGGTGAACTCCCTACTTAGCGAATGGTCACTGGAATTTACGAAAATTGGAGTCGCTGAAGCAGTTATAGGATGTCGGTGAAAACAGTCGAATTGCGGCAAATAAAATATTGACTTTATGTATCAGGTTAGTACAACAAAAAGGTATCATTGCATCACATTACTCTTGGATTTTTGGAATCTTATTTATATGCTTAGTTTTATCAGTGCTATGATTTAGTGGCGATTATTAGTTTTAATTATTAGTCTCCCCCCAGTTTTGACTGTGATATCTTATGTGGCCCCCTATATATTGTTCCTAGAGTATATGTAATAGACTGGAGTTGCAGGTGATAAAATGATCAAGTAACCCTTCACCTCTTACAAAGCAGGGCTGGTGCTTCCACTAGGCAACCGCCTAGGGCGCACTTCCACCTAGAGATCCATTATTGTACCCCTTCCTCACTGTTTGTGTAGTCAGCAGTGGCGGCTCGCAAAGCGGACCCCCGCTAGCAGCGCAGAATGTGGGCATCTTATGGTGACCCACCAGATGATGTGTGGGTGCCACAAGATAAAATAAAAAAAGAGGCAGAAGAAAGAAAGGCACAGAAGAAAGGAAAAAGAAAGCTATTAAAGAAAGAGAGAAAGAGAAAAGAGGCACAGAAGAAAGAAAAAAAGAGGCAGATGAAAGAAAAGACAAAAGAAAGAGGCACAGAAGAAAGAAAAAGGCACAGAGGGCAGAGGAAAGAACGAAAGAGGAAGAGGAAAGCAAGAGACTGATCCCAGCCTGACCAGCAGAGGGGTAAAATGGGCACCGAACGACTGTGTGCAGCCCCCGTCCACAGTGTGTATCCCCCCCCAGAATGTGTGTCCCTGTGCACAATGTGTCCTCCGCCACCACGCGCACAGTGTGTGTTCCCCCCGCATTTCAACAGTTGCCAATTTTTTCTGGGGGTTCGCAAGTAGCTGGTCTTGCCTAGGGCGAAAATAGTCTAGCACCGGCCCTACTTACAAGGGTTATTCCCAGAGAGGAACTGTCTCTCATTCCTCCCCTCCGTTTTTAAAAGCTGAATTTTTCTGCTTCTCACTAGGTAAACCCCCTTTCACGTTTACCACCATATCAGTTTTGGACACACATAATCTAACAGTGTTTAAGGGATTTATTTAATTGGCTTTTCCCAAATAGCTTCAAGACCTGAAGAAGAGAGGTTATACTCTCGAAAGCTTGACTTTAAGGCTAGGGTCAGACGAACGCATTTTTCACGTTGTCCGTGTAAATGTGCGTTCGAACGAACGGTCGTATTTTTTCACGGAATACGCGATAGTGGTCATACGATGCGTTTTTTGTCCGTGATTTTGTACGGATCATCAATAAAATACTTTTTGTGTCTGGACGTGATGTTGGCCGGACATTAGCAGCGTCTGACGTCTCCTAATCACACACACACGCCTCTAGCGGACGCAGCGCACTCTGTACGTCAGTACTAGCGGTTTGACGTTCTAGAAAAAATGCGTTTGTTTGCCACCTGCGTTGCGCGGACGAACATTCGTACTTCGTGTGTTCCCCGCCATTGGACGTCATTTGCTGCTAGCACGGCCGTGATTTCGTGCGGCTAAACGCACGTTAATACTGCGTTAGTCTGACCCTAGCCTTAAATGTAATGGTAGTCCAATAAAAAAGGTATCACCACGTACTGCTATACTCTGCTGATTTTGACACGGCTTACCAAATATACAGGTGCATCTCAAGAAATTGGAATGTCGTGGAAAAGTACATTTATTTCATTAATTCAGCTTAAGTTGTGAAACTTGTGTATTAAATAAATTCAATGCACACAGACTGAAGTAGTTTAAGTCTTTGGTTCTTTTAATTGTGATGATTTGGCTCACATTTAACAAAAACCCATCAATTCCCTATCCCAACAAATTAGAAAATGTTGACATGCCAATCAGCTAATCAACTCAAAACACCTGCAAAGGTTTCCTGAGCCTTCAAAATGGTCTCTCAGTTTGGTTCACTAGGCTATACAATCGTGGGAAAGACTGCTGATCTGACAGTTGTCCAGAAGACAATCATTGACGCCCTTCACAAGGAGGGTAAGCCACAAACATTCATTGCCAAAGAAGCTGGCTGTTCACAGAGTATCCAAGCATGTTAACAGAAAGTTGAGTGGAAGGAAAACGTGTGGAAGAAAAAGATGCACAACAAACCAAGAGAACTGCAGCCTCCAGAGACTTGTCAAGCAAAATCGATTCAAGAATTTGGGTGAACTTCGCAAGGAATGGACTGAGGCTGGGGTCAAGGCATCGAGAGCCACCACACACAGACGTGTCAAAGAATTTGGCTACAGTTGTCGTACTCCTCTTCTTAAGCCACTCCTGAACCACAGACAATGTCAGAGGCGTCTTACCTGGGGGTAAGGAGAAGAAGAACTGGACTGTTGCCCTGTGGTCCAAAGTCCTCTTTTCAGATGAGAGCATGTTTTGTATTTAATTTGGAAACCAAGGTCCTAGAGTCTGGAGAAAGGGTGGAGAAGCTCATAGCCCAAGTTGCTTGATGTCCAGTGATAAGTTTCCACAGTCTGTGATGATTTGGGGTGCAATGTCATCTGCTGGTGTTGTCCACTGTGTTTTTTGAAAACCAAAGTCACTTCATCCGTTTACCAAGAAGTTTTAGAGCACTTCATGTTTCCTCCTGCTGACCAGCTTTTCAAAAATGCTGATTTCATTTTCCAGCAGGATTTGGCACCTGCCCACACTGCCAAAAGCACCAAAAGTTGGTTATATGACCATGGTGTTGGTGTGCTTGACTGGCCAGAAAACTCACCAGACCGGAACCCCATAAATAATCTATGGGATATTGTCAAGAGGAAATTGAGAAACAAGAGACCAAAAAATGCAGATGAGATGAAGGCCACTGTCAAAGAAACCTGGGCTTCCATATTACCTCAGCAGTGCCACAGACTGATCACTTCCATGCCACGCAGTATTGAGGCAGTAATTAAAGCAAAAGGAGCCCCAAGTATTGAGTACATTTACAGTAAATGAACATACTTTCCAGAAGGTCAACAATTCACTAAAAATGTTTTTTTTTTATTGGTTTTATGAAGTATTCCAATTTTTTGAGATAGTGAATTGGTGGGTTTTTGTTAAATGTGAGCCAAATCATCACAATTAAAAGAACCAAAGACTTAAATTTTCACAATTTAAGTTGAATTAATGAAATAAATGAACTTTTCCACGACATTCTAATTTATTGAGATGCACCTGTATGTGTATATATATATATTTATGTCCTTACCCAGTCTATGCTGAATCGATTTCCTTTACAGGATATGAGGTACCAGACAGAAAGGTTATGAGGAATTTTGTTACATGCCTAAGCAAATAACAGAGTAACCAAATGCAAACAAAAGGAAACCCAAAATGCTGATAATGCTCTGGGTGACGCACTCTAATCTTGATACATTGTTTCGCAATGCAATTTCTTAAAATTTGAAGTGTGCATCAATCACTCCCTCGCAATGGGTGATGGCTCATAGGTTTGCAACGGGGGCAACCAGATGCGCCACATTGATTGAAAAACAAAAAAAACTACTCTATTGCTGGTACTACACACCACATCGTTTGAAACGCTTCGACCCCCGATCCTCAGATTTATGTTGGAGATGTTCCTTGGCAGTGGGCACTATGGGCCACATTTTGTGGCACTGCCCGATGATCGCCCCTTTGTGGTCAGGAATCTCTAAGCTAGCCACGGAGGTACTAAGCTGCGACATTCCTGCCTCCCCTGAAATCTTGTTGTTTGGAATGATCCATTTGCCGCGTCGGCACTTAAACATGTTGTTTATTATGGTTTCGGCAACAATGCTTCTCATAGCACGAAACTGGAAATCTACCGAGGTACCATCACAACGGCAGATAGTAACCATGCTGGACCAATACCGTTCCTTTGACTCGAAAGCTAGACCGGCGAGGGGTGGCCCATCTCGAAAAGATCCATGGACAATCTGGGACATACACAAAATTTACAAAGCTTGCGGTTTGTGACTTAGTGGCCCCTATTAAGGTTTCTTCCCAAGAAGTATCATATGCATCGCAAGTGCAGGCCGTAGATGTGATAAAGCTCATAAGTATGCTGTCATGAAAAGTTATTCCTGACTTCCCCCTTTTCTTCTCTCTCATCTCCCTTTTTCTCTTATTTCACAATTTCTATATGTCCTTTATTATTTCATACTTTTGAAAACGTAGAAGCCACAGTATATTATGTTTGATTGCAACTGGTAAAGTGAACTGAATAATCACTGGTAAAATGGGCAGCGGGCTCGCGGACCATAGGTTGTACTGTGTCCTTCTCAATAAAAAATTTAAAAAAAATAAAATAAAATTTGAAGTGTGAAAGAAAGTCCCTTACCAGTTACTCTTTTCATTTCATAAATGTCAGTGAATGATTGGTAAGAGATGTTTTGTAGATGTAAGTGGTTGAAAGGGTTAATGTGTGTGAGTCTCTGTTACAGTTTGACCAGGATGCCTCCTTCACTGATAATAGATTCAGGTCTGGAGATAAAGGACCCTTTATGTGATTTCTAGGGGTCAGCTTCAAAGAAATGACTGACCCTTCAGCTCCAGACCCAGGACACTGCACTAATTCTCATTTTAGATTTTGTTCCAGATGAAACAGCAAATAACTTCTATCCTGCAATATGTCACAACAAAATGACTTTACTGACAGCCCTGAAATACTCTGTGAAACCATGCTGTGTCCCATCACATCAGAATGTGAAGCCATAGGATCGGAATGTTTAGAAGCCAGAATCCTTACATATCGGCCCAATTACAGTTACAATCACAAAGCATTTATAAAGTGACAACAAATTCTGTAGCGCAGTACAACGGGTAGGACAAAACAATCCAAAGTAACTAACAAGACAGACACAGTGAGGACGATGGGAATAGAGGGCCCTGATCAAGAGCTTACAATCTAAGAGGAGAGGGGTGACATACACAGAGGTCAGGGTGAATGTGTAGCAGAGTATGAGAAGTAATGGGGTGCATGGGGGCTGTGTGGGAGGTGGGAGGGTGTAAATTATCCAGTTATCCAAGTTAAAGAACTTTAATGAATAACACCAATAGATTCCACAGCACTTTACAAAACGAATGGGGTATCATATATATTATATATATATATATATAACAAACCAGAGAGAGAGCACACCAAACATGTTCAAACAGTACAGAAGAAACCACAACAGCAGCTAAAATCATTTAAAAACAGGAGATTTAACCAGGTTTAACCCTTTCAATGCCTACAAACAATTCTTATCCCCTTCAAATGCACTATAGATCTTGACCCTTTAATGTTGAGCTGTGTTGAAAATGGTGGAAGTTTAGTTTGCAATGGATGGCCATGAATTGCGTAAGCCTGCCAACAGCGACAATGTATTCCACCCTTGGCAGGTCCTATCATACCAACATTGTCGCTGTTGGCAGGCTTACGCAATTCATGGCCATCCATTGCAAACTAAAACTTCCACCATTTTCAACACAGCTCAACATTAAAGGGTCAAGATCTATAGTGCATTTGAAGGGGATAAGAATTGTTTGTAGGCATTGAAAGGGTTAAACCTGGTTAAATCTCCTGTTTTTAAATGATTTTAGCTGCTGTTGTGGTTTCTTCTGTACTGTTTGAACATGTTTGGTGTGCTCTCTCTCTGGTTTGTTGTATTATGCTGTCTTGAGATGCACCCGCACTGAAAGCGTAGTTAAGGTTGAGTGCTGCCCTTCTTGTGTATTTTGTATGTAAAGGGCTGACATCCCTTGGGCAAGCACCCCTCCCTGTCACAGGTGCTCCACCCACAGGTTCTATTTAACCTTGATCTGCAGGGAGCTTCAGAAAGGACTGGGTCCTCAACAAGTGAGTTTATCCCATAGGAGCAATCATTAGGTTGGTATGATAGGACCTGCCAGGGGTGGAATACATTGTCGCTGTTGGCAGGCTTACGCAATTCATGGCCATCCATTGCAAACTAAACTTCCACCATTTTCAACACAGCTCAACATTAAAGGGTCAAGATCTATAGTGCATTTGAAGGGGATAAGAATTGTTTGTAGGCATTGAAAGGGTTAAACCTGGTTAAATCTCCTGTTTTTAAATGATTTTAGCTGCTGTTGTGGTTTCTTCTGTACTGTTTGAACATGTTTGGTGTGCTCTCTCTCTGGTTTGTTATATATATATATATATATTTCCATTTTGACCCTACCATTTGACTCTCACTGTTTATGACATCTAACACCCCACCCATGTGCCCCTTAATATCTTAATGCTCAATTCTAGATATTGCTCAGCATAGCATCCAGACCTGGAGAAGAGATACGCTCAGGAAAGCTTGTCTTTTAAAAGTAAAAAGATATCACTACATACTGCTATACTCGTGATTTTGGCATCTGGACTAACACGGCTAATCAAATCTATATATATTTATATATACACACACGACACGCGTCTCTGGGGTGTATATCAACCCAGAGAAATCTGGGCTTCACCCTATAAGACAATACAAAGTTATAATATAATTAAACATCTACAGACTAATATTGTCAGTTTATTAACTTACTACCCAGTCATTAAAGGAATTCAGTTACATTATTGTGTAAAACAAAAGCATAAACTCCATCCAAACACTGTGTACAATTCTATGATTGTATCTGATTATCCCCCACAATTCCAATACATATATATGTATATATAACAAAAATCCAGAACCAGCACTCACTCTTCAATGTGTTTCCAATAGAAAATTAAAAATGCTCATGCCAGGGTGCCACAGTCACAGTCCAAAAAAAAAAAGAAGAGAGCAAAAGAGCAGGTATGCACTCTCAGGCTAAATAAGTACAAAACACAACTTTATTCTATCCTCAATAAGGAGCAGAAACATCAGTCATTTAATGATAGAATAAAGTTTTGTTATCATTAATTTATCCAGCGAATGCATCCCTGTATATATAATAAATATAAACAAAAGTATTTACACAACTGCAAAAGCCACAGATGAGTACATAAAGAGGTGCAGAGGTGAGCCCCAACACCAGGAAGAGAACATGCATGGTAACATCTCTACCAAATTGTCTCCAGGGAAATATAACATTTTGATAATCTGATACCATATCTGCTTAACTCTTCAGTTCTGCAATAATTCATTATCACATATAATAAACATAGTAGCTGTTGCCAGGACAACACAATATACTGTATCTATCAATAATATATTACCTTGAATGATCAGCAGCAGCAGAGAAATGCAGAATCTCCTCTCCATCAGCAGACTCTGGGGACTCACTAAGTCAAGTATATCCTTAAATAGTGCAATAAATGACAAGAAAAAGTAGATATGGAGACTGACAGGAGAGAGAATAAAGTTTCAGTACATGTTCTGTGATGACCTGTGCTTTTATAGTCACCGCAGGGTTTAATGTCTGGGAGGAGCATGAGAGGAGCCTGATTCATAATGAATACTCCCATGTCAGCACAAAGTGTTACCTCTGTCCATGCTCCCCCCCCCTTCCTCCATCCATCCTGTTGCTGCACAGTCAGGCTGGCACAATGTATCACTCCCATGTTACTGTGCCCACTTACTGTGAAAGTGGGGGAAGGAGAGGGGGGAGCTGTGTGTAAATAAACCCTCACTAATCACTGGACATCCAGATGTCAGATATTTAAATGAAGAAGCCATAAACACTGCATTCTTTTACTTTAGAGACTGGAGAGTAATTGCCTTCAGACAGTGAGCCAAGATGTATATCAGGTTACAATCAGTTTATGCCTTGAAGGCAACTTCTGGGAATTTGGAAACCTTTGGACTTCTTAAACTGGCTGGCTGAGTGGAATGGGAGTTATAAAGGAGGTGCATATTTCAATGTGAGCTATAAGTAACAGTTAAGTCAAATAGGCAATGTTTGGTAATTTTATAGACTATATGAACATATATATATATATATAGATTAGATACATAGCAGTGTTAGCCCAGATGCCAAAATCATGCGTATAGCAGTATGTAGGGATACCTTCTCTTATTGGACTAACGTCACATTTAAAAGACATGCTTTCGAGAGGATAACCTCTCTTCTACAAGTCTGGAAGCTTTAATGAGGAAAATCTTAGAATTTAAATCTAGACAGCAGAGCAGAAGGATAGGGGTCGGGATGGGTTGGGTAGGGGGTTAGGATAGGTTGGGTAGGGGGTTAGGATAGGTTGGGTAGGGGTTACAATGGGATGACATAAATACTGAATAGTGGAATAGTATGGTCAAGAAAGGCAAACATGCACAGACACTCTACCAAGAACCATCATGACAGGCCACTCCATCCAAAACCTCACGATTAAAATCCTCAAAGGAAATTTTAAAGACTCTTGTGAACATAGGACATTTGAAATAAAAATGATCACATATTTTAGGTTATTTAATAGTGCAGATATGAATATATCTAACTAGGCAGATATTGTGTGATTCATTTTTCATTCAAACTTCAATCATTTAAAGAGTGTAACTTTTTTCCCCCATTTTATCATCCAAACCTTTGTTGTTATATATTCTATAATACATTCTTGTTTAAAAAAATTGAAATGGGAACCTGTTACTGCATTTTTTGAGAAAATATACAATTGTAACCAAAAAATGAAAAAAAAAATGAAATATTTCCCTTGTGTTTTGGAACATGTTTTTTTTTTACAAATAATATCATGGTGTATAAATCACTGACCTTGCTCCCAGCATAGGAAATGAGACGTTGAGTAATGGCAGTGGTATTGCTCATTCTATACGTGACAAATGGACAATGCCATCGCTTTGGAACTAAAAATAAATAAATTTTAAAAAAATAGTTTTTTCTTTTAGGTTTCACATGGTCAGGTTTGGTATTAATGCAAAGGCCAGACTCTGCCCTGTTCAATGACACCTCACTTGACCTTGTGAGGTGTGAAGATTAGTGACGCAGCGGTCCAAGTTCTCCTCTGCAGTGCGGTGGTTTAGGTTTTTGATGTAACAATTCGTAACAATGGATTGTACCATCACCCATCACCTCCACACTTGATGGTGACATGAGAAATGTGATGGTTAGTTAGTGCAGCATCATTGTTTACTTTATAATTGAAAAGTGAAAAATATTACTGTTGGAAAGAAAATGAAAATATTTATTATTTTATTTGTTGTTACTTAATACCTGGTCATGTTTGATATCATTGGAAAGGCCGTGCTCTGGCCTTTCCAGTGATACCTCACTTGACCCTGTAGCTTCTATGAAGTTGGAGATATAGATGTCCAAATGCAGACATAGTTATCCTTTCTCTGGGCCTATTCTGAGGCATGAGCCTGGAGCTGCTGCTCCATCTGCCCCTATGTTAATCCGGCCCTGGGGTTAATCCAGATGTTTTTGCGGGTTTCGGTGTGTGTGTTCACCCTGGTTTTGCGGTGAGTTTTCAGCTGGTTTGCGGCGACTTTTCCCTACATTACGGCGGCCCTGTGGTGCTTGCTGAATACACCGCAAGGTCGCCGACATGGGATCGCCACATTGCACCGAATTGAAGAGAACGAAAAGTCACCGAATGTGCGGTGACTTTTCGATTCTCTTTGAATAACCCTGTCTGTTTTTAATTTATTGCTGTGATGTCGTTTAACCCTTTCGCTGTGGAGGACGCGCTCATCGCGTCCACCCGCAGGTACTGTTGAGTGCGGAGGACGCGCTGAGAGCGTCCTCCCTTTGCGGCCAGCGATCGGCCGGATTCCGGCCAATCGCTGTGCCCCCGGTGCGGACTGACATCCTCGATGTCAGCCCAGCACCGGAGACCGCCGCCGGCACCATTAGAGGTCATCACGGAGGCGCAATGACATCTAAGGCTAGGGTCAGACGAACGCATTTTTCACGTTGTCTGTGAAAAAGTGCGTTCAAACGAACGTACGTATTTTTTCCCGGAATACGCGATAGCGGTCATATGATGCGCCCTTTCGTCCGTGATTTTGTACGGATCATCAATAAAACACTTTTTGTGTCTGGACGTTATGTTAGACGGACATTAGCAGCGTCTGACGTCTCCTAATCACACACACGCGCCGCTATGCGGACGCAGCGCACTCTGTACTTCAGTAGTAACGGTTTGACGTTCTAGAAAAAATGCGTTCGTTTGCCACTTGCGTTGCGCGGACGAACTTTCGTGCGGCCGTTCTTCGTGTGTTCCCCGGCATTGGACGTCATTTGCTGCTAGCACGGCCGTGATTTCGTGCGGCTAAACGCACGTTAAAAATTCGTTCTTCTGACCCGAGCCTTATTCAGGTGCCCCCCCACGTGTGCGGAGGAGGTGCCTGAAAGGGACCTCACTCCCTCCCGATCGCCGGGGTCCTGTGGCTGAAGGCAGGCACGGTTTGGAAGGGCACAGCCTGCCCTTCCAAACCGTGCCTGCCTTTAACCCCTTGGGTGCCGGATCATGATTCGGCACCGAAAAGCGCTGAATCGTGATCCTCTCCCGGTGTTGGCTGATATCTTGGATGTTGGCCAAGATTCTGGGAATGCCCCCTGACGACTGGCGTCATCGTGCATAGCACAATGACGCCAGTCCTGGAGTTAACCCCTAACTGCCACCAATGGTGGAGATAGGGGGTTCCAATGAACCCCCTATCTCCCAACCCGTGGCAGCTAGGGGTTAATGTTTTGTACTGTGGTATTGGCCAGAGCATGGCCTTTCCAATGATACCAAACATGACCATGTAAAAAGTTTTTTTAAAAAAATTTAAATTAAAAATAAAAAAATATTTAAAAAAAATTATAAAAAGAAAATACAATTTTTTTTTGGTTTGTTAACGCAGCAATATTGTTCCCATTTAAATTATAATGTGAACAATGATGCTGTACTAACGATTTTTTGTATGCGGTACGTTTGTTAAAAATAGTGTAATTTTCCCCCAAAAAAAATGTAACGAGACCCCATTTCTAATTTTTTTCATTAGAATTTTTTTTTATATGACCCAGACATATTATATATCATTCTTTCCGGCAGACTCGGCAGATTCATAATATATCATTTTTATATGTATATGTCATGTTTTGCCTGTATATTATAACAAAAAATGCAATAAAACTTGAATTTTTAATCATCTGCAGCGTGTAAAGTGGTTTTTTTCACCTTTTATCACATGAACATTTGCGGTTATATTTTCTATGGGGTGCGCTCGTACAAAAATTAGAAATGGGGACTTATTAAATTTTTTGGGGGGAATTATGTGATTTTTGAAAAAAATCATTAGTGCAGCATCATTGTTCACATTATAATTGAAATGTGAACAATATTGCTGCATTAATAAAAATGACACACAAAAAAAATACATGTTTTTTAAAAAATTTTATTTTTATTTTTTTACATTATACCTGGTCATGTCCTGGGTATCATTCGAAAGGCCTTTCGATTGACACCCTCCATGACCCCCTAGCTGCCACGGTTCTGGAGATATTGGGGTTCAAATGAACTCCCTATCTCCACTAGGGATGAGCCGAACCCCGCCCCCCGAGTTCGGTTCGAGCCCGAACACGAACTTCCCATTTGTTTGGGTCCGAACCCGAACCCGAACTCGAACCCAATGCAAGTCAATGGGGCTGAAAATTCGGTTTTTAGAGTGCCCTCCAAGAGGGCATATATGCAAGATATTTGCCATAAAAGGCGTATGGGGGTCCGGGTAGTGCCCTGGGGGACAGGAAACAAGGACAAAAAGTTTAAAAAAAATCGTTTTTAAAAGGACAGTGAGTTTTCCATGAAATAAGGGTTAAAAATAGAAACGAAAAATTCCTTCAAATATCGTGCCTAGGAGGTCCCCATAACCTGCCCGTGAAGTGGCGGATTTCTAGGATGTATAGAAATATGTAAAAACCAAAAAATGACATTTCAAATGACGGTAAATGCTTTTCCTTTAATCTATCCATAAACAACTGCTTGGGGCGGCAGTCTGTATGAAAAGAGGAGACATTTTCGGACACGCAGAAAAAGTTTACTGATTTTTTGGCGGTGAAAAGCAGGAGAATGACTGGAGAATGGAAAATTCGAGACCAAATAGCCGATTTGGAAGGTAAGAAAAATGGGAGAATTTTTCTGGTTCGGCTATTTTGACCTAGAATTTTCCATTCTCCAGTCATTCTCCTGAGTTTCACCTTTCTCTGAATAACCCTGTCAGGGTTATTCAGAGAGCGGTGAAGAGCAGGAGAACGACTGGAGAATGGAAAATTCTAGGTAAAAATAGCCAAACCAGAAAAATTCTCCCATTTAGGCTAGGGTCAGACTAGCGAATTTTTAACGTGCGTTTAGGCACACTTAATCACGGCCGCACTAGCAGCAAATGACGGGCAATGACGGCCAATATACGAAGTACGGTCGCACGAAAGTCGAGAATTTTCGAGAATGCAGAACCGCTAGTGCGGACGTACAGAGTGCGCTGCGTCCACTAGCGGCATGTGTGCGTGATTTGGAGACGTCAGACCCTGCTCATGTCCGGCCAACATAACGTCCAGACACCCAAAGTTTCCTGGTTTGGATCCGTAAAAAATCACGCACAAAAATGCGTGTTCGGAATTTTCAAATGGACTAGAAATGTGTAAAATCGAAAATCATTTTCGTTCCATTCGTAATTTCGACTCCATTCCTGATTTCGGTTCCATTTCAGTAATTTCGGACAACATTTTTTTTGGTTATGTCGCTGATTCTGTAATTTTGTATCATTCCCATCTCAATGTATCCTTCTTGTAAAACATGAGAAATCTCAATGGCAGAATTATCGTATCGACAGAATTATCGTATCGACAGAAATATCGGATCCGAAAAACCATTAGTTTACGTCAAAACGAATAGACAGAGGAGAACAGACGTTCCGAAAAACACTAAAATTTCCGAAATTACGAAAAAAGTCGATACGAAAAACGAAACGAAAACGAAACGAACCGAAACGGAAATCGGCTGAAACGAGCCGAAACGAAAATTTACAAAATACGAACGTACTGAACCGAATCGAACCGAAAAAAAAGAGATTGAGTACCGTCCTGATGTGCTTCGAGCAACTAATGGTGCCCATATAGAGGTGTATTAAATGAGGCAAAAAAAACCTTAAATATATAGATGTCTCATTTTGTAATATTTTTCACTTATCTGTCCTTTAACTTACCTTTGTAATAAATCTTTGAAATTGTAAAGAGACTTTATGGACACGCTGTACATTAGCACCGATATATTATCAGACTCCTAATGGTCACTGGGGAAGCTGAACAAATGCAACGGTCATTATTATTTGGCAAATGCAGGGGCAAAACAACTTGCCAATGTAAAGCCTGTTAACCTGAAACACATTTTGATAGAGAGTACACACTCTTTGAGCACCTTGAATCATATAATATACCCAAGAGTAACGATGCAGGCGACTCCCTCCACCGCAACATTAGACTCTCCCTGTCTCTCCAGTACTTCAAGAAGTCTCTGAAAACATCTTACAGTGTAAGGTACAATAAGGATGAATGATTTTGAGAAAGTGACCTAGTGCTCCTTTCATTTGTTGCACATTCCTTTGAAATATCCTGTCATTTCCAGGTTCCTTCCTTGAATTTATTCAATTTAAATCAAGCTCTGTTGTGCATTGTGTTAATTCTTACTGAAATCCTCATTGTTTTCAGGGTGACCCTAACTACGTAGAACTCAGTAATAGAATGCAGCTCTGCGGGGGAATTCTGACTTGCCTTACACAAGTTTTCCCTTAACTCATTCATTTCTTACGACCCACTGAACCTAAAACTAATTATTTCCTGTGATTTAGAAAAGAACCAGTAGAATTAAAAGCAACATAAGCTGTGCAGCATCTTTTCCTTACAGCACGTTACAAATGTTAAGAGAATGTTGAAAGAGTATATATACACTTTAACATATTAAAAACTGCAGTAATGGACTTTCATTAGTGGAATTAAAATATATATACAAAATTTACATTTGTTTTTTTTTTAAAGGATTTAACCAGGAAGGATACATTGAGATTTCTTTTGTTTTCAAGTATATCCTGTGTGGTGAGTGTGTACCGTTAGGTGTCTTGCCCAAGGACACTTACTGGAGAGGTGCTCTTGCCAGGATCAAACCTGTGTCTCCACAGTCTCTCTCTACGGTTAGCAGTGATGTTACCTCTACTCCACCCAGCCGGTACCATTATCAAACATTTTTAGTTATTAGCCCCTTTACTACCAAGTTGCTTTCTATAAATGCACTGCCAGGAAACAATGGATTTCTGGAAACAAGTTTTCATTATACATACATTGAAACTGTGCTTCAAATATAGCTGCAAATATCAAAAGCACATATTCAAATGTATTCATTATTGGACAGAAAGATGGTGCTATGTGCTGGCCAAGTAGTACTACAACAGACTCATAGTACAGTTTGTGATCCTTTGTTTTGAGGGGAAAAAAAGGAATCCATGCTGTTTAAAATGTTTTGGCACATTGGAAATCATTGCAAAACTTTAGGGTCACATTCTGGAGTTATTTGCATATGAAGCTTGTATTAAAAAATAGCAGAATTTCTTTGCATTGCTCCAGTAATTAGCCTACACTGGGTTTCCTCAATATCAAGGAACCAGCTGGTGTTTCACTGATCGAGTATACTCAAGAGTGTCGCCACAAGGGGGGTGCAGACCGCACCCGGGTTACTCCCTGTAGAGCAGGGGGTCAGCAACCTTGGCTCCCTGATGTTTTGGAAACTACATCTGACTGACATCTGACTGAGCCCCATGGGAAATGTAGGTCCCAAAACATCAGGGAGCCAAGGTTGCTGACCCCTGCTCTAGGGGGTGACACCATAGTGGTTATTCAGAGAGCACCGAAATGCCACTGACATTTCATTGCTCTCTCATTCCCCGGGAATTTGATTCCCCGACCCTGCTGTGAATTCAGCATTCACCATAGGGTCCCCGAAGTGCAGGGAAAAGCCACCGAACAGATCCGAAATATCGCTGAAAAATTGCCGAATATATGTAGAAAATCCACCGATTAACATCCGAAAAAAATCGGATCAATTCAAACCGCAGCAGAAAACCCACCAAACGTACCCAACAATCCGCTGCAAACCTGCCAAATGCGTCTGAAAAAGCCACTGATCCGCCAAACACAGTACCGGAAAAAGCCAACAAGCCGATGAACGACGTAAAAAATAAAAAGACGATAAGAACTTTCTAAATGTCAAATGCTATTTGCAAAAAAACTACTGGATGAAAATAACATAAGGTCCCATGAATAATAATAAAAAAGTCTGTTACAGAAAAAAAATCTATCTAAAAAGAATCTGAAAAAAAAGTTTGACAAAATCCCGAAAAATAGCTAAAAAGAAAAAAACTAATCCCAACCCTACATGGGGTTATTCAGAGAGCACTGAAATCTCAAAGAAATTTCAGTGTTCTCTCGTTCGGTGCACTTCAGTTCAATTCGCCGGCCCTGTGGTGAATTCAGCATTCACCACAGGGTCCCTGAAGTGCGCAGAAGGGGTCCGCAGAATGCCGTCGATCAACCAACCAAAAGCAGACGCCGACTGCCAAACAGACTGCCGAAAGCAGCCTTCCATCTGCCAAACGCCTCTGAATAGATCGCTGAATGCACCCGCAGCTTGCTGAGCCGCCAAACGCCGCCTGAAAAATCTGATCAGCCAGCGAGCTGTGCATAAAAAAAACCTGCAGTTTTTAAAAAGGCACGTGGCCGCCGGCGCTTCTGTGACGCTGCCTCCAGCAGCCTCTCGGCTGGAGACAGCGTCACAGATGCGCCCGGCGGCCACGTGATTGCGCCACAACAGTGCGACCGGACCTCCTGAAGCAGGTGAGTATTGCAGCCGCCAGAGGGGAACGCTGGCCTCCTGCTTTTCATGCACGCGGCCAGCTTCCCCAGCCCCGCAGATAACGACAAGCCGGTCCAGCACTGGCTTCCGGTATCGGGGGGGGGGGTGTATCGGGCCATTTGCACGGTACTAAGTACTCGTGCAAACGGCAGTATCGGCACCGATACCGATACTAGTATCGTATCGGTGCATCCCTAATAAAAACATTAAATTTTTTCCATTGAAACCTTCGTGATTTGCCTGTTGAAACTTGTCGAACTGAATCACAGAAAATCTGGGCGTTTCACTGACACTTCAGTGTAGTTCGGCGTTAGCTGAATAGATAATAACATTACTTCTCTATGGAGAATTTCTCTGCCCCGATGGTTGCCGAATTGCGGCATTCTGGGGTGAATTACACTATATTTCATGGTCAATTTGCCAATATTTGGTGAACCGCCTGCTCTCTGAATAGCCAAATTGCACCATACGGTGAAATTCACCATTCGATGCAATTCGGTGGCAGGTCCGGCTCTTATTGAATAATCCTTTAAAAATAAACCAAACCTTTTCTGTTAATCTGTATATTTAATCTAAATGTCTCCAATCTAAAATACCTTTCCTTCTGGGGCCGGGGGACGAACGGATTTATAATCCGGTAAAAATTACAGAGGAATTTGCTAAGTATTATGCATCATTGTACAACCTGGGATCTGACCCTATGGTCCATTCCCCGGATCCAGACGAGATCCGCCGATTTCTTCAAGGAGCTACCCTTCCCTCCCTTTCCCAATCTCAGGCGGTGGAGTTACTTACTCCATTTACTGAGGATGAAGTTCGAATTGCCATTAAAGCTCTCCCTAAGAATAAAGCTCTCGGCCCAGATGGTTTTTCTAATTTATATTATCAGACTTTTGCCCGTACCCTGATCCCAATTCTCACACGATTTTTTAATCATATTAAGAGTACAGGGATGATGCCCCCAGAAATGCTTCAAGCCACTATTGTTACTTTACCCAAGCCTGGTAAACTAATGACACGATGCGCTAATTTCCGCCTGATATCGTTATTGAATGTGGATGCTAAATTGTACGCTAAATTGTTGGCAACTAGGATAGCTCCGTTGCTCCCCTTTTTGATCTCGGCGGAACAGACTGGTTTTATCCCTGGCAGACAAACGTGTGATAATACTCGACGCTTCTCGGACATAATTGATATTGCTAATAGGACTAACACGAGTGGACTCCTATTAGCGCTAGACGCGGAAAAAGCATTTGACTGTCTTCATTGGGGTTATATGCGTATGGCATTGGATTTGTTTGGCTTCCCCCCTCCTTTTATCAATAGCATTATGAGTCTCTACTCTCTCCCATCCGCGAAGGTCTTAGCGTCTGGGTTCCTCTCACTTCCCTTTTCAATTACTAATGGTATCAGACACGGATGCCCCCTGTCCCCCCTGATATTCGTTTTGGCTTTAGAACCCCTGGCTTCACGCATTAGACGAGATCCTAATATCTCTGGCATATCGACCCCTGACGGAGAACACAAATTGGCATTATTTGCGGATGACATCTTGGTTTTTTTTACTTCCCCTGACACCTCTATGCCTGCTTTACTCCGTTTGCTTGACTCCTATGGCTTAGTATCTTATTATAAAAATAATGTGAGTAAGACGCAAGCTTTGCCTATGCATATCCCTGCTTCTTCTCTTTCTTCCCTACAAGCTTTGTACCCCTTTGACTGGAGAACAACCTTTTTAAAGTATCTGGGAATTTCTCTAGCCAAATCTAGAGGGTCTGTCCTTAAGCTAAACTACCACCCCCTCTTCGCTTCTATTGAATCCCAGCTGACATCCTGGCATGCGTTGGAGAGTTCTTGGATGGGGCGCATGGCAACACTCAAAATGTGCATCCTACCCCAAATTTTGTTTTGTTTTAGAAATATACCGGTTTTTATACCGACCCATATGTTGCTTCGCCTACAAAAAATGCTCAATGCACATATCTGGAAGGGGAGACCGCCACGCATTTCGGCGTCTACTATCACCGTGCCTCGGCCTAGAGGGGGCCTGGGTTTTTTACACATTATAGCATACTATAAGGCGGCGTTGTTAGCACAACTATTATCTTCTATGTCCCAACAGGATGTCCCACTTTGGCTACGTCTAGAGAATGCCTATATCGCTCCTCTCCGCATCCACGATTTAATGTGGTACCCAACGATGCCAAGCAGTAAAATTGTGGGCATTCTCCCCTCTTCCTCACTCTCTATCATGTCATGGTGTCAGTGGGGTAGACCGCTTATCTGTCCTTTCTCTCTGCTGAGTCTAGCCCCTTTGCGATTTCTGTGTCGTACTGTCCCAGACCTGAACCTTGACCGCTGGTCGCAAAGGGGTCTTACCCATATTAATCAGCTTTTTACACCCACCTTGATGAAAACCTTTCCTGACCTGATGTTGGAATTCGCTATCCCGGCCAGCGAGTGTTTCATGTATCTTAGAGTGAAGCATGCTTTTTCCAGTCAAGACTTACTTTCCTTTAAGACGGCAGACTTAACGACTTTTCACAAACTCTGCATGGGAGGGAAAGTGAGGAGGAAACCCCTGTCTTTGTGCTACAAATTCTTGCTTTCGACACAATCCAGTAGGAAATTACCCTATTTGTCCAGGTGGGAAACAGACTTGTCTTTGACTATCTCCAGAGATGACTGGTATTACGCGACTGAAACGATTTCCAAAATCTTCTAGGAGCACTAACTTGAGGGAATCACATCTCAAGCTTTTGTATAGATGGTATTTAACTCCGAACAGGTTAGCTCATATACCTGGACAGTCGGGACTGTGCTGGCGATGTGGATCCGGTTCTGGTTCCCTCCTTCATATCTTTTGGCAATGCCCGCTGGTTATTGGCTACTGGAATAAAGTGTATATATTGATCTCTCATTGCACAGGCCTGGTTTTGCCCCTATGCCCAAAGCAATACTTGTTACATATGTTACCTACTACTATTCAAGTAAGGCATAGGGCTATAATCTCCATTGTACTTAGTGTGGCCAAATCCACTCTCGCCCGACATTGGCGCTCAGTGCTCTGCCCTTCTATGAGGGAAGTCATGTTATCTTTGGAAAATGTTTCCCAATATGAGGAAATGTTTCACAGAGCCGCAGGCTCCCTCTCAGTCTCTCGCTTTCAAGATGTGTGGGAGGGTTGGAAATCTTTTGTCTCCTCTGGGAATTTAATTTAACTTAACTTGAACCGATCTGTACTATCACGAGTACCTTGCTGAGCAACCTTTTTTTTTAATTTTCATTTGTTTGTGTTTGTAGATTTTAGTTGCTGTACGTGGATTTCTTTTTTTTAAAAAAATTTGAAAACGAGGTTCGCGCGACTTTTAGTGATCCAATCTACATTTACATTGCATGACATGTCATTTCTCGAAGGGTCCTGCGAGACTCTTTTTTTTTTGTGTCTGTTCCTTATGTTACTGTCAAATATTATGTTATGCGTGAACCTCAATAAAAACTTTTATATTTAAAAGTTAATCTGTATATTTGGTTTTGTGTTAATATCTTGCATTTTACTATTTTGTATTTCTGTAACACTTCAATGTTCTTGAACCCAGGACATACTTGAAAACGAGAGAAATCTCAATGTATCCTTCCTGGTAAAATCCTTTAGAAATAAATAAAATAAATAAATAAAATAAATAAATAAATCATGGGTTACTTTTAGTGCTAATGTTAATTTTAGGTTAGGGCTATTTAACAGTTCATGTACTAACAGAGGTTAAATAGATAGAAAATGCATTTTTTTGTGCTTATTAGCGGCCCAGTTTCTTTCATTAAGTAGTCAATTATTGAAATTCTACTGCGGTCCAAACCGATTAATTGAATAATTTAGTATTAAAAAAAAAAAAAACAGGTGAAACTCATCAATATTATTTTTGATCAATCTACTTATGGAAATAAATTGAGCCCTACGTATCCAATGAAAAGGGCTGACAGGAGTAACTGGTCAAAGGGAAACATGCCGATCACTTCAACATTAAATATAACATTCCAGTTTAAATACTGGATTGAAACAAAATGGAACAAAGTGATTCTTTAAAACTCTGGAGATGAGACGCTCGTTTTACAGAGGGCACTAAGGATAATGAACTCCAAAGGAAAATAAGAATTCAAAGCAGCAGGTATTTTATTTCACCTGAGCTCCATTCCCAGGAAGCCTTGGAGATGAGCCCAGGTTATGTCCTCCCCCACAACCCACTATCAAGAGAGAAACAATCAAATTAATGTGATTCATACCACAAACACATTTCTGCTGCATTTGTAGAGACCTGTGTAGACGACACATAAACATACACACAAATCACATATTCACACATCAGTGTTTACACTAGACATGCGCATTTCGTATCGTCAAAATTTCATTTTCGTCCGAGATTTACATTTTCGTTATTTCTTTCATTTTCAAAAAACGTAATATCGGCCATAATTACAAATCGCAGTAGCACAACGCAAATGACTAAACATTATGGCCCCTATTACATGCTTCGCGCAAATGCGCTCGCACAGTGCATTTTTTTGCGCACGCAAAAAAAACGTTATAGCGCGAAAATTAACACGGCATTCTGATCCGAGCGCATTTTTTTCAGCCTTCATGTTTTTTCGTGCGCAAATCCGACGTGCAAATTCGTGCGCAAATGAACGTTGCGTGAAGGAATCGGTGGGCAGACTGTTTTTTCACGGGATTCAGCCAATCAGAATTATGAACCACCATTTTCTAAAGTTAGGTTGTTGCGCCTGTCAAAGTCAATCTGCGTATATGTGCTGCAGCAAAAAAAATTTTTTGACAAATTAGAATTTTTTTATATCTGGGTATGTGTAGAATGTGTAACTGTACTGTGCTGTATTTTTTTTATTGCTGAGTTATTTTGTTTCGGCCACAACTATCATATTTGCAGTTAACACCAAGTTTTCAAAGACATTACAAAAATTCACGCAAACGTCGCTCGTACGACTTTGCGCCAAAATTGCAATACCATCTGCACTAACGCATTTGCGCTTACAATGTTAAGTATAGGATGCGCGCACGAACTTGCGCTCGCGCTGGGTTCGCGCAGGGTCAATCGCGTTAGACGATTACACGCATCGTTTGCGCGATCATCGTACTACAACGTACCGCGCAAATGGTTTTGTCCTCGTGCAAAAGCGCATTTGCGCGCACGCAAATGCGCTGCGCGAAGCGTGTAATAGGGGCCATAGTTGGAAGCCAAATTGATCTAAAAAAGATCCGAAACGATATCAAACAGAACTAAAATAATTAGAAACAAGAAAAAGGGGACAAAAAAAATTTATGGAACAAAATGATTTAAAGTAATAAATGTGGGGATTTTTTTAACATTGAAACTTATAGGACTCGCCTATAGGTTTCAATGTTAAAATATCCTGGTTTTTATTAAACATTTCTTTAACCATTTTTTTTTCACTTGCAGCAAAAAGCCATTTTGTTCTTTTATTTTTGTAGGATTTAGTGGGCATTTTGCGGGATTTTTTGCAGGGAATTTTATGTTTCCTAACTTTTTTAAAGAAACTAGGCTTTTTTCCCCATAGCTTTCAATGTAAAAAATATTCCCGCTTTTATTAGGCATTTCTTAATCCCTTTATGTTTTCACTTGCAGCAATAAGCCATTTCGTTTATTTATATTTAAGGCTGGGGTCAGACCAGCGCACTTTTAACGTGCGTTCTGGCGCACATAATTACGGCCGCACTAGCAGCAGATGACGGGCAATGACGGCCAATATACGATGTACGGCCGCACAAAGGTCCGGCCGTGCAACGCAAGTGGAATTTGAACGCATTTTTCTGAGAACGCTGAACCGCTAGTACTGAGTGCGCAGCTGCGGCATAGCGGCGTGTTTGCGTGATTAGGAGATGTCAGACGCTGCTAATGTCCAGCCTACATAACGTCCAGACGCAAAAAGAGTTTTATTGACGATCCGTACAAAATCACGACCGACAATGCGTGTCGTCTGACCGTTTTTGAGCATTCCGTGAAAAAATACGTCAATGCGTTCGGACGCACTTTTTCACGTTCGCGGGGAAAAATGCTTTCGTCTGACCCTAGCCTTAGGATTTTATTGGCATTTTTCAGGTGAAATTTTATGTTTCCAAACTTTTTCTTAACGAAACAAGGCTTTTTTCCCCTATTGGTTTCAATGTAATAAAATATTTGCAATTTTATTAAATATTTCTTAAACCGTAAAGTTGTTTCACTATTTTTTAGGATTTTTTGGCATTTTTCAGGATTCTACAGGTGACATTTTATTGTTCTTAATTTATTATTTCAGCACCATGGTGAGTTCCATAGCCCTGTCCAAGGTCCTGATCCACTGTTTCAGACCAGCAGTTCAGCACTATGAACAGCTATTTTGTAGCTAACCATGGTGCTGAACATCTGTGCTCAGGTTCACCGAAGGTGAATCGAACACGAGGGGTGAAATGAAAAGAATGGGGGAGGGGTGAAGTAAAATGAAAACAGGAGAGGAGGGCGAAATGAAAAAATGTGGTGGAGTGAAATGAAAAGAGTGGGGGGTGAGTGAAATGAAAAGAGTAAGGGGTGACAGGAAATGAAAACAGCGGGGGGGTTGAGTGAAATTAAAAGGGCGGGTGAAGTTAACATGAGAAGAGTAGGGTGAAATGGAAAGAATGGGAAATGAAAAGGAAGGAGGTGAAATGGACTGAAAAGGGAGGTGGGTAAATGGGCATGATAAAGGGAGGGGGACATTAAAAATGAGAGACTCTATCAGGTCTATTCAAAGAAAGGTGAAACTCAGGAGAATAACTGGAGAAGTGAAAATTCGAGCTCAAAATCGCCAAAACAGAAAAATTCTCCCATTTATCTCACTTTCCAAATCGGCTATTTGGTCTAGATTGTCTTTCTTAATGGAAAGCGCCTACAGGTTTTGTAGCTCTGTACAAAGGAAATTAGGCAGATTTCATGTGAGAGAAGGTGTTTTTTTTGTAAAATAGCTGCACAAACACCTCACATTTGAATGTTTGTTTTTAACCAATATCCTTAATAAGATTGTAGTTTTAGATGTTTTTAAGAATCCTTTTCTCTGAGTTTCCTCTGAGAACTTTGTGCTAGTTAACGCGTCAAGTTTTAACCTGCCCTTCTATACTTTCTTTCCCAGTTTATGATATTTTTGTTATGTGGCTTTTTTATTTGAATTGAACAGCATTTTGAGAAAATTGGTGACCGTTGCAAAAGTAAAAAAAAAACAGTTCTCACATTTTTCTCCTAGCCCCTCCATTTTCTCTCTCTCATGACCACTCCTTTTTCTTTGTGTCCAAAAAGAAATGTGTTGCATTTGTTCTCCATTTTAAACATATAAATTTTAAAGTTTTTGACACGTGAATAATACATTTTTTCCCAAGTTTTTTTACTTTAGGTGAAAATTACCCATGCATGCTAACTTTGCTCAAGCTAGATGGAAGATTATTGAATACCAATATCGATACAGCTGTTGGAATTGAAGGAAATTTACTCAAACACATTATCATTTCACATTGCAATGTTACATCAACAGGATAATAAGGAATTATCAGACACCAGGCAATAACATTCTAATTTATCAACAACTCATCAATAAATCATGTGATTAAAGAAGATCATTGATTTGGAAATAAACTTAAGATATGTCAGTTTTAGGCTAGGGTCAGACGAGCGCATTTTCTACGGACTGTACATCCGTGCAGTACGGACGGACGTTAGTACGGAAGACGCAGTAGTGGTCACACAGTCCGTTTTTTTCACTGACGTTTATTTTTTGACAGATGTAGGAGGAAAAATAAATTAAAAAGCAAAACCATTTTGTCCGTGAAAAATGCTGGACGTATAAATGCAGTCCGTCTGACCACGTTCCATCACTCACACATAAAGCTAAGCGGACGTTGCAGACGCAGCGCACTTTGTGCGGCCGTTCTAGGGGTTCTACGTTCTTGCCTAACTTGCGTCCGTTTGCTGCGTCCATTGTGCGTCCGCAGTTCAGTGCGGACGTACTTCATGTGTGGGACTCTATTGGCCTTTATGTCATGCTATCACGGACATACTTTTGTGCGCCATCACGGACGTGAATGCTGCGGTCGTCTGACTGGAGCCTTACAAAACAGTTATTGTCAACCAATAAGACAGAAGACAAAGAAAGAAGAAGATAATGTATTTTTTATATGCTGATGTATTATCATTGTGTTGTCTAAGTGATAATTATGTTGTGTCTTTTATTATTTTTATATTTTATTATTTTTGTTGTTCGGTTACAATCAATATTGTTCAAATTCCCTGACACATTTAGGATTATTGAAGATCACATCCAATTAAAATTAGAGTTAATTAATGTATTTAGGAACATATAATTTAATGCATTTGCATAAATACGTTTCATGACTTATATAGTGGTAAATGGAAAGTTTTAATTCAGTAAAATTAATGTTGTTTTTATTTTTTGGATTATATTTGAGGATTGGTGTGTTTTATAAACACCAGGTTTGTTTCAAAACACTGAACAAGACTGAATAGGATAGCAATTAAATATTTTTTGATATTTAAATGGGTGGAATATACACTTTGGCTATTTCCTTTTTGAGCCAAAGTTGTGTATATATATTTTTCTCTAAATGCATTGAGTCAGGTGTAGAATGATCTTTCTATTTTTGCTCAGTGAGGCCCATAGGCTTTGCGGGGAAATTTTAAAATTTATTATCTGTGTCTCTTCTTGTGTAAATTAACATTTTTATTGTTTTTGTGCATTTGAGAGTGACAATGAATAAATGGATGTATAGGATTAGCGGGGTATACCATATTTTATTTTTTTATTTTCTTTATTGTTGCTAAAACCGTATCACGTCATCAAGAAACCTGACAGTCACAATGACTGCATATGGAACGAATCATGGACATTTTGTGTCAAGGTCAAAGGTCACAGGTAATAAGCAACCAGCGCAAAGAGACAGCTTGTTCAGGAGTCCCTATGGTGGGAGCTCTGATGACATTCAATGATTATGCGTCTCAAGCTGGGATGTTGAAAAAGACCACACCTTGATCTCGCACTTTGGACTACGGTATTAGATTATGGAATATATTTTTTTTTATTTAATCCCCTAGATAAATGTGAGAAAGGATTGGATTTGTGAAAATGAGAATGTATTTCTTCAGTGTGTGTGTGAATGCAGGTGTGTATGCGTTTTGTGGAGTGAAGCTGAAAATAGAAAAACACACAGATATAGATCTGACTGATGTTGATTTATTAGATAAATTAATTTACATTCAAGTTATTATATTTTTCTTGTTCGGTGAATTATATTTTGGGAAATGGGAATAAATAGTTATTTAATGTCTAGATTAGGTATTTTTTGCCTACGCTCCAAGTGTGGTTCGCTGGAAGAGTGAATCTAGATAGATAAGTGTATTTTATGCTCATAAAGGGCCTCCTTGGGGAATCCCTTTCGTATATCGTAAAGGTATTAGGCGAGAATACTATGGCCCCAGGTATAATTAGTTTAATTGTCTAGTTTGTTTTATCTATTTTAGTGATCACGATTGTATATGTGATCAATGAGATGATTGAAAGGTATTTTAATATGATAGGTAGTTTTTAATTCTTGCATTAGTGTGAAATCCCCCCTCCCATTTCAAGTGTCAAACCCTGCAAGTCTTTTTCTTGCACAGGATGTTAGCCTGTGGAATTTAGCCGATTTCCTGTCTGTGCAGGAAAGGGTGTGTGAACAGTGTAAGCTAGAGAAAAGCCATCTCTGAATCATATGTAGTAATCTTTTGTCTCACTGTTGGTTAAACTCTGACGTAGAAATGTATCTGTATGCTGATTGGCTATAAGTTCTTTGAAATCTAATAAAATAGTCTGTCTAGGAAATTATATTTAGACATGACTGACACTACATTGCTTTGTGGCTGATTTTGGTGTCTCTCGCCATGGCGTAGCGTAGCGTCTGTTTTCAATTTTGATATATGAGAAGAAACTTGGAAAAGGTTTATTGAAATTTCAAATAATGGTAATTATAATAGGGAATTTGTTTTTGTGTGCTTAATATTCTAATTTATCATTTCTCACAAGCTATGAAATGATTTGCTGCACAGTGATTGCAGGATTCAGTCTGCATTTCCCCCAAGGTGATCTGCAAAATCTGGCCTGTTAGGGGTACTTGAGGACAGGGCTGGGAATTACTGGTCTAGACCAGTGTTTCTCAAACCCAACCAGGCCAGATTTTGCAGATCACCTTGGGGAAATGCAGACTGAATCCTGCAATCACTGAGCAGCAAATCATATCACCTGTGCTGTTCTTCAGATATCTGGCAAACCTGTCCTGGTTGGGGGTCCCGAAGAGAGGTTTGAGAAACACTGGTCTAGACAACCTCAACCCGGTCATCTGCTCCATCATACTCACAGGTTCAGTACCTGTATGGCTGACAGCTAGTAAACAATATATATATGAACCTGTTGAAATTGTAATTTACAAAATTGAGATTTCAGTCCGACGTCCTGTGTATATTAATTGCATATAATAGAACACGTTATATAATGTTTACTCTCTCGCAACTGATGTAAGAAAAATGGAACAATGGATTATTCAGTAGGCTAGTCTCATCGTATCGTCACAAAGGATAGATGGAAAATCCAAAGACAGATTCCTTCAGTACTAGATGGTATCTTTAAAATGTCCTTTTGAAAATTCCCCTTTAATTGGATGCAGAGCTTACAGAAGGGAGAGCTAGCAATCAATTCCCAGCTTTCCTGCTTGAACAAGTTGTTAACAAATTCTTCAACTCCCGCTTCTAGGCAAGTGAATTCTGTCATCTAGTGATAAATGCCATTCACTGCTAATTTCAACATAAATTATGTACAGAATTCACCGAACTGCAATGACACCGTTACACTGCAGTAAAAAGTAAAGTATAAAATAACTGATGATAAAAGGGATTCTCTAGGAGGAAAATGTATAACTCTTGCTGCACTCCCTCTCTTGTTTTAACCCTTAAATTACATTTTAAAGTGACTTTTTTCCATCACCAGGTTGCCTCTGTTCTCCTCAGACATGCCATGCTGCTGCTTCCTGTAAGCTGCACCATATCACGTGACTGTGTGGAGGCAGCCAATCCAATAGCTTTCAGTGCTGAGCTCACTGGATAAGGCAGTTCCCAAAGGTTCCGCTCACTAGAAACATGCGTTCAGTGCTCTACAATCAGGAGGCTAAATCAGTACTCCAAGCCCCTCAAAGGAAGAAAGGAGAGGGGCGGCAACACAAATTACAATAAGTGGTCACAGTGCCTAGAGCGTCACTGTAGCAAATATTCATATAGCTTCACATGAATGATAAAACTGACTTTTGATTATGTATTTGTCTTGTCTTACATATTTACACAGTTATAGAGGCTGAAAAAAAAGACATGCTTCTACGGAGTTCAGCCTTTCACACATCACCTGCTACAGTTGATCCAAAAAAAAGGCAAAAACCTAGTCTGAAGCGCTCGCCAATATGCAACATACTGGGAACATATTCTCTTTTGACTCAATAGAATGGCAATCCAATTTCTCCTTGGATCAAGCAGTTTTCACCCACATATTAAATCTTATAATGCGTAATGTTATTGCTCTTGCTTATTTAATGTGTAATGCAACTGTATATGCTGTGTGTCACGTTTGGTACCGGGGTGGCACCGGGGTTGAAAATATGAGCCCATGATACAGTGATCTCACACTCACACACAGGTATGGATGGAGGAGGGTGAGCAGGCTGAGACTAACGAGAGGATGTGGAGGATGAAGGGAAAGGTAGTTGATGGAACAGGAACCAGAAGATGGTGAGTTCTTGGTAGGTAGATTCAGTGGACACACACACACAGGAACTGGTTAGTGGAGACTTGGGAGAGAGGAGGCGTGAAACACACACAGGAGTCAGGGTGTTTAAATAGGTTCATGATAGAGCTGCTGTATAACAGCAGGTTAAGGTTTCAATGAGGATTGCAGAGCAACAGGACTTCACTCTGCCAGGGTATGAGCAACAACAATGATGAAGCTTCCATAATCAGGGGGCGTAGCCCTTTATTCAGGTAATTGTGTCATGTGGTTTTATACTTAACTGTTTGTGTGCTACAAACCTAGTACTGATTCCAGAAATGTGCAGTACTGTTTGAAACGTGCTGCCAGGGGTTTCAGGGCATGATTGCAGACATGTAACTACATTGAGCATTTTCTGCCATAAACTAAAAGCCTTTGTACAATGGAAAGAAGGAAAGGTGCAACCGGAATGGACTAGCCTCTCTAGTACGTGCTCATGGAGCCCAGAGCATGCCCCACTCCCAAAATATATAAACAGCAAGAAAGAGGGTTCAGGCACTCTATTTAGGCTTCAATTAGAGATTGGGAAATCAGCCACATTTTGGCCACAAAATGGTCTGTCTCAAACCATATCAACTAAACTCCCAATAAACCATTGCTGTTTGAAGCCTATGTGGAGGGCCTGGATCCCCTTCTTTGCTGTGTTTATAAACTGCAAGCTAGTCTGGAAGGCCTCATGCGTGACCCTCTTCTCTTATGTCATTCTTTTTCCTGCCAGTGTGCTTGGTTCTTGTCGCCAGTATTTTATCCATAATATTGTCTACACAGTTTGGGCCATATTACAAAGCTGGTGCTAACTTAACCAGAGCTGTTGTAAACTTACCAGTAGGGATGAGCCGAACATCTCCGAGTTCGGTTCGCATTCAAACTCGAACTTTTCAAATGTTCGAATTCGAACTCGAGCTCAATACAAGTCAATGGGACTCAAAATTCGATTATTAGAGTGCCCTCCAAGAGGGCATATATGCTAGATATTTGCCATAAAAGGTGTATGGGGGTCCGGGTAGTGCCCTGGGGGACAGGAAACAAGGACAAAAAGTAAAAAAAAAAAGTTTTTAAAGGGACAGTGAGTTTTCCATGAAAACATTTAAAAACAAAAAAATGACGGTTTAAATGACGGTAAATGCTTTTCCTTTATTCTATTCATAAAGAACTGCTTGGGGCGGCAGTCTGTATTAAAGGAGGAGACCGGGGTATCTCCGGTACATTGTGCTTATACTGCAGAGGTATCTCCGGTACATTCTGCTTATACTGCAGAGGTATCCCCGGTACATTCTGCTTATACTGCAGGGGTATCTACGGTACATTCGAATTTTTTTTATTTTTTTTTAATAAAAAATGCTTAAAAAATCTAGAAATAAAAAGACTCTTTAACCCTTTCGCTGCTGAGGCTTTTCACACCTCTGTGCTGAGGTCATTTTTACCGGTTTTGCTCATCATGTTTAAACGTGTTTTGAAGGCTTATTTTAGTATATGACCCAGACATATTATATATCGTTCTTTCCGTCAGACTCGGTAGATTCATAATATGTCATTATTATATGTATACGTTATGTCATGTCTGTATATTATAACAAAAAATGCAATAAAATATGATTTTTCAATAATTTACAACGTGTAAAGTGGTTTTTTTTCACATTTTAACATGCGAGCAATTGCGGTTATATTTTGTATGGGGTGCGCTTGTTAAAAAAATTAGAGATGGGGTCTCGTTACATTTTTTTTGGGGAAAATTACACGATTTTTAACAAACGCACCGCATACAAAAATCGTTAGTGCAGCATCATTGTTCACATTATAATTGAAATGGGAACAATATTGCTGCATTAACGAACCAAAAAAAAGAAAAAAAAATGTTTATTTTTTTTTTTTATAATTTTTTTTTTAAATATATTTTATTTTTAATTTTAATTCTTTTTTTTTTAAAAAAACTTTTTTCACTTTCGTGTTTGGTATCGTTGGAACGGCCATGCTCTGGCCGATCCAACCATACCAAACGTTAACCCCTAGCTGCCACGGATCGGGAGATAGGGAGTTCATTGGAACTCTCTATCTCCACCGTTGGTGGCAGTTAGGGGTTAACTCTAGGACTGGCGTCATCGTGCTATGCACGATGACGCCAGTCCTCAGGGGGAGTTCCCGGAGGCTTGGCCGACATCCAAGATGTCGGCCAGCTCCGGGAAAGGATCACGTACCGGTGCTTTTCAGCGCCGATTCGCGATCCAGCTCCCCAGGGGTTAATGCCAGGCACCATTTGGAAGGGCAGGCTGTGCCCTTCCAAAAGGTGCCTGGGTTAACCCCCGCAACGCCGCCGATCGGGAGGGAGAGAGGTCCGAAGGACCTCCCCCCCTCCCTTTCAGGCGCCTCCTCCGCACATGCGGGGGGCGCCTGAATTAGGTGTCATCGCGCTGCCGCGATGACACCTAATTTCATCGGCGGCGGCTCCGGATGCTGGGCTGACATCGAGGATGTCAGCCCGCACCGGGGGGGCCAGCGATCGGCCGCAACCCGGCCGAACACTGACCCCAAAGGGAGGACGCGCTCTGCGTCCTCCGCATGGAAGTGGTTAATGCAGAATATTATAAGCAACAGTTTATTAGATATTGAATTAAAACGGGAATATTTTTAACATTAAAGCCTATGGGATAAAACATTCTTGTTACTAAAACATCAGGCAGACACGGCCCTCTAATCAGGCACCGTAGAGGGCAGCCTGCCGGGGCCTCCCGAGGATCCCCTTGAGGAGCATGCGATGACAGAGCTGCGACTGTGTGGGCTAGCCGCCCGGGTGCATGTGGCAGAGACAGGCAGCGCAGGGAGGGAGCCACTGCACCTGCGGCCACGGCAGACCCCCCCACAACCAGGATCAAGGGAGCCCCCACTGACCACCAGGCTAAGGCAAGGCGACACATTTCTAAAAAAAATATAATCCGAGGACATTTTTAAATGTCCCTGGAAACATAAAATAAACTTTTTCTTTCTCTACCTGGCTGAATGTATTTATTTATATATATTAGATACATTCAGCCAGGTAGATGGGGGTGGCATGTGGGCTGCGCGGGGTCTCAGGCAGTGGTTTGTTTTTTGTGTATACTTTTAGCAAATTTATAGGGGAAGGTAAGGGCAGGTATGATATACATATATATAGATAAGATATATATCTATATTCTTATAAATATATATATCCAGACTTGTATTACACACACATTTTGGCAACTAATTGCCCCCCCCATTTGGTTGATCCCTCCAGAAGAAATGTTGAACCCGATAGAGCAGAGAATAATATATATATTCTCTGCTCTATCGGGTTCAACATTTCTTCTGGAGGGATCGGCCAAATGGGGGGGCACATTTAGTTGAGATTGTCCACATGCCACCCCCCATGTGCGTATGTGTATATATGGTCTGAGGTCTGTGGGTGGGTGTATATATATCTGCGTGTTGATATATATGTATATATAGGTCTGCATGTTGATATATACGTAAATGTCTGTGTGTGATATCAATGCATCCCTATTCTATACACGGCGCTCCGTGTCCCTATAATATATATGATCAGGGGGTTACCTTCTTTTTATATTTTTATACTATTCCTATTAAATTAAAAGTAATTTTTGATGTATTTTATTCAGTAGAAACTTTTTTTTGCCTATATAACATGTGCTTTATGAAAATAAAACGGTTTTGTGTGTACATTTTAATTTAGTTAGTGGATTCCTGTCCAGTGTGGTGAGAAGCAAACGTAATGCAGTGTAGACATGCTGCGAGGCGAAGCGGAGTAAAGTCAAGCCTGCAAAATGTTTGCTTTGCTTCGCTACGCTGTGCATCACTACACGCTCAGTGTGTCTCAGCCTTTATTCCCGCATCGCTAGTTTACCGAATCAGTTTGTATACTTGTTACTGACCCTGCCTGTTCTGAGAACCCGATCTGTTGCCGACTTTGCCTGCCATTTGACTATTCTCTCTGTGTATTCCCTGCCTGTTCTGTTTGCTTCCTGTTGCTACTGGTGTGCGCCAATTCTCACCATATACAGTAGCGCAGTACAAGTGCCTAAACATTGCTGACCCGGTTTTGTTATAGCTGCTGATGTAACTGAATAGATCGGGGATCTCTTCTGCATTACCAAAATCTTCACCACTGCACTCTTCCACAATACCACAGAGGGGTTACGGTGTGACGGCACTGTTGCCAACACTGAAGGCCCAATTTTAAAGCACCTATTGTTACTTTCATCCAAAGCCTGCATAAGTTTCACCATAATTTAGCCAAAAAATCACTAAACTTGTTCTGTGTGTCCTAAAATGTCTCTTCTTTTCATACAGACTGCCGCCCCAAGCAGTTATTTATGAATAGATTAAAGGAAAACCATTTACCGTCATTTGAAATGTCATTTTTTTGTTTTTAAATGCTTCTATACATCCGAAAAATCCTCCACTTCACGGGCAGGTTATGGGGACCTCCTAGGCACGATATTTGAAGGAATTTTTAGTTTTTTTTCTTAACCTTTATTTCATGGAAAGCGCACTGTTCCTTTAAAAACCTTTTTTTTAAAACCTTTTTTTCCTTGTTTCCTGTCCCCCAGGGCACTACCTGGACCCCCATACACCTTTTATGGCAAATATCTTGCATATATGCCCTCTTGGAGGGCACTCTAAAGTTCGAACTTTCGAGTGTCATTGACTTGCATTGAGTTCGGTTCGTGTTCGTGTTCGAACTTGAACTTTTGAAATTGTTCGAGTTCGAATGCGAACCGAACACGGGGGTGTTCGGCTCATCAATAATCCTTACCCTGTCCCTGACATTGCCATACCATGTTGTACATCTATCACACTTTCTTTCATTGTCCCCAATTCTTGACCTTGTCTTTATCTGGTCCTTATTCCAATTCCTGCCTTTTCGCCTGTTCAAGAGGAAGGGCTGTAGGGGCTGCAGAAGCTCCATTTGCAGAGCTCACCCAGTGATTTACAATACAGATATAAAGTGCTTTTTTCCTGACACATCTCCTGATGATTTATTTTGTTGTACAACTTGCTTGAGAACAGAGCTCAGTGTGGTGTGATTTGTACCATAGGCAGGGGGTCTGGAGCTGGAGCACCCATAGCCCTTGTCAGCAATAGGGATGAGCTGTTCGGGTTCGGACGGTTCGGAGTTCGACCCGAACTTTGGCAGTTCGAAAGTCCGCGAATTTCAAACTTTTTGGGTGTGTTTGGTTCGAGTTCGAAAAAAAAAGAAATTTTGAAAAAAGTATAGAAAATGCTTAAAAAATACTAAAAAATCTAGAAATAAAGAGACTCTTTACTGCAGAATATTATAAGCAACGGTTTATTAGATATTGAATTAAAAACTAATGTGTACGTGGAAAGATTATCAACTCCAAATGACCTCTGTTCACACAAACGGGCATAACACCAGGTGTTTTTAGTCTGGTAGTCAATTTGATACATTGTACACTATACTGAGGGGGTGGGGTGGTGTCTGCTTCTGATTGAGATTTGAGAATTAATTTCCCTCCTAAAACATCCTAATATGCTGCATTTAACCCTTTCGCTGCTGAGGCTTTTCACACCTCTGTGCTGAGGTCATTTTTACCGCTTTCGCTCATCATGTTTAACCGCGTTTTGTAGCCATATTTTGATATATGACCCAGACATATTATATATCGTTCTTTCCGGCAGACTTGGCAGATTCATAATATGTCATTATTATATGTATATGTTATGTCATGTCTGTATATTATAACAAAAAATGCAATAAAATTTGAATTTTCAATAATTTATTATGTGTAAAGTGTTTTTTTTTCACATTTTAACATGCGATCGTTTGCAGTTATAATTTGTATGGGGTGCACTTGTTAAAAAAATTAGAAATGGGGTCTCGTTACATTTTTTTGGGGGAAAATTTCGCTTTTTTTAACAAACGCACCGCATACAAAAATCGTTAGTGCAGCATTATTGTTCACATTATAATTGAAATGGGAACAATATTGCTGCATTAACAAAACAAAAACAAACAAAAAAACTTGTTTATTTTTTTAGATTTTTTTTTAAATATTTTAATTTTTTTATTTTTATTTTTTTATTTTTTTTAAAAACATTTTTCATGCTCATGTTTGGTATCCTTGGAAAGGCCATGCTCTGGCCGATCCAACGATATCAAACATTAACCGCTAGCTGCCACGGATCGGGAGATAGAGGGTTCATTGGAACCCCTATCTCCACCATTGGTGGCAGCTAGGGGTTAACTCCAGGACTGGCGTCATCGTGCATAGCACGATGACGCCAGTTCTCAGGGGGAGTTCCTGGAGGATTGGCCGACATCCAAGATGTCGGCCAGCTCCAGGAGAGGATCACGATCCAGCGCTTTTCAGTGCCGATTCGTGATCTGGCTCCCCAGGGGTTAATCACAGCCACCGTTTGGAAGGGCAGGCTGTGCCCTTCCAATCAGTGCCTGGATTAACCCTCTGCCCCCCGGCGATCGGGAGGGAGAGAGGTCCAAAGGACCTCCCCCTCCCTTTCAGGCGCTCCTCTGCACCTGCGGGGTGGGGGGCGCCTGAATTAGATGTCATCGCGCCGCCGCAATGACATCTAATTGCTCCACCGGGGTCCCGGAGTGCTGGGCTGACATCCAAGATGTCAGCCCGGACCGGGGGGGTTTAGCAATCTGCCGGAATCCGGCGGATTGCTGCCTCCTGTGCATGGCATAGCACAGGAGAACCACTTCGCTGAGCGCGTCCATAGCAGCCAAGTGGTTAACTGGTGTTTGAAAAAAATTCAAAATAACATCTAAGGCTAGGGTCAGATGAGCGCATTTTGTACGGACTGTGCGTCCGTGCAGTACGGATGTACTTACTGACTGACAACAAGGTAGTGGCCAAACAGTCCGTTTTTTTCACTGACGTATTTTTTGACTGATGTAGCAGGGAAAATAAATTAAAATGAAAAAACATTCTGTCCGTCAAAAATGCTGGACGTATAAATGCAGTCCATCTGACCTCGTTTCATCACTCACATACAAAGCTACATGGACGTTGCGGACGTGGCGCACTCCGCACGTCCGTTCTAGCAGTATTACGTTCTTGCCTAACCTGCGTCCGTTTGCTGCGTCCGCCATGCATCCGCATTTCCGTGCGGACGTACTTCGTGTGTGGGGCTCCATTGGTCAGAATGCTATGCTGCCACGGAGGTACAAATGTGCGGCAACACGGACGTGATAACTGCGCTCGTCTGACCCCAGCCTTAAGCAATGTTATTTTTCACCTCGGGATTAAACATTCACAGGGTTATTCAGAGAGCGGTGAAAAGCAGGAGAATAACTGGAGAAGTGAAAATTCGAGGTCAAAATAGCCAAACCAGAAAAATTCTCCCATTTATCTCACTTTCCAAATCGGCTATTTGGTCTAGATTGTTCTCTTCTCCTGCCAGTTCTCCTGGCTTTCACCTCTCTCTCAGGGTTGTTCAGAGAAAGGTGAAAACCAGGAGAATGGCAGGAAAAGAGAACAATCTGGACCAAATAGCCGATTTGGAAAGTGAGATAAGGCTAGGGTCAGACTAACGCATTTTTCACAGCGACCGAAAGTGTGTCCGAACGCATTGCCGTATTTTTTCACGGAATACGCGAAAACGGTCATACGATGCGCATTTTTATGCGTGATTTTTTACGGATCCAAACCAGGAAACTTTGGGTGTCTGGACGTTATGTTGGCCGGACATGAGCAGGGTCTGACGTCTCCAAATCACGCACACACGCCGCTAGTGGACGCAGCGCACTCTGTACATCCGTACTAGCGGTTCTGCGTTCTCAAAAAAATGTGTTCATTTTCCACTTGTGTTGCGCAGCCGGACTTTCGTGCGACCGTACTTCGTATATTGGCCGTCATTGCCCGTCATTTGCTGCTAGTGCAGCCGTGATTAAGTGCGCCTAAACGCACGTTAAAAATTTGCTAGTCTGACCCTAGCCTAAATGGGAGAATTTTTCTGGTTTGGCTATTTTGACCTAGAATTTTCCATTCTCCAGTCATTCTCCTGCTCTTCACCGCTCTCTGAATAACCCTGTCAGGGTTATTCAGAGAAAGGTGAAACTCAGGAGAATGACTGAAGAGAAAATTCTAGGTCAAAATACCCGAACCAGAAAAATTCTCCCATTTATCTTACTTTCCAAATCGGCTATTTGGTCTAGAATTTTCCATTCTCCAGTCATTCTCCTGCTTTTCACCGCCAAAAAATCAGTAAACTTTTTCTGCGTGTCCGAAAATGTCTCCTCTTTTCATACAGACTGCCGCCCCAAGCAGTTGTTTATGGATAGATTAAAGGAAAAGCATTTACCGTCATTTGAAATGTCATTTTTTGGTTTTTACATATTTCTATACATCCTAGAAATCCGCCACTTCACGGGCAGGTTATGGGGACCTCCTAGGCACGATACTTGAAGGAATGTTTTGTTTTTATTTTTAACCCTTATTTCATGGAAAACTCACTGTCCCTTTAAAAACGTTTTTTTTTAAACTTTTTATCCTTGTTTCCTGTCCCCGAGGGCACTACCCGGACCCCCATACACTTTTTATGGTAAATATCTAGCATATATGCCCTCTTGGAGGGCACTCCAAAAACCGAATTTTCAGCCCCATTGACTTGCATTGAGTTCGAGTTCGGGTTCGGGTTCGGATCCGAACATTTGGAAAGTTCGGGTTCGGCTTCGAACCGAACTCGGGGAGTGTTCGGCTCATCCCTAGTCAGCAACGCAGCTACTTGACGTAACATTTTAGGCTGGGGTCAGACGAGCGTAGTGTTCACGTCCGTGATTGCGCCTAAAAGTACGTCCGTGATAGCATGAAAGTAAGTCCATTGGAGCCTGACACATGAAGTACGTCCGCACTGAACTGCGGACGCACAACGGCCGCGGCAAACGGACGCAGGTTAGGCAAGAACGCAATACTGCTAGAACGGACGTGCGGAGTGCGCCACGTCCACAACGTCTGCATAGCTTTGTGTGTGAGTGATGGAGCGTGGTCAGACGGACTGCATTTATACGTCCAGCATTTTTGACGGACAGAATGTTTTTTCATTGTAATTTATTTTCCCCTCCTACATCCGTCAAAAAATAACTTCAGTGAAAAAACGGACTGTGTGACCACTACTGCGTCATCCGTACTGACGATGTCCGTACTGCACGGACGTACAGCCCGTAGAAATCACGCTCGTCTGACCCCAGCCTTATGAACTAGGGGAAATATTTGTTAAGGAACACAATTTGGTTCTTCGGGTCCATTCATCTTCATCCCAAATCGTGGTGTCCTCCTCATATAGTGTCTTCTGCACCATGTCTCTGGGTAACAGCACCCCACTCAATCGAGGGGGTGATTGGAGAGTGGCAAGTAATCAATATTGGATCCGGGTAATCACCTCACCCAACAGAACTTGCAGGGATTATCCCTTAAATATACCAAAAAAAATTGAATAACCCTTTTAGATTAAAACGTATAACTTGTTTTTATGATAAATGTATACAATAAACAGAGGCAGGGGGTGGGGTGAGATTGAGAATTACTAATGTGCATTCATTGTGAAATAGTGGGATCCATACGTTAACATTTTACACTGATAATACGGCTTTCTTTCTGAAACTCGTTTAATTTAACTGATGCATTTATATGTATCTCATTAGAAATTTATGATTTCCAGGAACTGAAGTAAGAGGTGTTAATAGATTATTCAGATAGTTGTCCAAGTGTTTTTTTTTTCTATTATACTAGGGAATAAAATTGTACATATTGGATGCTGGCATGTCACTGACCCGTGTGCTGATTGCCAGGCGGTGCCATCCAAGACAAGTGTGCAAGCAGAGAGAGAAATGTGAGAGAGAATGTAAAGGTTTCGGGTTTTTTATTTTTATTTTTATACTCTATGCAAAAAATGAGATGGAGTGGGTGAAAATCAAAAGGCAGGGGTCAGCAATGATGAAACTACATCTCCTGTGATTTTACCCCTGTTTGGCCGTGTGTTCGGCGGCAGGTCGCACTCAATGGACGGTCTGTTCGGTGAATTGTCGGCTGCATTCAGCAGGGATGCAGATGCGTTTGCGGTTTATCGGATCGGTTTGTTTTTTCTTTTTTTAGCCGTTTTTGGGACGCGTTCTGTGATTTTTCTGAGGTTTATCAGATGCGTTTGGTGGCTTTATCGTGGCATTCGGCGACACTGCGTTGAATGCTGAATTCACCGCAGGTTTGGCGAATTGAGGTTGCCAAAGTGTGCCGAATAAAAGAGCACCAAAATTTCACTCTTCGAATAAGCCCTTAAGTTTATTTCATGCCTTATTTATGTTTCTCAGATATTTCTTCATATATTGAGTCATGAAAAACAACCATGTAGCAATCCAATACAAACATTGCATAGATTGCTAATAATAGAGGGGATCCCCTCTATTAGCAATCCATGACATTTTTGTATTGTTTTGCTATATGGTTGTTTTTGGTTTCTTGTATCTGGGAGGGTTAGGCCCTTGGGAGTGTGGGTTTGGCACCATCTAGTCGTCCCAGGTGGGATCACTTTTGTGTTTTGTTTCTATATTGAGTCATGTGTGGAAGGAAAAATAAAATGTCAGTCCTTTAAATGAATATATAAATTGTATACAGAATTATATAGCTTATATTGATTATATGAATTGATATAAAATAGTTTAACTTCATTTAATCAACATTTCCATTTTCAAAAATGTGCTTAAATGCATGACATACTTGAAAACGAGAGAAATCTCAATGTATCCTTATTGGTAAAATACTTTATAAATAAATAAATGTGTTTAAAATGCGTAGCAATGTCTTCTTTGCATGTCCGAGAACATGCAGCCTTCTATGTAAGGCTGTGGTCATGGTCAGACAAGCGCACTATGTGCACCCGTATTGATGTGCCTTCCGCCGTCCGTCACAGCGTTGTGACGCTGCAACAAGGCTGGCCACACGCTGTTGCGCACGCACGAATTGCATATGTGACAGCGGTCGGGCTGCATCCGTGAAGCAAGCCTCCCCGTTGAAGCGCTAGGAAGCGCATTGACGAGGCTCTGAAAAGCATCCTCCATTGGAGGGTCGAGCCTTGCAGCGCTGAGCGCACTAACTGCATTCAGCGAGGCGACCAGACGGGTGTCGAGTGGAAGGAACGTCCACTCTCACGGACGTTCCTTCCACTCTTACTACCGCTTCTCAGACCCCAGCCTTAATGTATTTATTTATTTGTATCCAGTGGCAGACCTAAGGAACAAAGAGCCCTGGTGCAAGAATTTTTTTGGGCCCCCCCAAAAAAAGAGCCTAATGGCACCGCCATCCCCATCTGCACCTATACCCTAGGTGCCATCTCCGTCTGCAACGTACACCCTACGCACCATCCCCGTCTGCAACGTACACCAGGGCTGTCATACTCCCAGTCCCCCAAATATCATCTTTCAATGTAAGAGATGAGCAGGGAATCATGGTAGTTCAGAAACATCTGGGGGTCTGTAATCTGACAGCCCTGCCCGCTATTCCCCCAGTCTGTAACACAGACCCTCCTCGCTATCCCACATGCTAATAACATACAGTCGGTTATCTCACACATACGATAACACACACAGTATCCCCAGATAAAGTATACTCTATACCCTACATATATGATGTGTACTCGATTCACTATATCCAGCATAGAATACATAACACCAGGTGGTAACACATGTATAAGGTATGCAGGGTGAGGGTCCCAGGAAGGGGGTGGTACTTGGAGGCCATCGGGCTGCCGATGGCTGGATACTCCCCTGGCCCTCAGGCACCCGCTGCGGGTAGGAAGCCCCTATGGGACGCTCTGGGCCCCTCTTACCTCAAACATAAGCCCGAGCAGTAAGATCATGGCAAGACAGGACACGATGTTGGCGTGGTTCTGAATGTGAACTCATGGCTTAACACCGGTGGGATCTTGTTTGTCTTCTTGCAGATGCGGATGCATCTTGCGTATGCCCATGGTGACGGGTGGCGCAGGCAGGGCCGCTTCTCTTCTTCTCACACACCGGGGACAGCTACCTTTCTCTGTGTCTACCGCCTCCTCCAGCTGGGAGGACGCGCCACTCCATCGCAATAAATCCACAGCAATAAAACACCAGCAATGTGCGGTGTGTGTCAGTGTATCAGAATCCACAGCAATAAAACTCCCAGCAATGTGCGGTGTTTGTCAGCGTATCAGAATCCACAGCAATAAAACTCCCAGCAATGTGCGGTATCTGTCAGCGTATCAGAATCCACAGCAATAAAACTCCCAGCAATGTGCTGTGTGTGTCAGCATATCAGAATCCACAGCAATAAAACTCCCAGCAATGTGCGGTGTGTGTCAGCGTATCAGAATCCACAGCAATAAAACTCACAGCAATGTGCGGTGTGTGTAAGTGTAGGAGAATCAACAGCAATAAAACTCCCAGCAATGTGCGGTGTGTGCCAGCTTATCAGAAGCCACAGCAATAAAAGTCCCAGCAATGTGCGGTGTGTATCAGCGTATCAGAATCCAAAGCAATAAAACTCCACCCAGCAATGTGAGGTGTTTGTCAGAGTATCAGAATCCACAATATCCCAGCAATGTGCGGTGTTTGTCAGCGTATCAGAATCCACAGCACTAAAACTCCCAGCAATGTGCGGTGTGTCAGCTTATCAGAATACACAGCAATAAAACTCCCAGCAATGTGTGGTGTGTGTCAGCGTATCAGAATCCACAGCAATAAAACTTCCAGCAATGTGCGGTGTGTGTTAGTGTATCAGAATCCACAGCAATAAAACTCCCAGCAATGTGCGGTATGTGTCAGCGTATCAGGATCCACAGCAATAAAACTCCCAGCAATGTGCTGTGTTTGTCAGCGTATCAGAATCCACAGCAATAAAACTCCCAGCAATGTGAGGTGTTTGTCAGAGTATCAGAATCCACAGCAATAAAACTCCCAGCAATGTGCGGTGTTTGTCAGCGTAACAGAATCCACAGCAATAAAACTCCCAGCAATGTGCGGTGTGTGTCAGCGTATCAGAATCCACAGCAATAAAACTCCCAGCAATGTGCGGTGTGTGTCAGCGTATCAGAATCCACAGCACTAAAACTCCCAGCAATGTGCGGTGTGTCAGCTTATCAGAATACACAGCAATAAAACTCCCAGCAATGTGTGGTGTGTGTCAGCGTATCAGAATCCACAGCAATAAAACTTCCAGCAATGTGCGGTGTGTGTTAGTGTATCAGAATCCACAGCAATAAAACTCCCAGCAATGTGCGGTATGTGTCAGCGTATCAGGATCCACAGCAATAAAACTCCCAGCAATGTGCTGTGTTTGTCAGCGTATCAGAATCCACAGCAATAAAACTCCCAGCAATGTGCGGTGTGTGTCAGCGTATCAGAATCCACCGCAATAAAACTCCCAGCAATGTGCGGTGTGTGTCAGCGTATCAGAATCCACAGCAATAAAACTCCCAGCAATGTGCGGTGTGTCAGCTTATCAGAATCCACAGCAATAAAACTCCCAGCAATCTGCGGTGTGTGTCAGCATATCAGAATCCACAGCAATAAAACTTCCAGCAATGTGCGGTGTGTGTTAGTGTATCAGAATCCACAGCAATAAAACTCCCAGCAATGTGCGGTGTGTGTCAGCGTATCAGAATCCACAGCAATAAAACTCCCAGCAATGTGCAGGTGTGTGTCAACGTATCAGAAACCACAGCAATAAAAGTCCCAGCAATCTGCGGTGTGTATCAGCGTATCAGAATCCAAAGCAATAAAACTCCCAGCAATGTGCGGTGTTTGTCAGCGTATCAGAATCCACAGCAATAAAAATCCCAGCAATGTGAGGTTTTTGTCAGCGTATCAGAATCCACAGCAATAAAACTCAGCAATGTGCGGTGTTTGTCAGCGTATCAGAATCCACAGCAATAAAACTTCCAGCAATGTGCGGTGTGTCAGCGTATCAGAATCCACAGCAATAAAACTCCCAGCAATGTGCGGTGTTTGTCAGCGTATCAGAATCCACAGCAATAAAACTCCCAGCAATGTGCGGTTTTTGTCAGCGTATCAGAATCCACAGCAATAAAACTCCCAGCAATGTGCGGTGTGTGTCAGCGTATCAGAATCCACAGCAATAAAACTCCCAGCAATGTGCGGTGTGTCAGCGTATCAGAATCCACAGCAATAAAACTCCCAGCAATGTGTGGTGTGTGTCAGCGTATCAGAATCCACAGCAATAAACCTTCCAGCAATGTGCGGTGTGTGTTAGTGTATCAGAATCCACAGCAATAAAACTCCCAGCAATGTGCGGTGTGTCAGCGTATCAGAATCCACAGCAATAAAACTCCCAGCAATGTGTGGTGTGTGTCAGCGTATCAGAATCCACAGCAATAAACCTTCCAGCAATGTGCGGTGTGTGTTAGTGTATCAGAATCCACAGCAATAAAACTCCCAGCAATGTGCGGTGTGTGTAAGTGTAGAAGAATCAACAGCAATAAAACTCCCAGCAATGTGCGGTGTGTCAGCGTATCAGAATCCACAGCAATAAAACTCCCAGCAATGTGCGGTGTGTGTCAGTATATCAGAATTCTTTATTATATATTTACCCGCTGTGTGAGACTCAGTACCACCTGACTGGCCAGACCGCGTGACCAGCGCACGCACACACGCAGTCGCCTCCCCTTCAATACAGTCTCTCACGCTATTCTGGACCAGGCACCACCCTGCATGGCATACGGGTCCCCCTCAACCCGCGGGCCCTCGGGCGGTGCCTGAGGGCCCGACGTGTCAGTCTGACTGTGCTAGGCCCCCCAGGCTGAGGCCCCGGTGCGCCCGCACTGGCTGCACCGGCGGTAGATACACCACCGTTTCTATCGAAAATGTTGTTTTACAGACTGTAGTAATATTTTTTTTCTGTTTCTCTGTTCAATTATTTACATTATATCACCTAATTTGTTGTGTTTTTACATTCATCCATCAGGCTTTTTGGACTCATATTTATATCATATGTGTGCTTTGTGAATCACTACTCTTTAGGGCACTGTGTAACAAGTGTTTCATGTAAAATATGGCTTTTTTCCCTATCTATTTTGCAGTAGTGTTTTAGATGTAAGAGCACCACCTAGTGTTAAATAGAAGATTTGCTAGATTGGCATGTCTTCTAAAGCACTCTCCGATCCAGACACGAAACCTAACGAGTTAGACGTTAGGTTTAACTGTTAAACTTGTTCATTTAATGTCTAGAGCTGCTAAAACATTACTTGTGCTTCGTCTTTAACATATCCTTACTGTGTTTTAATGCTTCCTATGATTCGTAAAGCGTGAACGATCAGCAAGCCTGAAAATAATGAGCTGTCCCATGCTTGCTAGTTATTCTCGGCAGATTGAGATTGTATAGATTAATTCAATTAATCCCTTCATTACCGAGTGATTTCCCGGGTGGTTTTATGAAAAATTACCATCCTTTACCCACAGTGTAATCATACATAAAGGTATCTCTCTGTGTAGTATATGTTCTCTGTCAGCAAGCATTTTTCACAGGTAGAGGTCTCCTCTGCTGACCAAAAATCCCTACTACATTTCAGCTTGATTTGTTGAAATTATTTGAAAAGTTCTGAGATCTATATTTCTTCCACGGAAACACAGAGCCCAAACTGTAATGTACATGTAGTAGCGCTTTTTGGCCAGCAGGGGAAGCACTCTGTTAAATACGTCTTAGCTGCAAATCAACATACACAGTAAAGACGTATCTGTATATATATAGTGAGAGAAAGGGGGGGTGTGACATATCTGTATATATATACTGTGTGTGTAACGGAAAGTAATTTCCAAATCGCTGTAGCGAACAGTCTCAGAGAGGCATACGATTTATTAGTTCTGTGCATGCACGTGTAGCTCTGATCCACCGTTCTGCTCAGGCACTATGGAACTTGCACACGGAAAGTGTGCAAGTCCGTAGCGGTGCGCAATTTGCGGCTCCTGCACTACGCAAATTGTGTACGAGTGCAAGTTGCTCAGGAAAGCTTCAGGGAGTTCTGGGTTCACGAGTCGCTGAGCTGAAGAGGAGGAGCTGAGACAAAAGGCGAGTAAATGCCCCTAAATTAACAAAAATCAAATAAAAAATAATTAGGCAAAGGCTGTCAGCAGTAAAAAAGGGAACTCTGTTTTTAGAAGAATATCCCTTCAATTGTATTTAGCTGTAGTGGAAGATATATATATTCTAATCAGTAAGCTTCTATACCTGACGAAGGGAGGAATCCTCTCGAAAGCTTGTACTTTAAATGTAACGTTAGTCCAATAAGAAAGGTATCACTATAGACTGCTATACTCGTGATATACAGTTGTGTTCAAAATTATTCAACCCCCACTGAAATTGAGTGTTTTGGCCAGTTTGACATTGATTTTGATCATTCAGTCATCTTGCTTACAATTAAAACAAAAAGAGGCACGTGTAGGTCAGACAAATATAACATAACATTTATAATGAAATAACCACAAATGTCTTTTCTGTGCTCACATCATTATCAGTTTTATTCAACCCCCAAGTGACATTCAATCTTAGTACTTAGTACAACATACTTTTACAGTTATAACAGCTTTTAAAAGTGAAGCATAGCTTGACACAAGTGTCTTGCAGCGATCTACGGGTATCTTCGCCCATTCGTCATGGGCAAAAGCCTCCAGTTCAGTCACATTCTTAGGCTTGCGCACTGCAACTGCTTTCTTTAAGTCCCACCAGAGGTTCTCAATCGGATTTAAGTCAGGTGACTGCGATGGCCACTCCAAAATGTTCCAGCCTTTAATCTGCAACCATGCTCTAGTGGACTTGGAGGTTTGCTTGGGATCATTGTCCTGTTGAAAGGTCCAACGTCTCCCAAGCCTCAGGTTTGTGACAGACTGCATCACATTGTCATCCAATATCTCCTGGTACTGAAGAGAATTCATGGTACCTTGCACACGCTGAAGCTTCCCTGTACCTGCAGAAGCAAAACAGCCCCAAAGCATGATTGACCCCCCGCCATGCTTCACAGTAGGCAAGGTGTTCTTTTCTTCATAGGCCTTGTTCTTCCTCCTCCAAACATAGCGTTGATCCATGGGCCCAAACAGTTCTAATTTTGTTTCATCAGTCCACAGAACACTATCCCAAAACTTCTGTGGTTTGTCCACATGACTTTTGGCATACTGCAGTCGACTCTTCTTATTCTTTGGAGACAGCAAGGGGGTGCGCCTGGGAGTTCTGGCATGGAGGCCTGCATTACGCAGTGTGCGCCGTATTGTCTGAGCTGAAACTTCAGTACCCACATCTGACAAATCTTTTCTCAGTTCCTCAGCAGTGACACGGGGACTTTTCTCCACTCTACGCTTCAGGTAGCGCACAGCAGTCAAAGTCAGCATCTTCTTTCTGCCACGACAAGGTAGCGTTTCAACAGTGCCCTTTGCCTTGAATTTGCGAATGATGCTTCCTATGGTCTCTCTTGGTATGTTTAACATCTTTGCAATCTTCTTATAGCCATTGCCCTTCCTGTGAAGAGTATTCACCTCTTCTCTTGTCTTCCTGGACCATTCTCTTGACTTCACCATGTTTGTAACCACACCAGTAAATGTCTAGAAGGAGCTGAGTATCACAGTCATTGTAAAGCTGCCTAATTGGTGCTTATTATGCTTTATTGCTGCTCCGTGACATCCACAGGTGTTTTCAATACCTGATTGAAAACACTTGAATGAACCTCTGTTCTTCAGAGTGGTAGTCTTTAAGGGGTTGAATAATTGTGTCAATGAAGAATTCACAAAAGAAACATTTACTACTGTATTACAAAACCAATTGATGTCATTTTAGTTGCATATGGTTCTTTAAAAAGTCCTTGTAGGATTTCATTCTGAATACAATTACAAATGTACACTAAATTCCCTAAAACCCTTTACAGCATTGGGGGTTGAATAATTTTGAACACAACTGTATATATTTATATATATAAATAATCAGAAGGGACGCACTCCGGGACTTAAGTCCCAGAATAAAAATTGATGCTTTATTGTATCAACATTAAAAAGTGCCCATTAGCGCTAACCGACGTTTCGTCCCTCTAGGGAGCCTTTATCAAGGTAGTGGGCATAGATCAGAGTGACATATTTATACAAAATTTTAAAACCATGAATAAATGTTTTACCGCATGTTGTGGCGTGCCACCGATCGAAGCGCCCTATCCCCAGGGGGCGTGGCGTCCAACTCCGGTCTGGCACGCAGAGTCATGACGTAAATCGTCTGCGACGGGTGCGTTCTGCCTAGACGGTAACCAGGGAGACGCATCCCAGCAGACTACAGGATAAAAACAACATGGAGGTCATAGATCTACAGATATAAATAAGGCATGTACATACAGTATATATATATATAAATAAGGCATGTACATACAGTATATATATATATATAAGGCATGTACATACAGTATATATATATATATATATAAATAAGGCATATACATTATATATATTTCATTTTTTATTTTTTTATTTTTTATTCCAAAAGTTCAAATTCTTTAATTTCTTAAGTGTGTTTAGCTGTAGTGGAAGATTTATATATATACTATATATACATATATATATATATATATATACATGTATATATATATATATACACATATATATACACATAAGCAGTCAAGGGATCCCGCACTCCACATTCCAATAATTTTTGGGCTCCGATGGATTCAATCCGGCTGCAAATAGACAAGGAACCAAAATCCGGATGCACACGGAGACTTCTTTGTAGAAATAAAATATCCAATTTTATTAAGGTATCAATTCAACGTTTCAGTCCCCAAATGGACTTTCTTCAGGAATAGCCTACATATGAACAAACACACATATGCTGTATATATAACAGCCAATTGCAATCCCACAGGTGTGTCCAACCTGCACTAAATAGCAAGTGTGGACACATTCTGCAAGCCTTATAGCCATAACACTAACAAGTAAAACACAAACGACATATAGGATACAAGTTACACATATATATAAATATTTTTTTAAATTTTTTTATTATAAAAGTTCAAAATCTTTAATTTCCTAATATACATTTTACAGATTGTGTACATCTTATACTTGCTATCATACATTATATATGAACAGTTATGCATTTGACTCACATTCTCTCTGTATATTTCACGAGACCATCGTCATGATTTGTACTTTACTTACTTCATATTATTTAAAACTCTTTATATCATAACTAAAAACAAAAGCAAGCAAAATAACAAAAAAGCAAACAATAAATATAAATGGCACGTGGCATTTAAAGTGATAAAAATGTTGGCGTAAAGCCAAAGCGCCAGGGATGTTAATATAAATTTTTCAAATGCATTTTTCTAAATATGTAGACTTTTTTCCAGTGTAGGCAAAATAATGATATTCATGGTAATCTTACAGTTTATGTAACGTAATGCTAATGATCGTAAGTTATGGTCCATTCCTTACGTTTTTGCTTTTATCTGTATTACAAGAAGCACTTGGGAAACATTCTTAAAAAGTACAGAAACAAACAGAAGACTTGCAGTGCCATAATCAAACGACATTTACATTTTTGGCCAATTTTTAATGTATTTCTTAATGGCGGCTGCTTTACGCTTTCACATTCCAGGGTTTTGTATTATTAATGTAATCATTGGCTTTTCTGTAATCAGACTTTGCATTCGAGTTGTATGTACATGTTGCTACTAGATAAGTACAGTGTTTAGATTCCATTAGCTATAAAGAAAGGAATAGAATTATTCTACATCAAGCAATTCGGCTTCATGAAACAAATGTCCCCGTCTAGCAGGAGGAGTTCTCCTAAGGTCGAGAAGAGTGGAATTGCCTTTGCCCAACAACAACATATCTTCAATTGTAAGAACAGAGATAAACAGTGACCAGATGTGGCTTCTGCGAAGACAAGGATTCATCAAAATGTGGAGACAGTGAACTAAATAATCTCACCTCACCAGATGTTTCAGCCCGTCTGCTTTACACAGCTCCACCGACTCAGCTACTTAAAACCACAAAAAGTGTAGGAGCTTTGAAGTCCTACTAGACCTGGGTGGTATACTCTGGCCCCACAGATGTTGATAGTCTACAATTCCCAGAATTCTTTGAATGCATTAAACGGCCAGAAAGTCATGGGAATTGTTGTTCAGAAACATCTGGGGGGCTGGGGTTTGACAGCCCTGTCCTAGGGTATATTTTGCCTTGCCAGCCATCTAGGGATTTATTGTTTGAACACATTGTAACAGAATTTCATACAGGTTCAGATAGGTTAGAATGCTGAAGGAAAAACAAGCCCATTATTACATAAACTGATTAATTTCTTTTATTTATAGGAAAATGAAAATAATCGCACAGTGAGTGTAGAATCTTCTGAAATTATATGTGAAACTCGGTGACTTCTCCAACGTGTTGCCCACAGCGAGTTGGTTAAGTGGCGTCCATTAAGGACGGGCTGCCGGTTCGAAGTTCGATTCGAACACCGGCTGTTCGGAAATTCGCGAACGCGAACTTTGAACTTTTCGGGACGTTCGCGGAAAGTTCAATAATTTTTTTTTAAAAAATATTTTAAAAAATGCTTGAAAGATCCTAAAAAATCTAAAAATAAAGAGACTCTTTACTGCAGAATATAATAATAAACGGTTTATTAAATATTGAATTAAAACGGGAATATTTTTAACATTGAAGCCTATGGGATTCATAAACATTTCCCACTGATTGTTGGTCAAACACTTCCCACTGATTGCTGGTCAAACATTTCCCACTGATTGATGGTCAAACATTTCCCATTGATTGTTGGTCAAACATTTCCCACTCATTAGGGAAAAAGGTGTCATCTGCGCTCATTTCTATGTATTTCCATGTACAGCAAAACACTATGAGGTTTTAGTTTGTTTCAATGGCCATTGCAATATAAGCTCACTCGCCCCTTCAAGGCACCTCTTTGTAGAGTGAGTACCTAACCAATGTATCAAAAGCCGCTCCACTGAGCAGCTCCATGCCCCTCCTGCTGCTTTATCAGCTAAGGAGAGGCAGAAAGATGGTGGGTTTTATTTATACAAGCACCAAACACTTCCCATTTGGGGTTAAAAACAAAAACATGGAAAAAGGAACAGCTGCAAAATGACAAACTGGTGTTACAAGCATAATATACATACATACAGAAAAAATGGCGTTGCGCCCATACTCACGGGAGCGGCTGCAACAGCCAGGAGCAACAGCCCAGTCAATGTACAAAACATAAGGGTAAAAGGTGTCATCTGCACTCGTTTCTATGTATTTCCATGTACAACAAAATAATATGAGGTTTTAGTTTGGTTCAATGGCCATTGCAACGTAAGCTCACTCGCCCCTTCAAGGCACCTCTTTGTAGAGTGGGTACCTAACCAATGTACCAAAAGTGATTGTTGGTCAAACACTTCCCACTGAGTGTTGGTCAAACATTTCCCACTCATTGTTGGTCAAACATTTCCCATTGATTGTTGGTCAAGCATTTCCCACTCATTGTTGGTCAAACATTTCCCATGGCTTCAAATCACGTTTAAACATGAGCAAAAGCAGCAAAAATTAGCTCAGCGCACAGCGGTGAAATGGCTCAGCACTGAAAGGGTAAAAACTTTTTTTTTCATTGTTTCCTGTCCTCCAGGGCAGTACCCGGACCCCCATACACCTTTTATGGCCAATATCTTGCATATATGCCCTCTTGGAGGGGACCTTAATCTTTGAACGGTTGAGCCCCATTGACATTAATGGTATTCGCATTGTGTTCGAGTTTGCGGTCGAACTTTTCTGGGTGTTCGAGTTCGAATGCAAACTGAACACAGGGTTGTTCAATCCATCACTAGCATCCATCCACATGGCAATCTATCCACCTTATTTATTTGCATTGTTCATCTCATTCTAATCACTACAAGTATGTACATAACCAGGATATCTGGCTAGTTGTACTATTTATCTATATGAGTTTTACTATTTTCTGAATTTCTGTCTGAATGACAATATCACAAAATGAGATGCTATTCATTGTCCTACATTCACTATAGGGTTTATTCAGAAAGGACCGTACTTGCCACCAAAGGGCACTGTACTAAACAGTCCATTCTCCAGATACCAGCGAATTGACAGCTAACTATGGTGTAATTAGCCACAAATCGACACTCTTCGGCAGCAGCGAAATTGTCCCATAAAGAAGTAATGGTTAATCTATTCAGAAAACGCCGAACTGCCCCGAAGTGTCAGTGAAATGATCTGATTTTCGGTGATTCAGTTTGACATGTTTAAACAGGCGAATCCCATAAGAATCTATGTAAAAAAAATATTATCGTTTTCATTTATTTTTATTCAGCAGTTTATTCTTTTCATTTTCAGCAAAAAGCCTTTTTATTTATTTATTTCAAACACTTTTTTTTTTTTTTTTTTTTTACACAAAATGTTTGATTCCCATTCTTTTAAGAGGAGTTTTTTTAAATTCTGTAACACACCTTTTTATTATTTACACACATTTTCATGTATTTTTATTGGTTTAATGCCTTAATGACCACTGACGTACCATGTATGTCCTGCCCACGGGTCTCCCTTAGACATACGTACGCGGCTCCTAAAATACTTACCTCGCTGGCTCCAGCGGAGTTCTGGCAGGGAGGAAGCCTGCTCCTCTGTTTTAGAGAGGCCAGTGGGCACGATGTAGTCACCACGCTGCGTGGTGACGTCATCGGCAGGCGCCCCCCCCCCGGCGCCTGCATTGAAAACCAGGAAGTGGAGGGGGTTCCAAAGCTTTCTCCAACCATGGCACCTAGAAACATGCTTTTTACACCGCTGGAAAAGGGAGAGTCATCCCTTTTCAGCGGTTTATAAAGTTAACAGTTTACAGATCGCTGACTCAGCTGCCAGATCGCGATTCAGCACCAATCGGTGCTGAATTGCGATTTAAACCTGGAGGTGGCTGACATCTTGGATGTCAGCCAAGCCTCCAGGTCACCCCCCACCCACTGACATCCTCACCATATGTGTGAGGATATCAGTGGGCCAGTTAACCCCTTAGGGGGATCCTTTGGATCCCCTTATCTCCCAATCCGTGGCAGCTAGAGGGTTATGTTGGACACCATTGGAAGGGCCGATCAGGACTAGGTTTGGTGTAAAAAAAAGCTAAAGAAAAAAGAACCCAAATTTACCAACCTAGTCATGTTTAATTTTTATGAGTTAAATAGGACCTAGGCGTCATCTAAAAATAATGAGCAAAAAACTGTCCGAATGAGCTCAACGCACATAGGTGAACTGACTCAGCCGTGAAGGGCTTAAAATGCAAAAACATGTAAAAATTGGGTATTTCTATTCTCGGGACAAAATCTTTAAACTATTTAGCTGGGGTCTTTTTGGCGGTTGTAGATTTTGGGGATTAAATTACGAAAAAGTGTGTTTTTACCATTTTTTCATCATATTTCATATTTTTTTAAAGTAAATCATAGGATATGATGGAAATAATGGTATTTTTAGAAAGTCCATTTAATGGCGGGAAAAACGGTGTACAATATGTGTGGGTTGCATAAACGAGTAAGAGGTAAATTTGACCTATACATGAACAGCGTACAAACGTAAAAACAGCAGAGGTCACTAAAGGACGGATTTGAGTAAAACCGCCCGGTCACTAAGGGGTTAAACACCTCTTTTAAGAATAACAGATTTCTGGGATTTTTCTCTGCAGTTTGGCGGTGTTTTCAGCGGTCAGTTTGGCGGTCTTTGACAACCCTGTTTGGCGCACTTCAGTGACCCTATGGTGAATAGAGAATTCACCTCAGGGTCGGAGAAATGGAATCGTCGAAGCGCACTGATGGAAAAAAGACGAGACAGAGGTGATATGATAGAAACATTTAAATACGTAAAGGGAATCCACAATGTAGAGGAAGGGAGTATATTTAAAAGGAAACAAAGTAGCAAAACAAGAGGACATAGTCTTAGATTAGAGGGGCAAAGGTTTAAAAGTAACATCAGGAAGCATTATTTTACTGAGCGGGTGGTGGATACATGGAATTCCAGTAGAAGTGGTAGAGGCCAAAACAGTAATTGAATTTAAGCAAGCATGGGATAGGCATAAGGCTATCCTAAACAAAAGATAAATCCAGGTAAAGTATCCATGTAATTGAGCAGACTAGATGGGCCGAAAGGTTCTTATCTGCCGACGTTTTTCTATGTTTCTATGTTTCTATGAGCTAACTGCATTTCAGCGAAATCTCAGTGCTTTGTGAATAACCCCTTATGTGTCATAAAAGATACTTTGGAAGTCAACCATGTTGTGAGCAGAGACATATATTAACAAACATTTCATATCCCTAACATATGAGCTACTCTAGTGGATATAACAGCCTGAAAAAAAAGGTGGTGGCCAACTTGACAGTATGTACACAATCTCACCCCCAGGAACCAATTAGAACTCATTTTATGGTAACCTCCCTGGCGGTATTCCCGAGTGTGTCTCGGGTTACATTTCAAAGCAAACAAAAACAGTAACCCCGAGCTACATTTGGGCTGATACAATTACATACCTGTCCCTGAGTTCCCTCGATGTCCTCCTGCAATCACCTCCATCTGATCGTGGCATCCTTTTCCGGATTCCAAAACAGCTCTTGCAATTTTTCAAATGTAAATAACAGGGTTATTCAAAGAGCTCCGAATTGCTTGAGAAAGGTAACCGAACGCTGAAAATCAGCGTTCGGTTACCTTTCCTGGCCATTCGGCTATCCAGAGAGCAGGCAATTCGCCAAATCCTAGTGAATTGCTTGAACATACGGTGCCTGTTCGAGTGCAGTGAAAACCCCATGAAAAAGCTGTAACGGGGAGCCCCCTATCTGCAGAGATGAAGCCTTAAGGACAGGTATACAGCTTCCAGGGAACAAACCAAGATATTAACAGAAACTAGAAAGATCCCTAAGCCCTGACTGAGATCCTTGAAAGATGGTCTCGAAATACTAACTAGGCTAGGTCTGCAAGGTGAATAAAACATAAACCAGACAGACAATAAATGCAGGTATACAGATTCCAGGGAACAAACCAAGATATTAACAGAAACTAGAAAGATCCAAGCCCTGACTGAGATCCTTGAAAGGTGGTCTCGAAATACTAACTAGGCTAGGTTTGCAAGATGAATAAAACATAAACCAGACATACGATGAATGCAGGTATACAGATTCCAGGGAACAAACCAAGATATTAACAGAAACTAGAAAGATCCCTAAGCCCTGACTGAGATCCTTAAAAGGTGGTCTCGAAATACTACCTAGGCTAGGTCTGCAAGGTGTATAAAACATAAACCAGACATACAAGGAATGCAGGTATACACGGATCAATAAGCACGGTACAGTACAGGGGACAGACAGAAGAGAGATCCAAATACAAGAGCCAAAGGTCATACACGGAATATCATAACTTGAGGGGTCAGACAAGAGAGGGATCCTAAACACATGAGCCAGAGGTCATACACAGAATATCAAAGTAAACCAGCACACAGGGACTAGGCAAGAAAGACTATCCTGGTCCAAGGATCAAGGGGAATCCTGGTCGTACTTATAGGGCAGAACAGGTCATGTGACCGCAGACCAATAAGCCCAACAGATGGCCTGCAGGCTGAAAACAAAAACAAACAGGAATCCCTGCTACCACCAGCAGGGGGCAAGGCCGAGACGTGACAAAAGCACTGCTTTGGCTATTCAGAGAACACAAACCAGCAGTGAAAGGTTCCCGAAATGCCCTGCCATTCGGTGGTTTAATTCGGCAAGTTTATTAAGGAGAATCCCATAGGCTTCAATGCTAAAAATATTCCCGTTTTAATTCAATATCTAATAAACCGAACATTATAAAATTCTGCAGTAAAGAGTCTCTTTATTTATAGATTTTTTAGGATACTTAAAGCATTTTTCTGAAATTCTTTTTTTTTTTTTTAAAAGTCCGATTTTATTTTTTTTAACCACTTCGATGCGGAGGACGCGCTCAGCGCGTCCTCCGCATGGCTCCTGCTGTGCTGAGGACACGCTGAGCGCGTCCTCCCTTTGGGGTCAGCGTTCGGCCGGGTTCCGGCCGATCGCTGGCCCCCCCGGTGCGGGCTGACATCCTCAATGTCAGCCCAGCATCCGGAACCACCGCCGGTGAAATTAGGTGTCATCGCGGCAGCGCGATGACACCTAATTCAGCCGCCCCCCCGCATGTGCGGAGGAGGCGCCTGAAAGGGAGGGAGGAGGTCCTTCGGACCTCTCTCCCTCCCGATCGGCAGCGTTGCGGGGGTTAACCCAGGCACCATTTGGAAGGGCACAGCCTGCCCTTCCAAATGGTACCTGGCATTAACTTCTGGGGAGCTGGATCACGAATCGGCGCTGAAAAGCGCCGGTTCGTGATCCTTTCCCGGAGCTGGCCGACATCTTGGATGTCGACCAAGCCTCCGGGAACTCCCCCTGAGGACTGGCGTCATCGTGCATAGCACGATGACGCCAGTCCTGGAGTTAACCCCTAACTGCCACCAACGGTGGAGATAGGGAGTTCCAATAAACTCCCTATCTCCCGATCCGTGGCAGCTAGGGGTTAACGTTTGGTATTGTTGGATCGGCCAGAGCATGGCCGTTCCAACGATACCGAACTCGAATGTGAAAAAAGTTTGTAAAAATAAATAAATAAAATAAAATAAAAATAAAAAAATATTTAAAAAAAAATTATAAAAAAAAAATAAACACTTTTTTTTCTTTTTTTGGTTTGTTAATGCAGCAATATTGTTCCCATTTCAATTATAATGTGAACAATGATGCTGCACTAACGATTTTTGTATGCGGTGCGTTTGTTAAAAATCGTGTAATTTTCCCCAAAAAAAATTGTAACGAGACCCCATCTCTAATTTTTTTAACAAGCGCACCCCATACAAAATATAACCGCAATTGCTCGCATTTTAAAATGTGGAAAAAAAACACTTTACACGCTGTAAATTATTGAAAATTCATATTTTATTGCATTTTTTGTTATAATATACAGACAGGTCATGACGTATACATATAATAATGACATATTATTAATCTGCCGAGTCTGATGGAAATAACGATATATAATATGTCTGGGTCATATACTAAAATAAGCCTTCAAAACGCGTTTAAACATGATGAGCAAAACCGGTAAAAATGACCTCAGCACAGAGGCGGGAAAAGCCTCAGCAGCGAAAGGGTTAAAGTTTACTTACTTTTTCTGTAACAGCCCTTTTTATTATCATTCCCTGGACCTCATATGTAAATTTCAGACATTTTCGCTCAGTAGTTTCTTTGCAAACAGCGTTTCATTTTCAAACATTCACACAAACTGTTTTGCTAATTTATTCACTGCCTCGTCTGCGGTCTCGGCTGCTTCGGCTGCGTGTGATCGGCTCCTGCTCGGGTTTTTCGACGGGTTAATCCAGATGTTTTTGGGGGTTTTCGGCGTGCATTCGCTGGGTTTTGCGGTTAGTTTTCGTCGGGTTTGCGGCAGCTTTTCCCTGCAATTCGGGGACCCTGTGGTGCTTGCTGAATACACCGCAGGGTCACCGAAATGGGATCGGCTATAGGAACCGAATTGAAGAGAACGAAAAGTCACTGAATGTGCAGTGACTTTTCAAATCTCTTTGAATTACCCTGTAAAAGTTAATATAGGCAAATGAATTAAAACTCTAATCCCAGCAATATGTTTTAATGTAGTTCTAACGCAGAATAACAATCTTTGTGCAAAACTGCTACTTTACCTTACATTTAGGCTAATGTCAGACGAACGTAGTCTGAGCACACTCTGCGTGCGTGCATAACGGACAGACGTACTGACGGAAGATACTGTAGAAACCACAAGGTCTGTTTTTTTTGACAGATGTAGAAAAAAAAGGGAAAAATGGGAATCAAAATTAATTAAAAGTAAAAGACAGGTACAGCCTGACCAAAAAGCGTCAACGTGATGGACGTCGCAAATGCGCTGCGTCTGACGTCGCCTCATCATGCACACAGGCAGCTACACGGACGCGGTGCACTCTGGGTGTCCATCGTACCGCTTTTACGTCGAGGCCTAAATGGCGTCCGTTGCCACCCGCATGGTGCGTGTGCACTTCGGTGCGGACGTACTTTGTGTGTTGGTCTCTATTGATCACAAATCAATGCTACGACAGAAGTTAAACTGTGCGGCGACACGGACATTATCACTGCGTTTGTCTGTCGCTAGCCTTAAGTGTGTAGTACACAGCCGTGTTTCAAAGAAATATTTTTTTAATATTAAATATCGATAAATAATATTTTTGTAAATGTATTATTGCCTGGCAGTGAAAGGGTTAAGTGCATTTACATTACAGAATGAAAATAAGATTATATATCATTTTATATACTGCTTATCTAAACTTTCTATTTTTTTGTTCATATTATCATATCATTATTTACTTGTATAACATGTATTCTGCTTTAACCCATTCACTACCAAGATAAAGTATACTCGACCTTCAAAAGCATCTGCAGGTGCCTGAGATCGAGTACACCCAATCCGGGCTAATGCTGGAACAACGCAAAAGAATTTAATTTATTGCAATCAAAATTCATTTGCAAATGTGCTCCAGAACATGGTCCTGAAATTAAGACAATGGACATGACAGTTGATGTGTTGAAATTGTTTGAAAAGCTTCGCAATCCGTTTTTCCTGGACTGAACAAAGAACATGAAGCTAAAATGTACATGTAATAGCACTTTTTGGCCAGTAGAGGGAGTCTTCTGCCTATCAGAAAAGGGCTTATACACGGGATGCCCATGTATAAATTTACTGTTTGGGTAATGGAATAATTTTCCATAAAACCATTGGGTCCTGCCAATGGTTTTATAGAAAAATCACTTGACATGAATGGGTTAAAAACAAATTGCAAAGAATAACAAATTACATTTTTGTTCATTTAAGTTTATTGATATTATTTTTATACAATTTCTTATTCATTACAGTGTAAAGAAGACACATATAATATTGTATTTACATATTGAAATTATAGTGTACATCAGTAAAAAATATCTTAAAACGTTCAGTGTACATAGATTCAGTGATCATTTGGCTTTACACAGGTAATACATGACATTTCAATTGTGCAACTTAATGTGAATTTATATAGGCAAGCCTCACATTTGTAATTACCTAGGAACAAAAGACTTTGGGCAACATTGACGTTTGGAGCATTCTGCATTAAAGGAGCATGGCAGGTCTTTTGACAACTTTTTGCATTTTTAAAACACATAGTAAAACACTTTTTATAAAGATAAAGAAAGTACATCCTCTCGGAATTCTATGGTTTTACGTCTAAGGACATCATAAAAAAACCGACTGGTCCTTAGCAGGTCTTAAAATAAGGTACACAACCACAGATGTAAAACAGCATATGGCATATTACACCGTGTCATTAATTATTTAACAAAAACTAGGCCAAAATGGAGAAGTCACGTGTGAAAAAAAAGTACACTTTTACCACTTCCTCAGGAATTCAGAGGGTATGATGCAGCCAGGTGCTGCTAATCAAATGCCCTTGATTAATTTAATTAATAAGCAGATGTTTTGGCAGTTTTCTGGTATGGTGCATTCAGGTGTGTGATAACACAATGCCAAGGTAGAAACACATCAGCAATAAGCAATTGTTGCTGCTCATCGTTCTGGCCATTTCCACACAATTTAAGTTGTCACATATTCCTTTTGAGATATATGCGCAAACACTGTATTTACAGTGCCAGTCTTTAGAATAGCCGGATAGCTAAACACAGGGCAAATACAAAGAATAAACAAGCCAAAGTTAGGAGCCAGAGCAGATAATCAGACAAAGCCAGGGGTCAGAACCGGAATGGATTGTCAGACATAGCCAGGAATCAGAACCGCAATGACTAGTCATACAGAGCATGGGGTCGGAAACAAAACGGATTGTCAGGCAGAGCCAGGAGTCAAAACACAGTGATGGAAATCAAAAGAACAAGAATCACACTGAGGGGGAATGAACCACAACACGGTAGTGAGCATAACTCACTGCTTAGATTTAAATCCGGTGGTGCCGCGTCATCAAGCCTGGTGTCACTGACCCACGACCGCCGTCTACTTCACTCAGTGGCCAGCCAGCGAGCAGCAAGGGCAGCTCTGCCGTGACAAAAGGCTAGCATTTTACAGTAAGGAATATTTTTATTATTATTAGTGGAAAACATGCAATAATGTTGCTAATCTTGCCAGGAGTGGACATCCCAGAAAACTCTCCCCAGAAACCACTACAGACTACAAAGCTTGGTCTATTATTTTACTACCCATAGCCTCCATAACATATAAATGAGGGGAATTCAGTAATCTTAGAGTGCAAACTAAAGTGTAAAAACAAATGTAAAGGGCCATATTACGATGGGAACGCTAAAACAGGGATGCTAGGGAGAAAAACCTATGCCTACAGGTTTTTCCTTTGCGTCCCCGTTTTAGCGTGATATTACAATGCAGGTGCTAAAAAAGCTGCCTGCATCGTAATCCGACGCTAAGCCCCGGGATGCGCGGGGCAGTGCTAAGTGCCGCCACGAGCATCCCCTCCACGGAGTCCATAGGACTCCATTGAGGCAAACACTGCCGGTCACATGACCTGCAGGTTCTCACCTCGTGAGATCCAGCAGGTCAGCATAGTGATCCGCAGAGAGAGGGACTGAGAGACTTTTCCCCCCAGTCTCTCTCTGCTTACGGCGGACAGAGGAGGCGGTTGGAGCCGCAGTTTCCGCCGCGGGATGATGGTGAGTTTGCGATTCATTTGGGGCGATATTTGGCTGGTGATGACGGATTCTGCAGAAGCAGAATCCGTTAGCACCAGGTCGTGGCTGTGGTTAACTGTCGGGTTAACCGCAGTTGGACGGTAGTTAGCATTAGTATATTGTCATACTAACGCTAATTAACTCTTTGTGCTCCCATGTTAAGTATAGGGAGCGCAAAGTACAGTAACCTCGTGCTGAAAAGTGCAAGGTATCAAACGCAAACGGGTTATTTAACCTGTTAGCGTTTGGATTGTAAAATGGTGCGCGCTGCGCTAGGGCCACCAATGCTAACGTTAACGCTCACACTGGTGAGCGCTAACATTATTGTTTAGATCATAATAGTGCCCAAAGCGTGTCAGATAAAATTAAAGACATGGCAGTGCCAAGGTATTAGGTATTGAAGTAAAGCAACCCAAGTCAGTACTTCCCCAGGACATTTGGGATATACAGAAGCACGGGGATCCATCACCACAGGTTCCCCACAGAATGGTGCGGCTATTCGTCCCTAAATTTTATTAACCAATGAAAAAAGGAATGCCAGATACACACCAGAATTTGATAGGGGTGCTTTAATAGGAGTGAGGAGATACAGCGTTCTTGCTCCATATATGAGCCTTTATCAGGTAAACTACTTATTACTTGATAAAGGCTGGAGTATCAAGTGGAAACACTTAATCTCCTCTCTCCAATTAAAGCAGCTATAATCAAATCCTGCTGTGTGTCTGGCATTCTTTTTTCATTGGTTACTTCTCCAGGACACTAGGAACATCGATAGATTTAAGGGGTTATTCAGAGAGCCATTTCGGTGCTATCTCGTTCCCCGCACTTCGGGGGAATCAAATTCCCTGACCCTGTATTGAATTCAGCGTTCACTGCAGGATTCCCAAAGTGCAGGGAGAAGCTGCCGCAAAACCACCGCATCGATCGGAAAAACTGCCGCAAAGCTGCCAGAAAAAAATTGAGTGACCTCAGTCGAATGCACAGACGAATGCACCCAACGATCCTCCGCAAACTCGCGGCACGTGTCTGAAAAAAGCCGACGATCCGCCGAACACAGCGCCGATCAGCTGCCAGAAAAAAACGAGAAGCTGACGAATGGGGTAAAAATAAATAAATAAATAACCAAATCGGAAAAGAATAAAATGGACTTTTTGCTGCAGATTAAAAGAATAAACGGTTTAATAGATATTGGATAAAATGGTAATATTTTTACATTGAAACCTATGGGATTTGTCTGATTAAGACGAATGAAACCATAGAACATCAGGGCATTTCTCTGACATTTCTTTGCTGTTTAATGTTCTCTGAATAGATTAACTATTACTTCTCTATGGGGATTTCACTGCCGCCGAACAGCACTGTATTCCACTGACAATTCGCCAAAATTTGGGGTACTGCCTACTTTTTGAGTAGCAAATGCTACTGAAATTCACCGTTCGGCGCAATTTCGGGGCCAGTTTGGATCTCTCTGAATAATCCTTTTAGTCCTCAGAGCTACATGCTCCCTAGGAGCACAGCCAAAGTGTACAACGCAGCTGCAATATCCTGTCAAACAATGATGAGCTTCCTTGTTGTTAAGTATTTTTATTCAACCTTAAATTACCAAAACCATGTTTAAAAAATCTCATCATGTAGCAGCTACACAGATGAGATCCTGTAGGATTTAACTCTAATTCACCCAAAATCAATTTTTGTTAATAAAACAAATGTGCTTCTGTAAATAGATAATATTTTGTCTCACAAAACCAGAACATACTGCATTTTCATATTGTGCCAATAACACCGTCAACATGTTAAGTGTGCTTTGTCTGAAATACAAACGACACGGAAAATTGTATAGGACTAATAAATATTTTTAGTGCAAAAAAAATCTACTAAAACTATAATTTTTTTTAGCTAAAATCCTAATTTGCATAATTTAAATAGAACAAATTATATTGTTTTAGTGAAAAATGAAATTAAACAACTACCAAACAAATGTATTTACAAGAATATATTAAATTGAAGAAAAAAAAACAGAAAAAAAATTCAATAACCTCCCACCCCCCTTCCTGAAAATATGCAACGATCATAAGTGGAGTTTGGTAATCGTAAAGCTCCTGCATGCCATGTCACATTTTGTAGCAGAGCTTGTGGATTTGAAGAGTTAATGCATTTGCTATTGAAACTATGAGTGTTTTTAATATTTTATTTACTGCTTACCTCTATCCGAATGATCAAAAGAGGTAACGACTCGGGGCTCTATTATGGCCAGGACATTGTGAGAGTACTTGTGAAATTACTTTTTTCGGCCTAGTAATTTCTGAATTAACCCCTTTCCTACCAAATGATTTCCCAAAAAAACACCATCAGGAACCAGTGAGCTTTTTTTGGAAAATCATTTTTATTTAATAATACAGTAAGAAATATTTTGGAATATTCCCAATACATTTCTAACTGTTATAACCTGTTTGGCAGGTAGATTTCACCACCTACTGGCCAAATGAAGTTGCTGCCATTAAACTCAAGCACTTGCTTGACCAGCTGGGGATAGTCCGTTAGAGACATTTCCTAGCTGGGTTTAAAATGTGTTAGCACGGGCATAATACTCAGAGTGATTAATCTTTAATGTCACCTTCTGCAGCCCAAATGAAAATGATATTTGTTTGCAACCATAAGCATGCGCAGGGGGTGTGCCTGGTGTGCCTAGGCACACCCTAATGTTAGGTGAAGAGTAGACATGTGCAATTTGTTTCGTTCCAAAATCGGACGAAAATCACCATTCGAAGTTCCCAACTGTGTGTGGAATCATATGCTGCATTATACTGCAGAGAGGTGCTGCTTGGCAGTGTGCGGATTCATATGCTGCATTAATTATACCACAGAGAGGCGCTTGTTCCCAGCAGTGTGCGAATTCATATGCTGCATTAATTATACCGCAGAGAGGCGTTTGTTCCCAGCAGTGTGTGGATTCATATGCTGCATTAATTATACCGCAGAGAGGCGCTTCCCCGCAGTGTGTGGATTCATATGCTGCATTAATTATACTGCAGAGAGGCGCTTCCCAGCAGTGTGTGGATTCATATGCTGCATTAATTATACTGCAGAGAGGCGCTTCCCCGCAGTGTGTGGATTCATATGCTGCATTAATTATACCGCAGAGAGCGCTTCCCAGCAGTGTGTGGATTCATATGCTGCATTAATTATACCGCAGAGAGGCGCTTCCCCGCAGTGTGTGGATTCATATGCTGCATTAATTATACCGCAGAGAGGCGCTTCCCAGCAGTGTGTGGATTCATATGCTGCATTAATTATACCGCAGAGAGGCGCTTCCCCGCAGTGTGTGGATTCATATGCTGCATTAATTATACTGCAGAGAGGCGCTTCCCCGCAGTGTGTGGATTCATATGCTGCATTAATTATACCGCAGAGAGGCGCTTCCCAGCAGTGTGTGGATTCATATGCTGCATTAATTATACTGCAGAGAGGCGCCTCTTCCCCGCAGTGTGTGGATTCATATACTGCATTAATTATACTGCAGAGAGGTGTTGCTCGGCAGTGTATGGATTCGTATGCTGCATTAATTATACTGCAGAGAGGCACTTCCTAAACTGTGTGTGGAATCATATGCTGCATTAATTATACAGCAGAGAGGCGCTTCCCAGCAGTGTGTGGATTCATGTGTTGCATTAATTATACCGCAGAGAGGTGCTTCCCCGCAGTGTGTGGATTCATATTCTGCATTAATTATACTGCAGAGAGGCGCTTCCTAAACTGTTTGTGGATTCATATTCTGCATTAATTATACTGCAGAGAGGTGCTGCCCAGCAGTGTGTGGATTTGTATGCTGCATTAATTATACCGCAGAGAGGCGCTTCCCTGCAGTGTGTGGATTCATATGCTGCATTAATTATACCGCAGAGAGGCGCTTCCCCGCAGTGTGTGGATTCATATTCTGCATTAATTATACTGCAGAGAGGCGCTTCCCCGCAGTGTGTGGATTCATATGCTGCATTAATTATACTGCAGAGAGGCGCTTCCTAAACTGTTTGTGGATTCATATTCTGCATTAATTATACTGCAGAGAGGTGTTGCCCCGCAGTGTGTGGATTCATATGCTGCATTAATTATACCGCAGAGAGGCGCTTCCCAGCAGTGTGTGGATTCATGTGTTGCATTAATTATACCGCAGAGTGGCGCTTCCCCGCAGTGTGTGGATTCATATTCTGCATTAATTATACTGCAGAGAGGCGCTTCCTAAACTGTTTGTGGATTCATATTCTGCATTAATTATACTGCAGAGAGGTGTTGCCCCGCAGTGTGTGGATTCATATGCTGCATTGAAACCTAGGGGTTAAAAAGCCTTGTATCTTTAAAAAAAAAAGGTTAGGAAACCTACAATTTCAACCAAAAAATGGCTAAAAAAAATCCTAAAATAATAAATAAGTAAATAAACTTTCATTCTATTGGTAGTAATCTACTTCCCATTCTTAAATAAGCAATAAAAAACAAAATAAAAACGAAACTCTGATCCGAAAAATGAATGGATTCAAATCACCGAATCGATCTTAACCGAAACAAAAACTGCGCGAAATTACCTGATACAAAAAAGACCCGAAACAAACAAAACGAAACTAAAAAAGAGTCATGCACATCCCTAGTGAAGAGCTCCTTTTTCACCTCCTGCATTGACATTTTAGATGTCCCTTATCTGGTTCATGATGAACAGCATAAATATTGACTCAATCTTTGATTACAGGCTTCTTATTTCTAATGAAAAATGTGAATATTAACTGAAAAATTTTGCTAAATAAGTGTTCTATGGATGCAAAACCTAATGTAACGGGCTGCGCATGCCAGTGTTTGCAACAAACAGTTTTCATTTGAAATGGTACAGTATATCCCTAGATCGTGTTAACACGATCTCGGGCTCCTGTGTCTGCCACTGCTGATCCTGTATACGATCATGGCAGTGAAGGGATTAAAGTCAAACATTTAGTGCCTTCCTCTGATACCAGCAGCAGCAACAAGCACCGTTAACATGAGATTGCATGAAACTAACGTGAGATTGCATACATGCTCATGCAGGACCAGTAGAAGGACCTAGTGAAATTGGTGTCCAATTGGAGAAAAGTAGATGTGGCAGTGAATTGAAGATCTCATTGTATGAATAGAGTGGAGGTTATTTATTTTTTAACCTTCTTTATAGCTATTAGATGGTTTGGATATCGGGACTTAATGCCAGTTTTTGGCAGCCAATATATATTTTTCATGATGGTTGGTCTCCTAACCAGAAAAACTGAAAATATGACAATAATAAAAGCCAAAGAATGTACAAATTTCACATTCATTTGGAAAGAGGACATTATGCAGCAAAGAAAGTATTATGAGTTAATGACATGCACAGAACCGTCACATAAAATATATTATTAAAGCTAGATTCCCTGACTGAACAATTACCCCTTGCTATTCCACCAGAAAAGCTAAAAAGCCCAAAGCACCATCACTGACAGCAACCACAGTATTGCTTTATGAATTGAACCATGTACTGAGCCTGATCCAAAGTTCAAGTATTTGCACGTTGTAAACGAGAGACTCTTACTCTTCCATCTTCTCCTTTAGAGGTCTTTTGAAAAATCCAGACTGAAAATAGAAACATACAGTTTATTTTAGACATGATTTGAATTTGTGCAGTCACATGTCTGACTTTACGTGCATTTACTGAAATGAAGCATATTTATTTTTAATATCAACCTCTTTGCATGGAAAATTGTAAAATACAGACAGAAATTTGAAATTGAAGCCAATGGACCAGTTTTTTTTATTGTTTTGTTATGCAGCATGTCTAATCATATTCTCCTTAATCCTGCACTTGAGCAGCTCTAGCTTGTTCCTTGCCAAGTGTTTCACCAATTGACAATCCAACAAAACAAAAAGGTTAGTGCTCCAATCCTCAAATATCTATTTTTTGCCATTTAACAATTTTGCTAACATTTTGGCTCAACTTAAAGAGCCTTCATCAGGACTTAAGCCAAAAAGTCAGAAACATTTTTAAATGACAATGATGCAGCCTTGTTTATATGGTGTGTGTATGTATATACAGTCATGGCCAAAATTGTTGGCACCCCAGAGATTTTTCCAGAAAATCAAGTATTTCTCACAGAAAAGTATTGCAGTAACACATGTTTTGCTATACACATGTTTATTCCCTTTGTGTGTATTGGAACAAAACAAAAAAAGGGAGGAAAAAAAGCAAATTGGACATAATGTCACACAAAACTCCAAAAATGGGCTGGACAAAATTCTTGGCACCCTTTCAAAATTGTGGATAAATAAGATTGTTTCAAGCATGTGATGCTCCTGTAAACTCACCTGGGGCAAGTAACAGGTGGGCAATATAAAAATCACACCTGAAAGCAGATAAAAAAGGAGAGAAGTTCACTTAGTCTTTGCATTGTGTGTCTGTGTGTGCCACACTAAGCATGGACAACAGAAAGAGGAGAAGAGAACTGTCTGAGGACTTGAGAACCAAAATTGTGGAAAAATATCAACAATCTCAAGGTTACAAGTCCATCTCCAGAGATCTAGATTTGCCTTTGTCCACAGTGCACAACATTATCAAGAAGTTTGCAACCCACGGCACTGTAGCTAATCTCTCTGGGCATGGACGGAAGAGAAAAAAATGATGAAAGGTTGCAATGCAGGATAGTCTGGATGGTGGATAAGCAGCCCCAAACAAGTTCCAAAGAAATTCAAGCTGTCCTGCAGGCTCAGGGAGCATCAGTGTCAGCGCAAACTATCCGTCGACATTTAAATGAAATGAAATGCTCTGGCAGTAGACCCAGGAGGACCCCACTGCTGACACAGAGACATAAAAGAGCAGGACTACAGTCTGCCAAAATGTACTTGAGTAAGTCAAAATCCTTCTGGGAAAACGTCTTGTGGACAGATGAGACCAAGATAGAGCTTTTTGGTAAAGCACATCATTCTACTGTTTACCGAAAATGGAATGAGGCCCACAAAGAAAAGAACACAGTACCTGCAGTGAAATATGGTGGAGGTTCAATGATGTTTTGGGGTTGTTTTGCTGTCTCTGGCAATGGGTGCCTTGAATGCGTGCAAGGCATCATGAAATCTGAGGATTACCAAAGGATTTTGGGACACACTGTAGAGCCCAGTGTCAGAAAGCTGGCTTTGCGTCCGAGATCTTGGGTCTTCCAGCAGGACAATGACACCAAACATACATCAAAAAGCACCCAGAAATGGATGGCAACAAAGCGCTGGAGAGTTCTGAAGTGGCCAGCAGTGAGTCCAGATCTAAATCCCATTAAACACCTGTGAAGAGATCTTAAAATTGCTGTTGGGAAAAGGCGCCCTTCCAATAAGAGAGACCTGGAGTAGTTTGCAAAGGAAGAGTGGTCCAAAATTCCAGGTGAGAGGTCTAAGAAGCTTATTGATGGTTATAGGAAGCAACTGATTTCAGTTATTTTTTCCAAAGGGTGTGCAACCAAATATTAAGTTAAGGGTGCCATGAATTTTGTCCAGCCCATTTTTGGAGTTTTGTGTGACATTATGTCAAATTGGCTTTTTTTCCTCCCTTTTTTTGTTTTGTTCTAATACACAGAAAGGGAATAAACATGTGTATAGCAAAACATGTGTTACTGCAATAATTTTCTGTGAGAAATACTTGATTTTCTGGAAAAATGTCTGGGATGACAACAATTTCGGCCATGACTCTATCTATCTATCTATCTATCTATCTATCATATTTACTTTCACCAAGAGTACACCTAGTGCAAGGCATCCTGGTATCGAGTATATGTGATGTTGGCAAACACGGCAGCAATGCAAATGACTTTAGTTTTATAAAATATGCAAATAGGCTCCAGAATGTGCCCTCCAAATTTTACCACCTGGGGCATGAAACCCAAAGTGCCAAAATGAACCACAAGCAGTAGTATGGAGATGTAGTAGTGCTATTTGGACAGCAGATGGTGCCATCTGCCTGTTAAATAATGCATACAGTTGAAAATCTGCTTTTGATATTTGAATCTATAGTGGAAGCACAGTTTCAAAGTATGTATAATGCTAATTTGTTTTCCAAATATCCACTGTGTCCTGGCAAATGTCTAACTACGAAACAAAATCGGAGTATTTGTGCACACCTTGTGACCATATTACCAGACAGCTATACAAAATAATTAAAATGATACCTGGCGGATTTGCATGACATTTCCAATGCAGCTGCTTGCATAAAACATTTATGCAATGTGTATGTGATACAACTTGGCGTTAACACGGTACAACTTAACAACCAAGTCTAAAATCTGTACATCTTCTCAAACTAGCGGGTTGGTTTTGCTTACTTTCCACATTGCGAATATGATGAGAGCCAGAATGAGAAGTCCTATTATAATACTCAGCGGAATGACCCATATAGGCACTCTACCATGTTCAAGCTCCTTGGATATTTTTATCATCGTCTGCAGGGGAAAAAAAAATACAACATCTGAAAAAAAAACTAGCGCCTCAGTTTCATTATGTCTGTATAACAGTAATCATTTCATTATCACACAGAGAGTCAGAGGAGGTGTCAAACTCAGGGAGGGACATAGAGATGGAGGGTGAGGTATCTTCAAGCAAAGATTACTAGATGTAAAGAGGATTTAAAGGACTCTGGGCTAGATTAGATATTGAATGCTAACTGTAATGTACGGATATGTAAACTTTAATGCCTGCCCCCATATTACCTTCCTAAAGATAAACACGGTAAAAATCCGTGGCGATTGAGCGAGCTTGCTCGAGCTTACTGTATGTTGCGCATCCTATACTTAACATGGGGAGCCCAATTAGTAAAAATAATGGGTTCACACCTGCGCATTTTTTGACGCGCGCAATATGCGCGTTTTTTGGCGTTCGTATCGCGCAAACGTAAAAAAATGCGCGAACGCACATTGCAGCGCATTCCCGGCCATAGACTGCAGCGTGCAGGCGCTGCAATACGCCCCAAAGAAGCTCCCATACTTCTTTGGGCGTAGGACTTTTACAGCACGTTCCTGCGCGCTGTAAAACGCCCAGGTGTGAACGGGCCCCATAGGAAATCATGGGATTTCCATGCTTGGTTTTACAGCACGCAGGAACGTGCTGTAAAATGCCCAGGTGTGAACGGGGCCTTAGCGTTAGGATACGTAAGGCATTAAAAAGTCCTAGCGCTAATTAGCACACAAATGGACATGTAGAAGAGCTAGATAATCTGCTGTTTGAGGAAATTGCCAAATGACAATGAAGGGGGAAGTTATTATCATGGGGGACTTTAATCTTCCTGATATGAACTGGAAAACCAAAATAGCTGGGTGCACCAGGAGTACCAATATTCTAAACTCCCTACTGGGATTATCTCTAACACAAGTAGTTGAGGAGCCGACCCGTAAAGAGGCCATATTGGATTTAATACTCGCAAATGGAGGTTTGGTATCAGACGTTGTTGTAGGTGAAAATTTGGGATCTAGTGATCACCAGTCAGTATGGTTTAATATAAGAACAGGGATGAAGCCGCACCACACACAAAAAAGTTTTAGACTTTAAAAAAACAGATTTTTCTAAAATGAGATTTTGTGTGAATGAGTCATTATCAGACTGGAGGAGTTTAAAGGGATTCCAGGAGAAATGGGATTATTTAAAGGAGGCATTATTGAAGGCCACAGGCAATTGCATTCGGCTTGTTAGCAAAAACAAAAAGGGGAAGAAACCACTGTGGTACTCTACAGAACTGGCCAAAATAGTGAAGAACAAAAAGATAGCATTCAATAATTATAAAAAAACTCAGAGTGAAGAAGATAGGCAAACCTATAAGATTAGGCAGAAAGAGGCAAAGCAATTTATAAGAGCTTCGAAAGCACACCCGGAAGAGAAAATAGCTCAGTCAGTAAAAAAAGGGGACAAAACATTTTTTAGATACATAAACGAGAAAAGAAAAGTAAAACAAGGATTAGTTAGATTAAAAACAAAGGAAGGAAGGTATGTAGAAGAGGATAAAAGTCTCGCTGACTGCCTCAATGAATATTTTTTTTCAGTCTTTGCAGAAGAAAAGGAAGGAAAGGGACCTCAGTTAGGAGGAAACACTAAAGAGACATTTACATATGAGTTTACAGAGGAGGAGGTTCTACAGCAGCTGCCTAAAGTAAAGAAAAATAAGTCAATGGGGCCTGATGGGATCCACCCTAAATTATTAAAAGAGCTCAGTGGTGTAATAGCAAAACCGTTAACAGATTTATTTAACCAATCCTTGTTAACGGGAGTCGTCCCAGAAGACTAGAAATTAGCAAATGTTGTGCCCATTTACAAGACGGGTAGTAGGGAGGAATCGGGGAACTTTAGGGCAGTTAGTCTTACGTCAGTAGTGGGGAAATTAATGGAAACCATGTTAAAGGAAAGGATTGTTGAAAATCTAAAAACACATAGATTACAAGATCAGAAACAACATGGGTCTACCTCAGGGAGATCATGCCAAACTAATCTTATTGATTTTTTTTAATAGACAAAGGTGGTGCAGTAGACATTGCTTATTTAGATTTCAGTAAGGCTTCTGATACTGTTCCGCATAGAAGGCTTATCAATAAATTGCAATCTTTGAGCTTGGATTCCAATATTGTTGAATGGATTAGGCAGTAGCTGAGTGACAGGCAACAGAGGGTTGTGGTAAATGGAGTTTATTCGGCGCAAGGTCTTGTTACCAGTGGGGTACCTCAGGGGTCAGTACTTGGACCCATTCTCTTTAATATTTTTATTAGTGATATTGCAGAAGGTATTAATGGTAAAGTATGTCTTTTTGCTGATGACACAAAGATTTGCAACAGGGTTGACGTTCCTGGAGGGATCAGTCAAATGACAAATGATTTAGGTAAACTAAAAAAATGGTCGGAGCTGTGGCAGTTGAGTTTTAATGTGGATAAGTGCAAGATAATGCACCTGGGGCGTAGAAACCCAAGGGCTGAATATAGAATATTTGATACAGTCCTAACCTCAACATCTGACAAGGGATTTAGGGGTTATTATTTCAGAGGATCTAAGGGCAAGTAGTCAATGTAATAGAGCAGCAGGAAATGCTAGCAGAATGCTTGGTTGTGTAGGTAGAGGTATTAGCAGTAGGAAAAGGGAAGTGCTCATGCCACTGTACAGAGCACTGGTGAGACCTCACTTGGAGTACTGTGTGCAGTACTGGAGACCGTATCTCCAGAAGGATATAGACAAATTAGAGAGAGTTCAGAGAAGGGCTACAAAAATGGTGTATGGCTTGAAGGAGAAAAGTTACCAGGAAAGGCTTAATGATCTTAACATGTATAGCTTGGAAAAAAGACGAGACAGAGGAGATATGATAGAAACATTTAAATACGTAAAGGGAATCCACAAGGTAGATGAAGGGAGTATATTTAAAAGGAAACAAAGTAGCAAAACAAGAGGACATAGTCTTAGATTAGAGGGGCAAAGGTTTAAAAGCAACATCAGGAAGCATTATTTTACTGAGAGGGTGGTGGATACATGGAACAGTCTTCCAGTTGAAGTGGTAGAGGCCAAAACAGTAATTGAATTTAAGCAGGCATGGGATAGGCATAAGGCTATCCTAAACAAAAGATAAATCCAGGTAAAGTATTCATGTAATTGGGCAGACTAGATGGGCCGAAAGGTTCTTATCTGCCGACATTTTCTATGTTTCTATGGGTTATTTTTTTTTAGCCTATCCTAAAAGCTGGTGCTAATGTAATAGGGTCCTCTGTATCTGCCTGGCTCACTCTCACAATCTTATCCCATCAGCCAATGGATACCCCTTTGGTCTTTAAGATCAATGCGATATCTCATCCCATGAGCAGATATCAGAGACTGTTTTTACCATGATCCAGTGCTGGGTACCACTGTGTCCCTGGGTGAAGCTGTAAAAGGGCCATCAGAGATGAAACTGATATACTGACATTAAACTAGTGTCAAGGGGGAGCAGAAAGCTATTCTATAGAATGGCTCTCCACTCAACAGAAGTGAGCAACAGCTAAACCTTAACATGGATTACTTAAAAATTCCCATTAAATATGTTAGCAAAAAATTCTAACACAATTATAGTGAGCAATTCCCTATCAAATGAGCTCAACTTAAATTGGGCATGATAAGTGCACTTTATAGCATACCCACCATCTGTTGGGGATTTTTTAAATATTTTTTTTGCTGTGAGTTTGCGATTCCTAATCTCTGACTGCTCTTCTCATGCAGGCAGCCATGTTTTTTGCTGGCTCTCCTTCGTGGGAGGGATCAAACATCTAAATGTGTGTGATTGACAGCTCAGCCCGGGATGGCTCAGGGAAGGGGGGTTAGTGTTGAGATAGAAAGGATGACTCAAGCCCCCCATTTTTTCCCATCCCAATGATTAGCTGTAACACACACACACACACACACTATATACTGCCCCCCCCAATTTTTTTTATTTTTCTTTAGAAAACATACAGTACTAGAACTACTTTAAAAAATGCTTTATTTTATTATTGTTTTTTTTACTAGTATTTTCTGTCTTAATCTGCATGTCATTAAAGTTATAAAATAAAAACCTATGTTCAAAGTGATTGTTACACTAAGATATTCTATAGAAAATGTTGTTGAAAAGTAACTAACCTTTTAAGCTAAGTTGCTCCCTATAAATTGTAAATTCAGCATGGTATATGGAGTATATTTCATATTTAGAATCTAAAAAAATCAAGTTGAGTAGAATTTTGTAACGAAAGTGTTCATTAACAGAAAGTCATGCTTACCTCATAGCCTTCACTCTCTGTACTTAATACTAGTAATGAATCTTCACTTTTAAGCTCGGCATTTAGGACCAGATTCAGGCTGTGGATGCTCGCCTACAAATACAAATTAATTGCACTTTTCACTCAATTTACAAGCTTTTATAGATAATATTCCAACCTTAACAACATTAGAGTGCAATTTAATGTGAAAATATTGCATGAAATATTCAGAAAATACTTAGGCTAGGGTCAGACGAGCGCGTTTTCTGCGGACTCTTATTGAGGAGAAAGGCGATATGTGACGATACGCAGGAGGTTAAAGTCACAGACACAAACTCCAGGTGTCACAGTAGACAGGTAGAGGGCAAACAGACTAAGTAGGAACAACAGTAAACTAATGGTAGGCATTAAACATGATGGGGAACACAGACACTAGGCAGGAGTCCATGGTCAGAATGAATATACAGGGATAACATTATGCACACATATGCAGTAATGCTACCTGTGACACAGAAATACACAATGTATTCCAATTGTTCCAAAATCTATATTACTGTAAATACTACACTACTACTCTTATATTTCTATGAACATTCATACAATTTATAATACAAGCATACAATACCTTAAGAAAAGTCGATTTCCATATCCGAAGTGAAACATTAATTTGTGTAACATAATCTGGCTCCACAGTGCAGTAGAAAGAATGACAATGACTTCTCTTGCAGTCCTGTTGTACAATAGATAAATCAATAAAATCAGTAAGAATTTTATGTTAATTTTGTGTTTAACGGTTAGTGATTAAGGATATTACATTATTGTTTTAATTGTATTCCCGAGGTCATTGCAAATGCATTTATGAAATCACTGACGTGTAGGAAACAGCATTATGTTACACATAATAAGCCAGAAAATCTAACAGCTAATTATCAAGTAGAATAAAACAAGGCGCGCTGCACAGCAAGGCATTTGTTCAATGTAAGGGCAGTGTCAAATGCGCATTTTGAAGAGCAGAAGGAACGTCCGTGAGAGTGGACGTTCCTTCCATTCGAAGCCCATCTGACGCCCGTCTGGCCACCTTGCTGAGCACGGTTAGTGCGCTTAGCGCTGCAAGGCTCAATCCTCCTATGGAGGGTCGCGCTTTGCAGCTCCGTCAACGCGCGTCCTAACGCTTTGCAGCTCCGTCAACGCGCGTCCTAGCGCTTTGACAGAGAGGCCCATTGTACGGCGCAGCATGGCCACTGATGCTTGCGCAACAGCGTCTGGCCGGCCGACGCCGAAAGTCATGTCAGTATGTGAAAGGGACTATAATGAAAAAGTTTAATAGAATATACGGTTTGATAGACAGTTATGCACTTTATCTGTACTGATACATAGTTGCAATGAATGGAAAAGACTTACCAATATCGTATCCCTCAAACTTTCTTTAAATGTTGGCATTGTATAAGATTTTCCAGAAAGTATGTGCAATGGATCCAAAAGGTTATTAGTCTTGCAACTGGTTTTCTGGAAGGGTAAATAATATACTTATCTGGATTGATATTTGATTGGGCATTATGACACTATATAATGTTATTGATGTCATTCTTTGTTTAAAACACAATACTATAAATTTTAAAATCAAAACATCTATCCTATAATGCAGTAAGGCTTGGCGTGTGCGTCGCCAAGCCTGTACTGTGCATGTGCATGGTGTGGGCATGCTGCGGCGGTTGGCTGCGCACGCAGCCAACCTGGGGCACGCCCACAGGATGCTGTGGAGGTTGGATGCGCGCAGCCGAGTGCACGCGCGCAACCCGCCGCAGCACGCCCAAAGTGTGTTGCGGAGGTTGGATGCGCGTGCAGCCGGGTGCGCGCGCGCCACCCGCCGCAGCACGCCCAAAGCGTGTTGCGGAGGTTGGATGCGCGCGCAGCCGGGTGTGCACGCAGCCACCCGCCGCAGCACGCCCACAGAGCACAGAGCACAGAGCAACAGAGCAGCAGAGCACACAAAAGAATAAACGGCGCACTGAGCCCCCAGCCCAATTTACACCACCATACAAAGGAAAAAAAAACACAGAGCACCCCTCTCAAATGGCCCCTATATCCTGGCCATAATTACACACCTCCACCATTTAACCGAGCTGCACCAGGCCAGAAAAAAAAAAATTTGCACCTACCCGTCCAAAATATCTGGCCAACTCCAAAACACAGCACTCAGGGGCCATACAAAAAACCAAAACCAGTGCCCCACCAACAACCCCCCACACCACTGAGCAACCACCAAGAATTTTTTTTAAAAAAAAAAGCAAGGAAAAACTTTTCTTGATGCTGCTGAGTTTTGCTTTCCACCAACATTCATGTGCACCACACTTATCAATAGACTGCCCTCTGGGCAGACTTTCCACCTAGTTAAAAATAAATGAGTATGAAATTACTTCAAATATTACGTAATTGCATTAAAACTATAATATACTGTCCATATTTGACGGCATTACTTCAGTTTTGTGTTTATTGTTATAGATACACTGATCAACCACAACATTAAAACCACTGACAGGTGACGTGAATAACTCTTATTATATGATATTGGTTACAATGGCACCTGTCAAGGGGTGGGATATATTAGGAGCAAGTGAACAGTCAGTTCTTGAATTTCATGCGTTGGAAGCAGGAAAAATGGAACGGACTTTGACCAGAGCAAAATAGCAATGGCTAGATGACTGGGTCAGAGCAAAACCCATTCTTGGATATTCTGTCTGCATATTAACCAGAATATAAGTGAACCTGTTGGTGACTGAGCATTTCTTTATTTGTCTACACGTGCACATCTATGTATGTCTGCGTGCGTATCTGTTCTGGGCCATATGTGCGTTGATCTCTGGGTGTGTTGTTTTCTCACATAGCATGCTATTGACACAGACTTCTCCCGCCTCTGCCCACTACAATCCATTCTGGACGCCTCTGCCAGGCTCATCCACCTCACCCGCCGCTCTGTCTCTGCCGCTCCCCTCTGCGAGTCTCTTCACTGGCTCCCCATCCACTGCAGAATTAAATTCAAAATCCTTACCCTGACCTACAAAGCTCTCACTAACTCAGCTCCCCACTACCTGTCCTCAATAATCACCAAATACACCCCAGCCCGCTCCCTAAGATCAAACAGTGACCTGAACCTAGCTTCTCCCCGCATCACCTTGATAGACAGCAGGATTTCTCACATGCAGCCCCCATCCTCTGGAACGCTCTATGTCATACGGTCAGACTTTCCCCTAGTTCCCTTCCTTCAAACACTCCCATAAGAGCGTTTTAAGGAAGGGAAACTATTCAGGAAAGCCGACCACTCGACTCACTAATACACCTCACTGCCCCAACCAATCCATCACTCTCACCTTGCAGTCCATCACTCCCACCTTGCAGTCCATCACTCTCACCTTGCAGTCCCCTCCTCCTGTTTCCACCCCCAACCCATCTAGATTGTGAGTTCCCACAGGAATAGGGCCCTCGTTTCCTCCTGTACTGGTTTGTCATAATGTTGTGCAATCTCAAGTTATTGTAACCCTGTCTATATTGTGCCCATTGTTCAGCGCTGAAGAATATGCTGGCGCTAAATAAATAAATAATAATAATAATAATAATAATAAACAGACATAAAATCTGTATCTAGATTTTTGAGGCAAGTGACCAATTGGTCTGTTCTATAAAATGTGAATTTAACAATTTTCTTTGAGAACTATCATCATAAGTCATCGTTTTCATAAGTTATTCAGGATCCGTCGCACATGTGAAATGTTGACTTAAGCTAATAATATCCCAAGGGGCAACATCAAGATCACACAAGAGAAATGACTGGGATATTGAACAGTAATAAAAGCTATCATATTTCAAAAAGAAAGCCGGAGTACGGGATCACCTATTCCTCAGTGCATGAAGTGAAAAGGAGACCAGAAAAAGATAATCGCCCCTATTACAATCTTAATGCTAGCGTTATATGTAAGCGTTACCGCTAGGTTAAGTGAATTTAACGCATGCCCCCATATTACATTTCTAACACTAACGGGTTAAAAAATCCGTTACCGCATTAGTGATCGCGCTAGCTTGCGTGAGCTTACTCTACTTTGTGCTCCCTATACTTAACATGGGGAACACAGTCAGTAATTAATGATAGGATTACAAAGTCATGAAGCTAATTACCACAGCGATGTGGTAACAAAAAAGTAACCACAGCTAGAAGCTGGTGCTGACTGACACCACTTCTGCATAATCAATTAGCACCAGCTTAAACCCCCCCGCAAAAAAAATCTGAAACTCACCTCTCATCCCGAGCCGCGAACGGTGGCCCGATCTGCCGCTTCTGGCTGCCAGGGGCAGAGTGAGAATGCGTACAAATAGCCCCGTCTCCCGAGAGAGCGAGACAGCGCAGGGCTTTGCGGTCTGACAGCACAACCCTCCATGGAGTCCTATGGACTCCAGGAGGTGGTACCTGCAGCGGCGCGGGAGCATTGCCATGAGTATCAGGGAGGGTTAGAGCTGTGTTATAGGGCAGGCATGTTAGAGACATTCCTTAACTGATTTTAAACAGTTTAAGCACTATGTGCATTATGCCCACTGTGCTACAAATTTGCGGGCACATTCTAGAACCCAAAAGCCAACAAAATTAGATTTCCTAAAAAATGATGTCCTTGATGAGCTCCTAGATTATCTATTCCACTGGGTCATGGAAAGGTCTTTCAATAGATAGTCCTCTGGATCCTCAGTACTACCTAACATAAAATATCCAGTCACACTGGCACTAAAGTGAAAAATAATGTCTATGAATGCCAGTTGTGTCTCTTAAAATAATTTGTGATGTGGCATGTCTTCCATCTATATAAATAAACGCGAAAGTCCTGACTGACTGACTGACTCATCAACGCCCAGCTGAAACTGTTTAACCTAGGAACGTAAAATGTTGAAGGTGCACTGTTTTTATGATGTAGGCACCCACTAAGGAAGGATTTTTGGAAACTCCGCCCCTAAGGGGGTGAAAAAGGGGGTTGAATATGTTAAACAGGATACCTATAGCTTATAAACAGAAGATGCTACAGATGTGAAAATCGGTATTTAGATTCGTCTTGAAAAATAAAAAAACACGTATTTTACCGTTTTTCAAAAATTCGACTGGGGGGGCGAAAAAAGGGGGTTGAATATTTTAAATATTTTAAACAAGATACCTATATCTTAAAAACAGAAGCTGTTACAGACGTGAAAATCGGTATTTAGATTCATCTTGACAAATAAAAAAACATGTATTTTACCATTTTCTGAAAATTCCTTTGGGGGGCAAAAAGGGGGGTTGAATACTTCTATCATAAACACGAAAGTCCTGACTGACTGACTGACTCATCAATGCTCAGCTGAAACCGTTTAACCTAGGAACGTGAAATTTTGAAGGTGCACTGCTTAAATGATGTGGGCACCCACTAAGCAAGGATTTTTGGAAACTCCACCCCTATGGGGGTGAAAAAGGGGGTTGAATATTTTAAACAGGATACCTATAGCTCAAAATCAGAAGATGTTACAGATGTGAAAATCTGTATTTAGATTCGTCTTGAAAAATAAAAAAAAACACTTATTTTACCATGTTCTGAAAATTCCTTGGGGGGGGGGGCAAAAACAGGGGTTGAATACCTTTATCAGTATACCTATATTTTAAAAATCGGAGATGTTACGAGTGTGAAATTTGGTATTTACAATCTTTGCGAAAAAAAACCAAACATGTTTTTTGCCATTTTCCACGAATCCAATTGAGGGGGGGGGGGTCGAGGGAAAGGGGTCTGAATATTTTTATCATTATACCTATATTTCAAAAACCAAAGATGTTACAGACGTGAAATTTGGTATTTACAATCTTCTTGAAAAATAAAAACAGGTGTTTTACGATTTTCCAAAAATCCCAAGGGGGGATGAAAAAAAGGGGGGCTGAATACTTTTAAACAGGATACCTATATCTCAAAAAAGAAGATGTTACATACGTGAAAATTGGTATTTAGATTCTTCTTGAGAAACAAAAAAACACCTATTTTACCATTTTCCAAAACTTCAGTGGGAGGGGGCAAAAAGGGGGGTTGAATACTTTTATCAGTATACCTATATTTCAAAAACCAAAGATTTTACAGGTGTGAAATTTGGTATTTACAATCTTCGTGAAAAAAAACAAACATGTTTTTTGCCATTTTCCACAAATCCAAATTTGGGGGGGGGGTCAAGGGAAAGGGGTCCGAATACTTTTATCAGTATCTCTATAGTTCAAAAACCAAGATGTTACAGGTGTGAAGTTTGGTAATTACAATCTTTTGAAAATAAAGAAACACGTGTTTTACCATTTTCCAAAAATCCAAGTGGGAGTAAAAAAAAGGGGGTGAATACTTTTAAACAGGATACCTACATCTCAAAAACAGAAGATGTTACAGATGTGAAAATTGGTATTTAGATTTGTCTTGAGAAACAAAAAAACACCTATTTTACCATTTTCCAAAAATCCAGTGGGAGGGGAAAAAGGGGATTGAATACGTTTATCAGTATACCTAGATTTTCAAAAACCAAAGATGTTACAGGTGTGAAATCTGGCACTTACAATCTTCTTGAAAAATAAAAACAGGTGTTTTACCATTTTCCAAGAATCCCACGTGGTGGGTGAAAAAAGGGGGTGAATACTTTTCAACAGGATACCGATATCTCAAAAACAGAAGATGTTACAGACATGAAAATTGGTATTTAGATTCGTCTTCAAAATAAAACAACACGTATTTTACCATTTTCCAAAAATCCAGTGGGGGGGCAAAAAAGGGGGATGAATACCTTTATCACTATAGCTATATTTCAAAAACCAATGATATTACAGGTGTGAAATTTGATATTTACAATCTTTGTGCAAAAAAACCCCATGTTTTACCATTTTTTCGAAAATACAGTTAAGGGGGGTGAGGGAAAGGGATGTGAATACTTTTATCAGTATACCTATATTTCAAAAACCAAAGATGTTACAGGTGTGAAATTTGGCACTTACGTTCTTCTTGAAAAATAAAAAAACACGTGTTTTACAATATTCCAAAAATCCAAAGTGGGGGGAAAGGGGGGTTCTACCAAAAAAACCTCAAGTTTCTTTTAAAAAACTATTTTAACAAATCCTAAAATCCACGCGAGCGAAGCCACGGGCAAAAGCTAGTACATCTATATATATAAACGCGAAAGTCCTGACTGACTGACTGACTCATCAATGTCCAGCTGAAACCGTTTAACCTAGGAACGTGAAATTTTGAAGGTGCACTGTTTTTATGATTTAGGCACCCACTAAGGAAGGATTTTTGGAAAATCCACCCATAAGGGGGTGAAAAAGGGGGTTGAATATTTTAAACAGGATACCTATAGTTCAAAAACAGAAGATGCTACAGATGTGAAAATCGGTATTTAGATTCGGCGTGAAAAATAAAAAAACACGTATTTTACCGTTTTTCAAAAATCCAAGCGGGGGCGAAAAAAGGGGGTTGAATATTTTAAATATTTTAAACAGGATACCTGTATCTCCAAAACAGATGATGTTACAGTCCTGAAAATTGATATTTAGATTCTTCTTGAAAAATAAAACAACACTTATTTTACCATGTTCTGAAAATTCCTTGGGGGGGGGGCAAAAACGGGGGTTGAATACCTTTATCAGTATACCTATATTTCAAAAACTGAAGAAGTTACGGGTGTGAAATTTGGTATTTACAATCTCTGTGAAAAAAAACAAACATTTTTTTTCCATTTTCCACAAATCCAATTGGGGGGGGGGGTCGGGGGAAAGGGGTCTGAATATTTTTATCATTATACCTATATTTCAAAAACCAAAGATGTTACAGACGTGAAATTTGCTATTTACAATCTTCTTGAAAAGTAAAAACAGGTGTTTTACCATTTTCCAAAAATCCCAAGGGGGGATGAAAAAAAGGGGGGCTGAATACTTTTAAACAGGATACCTATATCTCAAAAACAGAAGATGTTACATACGTGAAAATTGGTATTTAGATTCTTCTTGAGAAACAAAAAAACACCTATTTTACCATTTTTCAAAAATTCAGTGGGAGGGGGCAAAAAGAGGGGGTTGAATACTTTTATCAGTATATCTATATCTCAAAAACAGAAGATGTTACAGACGTGAAAATTGGTATTTAGATTCGTCTTGAAAATAAAACAACACGTATTTTACCATTTTCCAAAACTCCAGTGGGGGTGCAAAAAGGGGGATGAATACCTTTATCACTATAGCTATATTTCAAAAACCAATGATGTTACAGGTGTGAAATTCGATATTTACAATCTTCGTGCAAAAAACCCCCATGTTTTACCATTTTCCGAAAATCCAGTTAAGGGGGGTGGGGGAAAGGGATGTGAATACTTTTATCAGTATACCTATATTTCAAAAACCAAAGATGTTACAGGTGTGAAATTTGGCACTTACGTTCTTCTTGAAAAATAAAAACACACGTGTTTTACAATTTTCCAAAAATCCCAAGTGGGGGGAAAGGGGGGTTCTACCAAAAAAAACTCAAGTCTCTTTTAAAAAACAATTTTAACAAATCCTAATATCCACGCGAGCGAAGCCGCGGGCAAAAGCTAGTAGCTTAATATGACTAAAGACGTGTATTAACACCTACACTTCCGTGATAGTGTATACACGCTCATCTCCCGCCTGCACAGCAGCCCGAGATTGTGTTAACACAAACTGAAGCTATGTTGTAACACTGCAAATTAAATTTGTTTGTTGCAAACCAATTATTGAGGTAATTGGAACATACAATGGGTTATTCACATATCGCCGGTGTTGGCCAGCGTTCCAAATAGCCTCGAAAATCACAGGTATCGCAGCGTTGACATATGTCAGCATTGCACTAAACTAGAATCCAACGAGTGATCCTGATGCTTTTCGGATTTTGGTTTTGTGTATCAATAGTGATTTTCACCTGCGATTATCTGCAACACGTGCAAACATTGACGCTGAGTGTCATGCCCCATGATTCAGGTTTTATATGTATATTTTAATGTTATGTGTTGAATCTGCCTTTTGCTAATAAATATTTTGTTCCTGCTGGGTTTCCTTAGCCTTGCGGCATCCAGCTAGCTCCACCCCTTTTTGCTCAGTCTAGTTTCTGAGGTAAATTACTGGTCACCTAGCAGCTATCTTAGCTCAATGCTGGACAGAACTAACGTCTTTTCACCTGCATTGCTGTACACTATTTCAAAGATTGTCAGTCTGATCATTAAAGGTTTTCAACTGGATTCATCCTTCTACGTGTCGGTTCTGCTGAGTTGACACTGTCTGCTGAACTTTCATTGTGTGAGTACTGGTCAAATACAGACTTAGCTAGTCTAAAGCACCCACGCCTCACAGCGTTGCTAGGGAGGCAGAATACTGAGTGAATAATATTATGTTAATATCTGTTTATAAGCGCTGTCCATCTGAGCGGTGGCATGAAAGAATTACACAATTTATTATCAAAAGCTGTAATGTCACGACATTCAAAACATGATAGGATAAACTTACAGAAGTTGACGACACATTGGTGAGATAGAGGAGAATGTTATCATCTGGAGTTTTATAAGGGTATGAAAGCGTGAATGTCACAGCCGGCATCGGGACGTCACCTTGTCGTTTTATCTGGAAAAGAGAACAGAATGATAACTATGTATACACCAGTACTCTGTCTGGAAACATGGCAGTTGCTATCTAACAAAATTTACACACCCCTTTTTTCCCCAACAATAATTGTACAGATGTGCCTGACAGCATCTGAACAATTATGTTTTAACATCTCTTTTATTTAGGTTAAAACACTAACCTTTTGTCCAGCGAGCTCTGCTCCCCCTAATCTTCCTCTCCAGGGTTTCAAAATGCATCCATCCCTGGAGCCATGCAGTGCTCAACGATAAAGGTCCAACCAAATAGACGCTCCAATACAGCTGCAGCTGAATTTAGGGGGACCCATAGAGGTCCAGATGTCAGCAGGTACGAAGCACGCTGACATTGTTGATCCCCGACAGGCAGGATATTAAAAATCCTAACTGGCAAGTGACAGCTTTGTGAATGGAGGAAACTCCTCTGCTTCACACAGCTGTCAGCACTGACCCAGAGGAAGGGTACAAAGAGGATGGGAGGGGGGGGACATGCTTTTCTTACTCTTACCACCTAAGAATGCTGAAGTGGTCAGGGTGAGTATTAGAGGTGTACGCGACTGGAAAATTCGTTTAGTTTCCTTATAAATTAATTTTGTTTAGTTTCCTATTTCATTTCGTAATTTTGTTTTGTTTGATATCAAATTAAGATTGATTCGATAGTTGTTATCGATTCGAATTTCGATTCATAAAGTCGTTTGATACATCAATTCGATTGTTGTTATATCAATTCAAATTTCGGATCACTATATAAAACCCCAATTAGTCAAACTTTGCAGTTAAAAGGCAAGCTAGGGTTAAGTGTTGAGCTGTCCATTGCACTGTAGTGCTGACAACAGATTCAGCACCAGAGGCCAACGGACAGGTACAGGAGTGCTTTGTGTAACAGTGAAATAATTCTTGTTCATTTCATAAAGTTGTTTGCTGTAGTACTTGTATGTATTGTAGGTTAAGATCAATTCAATAATATATCAATTTGATAGTTGATATCGATTCAAATTAAATTCGTCATATACCATTTAGTTTCGTTTTCAATTTGGATCAAATCAATTAGTTATTTCGGAAGTACTTCCAAAATACAAATTAACAAAATTCGTTACGAATCTCAATTTGTAACGAGATGAATGCACACCCCTAGTGAGTATAGTGTCCCTGTAAATGGAAGAATATTTAGAATGTAACTGATAAAATATATCATTTTAGAAATCATATAGCTCTTGTTAGTATGTAAAGGATGAATGGATGAAAATTAATCCATAAATCCATAAATGCTGGCTCGGTGGAGTAGAGGTAACATCACTGCTCTATAACCGTGGAGAGAGACTGTGGAGACACAGGTTCCATCCCAGCAAGAGCACCTCTCCAGTAAGATTCCTTGGGCAAGACACCTAACGGTACATACTCGCCACCCAGGACATACTTGAAAACGAGAGAAATCTCAATGTATCCTTCCTGGTAAAATATTTTCTCCAAAAAAAAAACCACACTGTTTGTTTGTCAACCATTTTTTTTGTAAGAACGAATAAAAATGATGCAGATACATTTTACTTGTGTGTACAATATATGCTCATGCTGAATATCAGCTGTGGTAAAAGGATAAGCCAGATGGAAATTTACCTTTTTTTTAACTATAAAGCACAAAATGTAATTACTTCTTTGTAATGACACAAAAATATTTTTCAGGGTTTTACCAAATAACTGAGGTTAACGTCCGGACCCATGACATCCGTTGAGTTTATAACATCTGGGATGGTTTCGTTTGCAGGAATCGTGACAAGGATCTCTTTTGTGGAGCTTGAGAAAAATAAAATCTGTATTATAAAAAATATATAGTACAGGCAGTAATGCCAAAGTACCTGAAGAATAAAGAGTGCCATAACCAGAATACATTGCGGTAAAGCACAGTATTACGCCATGTATACATTTATATAGTATAGTCACAGAGCACGAAAAAAAGGAAATTAAAACACATATATAAAAGTGCTAAACTGCATCTATTATCTACTTATTTTATTAACCCCTTTGCTGCTGAGCCATTTCACCGCTGTGTGCTGAGCTCATTTTTAGTATATGTCATGTCCTGCCTGTATATTATAACAAAAATGCAATAAAATTAGAATTTTCAATCATTTACAGTGTTTAAAGTGTTTTTTTACACATTTTATCACATGAGCGTTTGCGGTTATGTTTTCTATGGGGTGCGCTTGTACAAAAATTATAAATGGGGACTCGTTACATTTTTTGGGGGGAATTACGTGATTTTTTGCAAAAAGCACCCCATAGAAAAAGATCATTAGTGCAGCATCATTGTTCACTTTATAATTGAAATGTCAACAATATTGCTGCATTAATAAAAACAACACACAAAAAAAACCTGTTTTAATTTTTTTTTAATTTTTTTTATTATTTTTAATTTTATTTTACTTTGAACATGGTCATGTTTGGTATCATTCGAAAGGCCATGCTCAGGCCTTTCGAATGACATCCTAGCTGCCACCCCCTATTTGTCCCCAGTCTCACTCTGCTCCTGATGGCCAGAAGCAGCAAATCGGGCCACCATTCATGCTGCGGGATGAGAGATGAGCATCGGATTTATTGGGGAGGGGTAGCTGGTGCTAATAGATTCTGCAAAAGTGGAATCATTTAGCATCAGTTTTTGGGTGCTGGTAAAAAATTGGTTAGCCCATCACTGCAGTAATTAGCTCTAGGACTTTGTAATCCTTATCCTTAATTACTGATTGTGCTCCCCATGCTAAGTATAGGGTGCCAAAGCACAGTAAGGTTGGGCAAGCTAGCGCAAATACCGATGCGCTGATTTTTCCCCTGTTTAGCGTTAGGAGGGTAATATGGGGGGCATGCGATAAAGTCACTTATTCTGACGTTAACGCGTATTCACCCGAACGCTAGAGTTAGCGTTCACCAGGGAACAGGGCCCTCAGACTCTTACCAAATCCTGCCAATTGGACCTACGTAACAGGTCCAAACTCTGTCCTTTACTCACGCGGGGCACAAAAATACTAGTCCATTCACTAACTATGTTCTGACTTCATTAACTCAAATCTCTCCCTATTGACCGTCCCCTCAATCGACTGTCCTCAGGCCCATCTATACTAAATGCCTCAGCGCAACGTATCCCTTTCAGCCAGTGCTCTGATTGCGCTACCCCTCTATGTCAGTTTCTACAAAAACTCCTGGAACCTTATAGAATCATATTCAGAATCATAGGCGTGCGCACGGGGTGTGCCGGGTGTGCCTAGGCACACCCTAATGCCGGCCCGTGGCACATTCTGGGTCCCGGCTGGCCGCATCCGATGGATAGCCGCCGGGACCCCTCGTCTCCGCGGGCCTGGCGGCAGCCTCCGCTTCCCTGGTGGTCCCTGTGGTTCGTGGGGTGCTGCACTGCGCTCTGTGCATGGCGCACAGCACATCCCTCACTGACACGAGCGGCCGGCGATCTCTGATGACCTGTCACCTGACCGCCGGCGCTCTGACATAGACAGTAAGCGCCGGCGGTCAGGTGACAGGTCATCAGAGATCGCCGGCCGCTCGTGTCAGTGAGGGATGTGCTGTGCGCTCTGTGCGCCATGCACAGAGCGCAGTGCAGCACCCCACGAACCACAGGGACCACCAGGGAAGCGGAGGCTGCCGCCAGGCCCGCGGAAATGAGGGGTCTCGGCGGCTATCCATCAGATGCGGCCAGCCGGGTTACCCCTCTTTGACCTCCCCCCATCTGTGCCACTGGACCACCAATGATACATATTCAACCCCCTCCCTGCAAGCAAAAAAAAAACCAAAGGTAAGCAGGAGAGGGGGCAATTTTCATATATGAAAACTATTTTTTAATAGTGTATTTTAAATATTTAAACAGTTTTATGGCTGTGGATTCTGTGATACACATATACTGCTGAGTTTTATGGCTGTGGATTCTGTGATACACAAATACTGCTGAGTTTTATGGCTGTGGATTCTGTGATACACATATACTGCTGAGTTTTATGGCTGTGGATTCTGTGATACACAAATACTGCTGAGTTTTATGGCTGTGGATTCTGTGATACACAAATACTGCTGAGTTTTATGGCTGTGGATTCTGTGATAGCAGTATTTGTGTATCACAGAATCCACAGCCATAAAACTCAGCAGTATATGTGTATCACAGAATCCACAGCCATAAAACTCAGCAGTATTTGTGTATCACAGAATCCACAGCCATAAAACTCAGCAGTATTTGTGTATCACAGAATCCACAGCCATAAAACTCAGCAGTATATGTGTATCACAGAATCCACAGCCATAAAACTCAGCAGTATTTGTGTATCACAGAATCCACAGCCATAAAACTCAGCAGTATATGTGTATCACAGAATCCACAGCCATAAAACTCAGCAGTATATGTGTATCACAGAATCCACAGCCATAGAACTCAGCAGTATATGTGTATCACAGAATCCACAGCCATAAAACTCAGCAGTATATGTGTATCACAGAATCCACAGCCATAAAACTCAGCAGTATTTGTGTATCACAGAATCCACAGCCATAAAACTCAGCAGTATATGTGTATCACAGAATCCACAGCCATAAAACTCAGCAGTATATGTGTATCACAGAATCCACAGCCATAGAACTCAGCAGTATATGTGTATCACAGAATCCACAGCCATAAAACTCAGCAGTATATGTGTATCACAGAATCCACAGCCATAAAACTCAGCAGTATATGTGTATCACAGAATCCATAGCCATAAAACTCAGCAGTATTTGTGTGAGTTTTATGGCTATGGATTCTGTGATACACATATACTGCTGAGTTTTATGGCTGTGGATTCTGTGATACACAAATACTGCTGAGTTTTATGGCTGTGGATTCTGTGATACACATACTGCTGAGTTTTATGGCTGTGGATTCTGTGATACACAAATACTGCTGAGTTTTATGGCTGTGGATTCTGTGATACACAAATACTGCTGAGTTTTATGGCTGTGGATTCTGTGATACACATACACTGCATACTGCTGAGTTTTATGGCTGTGGATTCTGTGATACACAAATACTGCTGAGTTTTATGGCTGTGGATTCTGTGATACACATATACTGCTGAGTTTTATGGCTGTGGATTCTGTGATACACTGATACACACTGCATACTGCTGAGTTTTATGCCTGTGGATTCTGTGATACACTGATACACACTGCATACTGCTGAGTTTTATGCCTGTGGATTCTGTGATACACATACACTGCATACTGCTGAGTTTTATTGCTGTGGATTCTCTGATACGCTCATTCACATTGCTTGGTTTTATTGCTGTGGATTCTGTGATACGCTCTTACACGCTGCACATTGCTGAGTTTTATTGCTGTGGAGCTCTGATACACTCATACACGCTGCACATTGCTGAGTTTTATTGCTGTGGAGCTCTGTTACACTCATACACGCTGTATATTACTGAAGGTGTTATTGCTGCGAATCTCTGATACGCTCATACACACTGTACATTACTGTGAGTTTTATTGTTGTGGTTTCTGGGATATGCTCATTCACACTACACATTAATGTGGGCTTTATTGCTACATACCCCCAGGGTGTAGGGAGGAGGATATATAGTTATGTATGTGAACGTATGGCTGTGTGTATAAATGCATGTATCTGTCTTTAAACAGGCTGCTTTGCATAAAATTCTGCACCTGTTTCCTTGTCCGGTGTTGCCCCCTTGTCTTGTACCATAAAGGATTGTATTGTGCACAGAAATCACCACAATATCTGCTGCCTGCACTCCACAAAAAGAATTACAGCGAGCGTCTTGGCAGCATCGTGAGGTACAGGTAGGAGACTGTATTGGTACAAGTCAGCAAGAGGTTAAATGGGACACTCTACTCAAATTTCACTCCTTTTTAACATTTAACCACTTTGCTGCTGACGACGTGCTGAGCGCATCCTCTGGTTTCATGTTTGTGTGTAGAGGATGTACTCGGCACGTCGTTGAAGTCTTTGTGAGATCCGTCAGGTCGATATAGTGATTCCCAGAGTGAGACTGAGGGACTTTTTCTCCCAGTCTCCCTCTGCTCCTGGCGGCCAGAAGAGGTGAATGGAGCAGTCGTTCTTTTTGCGGGATGAGAGGTGAGTATCTGATTTTTGGGGGGGGGGTTCAGCTGTTGCTGACTGATTCTGCAGAAGTGGAATCCATTAGCACCAGGTCCTGGTTGTGAGTAAATGTTCAGTAACCGCAACCGGACGGTAATCAGCGCTAGTAGATTGTAATGCTAATGCTGATTAACACTTTCCACTCCCCATGTTAAGTATAGGGAGCTGAAAAGCGCAAGATTCCAAACGGTAACGGGTTTTCTAACAGATTAGCGTTTGGATTTTAATATGGTGCGCCCGCGCTAACTAACAATCTTTTGGATGAAAAAATGTGGTAAAATAAATTTACACGCTGCATGTGATCAAAATCCAAATTTAAATTTTTTGATCTAGCATTTTGAGGTGACATGATGTATACCGGGGTCATTGGTCCTCTAGCTCATTTGGAACTATATCTCCTATGTTGCTCGGCCAATAATTAAGATAGATGAGACTCATTGGAAATGTAGTTTCAAAACGTCTGGGTATCGAAGGTTGCTTAACCCCTGAAGCATACACATAGTAATGGTGTGTGTGTGTCGTTGTATGTATGTATATATATGTATGTATGTATGTATGTATGTATGTATGTATGTATGTATGTATGTATGTATGTATGTGATATATATATGTGTGTGTTTTGAGCTTTTGGGTGCACACCCTAATGCAATAGGCTGCGCACGCCTATGTTCAGAATACTACATCCTCTTATATCCCTCAACTCCCCTCCAAATAGTCCCCCCAGCCGCCCACTGCACTATGTTGGTGACCTTTAGCTTTCTGTCCCTGTCACTTCCTCCTCCCATTCACACCTTCAGGATCTCTTCTGGGCTGCCGCCACACTGTGAAACTTTCTTACTCAATCCACTGGACAGTAACCTACTTACAAAGAATAAATCCTCCCTAAAAACCTTCTTATTTAAAGACTATCAGGTCTATTCAAAGAAAGGTGAAACTCAGGAGAATGACTGGAGAAGTGAACATTCTTGGTCAAAATAGGCAAACAAAAAAAATTCTCCCATTTATCTCACTTTCCAAATAGGCTATTTGGTCTAGATTGTTGTCTTCTCCTGGTTTTCACCTTTCTCTGGATAACCCTGTATCAGTTGTCTCCACAAAGCTATCAGGGTTATTCAGAGAGAGGTGAAAACCAGGAGAATGATTGGAGAAGTGAAAATTCTAGGTCAAAATAGCCAAACCAAAAAAATTCTCCCATTTATCTCGCTTGAACAAGAATTTTCACTTCTCCATTCATTCTCCTGGTTTTCACCTCTCTGACTAACCCTGTCAGGATTATTCAAAGAGAATCGAAAAGCCACTGCACGTTTGGTGACTTTTCGTTCTCTTCAATTCGGTGCGATTTGGCGATCCCATTTTGGCGACCCTGCGGTGTATTCAGCAAGCACCACAGGGCCGTCGTAGTGCAGGGAAAAGTTGCTGTAAACCCGCCGAAAACTCCCCGCAAAACGAGGGCGAACGCACTCTGAAACCCGCAAAAATATCTGGATTAACCCGCCAAAGACGCCGGAGAAACCCGAGCAGGAGCCGATCACAGCACAGAGCAGCTGCCGGAAAAAGCCGACAAGGAGGTGAAGAAAAAAAACAGTACGCTTGAATGTTTGAAAAGTGAAACGCTGTTTGCAAACTAACTACTGAGCAAAAATGTCTGAAATTTACATATAAGATCCAACGAATGATAATAAAAAGGTCTGTTACAGAAAAAAGAAAAAAACTATTAAAAAAAACTAAAAAAATGTTTGCAAAATAATCCCAAAAAATGCTTAAAAGGTCCTAAAAAAATCTAAAAATAAAGAGACTTTTTACTGCAGAATATTATAATGAACGGTTTATTAGATATTGAATTAAAACGGGAATATTTTTAACATTGAAGCCTATGGGATTCGCCTGAATAAACCTGCCAATTTAAAAAACCGCATGGCAGGGCAATTTGGCAATATTTCACTGCTGGTTTTTGTTCTCTGAATAGCCGAAGCATTATTTGCTTCTCTATGGGGATTCACTGCCCTCGAACAGGCACCGAACAGCCACCGTATGTGCAGGCAATTCGCCAGGATTTTGTGAATTGCCTGCTCTCTGGATAGCCAAATGGCCAAGAAAGGTAACCAAACGCTGATTTTCAGCGTTCGGTTACCTTTCGGCCCCAATTCATAGTATGTTTTTCCCGTACCCTTTCTCCAATCCTCTTCACTTTCCGATCATCTCAATTCAAACTTCTCAATGTAATCACCCACCTCCTCTTAGTTTGTAAACTCTTTAGGGACCAGGATCCTCTCACCCTTTTATGTCCATGTACTGTATGTCTTATCATAATTTATTGTAACTCCTTAACCACACTGCAGAATATGTTTGCACAATAAAAAAAATAAACAAATAACTGTATTTATAATTTAAACATTAGTTCACAAAAATCAAGAAAATTAGATAAAGAAAGCCAATGCACACATAACCATGACAGCTGTAAATACAGCACCACTGATAGTCACTTTACTGCGCATTGTGCTAAAAAACATTGTCTATCATCCTTTTAAAATGGTTATACAATATAAACACTTGCGTATTTTGTCCAGATAGTTTTTCATCCAATCTATTTTTTGGGTAGAAATTAATGTTATGTGGCATGCCCATGGCTTTTTTTCATGGGGTACATGGGGGTACTCAGTACCGGCACCTCTCCACCAGCCAGAGCTAACAGGAGAGAGAGCATGATGCTCCTCCCTCCTCCTGCAGTGGCAGGCAGAGAATACGAAGTGCTCGGCAGCTCATATTGCTCCTCAACCCTTTCGATTGGCAGGAGTGTATGTAGGGACTGATAACCCCCTTCCCCCAGTAAGTGACAAGGGAGGGCTGCTCCCCCCTCTCTGCAGCCGCTGAAACAGCATGGGGAGGGGGGGTGCATGTTTACACCCATCTGCCAGAGCTGCGGATTGTCAGGCAAGCGGTGTGATCAGAGGAGCTGGCACTGTAAGGTGGTAGTGAGTTTTATTGCTGTGGAGCTCATACACACTGCACATTACTGTGAGTTTCATTGCTGTGGAGCTCATACACACTGTGCATTACTGTGAGTTTCATTGCTGTGGAGCTCATACACACTGTGCATTACTGTGAGTTTCATTGCTGTGGAGCTCATACACACTGTGCATTACTGTGAGTTTCATTGCTGTGGAGCTCATACACACTGCACTTTACTGTGAGTTTTATTGCTGTGGAGTTCATACAAACTCAGCAAAACTGAGTTTCATTGCTGTGGTGCTCACAAATGCTAGGGGATTATCCACTCAGTGCCATCATTGCAACCCCCCCCCCCCAAAAAACAGCTAAATGCCCTGCAATACAGATTTTTCTTGCAACAGAGGCACTTAGTGGATAAGCCCCATAGGGTTACAACAATAGTTGTAGTTCATTTAAAGGAACACAGTATTAATAAATATGATTCCCTTTTATAGAGTCTTCCTTTAAGTGAGCTACAACTATTGTTTATTAGGACACGAAAATAGTCATAGTAATCAGTTTTTCCCCGGGCATGAGAGTACCCCCACCTATTTTTCCAGGAAAAAAGCACTGGGCATGCCTGATACCATTATTATAAAGATTTTTAAATACCTTGTCAGTATTAGCCAGGATTCATATTTTACAGGGAACGTGATGTTCTTGCCATTGTCTTGTAAGGTCTCAGCCCTCTCTTCACTGTCACTAGAATATAATAAGAGCAGAATTAATCGCAAAGTGTACAATTTAATTTGACGAAAATGCAAAAACAAGTTGTATGTGATAAGAGTAATGATTCATACACAAAGAAGCATTGCTTCTCTCAAAGTCATCAACACGCTAATGGCTGGCGCTCTTTGGATAAACATGAAATGTGTACAAACATGTGTAAATATGTAGAAATTGAGCAATCTTCATGTGGAAATCTAAAATCTGGAAGACTTTCACTTGTAGAATTTTTGGGGCCTTCCAGATTTTAGTCAGTTGGAGCACAGTGCAGTACTCGCTGGAAGACTGTGTGCAGCCTGCCTGACGTGTAACATGCTGCACAGAGACATGCTGGCTTTTTGCAACATTTCCCTCAAAAATGGATACTCAGTGTGTGTTACCCAGCATGTGGACACGATGGTGCTGCAGCAGGAAGGGGATCACTGCTTTACCGTGCGTCTCCCTTCCTCTCAGACATCAGATTCTCCTGGATTCTGAAATCCAGAGGAATCCAAAATCCGGAATGCTTGGGGTCCCAAGCAGTCCAGATAAATAATGCTCAACCGGTATACAGTATAGCTATTATATGGGTGCTGAGGACCCCACAACAAATTGAGATGCACCACTCTGAAGGTCATATAAGTATAATTTATTGATAGTGTATAGATGCTAAACTCTCACAGGGTTATTCAAAGAGATCTGAATTGCTTGAGAAAGGTAACCAAACGCTGAAAATCAGCATTCAGTTATCTTTTTTGGCCATTCGGCTATCCAGAGAGCAGGCAATTCGCCAAATCCTGGCGAATTGCCTGCACATACGGTGCCTGTTCGAGGGCAGCGAAATCCCCATAAAAAAGCACTGCTTCGTCTATTCAGAGAACACAAACCAGCAGTGAAAGGTTCCCGAATTGCCCTGCAATTCGGTGGTTTAATTCGGCAAGCTTATTCAGGAGAATCCCATAGGCTTCAATGTTAAAAATATTCCCATTTTAATTCAATATCTAATAAACCGTTCATTATAAAATTCTGCAGTTAAGAGTCTCTTTATTTATAGTTTTTTAGGATATTTCAAGCATTTTTCTGATTTTTTTAAGTTTACTTATTTTTTCTGTAACAGCCCTCTTTATTATCATTCATTGCACCTCATATGTAAATTTCAGACATTTTCGCTCAGTAGTTTCTTTGCAAACAGCGTTTCACTTTTCAAACATTCATACAAACTATTTTTCTAATTTATTCACTTCACTCTGTCTGCGGTCTCGGCTTTCTTGGCTTTTTCCGGCGGCATCGCTGTGTGTGATCGGCTCCTGCTCGGGTTTTTCCATGGTTTTCGGCAGGTTAATACAGATGTTTTTGCGGGTTTTCGGCGTGCATTCGGTGGGTTTTGCGGTTAGTTTTTGTCGGGTTTGCGGTAGCTTTTCCCTGCAATTCGGGGACCCTGTGGTGTTTGTTGAATACACCGCAGGGTCACCGAAATGGGATCGGCAAAAGGAACCGAATTGAAGAGAACGAAAAGTCACCGAACGTGCAGTGACTTTTCGAATCTCTTTGAATAACCTTGTCAGTGTCTACTACTGCTTGGTGAGTCATATATCATTACCGTAGCTTGATGAGATCCATGGGCTGGAAGATATTGCTACAGCATTCACTACGATGCTACCAATAATGTCATTTTATAAATGTTTGCTTATATCCTATAGCATAGCTCTTTCTCCTGCGCCCTCTGGAACGCTCGCTCTGTGTGCAACAAACTCACAGCCGTCCATGACCTCTTCCTTTCAAACTCCTTCAACCTCCTAGCTTTAACTGAAACCTGGCTAACTCCCTCTGACACGGCCTCCGTTGCTGCTCTCTCACATGGCGGTCTACACTTGAGCCATACCCCCAGACCAGGTGAGAGAAATGGTGGCGGGGTCGGACTCCTGCTCTCTCCTACCTGCATCTACCAGCATCTCCCTCCACCCCATCCCTCTCCTCCTCCTTCGAGACACACTGCATCCGCCTGTTCTCTCCTCTGGCCTCAGCAGGGTGGCAGTCATCTACCGCCCACCGGGACCAACCTCCAGTTCTTTGACCACTTTGCTACCCTGGCTTTCTCACTTCCTGTCTTCTAATCTTCCATGCCTAATTCTCGGGGACTTCAACATTCCCATTGACGATCCTTCCGCTCCTGCTGCCTCCAAACTTCTTTCACTCACGTCCTCCCTTGGACTCACACAATCCTCCCTCCTCCCTACCACCGCGATGGTCACATTATTGACCTGGTCTTTTCCAACCTCTGCTCCATTTCTGAGTTCAAATGTCACCCTTTCCCCATCTCTGACCACCACCTTCTCTCTTTCAACCTATCTGGACTTCCTAAACACCCTGCTCCCCCACCCCGCACACACACACTCGTAGAAATCTACATGCTGTGGACCCCCATCAATTCTCCAACCTACTTCACCACCTCCCTCATACCTCATCCTTCACCTGCCCTGATGCTGCCAATAATCACTACAACACTACGCTTATCTCTGCTCTAGACACTCTTGCTCCTCTTCGACTCTGTAAGGCCCCACGCCGCCAGCTTCAGCCCTGGCACACCCTCCAGACACGCTACCTGCAAAGATGCTCCCGCACCGCAGAGCGTGCCTGGAGAAATCCCGCTCTGAAGCTGATTTTGTTCACTTCAAGTTTATTCTCCGGTCATACACCTCTGCCCTCCACTTGGCCAAACAATCCTTCTTCTCATCTCTTATATCTACGCTGTCCTCCAACCCTAAACGGCTCTGGTCCACCTTCAACACCCTCCCTACCCACCTGCACCTCCCCCCTCAGCTGCATTTCAGCGCTCAAGACCTGGCAGACTACTTCCTCAGTAAAACTCTAACTATCAGAAGCAACATCCCAACACAAGATAGTTATCTGCCACCTCCACTCCCACAGGTCCCCTCTGCCACCCTCTGCCGCTTCCTCCCAGCCACTGAGGAGGAAGTCAATTCCTTATTGTCCTCACATCTCACCACGTTGCCCGCTCGACCCCATTCCCTCACATCTAATCCTCCCCTCTCTCCCCTCCCTCACCCTGCTCTCACACACATCTTCAACCTATCTCTCTCCACTGGCTCCTTTCCATCCGCCTTCAAACACGCGCTAGTTACCCCTTTACTAAAGAAACCATCCCTAGACCCCAACTCTCAATCCAACCTTCCGCCCTGTATCCCTGCTTCCCTTCACATCAAAGCTCTTAGAAAAACTTGTCTTCAACCGCCTCTCCCTCTTCCTGTCCTCCAATTCCCTACTTGACCCCCTGCAATCTGGCTTCCGTCTCCTACACTCAACTGAAACTGCCCTCACCAAAGTCACCAACGACCTCCTAACTGCTAAAAAACACGGCCACTATTCTATTCTCATCCTGCTTGACCTCTCGGCTGCTTTTGACACTGTTGACCACCCCCTCCTTCTACAGACCCTCAACTCTCTGGGTCTCCGGTGACACTGCACTTGCTTGGGTTGACTCCTATTTATCCAACAGGTCCTTCTGTGTGTCCTTGCTGGTAACTCCTTCTTCATTGCCTCTATCTGTTGGTGTACCTCAAGGCTCTGTCCTTGGTCATCTGCTCTTTTCCATCTACACCTCCTCCCTGGGCAAAATCATCAACAACTTTGGCTTTAATTACCACCTCTACGCTGATGACACTCAGATCTACCTCTCTACCCCTGATCTCTCTCCCCCTGTCCTTTCAAAAGTCAGTGACTGTTTATCTGGCATCTCCTCCTGGATGGCCTCCCACCACCTAAAGATCAACATGTCAAAGACTGAGCTCCTACTTATTCCTCCCTCCAATGCCTCCCCACCTCCTGACTTCTCTATCACGATGGAGGGTATCACTAACTCCCCATCAAACCAAGTTCGCTGTCTTGGAGTTACACTTGACTCTGTTCTTTCCTTCATCTCCCACATCCAGTCTCTTTCCTCCTCCTGCCGATACCAACTGCGTAATATTTCCAGAATTCAGCCATTTCTTACCGCTGTCACCACAAAACAACTCATACACGCCCTGGTAATCTCCCGACTCGACTATTGCAATAATCTCTTATCTGGCCTCCCTCTGTCCCGCCTCTCCCCCTACAATCCATCCTGAACGCCTCCGCCAGGCTAATTCACCTCACCCGCCGCTCTGTCTCTGCCGCTCCCCTCTGCGAGTCCCTTCACTGGCTCCCCATCCACTGCAGAATTAAGTTCAAAATCCTTATCCTTACCTACAAAACCCTCACTAACTCAGCTCCCCACTACCTGTCCTCACTAATCACCAAATACACCCCGGCCCGCTCCCTAAGGTCAAACAGTGACCTGCGCCTAGCTTCTCCCCGCATCACCTCTTCCCATGATAGACTGCAGGATTTCTCACATGCAGCCCCCATTCTCTGGAATGCTCTCCCTCGTACTGTCAGACTTTCCCCTAACTTCTCTTCCTTCAAACGCTCCCTTAAAACATTCCTACTTAGGGAAGCCTACCACCCAACTCACTGACACAACCATCAATCACTCTCACCTTACAGTCCTCTCCTCCTGTTTCCAACCCCAACCCTCCTAGATTGTGAGTTCCTACGGGAATAGGGCCCTCATCTCCTCCTGTACTGTTTGTCAAATGTATTGTAACCCTGTCTATACTGTGCTTATTGTACAGCGCTGCGGAATATGCTGGCGCTTTATAAATAAAGAATAATAAAATAATAATATAGGATGTTAGGTAAAAAATAATTATCTGACACGATAAAAGGCACAATTTTGCAAAATTAGTCCCATATTAGCATAATTGTATTACCACTGGTATTAGTTTTAGGCTTAAGATTAGTTTTAGCATTAGGGTTAGTGTTAAGGTTAACTCTAACCATAACCTCAAACCTTAACTACCAGATTCTGCACCGTTTCCTGTACACAATTTTTTGCAATGTACTGCTTTTTTACATCTTAATACATCACATGTCCAAATATCGGAAACAGTTCTAAATATATCGGACGCTTGCAATATTTCTGAATTAATCCGATACCGAAACATTGGAAATTCTGAATTGGCTGCTTTCAAAATTTTGGTATCCGGAATGTTTGAATGCCATTATATTCCAAACCAAACTGAAACAGACATTTTCACAATGCACATGCCTGCCGCTGATTACAAGCACAAATAATAACCCAAACCCTATTACTAACCCATAAGAACGATCTTAACTCGATTATCAATGTTTTCACCTCGCAGTAAAATAATGCTAGTATGGTGGTGACTGAAGAAAGAACTTTTATGGGGTTATTCAAAGAATTTCGGTGCCCTTTCGTTCCCTGCACTTCAGGGAATCAAATTCTACGACCCTGCAGTAAATTCAGCATTGAAGTGCAGTGAAGTGAAGTGCAGGGAAAAACCGCCGACTGCATCTGAAAACTCACTGCAAAACCGCCGATTCGAATGCAAAAACCACCGCAGAACCACCGGAAAAAAGCCGAACGCACCCGACGATCCGCCGAAAAAAAGGCGAACGTAACTGAAAAAAGCTGATGATCCACAGAACAAAGTGCCGACCAGCCGCCAAACAAAGCCGACAAGCTGACAAACGGGGTAAAAAAATAAAAATAAAAAAACACTGCAACTTTTAAAACTATTTGCAAAAAACTACTTGACAAAAATGTCTGGAATTATTATATAAGGTCCTATGAATAACAATAAAAAGGTCTAGTACAGGAAAAAAAACAAACGCTGTTTAGAAAAAAAAATTGGGAAAATAATTTTGCCCAAAAAATGCCTAACAAAATCCTAATAAATAAATATACTTTTTCCTGCAAATTAAAAGAATAAACGGTTTAATAAATAAGTAATAAAAACGGGAATATTTTTTATTTATTTATTTATTTATAAAGTATTTTACCAGGAAGGATACATTGAGATTTCTCTCGTTTTCAAGTACTGTATGTCCTGGGTACATTGAACCCTATGGGATTCACCTGATTAAACCTGCCAAAAGAATGCACTGAAAATCAGGGCATTTTGGTGCTGTTCGGTGTTCTCTGAACAGTTTAACCATTGCTTCTCTAGGGGGGATTTCACTGCTGCCGAAGATCATCGCATTTTTCTGGCAATTCGCCAATATTTGGCGAATTGCCCGCTTTCTGAATAGCCGAATGTCCATGAAATTGCACCGTACGGTGAAATTCACTGTTCGGTGCAATTTTGGGGCCAGTTCAGCTCTCTTTGAATAACCCTGTAGGTGTACTGTTTTTTTTCTGTCAAATAAATAAAAGATGGGTAGGAGTGAGAAAAATAGAAAAGAGCAAATGAAAAGATGATTCGAAGCGGATGCGGTCAGTAAGTGCCACGAGACCACACCTTTAACAATGTCCCTTACAGCATCAACATAAAAATACAACATAGAGGAACCAATAATAAAAGATCAAAAAACACAATAGATACACAGGGTTATTCAAAGAGAATCGAAAATTCACCGCATGTTCGGTGACTTTTCGTTCTCTTCAATTCGGTACGATTTGGTGATCCCATTTCGGCGACCCTGCGGTGTATTCAGCAAGCACTACAGGGCCGTCTTAGTGCAGGGAAAAGCTGCCGCAAACCCGATGAAAACTCACCGCAAAACCCGGCGAACGCACACGAAAACCCTCAAAAACATCTGGATTAACCCCGCCGAACACACCGGAGAAACCCGAGCAGCCGCCGATCACAGAACAGAGCAAAACCTGACGAATGGAGTGGGAAAAAAAAAGTACGCTTGAATGTTTGAAAAGTGAAACGCTGTTTGCAAAGAAACTACAGAACGAAAATGTCTGAAATTTACATATAAGATCCAATGAATGATAATAAAAAGGTCTGTTACAGAAAAAAGAAAAATGATTTTAAAAAAAAAAGAAAAAACATTCGCAAAAAATCCTGAAAACTGCCTAAAAGATCCTAACAAAATCTATAAATAAAGAGACTTTTTATTGCAGAATTTTATAATGAACGGTTTATTAGATATTTAATTAAAACAGGAATATTTTTAACATTGAAGCCTATGGGATTCGCCTTAATAAACCTGTTGAATGAAGCCACCGAACAGCAGGGCAATTCGACAACTTTTCACTGCTGTTTTGTGTTCTCTGAATAGACAAAGCATTGCTTCTCTATGGGGATTTCACCGCCTTCGAACAGGCACCGAACAGGCACCGTATGTGCAGGCAATTCGCCAACATTTGCCGAACTGCTTGCTCTCTGGATAGCCGAATGGCCAGGAAAGATAACCGTACGCTGAATTTCACTGTTCGGTTACCTTTCGGCCGCAATTCGGATCTCTTAGAATAACCCTGACAGCTAACAAACTTTTCTGAAGTATAACTTGACATGCTGTATCATGAGATGGCCACGAGGTGGCGACTTTGTCGCAGGATACCACTTGTACCATGTCACCTTGTTGGTCTAAAAGCACTTTATGATAGTCATTTCAGTTCTTTCTTCCCTTTGTTTGAATGACTGCTAAAACTGCCCAATCAGCATCCTCTGCCTGGTTTCTCATTCCAGAGAATTTCTGCAAACTTGAGCTTGACGTGCTTCGTGGGTTATGACTCACAGCTCTTTTGCTCCTTACTATGTTTTCACCCTTTTTCCTGACTTTCTGAGTTTACATTAATATTTAAAGCGCTAAACGTGGGTAAGTACAAAATCTTACACCATGTATTTTAAAAAAAGCTAAATAAATGGATCTTTTATACTCATATGTTTCATATACCCACACTCATTTATGACATACCTTGTTGCGTTGGCAATGATGAAAACTTTATCGAGGAGATACGATGCATTGAATTGGAATGAAATTCTGAATGAAATCTGGATAGGAAAAAGAAAATAGAAATACATCCAACACATCAGACACAGTCAGGTCCAGAAATATTGGGACATCGACACAATTCTAACATCTTTGGCTCTATACACCACCACAATGGAGTTGGAATGAAACAAACACAATGTGCTTTAACTGCACACTGTCAGCTTTAATTTGAGGGTATGTACATCCAACTCAGGTGAACGGTGTAGGACTTACAGCAGTTTGCAGATGTGCCTCTGAGACATTTTTCACTACTGGCCTTATTCCAATCTTGGTGTAAATTTAACCAGAGCTGCTGTAAACCTATCAGAGCCATTGTAGGGATGTATTCCACAGTTAAAAGGGAGACGCTAATGGTAAACCTGTGCGCCAGCTGCTTTACATCAGGGTCTCACTTTTATTTATTTATTTATTTTAATTAAAGTTTTTTTATTTGGAAAGCATGTCAGCAGCATAGAAAAACAGCAGGACAAATAAAGGCCACACAGGGCCCGTCTCAATGAAACACATCTAGAAAAAGGGGGAAGGTGTAAGCTAGGGTGGCAAAATGGAACAAGAGCAAGTCAGGGGGGGCCAAGCCCAGAAAAAATAAAGCAGTAATCGGGTCCAGCAAAAGAGCACCAGGAGCCAGGGAGAGGAGGGAAAAAAAAAGGGGGGGGGAGAACAAGGAGAGTAAAGGACTGCCCATGAAAACGTGGCATTCACAGCTCACCCTGGCAACCCCGAGGAAACCAAGGGCCACTGAAGAGGCCACAGGGCAGTGAGACCTGGGGCCAAGAGGACGGTCAGAGCCTAGGTGGTCGCCCTAACGGCTCGCCCAGGGAGCAACCCAGTGTCCCATACTACATAAAAAAAAGGGGGAAAAAGGGGGAGGGGGATCCTGATGTTCTATCGGACAAGGGCAGCAGTCCCCTAAACTGGGTCGATCAGGTGAACATATACAGTGGGTGGGAAAAAATAAAAAACAAAAATGTCCCAACAGGTGCTTCGGAGACGACTCAGAATCAAAACAGCAGAAGGGGTGGGGGGGTGAGTAAACAACAAAAGTCAACAGAAAGGTCCAGCAAGATAAACAACTGAAAGTTCTCAAACAAAAACATAGGTGGGGCATCAAAAAACTGCAGAGAGGTATCCCCTTCAGCCAGGGTCCCGCTGCCGAGGTTGTGCGGCCTCAGCAACAGCAGCAGGCGGCATGCCAACACCAGGAGGAACTAGGCCCATATCACGGATCAGGGACCATGCGTCCTCCACAGTGGCAGCAGAGCAGAGCTGGCCATCCCTTGAAATCAGCAATGTCCCGGAGGCTCCCCACCGGTAACGAACTGCCTGGGAACACAGAACACCCATGACCTCCTTGAACCTTCTCCGCATCATCAGTGCTAAAAATGGTAGGTCTCGGTAAATAGTCACCGACAGAGAGCCATGGTGCACTATAGGCAAATTGCCAGCAACTTTCAGCAGGTTAGATCGGGTATGGACATCCCTGAAAGTTGTGATGACATCTCTGGGAGTGTCAACAGGGGCCGTTGCGGGCCTCCGAATACGAACTGCAGAGACGATCGAGGCGACTGTACCGGGAGGGTGCTGGAGGAGAGCAGCCACCAGGCCTGCTACACAGGATAGCAATTCAGCATCCGGAACCGACTCGGGGACCCCGCGGATCCGGACATTCCTAGCGCGGTGTCTGGACTCCAGCCCTATCACAGCCGCTGTCAGACGTTATACCTGAGTTTTCAGCTCTGACTCCAACAACTGCGATTCAGACTGGGCAGCGTCCGAGGCCAGCAGGTGAGTATGCACATCAGTCACTTTATTCTGCAGGGAGCTCAAATTCGTCCGCACTTCAGCAAGCTCAGAGAGCCACAGGGAGCGAAATTCCTCCAGAAGCGCCCGGATGTCAGCCTTAGTAGCCGAGCGCTCTCCACTGTCTATCTGGGCCATCGGGGCGCAGCAGCTGGCAAGGAGGCCAGAGCCCACGAGTCCGTGGAGACGGCAGCATCAGGAGCCTCCCCAACCTCCCCCCTCCTCTCGGGTTGGCCGCCCATGGTGGTCCGATGTCTGGCTGGTCAGGAGAGGCCGTCTCCAGCCGCTTACCCTTCTTACCCATGGCTGGGAGAAGGACGAAGGTCTCAGAGAGCACGGTGCGGGAAAACAAGATGGCCGCGAGGCCTGCAATGTCCCTGGCAGACAAAGCAGAACAATCCGCATAAGGCCTCTCCTTTCCACGAAATGGGACCGATCCGGGAACAGCAAAGCCCCCACGATCAAAGATGGCCGAAGTGAGCGGATGGCAGAGGGTAACAAAGAGAATACCTTCTTGGGTCTCACTTTTAACACCCATATTCCAACCCAAATGCTTTCTCAGCAGCTCGAGTCATAAAACATTTGATGAGTTGTAAGATAACAGCAGCGGTGCTTTGTTAGAGCTTAACACCAGCCTTTACAAGTCGTTATTTGCTGCTTAATATTTGTTGCTTTTGTTCTTTTTTTCTATATGAAGGAAGAGCTAGGTTGGAAGAGCTCGTTCTTCGTCTGCTAAGAGCACATTAACGTCTCCCATAAAAAATACAGGCGATATTAATGTACAGTAAGGAGCAGAGATGTCCAAGACATAAGCAGAACTTGCATTTCGGATGGAATAGGATGTGAAAAATTAAGCTGACAATTTGAGCCATTTTGTTGTGCGGTTCGAGCCCTCTGCCTAACCCATTCCCAGAGGGCGGGTCATGCCCGGAGGTGGGGCGTTAACGCCGGCAGGGTGTACTAGTACAGCTGCTGCGGCACGCCCCTCCTTTGGCCTGCTTATGCAGCTGACTCGCGGCACGCCTCCTTGGCTGCAGGAGGCCGGCCTGAGTCCTGCAGCAGCCAATAGTGGGTGCCAACTGCTGGGTGGAACTGCAGAGGCCCATTGAAGCTAGCGAGGTGTACTATGCCGCCCTACTGCTTCAAGGCCCACCCGCGGAGAGGACAGCATAGTACACCCCACGACAGTAAATGGTTAATGTCGGCTGTGGAATAGTTCCCATAGTCTGGAGGTGGCAAGTTTACAACATTTCTGGATAAGTTTAAACCAAGGTCAGAATACAGCCTTACTTTGGTCAATCGTGGTGATTCTCTTCTCGGTTCTCTGCAGAACTCAGAAGAGACAGCTCTAAGAGTATGTCAAAACTCCACTTTCACAATAACAATTATAGTACATTTTAAAATGCTACTGTCACATGACATCATTTTAGACCCATAACAAAAAGAAATTGATATTATGTTGCTTCTGTCCGAAGTTAAGTAATAATTTTACCTCTTGAAGAGCTGCCCATCTAGGCACTATATCACAATTTTAAACCAATGTTGACATATATTAAATATTATTTATTATTATTCATATACTGTAATTAGCTACATGTAAATTGTAAGTTCACTTCTATGATTGATCTCCTCATGAGAATCCAGATATCTAATATTTTTATGTGTTTCTGTATTTGTAAGAAACGTCAAGTAGTGTATAGCTTGCAGAAAAGTCATTGGTTGAACATGCAAAATTCTTAGTGTTACCTTGAATATTTATCTTACCACTTCATTCCTTTTTAGAAATGGATATCCGACTTTGCATATGATATCAGTATCATGTTCGCAGCTCACTTTCTGTTTATCCTGTGAAGCACACAATTGATACATCGGTTGCAGTTCTCTAAAGCAAGGATGTGCAATTTCATTTTTCTAGAAGTTCTTCTATACTTGCCAACTGGTCTCATGGTTATTACAGCTCTCCACAATTTAGTCAATACTTTAATCATTCATTCTTCAGTGTCATAATACTATCAGGTTTATTCAAAGAAAGGTGAAACTCAGGAGAATGACCGGAGAAGGGAAAATTCTAGGTCAAAATAGCCAAACCAGAAAAATTCTCCCATTTATTTCACTTTCCAAATCGTCTATTTGTTCTAGATTGTTCTTTTCTCCTGCCAGTTCTCCTGATTTTCACCTTTCTCTGAATAACCCTGTATGTAAAAATAAATCCTTTATGTTTCAAAGATGGTAAATCCATCTGTGCTGTGCTTCATGTATATGGCAATCCTGGCCTTTTAGGGGTAGTGGAGGACCAGGTACCCTCCACTCACCCGAGACCCTCCCAGGATACTTCACCCAACCAGGAGAACATCAAGGCACTGATCCATTCGCCTGCTGAAGGGAATCTACATATCCTGTAAGGAAGGAGGTGAACAACTAACACTTAAAGAAGGGAGATCTTGTGCCCCCTCATAATGACACCAGCCGCCTGTTTGTTTATTGACTGACTTAAGACACCCCTACATGTGAGTGCACCTTTTTCTTTATTTTTATTTATTTCTCATGAGATAAATTGCACAATTTTGTGTTTTATTCTGTTTTATTTGAGGCGCATGTCTGCTGAACACCAGCATTTAGAAGAGGCTCCGGGCCACATTACAATCTTGGTGCTAACGTTAACGTTCACCTGCGTGAGCGTTAATGCTAGCCTCGGTGGCTACCGCATATTACAATCCAAACTATAACGGGTTAAGTAACCCGTTTGCGTTTGGTACCTTGCGCTTTTCAGCGCAAGGTTACTGTACTTTGCTCTCCCTATACTTAACATGGGGAGCGCAAAGTGTTAATCAGCGTTAGGATTACAATCTACTAGTGCTGATTAACGTCCGACTCTGGTTAGCGGAAAGTTAACCATAGCCAGGACTTGTTGTTAACGGATTCCGCTTCTGCAAAATCAGTTAACACCATCCAAAAAAATAAAAAAAACAATTCTATACTCACCTCCTGTCCCACGGCGAGGACCGCGGCTCCAACCGCCTCCTCCGTCCAGCGGGAGCAGGGAGAGACTGGGGGAAAAAGTTCTTCAGTCTACCCCTGCTTATCACTACGCCGACCGGATCTCGCGAGGTAAGATCCGGCAGGTCATGTGACTGCCGGTGTCTGGCTCAATGGAGTCCTATGGACTCCATCAAGTGGATGCTCGCGGCGGCGTTCAGCGCAGCCGCAAGCATCCCAGGGAGTATCGCCCCCTAACAATGCAGGCAGCTTTTTAAGCGCCTGCATTGTAATCCCACGTTAAAATGGGGGTGGTAGGGAGAAAACTGCAGGCACAGTTTTTTCTCCCTAGCGCCCCCGTTTTAGCATGGAGAATGTAATGTGGCCCTCCATCTTTACATCTAACTATATGCTTTGAAAGAAGTGCTGACTCTCAAGCCACACCACCAGGACTTTTGCATTGACTTTTTGGTGGATACGGGATATACCACCAGGTGAAGGAGATAATCTGCTGGACTCTACGTACAGTATGTGCTATACAACATTGCAATATTTACTGATTTTATTTGTACCTGTCACCTTGGTCTCTTAATTTTTCTTACCAAGTGTTTTATCATTATTTTAATCTATATATACTGTATAAATATTTTGCTATATTTCGCTATATTTGATTTTTTAAAGGGAGAATTTTTGAGACCACTAAGGGGTGCCATCATACAGATTCACCCCCACTTGCACATGGGGCACATCATGCCCACTTCACTGTTTAGTGAATCCCATCCAAAAGAGTAATTAAATCAAAATATCTAAAGTAGGCCTGTTTGAATAATTAAGGTTAAAAAAAATGGTTGTGAGACCAATAGCCTATAGGAAGACTCAGCACGGTGCTGTAAGATAAAACTTAATTTTTATTATACCAATCAAAAATTGGCCAATTTATGAGTAACGTGGAAGTCCAGAGAGATGTACGCAAAAGTGTATGCAACAAAGTGTCAAATACCCACACGCTGTCAGTCCCAGACGCTAAAAAGACTCAAGGCGGATGTTGTAATAATAAACCCATACATAAACACATAGAAACATAGAAAATGTCGGCAGATAAGAACCTTTCGGCCCATCAAGTCTGCCCAATTACATGTATACTTTACCTGGATTTTTCTTTAGTTTAGGATAGCCTTATGCCTATCCCATGCCTGCTTAAATTCAATTACTGTTTTGGCCTCTACCACTTCTACTGGAAGGCTGTTCCATGTATCCACCACCCTCTCAGTAAAATAATGCTTCCTGATGTTACTTTTAAACCTTTGCCCCTCTAATCTAAGACTATGTCCTCTTGTTTTGCTACTTTGTTTCCTTTTAAATATACTCCCTTCCTCTACCTTGTGGATTCCCTTTACGTATTTCAATGTTTCTATCATATCTCCTCTGTCTCGTCTTTTTTCCAAGCTATACATGTTAGGATTATTAAGCCTTTCCTGGTAACTTTTCTCCAAGCCGTACACCATTTTAGTAGCCTTTCTCTGAACTCTCTCTAAGTTGTCTATATCCTTCTGGAGATATGGTCTCCAGTACTGCACACAGTACTCCAAGTGAGGTCTCACCAGTGCTCTGTACAGTGGCATGAGCACTTCCCTTTTCCTACTGCTAATACCTCTCCCTACACAACCAAGCATTCTGCTAGCATTTCCTGCTGCTCTATTACATTGACTACTTACCCTTAGATCCTCTGAAATAATAACCCCTAAATCCCTTTCCTCAGATGTTGAGGTTAGGACTGTATCAAATATTCTATATTCAGCCCTTGGGTTTTTACGCCCCAGGTGCATTATCTTGCACTTATCCACATTAAAACTCAATTGCCACAGCTCCGACCATTTTTTTAGTTTACCTTAATCATTTGTCATTTGTCTGATCCCTCCAGGAACGTCAACCCTGTTGCAAATCTTTGTGTCATCAGCAAAAAGACATATTTTACCTTTAATACCTTCTGCAATATCACTAATAAAAATATTAAAGAGAATGGGTCCAAGTACTGACCCCTGAGGTACCCCACTGGTAATAAGACCTTGCGCCGAATAAACTCCATTTACCACAACCCTCTGTTGCCTGTCAGTCAGCCACTGCCTAATCCATTCAACAATATTGGAAAACAAGCTCAAAGATTGCAATTTATTGATAAGCCTTCTATGCGGAACAGTATCAGAAGCCTTTCTGAAAGCTAAATAAGCAATGTCTACTTATTGTCTATTATTTTTGTTACCCAATCAAAAAAAATCAATAAGATTAGTTTGGCATGATCTCCCTGAGGTAAACCCATGTTGTTTCTGATCTTGTAATCTATGTTTTTTTAGATGTTCAACAATCCTTTCCTTTAACATGGTTTCCATTAATTTCCCCACTACTGACGTAAGACTAACTGTCCTATAGTTCCCCTATTCCTCCCTACTAACCTTCTTGTAAATGGGCACAACATTTGCTAATTTCCAGTCTTCTGGGACGACTCCCGTTAACAAGGATTGGTTAAATAAATCTGTTAACGGTTTTGCTATTACACCACTGAGCTCTTTTAATAACTTAGGGTGGATCCATTCAGGCCCCATTGACTTATTTGCCTTTACTTTAGACAGCTGCTGTAGAACCTCCTCCTCTGTAAACTCATATGTAAATGTCTCTTTAGTGTTTCCTCCTAACGGAGGTCCCTTTCCTTCCTTTTCTTCTGCAAAGACTGAACAAAAACATTCATTGAGTCAGGCAGCGAGACTTTTATCCTCTTCCACATACCTTCCTTCCTTTGTTTTTAATCTAACTAATCCTTGTTTTACTTTTCTTTTCTCGTTTATGTATCTAAAAAAATGTTTTGTCCCCCTTTTTTACTGACTGAGCTATTTTCTCTTCTGCGTGTGCTTTGGAAGCTCTTATAAATTGCTTTGCCTCTTTCTGCCTAATCTTATAGGTTTGCCTATCTTCTTCACTCTGAGTTTTTTTATAATTATTGAATGCTATCTTTTTGTTCTTCGCTATTTTGGCCACTTCTGTTGAGTACCACAGTGGTTTCTTCCCTTTTTTGTTTTTGCTAACAAGCCGAATGCAATTGCCTGTGGCCTTCAATAATGCCTCCTTTAAACAATCCCATTTCTCCTGGACTCCCTTTAAACTCCTCCAGTCTGATAATGGCTCTTTCACACAAAATCTCATTTTAGAAAAATCTGTTTTTTTTAAAGTCTAAAACTTTTGTTTTTGTGTGGTGCGGCTCCATCCAGGTTCTTATATTAAACCACACTGACTGGTGATCACTAGATCCCAAATTTTCACCTACAACAACGTCTGATACCAAACCTCCATTTGTGAGTATTAAATTCAATATGACCTCTTTACGGGTCGGCTCCTCAACTACTTGTGTTAGCGATAATCCCAGTAGGGAGTTTAGAATATTTGTACTCCTGGTGCACCCAGCTATTTTGGTTTTCCAGTTCACATCAGGATGATTAAAGTCCCCCATGATAATAACTTCCCCCTTCATTGCCATTTTGGCTATTTCCTCAACCAGCAGATTATCTAGCTCTTCTACTTGTCCAGGGGGTCTATAGATCACAGCTACACGAGCTACTGTATGATTGCCAAATGTTAGCGTAACCCAAACTGACTCTATGTCACACAAGAAGACAAAGAAAATAAACACAATATTTAAAATGAAAAAGATGAAAAAGTAAAAGCGTAAGTAAAGGAAATATATTTACTTGGCACAGTGAGAAAGTGGTGTATAAAACTTGATCCTCCTTGCTCCGCAGACCCCAGAAAGCCTGTTTCCTCCTATGTATGATAGCATGCTATCCTCTTTTTAGGTGAACCTTAGGGCCAAGCAGGGTGTACTGATAGAATAGTTTCTGCCAGGATCAAGTTTTATGCAACGGTTACTCACTGAGCCCAGGAATTACTTTTCCTTTATTTATGCTTTTGCTTTTTCATTTTGATTATTGTGTTTATTTTCTTTGTGTTCTTGTGTTAATGTTGGGGTTATTATTAAACGTCCGCCTGAGTCTTTTTAGCTTCTGTGATTGACAGCGCGGGTATTTGACACTTTGTTACGTACACTTTTGCATATTGCTCTTTGGGCATACACGTTACTCATAAATTATACCAATTAAAAACCGTCCAATTTAAGTTATATCTTACACCAATGTGCCGAGACTTCCTATAGGCTACTGGTCTCAACCATTTTTTTTACGTCCTACATTTAAGAACATGTTCTGGAGACTGGAGTGTCTTTCAGGGCTGCTCCTTGGTTTCCTTCACTTTACATCCCTTGTATAACCTATAACCCCAGGACATACTTCAAAACTAGAGAAATCTCAATGTATCCTCCCTGGTAAAATACTTTATAAATAAATAAAATAAATATATAGGAGTGGCTTTGACCAGTTGCATAAACCTGATCTCTGCTAAAAAGCCATAGTGTGGCATTGATTGAAGGTTTCTGTGTAAAAACAGACCCAGGATGCAATAAAAGTGAGACAGATGTAATTTGCATGTCCTACCCAGAGTTCCTTGCTGCGTGTGAGAAATGTAGCACAGGAGCTCTGGGATGCAATTCTTTGAATTGCTGTGATGTGCAAGTGGCTTCTGCAATAATAAACATAACCATTATAGTGTGGAGGCTTTTTATTATATATATATATAGTGTGTGTTTATTATTGCAGAAGCCACTTGCACATCACAGCAATTCAATGAATAGCATCCCAGAGCTCCTGTGCTACATTCCCCATATGCGGCAAGGAACTCTGGGTAGGATATGCAAATGACCTCTGTCCCACTTTTATGCATCCTGGATCTGTAATTACACAGAACCCTAAAATCAATGCTATGCCACACTGTGACTTTATAGCAGAGAAAAGGTTTATGCAACTGGTCAAAACCACTCCTAGGACAGCGCTGTTTCAGGTTTGTTGAACCCTCATCAGCTTGGAGGTAGGCATGACCAGTTGCAGTGGATGCTTGGACCGTAGGTAAGTAAGTGTCTATAAGGGTTGTGGTGAAGGACTAAAAGTGAGATAAAAAGCCTCCACACTATAATAAGTGTGTTTATTATTGCAGAAGCCACCTGCACATCATAGCAATTCATTGAATAGCATATGGGGAATGTGGCACAGGAGCTCTGGGATGCTATTCATTGAATTGCTGTGATGTGCAAGTGGCTTCTGAAATAATAAACAACATATTATAGTGTGGAGGCTTTTTATCTCACTTTTAGTCCTTCACCACAACCCTTATAGACACTATATATATATATATATATTGTGACTTAAGGAAAGGGAAGGTCATTGAGGGGCGATACATTTCCCCTCGGTTTCTGTCATATATGCAGAAGTAGTAAATCCAGACCAGGTTTTCAGGCTGCATGTAGTGTCTGGTTTTGTGTCTCTCCCCAGGGTTAATTACTTGATTGGTGTTTAATCAGGGGAGATAAAAGAGGGGAGGCTAAACCAGGAAGTTGCTTTGGTCTGGGACTCAGAAAGCCTTCTGAGGGAGCTACAAGGTGTGTAAAAAGGTTGCTTACAGTAATTTTGTTCGTTTTAGGTGGCTGAGGTTAGCTCATCATTTGTTAGATAGGGAATCTAACTGTTTAGTAAGAGCCTGAGCGGCAAGGGTTTATTTTCTGTTTTCACTTCTGTTTTATTGCAACCTTTTAAATAAAATACTGTCTGGACAGGTTTAAAAGAACTTTCTTTCACCTGGACTACCTTTTCCCCAGCAAAGGTAGCCTCCGTTTTGGGCTATACCCCCACAATATATATATATATATATATATATATATTTCTGTTTGAATAATTCTACTATAATAATTCAAATTTATATTCGTCCACAAATTTTTATTTCTTAGGAGGGCTAGTCCAGTTCATTGACAGATTTGCAAATATTCTTAAATCAGGATGTCACTTACCTCAAATCCTACCAATGCAATATTTGGAGAATATTTTATTGTGATTCTGGCATTGTACGCACTGTCCTTTGCATTTTTGAGAGTCAAAGTTATGTCAAGCCTGTCTTTGCTTGATTTTATAGTTGCTTGCTGTAAGCTGTATGGATATAGGTAACAAAAATCACTTTAGTATTTATTTTTGCGTGTCTCTTCTACAACCTCAATTAAGAAACAATTTTGGCCATGCCAGACGAACGCAGTGATCACGTCAGTGTTGCCGCACATTTTAACGTCCGTCGTAGCATAAAATTATGATCAATAGAGACCCACGCACAACGCACGTGGCACCGGATGCAATTTAGGCAAGAACGTCAAACCGCTAGGATGGATGCACAGAGTGCGCCACGTCCGCTTAGCTTTGTGTGTGTGATGGAACATAGTCAGACGGACTGCATTTGTGACGGACAAAATAGTTTTTCATCTCATGTATCAATTTTTCTCATTTTTATATATTAATTTTAATTCCCATCTACATCAGTCAAAAAAAACAGACTGTGTGGTGTCTACAGTATCATCAGTCAGAAAGTACGTTAGTTGTGCACGGACGCACAGTGTGCTCAGAATGCATTCGTCTGACATTAACCTTCGAGATCGATGACAGAAGGATCAAATTTTTACATTTATTATTTAACATAGTGCAAATGCCATATGTCAGCCACTATTACGATGGACATACTTGAAAACAAGAGAAATCTCAATGTATCCTTCCAGGTAAAATACTTTCTCAATTTTTTTTATATTTAAATATATATCTAACGAACGATCACTCCTGCACTCCAAAAATAGAAAAATGCCGTGCCCAGTGCCCACTCAGCAAATATAGAGATAGAGGAATAGCGGCACTCTCGGTCTTTCCAAATGTAACAATTTATTGTGGAAATTCAATTGAATCTATTGAATTTCCACAATAAATTGTTACATTTGGAAAGACCGAGAGTGCCGCTATTCCTCTATCTCCTCAAGCATATTAACATTTTTCACTGCATAACTGGCTTTTAAGTTACGATATATTACCTGCCTCCATCCTCACTTGTATTGGCACTTAGAACGAGATCTGTAATACATTTCTTCTCTTCTCCACAATCCATTGTAAAGGGAATCTATGTGGTGGAAATATTACAGTTATAGGAATACAATACATTTTGTGATCTTAGTTCAGTATTCTGTAGCCTTCAACTCTAGCTTTTGTTGACGTACACACAATGAGTTAAAATCAACAATCACCTCACCATACGCTGCAATCAGGAGCTTCCATTTACAGCAGAATAATGAATTGTTGCAGAAGCAACGGTTCAGACCTCAGTCTTTCCTCAATATTAGGGATGAGCTGTTTGGGTTTGGACGGTTCGGAGTTCGACCCGAACTTTGGCAGTTCAAAAGTTCGAACTTCGAACTTTTTGGGTGTGTTCGGTTCGAGTTCGAAAAAAAAATAAAAGAAATTTTGAGAAAAGTATAGAAAATGCTTAAAAAAAATACTAAAAAATCTAGAAATAAAGAGACTCTTTACTGCAGAATATTATAAGCAACGGTTTATTAGATATTGAATTAAAACTAATGTGTACGTGGAAAGATTATCAACTCTAAATGACCTCTTCACAAACGGACATAACACCAGGTGTTTAGAGTCTGGTAATCAATTTGATACATTGTACACTATACTGAGGGGGTGGGGTGGTGTTTGCTTCTGATTGAGATTTGAGAATTAATTTCCCTCCTAAAGCATCCTAATATGCTGCATTTAACCCTTTCGCTGCTGAGGCTTTTCACACCTCTGTGCTGAGGTCATTTTTACCGCTTTCGCTCATCATGTTTAACTGCGTTTTGTAGCCATATTTTGATATATGACCCAGACATATTATATATCGTTCTTTCCGGCAGACTTGGCAGATTCAGAATATGTCATTATTATATGTATACGTTATGTTATGTCTGTATATTATAACAAAAAATGCAATAAAATTAGAATTTTCAATTTATTATGTGTAAAGTGTTTTTTTTCACATTTTAACATGCGATCGTTTGCGGTTATATTTTGTATGGGGTGCGCTTGTTAAAAAAACTTCGAAATGGGGTCTCGTTACATTTTTTTTGGGGGAAAATTTCGCTTTTTTTAACAAACGCACCGCATACAAAAATCGTTAGTGCAGCATTATTGTTCACATTATAATTCAAATGGGAACAATATTGCTGCATTAACAAAACAAAAAACAAACAAAAACTTGTTTATTTTTTTTAGAACTTTTTTAAAACATTTTTCATGCTCATGTTTGGTATCCTTGGAAAGGCCATGCTCTGGCCGATCCAACAATATCAAACATTAACCGCTAGCTGCCACGGCTCGGGAGATAGGGGGTTCCAATGAACCTCCTATCTCCACCATTGGTGGCAGCTAGGGGTTAACTCCAGGACTGGCGTCATCGTGCTAAGCACGATGACGCCAGTCCTCAGGGGGAGTTCCTGGAGGCTTGGCCGACATCCAAGATGTCGGCCAGCTCCAGGAGAGGATCACGATCCGGCACTTTTCAGCGCCGATTCGTGATCCGGCTCCCCAGGGGTTAATCACAGCCACCGTTTGGAAGGGCAGGCTGTGCCCTTACAAACGGTGCCTGGATTAACCCTCTGCCTTTAAGGCGCTTCTTCCGCACATGCGGGGGGGGCACCTGAATTAGATGTCATCGCGCCGCCGCGATGACATCTAATTGGTCCGCCGGGGTCCCGGAGTGCTGGGCTGACATCCAAGATGTCAGCCCGCACCAGGGGGGCACAGCAATCCGCCGGGATAAGGCGGATTGCTGCCTCCTGTGCATGGACGCACTCAGCGCGTCCATAGCACAGGAGAACCACTTGGCTGGACGCGCTGAGCGCATCCATAGCAGCCAAGTGGTTAACTGGAGTTTGAAAAAAATTCTAAATAACATCTAAGGCTAGGGTCAGATGAGCGCATTTTGTACGGACTGTGCGTCCGTGCAGTACGGACGTATTTACTGACTGACAACAAGGTAGTGGCCAAACAGTCGGTTTTTTTCACTGACGTATTTTTTGACTGATATAGCAGGGAAAATAAATTAAAATGAAAAAACATTCTGTCCGTCAAAAATACTGGATGTATAAATGCAGTCCATCTGACCTTGTTTCATCACTCACATACAAAGCTACATGGACGTTGTGGACGTGGCGCACTCCGCAGTCCGTTCTAGCAGTATTACGTTCTTGCCTAACCTGCGTCCGTTTGCTGCGTCCGCCACGCATCCGCACTTCCGTGCGGATGTACTTCGTGTGTGGGGATCCATTGGTCAGAATACTATGCTGCCACGGAGGTACAAATGTGCGGCAACACGGACGTGATAACTGCACTCGTCTGACCCCAGCCTTAAGCAATGTTATTTTTCACCCTCAGGATTAAACATTCACAGGGTTATTCAGAGAGCGGTGAAAAGCAGGAGAATAACTGGGGAAGTGAAAATTCTAGGTCAAAATAGCCAAACCAGAAAAATTCACCCATTTAACTCACTTTCCAAATTGGCTATTTGGTCTAGATTGTTCTCTTCTCCTGCCAGTTCTCCTGGCTTTCACCGCTCTCTCAGGGTTGTTCAGAGAAAGGTGAAAACCAGGAGAATGGCAGGAAAAGAGAACAATCTGGACCAAATAGCCGATTTGGAAAGTGAGATAAGGCTAGGGTCAGACTAACGCATTTTTCACAGCGACCGTCAAAAAGTGCAACCGAACGGAATGCGCGAAAACGGTCATACGATGCGCATTTTTGTGCTCGATTTTTTACAAATCCAAACCAGGAAACTTTGGGTGTCTGGACGTTATGTTGGCCGGACATGAGCAGGGTCTGACGTCTCCAAATCACGCACACATGCCGCTAGTGGACGCAGCGCACTCTGTATGTCCGTACTTTCTGCGTTCTCGAAAAAATGCGTTCATTTTCCACTTGCGTTGCACAGCCGGACTTTCGTGCGACCGTACTTCGTATATTGGCGGTCATTGCCCGTCATTTTCTGCTAGTGCGGCCGTGATTAAGTGCGCCTAAACGCATGTTAAAAATTCGCTAGTCTGACCCTAGCCTAAATGGGAGAATTTTTCTGGTTTGGCTATTTTGACCTAGAATTTTCCATTCTCCAGTCATTCTCCTGCTCTTCACCGCTCTCTGAATAACCCTGTCAGGGTTATTCAGAGAAAGGTGAAACTCAGGAGAATGACTGAAGAGAAAATTCTAGGTCAAAATAGCCGAACCAGAAAAATTCTCCCATTTATCTCACTTTCCAAATCGGCTATTTGGTCTAGAATTTTCCATTCTCCAGTCACTCTCCTGCTTTTCACCGCCAAAAAATCAGTAAACTTTTTCTGCGTGTCCGAAAATGTCTCCTCTTTTCATACAGACTGCCGCCCCAAGCAGTTGTTTATGGATAGATTAAAGGAAAAACATTTACCGTCATTTGAAATGTCATTTTTTGTTTTTTACATATTTCTATACATCCTAGAAATCCGCCACTTCACGGGCAGGTTATGGGGACCTCCTAGACACGATATTTGAAGGAATTTTTTCGTTTTTATTTTTAACCCTTATTTCATGGAAAACTCACTGTCCCTTTAAAAACATTTTTTTTTTAACTTTTTGTCCTTGTTTCCAGTCCCCCAGGGCACTACCCAGACCCCCATACACTTTTTATGGCAAATATCTAGCATATATGCCCTCTTGAAGGGCACTCTAAAAACCGAATTTTCAGCCCTATTGACTTGTATGGAGTTCGGGTTCGGATCCGAACATTTGGAAAGTTCGGGTTTGGCTTTGAAACGAACTTGGAGTGTTCGGCTCATCCCTACTCAATATAAGGAAAGTGTATATTGTCCCTGGCTTTTAGAATGCTGTGATATCCATGTTTCTTTGATACAAAAATATTTAAATTGATGCCTATAAAACTTCTAAAGGGCAACACTAATCCTATGGAATGGCCAATCTTAACCCATAAAGCTCTTTCCTAATCTCCAAACATTTACGAAATCACTCAAGACTAAACCCTTATTTTCAGATTAGTTTATCACTTTTCTAGTAGCGCCTGCTTACTAGACATGTGCATTAGTTGTCACCCGAAAACGGTTTAGGACAAAATATCGGCATTTCGGGAAATTCCGATTAGCCCCAAAATAATATAATTATATCGATAATCGATATTGATTTATAAAGGTTTCCCTGTAGTTTCCCCATGTTACCCCAATATTCCAGGGCAGGCACTACCTCAGCACCTCGCGCCGGAACACTGCACTAACCACCGTGATACTCGAGGTTGCGCTTCCGCACCACTGTGAGAATCACCTCCTGGAGCCCATAGGACTCTATGGAGGGATGGCTTCTGGGTCGTGAGCCCTGCGCAATCTCACTCTCAAGTCCTGTGGACTCTGCTAGCGGTCAGAAGAAGCAGCAGTTTGGACCACCGTTCTCGACGCAGGGTGAGAGTTGAGTATCAGATTTATTTGGGGGGGGGGTTAGGGGAGCTACATTTTTTTGCAAAGCTCTGCAAATACAGAATCATGAAGCGCCAGCTTTTAGAAAGTGCTAACCTTTGGCTGTCCACATCCCTGCTTTAATTAGCGCTAGGACTTTGTAATACTTTACTTACCGAAACGCTAAGGGACGTTTGTGCTCCCCATGTTAAGTATAGGATGCGCAAAGTACAGTAAGCTCAGGTAAACTAGCTAAAAGGGGGTAGCCTCAGGAATGTAATATGGGTGGTATAACACTTACATATCAAGGCTCTAACGGTATCGGGTAGGGGGTGGGTTTGTGCAGTCATTTGAGCAGGGCCCTCTATACATCATCTTTCACTTTTGTAAGTTTTTTCGGCATTTCTTTAATTTACCCACTTTTTATTGTAAAGTGTTGAATCTGTCGTCCCCTTATACAGAATATTATAATAAAAAAGAATATACAGGATCCTATTGCATCTTTTTGCCCTGTACTTGTTTATAGCTGCCTATAGCAAACTAAACTTTCAGAACTAATACTATTACCAAAGAAATTAATAAATAGCAAACAGTTTATCAAGAGTTAAAAATGTTTTACTTTTATAGACAGTGTGGCAAACACATTTTTGATCAAAAACAAATCAGGCCTGTATAAAAGTCAACAGAATGAACATATTACATGGTTACTGTGTTACTTACATATACATTGATAAAGTTTGGTAATTCACTATTGAGAACAGGACCCTTTTCTGGATCTGGGAAATTAAATTCCACAGAAACATTTATAGAGTTCAGAAAGTCTGGCTTTTCCTGCATTAAAAAAAGAAAGAACACATTAATGTCTACTGTATAGAAAAAAAAAGATTCAAATCATAATACCGGTAATTAATTTCATTGTAACACATTTAGAATTGCTTACTAGCAGTGATACACTGATTTATCTATGTTATCACTATCACAGCAAACATGGTAATATGTTATGAATTTTCATATTTTTTATTATAGTCTTATGAAATAAAACATTAAAACAACTAAGGTTTAGGGATGTGCATGGGTGAAAAATTTGTTTATTCTACTTTTGTTTAGTTTCATTTTTAAATTATTTAGTTTTTGGAATTTCGTAACTAATTTCTTTTGCATTTCGTTTCGGTTCAATTCAAAATTTCGTATCGATTTGAAATTTCAAATCGATTCGAATTTCAGATATCAATTCGATAGTTGATATCAATTCGAATTTTGGATCACTAAATAAAACCCCAATTAATCAAATTTTGCTGTTAAAAGACAATCTAGGGTTAAATATTAAGCTGTGTCACAGATTTAGAAGAGTAGAACGAAAAGACGTTCAGAGTATCGGCGCTATTTTATATAGTAAACTGGTGATATATAATGCTGCTCACCTATTAGGTGTACCTGTCACCTTACCAGTATCTAACAGAAAAAATATAAATGAATATATTTAAGGGAGCGCAGTACATATATTGATGGAAATAATAAGCAAGGATTGACTTAGCTTAAAATTAGTCAGCATAGGGTTGAACCTTCTTATTCGGAAATCTGATCATATAATATCATCATCCTATATGAAAAGAAATATATTTTATATATAATAGAGTATATTTTTAAATGTATAATGAGCAAAAAACATAATTTTATGGGCGAAGTTTCCCCTCTGAGAGATCTAAAGGCCAACTGATAAGAGGCGTTGAAGACTCCACCTTTGGTTATCCTCTATCCCAGGAAAACTTCAAGATCCCATATGGGCGAGGTCCCCCTCCTATAAGAGACCTAAAGGCGAATTGATACGAGCCATTGGGGGCTCCACCTTTGTGAGTGCGACCATCTACACCACTTAGTGTGTTTCAAACTGTCATACTGTGCTACGCAATTTATATTTCTTTTCATATAGGATGATGATATTATATGATCAGATTTCCGAATAAGAAGGTTCAACCCTATGCTGACTAATTTTAAGCTAAGTCAATCCTTGCTTATTATTTCCATCAATATATGTACTGCGCTCCCTTAAATATATTCATTTATATTTTTTCTGTGTCACAGATTTAGTATTGAGTCAAATTAATTTGTTTCATAAAGTTGTTTGCTGACTGCATTACTTGTATTATATATATTTTAGTTTAAGATCAATTCGATAGTTGATATATCAATTCGATATCGATTTGAATTCCGGAACACCAAAAAAAATAATTATTCAAATTTTTCTTTTATGATGATGACACAGTGCAAAACGAAATAAATTCGTTATATACCATTTCATTTCATTTTGAATTCGTATCGTATCGATTAGTTATTCGGACATACTTCCAAAATACGAATTAATGAATTTTGTTCCAAATTTTTCCGAAACGAATGTACATCTCTAGTCGGTATTCCAATGAAATTGCAATGATTACATATGGCCTGGTTGTGTGCTGTATTTGCAACTGCGACAAACTTCTGTGATTCAAAGAGACAAATTCAAACAACAGCAGGAGAAGCTTCATCAATTAATATTCACCTGCCACTGAATTCCCCTTTTGGGAAATGCTAAAGTTTGTCCAGGGTGCAACGATGGCAATTTTCAACTTTGTTTGCTACTATATTAACCTTTTCACTACAAATTGATTTTCCAAAAAAAAACATTGTCAGGAACCAGTGTTTTTTTAATTTTTAAAAAAAAATCATTTTTAAATAATTGTACAGTAAGAAATATTCGAGAATATTCCCAGTGTATTCCTTACTGTAATAACCTATTTGCCAGACAGAGCCATCTACTGGCCAAATAGAGTTACTGCAGATAGAGCTACATCACGTGGTTCCCTGAATCGTCTGCTGAAAGTCCGATATGTCAGGGCATTCTTCATCCGATTTTAAACAGTTTTAGCAACTCGGGCATTATGCCCACAAGGCTAAAACTTTGGGGGTACCTTCTGCAGCCCAAAAGCAAATGAATTTGTTTACAGCACACAAATGTAATTTGCTTTTGTCCTCAAAAATGAGCTAGAACAAAAAACTTGGAAATGTAGAGCTACCGAAAGCCTGGTGTAAATTGATACCTGAGAGCAAAATAACTTTACAATGGATTAAAAATAATAATTACCCTCTCCCTCATCTATAAGTGCTCCCATGCTCAGATCCTCAAGCCAATCTGCAATTGTCTGGAAGATTAAATTGTTCCTAGAGGTGGTGGTAAGTGTACCACAACACCATTTTTTTCACAGCTAGTGGTAGTAGCAACAGGCATAATACCAGTAGCAGGTGACTGGGAGCAGTAATCTGCACATGTGTGGAGACGTTTAATGCACACTGGGCACTATCATGTGCCTAAGCTAAAATGGGGACACTAAGGGGAAAACTTTATGCTCGCAAATTTCACCTTAGCATCCCCATTTTAGAAGTAGATTACGAGGCAGGCGTTGAATCCAGCAGCCTGCCCCGTAACGGCCTCTAGGATGCTTGCGGCAGTGCTAACGTGTCATCCTGATCATCCCCTCCTGGGGTCCGTAAAACTCCATGGAGGCTTGTGCTGCCGAGTCGCTTGACCAGCAGAATCTCGCCTCTTGTGAGATCCTGCAGGTCGGGAGAGTGAATCGTGGACTTTTTTCCCTAGTCTCACTCTGCTCCTGGCAGCCAAAAATGGCGGATTGGGCTGCCGTTCTCGCTGCAGGATGAACGGGGAGTATCTCATTTTTTTTGGGGAGGTTCCAGCTGCTGCTAACTGATTCCGCAGAAGCTGCGGCTAACTTTTCAGTTAGTTGCAGCGGTGAGTAATTAGCGTTAGGACTATGTGATCCTAACGCTAATTACTCTCTGCTTACACTTTGCGCTCCTCATGTTAAGCATAGGGAGCGCAAAATACAGTAAGCTCGCACCAAAAAGCGCTAATACCAATATTCTTAAGTTTTTTTTAACCCATTAGCGATCGGGAGGTGATCTGGCCGAAATGCTATCACCTAAACCTAACGCTGACTTATGTGAGCGCTAGCGTTAAAGAGGTAATAGGACCCACTGTATATAATTTCGTTATAATTAGGACAAAATTTGTATAGTTTGCTCGTTGCATATGGTGAGGTTTGTTCAAACCAAAGCATACATTTACATTCTACAATTCTTGCATATATCTATTAATCTCATATTCATGAAAAAAGTAAAATAGTAGAGTTTCCATTGTTGAGCTCAATAACATTTACGCGATTGGGTCATCCACCTCCATTACATTTCTTATATTTATTCATAATAATATTTCATGTTACTGTATTGCCCAAGGAAGACCGTACTTTACAGATTTTTGGATTTATTCAACATTAAATTAGTGCTACTTGCCACCAGGTAGAAGGCATGAGTCACACAGCGATTTCCAGAAATGGTATTTTGTATTTTACGATCCTGGTTATCATTAAAAAAGGTTCGCGATGAATGTCTGTGTGCATCAAGTGTGATTTTATACTCAATATCTGTAAAAAGAAGTAAGAGATACACATATCAATGTTACAATGTCTGTACATACAAAGAGAATTTCAATGCAATTTATAATTAGCAAAATTATATTATAATTAATAACGGGAAATATTACAATTATTCCTTAATATATTTTTCTTAAAATTAATAAACCTGTCTCTGTGTATTATTTTCAGCACTATCTTTTTAATTTTATTAATCTCGCAAAACTTAAATTACATATATATAAAATAAAACAATCAAACTGACTGTTTTTTTATATCAAAAAAGACCATGTGCTAATATCAGAATTTGCAGCAGAGGATTATTGCATCTACAAGCAGGTAAGAGGTTAATTTGAAATTGCACTGCTTTCCAGGAGTCTGAAATGTCAAGAGGAAGAATCAGTCCCGGTGTTGTTTAGCATCAATCCAGTCCATTCAGGACATGCAGGATCATTTTGTTTTGCACATTGTCAAAGTTGGTGCGTCTGTCATTATCCACACGCTCAGAATGGTTTTCTATTTAAAAAGAATCAGGGCTGTTCACCGGCTCTATCCAAAAAGATTGCGGTGTCCCTCCACCTGGAGCTCAAGGAAAGCTTGTGGGCTGGATTACATACTGAACGGTAACTGTAGTGTTCGGATATGTAACCGTTAACATCAGGATAAGTGACTTTAACACATGCCCCCCATATTACATCCCTAACGCTAAACCCGTTAAAAATCAGTTTGCGCGAGCTTACTCTACTTTGCACATTCTATACTTAGCATGGGGAGCGCAATCATTAATTAGGATAAGTAAGGTATTACAAAGTGCTAGCGCTAATTACCGCAGAGGTGGGCTAAACAAAATTTAACTGGCACCTAAAAGCTGGTGCTAACTGAGTCCATTTTTGCAGAATCATTTAGCACATGCTAACCCCCCCGTAATTCAGACACTCACCTCTCATCCTGCTACTAGACCAGTGGCCTGATCTGCTGCTTCTCCTGACACGAGCAGAGTGAAACTGGAGACAACTAGTACACATTCTCCCTCCACGATCACTCCACGGCACTGTGCAATCTCACGAAAGCGAGCTCGCACAAGGCTCGCGGCCCTGCAGCTCGGCCCTCCACGGAGTTCTATGGACCTCAGGAGGTGATACTCCGGGTGGAGTGGAAGGGTAGCTTTGCTTTCCGTGGCAGGGTGATGAGGTAGCACATTCCCCGGAATCTACCGCTAAAATAGGGATGCTACGGGGAAACCAGCCAGCGCAGGTTTTCCCCACTATCATCCCCATTTTAGTGTTAGCTTCGTAATCAAGCCCTATGGGTGATACTCAAGAGTACCAGTGTTTGGCGAAGTTGCAAACAGCAGTGAAAATCACCAGTGTTGCAACCATGATATTCAAAGGTGTTTCACAAACATTTAATCCAAAGAATGGCAGGAGAAACTTCAAAGTGTAGCTTCTCCTGTCTTTAGATCTAACTTTTGGGAAATGCTGACTTTTTTGCATTTACAACACTGAGGAAGTAGGAAATACAGTGGCAAGAAAAAGTATGTGAACCCTTTGGGATTACGTGGAGTTTTGCATGAATTGGTCATAAAATGTGCTCTGATATTCATCTAAGTCACAACAATTTGAAAAACACAGTCTGCTTAAAATAATACAACACAAACATTATATGTTTTCATGTTTTTATTGAACAGAACATGTAAACATTCACAGTGAATGGTGGAAAAGGTATGTGAACCTTCGGACTTAATAACTGGTTGACCCTCCTTTGGCAGCAATAACCTCAACCAAATGTTTCCTGTAGTTGCAGATCAGACCTGCACAACGATCTGGAGTAATTTTGGACCACTCCTCTGTTTCAATGTAGCAATATTCTTGGGAGGTCTGGTGTGAATCGCTCTCTTAAAGTCATGCCACAGCATTTCAATCGGGTTGAGGTCAGGACTCTGACTGGGCCACTCCAGAAGGCGTATTTTGTTTTGTTGAAGCCATTCTTTTGTTGAATTACTTGTATGTTTTGGATCATTATCCTGTTGCATTACCCATCCTCTGCGGAGCTTCAGTTGGCGGACAGATGGTCTTACGTTTTCCTGCAAAAGGTCTTGATAAACTCTGGAATTCATTTTTCCATCAATGACAACAATCTGTCCAGGCCCTGAGGCAGCAAAGCAGCCCCAAACCATGATGCTCCCTCCGCCATGTTTTACAGTGGGGATGAGGTTTTGATGTTGGTGTGCTGTGCCTTTTTTTCTCCACACATAGTGTTGTGTGTTTTTTCCAAACAACTCAATTTTGGTTTCATCTGTCCACAGAATATTTTGCCAGTAGTGCTGTGGAACATCCAGGTGCTCTTTTGCAAACTTCAAACGTGCTGCAATATTCTTTTTGGACAGCAATGGCTTCCTCCATGGTGTCCTCCCATGTACTCCATTCTTGTTTAATGTTTTCCTTATTGTAGATGTGTCAACAAAAACATATGCCAGAGATTTCTGTAAGTCTTTAGCTGACACTCTAGGATTCTTCTTTACCTCATTAAGCATTCTGCACTGTGCTCTTGCAGTCATCTTTACAGGACGACCACGCCTAGGGAGAGTAGCAACAGTGCTGAACTTTCTCCATTTGTAAACAGATTGTCTTACAGTGGACACATGAACATCAAGGCTTTTGGAGATACTATTGTAACCCTTTCCAGCTTCATGCAAGTCAACAATTCTTGATCGTAGGTCTTCTGAGAGCTCTTTTCTGCGAGGCATGGTTCACATCATTTGAAACCAGTAAACCCAAAACTGGTGTGTGTTTTTAAAGGGCAGGACAGCTTTCAGTAACACATCCAATAATATCACACTGATTGGACTCAAGGTTGGCTCACTCCTGGCTCCAAATAGCTCTTGGAGAAGTCATTAGGCTAGGGGTTCACATACTTTTTCCACCCTGCACTGTGAATGTTTACATGTTCTGTTCAATAAACACATGAAAACATATAATGTATGTATTATTTTAAGCAGACTGTGTTTTTCAAATTGTTTTGACTTAGATGAAGATCAGAGCACATTTTATAACCATTTCATGCACAACTCCACGTAATCCCAAAGGGTTCACATACTTTTGCTTGCCAGTGTACTTGCGGAAATTGCCAAACACAAGCAGTACCTCAATAAAACCCAGTGTGTATGTGAGTAGTTTACGTCTAATTGACAGTGTGTATTTGTGCGTGTGTGTGACAGTGTGTGAGACATTTTCTGTGTATGTGTGTGTTTGAGACATTGTGTGTGTGTGTGTGTGTACCCGCCAAATTCTCTAGTTCCAGTATTTGCATAAAGCCCCCATACCATTTCCCTCTTCCAATGGATATATTTCCATCACCAGGTCTCTGCCAAAGTGGGGCATTTGCACGGGAGTGCTGCCTTTATGCATTTTGGGTTCCAACACCACAAATCAGCAGATCAGGTAACCCCACCATAACTATCTATCTATTTATCATTTTGTTGCTGATTTGACACTTAAGGCCGGTGTCAGACGAACGCAGTGATCACGTCTGTGTCGCCGCACAGTTTAACTTCCATCGTAGCATAGAATCATGAGCAATAGAGACCCACACACGAAGTACGTGTGCACTGAACTGCGCACGCACGATGCACATGGCAAACGGATGCAAGTTAGACAAGAACGTAAAATGGCTAGACGGACGCACAGAGTGCACAACGTCCGTGTAGCGTTCTGTGTGAGTGATGAGGAGATGTCAGACGCAGCGCATTTGCGACGTCCAGCACCTTGACGTACAAAATGGCTTTTCATATCCTTTTCAAATTTTTAGCATTTTTCATATTCATTTTATTTCCCATAGTGTCCTTTTTTTCCCACGTCCGTCAAAAAAATGGACCGTTTGGTGTCTACAGTATCTTCCGTCAGTACGTCTGTCCGTTGTGCACGCAGGCAGAGTGTGCTCTGACTACATTCGTCTGACATTAGCAATACACAAAATGATACAATGACCACTGTTCCAGCCGCTCCTGCTGGCAGTACCTTTCAGAGAACTTTCCTTGTGTTTTCACTGATGACATTGCACTTACCCAACTCTTCTTGTTTCTCTTCATCCGACTTTAAAGAGGTTTTGAAGCAGAAGGTGGCATCTATGCACACAGTCTGTTTGTGTTTAACCTCACAGTTCTTCTTTTCAACATTTATCGAATCAGGACTAAAATGAATTGTTAGGTGTACGTCAGCTACATCCCGCGACCTGGGAAAAGCAATACGAACAGTGCGTCAGCAACCAAAAATGACATAAAAGACATGAATTATGAATTATTTGAATATCTTTCCTGGGTTGGAGGAGAAGTGTTAAGATGGTGAAAGAGAATGTTTTCTAAAACTTTATGATGAATCTAAAAGGTGCAGAAAAAGCTATGCTTGAAACTAAATACAGCAAAGCTTATTATTTCATTTTTAGTTTATAGTGTATACTATTTTAAAGCCATGGAAATACTGTCCTTCACATTTATTTCAAGATGAGCAATTCATCTCCATATTACAGATGGTGCCATTCCTTAACGTGATTGTAGTTTAAAGTTTGTATAGAGCTGCAACAAATTTAGAAAATATGGGATAAAAAAACCTATGCTGAAAATACCAAACTGCTACATCCTGAACCCCAACAATTGGAAATAATGTATCTGCCACATGTAATGATGCTGCTGACATCATCAGTCCAATAATTTTTTAACCCCTACACACCCAAAATCGAGTTATCTAAACTCTGCATTGTAATGCATTGAAAAGGACTCATTAGCAAAGATTAGTGTGTCTACTGTGGAGAAACAAAATATTTTGTTTTATGTCTTTCCAAGCACCCTGGAAACCATCTGCAAATAGCAACCCTAACCCTCACTGTAACAAAAAGTTCAAATATATTACTTTTGCATTACAGCAGCCAGGGAGAGGGCAGAATACAAGGAGAGCTCTGGGGTCACTAACTGCTGAACAGGAATAAGATTCAGGGGTTTATAATGACTGAAAATCCATGTACAGTACAGACACAAGGTGTTACTATGATTTCTATATACAGGCAGTATACCACATACAGATAATATTTTTATATTCTACTGGTATTTTTTGGAAGCTGCATTGCTGATAATCTCATTATGATCACTGCAAACCCCCATATGCAGGAGATCTGACCATTATATTATCTATTTTTTATCACATTTATTGTACAGGTTGAGCACGCTTATCCAGAATGCTGTTAATTAATGGTTGACTATATACTGTGTATACTGGTCCTACATATATTCCATCTCCCATATGAGATAATTTTTCCTGAAGCTAACAAATGTCATTTTCTAGCCTTTCTTTCAGAATATAAATTCCCATTGCCTTTCTTATATCTGAAGTTCCCATGTGGATAGGAGTTGGCAGTTTGACGTTAGTGTTTGAGCCATAAAATTCCTCCATGGCCTTTACAAGATCCTGGGAAACTGAGGGCCTTCAGATGAAGATTTCATATTAAAAGGAGTTTGAGAAATTATTTAGGCTCTTGAGAAACAAAACCTTAAATGGACACTCTAGACAAATTATTACACCACCCTCCTGACCGCCCCCCCATAATTATAGAAACATGAAATTGTATTTAATCTCTAATGAATGTAGTTCCACTTCCTTATTCTAGTTCCTTTTGTTTTACTGGTAACTTTTCAAAGTGTACACATAACGTAACATTAGGCCGACTCTGTTATACATACCAGAAAAGGGATGCACCACCAATCCCCCCGATCGTGACATCAGTGATGCCGTCACCATTTAGATCCAGCCCACCGGCAATGGACTGTCCAAAAAACTTTACGGTTTTTCCATCCCCACCTGAAGCTATGCGCTGTTCACAAAGAGCAAGAAATAAAAATGTTCTGGTAATACTCATTATAGGCATGAAATAAAATGCATCTATTTTGCCAATCATACTAAAACTCATAGGGATTGTCGTGGACAAAGGAGGTTATTCGGAGATCAGAGAAACTCCGGTGCTCTTTTTTGTTTCCCTTAGGTGAGTTCAGCATTCACCGCGGGGAGCCCGAATTGCACCAAAGGGATCCGCTGAACGCCGCCCACAATCCGCCGAACAGACCACCGAATGCAGCCAAAAAACGCCGAACTCAGCCACCAATCCGCCAAACAGGTCACCGATCGGCAGCCGAACAGGGGTAGACCCCCTCCGCACAATTTTATACCAAAAAAAATGCATGAAAATACTGTACATGGAAATAATAAATAAGCTCTTATGAATAATAATAAAAAGGTCTGTTACAAAATATAAAAAAAACATTTGAGAAAGCTCAAACCAAGAACTTCGCCGAAAAAAATCCATAAAAATGCCTAAAAAAATAAATAAATAAAAAGGCTGCAAATAAAGAATAAATGGTTGAATTAAAATATACATATATATATTTTTACATTGAATCCTATGCGATTCACCTGTTTAAAGCTGTTGAATAGGGATGAGCTGTTCGGGTTCGGACGGTTCGGAGTTCGACCCGAACTTTGGCAGTTCGAAAGTTGGCAAATTTCAAACTTTTTGGGTGTGTTCGGTTCGAGTTCGAAAAAAAAAAGAAATTTTGAAAAAAGTATAGAAAATGCTTAAAAAAATACTAAAAAATCTAGAGATAAAGCGACTCTTTACTGCAGAATATTATAAGCAACGGTTTATTAGATATTGAATTAAAAACTAATGTGTACGTGGAAAGATTATCAACTCTAAATGACCTCTGTTCACAAACGGGCATAACACCACGTGTTTTTAGTCTGGTAATCAATTTGATACATTGTACACCATACTGAGGGTGGGGTGGTGTCTGCTTCTGATTGAGATTTGAGAATTAATTTCCCTAAAACATCCTAATATGCTGCATTTAACCCTTTCGCTGCTGAGGCTTTTCACACCTCTGTGCTGAGGTAATTTTTACCGCTTTCGCTCATCATGTTTAACCGCGTTTTGTAGCCATATTTTGATATATGACCCAGACATATTATATATCGTTCTTTCCGGCAGACTTGGCAGATTCATAATATGTCATTATTTTATGTATACGTTATGTCATGTCTGTATATTATAACAAAAATGGAATAAAATTTTAATTTTCAATAATTTATTATGTGTAAAGTGTTTTTTTCACATTTTAACATGCGATAGTTTGCGGTTATATTTTGTTTGGGGTGCGCTTGTTAAAAAACTTCGAAATGGGGTCTCGTTACATTTTTTTTTGGGGAAAATTTCGCTTTTTTTAACAAACGCACCGCATACAAAAATCGTTAGTGCAGCATTATTGTTCACATTATAATTCAAATGGGAACAATATTGCTGCATTAAATTTTTTTTTTTTTTTTAAAAAAAAAACATTTTTCATGCTCATTTTGGTATCCTTGGAAAGGTCATGCTCTGGCCGATCCAACGATATCAAACATTAACCCCTATCTGCCACGGATCGGGAGATAGGGGGTTCATTGGAACCCCCTATCTCCACCATTGGTGGCAGCTAGGGATTAACTCCAGGACTGGCGTCATCGTGCTATGCACGATGATGCCAGTCCTCAGGGGGAGTTCCTGGAGGCTTTGCCGACATCCAAGATGTCGGCCAGCTCCAGGAGAGGATCACGATCCGGCGCTTTTCAGCGCCGATTCGTGATCCGGCTCCCCAGGGGTTAATCACAGCCACCGTTTGGAAGGGCAGGCTGTGCCCTTCCAAATGGTGCCGGATTAGCCCTCTGCCCCCCGACGATCGGGAGGGAGAGAGGTCCGAAGGACCTCACCCCCTCTTTTTCAGGCGCTTCCTCCGCACATGCGGGGGGCGCCTGAATTAGATGTCATCGGGCCGCCACGATGACATCTAATTGCTCCGCCGGGGTCCCGGAGTGCTGGGCTGACATCCAAGATGTCAGCCCGCACGGGGGCGGAGCAATCCGCCGGAATCCGGCGGATTGCTGCCTCCTATGCTTGGACGCGCTCAGCACGTCCATAGCACAGGAGAACCACTTGGCTGCGCGCGTCCATAGCAGCCAAGTGGTTAACTGGTGTTTGAAAAAAATTCAAAATAACATTTAAGGCTAGGGTCAGATGAGCGTATTTTGTACGGACTGTGCGTCCATGCAGTACGGACGTACTTACTGACTGACAACAAGGTAGTGGCCAAACAGTCCGTTGTTTTCACTGACGTACTGTATTTTTTGACTGATGTAGCAGGGAAAATAAATTAAAATGAAAAAACATTCTGTCCGTCAAAAATGCTGGACGTATAAATGCAATCCATCTGACCTCGTTTCATCACTCACATACAAAGCTACAAGGACGTTGCGGACGTGGCGCACTCCGCACGTCCGTTCTAGCAGTATTACGTTCTTGCCTATCCTGCGTCCGTTTGCTGCGTCCGCCATGCATCCGCACTTCCGTGCGGATGTACTTCGTGTGTGGGGCTCTATTGGTCAGAATGCTATGCTGCCATGGACGTACAAATGTGCGGCAACACGGACGTGATAACTGCGCTCGTCTGACCCCAGCCTTAAACAATGTTATTTTTCACCTCGGGATTAAACATTCACAAGGTTATTCAGAGAGCGGTGAAAAGCAGGAGAATAACTGGAGAAGTGAAAATTCTAGGTCAAAATAGCCAAACCAGAAAAATTCTCCCATTTAACTCACTTTCCAAATTGGCTATTTGGTCTAGATTGTTCTCTTCTCCTGCCAGTTCTCCTGGCTTTCACCTCTCTCTCAGGATTGTTCATAGAAAGGTGAAAACCAGGAGAATGGCAGGAAAAGAGAACATTCTGGACCAAATAGCCGATTTGGAAAGTGAGATAAGGCTAGGGTCAGACTAACGCATTTTTCACAGCGACCGTCAAAAAGTGCATCCGAACGCATTGCTGTATTTTTTCACGGAATGGGCGAAAACGGTCATACGATGCGTATTTTTGTGCGTGATTTTTTACGGATCCAAACCAGGAAACTTTGGGTGTCTGGACGTTATGTTGGCCGGACATGAGCAGGGTCTGACGTCTCCAAATCACACACACACGCCGCTAGTGGATGCAGCGCACTCTGTACGTCCGTACTAGCGGTTCTGCGTTCTCGAAAAAAATTTGTTCATTTTCCACTTGCGTTGCGCAGCCGAACTTTCGTGCGACCGTACTTCGTATATTGGCTGTCATTGCCCGTCATTTGCTGCTAGTGCGGCCGTGATTAAGTGCGCCTAAACACATGTTAAAAATTCGCTAGTCTGACCCTAGCCTAAATGGGAGAATTTTTCTGGTTTGGCCATTTTGACCTAGAATTTTCCATTCTCCAGTCAGTCTCCTGCTTTTAACGCCAAAAAATCAGTAAACTTTTTCTGCGTGTCCTAAAATGTCTCCTCTTTTCATACAGACTGCCGCCCCAAGCAGTTGTTTATGGATAAATTAAAGGAAAAGCATTTACCGTCATTTGAAATGTCATTTTTTGGTTTTTACATATTTCTATACATCCTAGAAATCCGCCACTTCACGGGCAGGTTATGGGGACCTCCTAGGCACGATATTTGAAGGAATTTTTCGTTTTTATTTTTAACCCTTATTTCATGGAAAACTCACTGTCCCTTTAAAAACGTTTTTTTAAAAACTTTTTGTCCTTGTTTCCAGTCCCCCAGGGCACTACCCAGACCCTCCATACACTTTTTATGGCAAATATCCAGCATATATGCCCTCTTGGAGGGCACTCTAAAAACCGAATTTTCAGCCCCATTGACTTGTATGGAGTTCGAGTTCGGGTTCGGGTCCGAACATTTGGAAAGTTCGGGTTCGGCCTCGAACCGAACTCGGGGAGTGTTCGGCTCATCCCTACTGTTGAACAGAACCACTGAAAATCAGGGCATTTCACTGACATTTCTCTGCTGTTCGGTGTTCTCTGAATAGATTAACCATTACTTCTCTATGGGATTTGTAATAGAGCAGCAGGAAATGCTAGCAGAATGCTTGGTTGTGTAGGGAGAGGTATTAGCAGTAGGAAAAGGGAAGTGCTCATGCCACTGTACAGAGCACTGGTGAGACCTCACTTGGAGTACTGTGTGCAGTACTGGAGACCGTATCTCCAGAAGGATATAGACATCTAAGAGAGAGTTCAGAGAAGGGCTACTAAAATGGTGTACGGCTTGAAGGAGAAAAGTTACCAGGAAAGGCTTAATGATCTTAACATGTACAGCTTGGAAAAAAGATGAGACAGAGGAGATATGATAGAAACATTTAAATACGTAAAGGGAATCCACAAGGTAGAGGAAGGGAGTATATGTAAAAGGAAACAAAGTAGCAAAACAAGAGGACATAGTCTTAGATTAGAGGGGCAAAGGTTTAAAAGTAACATCAGGAAGCATAATTTTACTGAGAGAGTGGTGGATACATGGAACAGCCTTCCAGTTGAAGTGGTAGAGGCCAAAACAGTAATTGAATTTAAGCAAGCATGGGATAGGCATAAGGCTATCCTAAACAAAAGATAAATCCAGGTAAAGTATCCATGTAATTGGGCAGACTAGATGGGCCGAAAGGTTCTTATCTGCCGACATTTTTCTATGTTTTTTTCTATTTCACTGCTGCCGAAGGTCTCGGAATTGCAGCAATCTGAGGCTAATTGCACCATATTTTGCAGGCAATTCGCCAATATTTGGCGAATTGCCAGCTTTCTAAATAGCCAAATTACCGCGGAATTGCACCGCTCGACGAATTTCACCGCTCTGCAGTTCGGTGGCAAATTCAATCATTACTCTTTGAATAACCCCTAAAGTCATTTTAAATAAAAAATAGAACACTTAAGGGATAATTCACTAAGTGCTGGTGTTCGCTGGCATTGAAGTTCCGACAAGTGCTGGAGTTTCTCAAACAATAATCCAAAAAACAAAAGGAGAAGCTTTACCGTAAAGCTTCTCTTGTTTATGTTTGAATTTTAGCTTTACATAGAAAGTTACAAGAAGAAAAATGTCATCTGCGCTTATTCCTATTACACTGCGTGAAACAAAACACAATTAGAGGCTTTGGTTTCTTTTAATGGCCACTAAAAGAAACCAAAGCCTCTAATTGTGTTTTGTTTCACACAGTGTAATAGGAATTAGCACAGATGACATTTTTCTCCTTGTTATGTTTTATACATGTGCTGGGCTGGATACAATTTGGTGGTTGCAGCCGCCCCATCGGGGAATAGGCGCGACCCCGCTCCTACTGTACTATGTTTTCATAGAAAGGTAACAGCAAAGTTGCCTTAGCTTAACCCCTTAATGACCCCTGACGTACCCTGTACGTCCTGTCCTCGGGTCTCCCTTAGACCCGCGGACGTACAGGGTACGTCAGCGGCGCCAAATCCCCCTCCCGCCCAATACTCACCTCCCTCGTCGGATCCCACGGCGATCTGGCAGGGAGGAAGCCTGCCCATGTGATTTACATGGGCAGGCGAGGCTGATGACGTCGCCACGCTGCGTGGTGACGTCATCAGAAGGTGCCCCCATGTAATTCAATGGAGGGGAGGGGGGCGGCTCCTTCAGAGCCATCTATCTCCCCAACCATTGAAGCTAGCAAAATGATTTTTGCACCGCTGAAAAGGGGAGAGTCTCCCCTTTTCAGCGGTGTATAGCATTAACCGTTTCGCCGCTGGATCGCGTTTTAGTGCGAATTGGCGCCAAAACGCGATTCGAACCTGGAGGGGGGCTGACATCTTGGATGTCAGCCTAGCCTCCAGGTCCCCCCCACCCACTGACAACCTCACCATATGTGTGAGGATGTCAGTGGGCCAGTTAACCCTCTAGCTGCCATGTAGAGATAAGGGGATCCTAAGGATCCCTTTATCTCCCGATCCATGGCAGCTAGATGGTCATATTTGCCATCATGGCCTTTCAAATGATACCAAACATGACCAGGTTTGGTTTAAACAAAAAATTTAAAAAAAAAATAATAAAACAAAATAATAATAAAAAAATTAAATAAAATAAAAAAAATTGTTATTTTAAAAAAACTTTTTTTGTCTGGGGGGGTTTAATTAAATAGGACCTAGGCTGACATCTCAAAATAATTAGCACAAAATGGTCAGAATGAGCGCAGCGCACATAGGTGAACTGGCTCAGCAGTGAAAGGGTTAAAAGGTAAAAACATGTAAAAATTGGGTATTTCTATTCTCGGGATAAAATTTGGAAACTATTTAGCCGGGGTCTTTATTGGTGGTTATAGCTTTAGGGGATTAAATTACGAAAAAGTGTGTTTTTACCATTTTTTTCATCATATTTCATATTTTTTTTATATTAAATTATTGGATATGATGGAAATAATGGTATTTCTAGAAAGTCCATTTAATGGCGGGAAAAAGGGTGTATAATATGTGTGGGTTGAATAAACGAGTAAGAGGAAAATTTGACCTAAACACTAACAGCGCAGAAACGTAAAAACAGCAGCGGTCACTAAAGGACGGATTTGTGTAAAACCGCCCGGTCACTAAGGGGTTAAATATTCAGAAATGCAACAAACGCATTTCAACTGAAATGATACAGTCGATGCCGCATTTATTAATTAGGCAAAGAAGGTATGCGCTTAAAAGCACCCACCTTAGAGGGGCGCCTTGATCTAAAAAACTAAAAAGAAAACTCATTTTTTTATAATTTCTTTTTAATTTAACCTCTGTGGTGGACACCTAGCTCTGTAAAAGTGAAAACTGTAAAAAGGAATTGTAAAAAACACCACAAGACTCCAGATTTCTGTGCCATGGGGCTTTTGAGATTTAAATCTGGCCCTGGATGCAGCACAGCCACGGTTGTGTTAACACAGTATTGGACTACTGTGTCTGCTACTGCTTTTCTGTGTCAACAACCACAGCAGTGAAAGGGGTTAATGATGATGTAACCTGAAACCTTGAATGCTGTGATGAGCAGCAGTCAGTTACTGTAACAGCTTTGCCTGACACATTGTGCTGAGAGTGAGAGATACTGTAACAAGCAGACGATCTCAGCCCTCTAGGGAGCCACTACAATAGTAATTGTATCCACTGGTTTTCGGATGAATGAAATTAGTTTTCATACTAAAGAACTGAAAACTAATTTCTTTAGCAGCTAAATAAATTGTATTTTAGGACTAATCCATTAGTTCAAAACGAAATTTTGTGCTTTGCACTTGTCTAGTAACCGCCGCTGCGGTGAATAAAGCAATAAGAAGAATAACGTTATGTCTTAAAGACGCGGAAGGATTGGAATTAGCTCACCCTAGTCACGAAATTGTTATTTTATTTTGCTAAAGCGTCTATTTTCCAGGCTGGATTAATTAAGACTCACTTTAAAGCACACTAGATTGTAAAGTACCTGAACATAGGCGTTCTTGATAGATTTTCCACTTCCATGGTAAATATATACGGCTCCTCGGTGATCATCTTCTAAAGGGGCTCCTATTACGACGTCATTAAATCCATCTAGGTTTAGATCTTTTACAGACGCTATCGCTGTTCCGAAGCGAGACCCGCATGGTTCATTATGATTCTCCGATTTACAGTTAACATCTATGATTGGGGAGCAACATTTTTGGTTCAAAGGTTCCAGACTCGTTTCATACTTAAATGTTTCCTGTGAACATTAGAAGAAGTTGAATAAGATACCGTTCAAATAATCAACTCGCTGTCAAATGATAACTTTATTTATGATGAGCTAAATGGTTTTAGCTTTAATGCATTGGTTTCCTTGTGGCACTTCAGACCAGTTCTTGGGTCCCTATTCCAGGTCGGTTGGTTTTAAGGAACCACAAAGACTAAGATGTAAGTCCCAATGTATCCAACTGAAATATCGGTGATTCAGACTTCGGTTCCATCGAGACATTCGGCCAAAAATGTATTCAGACCAAACCGAATCACACATTTCTACTAAAGTGTCCCATAAAAGAAATTTAAGTGGAAAGTTCAGAAGCCCTGTGTTATGATACTTGCTTGCTGTATGTTGGTACCATACATTCAGTTTTAGTCGGGCACTTGCTGTGCCCACCTTATTCCTTTCTTGGGTCAGACAAGACATTGCTTATCATCTTGGCTATTTTTGGTTGTATGTGACAAACGCCTAGTGTTTTTATGTATTAAGTAGAATGAAATAGACGCATATTACCCCATGTATCTTATACACATAAACCTTTCCTTGTTCCTCTTTATCAATCCCCATGTACGTTGGTGCACCAACAAGAAGGATATCACTTAAAGAATCGCCATCCACATCGACTGTTGTGAGTATGCTCCCGAAATATGAGCCAATCTGGAACACAAACAAACACAAGGACAAAGTTCAATAAATATTTTTACATTATTCGATGCTTGTTTACACATAGGTGCAAGTTAAAGTCAGGACCCGAATTGACACATTTTAACAACTCCTGAAAGCTAGTGTTAAGAGATTCTGCAAATGCAAAATGATTTAACACGTTCTACAACACCCATATTAACCCTTCCGCTGCTGAGCCATTTCACACCTGTGTGCTAAGCTCATTTTTACCAGTTTCGCTCATCATGTTTAAACACAATTTGAAGCCAGGTTATATTATACGACCCAGACATATTATACAGTGGCAAGAAAAAGTATATGAACCCTTTTGGGATTACGTGGAGTTTTCCATGAATTGGCCATAAAATGTGCTCTGATCTTCATCTAACATGTTCTGTTCAATAAAAACATGAAAACGTATGATGTTTGTGTTGTATTATTTAAAGCAGACTGTGTTTTTCAAATTGTTGTGACTTAGATGAAGATCAGAGCACATTTTATGACCAATTCATGCAAAACTCCACGTAATCCCAAAGGGTTCACATACTTTTTCTTGCCACTGTATATCGTTCTTTTCCGACAGATTCGGCAGATTCATAATATATCATTATTATATGTATACGTCATGTCCTGTCTGTATATTATAACATAAAATGCAATAACATTTGAATTTTCAATCATCTACTGTGTGTAAAGTGTTTTTTTTTAACATTTTATCACGTGAGCCTTTGCGGTTATATTTTCTATGCGGTGCGCTTGTTAAAAATCTGCAGGCGCAGATTTTCCCGCTTATTGTCTCCCTTTTAGCATCAACTAAGTAATAGGGCCTATAATTATTTAGTTGCATTCTTGATAAATTGATGATAGGATGATTTTAGATTATTAAGATGATAGTGACATCTGTTGGCCAAAAAACACTACTACATCGAAATAATACTGCTTGGGCTCTCTTTTTCCCTTAAAGTAAAAAAAACAGATTCCACGCTGTACAAATTGTTTTTAGCACCTTGGCTGTCATGCTCAAGGTGCTAAAACTGTGGGGGCATATTTTGGAGCCCTTTTCTAAAGTAGTTTTCTTTACAATAAATTAACTTCCTTTGCATTACTCCCCAGAAATACACATAATGATAATGGGGGCACTGCTATAATGTACAGGCAGAGCATTTCTACTCTGAAATTTTCTGAAAAGTAAGAAGCTTTTGAGCACATACCACAACAAATAGAAAATTCCAAACCTGGCCTCATGTGATGGGTGACAAAATTGTTAACCCCTTAGAAACCGGGCGGTTTTACGCAAATCCATCCGAAAGTGCCCGCTGCTGTTTTTACGTTTCTGCGCTGTTATTGTTTAGGTCAAACTTTCCTCTTACTCTTTTATGCAACCCCCTCATATTATATACCGCTTTCCCGCCATTAAATGGACTTTCTAAAAATACCATTATTTCCATCATGTCCTATAATTTACTATAAAAAAAATCTGAAATATGATGGAAAAAAAAATGGTAAAAACACACTTTTCCCTAATTTAATGCCCAAAATCTACAACCACCAAAAAAAGTCCAATAAATAGTTTCAAAATTTTGTCCAGAGAATAGAAATACCCAATTTTTACATGTTTTTGCTTTTTAACCCCTTCGCTGCTGAGCTCATTATGACCGTTTTATGCTCATCATTTTTAGATGCCAGCCTTAGTCCTATTTAATTAAACCCCCCTCAAGACAATTAAAAAAAAAAAACAATTTTTTTATTTTATTATTTTTTTGTTATATTTTCATTTATTTATTTATTTAATATATTTTTTTACACCAAACCTGGTCATGTTTGGTATCATTGGAAAGGACATGATCAGGCCAATGATGTCAAACATGACCCTCTAGCTGCCATGGATCGGGAGATAGGGGGATCATTTGGATCCCCTTAACTGGCCTACTGACATCATCACACATATAACACAAAAAATAGGGTAGCGCTCCTTCAGATATAGAAAAATAAAAAAATAAAAAAATAATAAAAAAGGAGAAAAAAGGAGAAAAAATTTAAATGCTTACACGACAAAGAAATGATGATCTTTTCTTGGGATCGTCCCCAAACTTCTTTCAGCAGTAGAATGCGTATATACGTCTTACATATACCTCAAGGAGAAGAGGAAAAATTTCATAGCGTAATAAGCTTAATAAGTAACCAGGGAAGTTTTAAAACCGTCAAATCAACACTCACGGTTTGTGAGAGCTTCCAGCTCTCATATGATCGCCTTTTCAGGTGTTTAAGATAGGCCACCTTAATTGCCCGTATCTGCAGGTAGATGACCTCCTTAGTGCTAGTCGACTCCCAATGTATTGATGCCCTGGGATACCCCAAGAAAACAGACAAAAACTTTTTTGTTGTTTTTTTCTTTTTTTTAAAATTTTAAAAGGATTTTATTGCTCAATAAAATAAAACAAATGGTGGAAATAGCTATACGCGTTTCGCGCCTCCCGGCGCTTCCTCAGTAGCAGAGAAGATTAAAGGATTACCGTCCTGATGTACTACCGTCCTTATATACTGGGTGGAGGAACCACCTGATTCAATTTGTTCCAGCGCGGTGGTTTCGATGCCGCCCGTCGCGGTCTGATGACGTCTATCCTGACGGCGTCCATGGGCTCCCACGTGACCAAAATGGGGACTCGCCCACACATGACGATCCTCACTCACCGCAAAGTCCCGAGCGCTGAGAGAGAACCATGTGTGCACTCCACTGACTCGGGTTTCCAACTGGCAAACAATGCCCAATAATCTCTATCCCAACGGAATTAATGTACATACCGGAACGGCACATAAAAAAGAAGAAAAGGAGAGAGATCAATAATTAAAAACAATTCCATAACCTGGAATATTTATATAGTAAAAAACCATTTGGTGCAATTAAAAAATGAATGAACACTTTATATTAAAAACAAGTTTTCAATCCAATTTGGTTTATAAAAAATGGCATAGCTCAAAATCTGTGTTTAATCCATAGGGAATAAGTGTATTAAAATGAAAAATCAGCCTCATTTCTTCTTGGTTTATTTTCTTAATAAAAAATCCTCTCCACGCCAATTCTTCTCAATTTTTTTAATTGGGAGGAATTTTAAACCAGCAGGTATTCCATCATGGTAATCTCTAAAATGTGCAGAGACGGTGTGGTGTTCAAATTGATTTCTTATATTTCTTACATGTTCCATGATTCTAATATGGAGAGGTCTAATAGTTCTTCCAATATACATTTTATTGCATGGACAGATTAAAGCATAAATTACATTTTTTGATTGGCAGGTGGTAATTCCTTTTATTTATAGTTAATCGTATGAGGAAGATCAAAAATAACTTGTTTTCTTAAATTGAGGTTTCTACATGCGTTACAAGATCCACACCTATAAAAACCTTCTTTGATCTGAAATGGATTTTCCATTTTTTTCTTCTTATTATTGTGTTCTTGACAATTATAACTTCTCACAATCTGATGTTTAATATTTTTTGCCCCTCTATTAATGATTTTTGGTTTTTCTCCCAGAATTTCTTTTAAAACAGGATCTTCGAGTAAGATGGGCCAGTATTTTTTAAAAATTAAATTAATTTCTTTGGATTGACAGTTGAAGTTGTAAATCAATGGAACTACCGAAGATGAATTTTCTATAGCATTCGATCGGGGTTTATATTGTAACATTTCTTTCCTGTCCCGTTTTCTCATCTTCATTATCGTTGCATCAAGACATTCCTCTTTATACCCTTTTTCGATAAAATCCTGTTTGATTTTCTGAGCTTGCTCATCAAAAATAGACACCTCTTTGCAGTTCCTCCGTATCCGAGTGAATTGACTTCCTGGTACACTTTGAAGCCATGTATGAGAATGGCAACTAGTCGATTGAATGAAACTATTCACATCTACAGATTTAAAGTAGGTTTTGGTCTTAATCTCCATATCCTCTATATAAATGGTAAGGTCCAGAAAATTGATGGTTTGTCTGCTGGACTGAGTGTCCAGAATAATCCCCCAATCGTTGTTATTGAGTTGCTGAAAAAAATCTTTTAACTGTGCCCAGCTGGAATAAGCATGGTCTTTGTAACCATGCATTTCCTACTGAAAATCGTTTTGAAGTGTTAAGACAAAAAGATAAAGACGAGGATTTTCCACGGTCATCGGGGGAGACATACATACCGTCAACCCCTCAAATATACCGTTAGAGCCAGACATCAACATCGTCCAGTTATCTCCACAACCAAAAAGAACTTCGTTAATCCCAACAAGAAAAAGATCCTTAGAAAGACAAGACGAGGAACAAGAGGAGGAAGGTCCGTCAAAAAAAGAAAAAAGATAAATGAAATTATCGACACAAAAGGTATCTTTAATCTTACCAAGAGGGTATTAAATAATACTGAAATAAAAGTCCTAAAGAAAGGACTAAAATTTGCTCCCAGTGTCCCTCTAAATAAATTTGAAATGTTCTTAGACCTGGAGAAATTCAAGAGAAAATTATGCTTAAAAATTTTTTGTTAAAAATCCTTGGAGCGCCCTCCGGTTTTTAGTGAATTCACTCATACCCATTTGAAGGAAGCATCCACGTTCTTTCCAAAACACATGGTATCTAAGGAAATTGGAGTGTTTCAACACATGTGTATGAAAGATATTAATGCTATTCATAAACCAAGCAAATCCAAATTCAACCTCTCTAGGGAAGAATTTGCCTCCCTAAAAATCCTTCAAGAAGATACCACGATCATTATAAAACCGGCAGATAAGGGTGGGGGGATCGTTCTTCTGGACCCTGACTATTACAATGGTGAAGCCAAACGACAATTGAATGATAATTCGACTTATCAACTTCTGTTAAGTGACCCCACTAAAAAGATCCAAGAAAAATGTAGAGAGTTACTTGTACGAGGCAAAGACAATTCAATTTTGAATGAAAAGGAATTTAAGTATCTGGATATTTTATATCCAAAAATTCCTGTCTTGTACCTACTCCCTAAAGTGCATAAAGACCCCATCAATCCTCCTGGTCGTCCAATTATCTCCGGGATAGAGTCGATTACTAGTAGGCTTTCCCAATATATCGATACTCTCTTACAACCCGTTGTTGTTAGGAATCCGTCCTACTTACAAGATACCATGAATTTATTGCAACTCCTAGAGGGAATACATTGGGAACCAGATTACATCCTGGCAACTTGTGATGTTCATTCCCTGTACACAATAATACCCCACTCTAGGGGAAGTCAGGCGGTTCAATACTTTCTTAATAAATACTCAACATATCCAGTGGAGCAAGTTGATTTTATCATTGAGGGTATCAACTTTATATTGACTAACAATTATTTTTTCTTCGAGGGGGATTTTTATTTGCAACGGACTGGAACGGCCATGGGGACTCGTTTCGCGCCCAGCTACGCGAACCTATTTATGGCTTACTGGGAAGCCCAGTGGTCATTGGTTTCGGGTGGCTGGCGCGAAACCTTGTATTATACAAACGATTTATCGATGACCTCTTCTTTATTTGGAGGGAAACTGAGGCACAGTTAAAAGATTTTTTTCAGCAACTCAATAACAACGATTGGGGGATTATTCTGGACACTCAGTCCAGCAGACAAACCATCAATTTTCTGGACCTTACCATTTATATAGAGGATATGGAGATTAAGACCAAAACCTACTTTAAATCTGTAGATGTGAATAGTTTCATTCAATCGACTAGTTGCCATTCTCATACATGGCTTCAAAGTGTACCAGGAAGTCAATTCACTCGGATACGGAGGAACTGCAAAGAGGTCTATTTTTGATGAGCAAGCTCAGAAAATCAAACAGGATTTTATCGAAAAAGGGTATAAAGAGGAATGTCTTGATGCAACGATAATGAAGATGAGAAAACGGGACAGGAAAGAAATGTTACAATATAAACCCCGATCGAATGCTATAGAAAATTCATCTTCGGTAGTTCCATTGATTTACAACTTCAACTGTCAATCCAAAGAAATTAATTTAATTTTTAAAAAATACTGGCCCATCTTACTCGAAGATCCTGTTTTAAAAGAAATTCTGGGAGAAAAACCAAAAATCATTAATAGAGGGGCAAAAAATATTAAACATCAGATTGTGAGAAGTTATAATTGTCAAGAACACAATAATAAGAAGAAAAAAATGGAAAATCCATTTCAGATCAAAGAAGGTTTTTATAGGTGTGGATCTTGTAACGCATGTAGAAACCTCAATTTAAGAAAACAAGTTATTTTTGATCTTCCTCATACGATTAACTATAAATTAAAAGGAATTACCACCTGCCAATCAAAAAATGTAATTTATGCTTTAATCTGTCCATGCAATAAAATGTATATTGGAAGAACTATTAGACCTCTCCATATTAGAATCATGGAACATGTAAGAAATATAAGAAATCAATTTGAACACCACACCGTCTCTGCACATTTTAGAGATTACCATGATGGAATACCTGCTGGTTTAAAATTCCTCCCAATTAAAAAAATTGAGAAGAATTGGCGTGGAGAGGATTTTATTAAGAAAATAAACCAAGAAGAAATGAGGCTGATTTTTCATTTTAATACACTTATTCCCTATGGATTAAACACAGATTTTGAGCTATGCCATTTTTTATAAACCAAATTGGATTGAAAACTTGTTTTTAATATAAAGTGTTCATTCATTTTTTAATTGCACCAAATGGTTTTTTACTATATAAATATTCCAGGTTATGGAATTGTTTTTAATTATTGATCTTTCTCCTTTTCTCTTTTTTTATGTGCCGTTCCGGTATGTACATTAATTCCGTTGGGATAGAGATTATTGGGCATTGTTTGCCAGTTGGAAACCCGAGTCAGTGGAGTGCACACATGGTTCTCTCCTCAGCGCTCGGGACTTTGCGGTGAGTGAGGATCGTCATGTGTGGGCGAGTCCCCATTTTGGTCACGTGGAGCCCATGGACGCCGTCAGGATAGACGTCATCAGACCGCGACGGGCGGCATCGAAACCACCGCGCTGGAACAAATTGAATCAGGTGGTTCCTCCACCCAGTATATAAGGACGGTAGTACATCAGGACGGTAATCCTTTAATCTTCTCTGCTACTGAGGAAGCGCCGGGAGGCGCGAAACGCGTATAGCTATTTCCACCATTTGTTTTATTTTATTGAGCAATAAAATCCTTTTAAAATTTTAAAAAAAGAAAAAAAAACAACAAAAAAGTTTTTGTCTGTTTTCTTGGGGTATCCCAGGGCATCAATACATTGGGAGTCGACTAGCACTAAGGAGGTCATCTACCTGCAGATACGGGCAATTAAGGTGGCCTATCTTAAACACCTGAAAAGGCGATCATATGAGAGCTGGAAGCTCTCACAAACCGTGAGTGTTGATTTGGCGGTTTTAAAACTTCCCTGGTTACTTATTAAGCTTATTACGCTATGAAATTTTTCCTCTTCTCCTTGAGGTATATGTAAGACGTATATACGCATTCTACTGTTGAAAGAAGTTTTGGGGACGATCCCAAGAAAAGATCATCATCTCTTTGTCGTGTAAGCATTTAAATTTTTTCTCCTTTTTTCTCCTTTTTTATTTTTTTATTTTTTTATTTTTCTATATCTGAAGGAGCGCTACCCTATTTTTTGTGTTATTTACTGTGATTTTGGGGTATTGGGGAGAATACCCCAACCCTAGGGTTGTATACAGCGACCCTTCTTTCTTGGGGTGTAAGCGCACCACCACCATTTGTTGATTTATACAATTTAACAATTTCTCCCTAACCCTGTGGCGCAGCTATCACAAAAATTCCATCCCTTCTTCTTCCCAAGTTTCTTTCCTTCCCTTTTTTCTTTTTTCTTTTTTCTTTTTGTACTATGTCTCTCAATGTATACAGAACGAGTATAGGAGTAATATTGACACCCTGTTTGGTTTAAGCTATAAAGAAGCCTTTCCGATTTCTGAACTGAATGTTCATGACCTCTCTCATCAACTAGAGAAACTTTTGACCAAAGAAATAAGATCAAAGTGGGAAATAGCCACATTGGAAAAATATGTTCGGGAACACATATCTCCAAGAGGGCTCAGATATTTCAAACTCCCCTCCTCAGACAGGGAAATCCACAATTTTTAGAGGGGTGGATCAACATGATAGAAGGCTTCGCTACTTCCACTATGCAATATATTATTGAATTCAGAAAGAACTCTTTATCATCTTTGGATGAGCAAATTCAATCCGTCATGAGGATCTAGATACAGCGATTACGGACGAATCCCTGGAATCGATATATCAGGATTTAAAACAAAAGATGGAAAAACTAACAACAGAAGTAATTGAAATCAAAAGAAAAAATATCAAAGAGATGTTGAGGACTACCGAACTGGGAATTTTAAAGAAAAATTCTATCCTTCAAAAAACCCTCAGGTCCAAAGGGCATCTAAACCATATGAAAATTACAGAACTCCTTTTTTTCAGAAATACAAGAAACATCAATATAGAACCAACAATAGGTCCCAAAAAAGAAACGAATATGGTTCTAGGGACCACGAACATATGTCCTCCAATCCCAACCTCACCCCTGTAAGGGAAAGACCACAGAACAAAGCTCCAAATAATCAAATACCTATTAAAATAAAGAATTTCCCCATATTTGAAAACCCTAAAAAGAAAGCACCACCAGCTGCTTCCCCTCCATTATCTACTCAGGAAAATACTAATCACTTAAAAAAAAAAGTGGTCTGAGTAGGATTCCCGTGAGAGCAAAAGGAGGAGCAGTTTGTCTCTGCCCAGTGGAAGAAATAACAGTAATAGAACAAAACCCAAAATCCATCCAGGTAGATATGAGGAGGGTACAAGAAATTCCAAAGAATTCTTCATTTGACCATGATGATTCCCTCTCCCCATCCCAATACCAATGGAAATCCAGCTGGAATAAGCATGGTCTTTGTAACCATGCATTTCCTACTGAAAATCGTTTTGAAGTGTTAAGACAAAAAGATAAAGACGAGGATTTTCCACGGTCATCGGGGGAGACATACATACCGTCAAACCCCTCAAATATACCGTTAGAGCCAGACATCAACATCGTCCAGTTATCTCCACAACCAAAAAGAACTTCGTTAATCCCAACAAGAAAAAGATCCTTAGAAAGACAAGACGAGGAACAAGAGGAGGAAGGTCCGTCAAAAAAAGAAAAAAGATAAATGAAATTATCGACACAAAAGGTATCTTTAATCTTACCAAGAGGGTATTAAATAATACTGAAATAAAAGTCCTAAAGAAAGGACTAAAATTTGCTCCCAGTGTCCCTCTAAATAAATTTGAAATGTTCTTAGACCTGGAGAAATTCAAGAGAAAATTATGCTTAAAAAAATTTTTTGTTAAAAATCCTTTGGAGCGCCCTCCGGTTTTTAGTGAATTCACTCATACCCATTTGAAGGAAGCATCCACGTTCTTTCCAAAACACATGGTATCTAAGGAAATTGGAGTGTTTCAACACATGTGTATGAAAGATATTAATGCTATTCATAAACCAAGCAAATCCAAATTCAACCTCTCTAGGGAAGAATTTGCCTCTCTAAAAATCCTTCAAGAAGATACCACGATCATTATAAAACCGGCAGATAAGGGTGGGGGGATCGTTCTTCTGGACCCTGATTATTACAATGGTGAAGCCAAACGACAATTGAATGATAATTCGACTTATCAACTTCTGTTAAGTGACCCCACTAAAAAGATCCAAGAAAAATGTAGAGAGTTACTTGTACGAGGCAAAGACAATTCAATTTTGAATGAAAAGGAATTTAAGTATCTGGATATTTTATATCCAAAAATTCCTGTCTTGTACCTACTCCCTAAAGTGCATAAAGACCCCATCAATCCTCCTGGTCGTCCAATTATCTCCGGGATAGAGTCGATTACTAGTAGGCTTTCCCATATATCGATACTCTCTTACAACCCATTGTTGTTAGGAATCCGTCCTACTTACAAGATACCATGAATTTATTGCAACTCCTAGAGGGAATACATTGGGAACCAGATTACATCCTGGCAACTTGTGATGTTCATTCCCTGTACACAATAATACCCCACTCTAGGGGAAGTCAGGCGGTTCAATACTTTCTTAATAAATACTCAACATATCCAGTGGAGCAAGTTGATTTTATCATTGAGGGTATAACTTTATATTGACTAACAATTATTTTTTCTTCGAGGGGGATTTTTATTTGCAACGGACTGGAACGGCCATGGGGACTCGTTTCGCGCCCAGCTACGCGAACCTATTTATGGCTTACTGGGAAGCCCAGTGGTCATTGGGTTCGGGTGGCTGGGCGCGAAACCTTGTATTATACAAACGATTTATCGATGACCTCTTCTTTATTTGGAGGGGAACTGAGGCACAGTTAAAAGATTTTTTTCAGCAACTCAATAACAACGATTGGGGGATTATTCTGGACACTCAGTCCAGCAGACAAACCATCAATTTTCTGGACCTTACCATTTATATAGAGGATATGGAGATTAAGACCAAAACCTACTTTAAATCTGTAGATGTGAATAGTTTCATTCAATCGACTAGTTGCCATTCTCATACATGGCTTCAAAGTGTACCAGGAAGTCAATTCACTCGGATACGGAGGAACTGCAAAGAGGTGTTCTATTTTTGATGAGCAAGCTCAGAAAATCAAACAGGATTTTATCGAAAAAGGGTATAAAGAGGAATGTCTTGATGCAACGATAATGAAGATGAGAAAACGGGACAGGAAAGAAATGTTACAATATAAACCCCGATCGAATGCTATAGAAAATTCATCTTCGGTAGTTCCATTGATTTACAACTTCAACTGTCAATCCAAAGAAATTAATTTAATTTTTAAAAAATACTGGCCCATCTTACTCGAAGATCCTGTTTTAAAAGAAATTCTGGGAGAAAAACCAAAAATCATTAATAGAGGGGCAAAAAATATTAAACATCAGATTGTGAGAAGTTATAATTGTCAAGAACACAATAATAAGAAGAAAAAAATGGAAAATCCATTTCAGATCAAAGAAGGTTTTTATAGGTGTGGATCTTGTAACGCATGTAGAAACCTCAATTTAAGAAAACAAGTTATTTTTGATCTTCCTCATACGATTAACTATAAATTAAAAGGAATTACCACCTGCCAATCAAAAAATGTAATTTATGCTTTAATCTGTCCATGCAATAAAATGTATATTGGAAGAACTATTAGACCTCTCCATATTAGAATCATGGAACATGTAAGAAATATAAGAAATCAATTTGAACACCACACCGTCTCTGCACATTTTAGAGATTACCATGATGGAATACCTGCTGGTTTAAAATTCCTCCCAATTAAAAAAATTGAGAAGAATTGGCGTGGAGAGGATTTTATTAAGAAAATAAACCAAGAAGAAATGAGGCTGATTTTTCATTTTAATACACTTATTCCCTATGGATTAAACACAGATTTTGAGCTATGCCATTTTTTATAAACCAAATTGGATTGAAAACTTGTTTTTAATATAAAGTGTTCATTCATTTTTTAATTGCACCAAATGGTTTTTTACTATATAAATATTCCAGGTTATGGAATTGTTTTTAATTATTGATCTTTCTCCTTTTCTTCTTTTTTATGTGCCGTTCCGGTATGTACATTAATTCCGTTGGGATAGAGATTATTGGGCATTGTTTGCCAGTTGGAAACCCGAGTCAGTGGAGTGCACACATGGTTCTCTCCTCAGCGCTCGGGACTTTGCGGTGAGTGAGGATCGTCATGTGTGGGCGAGTCCCCATTTTGGTCACGTGGGAGCCCATGGACGCCGTCAGGATAGACGTCATCAGACCGCGACGGGCGGCATCGAAACCACCGCGCTGGAACAAATTGAATCAGGTGGTTCCTCCACCCAGTATATAAGGACGGTAGTACATCAGGACGGTAATCCTTTAATCTTCTCTGCTACTGAGGAAGCGCCGGGAGGCGCGAAACGCGTATAGCTATTTCCACCATTTGTTTTATTTTATTGAGCAATAAAATCCTTTTAAAATTTTAAAAAAAAGAAAAAAACAACAAAAAAGTTTTTGTCTGTTTTCTTGGGGTATCCCAGGGCATCAATACATTGGGAGTCGACTAGCACTAAGGAGGTCATCTACCTGCAGATACGGGCAATTAAGGTGGCCTATCTTAAACACCTGAAAAGGCGATCATATGAGAGCTGGAAGCTCTCACAAACCGTGAGTGTTGATTTGACGGTTTTAAAACTTCCCTGGTTACTTATTAAGCTTATTACGCTATGAAATTTTTCCTCTTCTCCTTGAGGTATATGTAAGACGTATATACGCATTCTACTGCTGAAAGAAGTTTTGGGGACGATCCCAAGAAAAGATCATCATTTCTTTGTCGTGTAAGCATTTAAATTTTTTCTCCTTTTTTCTCCTTTTTTATTATTTTTTTATTTTTTTATTTTTCTATATCTGAAGGAGCGCTACCCTATTTTTTGTGTTATTTACTGTGATTTTGGGGTATTGGGGAGAATACCCCAACCCTAGGGTTGTATACAGCGACCCTTCTTTCTTGGGGTGTAAGCGCACCACTACCATTTGTTGATTTATACAAATCATCACACATATGGTGAGGATGTCAGTAGGTGGGGGTGACCTGGAGGCTTGGCTGACAACCAAGATGTCAGCCACCTCCAGGTTTGAATTGCGATTCGGCGCCAAGATGTCAGCAACCTCCAGGTTTGAATTGCGATCCGGCAGCGAATTTGTTAATGTTATACAACGCTGAAAAGGGGAGACTCTCCCCTTTCCAGCGGTGTAATTTTTTTTCTAAAATAAATGGTTGCGGAGAAAGAGGGCTCCAAAGGAGCTCCACTCCTCTTCCTGAATTTTACTGCAGGCGCCGGTGGGTGTCATGGCATCTGCCGGGCCCCAGGAAACAGCTGGGCAGGCTTACAGCTTACCAGACATGCCATAGGAGTCAGCGAGGGAGGTAGGTATCGGTGGGAGGGAAGTTAGGAGACCACTGATGTACCATGTACGTCCATGGATCTAAGGGAGACCTGTGGCCATGACATCCATAGTATGTCAGCGGTCAGGAAGGGGTTAAATATATTGTATAACATTACCTTTAGGCTGTGTGTATAAGGTGTATATGCAATATAAATTAATATATTGTTTTGTCTTAGATCTCATCTCCAAGATGTCTCATTGTTATCTGCAAATATTCCAAAATCTGAAAAAAAATATAATTCCAAAGCCTCTGATCCAAAAAAAACATTGCAAGGAACCAGTGGTTTAAAATCATTTTTAATTAATTATACAGTAATAAATATTTGGGAATATTTCCAGTGTATTTGTTACTGTAACAAACTATTAGGCAGGCAGGTGGCACCATCTACTGGCCAAATGGAGTTACAGCAGTTTGAGCTGCAACTTGTGGTTCCCTGCATCAGCTGCTGAAAGCCTGACATGTCAGGGCATTCATCAGTTAATTTTAACCAGTTTTAGCACCTTGGGCATTATGCAAAGAAAAAAAAATATGGGGCACCTTCTTCAGCCCAAAAGCAAACTAAATTTGTTTGCAGCAAACAAATTCTGTTTGCTTCTGTCCTTCAGAGCTGCAGATTGAGATAACTCGATATCGGGACCTGGTGGTGCCTTTGAAGTCCCGAGTTATCTCGATCTTGGTAATGAAGGGTTAAGCATTTTGACAAAGAATACAGAACCTTTATAATTACCCAGATTTAAATTCATTGAATGCAAAAAAACATCTATTAGGAATGACGCACCTGCTCGCCATTTAAAGTCTGAAGAATATCAATCATTTTTCCTTTCATCTTATAAATGATAACCTGCCCGGTGTGATTGTACCGTGGTTGTCCAGCTATGTAAATCTCTTCTTGGTGGATAGAAGCAGAAGTAACAGTGTACCCTAAAAGTATAGACAACGTGAACAGCCTAAAACATCAAAAGCAAACATTATACGTTCAGGGAAAGTGAAAAAATGCATTTTTATGAATTTATATTGATTATAAATGTGCCAAAATAGATTATTCCATTTTTTAATTTTATCGATTACTATGGCTTTTGTTTCTGAGACACACATTAAAACCTCATGCTAGGATGATAGGTCTAGCCCCTATACTCTTAATGGTAAGAATGATAGCTTCCTGTGGATGCAGAGATTCTTACTGGATCTTTCATGATTCGAGCTGATATGTACTTGAGAGATCTTTCAGATTGATTCCTAATCTAGCAGAGTTTCATTCTCTACCCCATTGAATTCATACAAATACAAAAGTTAAATGTTCTAAATAGATGAAGTGTATAAATATTCACCAAGTACCATTATTTCACCAAACTCCACCTTAATCGCAAAAAATGGTAAAAATCACTACTGTTGTAACTACAGTGAACATTGGCTATACACAGAAGCAAAATGTGATATCTGCCAACCATGTTGCTTCAAACAACAATAAAAAATTCCGAACAATGTTGCCACCATTATTCTATAGAAGAAGTCAACTGTGGCTATTTTGGATTTACCGGTGTTCCACCATTGTCAGTTCATTGACTTTATAGTGGACTTCGAATGAAACAATCAGGGTTAATCAAAGAGAATCGAAAAGTCACCGCATGTTCGGTGACTTTTCGTTCTCTTCAATTCGGGCCGATTCGGCAATCCCATTTCGGCGACCCTGTGGTGTATTCCGCAAGCACCACAGGGCTGTCGAAGCGCAGGGAAAAGCCGCCGCCAACCAGCCGAAAAGTCACCGCAAAAACCGGGCGAATGCACGCCGAAACCCACAAAAACATCTGGATTAACCCGCCGAAGACGCCGGAAAAACCCGAGCAGGAGCCGATCACACGCAGCGCAGCCTCCGGAAAAAGCCTACGCCGCAGACGAGTGGGGGGAATAAATTAGCAAAACAGTTTGCTTGAATGTTTGAAAAGTGAAACACTGTTTGCAAACAAACTACTGAGCAAAAATGTCTGAAATTTACATATGAGGTCCAGGGAATGATAATAAAAAGGTCTGTTACAGAAAAAATAAGTAAACTTAAATATTTTTTTTTAAAAAATTCGGACTTTTAAAAACAAAGCCAGAAAAAAGCTTAAAATATCCAAACAAATTTATGAATAAAGTGACTCTTTACTGCTATTATAACAAACGGTTTATTAGATATTGAATTAAAACAGGAATATTTTTAACATTGAAGCCTATGGGATTCTCCTGAATAAACCTGCCGAATTAAACCACCGAATGGCAGGGCATTTCGGGAACCTTTCACTGCTGGTTTTGTGTTCTCTGAATAGCCGAAGCAGTGCTTTTTTATGGGGATTTCACTGCCCTCGAACAGGCACCGTATGTGCAGGCAATTCGCCAGGATTTGGTGTATTGCCTGCTCTCTGCATAGCCGAATGGCCAAGAAAGGTAACCGAAGGCTGATTTTCAGTGTTCAGTTACCTTTCTCCAGTCATTCGGATCTCTTTGAATAACCCTGAATGGTAAAATCAACACTGAGCATCTTCAACTGTTATATTGGTTTAAATTAAACTGGACAAATTTGGCAGAAAATACAGTGAAAACTGTGGTGCACTATGGCTTGCCAAAGAAAATCCATACTTTTTTTTTACTAAATCAATGGTGCTGAGAGAATAGACCCTTAAATTAATGACACTGTACTTTGTAATCACAATGCTATCCTGAAAGAGTACATAAGATGCAGGTCCTCGCACTTACCCAAAGAGTAACCTTCAGCTTGAGGAGATCCTCACTCCAAAATCTCAATGAAGCACCAAAATAAAATAAAAAAAACTCCTGCTCAATGGTGTGAGAAAAGTGGGATTATTCCCCCATTAAGCAAGACATACTGCAACATTTTGACCTTCAGAAGGTCTTTGACGAAGACTTCTTATATGCCGAACCGTTGTCTTGCTTACTGAGGCAATAAACCTGCTTTCCTTCACACTACGGAGCTGGAGGTTTCGATATTATTTTGTTGATATCCTGAAGAGGTATATTTTTACTTAACATCCATAAACTACATTTATTTATTTATAAAGTATTTTACCAGGAAGGATACATTGAGATTTCTCTCGTTTTCAAGTATGTCCTGGGTAAATGGTAGTGTAGTAAAGCTCAAACTACTTACCAATATAAGCTGCCAGGGCTTCATTTCTTTCATCTGGCCTGGTTAGGAACGCATGCTTACTTGGTGTCACGAAGGTGTCAGACTTTAGCATAACCACCGTTCCATTCCAATCATATGCTCCAACAGCACCAAGCATAACATAGTCCTGAAATGTGGAAAACATCTATTATTCTTATTGATTATTTTTGTATTTACTGTATGTGTATGTACTCCTTGAAATGTCTTCTATTTTTGCTCATCCATGACGTATAGAACCATGAAGAGTTCACAAGTATTTTACGAACCATTAAGAATTACATTTCTGTGGACAGTAATTAGAGATGGTTGTGTAGCAGTTTTTTGCTGCCGTTAAGCAGAGTACTTGATCCGTACAACAAAACGGCTCAAGAATTTAGTTAAATTTTATCACGTCCTATTCTAAAGCTCTGTTTGAGGCTCAGACATTTTGTCGCCTTAACGTACATTAACGTCTCCTATTTTTCATATTGGAGCCATCAATGTGCAGCTAGAAGATGAAGAACGAGCTGTTCCGACCTTGCTTGTTCTTCATTAGTAACAGCTGCTGTTTAGCAATGAATAACGAATTCTAAACCATGGTGCTTTCTCAAAATCACTTACCACATTAATTTAAAACCACCGAAAAAACACTGAAAAATCCCTTACCTCAGATCTCTTGGAGAAGAGAGTGGCGCTTCCTCTCTCACACAAATAGTTGCCAGTCTTCTACTGCAAATCCTTCCAAAGTTCAAGCCTGAGTCCACTCGTAACAGCTCCTGCAGAGCTTTAGTGGGAAAACATTTTGCTCCATGGAATCCTATGGACTCCCGGAGCTGATAACAGTGGTGCCACATAACACTGCGGCCATTATCCACCTGGGGCACATAGGTATTACGACTCAAGCTGCTGACACATTGACTTGGTCAGAATATAGGTGTCAGTGGTGAGCTGCAACTGGAAAACAGCTCACACACAATTTTTTCATTTGCCGCTGTCCATTAATGTCTCCGCTGGAATAAGGCCCTTTCTGTTCTGAGCACAAGTATAAATATAATAAATCTACAAAGTTCAGATTTCACTTATTCCTTCCCATGCATCAGATAATATTTTAGTTTTATAAATGTACCTTAGAATAATGTGCACTGAAACCAGTTTGGGACAATTCCATTTCAAAAGAAGTTGTTTGTTCTTCATTTGTAGCTAGGGAAAAACAACAACAAATGAACCAAAGCTATAATACTACAAATACAAAAGAACACATGATACATGAAAAGCAGTCTACAGCATATTAAAGCATTTATTGCTTTGTATTACATGACAGATGCATAGAGTAGCTCAGATCATAACAAAGAATTATAGGTAAAAGCCATAAAATGATAAAATACATTTTTCCCAATTTTAAAAAAAATACTTCTTTTACCCGCTTTGCATACATGGCATCATACAGCATCACAGTTGCTTGTGCAATGTGTTCGTTCAAAATATCCCCATACACACATCATAGTAAGATTTATGGGATATAAAATCAATTAAATATAAATGGGTTCAGGTAAATACAATTTACATTTATTTTTACATAGTTACACAGGCTGAAAAAAGACATGCGTCCATCGGGTTCAGCCTTTCACACATCACACATCACCTACTGCTGTTGATCCAAAAAAAAGGCAAAAAACCCAGTCTGAAGCTCTCGCCAATATGCAACATACTGGGAAAAAATTCCTTCTTGACCCCAGAATGGTGTCAGATTTCTCCTTGGATCAAGAAGCTTTTACCCACACATTAAATATTAAGCTGATCTTAAACAAATGTACCAGCTTAGAGATTCACTGTGGTCATATTTCAAGAGTACTGGTTCCATGAAGGATCAGTATGAATACCGAAAATGCCAGAATGCATGCACATAACAAACAAAAATGGCTAAAGCCCAATACTTAAATGAAAATCTAATAATAACATATCAAACCCTAGAAATTTTTGGAAAACCATAAGTAACATACAATCACCCCCTGTCCACTCCCAGCCGGCTGCTGTCAAAGTAAACAATCAAACACTGCATCACCCCGTAGATGTAGCAAATTCCTTTAATGATTATTTTGTTGGATGTGACACCATCCTGATTGCTAAGCTAGGAAATGACACGCAATGAGAAAGGCCGCACGCAGGTCAGGCCCCTCCAACTGTGCAAAGACCCTGTATCAGACAGGAATTCAGTTTTAGACCAGTGCCCGTCAGTTTCGTTACTAAACTTCTCCGTAACCAAAAAATTAAATACCAGTCTGGACCTAATCAAATACCAGCAATGCTACTGAAAATCAGAGCACCGGCAATTGCAAATCCTGTCGCAACCCTAATCAATGACTCACTGGCGACTGGATACATACCAAAACTCTGGAAGACTGCGAGAGTGGTACCTATCCATAAAAGTGGTGACAGTAGTTTGGTATCCAACTACCGTCCGATATCACTGCTCCCTGTAAAGTCCAAAATTTTAGAAAAATGAGTCTACACACAATTACGTGATTATTATCAATATTGGAACTACCTAACCTAGATCAATCCGGCTTTCGTCCAAATCACTCAACTACAACAGCCCTTTTAAAAGTCTGCAATGATATCCAAGCTGGCATGGAACAAGGAAACCTAACTGGAGCCATCTTCCTTGATTTTGCCAAGGCCTTTGACACAGTAGACCATGGCATCTTGTTAATAAAACTTAAAAACTCTGGTATTGGTGATCGCACGCTAACCTGGTTTCAATCATATGTATCCGACCGATCGCAGTATGTGTCCATTTCTGGCAGCTCCTCCCTCCCGCTCCCAGTCACTTGCAGTGTACTCCAAGGCTCGATACTCTGCCCTCTGCTATTCACGATATTCATAAATGATCTGCCTAACATCTGCAAAGCCTCAACTGTACACAAGTACGGAGACGACACCGTAATCTATACCAGCAAACCAAATCTCCCGGAGCTGGAGGCCGTGATGCAAGAACAATTCACTGAGGTAGAAAAGTGGATCAAACACAACAAACTTTTTTTAAATACTGACAAAACTGTAACGATGCTTTTTGGAACAAAACCTAAACTACATAAATTGCAAAATCCCCATGTATGTGTAGGGACAAAATCAAATGACACGCTGACCACAGTCACTTCTCTCAAATATCTAGGTATGTGGTTAGACCCAAATCTCTCCTTTGGCCCCCACATCGAAAAACTCTCATCTAAACTTTACCCCAAACTACTGTAGGTGCCCTGTACAGAAACAAATCCTGCCTGAGCCCCACAGTATGAAAGCAAATTGTACAACAAATGCTTATGCCGGCTATTGATTACGGAGATGTAGTGTATGCAGCTGCACCGCAAACACACCTCCAGGAACTTACTACATTGTATAACTCACTCTGTCGCTTTGTGCTACAATGTATATACATGACCTACCATTCTGACATGTTAAAAGAGCTAAACTGACAGTCGCTGGAGTCTAAACGCACCCTTCACCTTTCCAACCTGGTGTTTAAGAGCTTTTCTGGGAAGCTGCCACCCTACCTGAATAGGTTGCTTCCTCCAGCAGTTCCCACATCCTATAACCTCCGATCCAGGACCTGCATCTTACTTGCAATACCACAATACAAAAAGAAAGTGTCTCGATCTTCATTTTCCTACCGAGCACCGCAGTTATGGAATAACCTCCCAGATGCCATCAAATCTTCCCCCAGTCTAATGTCACTCAAGAGCTCCCTATTAACATGCCTCAATGCGGAATGCACCTGTAAACATGTAACATATTGACTATTTCCTACATATTTATTATCTGTGTTAATCTGTATATTTGTGTTTTTTAATATCTTGCATTCTATTACTTTGTATTTCTGTAACAACTGTAACATTTCAATGTTCTTGAACCCAGGACATAATTGAAAATAAGAGAATTCTCAATGTATCCTTCCTGGTAAAATACTTTATAAATAAATAAACATTCTGTTTTTTCAGGTAGTCATCCAGTCATTTTTTAAAAGTCTGTGCAGTCTCTGACTCAACCACCTCAACAGGCAGAGAATTCCACAGCTTTATTGTTCTCATTGTAAAGTGCTTCTTGTAACACCTTTTCTCCTTCAGAATGATTACAATCCCGTCTGTAATGCAGAACACGAAGAAATTAAACTTATTTATTTATTTTATATATTTATTTATAAAGTGTTTTACTCATTTTCAAGTATGTTCTGGGACATACAGTATCTAGCATTGACTAGCAGAAAAAATTACCTATGCATTAAATGCAGATTACGGATTTCTGATATCTATATAACGCCTCTGTGAATGATAAAATCATAGCCGATAACCAAGATATAAAGACAGGAATACCAAGCGATATATAATTGACCCAACCACAACAGTTAAAATCAAACAAACAACGGCATGCCTCGACGCGTTTCACCCGAGAGGGCTTAGTCTAGAGCTAACTTGCCCAAGGTCCTCACCCCAGTATATATAGCCCAGAATGCCAAGGCAAAAAACACCCCCTCCGCACATACCCACAGCTGCGCCCGGGTCAAATCACGGAAGTTGCTGCCGGGTACGTCAGAGATCACATGGGGACTGGGAACCAATGGGCAGACAACGCCCATAGATGCGAGTATAACCAATTGAATGAAGGCTAAAGTCACATGGGACCAAAATACCAATGAACAAACGCTCTTTGTGCCCCAGAGATGCATTGGTAAGGACGCCAAAAAGGTTACCAAGCCAAACTGAGCGGGGGCCAGGGGATCCCCAAAGATACGACCACGATAATAAATATAAACATGATTGCGTGTTGTTGACCCTATATCCGCAAGGCTATATAAAATAAAGCCAATAGCAGCAAAACGAACCAAAAATAAACAGAAAAGAGTATATCTATTAATAATAATAATAGTCAGCGTTCTACTGCAACATATATATGCCTGAACATATATTTAGTGCGCAAAGTATGGGATGGCTCTGAGAATGGGCAAAATCATAAATGGCCTGCTCTACGTTGAGTCCCGGCTCAGGTCTCACAAGGTTTTAGCTTGAAGGTGACATTACAGAGGAGGCTGAACCATATGCAAATCAGACTGCTATCACCCAAAACAGGTTGACCATAACTGAAAAGCCAAGGCAGTGTCCCCTGCATGAAACGAATTGCAGCCCCGGCAATCGTTTCAGCCTTGTTTGGCCTCATCAGCGGGCATAGTGGATACCTCTCGAGGCATCTCGAACGGGGGGTCCATGTCTGGATTACCCTGTATACATATATTTATAAAAGTATGTAAAAGCCCTGAGAACAGGCAACAACACAAGGGGCTCTACTACATTCTTTGCGCAAAAACGCTCGCGCAGCGCGTTAATTTGTGCGCGAAGCGGTAAACGTTAACGCGTGTAAATTAACGCTGGTATTACAATCTGAGCGCATTTTTTCATCCGTCAAAAAATAACGTGCGTAAAAAAGACACGCAAAAATGCGCGCGCATTAACGCTGTGCGCAGAAATCGGTGTGCGGACTGTTTTTTCACGCGATTCAGCAAATCAGAATTAAGAACCACAATTGCACCTGTCAAAATCAATCTGAGTATATATGCTGCAGCAATAATAAAAACACGCACAACCTCTCAATTTTATTGTTTGGGTATGTGTAGAATGTTTAAATATACTGTGCTGTATTTTTTTTTCGGGCTGGTGTATTTGGTTTCGGCCAGGACGTTCAGATTTGCAGTTACCACCAGCTTTTAAAAGACGTTAAAATTATGCGCGCAAACGTTGTCCGTTAAATATAGATTTTAATACCATCCACGTACCAGCGTACAAACGCATTTGCGCTCACAATGTTATAGGACGCGCAAAGTACAGTACGCTCGCAAAGGGTTCGCTCAGGTTCTCCCGCGTTAGATGTTAATGAGCATTTTTTGCGAGGACGTTGTAATACGACGTTCTGCGCAAAGGGTTTTGCCCCTCGCGTTAATGCGTTTTTGTGCACGAGTTAACGTTTGCGCGAAGAATGTAATAGAGCCCAAGTTTTGTGAGAGTCATGAGATCGGGCAAGTGCTTAAATTGTCTGCCTTATGGCTCAGGTCTTCTTTGTAATGTAAACCTTGCGATACCTGAGCGGGGATCCGCCGTATGCAGGCCACTACTGCTGCTGTCCATTCTCAGGATCCACACAAACTCTGTTTATTAAATTACCAAGCAATACAATAGACAATGGCAATATTAAAAAGCTTCTAACTTGGACTCATTTGGCACAATGATTGGTATGTAAACCATCGTTCATCATAACCACCGGAAAAAAAGATATTTAAGTTCATCTGGCTAAACAAAGCGTCGTTATATAAATATTTCCATAAGCTCCTCGGAGCACCGACTGTCATTATTAGTCAAGGGTAGCTTTCTGCACGCACACCACATAAATGGTCTTATTACAGTTCCTTTACTATCCTAATACTTAGATTATCTGCAAACCTGGAGAAATACAGTATTTAACCATTGGTAATAAAATGGTAATACACGTATTGTAACTGTTAACTTTTAACATCGCATCAAGCCGTTGTTACAGAAATATAAAAGTAATAAAATGTAAGATATTAAAACACACAAATATGCAGACTAACACAGAAAATAAATATGTAGGAAATATATTCACTATGTTACATGTTTATAAGTTAAACGGGAGAGAGGGTGGGTTTCCAGGATGTCTAGCAAAGAAACCCATGGCAAGTGGTCAAGAGATAAAATCAGGGCTGTTGGGCCACGTCTAGACGCCATCTTTCGGTATGTGGGATGGTCAAAATACATAAATGTGGGTGGCGCCCAATCCATCTATACCCCCTGTCAATGGCCAGCAGGTAAGGGACTAAATCAGAAGAGGTAACAAAGCCCAGATACCATACACACAATAGCCATGGGTGGGGGATATTGGGGTCAGGAACAAGTGAGCCGCCAATTAGCCCACTAGCTCTGATTTCAAGTGCATTCCAAAAATAACTGCATGAATGAAACTTGTTCCTATGTTATTTGTTTTTTGCCTCTTTTCGGGAGGTTTCCAGTGTGGATTCGTGCTTCAGGTGAATCAATTAATTAATTATACAGTAAGAAATATTTGGGAATATTCCCAATGTATTCCTTACTGTAATAACCTACGGTATTTGGCAGGGAGAGGTCACCATCTGCTGGCCAAATAGAGATACTACAATTGAGAGAGATGATCACTGAGGGAGATCTAATTAAGACATATTTTAAGCTGATTTTTACACAGTGTAAGCACCTCGAGCATCTTGCCCAGGGTGCTAAAACTTTAGGGCATTTTGTGGAGCCCATACGCAACGGAACGTCATTTGCAACAAACAAATTTAAGTTACAATGATACAGCCAGTGGCGTCACAAGGGGGGGAGCCGTGCCGGTGACACCCTCTTGGGGGTGACACCACCCAGGGCCATCCTTTGTGTGTGGGAGCTGTGCTTTGCAATCCTCTCAGCGTTGGGGAGGGTGACATTGGGCATACTGTCTATCCATCCATCCCAGTCCGTCTATTCATCCATCCATGTCTGTCTATCCATCCATTCTTCCAACCCCGTTTGCACATCCATCCTTACATCCCAGTATGTCTGTCCATCCATCCATCCCTGTATGTCTGTCCATCATCCCACTGTCTGTCTATCCATCCATCTGTCCATCTATCCCATGGTCTATACATCCATCCCACTGTCCATCCATCCCACAGTCTATCCATCCATCCCTCTATATATTCATCCATCCATCCATCCATCTCTAATAAATTAGCCTATCAATCCCTCTATCCAGTCATACCACTGCCTATACTATCTATCACTCTGCTTCTGTGTACCTTTCTATACCTGTCTGTCTACCCCTCTGCGTATACCACACCAGGCAGGTTATTCCCTATGAAGGAGATATGTGGGGAGTGACACCATGAGTTACCGCCCTGGGTGACACCAACCCTAGTGACGCCACTGGATACAGCATGGTCCCAGACTGTGTTAACCTGATCTCAGGCTGCTGTGTCTGCTCTACTATTACTGATCAAGTATACACGGTTACAGCAATGAAGGGGTTAAGCCAAGGGGTTAAGCTAAGGGTTTATTAGTTTAATACTCTTACCCTTCATGACAGGTTAATTGGGGAAGTTTAGCACTTTTAGTGGTAAAATAAAGCATAAACTCTATCAGCACAATAAATTATTAAACCCAGGCACATAGAGAATTAATTTATACAAGGAAAACTAGGGAGATCTCTCCCTCTCACCCCCCCCCCATACTTATATTTAAAGAAAAGTACGTGTAATAAGCGCTAATGAAAATAACCTCCAGATAATACAATAAAGTTCTATTAGTTATTACAAATGAAAAGGAAAACGGTTTAATTGTGTGCAAGATCTCAGTGCAATAAACATTCTTTGTATAAACATAAGTCTGGACATAATATAAAATACTTCTTTTCATTGTTATCATCAGATAATTTCCCTTAATATCCCAACGTATATTAAAACTATACACCTATGGTATTAGAAAAGGCATCAAGAAATTGTGCGTCCATGTATCTGTATGAGAAAACGCTCTGCATTTGCAAATGAATGAATGAATAAATTTAGTTTAGTTCATCTCAGCATCACCGTACGTAACCGCAAGTACCAGACGTTGCTGTACAAAAGGAGGAAGTGGTGAAAAATGAAAACAGGATGCGTAAAAAGGTCTTTTTTTTTTCTTAAAAAGAAAGGCCTTTCAGTTTCATTACTGCTGAAAATTAATACAAAAAAAACGGATAAACAGATTTCACTTTCTTATTTATAGATAGAACGTGTTCTTGTGCCTTATATGTGCCCAGAGGTCTAGTCCTAAAAAGAATAAGGGCACTATTACACTCTTCGCGCGCAATTTTGCGCGTGTGCAGAAACGCTTTAGGCTAGGGTCAGACTGAGGCAGTGCGAACGCGCGTGCAGGCGCACTTAATCACGGCTGTAGTAGCAGCAGATGACGGGCAATGATGGCCAATATACGAAGTACGGTCGCACGAAAGTCCGGCTGCGCAACGCAAGTGGAAAACGAACGCATTTTGTCGAGAACGTAAAACCTCTAGTACGGTCGTACAGAGTGCGCTGCGTCCGCTAGAGGCGTGTGTGTGTGATTAGGAGACGTCAGACACTGCTAATGTCCGGCCAACATAACGTCCAGATGCACAAAGTGTTTTATTGATGATCCGTACAAAATCACGGATGCAAATGCGCATCGTATGACCGCTATCGCGTACTCCGTGAAAAAATGCGTCCATTCGTTCGAACGCACTTTTTCACAGACAACGTGAAAATGCGTTCGTCTGACCCTAGCCTTAAAGCGAGGGGCAAAACCCTTTTCGCTGAACGTCGTATTACGGCGTTCGCGCACAAAATGCGCATTAACATCTAACGCGAGTGACCCTGCGCGAACCCTGCATGAGCGCAAGTTGGTGCTCGCATCCCATACTTAACATTGTGAGCGCAAATGCATTCGTGCGCCAATGCGCGCATCGTATTACAATCGTAGCCCAAAATTTAACACACGTTTGAGCGAATAATTTTAACGTCTTTTAAAAGCTGGTGGTAACTGCAAATCTGAACCAAATACACCAGCTCGAAAAAAAAGTATAGTTACACATTCTACACATAACCAAACAATAAAATTGAGAAGTTGTGCGTGTTTTTGTTATTGCTGCAGCATATATACTCAGATTGATTTAGACAGGTGGAAAAACTGAACGGGAGACAATTGTGGTTCTTAATTCTGATTGCCCACCGATTTCTGCGCGCAACGTTAATGCGCGCACATTTTCGTGCGTCTTTTTTACGCGCAATATTTTTTGAAGGATGAAAAATATGTTCGGATTGTAATACCAGCGTTAAATTTCACGCGTTAATGCTCAACGCTGTTCGTAAAATTTAATGCGCTGCGCACGCGTTTTTGCGCTTAGAATGTAATAGTGCCCTAATTGTGGAAACAGTCCAAGATTTCTGCTCCCCAATAAACCATTCTTTTCTCGCATCTAACCTGCAAGCCCACACTCACGATTAATATCAATGTTTAAATATAAGGATGAGCTGGGTTTTAAGGGATCATTATGATAAATGTAATAAATTAATATTTTCTGTTGATTTAATAAGGAAACATATGATTAAGGCTGGCCGTCCACAGGGTCCGTATTCTAGGGCTAGGATGCTGGGAACATACAGGTTTTGGAACGTGCATTGTTCATGATGCAGGGTTGGCGTGGGTGACAGGGGCCAGAGGGTGGCGATCCTGACACCAACAGCCCATAGGATTTAATGTAAAAAATACTTTAAAAAAAAAAAAAAAAAAAAATTATTCTACTGTTTATTCTTTTCATCCGCAGCAAAAAGCTTTTTTATTTATCGATTTTTTGGAATTTTTGGAGTATTTTTTTTTTAAAAATAGACTAAATTTCTTATTCCAATTTTTTTGTAAAAAGACATGGGGCTCTATTATATTCCTTGCGCAAAAAAGCTCGCACAGCGCAATTTTTTTTGCGCAGCGTTAAAAGTTAACGCACGTAAGTTAACGCTGGTATTACGATCCGAGCGCATTTTTTCATCCGTCCAAAAATATCGCGCGTAAAAAATACGTGCGAAAACTCTCGCGCATTAACGTTGCGCGCAGTAATTGGTGGGCAGACTGTTTTTCACGCGATTCAGCCAATCAGAATTAAGAACCACAATGGTCTACCGTTCAGTTTTTGCACCTGCCAAAATCAATCTGTGTATATATGCTGCAGCAATAATAAAAGACGCACAACCCTTTCCATTCGCCTTCAAACACGCGCTAGTTACCCCTTTACTAAAGAAACCATCCCTAGATCCCAACTCTCCATCCAACTACCGCCCTGTATCCCTGCTTCCCTTCACATCAAAGCTCTTAGAAAAACTAGTCTTCAACCGCCTCTCCCTCTTCCTGTCCTCCAATTCCCTACTTGACCCCCTGCAATCTGGCTTCCGTCCCCTACACTCAACTGAAACTGCCCTCACCAAAGTCATCAACGACCTCCTAACTGCAAAAAAACACGGCCACTATTCTATTCTCATCCTGCTTGACCTCTCGGCTGCTTTTGACACTGTTGACCACCCCTCCTTCTACAGACCCTCAACTCTCTGGGTCTCGGTGACACTGCACTCGCTTGGGTCGACTCCTATTTATCCAACAGGTCCTTCTGTGTGTCCTTTGCTGGTAACTCCTCCTCCTCATTGCCTCTATCTGTTGGTGTACCTCAAGGCTCTGTCCTTGGTCCTCTGCTCTCTTTCCATCTACACCTCCTCCCTGGGCAAAATCATCAACAGCTTTGGCTTTAATTACCACCTCTACGCTGATGACACTCAGATCTACCTCTCTACCCTGATCTCTCTCCCCCTGTCCTTTCAAAAGTCAGTGACTGTTTATCTGGCATCTCTTCCTGGATGGCCTCCCACCACCTAAAGATCAACATGTCAAAGACTGAACTCCTACTTATTCCTCCCTCCAATGCCTCCCCACCTCCTGACTTCTCTATCACGGTGGAGGGTATCACCATCTCCCCATCAAAATCAAGTTCGCTGTCTTGGAGTTACACTTGACTCTGCTCTTTCCTTCATCCCCCACATCAAGTCTCTTTCCTCCTCCTGCCGATACCAACTGCGTAATATTTCCAGAATTCGGCCATTTCTTACCGCTGTCACCACAAAACAACTCATACGCGCCCTGGTAATCTCCCGACTCGACTATTGCAATAATCTCTTATCTGGCCTCCCTCTGTCCCACCTCTCCCCCCTACAATCCATCCTGAACGCCTCCGCCAGGCTAATTCACCTCACCCGCCGCTCTGTCTCTGCCGCTCCCCTCTGCGAGTCCCTTCACTGGCTCCCCATCCACTGCAGAATTAAGTTCAAAATCCTTATCCTTACCTACAAAACACTCACTAACTCAGCTCCCCACTACCTGTCCTCACTAATCACCAAATACACCCCGGCCCGCTCCCTAAGGTCAAACAGTGACCTGCGACTAGTTTCTCCCCGCATCACCTCTTCCCATGATAGACTGCAGGATTTCTCACGCGCAGCCCCCACTCTCTGGAACGCTCTCCCTCGTACTGTCAGACTTTCCCCTAACTTCTCTTCCTTCAAACGCTCCCTTAAAACGTTCCTATTTAGGGAAGCCTACCACCCAACTCACTGACGCAACCATCAATCACTCTCGCCTTACAGTCCTCTCCTCCTGTTTCCAACCCCAACCCTCCCAGATTGTGAGTTCCTACGGGAATAGGGCCCTCATCTCCTCCTGTACTGTTTGTCAAATGTTGTTCAATGTATTGTAACCCTGTCTATACTGTGCTTATTGTACAGCGCTGCGGAATATGCTGGCGCTTTATAAATAAAGAATAATAATAATAATAACCTCTCAATTTTATTGTTTGGATATGTGTAGAATGTGTAACTATACTGTACTGTATTTTTTTTTTAGGCTGGTGTATTTGGTTTCGGCCAGGACATTCAGATTTGCCGTTACCACCAGCTTTTAAAAGACGTTAAAATTATGTGCGCAAATGTTCGTTAAAATATGCGCATCGATTGTAATACCATCCGCTACCAGTGCACAAACGCATTTGTGCTCACAATGTTAAGTATGGGATGTGCGCACAAACTTTCGCTGTCTCGCAGGGTTTGTGCAGGGTAGCTTGCGTTAGACGTTAACGTGCATTTTGTGCGCGAACGTCGGAATACGACGTTCAGTGCGAAGGGTTTTTCCCCTTGCATTAATGCATTTTTGCGCACGCGCAAAATTTTGCGCGAAGAATGTAATAGAGCCCCTGGTGTCTTTTCTTGGCCGAGCGTGGCATTTTTTTTTTCCCCCGCAGCCTTCGGCAAGGTTTTATTTTGGTTTGGCTGCATTTGCCGATGCTCTCCTTGGTGCTGAAACAGGTGTAGCGCTGTGTTTAAATCTTACTGTGGCAGTACCTATTTTTGGCCACCGGAGGGAGACAAGCGCTATCAGAGACACTGAACTTTGGGACTACATTTCCCGGCGTGCTTTGCAAACAGACAGGAAGTGGGTGGAACACAGACGCTGTACATCCTGAGCCTCGTGGAGAACGCGCCAGAGCGCGCCAGGGAGTGCATGGAAGAGGACGCAGTGCTGCTGAGCGGAATCGTGACCAGGCCGGAGCGCAAGTGTGGTCTATCAGGAATCGAGTGGGGTTATCCTGCCTTGCCAGAAGGAGCCTTACCCACCGGCCATCACCACCAAGTGTATTCCAGACAAGCTGAGGACCCCGAGTAAGGAGTAACGCGAGTCCAACGGATGGGAGAACAGGCGGTAGCTGGACAAGTCCGGGCTGGAACACAGAGAGCCTGAATATCGATCCAATAGCCGGTATCCCAACACGGAGACAAGCGGAGAGACGTCTTGGGTCAGCGGAGCCTCGGTGATCAGCGGATGGGTGAGAGGCCTCCAAGGCCGTTTCCACAAAAGTTCAAGCACGCTGTAGTTTGTTTCTGAAACCCACAGGGCCCCAACTTGACTAGTCGAAGACATCACTTAAAAGATTCACTGGCCAGTTGAATAGTACCCGGGTACCATAACACACACATACACTCACAATTCGGGACTTAACCTGTTCGGGACTCACTCCCTAGTATCCGAAAAAGGGGAAAATATTCGCATCTTATTTTATTTTCCGCTGCGCGTTTCTCGTAATTACGAAGCATTGTGTTTTTTTCTGCTCGGTCGCGTTTTCCAGAAATACGAAGTCTCGCATTTCTTTTTCCCACTGCGCGTTTACCGCAATACGAAATACTGTAAATATATCTACGAACACCGTGTCTTATTTTATGCCTTTTACTTCAGTAAACTATATAATTTATAAAATCCACAACGGTGCTGGAGTATATTTATTCCCTAGTGCGGGGAGACTGACCCGTGGTTCATTTTCAGCGGCTCCTCCGGGAGTGAGCGCTACACAGGTTTCAGCACCAAGGAGAGGGTTTCTCTCCCCCCCATCATCTTTTTTTTATATTATTCTTTTTTTCAGTGGCATGTCCATTGGCCAACCAGGGTCGTCCATAGATGTTTCCAGTGGACAACCCTGGTTGTGCAAAGGCGTTGTCTGTAGTCAGAAGACCAAGTCGTTCGTCCGACTATGGACCCAGTGGTCTGTAGCCAATTACAAGCTTCAGGCCAGTGGAAAAGTGCATTGTAGTGCATTGTGGACGAAAATGCGGCGAACATGCAGAAATGTTCAGAGTTCGACGAACAGCCGAACGGGCGATGTTCGAATCGAACTCCGAACTGATCCGAACCGAACGCTCATCCCTAGTCCTGATTCCTGGATTGTGGTGGTGTGAATGGACGTAGATTTCAAATGTAACATGGCACACATTCAGAGCAGGTTGGCGCATACTTTCACAGATCCCTGTATGACACAATTCCGGCAATCACCTGTCCGTCGATTATCTGATTGTCACATAGGAACCTCGACCCGACGTCGATGCATCTAGGTCAGTGTTTCCCAAACCTGTCCTCAGGACACGCCAGGTTTGATAGATGTCTGAAGCACAGCACAGCTGATATAATTTGTTGCTCTCAGTGATTGCAGGATTCAGTCTGCATTTCCCCAAGGTGATCTGCAAAATCTGGCCTGGTTGAGGATCCCGAGGACAGGTTTGGGAAACACTGATCTATGTTAAAGCTGCCACAAAAAAAAGGAAATCAACCTTTAAAGGTGACAGGTGAGCCTCTTTTGTGCATAGAAACCTCGAGCTTTCTTGGTCGATACATATATGATTTTGCTTGAACCTTATCTGGGCCCTGTGACTTCTGGCTTAGGCCCCCTCACTGCTCGTCTCTGTGCCAATATCGGGACGCAGAAATGAGACACACACAGAATTATGTTATCATCTCAGCACGCTGCTTAAAGCTTGCACACATCTTTTATTGAAAGGGAGGGGACATTACGTAAGAGGACCCCAGGAATATTCAAGCATCAAATATGACCTAGACTAGACAAGATGTACTTGCTTTAGTAATCTTATTGTCCTGTATGGCAGGAACAGGGAGCTTATGTTTCTGAACATTTTATTATGAAAACACCTTGGTACAATCAAGCTGAAAGCACTTTAGGGGTCATTCAGAGAGCACTGTAATGTCCCCGATATTACGGTGCTCTCCCGTTCGCTGTACTTCAGCAAGTTAATTTCGCAGACCCTGTGGTCAATTCAGCATTCCCCGCAGGGTCCCCAAAGTGCAGCAAATTGACACGCCGAATGCATTTTTAAACTGCCGAATTGATCTGGAAAACCGGCGTACGCATCCTCAAACTGCTGTAAAAAACGGCGAATCGATCCGAAAAAACACTGAATGCATCCTCAAACTGCTGAAAAAACGCCGAATCAATAACATAACCTGCCTAAAAATCACCGAATGCATCTGCCAAACCGATAAAAAAAAAGTCGTCCAGCTGCCTAACAGGGGTAAAAAAAAAAAAAAAATTTTTAAAAAACTTCTCCATGAAAATGTATGGAAACCAAGATATAAGGTCCTGTGAATAATAATAATAAAAAGGTCTGTTACAGAAAAAAAAACATAATTTTAAAAAAAATGGAAAAAACCTTAGCCGAAAAATGCCTAAATAGACTTTTTGCTGCAAATTAAAAGAATAAACAGTTGAATAAATATTTAAGAAAGACAGGGAATTTTTTTAACTTTGAAACCTATGGGATTCGCCTGATTAAACCTGTCGAATGAAACCACTGAAAATCAGGGCATTTCACTGACATTTCAGTGCAGTTCGGTGTTCTATGAATAGATTAACAATTACTTCTCTATGGGGAATTTCACTGCCGCCGAAGATCACCGTTGGGTGCAATTTCATGCCCGATTTGGTGTTCTTTAATTTCTAAGGCAGAGGTATTAACACTTTGCTAAGTCTCCTTACTATGTACGCATTGGAAATGGAAAAAAGAGGATGTGATTTGCAGGTGACAGGAGATCGTTCTGCATCAATGGGAAAACAGACACTTTTAAAAATGAGGTAAGTCAGGTGTCAAGTTGAGCTCCCAACTATTTTAGCAGTTCTCACTTGGCTGATATAAAAGAAAGCTGCAATATCTGTTTAGACAATTTTACAAAAGATGGTTAGGAGACTTGTATTTTCTTTAAATTTCCTGGTTATAATAAGCATAAATAAATAAGTAAATAAAAACCCTAAAAACAAAAAAGCATTTTCTATATGACTCTGCATATTCAGAGCAGCACCATATGTTATGTTTATGTTTATCTCATTCAGTGTTAATTTCAAGCAATACCTTCAAGAGCAAATATTCTCTCTCCCAGAGACTCCACGATAGATGTAAGCGCAAATTCATCAGAAACATTAAAAAAATGGGTTTCTTTTGGTTCACTAGCGATTGATTTTATCTCTTCAATGAGTTTATCTGAACTTCTGTTCCCTCTGTTGTAGCTGCCAAGAATCTACAATAAAGTGAGACAGATATGAGTTGCAAAATAAACTAAAATGTGACTATAAATTGTAAAATTAGCAAGCAATTTACCTTAATACTCCAAGGGCAATACAGTTACAGTTACAAGCTTTTATAAAGTGCTAACAAGTTCCGTAGCGCTGTACAATTGGAGGCAGAACAACAAATATACATACAGGTTCAACACACAGTACTGTTGGCGAGAGGACCCTGCTCAAGAGCTTACAATCTAAAACCATGGGTGTGACGCACTAGGCGAGGGTTAATAGAGAATGTGGAATAATGGAGTGCATGTGGGCTGTGTGGGAAGATGTAGTGGGAAATGAACAGTGGGAAATTAGGGAGTGAGCCGATAGGCTTCACTGAAATAATGTGTTTTCAGTGACTTCTTGAAGGACTGCAGAGACAGGGAGAGTCTGATGTTGTGGGGAAGGAAGTTCCATAGAAAGGAGGCAGCTCAGGAGAAGTCTTGAAGGTGGGAGTTGGGGGAGCGGGTACATGAAGCTGAAAGCAACAGATCATTGGCCGAGTGAAGTGGTCGGAATGGGATGTACCTGCTAATAAGGGAAGAGATGTAGGCAGGGGCGCGGTTATGGAGAGCTTTGTACGTGAGCACGTGAGCACCAGTAATTTGAATTGGATTCTAAAGGAGACAGAAAACCAGTGTAGAGATTGACAGAGGGGGGAGGTGTGAGAGGTGCGGAAGGTGAGGTGGATGAGCCTGGCACAGGCGTTCATAACAGACTGCAGAGGGAGAATCTGGGATCTCTTAAATCCAGAGAGGAGGAGGTTACATTAGTCAAGGCGGGAGATAATTGTCATCTTGCGCCAAGATGAGGCCCTGGTTCATGAGAAAGCCCCAATATGCAGACAACAAATGTACAGAACAACACTGAGTAACAAAGAATAAACCAGAGACCTCTGCACAGCCTATACTACAGCAGCCCATCTCTGATGGGCTTTAGGATAGCCGGATCTGCTCTATAGAAGATGTACCTAGAAGCTGTGCAGAGTCTATGCAAATACAGATGGCAGGAGTTGCTATAAACTGTACAGACAAGGATTAAATGTGAGACTAGTAATAACGATAGCCAGTGGTCAGGAAGCCAGAACAAGAACGTCATACAGAATGCAGGTATCAGAACCAGGAGGGAAGTCATACAAGCCAAAGGATCAAAACCAGGTAATCAGTATACATATAACATGAACAAAAAAACAAATCACAGCGAGGAAAAACTAATAGGAACTATACATAAACTATATAACATGGTGGTAGGAGATACAGACAGACAGGAGAAACAGAACCAAAAGTATAAACCAAAAATATACTAACAATGGCAATAACCAAAATACAGGCAGCTCTAGAACACAACAGGCTGAATACTCAGGCAGAGTGAAAATGACAGAGCGAAGCATAATGGGCTAATTTCTCCTAAATAGGGAGGAGATCAGAACACATGGTCCAACAGGTGACCTGAACAGACGTGAAACAATTAACCCCTGGGCTGCACCCAGGAAAAGCAACAACTGAAACACAAGAGCAAAACAGGTATATACATATACAGAGGACAGGGAACAGGGCTGGAACGAGGAAACATGACAATAATAAGAGCTTGGACGAGCATTTTAGCAGAGTCCTGATTAAGATAGGGGCTGATGCGTGCAATGCTTTTTAGGTGGAAGTAGCAGGATTTGGTTAGTGACTGAATGTGAGGAGTAAAGGAGAGAACCGAGTCAAGGAGGACACCGAGGCACAGGGCCTGAGAGGTAGAGTTAATAGTGGCACCATTCACCTGAAGGGAAATGGGTGCAGGAATGTTAGTTTTAGAGGGAGGGAAGACGAGAAGTTCAGTTTTACAGAGGTTAAGCTTTAGGAAACGGGAAGTCATCCAGTCGGAGACAGCTGACAGGCACGCAGTAACACTACTTCACAGAAGTCATAAACACAGTGATCGTCTTTACACGATCAGCAGTAGCAGACACAAGATCATGTTAACATGATCTGGGGCTATGCTTTATCATTACAAGTGAAATTTACTTGTTGCCATCAAATTATGTTTGCATTTGGGCTCCAGAACATGCCCCCAAAGTTTTCTCATTGTGGGCAAGACGCTGGAGGTGCTAACACTTTTTAAAACCAACTGGGGAATGTCTCTAATGGACTTATCCCTATCTGTTACTGCACAGAGACCTGAGCTACAGTAACTCGTTTTGGCCAACAGATGACAACATCAGTCTACCATATAGGTTATTACAGAAAGGAATACAGTGAGAATATTCCCAAATATTTCTTACTGTATAATTAATTAAAAATGATTTCCAAACACCCACCGGTTCCTGACAATTTTTCTTTTGGGGGGGGGTGTCACTTGGTAGTGGGGGGGTTAAGGGTCCTCTTCTACAGAAGCTGTTAACATGAACAAGTACACCATTAAGTATGACAGCTCCACTCACTAATGTAAGCGAGTCATGTCCTATGCCAGTGGTCAGCAACCCGCGGCTCTGGAGCCGCGTGCGGCTCTTTCATCGCCATGCTGCGGCTCCCGGGATGGTGCTCATGCTAGGGCGCAGACAACCCCGACCTGGAGCTTCCCCACACTCCGCTGGCCACTGTCACTGGGATCTATCACCATCACCACGCTGTGCGCTTGCTCTTGGCACAGCGTAATGGAAGATGTTGGCTCGTGGTGGTTGTCCAATAGTATGCTAATACTAATAATACATGGGGGGCTGAGGGTTATAAATTTATACATGGGGGCCTGGGGGTTATTAATTTATACATAGGGAGACACTTGAGGAGTATTATACATGGTGGGGCTGGGGGCTATTCATTTATACATGGGTACATGGGGGTTATTATATATGGGGAACCTGGGTGAGTATTATATATGGGGGTCCTGGGTGAGTATTATATATATGTGGGAACCTGGGGATTATTATATATGTGGGGCCTGGTGGGGTTAATATTTATGGGGAGAAGAAATTTAATAATTATAAATAAATGGCATCATTCATGGCATGGCTGCATTAAGCTCTCGAGCAGAGTCCTCCCTCCTACTGTTCTGTGTGTTTTGTGTATGGATATACAGGTGCATCTCAATAAATAAGAACGTCATGGAAAAGTTAATTTATTTCATTAATTCAACTCAAATTGTGAAGTTTGTGCATTATGTAAATTCAATGCACACATACTGAAGTAGTTTAAAGTCTTTGGTTCTTTTAGTTGTGATGATTTGGCTCATATTTAACAAAAACCCACCTCAAACAAATTAGAATATTTCATAAGACCAATAAAAAAAGCATTTTTAGTGAATTGTTGGCCTTCTGGAAAGTGTGTTAATTTACTGTAAATGTACTCAATACTTGGTAGGGGCTCCTTTTGCTTTAATTACTGCCTCAATTTGGCATGGCATGGAGGTGATCAGTCTGTGGCACTGCTGAGGTGCTATGGAAGCCCAACTTTCTTTGACAGTGGCCTTCAGCTCATCTGCATTTTTTTGTCTCTTGTTTCTCATTTCCCCCTTGACAATATCCCATAGATTCTCTATGGGGTTCAGGTCCGGTGAGTTTGCTGGCCAGTCAAGCAAACCAACACCATGGTCATTTAACCAACTTTTGGTGCTTTTGGCAGTGTGGGCAGGTGCCAAATCCTGTTGGAAAATGAAATCTTCATCTTTAAAAAGCAGGTCAGCAGAAGAAAGCATGAAGTGCTCTAAAATCTCTCGTTAAACGGGTGAAGTGACTTTGGTTTTCAAAAAAACACAGTGGACCAACACCAGCAGATGACATTGCACCCCAAATCATCACAGACTGTGGAAACTTAACACTGGACATCAAGCAACTTGGGCTATGAGCTTCTCCACCCTTTCTCCAGATTCTAGAACCTTGGTTTCCAAATGAAATACAAAACTTGCTCTCATCTGAAAAGAGGACTTTGGACCACTGAGCAACAGTCCAGTTCTTCTTCTCCTTAGCCCAGGTAAGACGGCTCCAATGTTGTCTGTGGTTCAGGAGTGGCATAACAAGAGGAATATGACAATTGTAGCCAAATTCTTTGACAAGTCTGTGTGTGGTGGCTCATGATGCCTTTACCCCAGCCCCAGTCCATTCCTTGAGAAGTTCACCCAAATTCATGAATTGATTTTGCTTGGCAAGTCTTTGGAGGCTGCGGTTCTCTCGGTTGGTTGTGCATCTTTTTCTTCCACTCAACTTTCTGTTAACATGCTTGGATACAGCACTCTGAACAGCCAGCTTCTTTGGCTATGAATGTTTGTGGCTTACCCTCCTTGTGAAGGGCGTCAATGATTGTCTTCTGGACAACTGTCAGATCAGCAGTCTTTCCCATGATTGTATAGCCTAGTGAACCAAACTGAGAGACCATTTTGAAGGCTCAGGAAACCTTTGCAGGTGTTTTGAGTTGATTAGCTGATTGACATGTCAACATATTCTAATTTGTTGAGATAGTGAATAGGTGGGTTTTTGTTAAATGTGAGCAAAATCATCACAATTAAAAAGACCCAAAGACTTAAACTACTTCAGTCTGTGTGCATTGAATTTATTTAATACACAAGTTTCACAATTTGAGTTGGATTAATAAAATAAATGAACTTTTCGGCGACATTCAAATTTATTGAGATGCACCTGTATGTTTGGTCTCTCCCATTGTACAGCGCTACAGAATTTGTTGGCGCTTTATAAATACTTGTAACTGTAATTAATTGAAATATATTTTTTTTTATACTAATGACATGGAGATTGATTTTTTAAAAAAAATATTATTAAAAGTTTTAGTTTAGAGTACCCCTCCCCACCCATAGCATAAAGGTAAAAAACGATATATGCAGTGTTATCTTCATTTTAGATGTCAAAAGGGGTTTGCGGCTCCCAGTGTTTTCTTTTTTGCGGGAAATGGGTCCAAATGGCTCTGAGTGTTTAAGGTTGCAGACCCCTGTCCTATGCTGATCGAAGGCAATTATGTACAGCTTAGTTTTTATACACTTAGTAGACTTAGTAGATTTGCACTTCCTATATATTGCATGGGCAGCGCAAATGTAGCTGAAGCAGGAGAATAATGAGATGCCACAATCACTTCTAACTCTTGATTGCATTTGCAAAAGCTAGTTTGATGAATTTCCATTCGAAAAATCACTTACAGGGTTATTCAGAGAAAGGTGAAAACCAGGAGTATTGGCAGGAGAAGAGAACAGTCTAGACCAAATAGCTGATTGGGAAAGTGAGATAAATGGGAGAATTTTTCTGGTTTGGCTATTTTGAACTAGAATTTTCACTTCTCCAGTCATTCTCCTGAGTTTTACCTTTCTTTGAATAGACCTGTTAAAGTGAACTTGTTATGCACAAATTATATTAGGCTCATCCGACAAGGAATCATATTGTCAGCATTTTTTTGCAGATATAGATATATATATATATAGATATATTGGTATTGTCACTGGACAGACGAGACAATGCTTCAGTATTTTTCATTAATTGGGCAGCCACAGCACATGCGGAGTACTCCTTCAACAAAAATGTAACAAATATAAAGCAAAGCCTACTCCTCATGTGGAGTCTAACATTTGGTTTTCCTAACTATAATATTGGGCGGCTAAGCCGCTCACCAATAATGCAAAATAAAAAAACAGAGTGTACTTCCCATCTCTGCAGCACCCAGCATAAAGGCTGCAAAGGTACCATAGCTTCTATAATAGCAGGGCAGTCCTAATGAGGCATTAGTTAATTTTTAACCTTTATAAGGGGAAAAGGATGTTCTCCATCCAACTGTGGTTTATCACCCTGCCCCTAATCATGCAGTTACTATATATATGGTATACACACAAGGCACTTTTTTGCAGTCCACAGGAAGAGATACATGTCATGCCAGCTGGGGGTTCTGCAGTACGGTCTCCTCAACAGAGAGGGAGCCATTCTGGTAATTTGCCTGCTGCACCTGGTCAGGGACCTAGGAGGCCTTAAAATACAAGTCCCTGACAGAGCTCTGAGCCCTGTCGTGGTTTATTATACCCTACATCGTGTTCCTGATTTGTCTATGTTTATGATTTTCTGGTATGACCTCTGGCTAGTATTCTTGACTGTGATTTCTCTGTTTATCCCTTCTTGGCATTTGTTTATTCCGTGTACCGACCTCTGGCTTGTATTGTACTATGACTTCTCTCCTGCCCTTGCTCTGTACTTGTATGTATTGTCTGTCTGCTTTCTTTAGATTAGTACCTGGCCATTATTAAGGTAAAGACCAGCTTCTCAGATTAGGGGTTTCCTCGCTTAGCTGGGTTTTGTCTGCGTGCTGGGTTACTCTATATCCTTACAGTACAACTCCAAGCAGAGAGTTATCCTACAGGGTGGTGCTCTTCTTATTCCATGCACCTGATTGGTAGTCAACATGTCAACAGCCAATCGGGTGCACAGATTGAGTGGAGAGCCATCCTGTAGGAAGATATTCTGCTCAGAGCTGTCATTCCTCATCAAAAACGGCCAAACTTTGAAAGAGTTTAACTCCCTTTATTCAGCTAAATATGTCAGAAAAAAATGGACATATATCATATTTGTATTTATGTATGTTTATAACATTGATGAATGCAAGCAAAAAATTACCCAGAGCATAAAAGTTAAGGGTAAGGAATTTAATTCAATCTATAAGAACCATCAACTGCTCCAACACTGACTAGGAAGACACATTAATTCATTGATTCTCCCTCCCACTTTCATTCCTTCCAATGTTGCCTTGAATGTCATGATAATGACTCACAATGTGATATCATTTACTAAACAGATAATAAAGCAATGTATGGGGGATTACTTCTTATTCTCATTATGTAAAGAATATACTTACAGCAACAGAAAGCCTTTCAATCCCATCGTTTTCACATTCATCAATGACTTTCTTTAGTCTGTAGCTATCGTGCGACTCTCCATCTGTTACAACCACCATCACCTTCTTAACTCCCCTTCGAGCTCCCGATCTTTCACTAAAAGCTTCTTTTCTGAGATACGAAAAGCAAATAGGGAGCCTCTCAAATTTAACTTAAATGTTAACATAAACATAAAACATTTGCAATTTCACATATAAGTTGAAGGGATATGTGAGTCATTTTTTAACTTTTCCTAAATCAATCAGCATTCTAAAACAAACATTTTATTAATATTAGTATTATTAGTTTATTTGTATTGTTATTATTGAAGCACCAATACCATTTTATTAAGACCGAGTAAAAGTACCGATACTTTTTTCAAGTACTCACCGATACCGAGTACCGATACTTTTATTTGAAGTCATGTACAGGAAGTCTGCTGTCTGGGAGTTCTTTAAGAAATGTGCAGCAGACCGCACCGTTGCTATTTGTAATCTATGTCAGATGAGGATCAAGCGTGGGAAAGACATCCCACGCTTGGGTACCACGTGCTTGAGGCGACATATGACCACCTGCCACGCATCCCGTTGACACAACACTTTGCATATGTCCTCCTCCTCATCTGTCTCTACTCCCACTATATGTCCTGCCATGTCATTGCCTACAACCTCCACTGACAGGGATGATGCCACAGTAATGGGAGTACCAGGTCCTTCCTCAGAATGTGACAGCATCAGTTGAAGATTTACGCAGTCAGATTACGCTGCCCCAGCTGCTGCAGTGTAAGAAAAAATATAGCCCCAACCATCCCCAAGCACAGCGTCTAAATGCCAGCTTAGCAAAATTACTCGCAGATATCTTGTAGAAGTGAGACCCCCCCCCAATAGCTGCTGGCAGTGAGAACACACAGATTACAGCAATTCCCGGATATCTTGTAAAAGTGAGACCCCCCCCCAATAGCTGCTGGCAGTGAGAACACACAGATTACACCAATTCCCGGATATGTTGTAGAAGTGAGACCCCCCCAATAGCTGCTGGCAAAAAACACGTGCTGGGGCTGCGAGGGAAGCCTTATATAGTGTGCTGCGGGACTTAGCTCTGTGAGCCCATGATTGGGCAAAATTTGCCCAATCAGGACTCTGAGCCGTGATTGGAATAGTCTTGCACCTGTCTTGCACCTGACCTGTGGTCAGGTGCAAGGCTGTAGCCAATTACAATCTTCAGGCCAGTGGAAAAGTGCATTGTGGTGCATTGTGGGCGAACTCGAATCGAACACGCGGAAATGTTCGGAGTTCGGCGAACATCCGAATGGCCGATTTTCGATGCGAACTCCGAACAGATCGAACCGAACAGCTCATCCCTAGGCATAATGCCCAAAGAGCTAAAACTGTAAAATCGGCAGCTGAAAACTCTAAATTATTGAACATTCAGCAGCCGATGCAGGGAAAAAAAAATAGACCTACAGCTGAAACCTCTGTAACTCAATTTGGAGTAGATGGTGCCAACTACTGGCCAAATAGGTTATTTACAGTAATGACTATTTATCACTGTATAATTAAATAATGATTTTACAAAAAAACACTGGTTTCTGGCAATGTTTTTTTGGAAAATCACTTGATAGTGAAGAGGATAAAGGCTTCCAAAGCTGGTTGCTCATTACCATGGAGGACTACCTCAAAGTTTTCATCCACAAGAAGTTCAGGAATTTGAGGACCAATGAAGATTCCTTCAGTAACTTTAGCCTCACTCAGCCGTGGAAATTTGTCTCTCAGGTACTTGAAGGCCATTCCATCCTTGTTCATTCCTTTTACAAAGTTCTTCATAAGGCTGAGTTTGATGTGCAAACAGGCAGAAGAATTTTGCTTCGATCAACCAGAGGACTATGCTGGACATTCTTTTCCCAGGTCGCAGAGTTTCCCTTGAGGACCAGTCTTTTCTTTTGTAGTGTGAGGATCTACCCTGACTGTTCCAGTCACACAGGAAACAGCAGCACATGTTGTATCCCAGCTGTATGCCCAGCAATATTGCAAAGGTCTCCAAACATCTGCCATTGTACTTAATTTCTTTTAGAAGTAATTTCATACTGGCATATGTTTCACTCTCGGGTTTGCCAACCCTTATATTTGCTCTACGTACTACCTTAATTAGCCGCTCTGAGCACCACACGCTTTATTTCATATACATATCCTAAAACATCAGAAATGGGCTATATCTCGGAAATGAGAGGTAACGAAGCGTTGTAAATGTCATAGTTGGTTTTAACATACTAAAGTCAATACGAAATAAATATTTTCAAGTCAGAAAGCATTTCATCGTTGACCAGTGTAATTATTACTTTTTCCACTTCACATTCGAATTCACCAGAATCCATCTTTCCAGTTAATAGTTTCTCTAGCAATAGTGAATGCTACAAGAATTAGCTTTTATGCTCATGTCTGGATTGGCTCATCTTGTTATAAAAATAGCAGAAGAATGTTGTTAACAATCTTGAAATTCTTTATTGAAAGACCATACAGGGAGCATCCCAGCTCATGGGAGACCTTGAACTTGGAAAGTTTCCATATTGGGATATATGTTGCCTGTGACAGTTGAAATAACTAAACTGTTGACCGATAAAAGCTCATTTCATTTTATTTGCGTAAGATTTTGTTTTGATTTGCTTTTTTCGTTAATGTGTCACAGAAATGTCCATGTATATTTTAGAAATGTTATTGGTCCATGACCTCTTCAGTATTTTGGCAGTTTTCTCTTGGTCAAAAAAATGGTTTCTTATCAACTTACAACAAGCTGGATACAAAATAGCAAAACACACTTGAGAGTTATTTATTAAAGGCCACATTTGAAGTACCCGATGAGATTACATTTACAGCTTGACAACCACAACTGAAGCAGCAAACTCTGAACTGATCTTGTCCCTTGCTGAACTGAGTGCTGCAGTTTATTAACCCAGAAGAGCAAATGAGGTTGGGCTAGGCTAGCTCAGAATACGGGTATAACTCTTTTCTTGTCAGGAACCAAGCCCAGGGGCAGCTAAGGGTCGCAGTAAGTACATACATACAGAAAAAGTAGTGCTGCGCCTATCCCCACCAGGGCGGCTGCAAAAGCCAGGAGTAACAAGCCCAGTTCATGTATAAAACATAACAAAAAAAATGGCGTCATCTGCGCTCACACCTAAAGCTGCATGTGAAACAAAACACAATAAGAGGTTTTGGTTTACTTGAATGGCCATTAAAGTGTAAGCTCACCTGCCTTGTCAAGGAACCTCTGGTAAGGTGAGTCCTACCTAATGAAACCAAGAGCTGCTCCTCTGAGCAACCACATACTCTCATGCTGCTTTTCAGCTAAGATACACATATGGTGGGTTTTATTTATACCCTCAACAAACACTTCCACTTTGGGATTAAAAACCAAAACATGGAAAGGAACAGCAGCAAAAATTACCTGGCTGGGGGGTCGCAGTAAGGCCCAGTAAGTAACCCATTTCACTGCTACCAACGGTCGCTGAATTGCAGTGATCTGAGGTGGATTGCATCGTATTTTGCTGGCAATTCACCAATATTTGGCGAATTGCCAGCTTTCTGAATAGCCGCATTTCCACAAAAATGCATCGTACGGTGAATTTCATCGTTCAGTGAAATTCGGTGGCAAACTTAGCACTCTTTGAATAACCCCTTGTGCCCTGAGGGTGAATTTATGGAAAACCCTTTGATATTGAAGGGGTTAAATGTAACGGTATATTGTAATAACTGAAGAATAAGATAAAGAAGTTCCCAGCACAATTAGGAAAAATATATTTGGTTTCATAGTCTTTAATAATGACAAAGCAGTGACAAAAATACATGCAGAACATTGTCATTTAACAAAATGTACACACCTTGCTGTTTCTATCCCTAGAGCTGTCATAGTTGTAGATCCACCTCTTTGTTTTATTTTTCGAGATGCTTCCAGTACACTTCCTGTTGAGTCATGCGTGTTCAGATAAAATTCATGGGTGACGTTTTCTCCATACTGAACTATACCAACCTAAAAATAATAAATCAATAAAAAATAAGAATTTCATGAGAAATTTGTGGACCTTTTATCGCACTATTTGGCAGTAACTTTCACACTGTTATAGTTACAACCTGCAAGTGCAAGTCCGTAAATACATTTTGTCCTATTACATTTACATCCTGCAAGTCCATGCTTTAATATTTCCGCTGTCACAGTAACTTGCATGTCCGGTATTTACAGTAAAACTCACAATTCCAGAGTTTGCAGTATGATTCACATCTCTGGCATTTACAGTAAGTCTTACGTGTTGGGATTTTAAGATTAAGATGCACATGGCTAGGGATTCATATTGAAAAGCCCAGGATTTACCATAAAACAGTGAAATACAGAAAGTGCATCCATGCCCACATATTTATATTATATTTACAAACTGCAAGTCTATACTTTAACCCCATCGTAACCAGGCGGTTTTACCATTGTCTGTCTGAAAGTACCCATATCTGTTTTAACATTTCTGCGCTGTTTGTGTTTAGCTCTAATTTTCCTCTTACTTGTTTATGGAACCAATACATATTATATACAGTTTTTCTCGTCATTAAATGGACTTTCTAAAGATACCATTATTTCCATCATACCTTATAATTTACTATAAAGAAATGTGTGAAATATGATGAAAAAATGGAAAAAACACACTTTTTCGAACTTTAATTTCCAAACTCTACAACCGCCAAAAAAGACCCCGGCTAAATACTTTAGAAACTTTGCCCTGAAATTAGAAATACCCAATTTTTACATGTTTTTGCTTTTTAACTAGGGATGAGCGGTTCGGGTTCAGACGGTTCGGGGTTCGACCCGAACTTGGCCTGTTCGATGAGATCGCGAACACCGAACATTTCCGGGTGTTCGCCGCATGTTCGACCACAATGGACCACAATGCATTTTCCCACTGGCCTGAAGCCCGTAATTGGCTACAGCCTTGCACCTGACCACAGGTCTGGTGCAAGACTGGTTCAACACTATGCCAATCACGGCTCAGAGTCCTGATTGGGCAAATTTTGCCCAATCATGGGCTCACAGAGCTAAGTCCCGCAGCACACTATATAACGTTTCCACGTGCCGATTCTGCACGCATTTCAGAGGAGATTTCAAAGGAGATAGTTGTGTCTTGTTACTGCCGGTCTGCCACGCTACTGGGGGGGTCTCATTTCTACTAAATATCAGGGAATTTAGGTGATGTGTGTCTTGTCACTGTGCCAGCAAGTTCTTTTGGGGTTTACAACTTTCTTTAAAACATTTGTGAATTGAGGTGATCTTCTGGGTCTTGTCACTGTCCCAGCAAGTCTTTTTGGGTCTCATTTCTACCGAATATCAGGGAATTTAGGTGATGTGTGTATTGTCACTGTGCCAGCAAGTTTTTTTGGGGTTTACAACTTTCTGTAAAACATTTGTGAATTGAGGTGATCTTCTGGGTCTTGTCACTGTGCCAGCAAATCTTTTTGGGGCTCACTAATTTCTTTAAAACATTTGTGAATTGAGGTGATCTGTGTCTTGTCACACAGCCAGTACCATGCAGTATTTTGGGGGTCACAAATTTCTACAAAACATTTGGGAATTGAGGTAATATGTGTCTTGTCACTGCCAGCAAGTATTTTGGGGGTCACAAATTTCTAAAAAACATTTGGGAATTGAGGTGATCTGTGTCTCGTCACACATTCAGTACCACGCAGCATTTTGGGGCTCACTAATTTCTACAAAACATTTGTGAATTGAGGTGATCTGTGTCTCGTCACACATCCAGTACCACGCAGTATTTTGGGGCTCACTAATTTCTACAAAACATTTGTGAATTGAGGTGATCTGTCTCTTGTCACTGGCTGCCAGCTATCAGTGTGTCTCACTGAGTTATACCAGAGTTCTTTAAATCTTTATACCAGAGTTGAATCAGAGTTCTGTATATATTAATATATATATCACTCACCATGTCTGAAAGAACAAAAAGGACAGGCAGACACTCCCAGACACAGATAAGAGGGCAAGCAGCCCCTGTGTCGGGAGGCTGTGCCTCTGGTCATGGTGGACGTGGTGCATCCTCTGCAGGGGCACGCTTGTCCTTTCTAAATGGTGCTGGCCGTTTTAAGCAGCAGCAACATACAGAGAACTTGGTGGATTGGCTAACCAGGCCATCCTCATCCTCCGAGTCCTCTGCCAGCCAGGCTTCTAGTGCTTTACAGTCCACCTCAGCTGCCAAAACTTCTGATGCAGCCTCCATGTCCACAGCTACTCCTGCCGTAGCCTCGCTATCACTCACGGAGGAGTCAGCTGAATTGTTTGACTACAATGAGAGTGACATGCTGCTTGAGGATGCGCAGCAAGTACAGTGCTCTGATCCAATCTCTGAGGTTGAGGAAGGGGTGCCAGTGATGACACACAAATAACTGGCACTCATGTTGCCCCAGCAGCTGCAGCATACTGCCGAGTTGGCTCCAGTGACGAGGAGATAGGGGGTGATGATGACAATGATGATGAGGTCACTGACTCCACCTGGGTGCCAGATCGAACAGAGGAATTAAGTGAGGAAGAGGGGAGGAGGAGGCACAGCAAACACGAGGCACAACATCCTCTGTGACCAACCGTAGCACTAGCCAGTCCAAGGCATCACATGTCAGAGCTGCTCCGGTGCAGAGTGCTGTTGTCTCAAAGAACACATGCAGGAACTCTGTTGTCTAGGAGTTCTTTAAGAAATGTGCAGTAGAGCGCAGCATTGCTATTTGTAATCTATGTCAGATGAGGCTTAAGCATGGGAAAGATACCGGACACTTGGGTACCACGTGCTTGAGGCGACATATGAATAAGTGCCACACATCCCGTTGGTGCAAAACTTTGCGTATGTCCTCCTCCTCCTCATCTGTCTCTACCCCCACTGTATGTCCTGCCATGTCATTGCCTACAACCTCCACCGACAGGGATGATGCTACAGTAATGGATGTACCAGGTCCTTCCTCACAATGTGACATCATCCCAGTAGCTGAAGACTTACGCAGTCAGATTACATTGCCGCAGCTGCTGCAGCGAAAGAAAAAATATAGTCCCAACTAGGGATGCACCAATACCACTTTTTAAGACCAAGTACGAGTACCGATACTTTTTAAAAGTACTCACTGATACCAAGTACCGATACTTTTCTTTAATGTCATGTGACGCTTTCCAATAAGAACAGACCATATAAAAATGCCCCCAGCTCACATGTATATCCCCCCGATATATATATATATATATTCATACTGCCCCAGCTCATGGATTTGCCCCAGCTCACACATGGATGTGCCCCAGCTCACACATGGATTTGCCCCAGCTCACACATGGATTTGCCCCAGCTCACACATGGATTTGCCCCAGCTCACAGATGAATTTGCCCCAGCTCACAGATGGATTTGCCCCAGCTCACACATGGATATGCCCCAGCTCACACATGGATTTGCCCCAGCTCACACATGGATATGCCCCAGCTCACACATGGATTTGTCCCAGCTCACACATGGATATGCCCCAGCTCACACATGGATTTGCCCCAGCTCACACATGGATATGCCCCCCAGCTCACACATGGATATTGCCCCCGAGCTTATGGATATGCCCCCACAGCTCACACATGGGTATTCCCCCAGCTCATGGGTATGCCCCCACAGCTCACACATGGGTATGCCCCCCCAGCTCACACATGGGTATGCCCCCAGCTCATGGATATGCCCCCCAGCTCACACATGGATATTGCCCCAGCTCATGGATATGCCCCCACAGCTCACACATGGGTATGCCCCCCAGCTCATGGATATGCCCCCACAGCTCACACATGGGTCTGCCCCCCAGCTCATGGATATGCCCCCACAGCTCACACATGGGTATGCCCCCAGCTCATGGATTCCCCCCGCGACGATACTTACCTTCCTGGGCGACGCCGGGAATGTCTCCGCATGTGCGCTCTTTGGAAGGACCCCAGCCGCGACCACGTGGGACCATGTGATCAGGGCTGGGGTCCTTCCAACGAGCACACGCGCAGAAACATTCCCGGCGTCGCTCAGGAAGGTAAGTATCATCGCGGAGAGCAGCTGCAGGGCCTGTCCGAATGCTCTATCAGCATTCGGACAGGCCCTGCAGCTGCTCACTGTGTTCATACTTACCTTCCTGAGCGACGCCGGGAAAGTTTCCGCGCACGTGCTCATTGGAAGGACACCAGCCGCGATCACGTGGTCACACGTGGTCGCGTCTGGGGTCCTTCCAACGAGCGAACGCGCGGAGACATTCCCGACGGCGCAAAGGAAGGTAAGTATCGCGGTGAGCAGCTCCAGGGGCGGCTGTCCGAATGCCGATAGAGCATTTGGACAGCCGCCGCAGCCCCTCGGATGCCGGCAAGCCGGCTCAATGCCGGCTTCCGGTATTGGAAAAAATATCGGGGGTACTGCAGGAGTACCAAGTACTCCTGCAGTACCCAGTATCGGCCCCGATACCGATACTAGTATAGGTATCGGTGCAACCCTAGTCCCAACCATCCCCAAGCACAGCGTCTAAATGCCAGCTTAGCAAAATTACTCACATTGCAGCTGCTGCCTTTCCAGCTGGTGTACTCTGCTACCTTCCGTGAATTTGCTGAATGTGCTGTACCACAGTGGCAGGTTCCAAAACGCCATTACTTTTCACGCAAGGCCATTCCAGCACTATACCAGCACGTGGAAGACAATGTTATCGAGTCATTACCAAAGGCAGTCAGCAGCAAGGTGCATGTGACTTTAGACACGTGGTCCAGCAAGCATGAACAGGGTCATTACATTTCCTTCACGGCACACTGGGTAACTCTGATTGCAGCTGGGAGGGATCTAAGATGGGGCTCTGTGCTGGAGCTTGTTCATCCACCACGCCTCCAGAAAGCTGCTTGTATGAGGTCTGTCTGTTCCACCACCACCACCACCTCTTCCTCCTTCTCTGTCTCTGGCGAAGTGGCAGTTAAATCGACGCCTGACAGGGTCTACGCAATGGCTCAAGCAAAAAGATGCCATACTGTGCTTGAGCTGGTTTGTTTAGGGGACAGGAGCCACACCGGGTCAGAAATTTTTTCAGCTCTGCAGGGGCAGGTGCAGAGATGGTTAACACCACGCCAGCTTGAGCTGGGAATGATCGTCTGCGATAATGGCAGCAACCTTCTCTCCGCCCTACGCAAGGGTAAATTGACGCATGTACCATGCCTAGCACACGTCCTAAATCTGGTGGTACAGCGTTTCCTAACCAAGTACCCAGGGCTGCCAGAGCTTCTCATCCAGGCCAGAAAAGTCTGCAGCCACTTCAGATGGTCATTCCCAGCAAGCGTTCGCCTGGCAGAAATTCAAAGAGATTTCCACCTTCTCACAAACCGTCCGATCTGTGACATGCCCACCAGGTGTAACTCGACATTAGCAATGCTGCAGCATCTGCACAAGCAGCAGAGGGCCATCAACGAGTACCTGTGTAAGTATGGCACAAGGACAGGTTAAGGTCAACTTGGTTTCCCCCCCGCAGTGGCTGATGATCAAGGATGCATGCACTGTACTGTCACCATTTGAGGAGGAAACGAGGATGGTGAGCAGGGACAGTGCATGCATCAGTGACACAATTCCTTTAGTGTTCCTGCTGGAGCACACTCTGTGGGGAATTATAGATGTAGCTCTAGAGGCAGAGCAGCGGGAGGAAGAGGAGGCCTTCCCTAGCTCTCAAGGCCCCAGTCTTTCTGCAGACAGTATTCCAGCGGGTCCTACTCAGATCAGACAGGAGGAGGATGAGGAGGAGGAGGAATAGTTAAGTAGTGGGGGCATTGAAGGTGGGGATTCCTCAAGGGAGGGTTTTGTGTGCCCAGAAACAGAAGGGCTAGTGTGTGGCTGGGAGGAGGAAGTGCAAGATACGGTCATCCTCATTGACCAGGAAGACTCGGAAGCTAATGCCACCTCCAACCTATGCTGCATGGGCTCCCTAATGATGCAAAGCCTGCTAAAGGACACCAGGATTCGTGCTATCAAGGAGAGAGATCATTACTGGTTGGCAACCCTTATTGATCCACAACACAAGGGGAAATTTGCAGAGCTCATCCTGCCCGCACAGAGGGAGCACAGGATGACAAAACTTGAGGACGCTCTAAAGCGACCCTAGTGTAACACCTTTCCAGGCACTGGTAGATTACCAAGTGCTGACACACCTGCTTCTGAGGCTGCGGGTGATCAGAGGAATAGTGGTGAAGGCCAGGGCCGCTTGACTGATGCTTTTTTTAATTTTTTTAGTCCTCGACGCCCAGGGACATCAAATGTAGGCACCCACTGCCAGCGTCTTCACCATATGGTGCAGGACTACCTAGGGGCAAGGGCAGATGATCCACTGGCTTTCCAGCAGATGATCCACTGGCTTACTGGGTGTTGAGATTGGATCACTGGCCAGAACTTAGCCAATATGCTATGCAGCTACTAGTTTGCCCTTCATCTAGCGTGCTTTCCGAAAGGACGTTCAGTGCTGCTGGAGGTTTTGTCACAGACAAAAGAGTGCATCTGTCCACCGACTTTGTAGACCGGCTGACATTTATAAAAATGAATCAGTCCTGGATCAGCAGCTATCAATCCCCTGATGCCGAAGTAACGGAATAGATCGGGTATGTCTTCTGCATGCACAAAACCTCCAGCACTGAACTCTTCCACAATACCACAAAAGGGTTACGGTGTGAATGCACTTACTGCCATGAAAGGCACAATATTTGGCTGCACTGACGCCTGTGCCAGATTTATATCATTTTAATTTTTTGAACAGCAGGGTCCAACCCTGCACTCTTCCACAATACCACAGAGGGGTTACTGTATGATGATACTTGCTGGCCTGGCACCAAAGGCACAATATCTGGGTGCACTGACGCCCATTACCAGATCAAAAACTTTTCAATATAGGACCACATGGTCCACCCCTGCACTCTTCCACAATACCACAGAGGGGTTACTGTATGATGATACTTGCTGGCCTGGCATTAAAGGCACAATATCTGGGTGCACTGACGCCTTGACCAGAATCATATCTTTTCAAATTAGGACCACATGGTCCACCCCTGCATTCTTCCACAATACCACAGAGGGGTTACTGTATGATGATACTTGCTGGCCTGGCATTAAAGGCACAATATCTGGGTGCACTGACGCCCATTACCAGATCAAAACCTTTTTAATATAGGACCGCAAGGTCCACCCCTGCATTCTTCCACAATACCACAGAGGGGTTACTGTATGATGATACTTGCTGGCCTGGCATTAAAGGCACAATATCTGGGTGCACTGACGCCTTGACCAGAATCATATCTTTTCAATATAGGACCACATGGTCCACCCCTGCATTCTTCCACAATACCATAGAGGGGTTACTGTATGATAGTACTTGCAGGCCTGGCACCAAAAGCACAATATTTGGGTGCACTGCCACTGACGCCTGTATCAGATTCATATCCTCAGAGGGGTCACGGTGTGACGGCACTGTTGGGGACGCTAAAGGACCAATTTTAAAGCACCTATTGTTACTTTCATCCAAAGCCTGCATATATTTCACAATAATTTAGCCCAAAAAATAAGTAAACTTTTTCTGCGTGTACGAAAATGTCTCCTCTTTTCATACAGACTGCCGCCCCAAGCAGTTGTATATGGATAGATTAAAGGAAAAGCATTTACCATCATATGAAACGTAATTTTTTTGTTTTTAAGTGTTTCCATACATCCTAGAAATCTGCCACTTCACGGGCAGGTTATGGGGACCTCCTAGGCACGATATTTGAAGGAATTTTTCGTTTTTATTTTTAACCCTTATTTCATGGAAAACTCACTGTCCCTTTAAAAACGTTTTTTTTTTAAACTTTTTGTTCTTGTTTCCTGTCCCCCATGGCACTACCCGGACCCCCATACACCTTTTATGGCAAATATGTAGCATATATGCCCTCTTGGATGGCACTCTAAAAAACGAATTTTCAGCCCCATTGACTTGCATTGGGTTCGAGTTTGGGTTCGGACCCGAACAAATGGGAAGTTCGCGTTCGGGCTCGAACCGAACTCGGGGAGTGTTCGGCTCATCCCTATTTTTAACCACTTCACTGATAATCCATTTCACCTCGTTGTGCTGAGCTCATTTTGACCATTTTATGCTTATCATGATTAACCCCTTAAGGACCTCTGACGTACCCTGTACGTCCTGTACTCGGGTCTCCCTTAGACCCGCGGACGTACAGGGTACGTCAGCGGCGCCTAATCCCCCTCCCGCCCGATACTCACCTCCCTCGCTGGATCCCACAGCGATCTGGCAGGGAGGAAGCCTGCCCATGTGATTTACATGGGCAGGCGAGGCTGGTGACGTCATCAGCAGGCGTCCCCATGCTCTTCAATGGAGGGGAGGGGGGCTCCTTCGGAGCCCTCTATCTCCCCAACCATTGAAGCTAGGGAAATGCCGTTTGCACCGCTGGAGAGGGGAGAGCCTCCCCTTTCCAGCGGTGTATGGCATTAACCATTACGCCGTCGGATCACGTTGCGGCGCCAATTGGCGCCAAAACGCGATTCAAACCTGGAGCGGGGCTGACATCTTGGATGTCAGCCAAGCCTACAGGTCCCCCCCCCACCCACTGACAACCTCACCATATGTGTGAGGATGTCAGTGGGCCAGTTAACCCTCTAGCTGCCATGTAGAGATAAGGGGATCCTAAGGATCCCTTTATCTCCCGATCCATGGCAGCTAGATGGTCATATTTGCCATCATTTGAAAGGCCTGATTATGGCCTTTCAAATGATACCAAACATGACCAGGTTTGGTTTTAAAAAAAATGAAACAAAAAAATAATAAAAAAATTAAATAAAATAAAAAAATGTTTTTTTTTTAAAAGTTTTTTTTGTCTGGGGGGAGTTTAATTAAATAGGACCTAGGCTGTCATCTAAAAATAAATAGCACAAAATGGTCAGAATGAGCGCAGCGCACATAGGTGAACTGTCTCAGCAGTGAAGGGGTTAAAAAGCAAACGCATGTAAAAATTGGGTATTTCTAGTCTCGGGACAAAATTTTGAACCTATTTAGCTGGGGTCGTTTTGGGTGGTTGTAGATTTTGGGGATTAAAGTACAAAAAAGTGTGTTTTTAACATTTTTTTCATCATATTTCATTTTTTTTTTTATAGTAAATTATTCGATATGATGGAAATAATGGTATTTCTAGAAAGTCCATTTAATGGCGGGAAAAAGGGTGTATAATATGTGTGGGTTGAATAAACGAGTAAGAGGAAAATTTGACCTAAACACTAGCAGCGCAGAAACGTTAAAACAGCAGCGGTCACTAAAAGACGGATTTGTGTAAAACCGCCCGGTCACTAAGGGGTTAAATGTGATTTGAAGTCCTATTTTATTAGACTCCCAGACAATTAAAAAAAAAACACACTTTTTTATTTTTTTAAATTTCTACACCAAACCTTGTCATGTTTGATATCATTAGAAAGGCCATGATCAGGTCTTTCTGCCTTTCCAATGATACCAGTTATGATCCTCTAGCTGCCATGGATCGGGAGATATGGGTATCCAAATGGTCACCCTAGCTCCACTTGGCAGCTAGAGTGTTAACTGGCCAACTTACATCATCGCACATATGGCGAGGACGTCAGTGGGTGGGGGGGTGACCGGGAGGCTTGGCTGACATCCAAGATGTCAGCCACTTCCAGGAGCGAATTTCGATCCCGCACCTAAGGGGTTAAAGAGAGGCATCGCTGAAAAGGGCAGATTCTGCTCTCTATGGCGGTACCTTTTTTTCTATCTACAGCGGTTCGGGAGGAAGAGTGCTCCAAAGGAGCCAAAATCCTCTTTCAGTTTATTCTCTGCAGGTGCCGGGGGCGCCCGGCGATGATGTCATTGTGCACGGCAATGACATCATCGTAATGGCCGGGGCCCTTAAAACAGTCGGCCTGACTTCAAGGAAGTCAGTCTGGCGTGGGACCCTGGCCAGAGAGTTGAGTATATGGCGGGAGGGGATTAAAGGACCATGACGTACATAGTACGTCCTTGGTCCTTAAGGGGAATTTTCCCCAGAACGTACTATGTACGTCAGAGTTCCTTAAGGGGTTAATATTTATGCTGTCACAGGAACTCACTTGTCGGGTATTTACAGTAAGACTCGCATTTTCAGTGTTTACAGGATGATTCACATGTCTGGCATTTACAGTAAGACTTGCCTTCAATGGGTTTATAGTAAGCCATTTTGAAAAGCGCAAGCCCAGCATTTACCATAAAACAGTGAAATACGGAAAGCGCATTCATGCCCACAATTTTGCAATCTGTTTTTCAGGCTTTTTACCGGCCTGATATTTTTTTCTAAACGGGGGCATTTTTCTGAATTTCTGCTCAGGACATTTATTTTTTTTCAATTGAATCGGTTATTTTTTAAACAATCAGCAAATAGAATTAAATTGAGCCCATAGTTTCTTACCTGTGTTAAACTGGGATGTATATTCATTTTTTGTAAAAGTTTTCCTAAAAATTCATTTACACTTTTCCATGGAAAAATACTATTTGAGCCATCAAGGACTATTACTAAATCCAACTGTGTGCTGCAGGCTGCAATGGAAACAACTTATTAGTCAGATGTTAGCAGTGCCCCATGATATCAAATACATTACTGATATTGTTCAAGATACATGCAGCCAATGAATTTTCCCAGTAACTTAACAGATTAGAAATGATAGTGTTACCATTAGAATTTATAAGTAAGATAAATAAAAATTTATAATTATTCAGTTTCAAATAGGAAAATTCTTTCATGGGATATGATGAATCTAAGCAATATACTTGTGTTTATGCAAGAGAATGTATGGTGGCTTGCACTGTCAGTCTATTGGTGTAAAGTGTGGTATGCAGGAGTGTTTGGGGCGGTTTCCTCTCATCGGTGGGAGGAGTTTTTGTAACTGCCGAGAGGGAGGGCTGAGTGAGCAGCTGTGATGGGTGAGCGCGCAGCCGACGACGGCAACGGATACGATAAAAACACATTAATATATAGAGATGTACCCATGCAGTTACATAATGAAAAAAGCATGTATTCCAGGGGTCAAGTCCTAAAAAAAAGAAGTGTGGGAGCTCACCAAGATGTCTGTCCCCTAATTATCACATTTCATCTCACGCTTAACACACAAACACACACTCAAACTTGACATGTTTATGTACGTATGTGAATTTTAGCAAAAATATATGATAAATCCTATGGCCCCTATTACATTCTTCGCGCATTTGTTTTGTGCGCGCGCAAATATGCATTTGCGCGAGTGCAAAACCATTTGCGCAGAACGTCGTATTACGACGTTCGCGCAAACGATGCGCGTAATCGTCTACCGCGATTGACCCTGCGCAAACAAATTTTCCTGCTCGCATCCTATACTTAAGAATGTCAGCACATATGCGTTCATGCCCTGGTACGTGGATGGTATTACAATCTTCGCGCAATGAAAGTTTGCGCGCATTTTCGTAACGTCTTTGAAAAGCAGGTGGTAACTGTAAATGTGATCGTTCTGGGCGAAACGATATACACCAGCACGAGAAAAAAGAATACAGTACAGTACAGTTACACATTCTACACATACCCAAACATTAATATTTATGAATTGTGTCATTGTTAATTTTTTTCTTTTTTCAGCTGGTGGTTGTTAATTTTTCTTTTATCCTTTTTTTTAGTTTGTAAATATTTTATTGGAAATGGGTGATTGATGTTGGCTGAATCCCGTGACAAATCCTGTGACAAAACAGTCTGCCCACCGATTCCTGCACGCAACGTTCATTTGCGAATGGCTTTGTGCGACGGATTTGCGCACGAAAAATCTTGGAGGAAGAGAAAAATGCGCTCGGATTGTAATACCACATTAATATTCGCGCGATAAAGTTTTTTCCGCGCGCAAAAAAAATTGCGCTGCGCAATATAGGGCCCTATATTTATTGTGACTTAACATGGAAAGATATGATTTGTCACCTGAATACAAGTTTTATAGTGTGTAGGTCCAATAGAAACTCAGTTCCCTCTGCAAAAATAGAGGAGGACCTGCGTTCCCATATGTTCCCCCAGAACTTGACCCCTGATGCATTCCATTACCAATTCACAGACATGTACCTTGAACTGATGGTGCAAGAGAATTTACTACTTCAAAGTTAGAGCTAACATTTGAACAAATGCCAGTTGTATAATGCAAACTTCCACATCTGTATGCATAAAGGGGGCCACACGCCTGTAAAAGAAAAACTGGAATAAACTAAAATTTTTGGTAATTTATGAGCATTATTTCTCTTCTTTTTTAATTCTTTTAGACATTTATTACATGCACGATCTTTAGATAGAATAAAGCTATTAGTCATCTTATTTTATGGTTGCATTTTCATGCTTTATTATCCAAAATAATTAAAGATAATTGAGGTACTTGTCCACAGATGCAGTATCCCATGCTGCTTCTCACGCAGCTAGAAAGTAAATTCTGCATGTACTTTAAAAAATGTGGAATTGAATTAAAATTGTTTTTTTACTGCTACACCAATAAAAAATACTGTATTGTACTGGCTACTGCAGCTAAATCAACATACAGTGGCAAGAAAAAGTATGTGAACCCTTTGGGATTACGTGGAATTTTTCATGAATTGGTCCTAAAATGTGCTCTGATCTTCATCTAAGTCACAACAATTTGAAAAACACAGTCTGGTTAAAATAATACAACACAAACATTATATGTTTTCATGTTTTTATTGAACATAACATGTAAACATTCACAGTGCAGGGCGGAAAAAGTATGTGAACCCCTAGCCTAATGACTTCTCCAAGAGCTAATTGGAGCCAGGAGTGAGTCAACCTTGAGTCCAATCAGTGTGATATTATTGGATGTGTTGCTGAAAGCTGTCCTGCCCTTTAAAAACACACACCAGTTTTGGGTTTACTGGTTTCAAGAAGCACTGCCTGATGTGAACCATGCCTCGCAGAAAAGAGCTCTCAGAAGACCTACGCTCAAGAATTGTTGACTTGCATGAAGCTGGAAAGGCGTTACAAAAGTATCTCCAAAAGCCTTGATGTTCATGTGTCCACGGTAAGACAAACTGTCTACAAATGGAGAAAGTTCAGCACTGTTGCTACTCTCCCTAGGCGTAGTCGTCCTGTAAAGATGACTGCAAGAGCACAGCGCAGAATGCTTAATGAGGTAAAGAAGAATCCTAGAGTGTCAGCTAAAGACTTACAGAAATCTCTGGCACAGGCTAACATTTTTGTTGACACATCTACAGTAAGGAAAACATTAAACAAGAATGGAGTACATGGGAGGACACCACGGAGGAAGCCATTGCTGTCCATAAAGAATATTGCAGCACGTTTGAAGTTTGCAAAAGAGCACCTGGATGTTCCACAGCACCACTGGCAAAATATTCTGTGGACAGATGAAACCAAAATGTGTGTTTTTTCCAAACAACTCAAACACTATGTGTGGAGAAAAAAGGCACAGCACACCAACATCAAAACCTCATCCCCACTGTAAAACATGGCGGAGGGAGCATCATGGTTTGGGGCTGCTTTGCTGCCTCAGGGCCTGGACGGTTTGCTGTCATTGATGGAAAAATGAATTCCAGAGTTTATCAAGACATTTTGCAGGAAAACGTAAGACCATCTGTCCGCCAACTGAAGCCCCGCAGAGGATGAGTGATGCAACAGGACAATGACCCAAAGCATACAAGTAATTCAACAAAAGAATGGCTTCAACAAAACAAAATACGCCTTCTGGAGTGGCCCAGTCAGAGTCCTGACCTCAACCCGATTGAAATGCTGTGGCATGACCTTAAGAGAGCGATTCACACCAGACATCCCAAGAATATTGCTACACTGAAACAGTTTTGTGAAGAGGAGTGGTCCAAAATTACTCCAGATAGTTGTGCAAGTCTGATCTGCAACTACAGGAAACGTTTGGTTGAGGTTATTGCTGCCAAAGGAGGGTCAACCAGTTATTAAGTCCAAAGGATCACATACTTTTTCCACCCTGCACTGTGAATGTTTACATGTTCTGTTCAATAAAATCATGAAAACATATAATGTTTGTGTTGTATTATTTTAAGCAGACTGTGTTTTTCAAATTGTTGTGACTTAGATGAAGATCAAAGCACATTTTATGACCAATTCATGCAAAACTCCACTTAATGCCAAAGGGTTCACATACTTTTTCTTGCCACTGTATATGTTAAATCCCTGCACTACCAGGTGCTTTCCATAAAACTGTCAGGAACCAGTGGTTTTATGGAAAACCACTTTCCAGTAACCATACATCATAAATCTATTGTAGAATCCCTCCTTGCACATTTGCATACTGTATGCACTGTTTGAAGTCTCCATCTGCTGGCCAAAAAGTGACACTGCAGCTACAGTGCAGCTGGGACTGCTGTGTCTCCAATAGGAGGAGCAGACAGGTCTCTGCTTTTCATCTCATTCTAGCACATTATCTGTAAAGTCTGAAGTGCTCAAACATTAGGGGCACAATCTGGAGCCCATATGCATTTCTATTAAATTAAATTAATTTGCACTGCTCCAGAATAAGACCAGATCGAATTAACTCAATTGTGAGCCCTTGCAGGTGCTTTGCAGATCCAGTTAGGTTGAGTTTGGTAGTTAAGTGGTTAAGATATTGAAAAAGATAAAGTCATGCTTATTTGACATTTGGTTTTCTCTAAATATTAAACTCTTACAAAAGCAGCAAAGAAACCTATGTCTTTTTTATTCCATATTTTCTTACCAAAAATCCCCCTTTCGGATTTTTTATTAAAGTTGTTCCCATGGTCATATTTTCTTTTATTTCAGAAACATCAGGAATGGATGTAAATTCTATAAAATAATAAAAGTTACATTGTAGTCAATCTGAATTAGTTTGGATTTATACAGAATGCTTCGGGATCCCAAACATTCCAGACTCCAGAATCCGGGAGAATCCACAATCAGGGGTAGGGGGTAGGCGGCAGCAGAGCTGTGATACACTGGCTGCAGCAGCACCAGCATGTATATACACTGGGAGATGTTGCGCAGCTGTTTGCGAGAGACATGCTGCACAGAACCAGCATGTCTCTCCCTGACCCTGTGCAGCATGTGACACACTGGAACTGCACAGAGTCCTCCAAAACTCCAGGGGTACATAAGGGTGTATCAACATTGTGTACGGGTGTAAAAAATCTTCCCCAGCATGTAAGGAGTCGTGACCACCACTACGGTGACACCAAAGAAAAAAACCCACTTGCACATGGCAAAACTTTCAGTGGTAGGTGTATTCCAACGTCTTCAAAAAGAGAATATTGTATAGACCTCAAACAAATGTTTGCTAAGGAGTAAAAAAGTTAGCAAAGATCAAATTGTGATCAAAATGTCGGTCACTTTTTGAGGAATTTGGAACTCATGACTGAGATTTAGACAGTTATTTTATTTTCTTACTTTTGTGTATTTTAAAAAAAGTAAAAGGTGGCCGCATATTTCAATATTTCTGCAGTGGGTGAATTTTTTCAATGGAATCAACCAATATTTCTAAAACAAATATAATGCTGAAAACGTGCCTATATTGTGCAAAACAATGGCCAAAAGAATTAAATCAAGCACTTGAATTTTGAGCAAAATTCAGGGATTTATCTTGGCATATACTTGAGCGACAACAAAGGAGCAGAATCCCTTTTGTGGACTACCTGAAACTAGAATTGTGTAATTAAGATTAATAATGCTTATGAAAGGTGTCTTCTTCGCCTCTCGTTTCCATTTCTTCTATTTGTTATAATTAGCTTTTTCATATTTATACTTCTAGAAAAATCAGAACATTAAAACATAGTAATCTCTTTAAATTGGATAGGTAAAATCAAAGCAATTCAATTACAAAGTGCTGTTTTTACATACTTGGTAGGTTGAGCTTCATGCAACTGCTTGGTGAGTTCACAGGACATTTGTACACATCCCCCGTCCTTTGTTTTGGTTGACCCTGTAACGGCGAGCCGATGAGCACCCTAAAACAAAACACGCTTGTATGAGTGTATGAGTCTTTTCATGAGTGCTTTTCTTGTATCCTATAACTCTGCTATTTGCTACAAAGAAGCTTTTTTTTTTCAAATGCGTCTGGTTCTTCAGGCAAAGAATAAATAAATGTCTTTGTGCAAATGACGGAACAACTACGACTGTGCACGTGCAAGGAGTAAAACTTAACAGGGTTATTCAAAGAGATTCGAAAAGTCACCGCACGTCCAGTGACTTTTCGTTCCCCGCACTTTGGGGTGATTCGGCGATCCTAGTTTGCCGACCCTGCGGTGTATTCAGCAAGCACTGTAGGGCCCCCGTAATGTAGGGAATACTCGCCGCAAACCCGCCGAACACACACCGAAAAACCCGCCGAACACTCACCGAAACCTGCAGAAACAGCTTGATTATCCCTGCTGAACACGCCAGAGAAACCCAAATAGCCACCGATCACAGCGTAGAGCAGCCGCCGGAAAAAACCGACATACAGACGAACGAGTTGAAAAAAAACCCAGTTCGTTTGAATGTTTGAAATTTGAAACGCTGTTTGCAGAAATAACTACTGATGAAAATGGCTGAAATTTACATATAAGATCCAATGAATGATAATAAAAAGATCTGTTACAGAAAAAAGAAAAAACGATTGAAGAAAAAATATCGGGAAGAAAAGTTTGCCAAAAAAATCCCCAAAAATGCATAAAAGACCCTAAAAAAATCTATAAATAAAGCAACGTGTTACTGCAGTATATAATAATAAACGGTTTATTAGATATTGGATTAAAACGGGAATATTTTTAACATTGAAGCCTATTGGAATTCGTCTGAATAAACCTGTCGAATGAAACCACTGAACAGCAGGGCAATTCAGTAACTTTTCACTGCTGGTTTTTGTTCTCTGAATAGCCGAAGCAGTGATTTTTCTATGGGGATTTCACTGCCCTCGAACAGGCACCGTATGTGCAGGCAATTCGCCAACTTGCCTGCTCTCTGAATAGCTGAATGGCCAGGAAATATAGCCGTACGCTGAATTTCAGTGTTCGGTTACATTTCGGGGTCAGGTCGACTCTCTTTGAATAACCCTGTATGTTATTGAAATAATAACTCTCATTTTCCAAAAGTGGAGATTTTTTAACAAAATTTTCATTTATTTTTATAGGATTGATATTTTTAAAGGATTTTCAAGCTCAGGCACCGGTTTAATGTGGTGTGCCGGGATGTACAAACATAGAAAGAGGGCATATCCTTCTAAGATATTATGGGTCATATTCCGCAGTTGCTAGTAAAAGGGAGATAATAAGTGAAAAAAATGGTTACAAGCCGATATTCCGAACTGTCTGCCTTTTATTGCACATATATTAGATTTATAAGCAGCTGTGGAATGAAGGAGAGGCATCCTGATACCAGTGGTGGCAGTGCATGCTGCTGCCGGCATCGGCTAGTGGAGTCTACATGGCTTCATGGTGCTCAGCACCTCCCAGCTGCGAGCTTACACTCGGATCGAGCAGGGGTCGTGGATATAGTCATGAATATTTGTTCCCAGTCTCCCACTGCTTGTGGTGAGAGGAAGTGGTGGATCACACTGCTCTCTCCACTGTGGGATGGGATGAGAGGTTAGTAAGGGATTTTTTTTGGGGGGTGGGTTAATTTACTCCAGGTATTTTGACTAGAGATGCTACGATAAAGTCGGAATAGGTTGAGTAACAAGGAGCCAGTAGGGGGTATTGGCTCTCAATGATCTTTTCCCTTTTGTTGGAACAAGGCCCATGCAATATTACTTAATGTTTTGCGCCTCAAGTGATGCCTTTACTTTCACATTATTCAAAAATTGCACGAAACACATTTCAGATTTACTAAAACAAAGAAATAACTGTCAAATATCATATGGAGCATCCATTGAATTAAAATACTAAATATAATATAAAAGAGTAACATGCCATTTCCCCTCTTCATTTTCAAATTGTTGAACTGTATATCCAAACATGTCCTCCACGGGTCCATTGAATGAGAGTCCATCTTTCACATCCACATTGAACTGTTCAGCAAATTTTATTGTCACTGGAAAATAAAAATTAAATCATCAAAATGAGCATTAATCTCATAGTTACATAGGCTGAAAAAAAGACATGCGTCCATCAAGTCCAGTCTTTCACACAACACCAACTGCTGTTGATCCAAAAGAAGGCAAAAAACCCAGTCTGAAGCGTTTGCCAAATATGCAACACACCGGGAAAAAAATCCTTCTTGACCCCAGAATGGCGTCAGATTTCTCTTTGGATCAAGCAACCATTATCACATATTAAATATTATGACCCTTAATATAATGTTTTTTGCAGGAAGTCATCCAGTTGTTTAAAAAAGTCTGTACAGTCTCTGACCCAACCACCTCAACAGGCAGAGAATTCCACATCTTTATTGTTCGCACTGTAAAATAACCTTTCCTATACCTTAGGCTGAATTTCCTTTCGTCCAGTCTAAATGGGTGACCTTGTGCCCCGTGTATAGTCCTGTTAATGAATAGGCTTTACTTTTGCATTTTGCTTACAGGATGGGCACAGCAGAAGGTAATCTGCCAAACCTAAAGGCTATGCATATAAAGTATAAGTCTAATTATGGCAAAAAGAAACCAGTTTATTTAAAAGGGATTACTTGTCCTGTACCTTTAAAGGGAGAGATGCCAACAATTTTTATTAAGAAATGGTGTGGCGATCATTGGGAAGATGCATTTATGGATTGTCTAGCTAGGAGATTACAATCAGCATGAAGAGGATCCCACCTGGGATAAATCCTACTTGAAAATGTGTGGGGAGGTATGGCTGAACATTAGTCCCTGGTAACCACGGACAGACTCAAAGACTAAGACCCCCAACCCTCGCAGTATACCTGCGAACCCATATGCACCCTACCCCACTTTGTGTACATAATAACCCCCTGTATCTGATCTACTATAACGTACTCCAATCCTTTAAAGGGCATTAAATATGTGCAGACTTTAATAAATATTATAAGACAAGAATATGCACAACAGTTCAAGCAGAATCAGATAAATTGGTACACGCAAACACCTGCGGAATAATTCCTGAGATACACTGCAAGCGCAGCGAAGCAAACATTTTGCAGGCTTGACTCTGCTCCGCCTCGCAGCCAATCTACACTACAGGTGAAACTTGACAAATTAGAATATCGTGCAATAGTTCATTTATTTCAGTAATGCAACGTAAAAGGTGAAACTAATAAATGAGATCATTCAAGCCGTGATTTGTCATAATTGTGATGATTATGTCTTACAGCTCATGAAAACCCCAAATCCACAATCTCAGAAAATTTGAATATTGTGAAAAGGTGCAATATTCTAGGCTCAAAGTGTCCCACTCTAATCAGCTAATTCAGCCATAACACCTGCAAAGGGTCCCTGAGCCTTTAAATGGTCTCTCAGTCTGGTTCAGTAGGAATCACAATCATGGGAAAGACTGCTGACCTGACAGTTGTGCAGAAAACCATCATTGACCCCCTCCATAAGGAGGGAAAGCCTCAAAAGGTAATTGCAAAAGATGTTGGATGTTCCCAAAGTGCTGTATCAAAGCACATTAATAGAAAGTTATGTGGAAGCGAAAAGTGTGGAAGAAAAATATGCACAAGCAGCAGGGATGACCACAGCCTGGAGAGGATTGTCAGGAAAAGGCCATTCAAAAGTGTTGGGGACTTTCACAAGGAGTGGACTGAGGCTGGAGTCAGTGCATCAAGAGCCACCACACAGAGACAGATCCTGGACATGGGCTTCAAATGTCGTATTCCTCTTGTCAAGCCGCTCCTGAACAACAAACAACGTCAGAAGCGTCTTACCTGGGCTAAAGAAAAACAGACCTGGTCTGTTGCTCAGTGGTCCAAAGTCCTCTTTTCTGATGAGAGAAACTTTTACATCTCATTTGGAAACCAAGGACCCAGAGTATGGAGGAAGAATGGAGAGGCACACACTGCAAGATGCTTGAAGACCAGTGTGAAGTTTCCACAGTCTGTGTTGATTTGGGGAGCCATGTCATCTGCTGGTGTTGGTCCACTGTGCTTCATTAAGTCCAGGGTCAACGCAGCCGTCTACCAGGAGATTTGGAGCACTTTATGCTTCCTTCCGCAGACGAGCTTTATGGGGATGCTGATTTCATTTTCCAGCAGGACTTGGCACCTGCCCACACTGCCAAAAACACCAAAACCTGGTTCAATGACCGTGGGATTACTGTGCTTGATTGGCCAGCAAACTCGCCTGACCTGAACCCCATAGAGAATCTATGGGACATTGCCACGAGAAAGATGAGAGACATGAGACCGAACAATGCAGAAGAGCTGAAGGCCACTATTGAAGCATCCTGGTCTCCCATAACACCTCAACAGTGCCACAGGCTGATAGCTTCCATGCCACATTGCCACATTGAGGCAGTAATTGCTGCAAAAGGGGCCCAAACCAAGAACTGAGTACATATGCAGCTTATACTTTTCAGAGGTCCCATATTGTTCTATGTACAATCCTTGTTTTATTGATTGCATGTAATAGTCTAATTTTCTGAGATTGTGGATTTGGGGTTTTCATGCGCTGTAACCAGAATCATCACAATTATGACAAATCACAGCTTGAACTATCCTGCTTTGCATGTAATGAGTATCATATATTAGTTTCACCTTTTAAGTTGCATTACTAAAATAAATGAACTTTTGCACGATATTCTAATTTTTCGAGTTTCACCTGTAGATTACGTCTGCTTCTTTCCACACTGGACTGGGTTCCAATACTTTGCATATCAAACTAGAGACATGTTTGTTTCTCATCAAATGAAGACAAAGCCCATTTCATAGAAAATAACAAGTTTATTGTAAAAAAGCTTTTAAATTACAATGTACATGCCAAAAAATTATTTTCACAAAGCGCATGTCATATAGCCAATGTCTAAACGTCACCTATATCAGCCACCCGACCGCACTGATACATTACGTCCATTTATAAACTTTATATTGAATAAAATATATAAATTACTGCCAATTTAAATAGAATAGTATAAACAAAATTAGAAAAAGGGTAACCCTAATCATATAGCACCCATCGTGTATATATATATATATATATATACACACCACACAGACCTCATAGAAATAGTTATACACTAGGTATACACCGATACCACTTTTTTTAGGACTGAGTACAAGTACCAGTACTTTTATTTAAAGTCATGTGACCACTTTCCAATAAATAATTTAGGATTTTGCTGAAAGCCTGTCCAGTTTATGTTAACATTAAATGTATGGCCAGATACCCCTTTGCACAGCCTGCACATTTATTTATTTATTTGCAAAGTATTTTACCAGGAAGGATACATTGAGATTTCTCTCGTTTTCAAGTACCCTGACCACACACACAGACCCCACACCTCATCTCAGTTATATACAGTATGTATAACCACTCAGAACTCATACATATGTATACCCATTCGGATACATGTATACAATCCTCGGACCAGATACACCCACTCAGATACATGTATACAGACCTCAGACCAGATATACCCACTCAGATATATGTATACAGTCCACAGACCAGATACACCCACTCAGATTATGTATACAGACCTCAGACCAGATATACTCATTCAGATACATGTATACAGACCTCAGACCAGATGCACCCACTCAGATACATGTATACAGACCTCAGACCAGATGCACCCACTCAGATACATGTATACAGACCTCAGAACAGACAATGCCCACACAGACTAGATCATGCCCACACAGACCTCAGACCAGACCTTGAAATCGCCACTGATCAGGATTTCCCGCAGGGATACGACAAGGGTTGGTTGCCTATCTAAAAAAGAGATTTTTGGGTGTGTTGAGATTTATGTGTTAAGTGACTATGTTTCGGCACAATCATTCAACACTAGAGTCTGAAAGACGTTATTCAAACCCAGGCGCAATTGGAGATCGAGTTGATTGGAATAGCTCTTTCTGCTTATGCAAGGGGCACATTAACTTCTCCCATACAAAGTATAGGAGACATTCATGTACCGTAAGCAGCTGCTACATGCAAGGTGTAATAGGAGGTTGTAAAATTAAGCACAACGCTCAAGCCATTATGCTAAGCATCCTGGTTGTGACCTGCCCCAGAGTGTATAATGTCTCATAAAGTTAAAAAGTATTTATAAATGTCCATAGAGTGGTAAAAAATATTCCAGAGAGTCAAGGAAGTAATGTAGTGCGCAACGTTAACATCTGGGAGAGAGTAGATGCTAGGGGCCAAATTACATTCTTCACGGAAAAATGCACTCGCAACGCGTGAATTTTTTTTTGAGAAAGGATTTTACCAGGAAGGATAAATTGAGATTTCTCTTGTTTTCAAGTAAGTCCTGGGTGGTGAGTATGTACCGTTAGGTGTCTTGCCCGACGCTTACTGGAGAGGTGCCCTTGCTGGGATCGAACCCATGACGCCACAGGTTCTCTCCATGCAGAGCAGTGATGTTACCTCTACTCCACCCAGGCAGTACTTGTGCTCTTGCTGGGATCGAACCCATGACGCCACAGGTTCTCTCCATGCAGAGCAGTGATGTTACCTCTACTCCACCCAGCCAGCACTTGTGCAATTTGTGCACCAAGCGTTAAACGTTAACGCGCGGAAACCAACACTGGAATTACAATCCTTGTGCATTTTTTCATCGGTCGAGCAATAACGCATGTTAAACGGATGGGCACAAATGCTCGCGCAGTAACGTTGCGCGCAGAAATCAGTGTGCAGACTGTTTTTTTCACGCAATTCAGCCAATCAGAATTAAAAAACATAATTAACTCACGTTAAGTTTTTGCGCCTGTCAAAGTCAATCTGTGCATATATGCTGCAGCAATAATAAATGCACACACAACTTCTCAAATTTATTGTTTGGGTATGAGTAGAATGTGTAACTATACTTTGCTGCATTTTTTTTTGGGCTGGTGTATTTGGGTTCGGGCAGGTTGATAGAATTTGCCATTAACACCAGCTTTTAGGAGTTGCTAAAATTATGCACGCAACGTCTATGCGTTATTTCCTGTGCATAGATTGTAATACCATCCGCGTACCAGCGCACAAACGCATTTGTGCTCACAATGTTAAGTATAGGACGCGCGCGCTGTAAAGTAAGCTCGCACAGGGTTCGCACAGGTTCACCCGCGGTAGACGATTATGTGCGTTTGGTACGCTGACAATGTAATACGACGTTCAGCACAAAGGGTTTTACCCCTCGCGTAATGTTTTTTTGCGCCGGCGCAAACGTTTGTGCGAAGATTGTAATTTGACCCTGGGTGTTTATAATCTCAGCAATGTAATTTTAAAAGTAGCAAAGGTAGTAAGAGTAATAAGTCTCTCCTGATGTAGAACACTAAGGCTAGGGTCAGACGAGCGCAGTGCGAACGCGCGTGCAGGCGCACTTAATCACGGCCGTAGTAGCAGCAAGTGCCAGGCAATGACGGCCAATATACGAAGTACGGTCGCACAAAAGTCCGGCTGCGCAACGCAAGTGGAAAACGAACGCATTTTGTCGAGAACGTAAAACCTCTAGTACGGTTGTACAGAGTGCGCTGCGTCCGCTAGAGGCGTGTGTGCGTGAATTGGAGATGTCAGACACTGCTAATGTCCGGCCAACATAACGTCCAGATGCACAAAGTGTTTTATTGATGATCCGTACAAAATCACGGATGCAAATGCGCATCGTATGACCGCTATCGCGTACTCCGTGAAAAAATGCGTCCATTCGTTCGAACGCACTTTTTCACAGACAACGCGAAACTGCGTTCGTCTGACCCTAGCCTTACACGATGTGCGCGTACCCAGGCACTGCTGAATGAGTCTGCTTGTAGCATTTATATTTTTTCTTCAACCAGCAGAGTCTTCCTTTAACAATCTATGGAACAGCATGTCATTTTGATTAGCAAATGTAAATTCTATACATTCACAGCTGCCACAAAGGTCTCCAAGGTCACAACAAGAATAGCGTGGGAGAAGTCTCTTCTATTTCACTTGAAAAGATTGACAAGACTCGGTTTTTATAATTTGAAGATGCAGAGAAGCACACCTTTAGTGAATGAAAATAAAACAGAACTTTTATTAAGAATCAATATAAAATACAAATATATCCCTAGGACTCACCAATCAGAAGTCCACAAATAAGTCACAAAATTCATCCATATAAGGCTGGGGTCAGACGAACGCAGTGTTAACGTCCGTGTTGCTGCACATAAGTACGTCCGTGATAGCATACAATTGTGTTAAATGGAGCCCCACACACGAAGTACGTCCGCACAGAAGTGCGGGGGCTGACGGACGCTGCAAACGGACGCAGGTTAGGCAAGAATGTAATACTGCTAGAACAGACGTGCGGAGTGCGCCACGTCCACAACGTCCGCATAGCTTTGTGTGTGAGTGATGGAGCATGGTCAGACGGACTGCATTTATACATCCAGCATTTTTGACGGACAGAATGTTTTTTCATTGTAATTTATTTTCCCTGCTACATCAGTTAAAAATAACGTCAGTGAAAAAAACTGACTGTGTGACCACTACCTTGTTTTCAGTCAGTAAGTACGTCCGTACTGCAAGGACGCACAGCCCGTACAAAATGCGCTCATCTGACCCTAGCCTTAGTACTCTCATAGAAAACCTAATATGGTCAGGGCAAATCAATGCACCATAGTAATATGTATGAAGGCAAGGCAACAATGTTTATATAGCAAAGACATGAAACAGGGTTATTCGGAGAGAGGTGAAAAGCAGGAGAATGGATGGAGAATGGAAAATTCTAGGTCAAAATAGCCGATTTGGAAAGTGAGATAAATGGGAGAATTTTTCTGGTTTGGCTATTTTGACCTAGAATTTTCCATTCTCCAGTCATTCTCCTGATTTTCACCTCTCTCTGAATAACCCTGAAAATATACAATAGCCAATGTTACAAATATGCTCATACCCTCAACTCTATACAAAATATACAGTGGATAGCAAAAGTCTACACACCCCTGTAAAAATGTCACGTTTCTGTGATGTAAAAAAATAAGACAAAGATAAATCATCTCAGAACGTCTTCCACCTTTAATGTGACCTATAAACTGCACAACTCAATGAAAAACAAACTGAAATCTTTTAAGTGGAGGGAGGAAAAATAAACTAAAGTAATAATCTGGTTGCATACATAGGCGACTCTACAGGGGGGCAAGGGGGGGCAATTGCCCCCCTAGGTTATTCCTTGCCCCCCCATGTGCCCCCCCACCAAAAATCAGCATCCAGCTTCCCACACTTCTTCGGACCAACGTATCTCCGTAGCTATGCATCGTATATGGACGATCTAGGTGTCATTTGAAAGGGCAGATTCTGGCCTTTCCAATGATATCCCACATGACCATATTCAGTGTGAAGTAAAAGTCATAAAACATCAAATAAAAACGTGCACTTAAACGTAAACATTTTCACAGGGTTGAAATGGCTCAGCAGTGAAATGGTTAATGTTCAGACTATACATTACATTGTGTATTACGTTAGTTTTTGCCTTGGTTTAGTTGGGCAGGCTTCATCCCTCACAGTATACATTTGTTTTTTCCTTGATTAATGGCATTTTAGGGGTTAATGAGTTGGCTACATGCCTCAGTGTATTCATTTCATGTTTCATTTCTCTGGGTTTAAGGCATTTTAGGGGTTATTATGGAAGTTAGAATCTAAAGGGTCTAATGATCTGTAGATCCTCTGCTTTCCGTCACATTTCGGGGAATTTATTTTGCAGAAAATAAGGTGAATTCCCTATTTAGTGAATGGTCACTGTAATTTGCTAAAAGTGGAGTCGCTGAAGCAGTTATCAGACATTCAGCGGAAACTGCCAAATTGCGTCAAATAAAATATTGAATTTAAGTATCAGGTTAGTACAACAAAAAGGCATCATTGCATCACATTACTCTGGGGTTTTGTAATCTTATTTATATATATATTTATTTAGGGCACTATTACCTGGTGTGAGCTAACCCTTGCCTAGGCGTGATTTTGTGTTAGCGCCAGGTTAATTGAGTCTAGCGCCGGACCAACAGATCGTTTGCCTCCCGCTACAAATGGGAAAAATCACTTAGCGCGATGCTATTAGCGATTTGTACCGCGAGCTTACTGTACTTTCCGCGTCCTATACTTAACACGGGGAGTGCTAGATATCTTTACAGATCACTTGGTGCCAGCGCTAAATTTTTTGAGGGGCGCTAATTGCAACATTTTACCTACTGCTCAGCCCTGGTGCTAACTCCAAAAAAACAGGTCCTTGTACAAAATTAACAGGCAATTGAAAGGAATGCAACACAGGTGTTCTCTTGGCCACATACACCATAGTAATGGATATGGTTAGCAATGTCGCTGCTGTTGCAGTCGGCTCTATTATAAATGTATCCTTTATCCACATATATCCTAATTCTAATATATTGCCTAATTTTAAACATTTTATGCTGGGGGCTATTCATAGTATGTAAGCAGTTGATTATTAGGGTGACTGTGTGGACCATGTTTAAAGGAACACATGGATAAGTCTTGCCCTGAAACATGTATTGTTTATATGCTGTAGCAGGGAAATTTTTGTCGCTCACCTGGCCTTCCTTTGGCCACTCCTTTGTTTTGGCTTGAGGGGGGCCCCCACAGCTTCAAGGACCCGGGTACCGTGGCCACTCCTGCGCCCCCTATAGTTCCCCCACTGATCAATTTGCACTAATTTTATAAATTTTCTTTTTACAAAGCTTCATTCGTTCTTTTCTTTTCACCCTTTTCTCAACTTTGGTGGTGCCCCTTTGAGCCTGGTGCCCTAAGCACGTGCTTAGTCTGCTTAATGGTTAATACGCCCCTGGTCCTAGTAATTGAGCATGAAACCAAAGGAGGCTGGGCACACATTCTGCTTAGCAATTCCAAAACATTGTGCCACATGGAACATAGTAGTCTAACACTGACAGGATTATTCAGAAAGAGCCGATCTGGCCCCGAAACGGCACCGAACAGTGTATTTCCCCATACGGTGCCATTTCATGGTCATTCGGCTAATCAGAGAGCAGGCAGTTCAAAGTTTGGCAGACTGCCAGCAAGTATAATGCCTGTTGAAGGCGGTGAAATCCCCCATAGAGAAGCAATGGTTAATCGATTCACAGACACCGAACAGCAGAGAAATGTCAGTGAAATGCCCTGCTGTTTGGTGGTTTCATTCGGCAGGTTTAATCAGGCAAATCCCATAGGTTTCAATGTTAAAAATATTCCCGATTTTATCCAACATCTATTAAACCGTTTATTCTTTTAATCTGCAGCAAAAAGTCTTTTTATTTATTTAGGCATTTTTCAGGGGGAAAAAAATCTATTTAAAGTGTTTTTTCTTTTTTCTGTAACAGACCTTTTTATTATCATTCATAGGACGTCGTATGTTAATTCCAGGCATTTTCGTGCAGTAGTTTTTTTGCAAACAGCATTTCAATTTTGACACTTTCACTTTTTTCTTTTTATCCCGTTCAGCAGCTTGTCGGCTTTTTCCGGCAGCTGGTCGGCCCTGTGTGCTGCGGATCGTTGGCTTTTTCTGGATTGTTCGGCGGGGTTTTTTCCGGCGGTTCGTTCGAATGATCTGATACATTGGATCTTATTGGATGCATTTTCTGACGGATTTTCGGGTTTTGTTCGGCGGTTTTGCAGCGGATTTTCGAGTCCCTTCCCTGCACTTCGGGGATCCTGTGGTGAAAGTTGAATTCACCGCAGGGTAGGGAGATTTGATTCCCGAAGTGCGGAGAGCACTGAAATACCCCTTTAGAAACAAATGAGCTGGGCACTGCTCTAGAGGAAATCTTGAGTTTTTATTGTGGGCACATCTCATGCAATGTTTTGGCCCATTGCAGAGCATTTTCGTTTCAGAGTAACTGAGCAAAGCATTCACCAGTTTTCACCAGTGTTCCAGTAGAAGTTGTCTAGCATTGCTTCCTACTGTTGTTTTGAATGTAGTTTGTATAAGATGTCTATGGAGATTGTAGCTTTAAAATTGATGGCGTTGCGAACACAGGAGAAGCCATAATAATTGGAAAATAGCCTCTATTGATGCTTTTTTTTTTGTAAAAAAAACAATAACAGTGGTACTGTTCTTCATCACAGTTCATTGTTATTTGCAGCAGCTTCGCCCACCATTTCTTAGGCTAGGGTCAGACGAACGCAGTATTAACGTGCGTTTAGCCGCACTAAATCACGGCCGTGCTAGCAGCAAATGACATCCAATGCCGGGCAGCATACGAAGAACGGCCGCACGAAAGTGCGGCCGCGCAATGCAAGTGGCAAATAAACGCATTTTTTCGAGAACGTCAAACCGCTAGTACTGACGTACAGAGTGCGCTGCGTCCGATAGCGGCATGTGTGCGTGATTAGGAGACGTCAGACGCTGCTAATGTACGGCTAACATAACGTCCAGACGCAAAAAGGGTTATATTGATGATCCGTACAAAATCACGGACGAAAATGCGCATCGTATGACCGCTATCGCGTATTCCGTGAAAAAATACGTCCATTCGTTCAAACACACTTTTTCACGGACAACGCGAAAAATGCGTTCGTCTGACCCTAGCCTAAGTTCCCCTCTCTGTGTATAGCCAAAGTTCACCTCAGGTGCAACAACGGTGAACGTCCTTGCTTATAGACTAAATCATTCAGTGAAGAGTTAAGAGTTAGCTCTACGATGTCACTGTAGCGGGTAAATGTGAGAGTACCATGGCCACAGAAGTAGAAAACATATTGTCACTTACACAGTGGCGCACCAAGGGGGGGGGGGGCGCTGCCCTGGGTGAAAGCCTGAGATGGGTGCATATAACCAGCTTTCACCCTTCAGGACTGGCCCGTCCATGCAGGTGCATTGTGAGGGTGTTTTGTGTATGTACAGTGTCAGTGTGTGCAGTGTCAGGGGGTGTGATACACTTGTAGGAGCAGTGTGAGGGTGTTTTGTGTGAATGCGCAGTGTGTGTGTGCAGTGTCAAGGGGTGATACACTTGTAGGTACAGTGCCAGGATGTTTTATGTGCAGTGTCAGGGTCTGTGTGATACATTTGAAGGTGCGGTGTGAGCTTGTTTTGTGTGCTGTGTGTGCAGTGTCAGTGCATGCAGTATTCGTGTGTGCTGTGTGAAACTGCTGTATGATGTATGAGAATGAATCCTGTATGAAAGTGTTTTATTGCTGTGGAGCTCCATGATACAGTGATGTTTAGTGTGTATGAGCGGATCACAGAGCTCCACAGCACTAAAACTCACAGTAATGTGCTGTGTCTGAGCGGATCACAGAGCTCCACAGCACTAAAACTCACAGTAATGTGCTGTGTCTGAGCGGATCACAGAGCTCCACAGCACTAAAACTCACAGTAATGTGCAGTGTCTGAGTGTATCACAGAGCTGCACAGCACTAATGCTCACAGTAATGTGTGGTGTGTGGATGCGAGTATTATTGCTGTGAAGCTACAGTGCATTGCAGTGTGCATGAGTGTGATGTGAATGTGTATCCATCATTGACCTGCATTTTTGCCTTTCTTGTTCGGGGGGGTGGAAGTAAAAGGGAGTATCTGCCCCGGGTGCCAAATACCTTAAGTACGCCTCTGCATTTACAACTAATAAATCTAATGACTTTATTGAAATTGCTCCTATTTGTTCAATAACTGGATCATTATTTTAAAAAAAAATTCCCTCTGAAAAATCCAAAGTTTAGGTGATAATCCTGGATACTTTCAGTAAAAGATGACTTTGTTAAAAAATAGAGTTCCCTTTTTTTGCCCTTAAATAAATGGGCAGAGACTGCTGACAGCATCCGCCCAATTATTTTTATTTTTGGTGAATTTACTCACCATATCTCTCTTGCCGCACACAGCTCTTCCTCTATATCGCAGAGACTCCCAACCCAGAAGTCCCTAAAGCTTTTCTGAGCAATTCACACTCGTACACAACGTGCATAACGTTGGAATCACAAATTGCACATCGCAACCGGCATGCACACTTTACATGCGCAAATTCTGTAGCGCCTCCGTGGAATGATGCATCAGAGCTGTGCTTGTGTGTACAGCCCTGATCCATGTGCTGTAACTCTGAGACCGATCACAGTAGTGAGAGTGACATTGGCATGATCTCTGCATGCTGATGCCACTGATGACTGACCTGATGACCGGCAGCCGGGAAATTAAAAAATCCCAACTGTTGGTGATGCTGGGTGGGGTGATGGAATCTCCTCCACTTCACCCTGCGTTTTGATCTGATCAGTGGAGCTGGGGTGGGGAACATTCTACACATCCTGAGCACTTTACACATCCTGACCACTATATAATTGTAGAGTCTTCCTTTACGTGTACGTCTGATTAGTGGGTTACTGAATCTGGAAATGGTTAATTTGCATCTACATTTTGGTTTCTAACTGACAAATATAGGTTTAACACCTTTTACAGATGAGATCTTCCAGGAAAGTAACACATTTCTCAATTTCCTTTTCTAAGCATAGTTTGAAATACGTTTGTTTTTTTTATGCACAACACAATTAACACCTTTTTTGGTTTTAACCCTTTCATTACCAAAGTTATATTTGCATTGTAAAACATTGAAGGCAATCGTTAGCATATAAAAACCCATTTGTCTCACATAACTTTTAAAGCAATACCAGTGTGCCCAATGTAGTCACACATTTCTTGTATTATCTCGCTCCAGTCACCAGGTGTTATTGCAAACAAACTAGGGCTGCAACTAATGATTATTCTCATAATCGATTTAGTTGGCCGATTTCTTATTTCGATTAATCGATTCATCGGATAATAAAAAAAAAGAAGAAAAATTGTTTACTTAAAAGGAATTTTTTGTAAAAAAAAATACATAACCACAACTCCTCCCCCTTGTTTCATAAGCAATTTGCGTAGAGTATGTAACTTTCGTACATACATATGCAAATTGCGTATCTTGCATAATTTTCACACCCAAGGTATGCGAGTGCTTGGTCAGAGGGATAGGTTGATGCTACATGCGCAGCTTAAGCCCATGTTTGCTTTCTCAAATGAACGCGGCTACAAGCACTTGGTCATAATGATGATGTCAGCATGCAATTGGGGTTGATAAGCCAAAGGAGTCAGGGGGCATAGAGTGTCCCTTTTAAATACTTTTGTGAACAAACTGAGTGGGAAGAGGGACTGGAGGTGGAAGGGAGTGACTTTGCTCAATTGACTTGACCTGAGTGTGAGAGGGGGTGGGTATTGACAAAAGACCAGATCGGAGTGTGGGAGTGAGTTTGGGGAAAGGGACCAGACCAAAGGGAGGGCATGGCAATTCCCAACCAAAGAGGGTGTGACAGGGATGGTGGGTTGGTGGCACAGGACTCCAGCTTCAAGTAAGGCTAAAACACAGGCATGCAGCTCCTTCACTCAGTGGTAGTATCCTATTGTTTGTGTTATAGTTCTGCTACTGTTGTAAACGGAATAAAAACAAACTGGTTGTGTCTAACATAACCCTAGAACTAAATCATATGGAGTAAAGCAGTAGCGCGTCTTCTCCAATCGGCTCCGAAGCCGAGGTTATTTACGTGTAACTCAGTCTGACTCTAAACAGATTGTGCTGTACACAGGATGATTAAGCGACACCGATTAATCGATAATGGAAATAGTTGACAACTATTTTAATCATCGATTTAGTTGTCGATTAATCGATTAGTTGTTTCAGCCCTAAAACAAACTGCAAAAAGGAGCTCTAAATCTCACTCTAATAACAATCCGTTCAAAACATTTGCTGCCTCATTACAGCAGCCAGGGAGAGGGCAGAATACAGGGAGAGCTCTGCAGTCACTCACTGCTGTACAGGGATATGATTCAGCGGGATATAATGACTGAAAATCCCTGTACAGTACAGATCCAAGATGTTACTATAATATCCATATACAGGCGTTATGCCACATACGGATATTATTTTTATATTCTATTGGTATTTTTTGGACGCTGCATTGCTAATAATCTCATTATGATCACCATAAATCCCCCCATAAGCAGGAGATCTGAACACTTTTATTATCTCACTTTATCACATGCACTTTGTTCGACACAATTGTCAATTCTGTCTGTATGTATGTTAATAACGCAGACCCTGTCTGAAATTGTGCAAGTAGCGGACACCATCTAGAGCTCAGAATCTTTCATTTCAACACTATTTCTGTAAAGAATATATTAATATATATATCTATGTGTCAGGACAAAATCAAATGACACACTGGCCACAGTCACTTCTCTCATATCTAGGTATGTGGCTAGACCCAAATCTATCCTTTGGCCCCCACATCGAAAAACGGTCATTTAAACTTTACCCCAAACTAGGTGTTCTGTACAGAAACAAGTCCTGCCTGAGCCCCGCGGTAAGAAAGAAGATTGTACAACAAATGCTTATGCCGGCTATTGATTACTGAGATGTAGTGTATGCAGCTGCCCCTCAAACACACCTCCAGAAACTTACTACATTGTAGAACTCATTCTGCCGCTTTGTGCTACAATGTAACTACATCACCCACCATTGCGTCATGGTAAAAGAACTAAACTGGCCGTCGCTGGAATCCAGACGCACTCTTCACCTTTCCAACCTGGTGTTTAAGAGCTTTTCTGGGAAACTACCACCCTACCTGAATAGGCTGCTTCCCCCAGCAGTTCCCTCATCCTATAACCTCCAATCCGGGACCAGCACCTTACTTGCAAAACCACAATACAAAAAGAAAGTGGCTCGATCCTCATTTTCCTACAGAGCACTGCAATTATGGAATAACCTCCCAGACGCCATCAAATCGTTGCCCAGTCTAAAGTCCCTTAAGAGCTCCCTATTAACATACCTCAATAAGGAATGCACCTGTAAACATATACCATAGTGACTATATTTCCTACATATTCATTTTCTGTGTTAATCTGTATATTTGTGACTTTTAATATCTTGCATTTTATTACTTTGTATTTCTGTAACAACTGTAACAATTCAGTGTTCATGAACCCAGGACCTACTGGAAACGAGAGAAATCTCAATGTATCCTTCCTGGTAAAGGTTTACTTTATAAATATATACAGTCCGAAAATAACGCTATATTTAATTGTTACCTTCATCACATCCCATGTTTCAAATAAATGTTATCATAATAACCATTTCAACAAAAGCGCTGAAAGGGTTAAAAACCTTCATACAGTATGTATTTCATTATATTCCCATAATAAGAAAGAATTCAACGATGACAGAAAGATACAAATCTTAAGTCTGAAGGAGGTTAATATCCTAGAAATGATTTTGTTAACGTACCAGCACTCCCTTTTCTAGGCAACTCATAGTGTACTCTAGATCACAGCATATCCCTAATCTTCGTAGGAATTTACTGGACAATTTAGTGTTTATTATCTTCCTTTGAGCAGGATATGAACTCCCACTTATATTTCCGTCACAGAGATATCATTTGTTAGTTTTTTAGATGTGGTTGACAGCTTACAAATCCCACGTCAGTGTTTTCAAATGTGAGAAAACCAAAAACTGAAAGTACCCTTATACATACAATTAATGGCATAATTCCTTGTTTTACATATTTTTTTCATACCATAGTAAAGTACTGTACAACGATATAGGAATCATATGACTCAACGAACCAGCTAAATGTTTTGAAAGATCCAATAGTATAATGTCAGACATAACTGCCAAAGATGGATTTTCTTGCTTTTGTTAATGGGTTTATAAAAAATTTCATTAGAGTACAGTGGAATGCACGCTGCAAATACAGTCTTTGTTATGAAAAGGTTAAAGGGTTCTCAACGACTTAATGAATAAGGCCGGCTACAAAAGTCAGTTTATTCTTCAGAAGAATACATGCTTCATGTGCAACTGTATCTGGCAGGATCATAGGGGACCTAAAGATTTCATTTGAGCTAGGGGGGGATATGACTCATTATAGAAACTCATCTTGCTTTTTCAGATAGCAACTTTTAAATTCAGTCACAACAGAAAATCAAACTAATCTAGCAGCTCATCCAGCCAGGTAATTAACTGAAATGCAGGTGCTAGTTAAAGGGACATGCATGCTTTGCTACTGTGCTTTTAAAAACATGCTATGCCTTTTGAATGAGTCAGTAGTGTCATTCAGCAGCCATAAAAAGCAAGTAAATGTGATATTTTTTCATATTTACCTGCTTTTCTTTCTTGGCGTTTTTTCACGCCCACCTCGGGAGGCACTTTGAGCTAACCAATCAGTGTGCATACCTAGGAATAGATAAAAACGCACCGAGCGACTGAATTGCTCCCTCCTGCACTGTGAGCTGAGACGACGGCGGGGCTGAACGTTCACCCTTAGCTACTGCAGAGACAGGGATGGAAAGAAATCCATAAACACAGGGAGAAAAAGAGACAGCAGAGAGAGGGATAACAAAGAAAAGCAGAGACACAGCAAGAAACGGTAAAGAGAAAAAGACAGCAAGATAAAGCAGAGAGAACACAAAAAAGGTGCAATGACAGAGAGCGCACACAGGAGACAGCACAAGAAAGAGTGTGAGAGGGAGTGACTGTGTGAGAGAGTTTGAGTGAGTATGTAAACCATGAAAAAGCACAAGTGAGTGAGTGTGTGAGCGAGTCAGTGAGTGAGTGTGTGAGCGACCCAGCGGGTGAGTGCATTTTGCTTTCACAGTTGAGGAGATGCTCCGTTCCTCGGTTTCCCCAGTCTGAGGTCCTGAGCTGCACAGCTTGTGTTAGTTCATACAGTCACAGGTATTTAAAATGCGCAAGCAAGCCCCATAGCGCTGTAGAACGGGAGAGGCAGAATAACAAATGTCCATACAAGTTAAACACACAGAACAGTAGGAGAGCCTGCCCAAGAGCATACAATCTAAGAGGAGTGGGGTAACACACTAGGTTAGGGTAATCGCTGAGTATGTGATGTAGTGCGGTGCATGGGGGCTGTGGGCAAGATGGGACAAGAAATGTAGTTTTTGTGAAGCTTTGATGGGGGAATAGTGGGTGGAGTATTGGGCAGGAGCAGGCGTAGAATATTCAGGAAGTATTAGCTGAAGAAACACCCCTAGCTGAGGGGCGTCACCGGAGAAGATGAAATGACGGAGTTTAACCACTTCCATGTGGAGGACGCGCTCAGCGCGTCCTCCACATGGCTCCTGCTGTGCGGAGGACGCGCTGAGCGCGTCCTCACTTTGGGGTCAGCGTTCGGCCGGGTTCCGGCCGATCGCTGGCCCCCCCCGGTGCGGGCTGACATCCTCGATGTCAGCCCAGCATCCGGAACCGCCGCCGGTGAAATTAGGTGTCATCGCGGCGGCGCGATGACACCTAATTCAGGCGCCCCCCCCGCATGTGCAGAGGAGGCGCCTGAAAGGGAGGTCCTTCGGACCTCTCTCCCTCCCGATCGGTGGCATTGCGGGGGTTAACCCAGGCACCGTTTGGAAGGGCACAGCCTGCCCTTCCAAATGGTACCTGGCATTAACCCCTGGGGAGCCGGATCACGAATCGGCGCTGAAAAGCGCCGGTTCATGATCCTTTCCCGGAGCTGGCCGACATCTTGGATGTCGGCCAAGCCTCCGGGAACTCCCCCTGAGGACTGGCGTCATCGTGCATAGCACGATGACGTCAGTCCTGGAGTTAACCCCTAACTGCCACCAATGGTGGAGATAGGGAGTTCATTGGAACTCCCTATCTCCCGATCCGTGGCAGCTAGGGGTTAAAGTTTGGTATGGCCGTTCCAACGATACCAAACACTACTGTGAAAAAAGTTTTAAAAAAAATAAAAATTAAAAATAAAAATATATTTAAAAAAAAAATTATAAACATTTTTTTTTTCTTTTTTTTGGTTCGTTAAAGCAGCAATATTGTTCCCATTTCAATTATAATGTGAACAATGATGCTGCACTAACGATTTTTGTATGCGGTGCGTTTGTTAAAAATCGCGTAATTTTCCCCAAAAAAAATGTAACGAGACCCCATCTCTAATTTTTTTAACAAGCGCACCCCATACAAAATATAACCGCAATTGCTCGCATGTTAAAATGTGAAAAAAAACACTTTACACATTGTAAATTATTGAAAATTCATATTTTATTGCATTTTTTGTTATAATATACAGACAGGTCATGACGTATACATATAATAATGACATATTATGAATCTGCCGAGTCTGACGGAAAGAACGATATATAATATGTCTGGGTAATATACTAAAATAAGCCTTCAAAACACGTTTAAACATGAAGAGCAAAACCGGTAAAAATGACCTCAGAACAGAGGCGGGAAATGCCTAAGCAGCGAAAGGGTTAAAGCAGGAAAATAAACATGTTTTACATTTTTTAAAAACTTTTTTATTGATTTCTTCAAGTTTGTCTATAGGTATAAAAGTGTTTAAATGTAAATTCATTTTTTTTCTTCTAGACATGCATATCCTTTTAAATATGTCTTTAGTGGAGCGCCAATTACCAGATTACTAAATTTGCAGATTTTCAGTGAATTTTGCAGACATTTTCAGTGAATGAGGTAAAACATCCAAGACAACAACAACAAAAATGCAAGGTATCATTTGTAGCTCATAAATGTGAGATTATTTTCTGGGATTTTTTTGTGCCATTGTCTGATAATAGCGACGGTGTGAATTCTTCATTTAAACGATCAATCGATGTTAAAGCAGACAAAAAAGCAAAAGGAAAGCCTACAATTTGTCAGCATACCAGGGAGAATACTTCCTTTTTCTTCAAGAATTTATTCAAGTTGTTTTTATTTTTAGATTTAACAGGAAACGGAGGGGGGGGGGTTCCTGAAAAAAAGGGGAATGTGCAAAGGCACAATTAATCCAATTAATTGATATCTGCAGTTGAAAACAAAAAAATATTATGTACAGATTTCAGTTTAGGCATAACCAGGGCTTCATTTTTGGACGATCCTCGGGGAACAGGATCTGGGACTTCTCGGTTTTTAACGGTCTCTGTTCTGGGATCTATTTGGGTGGATCTGGTACGTCACGTGGTATAAAGTCCAAAGTATAAATTTTAAATTATTGCCGTAACCGCGTTGCAAATTGTTAGTAAGTAGCATTTGATTACTTAGCATGTTACTTTCAGTTCCGTGTTCTGCAAACGTTCCGGGACATGAGCCTGCCTTGTGACCCCTCTGCTCTCATATGCACTTTGGGTTCCGTCACCTTCTGATTTCCAAATTAAACATGGACATTATTCAATTTATATTTCTTTCAGTGTAATTAGAAATTGGGTGATTAAGCAAAGAGCAATGTAAGTGGAAGTTCTAGATTAAACATACACAGCTTTATGAAATAGTCAACTAGCACAGATGCAACTTTCCTAACACTAAGCCCGTCCTCACCAACCGTATATGATGTGGGATAGGTGTGAATTTCATTGGGCCACATGTTAAACGATAGTCCAACAATGGCCACAAGAGCTTGAATGATGGTGTGCATGATCTCACAGCCAGGAAACCATTAGTATTCATGCTATATTTAGGTTTAATTGGCTTGTATATACTTACAGACAGTTCAAGTTATGATTTTGGTGTCTAGAATATTGAAAAGAGACATTTGCAGCTTTCGTAGCTTGTTTGGATCGAGTCTGTCAGCTTTTCTTGCAAACAGTTTCCTTGAGCTGTTTTTTTCAGTTGTGATTGATCGAACGGTTGGTGGTGCGTAGGCAGTCCTTGGTTCTCTTACACTTGGAAAAGGAACGGTAAAGACATTCTCCATAGCATGCCTTTGCCTCGGTTGATGTTTGGAACTTTAGGAGGAAACCATTTTTGCAAGTTTTACTGCAATTTTTTTTTTAGGTGTTAAAAAGCAAGACGGAGGAACAATGTTTTTTCTGTATTTTATGTAATTTTGTTTCTGCCACACTGGGGGGAGTTTATCATGCAGGACACCATTTTGGGCAGCATGAAGGTCAACTTGTAGATGCTCATGGGATCGTGACATGAACACTGTTTCAGCATGCATTTGCTCATCTGTGGACCTTACCAACTGACTCACCATCAAGATCCCTATGTCCTATGCAAGCAGAATATTTCATTGAAGGTCTTTAACACATGGCTCTTTATTGTTCCAGATAGTAAGTGAAAACCACAGCTCCAATGGTATTCTGTTCTGGAGACTAGAGGACTTCATGGAGAGCCACCCCAGCAAAGGTGTCTCCTGCAAGTTAGTCTAGAGCCAGTTCCAGTGGCTCTAGTCCAGGTGAGCACATTTTCAACAGGCCACTGTTTGTATACTTGGAGTAGTAATATCTTGCTCGATGATATTCTTTCTTTTTGCTTTTCTATTTGTGGAAGAATTCCTCGATTGATTGTGGAGTGGACGATGGGATGCCATTATTATAAACTATATTTCTTATTGCACTCGAGGGAATTGCTATCTCTGTGTTAATTTAGAAGTGATCCTTGGGAAGCTAGGTCACTCAAGTTCCCACTATACAGCAGCAATTTATCCGCACATATTTTATTATATTTTATAGCATCGTCACACACAGGGTTATTCAGAGAGCGTGAGAAGCAGGAGAATGACTGGAGAATGAAAAATTCTAGGTCAAAATAGCCAATTTGGAAAGTGAGATGAAAGGGAGAATTTTTCTGGTTTGGCTATTTTGACCTAGAATTTTTCATTCTCCAGTCATTCTCCTGCTTTTCACGCTCTCTGAATAACCCTGATTGTTTATTTGCGCTTTGTTTTTCACTTTTCCACCAGTTTTTATAACCTTCTTTAAATATTGTGCATTTTACAGTATTGGCACTTTTTATTAATTTCCTCTTTATGAATGAACATTTCCTGAACCCAGGAGAATGGTGTGGGGAGGAACTCCACTGCATGTTGCTTATTCCCTACTGTTTAGACCAGTGTTTGCCAAACCTTTTCTCAGGACCTGCTACCAAGACAGGTGTGTCAGATATCTGAAGTACAACACAGGTGATCTCATTTGCTGCTCCGTAATTACTGTGTTCAGCCTGGATTTCCACAAGGTGACCCTTAAAGGGATACTATGTTTGAAAATAGAGTTCCCTCTTTTTATTTATTTTTTTTCTTCGCTTTTTAGGTAATTTTACTCACCTTTTCTCCTTCACTGCATGCGGCTCCTCCTCTTCAGCTCAAGGACTCCTAAACCCGAAAGTACTTGAAGCTTGTCTGTGCAACTTGCCGCACCGCTACAGGACTTGGTCTTTTTACATATGCAAGTTTCAAAATGATGGATCGGAGCTGAGTTTAGGCGATGATCTGATCCATCGGCTGCCTCAATGAGACCGCTGGCTACCGCAATTGGTCTCAGAGAGGGTGCCGTCAGCATGCTCTCTGTGTGCTGACATCACTAGTGATCGATCTGGTGACTGGCAGCTGGGAAATTCAAAAATCCCGGCTGCTGGTTTGTCACAGATCCCCCTTTGGTCTATGATGCTGGTCCTTGTACACAGTATACTGTCTACCACTCCGATCCTTTGATGGTCGGTAACGCTAACTATCTTCAGGGAACAGATTGTTAAGCATCCAGCAAAGGTTAACAGATACCGGAATATGAAAATAAACTCAGTCCAGATAACAAAGATCTTATTACCGGGAGAGATGGTCAGCTGGGTGCCAAGAGCAATACACAGAGCAGGGTTGTGAGGAAAAGCCATGTCGATACACAGAACAGGGTTGTCAGGGATAGCTTAGTCGGTAAACAGAGTGGGTTCGTTATGAATAGTCAAAGTCATACACAGAGCTTGTTGGCTAGGAATAGCTGGGGTCAAACACAGAACGGGTTCATTAAGGATAGCCAGAGTCATACACATAAACCAACTACGCAGAAAGCACTGAGGGATATTGAACCACGTCAGGGCATTGAGTCTGCCTGCACAGACTGACTTTACTGCCACTGGCGTGCAAATCACTCGGCGCCCGGCCAGCGAGCAGCGCGGATGGAGCTGCCCGGTGCCAGGTCAGATCCTCGGCACGGGACGTGACATGGTGATGCTGGGATGGTACAGTTCTGCCAGATCGAGGGGTGGAGGGGGCACTTCTCACATCCTGACCATTTTAAAATTTTGCCTTTTAGTTGGTCCTGAGTACTGGGTTGGGAAACACTGACCTACACCCTCGGGCAATGAGGCAATTGCTCAGCGTGATGTGCGTTGGAATACATATGTCTGAGCAGTGCATTTTTATAGTTTACACTTCGTTTAGATTGCTGGTTCTCCAATTCTCACATATGTCAAAAATGAACTATGAAAATTTACAGACAATGTAAACGTTGATTATATAAAACTCTTTTATCTCAGACCGGAAGAATTTGAATGCAATAATTAATAAACTTCTAAATTATTAAATATTACAAGGTCCACATGCTTTTCCATATCTGTATGTGAATCCCTTCATGTGAACATTTCTGTATAAGATTTATTTTTGTTTCGGCTTTTTTATAAAAGACATTCTCCACATTTCAGAATGCTGAGGCTGCCTGAACGCTTCATCTTTCGATGAGACAGTATTTATCATAGTTTGTACTTTTAGGGCCATAAGATATATTTTACATCATGAAAGCCTCTGTCACTCTGTTTGTTCACTTGCGGCATGTTTCGCACAAAGCTTCTTGTTAATACTTGCCGACAGCTTTTTAAATTCTTAACTTTCATTTCTCTTTCCTTATGGAACGTTATCTTTTCACCCTTCCTTTCAGTATTATTGATGTAACTTCCTTTAAAATCCCTTACAGTATTGTTAATTCCCTGGATGCTGAAATGAAAACATAACTTCCTTACTGAAATAAAAAAATAAAAAACCAATACTGTGGGATTCGTTAAATATCCGACGATGTTTGTGATTTCTAGGTTTTAGCGAGGGCAACATGATAGTGCCCTTAGTGTTCAGAATTGAAACATTGCCTCTATTAAAACATTTTAAGTACATCTATAGCCACTTATTACTTATATCACTTCGTGCCTTGCATGCCAAGAAGAGTAATTAAGAAAGCTCTCGGAAATAGCCTGCCTTATTGTAGGGGGAAACATCAATTTATTTATCGAGCCATGCAAATGTTAATACATGGGAAGGTGGATGAAGACATATGGCATTTAAGATGGCATAGGATTCAAAATACGAGTAGTTCACCAAGAGTGTATGTTTTCAGTGGGACAATATCCTAAAATGTATTGCTATAGGAAGCTCCTGGCAAGAGTAGATGAACAGTTAAGGTTATTCCGGGACTCTCTCCTCTGCCACGTTCTGCAAGTCTCGATAATTCAGATTTGTTGATGACACTCTAAACCCTAACAAACAAACTAGAAGTACTTGTGACGTGTTTCCAGTAGTGACATAAAACTTTTTGAAGGAAATGTGGCTCTTACTCAAGGAAGAAACTATTCAGTGACTTTGGCCACAAATCTGTTTTCCAAAGAGAAAACATATGGTGGTCCACTCAGGCCATGACTCACAACCCATCCAGGAATCGGTTTTCATGCTCATGCCGAAAATTTGCAGTATGAAATTCAATTCTATAGCCAGATAAATGACTATGGGTTCCAGCTGCTGTGTGTGGATAAATGTCCCAGTTTCATTATTAGGGGCAGCCAGGTTCCACCAGTAGGAGGTAAATCTTTTTATTATATATACAGTATATATATATATATATATGTGTATATATGTATATATTTTTTCAAATATCATATGTATACATCACATAGTGAGACATCTAGAATGATGGTTGGCCGCACAAGAGATCATAAAACAATGTTGATTACTCACATCAATGTAACATATCTGTTGGACTTCAAATCCAAGAATATAGTCCCGGCTGGGTGGAGTAGAGGTAACATCACTGCTCTATAACCGTGGAGACTGTGGAAACACAGGTTCAAAGCCCGGCAAGAGCACCTCTCCAGTAAGTGTCCTTGGGCAAGACACCTAACGGTACATACTCGCCACCCAAGGCATACTTGAAAACAAGAGAAATCTCAATGTATCCTCCCTGGAAAAATACTTTCTAAAAAAATAATAATAATAACTGTAATAAAAGAAACAACAGAACAAAGTATGCACTACACTGTCCCTAAGCATAAAAAAAAAAAAGCTATGGAAAATAAAACTTGACTTCCCTTGTGATAAGTGTTTGATTCTGGGAACTAGAGCACTGGTCATTGTCTTGGGATGCCTTGTAGCCACAAGAACTAGAGATGCGCATTAGTTTCGGAAAACTTCGGAGTTTGGAACGAAATTCGATAATTCGTATTTCGGAAGTACTTCCGAATAATGAATCGATACCATACGAATTTGAAACTAAACAAAACGGTATATAACAAATTTATTTAGTTTTACACTGTGTCGTCATGAACTGTCAAATTGATATCAACTATCGAATTTGAAATGAACTATCAAATTGATATCAACTAACGAAATGATCTTAACTTACAATACAAGTATTAGTCAGCAAAGGAGTTTATGAAACAAATTAATTTTGTTTCACTGTTTAATTTGACTCAAATACTAAATCTGTGACACAGCTTAAAATTTAACCCTAGCTTTTCTTTTAAGAGCAAAATTTGATTAATTGGTTTTATTTAGTGATCCAAAATTCGAATTGATATCAACTATCGAATTGATATATGAAATTCGAATCGATTCGAAATGTCAAATCGATCCGAAATGAAACACGAAACAAAATTAGTTACGAAATTCAGAAAACAAAACTATTTAAAAACTTAATGAAACAAAACTAAACAAAACAAATTTTTCAGCCATGCACATCCCTAACAAGAACGTTGGTCCACCAATAGCAGGTAGTGTAATATTTCTCATACTTATGTGTAAGGGGTATTTTGCTAAGTTATAACCTTCTCATGTAAAATGTCATTTAGTCACATAAGGTCCCTAAAATCCAAAAACCTTAAAACATATACGGGAAACAATATTCAGTCATACATTTATTCATTTATTTCTTTATATTCAACCCTCTGACACAGCACTTCCCATGGCTAGGACACCAAAACATCTGATGAGATTAATATATCAAAAGGACTTTCCATGGAAAGGAAATAGAGGTTGTATCCATTTATCCAGTCATAATCATTCTCTCCATGGGTTCCTCTTCAAAAATATGCAAACATGTATCTATATGCACACAATAACACCGAGGTTTCTTTGATCTTAGAGTCTAGACAGGAAGTTGACGGAACAGAAAACACACATACGGTAAGGGTGTGCTTGCTCACTCCCATAACAAAGACAGAATAGGTTTACTGCGCATGTACTAACACAAACCATCACAAATAAATTATTTTGTTAATACAACAGCAGATGATACCTTGATATCATGACATAACACTAACCACTGGTTCATCTGCAGCAGTGTTTTTCCCAAACCTGGTCCTCAAGACCCACTCACAGCTCGAGTTTTAAGTATCACCTTGGAGAACCGCAGAAGGAGTCCTGCAATCACTGAGCAACAAAGCATATCAACTGTGCTGTGCTTCAGATATCTGGCAAACCTGGCCTATTAGGTGGACCTGAGGACTAGGGCTGGGAAACACTAGTCTACAGTCACATGGCTCTGTAATTAGTAGACAGGCACTCTTGTAATATAATATCCAAAATTAATGTATGAATAGCATTTTTAGGTTTCATGCCCCTCTCCTCATTTGGGGTCAATATACCACTGTCCTCTCTTCTTTTGAATATGCTTGATACAATGTCTTGTGAATGCATTTCAAGTAAAATCAATACAATTCTTGCTAAGAAGACGAACTGAATCGGAACCCATAAGAGTCCCAAGGATCAAAGCTTCTTGAAACCAAAGATTACCGGTTTCCTCCCAAGTTAGACCTATAAAAGGTCAGGTTATGGTTTGAGATATAATAATAAAGGGTTACCCTGTCACAGGATATTGTAGGCCCAGTACTATTATGACCATATAGAGGCAGATCGACACAGGGTAAGTATATTTAGAACAGGTCATCATTAAGAGGAGCCCAGACCATAATTCCTGTTGTTTAATCTACATGGCACAATGTAATACACTACAGATCTGTATATGTCAGTATCCAGGAAAAAGGTTCAACAGTTGAACATGATCTGGGTGAGGTATGCATTCACTAAAAGTAAAAAAAAAACAAAACAATATAAATATATATATATACTGTATATAAAGTCTACTTAAAAAAAAAAACTAAAATGTCAGTGCAGACAAGATCTATTCTCAAAGGCAAATTAACATAAAACTAATATATATATATATATATATTAAATTAAAAACCATTGCTTAGCTAAAAAATATAATTGTGATTGTTGTAGAAAATAGCAGAAACGGCACAGAGGGCAAAGAATGGAATTTAATCTTAATATCTACACAACAACACAAGAGCTAAATACAAAAAATGCTGGGGAGTAAAATGTCAAATTAAATACATTACAAAATTATAATCATAAATAATCTTTATTATGCATTTTTTATTTGTAATATTAATCAAATTAATCACGCGATAAATCATTCAACATACGCAAAGGCTGTAGGCCTGGAGTTATGGGAGGTCTAAGTTGCCAATTTAAATAACTATCTAAGCTGACTTCATAGCAGTCAGCAGCGATGAATGCCCCAACCCAACCCTCCCTCTATCCCAGCCTATCACTTACTCTCATGGGTAAGCAGCTCTCAATCACTGGTTCTATTAGAAGTGAGTAGGGCCAGACTGGGACATAAAATAGGTCTGGGCTATGTAAACCACAGCAGCCCATTTTTAAAAAAAAATTGCACCTGATGGCCAGTCCAAGCCTGCAAGCGAGCAACTCTATTAGTGTCTTGACTGCTAACAATTAGGAGATGCTAACATTTACCTGCATTAGTGATGTATCTTCTGGAGTCTCTGCACTAAATTTTATGTAGTGTCAAAGGGTTTTGAAAATGCAAAAATCATTTAAGGCAAAGTTCTGGGAGCCTGTTTTTTTTTTTTTTTACCAGTTTGAGATGAGAATAATAAATGACATTGGGACTGCTCGTTATTTTCTGGCTGCCCTCAAATTAGCACTTCCAATGCATAGTATATGAAGCTTTAATTTACAGTTAGCTGGTGCAAGAGCTGAGCTACAAGTTTGCGGCTTTGCTAGAATAGGATGGAAGCCATTAAAATTAAGAAGCAGGGACATTATACTTAATGGCTCACTCATTAATAGGGATGAGCTGTTCGGTTCGGACGGTTCGGAGTTCAGGCCGAACTTAGCCTGTTCGGTTAGATCGCGAACTCCGAACATTTCCGGGTGTTCGGAGCAAGTTCGACTACAATGCATCACAATGCCCCACAATGCACTTTCCCACTGGCCTGAAGCTCGTAATTGGCTACAGCCTTGCACCTGACCACAGGTCTGGTGCAAGACAGGTTCAACAGTATGCCAATCACGGCTCAGAGTCCTGATTGGGCAAATATTGCCCAATCATGGGCTCACAAAGCTAAGTCCCGCAGCACACTATATAAGGTTTCCATGCACCGCTTCAGCACGCATTTGAAAGGAGATTTCATAGGAGATTGTTGTTCTGTGTTCTTACTGCCGGTCTGCCACGCTACTGGGTGGGTCTGGGGGGTCTCATTTCTACCAAATATCTGGGAATTTAGGTGATGTGTGTCTTCTCACTGCCAGCAAGTATTTTGGGGGTTACAAATTTCTTTAAAACATTTGTGAATTGAGGTGATCTGTCTCTTGTCACACAGCCAGTACCACGCAGTATTTTGGGGGTCACTGATTTTTACAAAATATCTGGGAATTGAGGTGATCTGTCTCTTGTCACTGCCAGCAAGTATTTTGGGGGTCACAAATTTCTACAAAACATTTGGGAATTGAGGTGATCTGTGTCTTGTCACTCAGCCAGTGCCACGCAGTATTTTGGGGGGTCACTAATTTTACTAAATATCTGGGAATTGAGGTGATCTGTCTCTTGTCACTGTCAGCAAGTATTTGGGGGGTCACTAATTTCTACAAAATATTTGGAAATTGTTATAATCCGTGTGTTCTCACTGGCTGCCACCCATCAGGGGGTCTCACTGATTTATAGGAGGTTTCTGAGACTTGTAATTTGTGGCTTCTCACTGCCACCCATCAAGGGGTCTCACTGATTTATAGGAGGTTTCACTGCCACCCATCAAGGGGTCTCACTGATTTATAGGAGGTTTCACTGCCACCCATCAAGGGGTCTCACTGATTTATAAGAGGTTTCACTGCCACCCATCAAGGGGTCTCCCTGATTTATAAGAGGTTTCTGAGATTTGTAATCTGTGTCTTCTCACTGCCACCCATCAAGGGGTCTCACTGATTTATAGGAGGTTTCACTGCCACCCATCAAGGGGTCTCACTGATTTATAGGAGGTTTCACTGCCACCCATCAAAGGGTCTCACTGATTTATAGGAGGTTTCACTGCCACCCATCAAGGGGTCTCACTGATTTATAAGAATCTATGTAGAATCTATGGTGGCGAAAACAGCAGGACCCTATGTTTTTACTTGGCTACAAAATGTAACAGTGGTCCAATGTTCAGGGCATCTGCTTATTGTTTTTGCCTGTTTGTAAGACAACCAGACTTCCTGTTACTTAACAAGATGTAGAGTACAGAATTTGACATGAAACACTCTGAACTTCTTAACTTTTCACCTCATTTTCCCTGGCAGGATGTGCATTTAAAAAAAAAAAAAAAGGAGAGCGACACATCAGTCAGCTGGGAATAGGAAAAGTGTTTTTTCCAGACAGCTTATCTACCCTCTTACAAGTTAATGACCTATGCGTGTATTCTGAAAATGAAGTAACTGGTAAAATCATTTTTTATTTTTTTTGGGGATTTTTTAATGAGCTAGCACATTATTTTCAGATTAAGGCCGGCGTCAGACGAACGCAGTGATCACGTCCGTGTTGCCGCACAGTTTAGGCTGGGGTCAGACCAGCGCACTTTTAACGTGCGTTCTGGCGCACATAATTACGGCCGCACTAGCAGCAGATGACGAGCAATGACGGCCAATATACGATGTACGGCCGCACAAAAGTCCGGCCGCGCAACGCAAGTGGAATTTGAACGCATTTTTTTGAGAACGCTGAACCGCTAGTACTAACGTACAGAGTGCGCAGCTGCGGCATAGCGGCGTGTGTGCGTGATTAGGAGATGTCAGACGCTGCTAATGTCCAGCCTACATAACGTCCAGACGCAAAAAGAGTTTTATTGACGATCCGTACAAAATCACGCCCAAAAATGCGCGTCGTCTGACCGTTTTTGCGCATTCCGTGAAAAAATACGTCAATGCGTTCGGACGCACTTTTTCACGTTCGCGGGGAAAAATGCTTTCGTCTGACCCTACCCTTAACGTCCGTCGTAGCATAGAATCATGATCAATAGAGACCCACACACGAAGTACGTGCGTACTGAACTGCGCACGCACAACACACGTGGCAAACGGACGCAGGTTAGGCAAAAACGTAAAACCACTAGACGGACGCGCAGAGTGCGCCACATCCACGTAGCGTTCTGTGTGAGTGATGAGACGTCCAGCACCTTGACGCACAAAATGGCTTTTCATATCCTTTTCAAATTTTTATCATTTTTCATATTAATTTTGTTACCCATAATTCCATTTTTTTCTACGTCCGTCAACAAAAATGGAACGTGTGGTGTCTACAGTATCTTCCGTCAGTACGTCTGTCCATTGTGCACGCACACAGAGTGCACTCTGACTGCATTCGTCTGACACTAGCCTATCGGGCTATTCTGAAAGCACTGAATTGGCCCAAAAATGTAACTTAAAGGTGAATTTCCCCATACGGTGCAATTTCATGACCATTAGTTGTTTCAAAAAGCCGACGATTCACCAAATATTGGCGAATTGCCAGAAAAATACGATGACCTTCAGCGGCAGTGAAATTTCCATAGAGATGTAATGGTTAATCTTTTCAGAGAACACCGTGCAGCACCGAAATGTCAGTGAAATGCCCTGATTTTCGGTGGTTTCATTCAGAAGGTTTAATCAAGCGACTCCCATAGATTTCAGTGTCATAAAAAATCCTGTTTTTATTAAATATTTATTCAACCATTTATTCTTGTCATTTGCAGCAAAAAGTCACTTTTTATTTATTTTTTTTGATTTTGTTTTACGGGTTTTTCGTCAAAATTTTGAATTCAGATTTTTTTTTACATGACTTTTTTTTTCATTCTGTAACAGACATTTTTATTGTTATTCATAGGATCTTATATATTATTTCCAGGCATTTTCATGCAGTAGTTTTTTAAATACATTTTAAAAGTTGCTTTTTATTTTTTTTTTACCCCAGTTCGATGGTTTGTCAGCTTTTTCCTGGCGGCTGCTCAGCGGTCTGCTTGGCGGGTTCTCGGCTTTTTTCGAATCAGTTTGGTGGTCTGTTCAGCGGTTTTCGGATAGATTCAGTGTTTTTTCGGTTAGATTCAGCGGTTTTTCGATTCGTTCGGCGGTTTGAAAATGTGTTCGGCCAGTCGATTTGCCGCACTTCCGGAACCCTGTGATGAATGCTGAATTCACCGCAGGGTCTGTGAATTTAACTCGCTGAAGTGCGGTGAACAGGAGAGCACTGAAATGTCGGTGACATTTCGGTGCTCTCTGAATAACCCCTATAATGTTAAACAATATCCAGTTTGGCAGAAATGACTATTTAAGCTCTGTGTATTAAATCTTTTATTTTTATTATTTATTTATATATAGCGCCAGCATATTCCGCAGCGCTGTATAATGGGCTTTTAATATTTAAATTCGCTGTGAACTCCCATAATACACTACAGTGGAATCGGTTCAATAAGTATTCATAAAGTTGAAATTCTACAATGTTTTAACAGCTGCTTATATATATTAGTCTCAGAGGGGAAAATAAAATGGGAATTAAATGCCATTTCATGGTAATATTATGCTTAGCAGTAGACTTGTGCACCGATTTTTTTTTCGGTTCGGTTCGTTCGTATTTTGTAAATTTTCGTTCTCGGATCTGAAAATTTTCGGAAAAATCGGCCGAATCCGAATGCACGAATCGGGAAATTTCGTGAAAATTCCGAACTTCCGAAACCCGAAACGCACATCCCTACTTAGCAGGTCACCGCAAACTTTCACAAGCTCAGGCATATCTGATTGATTTGTTTCTTTTCTGTCCTATGCAGATTTTAAAATATATAGGGCACTATTTCCTAGTTAACCCTATCCTTAGTGGCTGGATTTGTAAGCGCTAGCACCAGAATAAGTGTGTTTAACGCATGCCCCCCCATATTACATTCCTGTTAGCGCATTGGTGATTGCGCTCGCTTCCAAGAGCTTACTGTACTTTGCGCCTCCTATATTTCCCATGGGAAGCGAAACAATTCATTTACGTTTCGAAAAGTAATAAGGTATTACAAAGTCTTAGCGCTAATTACCATCAGGAACGCCAACATTTTAGCTCCTTCTCTCCCTCTCTGAGTAACCCTGTTAGTGAATAGATGTGCGAGTATCATGGTGTGCTTCAAAACATCCGGCGTATCCCTGGTGCACACCTGTGCTTGAAAAGACCGTGGGCTCTATTACATTCCTTGCGCAAACGTTAACGTGTGCGCAAAACGCATTAACGCGAGGGGCAAAACCCTTTGCGCAGAACTTCGTATTACAATGTCCGTGCAAAAAATGCGCGTTAACGTCTACCGCGGGTGAACCTGTGCGAACCCTGTGTGAGCGTAATGTACTTTGCGCGTCCTATACTTAACATTGTGGGCGGAAATGCGTTTGTGCGCTGGTACGCGGATGGTATTACAATTTATGCACAGTTTGTAACGGACAACGTTTGCGCGCATAATTTTAACGTCTTTTAAAAGCTGGCGGTAACGGCAATTCTGAACGTCCTGGCCGAAACCAAATACACCAGCCCGAAAAAAAGAAAATACAGCAAATTATAGTTACACATTCTACGCATACCCAAACCATAAAATGGAGAAGTTGTGCGTGTTTTTATTATCGCTGCAGCATATATACTCAGATTGATTTTGACAGGCGCAAAAACCTAACAGGAGACAATTGTGGTTCTTAATTCTGATTGGCTGAATCACGTGAAATAACAGTTCACCCACCGATTTCTGCGCGCAACGTTAATGCGCGTTTTTGTGCGTCTTTTTTACGCCCTTATTTTTGGACGGATGGCAAAATGCGCTCGGATTGTAATACCAGCGTTAATTTATGCGCGTTAACGTTTAACGCTTCGCGCACAAATTAATGCGCTGCGTGAGCGTTTTTGCGCAAAGAATGTAATAGAGCCCTGTAACTCTATGTTTCTTAAAGGTGCAACTCAATGCTCAGCAAAAAACTTTCTGTTCGAGCACCTGTTAAATTTATCCCCAAAATAGAAAACAGCAAAGACTATTCGTCTTGAAGGATACGAAGCTGTAGATGCTAAATTCAATTCTTTTCCCAATCCTCGGCTTTTGGAATTAGACGTATTCATTCAAATCACCTCTTTCAAATCACCGTTTAGTAAATATACCCCTAAATACATTTTCTCACAGCTAATTTTAATCTGACAAAATTCAGACATGTTTTATTTTTTCAAGCATTCCTTGGAAGGATTACACCAGACTTTCAGAATCATTTAAAAATAAACATCCCTCAAGGGGTTTCATATTTTTTTTTTTCCTGTTTCCAAACACAGACCCTTCTTCATTATCTTGGAAAGCTAAAACATCAAGTAGCGATATAAAATGGAGAAATCTTGCTGTTTAGAGCAGACTGATGGGGCTGGAGCACAAATTAAACAAAAAGTAATCTAAGAGGGTTATCCACTAATTGCCATTGTTTAGCGCTTTTGCAAACGGCAGTGAAAATCGCCATTGTTGCAACTACAACCGCCCTTTTAAAAGTCTGCAATGATATCCAAGCTGGGATGGAACAAGGAAACCTAACTGGAGCCATCTTCCTTGATTTTGCCAAGGCCTTTGACACGGTAGACCATGGCATCTTGTTACAAAAACTTAAAAACTCTGGCATTGGTGATCGCACGCTAACCTGGTTTCAATCATATGTATCCGACCGATCACAATATGTGTCAATTTCTGGCAGCTCCTCCCTCCTGCTCCCAGTCACTTGCGGTGTACCCCAAGGCTCAATACTAGGCCCTCTGCTGTTCACAATATTCATAAATGATCTGCCCAACGTCTGCAAAGCCTCAACTGTACATATGTACGCAGACGACACTGTGATCTATACCAGAAAACCAAATCTCCCGCAGCTGGAGGCCGTGCTGCAAGAACAATTCACAGAGGTAGAAAAGTGGATCAAAAACAACAAACTTTTTTTAAATACTGACAAAACTGTAACGATGCTCTTTGGAACCGCACCTAAACTACACAAATTGCAAAATCCCCATCTATGTGTTGGGACAAAATCAAATGGCACGCTGACCACAGTCACTTCTCTCAAATCTCTAGGTATGTGGTTGGACCCTAATCTATCCTTTGGCCCCCACATCGAAAAACTCTCATCTAAACTTTACCCCAAACTAGGTGCCCTGTACAGAAACAAATCCTGCCTGAGTCCCGCGGTAAGAAAGCAGATTGTACAGCAAATGCTTATGCCGGCTATTGATTACGGAGATGTAGTGTATGCAGCCGCCCCGCAAACACACCTTCATAAACTTACTACATTGTATAACTCATTGTGCCGCTTTGCGCTACAATGTAACTACATGACCCACCATTGTGACATGTTAAAAGAGCTAAACTGGCCATCACTGGAATCCAGACGCACCCTTCACCTTTCCACCCTGGTGTTTAAGAGCATCTCTGGGAAGCTGCCACCCTACCTGAATAGACTGCTTCCCCCAGCAGCTCCCTCATCCTATAACCTCCGATCCAGGACCAGCACCTTACTTGCTATACCACAATACAAAAAGACAGTGGCTCGGTCCTCATTTTCCTACAGAGCACCACAATTATGGAATAACCTCCCAGACACCATCAAATCTTCCCCCAGTCTTAAGTCACTCAAAAGCTCCTTACTAACATACCTCAATACAGAATGCACCTGTAAACATGTAACCTAGTGACTATATTTCCTACATATTTTTCTGTTAATCTGTATATTTGTGTTGTTTTTTTAATATCTTGCATTGTATTACTTTGTATTTCTGTAACTGTAACACTTCAATGTTCTTGAACCCAGGACATACTTGAAAACGAGAGAAATCTCAATGTATCCTTCCTGGTAAAATCCTTTATAAATAAATAAATAAACTATGATAAACTTCAGTGATCCCCATAGGTAAAATCAAAGAACAGCAGGGGAAGCTTCATCGATGAAACATGGCTTGCCGTTGTTTGATTTTTACTATCAGTATTGCTGAATTTTGTGTTGGCAACAACGCTAAACAATGGCAATGTCAGGAACGGGGTTTCTGGAGCAAAGTGAATTAGGGCCCCAATATGCAGAGCGTGCAGTGATAATGCAATGTTTACGTATTCCAATAGGGTAGTTCACCAGGGCAATCCAAATGAGTGACCTTAGGGCTAAACAGAGGTCAAGGGTCAGCAGCATAGGTTCTTAGATAAGGAGGAGAAAGCCAGAGGTCATAAACAATAAATAAAGCAATATATCAAAAGGAGTGAAGCGCCCAAAAAACGTACTCACAAACCGCTCGCTTAACGTTGCAATATGGGGGTTCCTCTAAAACCCTTGAAGAAAGAACATGCACAAGACAACAATGTAGCACCAACGTACTAAGAGCCCACTGGAAAGCGAGTATGCGTGTACTACAAGTCCATAACTGAGATAGTCTTTTATCTTCAAAGATATCTTCTAGAGGAAATGTATCAGCAGACTGCAGGGAAAGGAAAAAAAAATTGCTCAGTATATAGCACCAATTGGGTAGAATAAGCGACAGGTATTCAACTGACATGCTGATGAGCCAAACACCTGGCTCTAAGGCGAAAGGCTTTATGGGTCTTAGAGATCTTCAGGTGCCCATCTGACCCCCTTTTTTGGATCCGGTAGATGATGGACAGGATACCCCTGCAGTAAAGGCAGAATATACCGGGGATACCCCTAGTGCAATCTTGTATAACAGCAGATAAATTGATATGAGCTAAAGTATAGGACTCACATGTTTTTGAGCCTCAAATGGCTCCTTGAAACACGCGCAGGAGATTGTAATCCCAATTGAGGATTGCCATCTGAAGAAGTGTATATGGCGAAACGCGTTCTGGTAGCTATTATTGTTTTTTTACTAATAAATGTTTTTAAATTACTGCTGTTTTGATTTATCCTGACCAAGAAGGTTTTTGGGGGTTCCTTACAATCCTCTGAGCGTGCTTCAAGGAGCCATTTGAGGCTCAAAAACATGTGTCTGTGTCTGAAACACGGAGCCCCAGATGATTTTACACAGGGCCCAGCTGATGTAACAGGAGGTCCCAGCTGAGGTAGATATTTTTGGCAGGAGGATGGTGCCCTGTGCATGTCAAATCTCAGATTAGTGATAGTAAAAATATATTGTACAGATGGACAATGATTGCTAAATGTGTATTTAATATAAAGTGGCTTTCCAAAACCTCCACTGGATCCTGGGGTTAAAGGTCCTCAGTCATAAGTCTACATTTAGCAAGTAGTAGTATAAAATCATTTGTTACAATGCAATACCTCTCTTGATACAACTCTTGTCGCTGCTACGTGTCTGGGAGTCTTTGCTGAAGTCATTGCTCTTATTTGATAGAACCTGTTTAGGTATGTCCAGACAAAGCTGGGGCAGGTAACCCAGTGCGTTGTGTTATACGTCTGTCACCCTCTTCCTTTTTTGGGTATCACATTTAACCCCTTTGCTGCTGAGCCATTTCACGGCGTCCATAGCACAGTAGAACTACTTGGCTGGACGCGCTGAGCATGTCCTTAGCAGCCAAGTGGTTAAAATGAAAATCCTTCCTGCAGTGACTTTCCTCAAATACAGCAGCAATCAGCCAATTAGCTTGTAATTGTAGCTCATTAACGTCAGTCTGCTCCCCTTCTACCCCCAGGGTCGCAGCCAGTATTGAAGCAACCTGGGTCTTCAGTTTGGTGACATCAGAACGTCTCCTACAATTCTCCTTGCCAAAAAAGAGATGGAGGTCTGAGAGGTGTACAAAAATCATAAAACCTAAATTTTACTGCAAATGGTTATGATAAAAAGTGCTTCCAATAAGGCACAATACAAATAATAATCACTAGACAGCGAGTATACACGAAAAAGTACACAAGAAAAATTTAAAAAACAGAATAGCAGACAAAAGTGAACAACAGGTGCCAAGTGCACCGTGACTGTGGAATAAGTCCTGAAACAAGTAATTAGCTAGGCGTGCTAAAACCAACTATATATAAATATCTCCTTGCCAAAGATCACAGATTTCTTCCAATAACATCTAGTGGTTTCACTTCACTGTAGGTAGGTTCTCTGGTTCTGGCACAAGAGTTGGGCAGATGGTACCTCTGGGATTTTTAGTGCCTCATCGCCTAGTGAGCTAAGCTGGGAAATGTCATCATTTGTTGGTAGTGGCGTTGTTTGGTTTGGATTTCTTCCTAGAGAGAGTCAATTGTTTCCTGCTTCTACACCCCAGAGGCGGCCACTTCGAAAATCTCAGGGCACCTCAGAAATTACCAAACCAAACCTTCAAGTCTGGAGGTGCAGCTCTTTTGTATGTAAATTAGTACAGTTGCACTTTATTCTTGATAAAGTGCATCAAATTCAGGAGAACATGGTTTTACTTATTGGATCAGAAATATTAATGTTACAGGGCTCTATTCCATAGTTGATACTATTGTAGCATCTCGATATGTAAGTACTAGGATTAGTAATGTTAACATCTGGCATCGATATTCCGTACTTGACGCTACACTGGGGTGAAATCAGTTTGTCGCAGCTTACTGTACTTTACATTTCCTATCCTTAACATGGGGAGTGAAATCATTTTTTAACGTCTGGAGACAGAGGTATTCCAATGTCCTGGCGCAAGTTACCTTTGGGATCCGAATTGACAAATTGTAACACCTCATAAAAGCTGGTATTAAATGATTCTGCAAAATGCAAAATCATTTAACACGCATTAAACCCCCCCACCCATTAAATCCCATACTCACCTCTCATCCCACAATGAAAAGGGTGGCCCAATCCAACGCTTCTTCTCTCTGGCAGCAGAGTGAGACTGGGAGCAAATAGTTTCTAACCTCCCTTCGTGATCACACCGCAAGAGCTCGCGAGCTTTGAGCGGCGCGGTATATGGCAGCTTTGCGCTGTGTTCCGGGGCAAAGTGCTAAGTTAGCCCATACCCAAGAATATAATGTTAAAGTGGAGGCGGTTAAGGGAAAATCTGCAGGTGCACATTATCCTGCTTACGTCTCCATGTTAGCGTCATGTTTGGAATAGGGCCAATCGTCTTTCCTACCATTTAGATTCACAAAAATAATTTTCTCATGGCAGAACCATCATCTGAGATGGACAAGCAGGGCCAAAGACCATTCCATTGGAGAATCAGCCCCCAGTATTACATGTTAATATGAATTTTGCAGACTTGTGAAGCTGCTTCCACAATATGCAACACATTCATCCTCACTCTGTTATGGAAAAAATATTAATGTGTGTCTGGGTGGGCGCGTGTGTTCCTGTATAGCGGAGCTATAACAGTACATTTGAATTAAAGTGATGGTTAGTTGCTATAGCTCTGATAAACATTAAACAGTTAAATATGTACGTGAGCATTATCCCTGGCAAATCACACTTTCACACAGGAAGCAAGTAGCATCATATATTAAACAATATAAGATTGTTTCATGTGCTCTGAACACGCTGACACCAAATATGGATAGGTTCATGTAGGAGAGTGGTTTGGCCTGGAAGTCACACAATAAAACAGTCCAGGACCTTTTTATTTATCCTGAAGAAAGCTGAAACATTGAACTAATAAAAGATTAGAATATCTATAAGTTCTTGGAGTGCCTCTACTTGGAGTAATGTATAAATGTATTATACATACTACCAAATACATACTTGCCTACCACAGAATATCAGCTGTAGAGCCCAGTGGTAACGTCTCTACCTTTCGACCGTGGAGAAGCAAGTTGAAATACCATTCAGCACATCCCTCCAATACAACTGCGGAGAAGCAAGTCTCGACTTTACGAGAAGCAGGTTCAATCCAGGTCACTGATCTACAATCATGGAAAGACGACTCGATCCCACTCAAAAGACGCCACCAGCGAGTGTCCTTGGGCAAGACACCTAATGATATGGAGGCACCTAACTCACAAAATGCTTGTACATCTCATAGATTGTAAGTTCCCTTGGAAACAGGGTCCCCATGAATCAGGCCGTATCATCCATGTGTGGTATTCTAATGTATCAACTCCCTGTACACTGATCTTGTAAAGAGCTGCGGAATATGTGGCGCTATATAAATAAAGGATACTAATAATAATAATAAGATAATCATGATTCTTTTTAAATCATTTTATCTATTTAAGTGTAAAATCAGTGGATACATCTTTTGTGTTTTGCAGCTGAACTTTATCTTCCTGCCCACTGCTCTTTAACCTGATATCAATGCTGTTCTCCAATACAGAACAGTAAAAATATCCTTGCTTTCCTTGAAAAATAAGCCAAGTCCACAGTGTCCTGAAGGCTGGTGAAGAATTCCACAATGCTCCTATTAATAGATTTGCTACTCACATTATTCATAAATGATCTGCCCAACGTCTGCAAAGCCTCAACTGTACACATGTATGCAGATGACACCGTAATCTATACCAGCAAACCAGATCTCCCACAGCTGGAGGCCGCACTGCAAGAACAATTCACAGAGGTAGAAAAGTGGATCACAGATAACAAACTTTTCCTAAATACTGACAAAACTGTAACAATAGATAAAAATGGTGTATAGAGTCCTCGCGCTTGTACAGATAGTCCAATGAGTCAGTGATACTTCAGAGTGATTTGGTTCTGAGCCCCATAAAGTCGGATGTATTTTATGCACTTTGATAAAGACCAAATAGGTCGAAACGCGTTAGTGCTTTAATAAATCGATTTTATTCATCTACCTGCTGACGTCTTGCCTGTAATATACTCTGGGGACCCAATATTTCATCTATGGACCAGGTTACCACTGCAGACTACCGCTGGTAGGACGGGCTGGTGAGATTATGTCCATCTAATCATGCCTATATAGTTCAGAGCCGACTTTATGGGGCTCAGAACCAAATCACTCTGAAGTATCACTCACTCATTGGACTATCTGTACAAGCGCGAGGACTCTATACACCATTTTTATCTATTGACTATCTGCACTTGGGAACGTGCATTTGTGCCCTTGCTGCTATACAGGACTGTCCGTTTGTATAATATCTGCGCCACTTACCACCTCCATTTTCCTTTAAAACTGTAACAATGCTCTTTGGAACAGCGGCTAAACTACATAAACTGCAAAATCCCCATCTACATGTCAGGACAAAATCAAATGACACGCTGACCACAGTCACTTCTCTCAAATATCTAGGTATGTGGTTAGACCCAAATCTATCCTTTGGCCCCCACATAGAAAAACTCTCATCTAAACTTTACCCCAAACTAGGTGCCCTGTACAGAAACAAATCCTGCCTGAGCCCCGCGGTAAGAAAGCAGATTGTACAACAAATGCTTATGCCGGCTATTGAATAGGAGATGTAGTGTATGCAGCCGCCCCTCAAACACACCTTCAGAAACTTACTACATTGTATAACTCATTCTGCCGCTTTGTGCTACAATGTAACTACATGACCCACCATTGTGACATGTTAAAAGAACTAAACTGGCCGTCGCTGGAATCTAGACGCACCCTTCACCTTTCCAACCTGATGTTTAAGAGCTTTTCTGGGAAGCTATCACCCGACCTGAATAGACTGCTTCCCCCAGCAGTTCCCTCATCCTATAACCTCCGATCCAGGACCAGCACCTTACTTGCAATACCACAATACAAAAAGAAAGTGGCTCGGTCCTCATTTTCCTACAGAGCACCGCATTTATGGAATAACCTTCCAGACACCATCAAATCTTCCCCCAGTCTTAAGTCACTCAAGAGCTCCTTACTAGCATACCTCGATACAGAATGCACCTGTAAACATGTAACATAATGACTATATTACTTACATATTTATTTTCCATGTTAATCTGTATATTTGTGTTTTGTTTATAATATCTTGCATTTATTACTTTGTATTTCTGTAACAACTGTAAAATTTCAATGCTCTTGAACCCAGGACATACTTGAAAACGAGAGAAATCTCAATGTATCCTTCCTGGTAAAATCCTTTATAAATAAATTAATTAAGCTTTACTTTTAAATTCACGACATTAACTTTTTAAGACAACTACCTTGGATATATATAGATCAGTGGCGGAAGTACCAGGGTCGCAGTTGCGACCGGGCCCTGGCATTCCGCCACTGGAGGGGGGCCCGGCGCCGCCCGTCAGATTCCGGCAATCAGTGCCGGAATCTGGGAGCCGCGCGCTGGCCATCCCTCTCCCTGCGAGCGGCCACTGACATGCAGCTTGGCCGCTCACGTGGGATAGGAACCACCTGACCAGCGCACGAGATCCTCTCGCGAGACCTCTGCGCTGATCAGGTGGTTTCCGGCGAGCAGCCAAGACGCATGTTTCCAGTGGCCGCTCGCCAAGGAGAAGAACAACGCTGGCGGAGGCCGTCCTGGGGCCAGCAGAGGTAAGAGCTGGGGGACCCAAATACCCATGAGAGCTGGGGGCCCTTATACCCATGAGCTGGGGGGCCCTTATACCCATGAGCTGGGGGGCCCTTATACCCATGAGCTGGGGGGCCCTTATACCCATGAGCTGGGGGGCCCTTATACCCATGTGAGAGCTGGGGGGCATATCCATAAGCTGGGGGGCATATCCATGAGCTGGGGGGCATACCCATGTGAGAGCTGGGGGTGCATATCCATGAGCTGGGGGCATATCCATGAGCTGGGGGGCATACCCATGTGAGAGCTGGGGGTGCATATCCATGAGCTGGGGGGCATATCCATGAGCTGGGGGGCATACCCATGAGCTGGGGGGCATACCCATGTGAGAGCTGGGGGTGCATATCCATGAGCTGGGGGTGCATATCCATGAGCTGGGGGGCATACCCATGTGAGAGCTGGGGGGCATATCCATGAGCTGGGGGGCATACCCATGAGCTGGGGGGCATATCCATGAGCTGGGGGGCATACCCATGAGCTGGGGGGCATATCCATGAGCTGGGGGCATATCCATGAGCTGGGAGGCATACCCATGTGAGAGCTGGGGGGCATATCCATGAGCTGGGGGGCATATCCATGTGAGAGCTGGGGGGCATATCCATGTGAGAGCTGGGGGGCATATCCATGTGACAACTGGGGGGCATATCCATGAGCTGGGGGGCATATCCATGTGTGAGCTGGGGGGCATAACCATGTGTGAGCTGGGGGGCATAACCAGGTGTGAGCTGGGGGGGCAAATCCATAATCTGGGGGGCAATATCCATGTGTGAGCTGGGGCATATCCATGAGCTGGGGCAAATCCATGTGTGAGCTGGGGCAATATCCATGTGTGAGCTGGGGCAAATCCATGAGCTGGGGCAGTATGAATATATATATATATATTGTGGGGTCAAGCTCAAATGGGGGGTACCCTTCCCAGGATAAAGGTAGTCCCAGTCGCAGGATTTCTTTACAATGTACAGCCCTCTGTACTTTTATTCAAGAGCTGCATACAGGTCAAGAAACAAAAAACAAAACAATACCCTTGCCTGTCCGGCACTAACTAAACAGTTAAGGTTTTCCCTCACTACTGTTTCAGACAACAAAGTGTATTCCAACCTTTCCTTTTTGCAGCCTGATCTCTGGTTCAGCTTTGCTCCCTCAGTAGCTGGTCTGAGTCCCAGGGTGGAGACCTGAATGAACCTCACTTCCTGCTTTTATTTCCCTCTAGCAGCACCCATCAATCAATTAAGCCTCCCCAGGGAAAACTGCAAAACCCGGAGATTTGTGTGCCCCGAGCTGAACCCAAACTCCGGCCTGGAGTACTAGTCCCAACAATATGACAAAACTCGAGGGGACACATACCGTCCCTCAAACACCACTCCTCTCCTCCCGTCACAATATATATATATATATATATATCGGGGGGATATACATGTGAGCTGGGGGCATTTTTATATGGTCTGTTCTTATTGGAAAGCGTCACATGACATTAAAGAAAAGTATCGGTACTCGGTATCGGTGAGTACTTTTAAAAAGTATCGGTACTCGTACTCGGTCTTAAAGTGGTATCGGTGCATCCCTAGGCAATACTATCTTTGTTTTATTTTGCAGTGAAAAATAAGTAAAAATACATAGATTTTTTTGGGGGGGGCCCTTCGTGGATTCTTGCACCGGGGCCCTCAGGTTTCTAGTTACGCCACTGATATAGATATATTATATATCTCAGCAATTCTCAATGTCTGAGTACCTCAATACTGATTTACATATCAGACTGTAAAATTCAGTAAATTCAGAGCTCTCAGACATTAATCTATCAGATAAATCCGTTTAGCAGGACATGATTAGCAATACTGAATTAAACCCCCGTCATTACAAAGGTATAACTTAGTGTTTTCCTCAGGACCCTCCGCCTCACCAGGTTTTCTAGATATCTGCAGCACAGCACAGGTGATATGATTTGCTGCTCAGTGATTGCAGGATTCAGTCTGAATTTCCCCAAGGTGATCTGCAAAATCTGGCCTGGTTGAGGGTCCCGAGGACAGGTTTGGGAAACACTGGTATAACTGATGCTAGGTATTCCATGTTTACCTTAAACACTACCCTTACTTCCTTCATTAACACTCCATTGAAAAGTGTTTTAGGGAGTCTTTATTAGAAATAGGTATAGGTTCTTTTTTGTTAAAAAATACTCCATAAACAAGACATGCATGATGTTAAAACATGAATGGCCCTGTTTCAATGTTGCCATTAAGCTCTCGAGCCGTTCAGCAGAATGTCTAAAGCACTGTGCTCTTTTTTTTTAACGGCATATTCCATGCAATTCGCATCTGGGATGTAGCATCAGGTTACTGTTGTCAGACCCTCTCTCCTTATGCCCGCTGGAGGGCCAGCATCTCCCAGGATTCTCTGGCCTAGCTCCAGCAAAACTTTGTTTTTTGTTTATTGCTGCATCCAGGTTCCTGGGCTCCACTCTGAACTTTCCCTGGATTCCTAGGAGCCAGTGGCGTAACTACCAGGGGTGCAGCGGGTACCACTGCACCTGGGCCCCTGAGTCTGGGGGCCCACAACCGGAGGGGTGGGGGGCCCGGACTAGCCCTGCTTACCCCACAGTCCAGGCAGGGGTCAGGCACCTGGTCTACCATTTGATCGGCAGCGTGTGGGATCAAACACCCACACGGGAGAGGAGGAGGAAGAAGAGAGCAGCTGCTCACATGGAAACATGCTGGCCCGCCCCTTCCCCCTCCACAGCCATGCAAAGCAGAGCCTCCCCTGCTGTGCCGGAAGTGTCCAACACGTGTAGGGAGGGGAGGTGGAGAGAGTGTAGACCATACTTAAATATGGTAAGTATGTAACAAGCTGGGGTCTGGTGCCAGTGTGTGTGAGTGAGCAGAGGATGGTGTGTGTGTGTGTGTGTGTGTGTGTGTGTGTGAGCAGAGGCTGGCTAATTACTGGGGTCTGATACTTACTAATTACTGGGGGTCTGATACTGGCTAATTACTGGGGGTCTAATACTGGCTAATTACTGGGAGTCTGATAATGGCTAATTACTGGGGATCTGATGCTGGCTAATTACTGGGGGGTCTGATACTGGCTAATTACTGGGGGTCTAATACTGGCTACTTACTGGGAGTCTGATAATGGCTAATTACTGGGGGTCTGATACTGGCTAATTACTGGGGGTCTGATACTGGCTGGCTAATTACTGGGGGTCTAATACTGGCTAATTACTGGGAGTCTGATAATGGCTAATTACTGGGGATCTGATGCTGGCTAATTACTGGGGGGTCTGATACTGGCTAATTACTGGGGGTCTGATACTGGCTAATTACTGGGGGTCTGATACTGGCTGGCTAATTACTGGGGGGTCTGGTACTGGCTAATTACTGGGGGGTCTGATACTGGCTAATTACTGGGGGTCTAATACTGGCTACTTACTGGGAGTCTGATAATGGCTAATTACTGGGGGTCTGATACTGGCTAATTACTGGGGTCTGATACTGGCTGGCTAATTACTGGGGGTCTAATACTGGCTAATTACTTGGAGTCTGATAATGGCTAATTACTGGGGATCTGATGCTGGCTAATTACTGGGGGGTCTGATACTGGCTAATTACTGGGGGTCTGATACTGGCTAATTACTGGGGGTCTGATACTGGCTGGCTAATTACTGGGGGGTCTGGTACTGGCTAATTACTGGGGGGTCTGATACTGGCTGGCTAATAACTGGGGGTATAATACTGGCTAATTACTGGGGGTATGATACTGGCTAATTACTGGGGGTCTGATACTGGCTAATTACTGGGGTCTGATACTAGCTAATTGCTGGGGGTCTAATACTAGCTAATTACTGAGGGTCTGATACTGGCTAATTACTGGGGTCTGATACTGGCTAATTACTGGGAGTCTGATACTGGCTGGCTAATTACTGGGGGTCTGATACTGGCTGGCTAATTAATGTGGGTCTGATACTGGCTAATTACTGGGGGTCTGATACTGGCTTATTACTGGGGGGTCTGATCCTGTCTAATTACTGGGGTCTGATGCTGGCTAATTACTGGGGGGTCTGATCCTGGCTAATTACTGGGGTCTAATACTGGCTAATTACTGGGGTCTGATACTGGCTAATTACTGGGGTCTGATACTGGCTAATTACTGGGGTCTGATACTGGCTGGTTAATTACTGGGGTCTGATACTGGCTGGCTAATTACTGGGGTCTGATACTGGCTGGCTAATTACTGAGGTCAGATACTGGCTAATTACTGGGGGTCTGATACTGGCTAATTACTGGTGGTCTGATACTGGCTAACTACTGGGGTTCTGATACTGGCTGGCTATTTACTGGGGGTCTGATACCGGCTAGCTAATTACTGGGGGTCTGATACTGGCTAATTACTGGGGTCTGATACTGGCTAATTACTGGGGGTCTGATACTGGCTAATTACTGGGGGTCTGATGCTGGATAATTACTGGGGGTCTGATACTGGCTAACTACTGGGGGTCTGTTACTGGCTGGCTAATTACTGGGGGTCTGATACTGGCTAATTACTGGGGTCTGATACTGGCTGGCTAATTACTGGGGTCTGATACTGGCTGGCTAATTACTGGGGTCTGATACTGGCTGGCTAATTACTGAGGTCTGATACTGGCTAATTACTGGGGGTCTAATACTGGCTAATTACTGGGGGTCTGCTACTGGCAAATTACTGGTGGTCTGATGCTGGCTAACTACTGGGGGTCTGACACTGGCTGGCTAATTACTGGGGGTCTGATACCGGCTAGCTAATTACTGGGGGTCTGATACTGGCTAATTACGGGGGTCTGATACTGGCTAATTACTGGGAGTCTGATACTGGCTAATTACTGGGGTCTGATACTAGCTAATTGCTGGGGGTCTAATACTAGCTAATTACTGGGGGTCTGATACTGGGTAATTACTGGGGGTCTGATACTGGCTAAGTACTGGGAGTCTGATACTGGCTGGCTAATTACTGGGGTCTGATACTGGCTAATTACTGGGGGTCTGATACTGGCTGGCTAATTACTGGGGGTCTGATACTGGCTAATTACTGGGGGTCTGATGCTGGCTAATTACTGGGGGTCTGATACTGGCTAACTACTGGGGTCTGATACTGGCTGGCTAATTACTGGGGTCTGATACTGGCTAATTACTGGGGTCTGATACTGCTGGCTAATTACTGGGGTCTGATACTGGCTAATTGCGGGGTCTGATACTGGCTAATTACTGGGGGTCTGATACTGGCTGGCTAATTACTGGGGGTCTGATACTGGCTAATTACTGGGGTCTGATACTGGCTGGCTAATTACTGGGGTCTGATACTGGCTAACTACTGGGGGTCTGATACTGGCTAACTACTGGGGGTCTGATACTGGCTGGCTAATTACTGGGGGTCTGATACTGGCTAATTACTGGGGGGTCTGATCCTGGCTAATTACTGGTGGTGTCTGATCCTGGCTAATTACTGGGGGTCTGGTACTGGCTGGCTACTTACTGGGGGTCTGATACTGGCTAATTAGTGGGGGTCTGATACTGGCTAATTACTGGGGGTCTGATACTGGCTAATTACTGGGGTCTGATACTGGCTGGTTAATTACTGGGGTCGGATACTGGCTAATTACTGGGGGTCTGATACTGGCTAATTACTGGGGGTCTGGTACTGGCTAATTACTGGGGTCTGATACTGGCTGGCTAATTACTGGGGTCTGATACTGGCTAATTACTGGGGTCTCTGATACTGGCTATTTACTGGGGTCTGATGCTGGCTAATTACTGGGGTCTGATGCTGGCTAATTACTGGGGGTCTGATACTGGCTAATTACTGGGGTCTGATACTGGCTAATTACTGGGGGTCTGATACTGGCTGGCTAATTAATGTGGGTCTGATACTGGCTAATTACTGGGGGGTCTGATACTGGCTTATTACTGGGGGGTCTGATCCTGTCTAATTACTGGGGTCTGATGCTGGCTAATTACTGGGGGGTCTGATCCTGGCTAATTACTGGGGTCTAATACTGGCTAATTACTGGGGTCTGATACTGGCTAATTACTGGGGTCTGATACTGGCTAATTACTGGGGTCTGATACTGGCTGGTTAATTACTGGGGTCTGATACTGGCTGGCTAATTACTGGGGTCTGATACTGGCTGGCTAATTACTGAGGTCAGATACTGGCTAATTACTGGGGGTCTGATACTGGCTAATTACTGGGGTCTGATACTGGCTAATTACTGGTGGTCTGATACTGGCTAACTACTGGGGTTCTGATACTGGCTGGCTATTACTGGGGGTCTGATACCGGCTAGCTAATTACTGGGGGTCTGATACTGGCTAATTACTGGGGTCTGATACTAGCTAATTGCTGGGGGTCTAATACTAGCTAATTACTGGGGGTCTGATACTGGGTAATTACTGGGGGTCTGATACTGGCTAAGTACTGGGAGTCTGATACTGGCTGGCTAATTACTGGGGTTGATACTGGCTAATTACTGGGGGTCTGATACTGGCTGGCTAATTACTGGGGTCTGATACTGGCTAATTACTGGGGGTCTGATGCTGGCTAATTACTGGGGGTCTGATACTGGCTAATACTGGGGTCTGATACTGGCTGGCTAATTACTGGGGTCTGATACTGGCTAATACTGGGGTCTGATACTGGCTGGCTAATTACTGGGGGTCTGATACTGGCTAATTACTGGGGTCTGATACTGGCTAATTACTGGGGTCTGATACTGGCTAATTACTGGGGGTCTGATACTGGCTAATTACTGGGGGTCTGATACTGGCTGGCTAATTACTGGGGGTCTGATACTGGCTAACTACTGGGGGTCTGATACTGGCTAATACTGGGGTCTGATACTGGCTGGCTAATTACTGGGGGTCTGATACTGGCTAATTACTGGGGGTCTGGTACTGGCTGGCTACTTACTGGGGGTCTGATACTGGCTAATTAGGGGTCTGATACTGGCTAATTACTGGGGGTCTGATACTGGCTAAATACTGGGGTCTGATACTGGCTGGTTAATTAATGGGGTTGGATACTGGCTAATTACTGGGGGTCTGATACTGGCTAATTACTGGGGGTCTGGTACTGGCTAATTACGGGGGTCTGATACTGGCTGGCTAATTACTGGGGGTCTGATACTGGCTAATTACTGGGGTCTCTGATACTGGCTATTTACTGGGGTCTGATGCTGGCTAATTACTGGGGTCTGATGCTAGCTAATTGCTGGGGGTCTAATACTAGCTAATTACTGGGGGTCTGATACTGGCTAATTACTGGGGGTCTGATACTGGCTAATTACTGGGAGTCTGATACTGGCTGGCTAATTACTGGGGGTCTGATACTGGCTGGCTAATTAATGTGGGTCTGATACTGGCTAATTACTGGGGGTCTGATACTGGCTTATTACTGGGGGTCTGATCCTGTCTAATTACTGGGGTCTGATGCTGGCTAATTACTGGGGGGGTCTGATCCTGGCTAATTACTGGGGTCTAATACTGGCTAATTACTGGGGTCTGATACTGGCTAATTACTGGGGTCTGATACTGGCTAATTACTGGGGTCTGATACTGGCTGGTTAATTACTGGGTCTGATACTGGCTGGCTATTACTGGGGTTGATACTGGCTGGCTAATTACTGAGGTCAGATACTGGCTAATTACTGGGGTCTGATACTGGCTAATTACTGGTGGTCTGATACTGGCTAACTACTGGGGTTCTGATACCTGGCTGGCTATTTACTGGGGGTCTGATACCGGCTAGCTAATTACTGGGGGTCTGATGCTGGATAATTACTGGGGGTCTGATACTGGCTAACTACTGGGGGTCTGTTACTGGCTGGCTAATTACTGGGGGTCTGATACTGGCTAATTACTGGGGTCTGATACTGGCTGGCTAATTACTGGGGTCTGATACTGGCTGGCTAATTACTGGGGTCTGATACTGGCTGGCTAATTACTGAGGTCTGATACTGGCTAATTACTGGGGGTCTAATACTGGCTAATTACTGGGGGTCTGCTACTGGCAAATTACTGGTGGTCTGATGCTGGCTAACTACTGGGGGTCTGATACTGGCTGGCTAATTACTGGGGGTCTGATACCGGCTAGCTAATTACTGGGGGTCTGATACTGGCTAATTACGGGGGGTCTGATACTGGCTAATTACTGGGAGTCTGATACTGGCTAATTACTGGGGTCTGATACTAGCTAATTGCTGGGGGTCTAATACTAGCTAATTACTGGGGGTCTGATACTGGGTAATTACTGGGGGTCTGATACTGGCTAATTACTGGGAGTCTGATACTGGCTGGCTAATTACTGGGGTCTGATACTGGCTAATTACTGGGGTCTGATACTGGCTGGCTAATTACTGGGGGTCTGATACTGGCTAATTACTGGGGGTCTGATGCTGGCTAATTACTGGGGGTCTGATACTGGCTAACTACTGGGGGTCTGATACTGGCTGGCTAATTACTGGGGGTCTGATACTGGCTAATTACTGGGGTCTGATACTGGCTGGCTAATTACTGGGGTCTGATACTGGCTAATTGCTGGGGGTCTGATACTGGCTAATTACTGGGGGTCTGATACTGGCTGGCTAATTACTGGGGGTCTGATACTGGCTAATTACTGGGGGTCTGATACTGGCTGGCTAATTACTGGGGGTCTGATACTGGCTAATTACTGGGGGTCTGATCCTGGCTAATTACTGGTGGTGTCTGATCCTGGCTAATTACTGGGGGTCTGGTACTGGCTGGCTACTACTGGGGTCTGATACTGGCTAATTAGTGGGGGGTCTGATACTGGCTAATTACTGGGGTCTGATACTGGCTAATTACTGGGTCTGATACTGGCTGGTTATTACTGGGGTCGGATACTGGCTATTACTGGGGGTCTGATACTGGCTAATTACTGGGGTCTGGTACTGGCTAATTACTGGGTCTGATACTGGCTGGCTAATTACCGGGGGTCTGATACTGGCTAATTACTGGGGTCTCTGATACTGGCTATTTACTGGGGTCTGATGCTGGCTAATTACTGGGTCTGATGCTGGCTAATTACTGGGGGTCTGATACTGGCTAATTACTTGGGTCTGATACTGGCTAATTACTGGGGTCTGATACGCTGGCTAATTAATGTGGGTCTGATACTGGCTAATTACTGGGGGTCTGATACTGGCTTATTACTGGGGGTCTGATCCTGTCTAATTACTGGGGTCTGATGCTGGCTAATTACTGGGGGGGGTCTGATCCTGGCTAATTACTGGGGTCTAATACTGGCTAATTACTGGGGTCTGATACTGGCTAATTACTGGGGTCTGATACTGGCTAATTACTGGGGTCTGATACTGGCTGGTTAATTACTGGGGTCTGATACTGGCTGGCTAATTACTGGGGTCTGATACTGGCTGGCTAATTACTGAGGTCAGATACTGGCTAATTACTGGGGGTCTGATACTGGCTAATTACTGGGGGTCTGATACTGGCTAATTACTGGTGGTCTGATACTGGCTAACTACTGGGGTTCTGATACTGGCTGGCTATTTACTGGGGGTCTGATACCGGCTAGCTAATTACTGGGGGTCTGATACTGGCTAATTACTGGGGTCTGATACTAGCTAATTGCTGGGGGTCTAATACTAGCTAATTACTGGGGGTCTGATACTGGGTAATTACTGGGGGTCTGATACTGGCTAAGTACTGGGAGTCTGATACTGGCTGGCTAATTACTGGGGTCTGATACTGGCTAATTACTGGGGGTCTGATACTGGCTGGCTAATTACTGGGGGTCTGATACTGGCTAATTACTGGGGGTCTGATGCTGGCTAATTACTGGGGGTCTGATACTGGCTAACTACTGGGGGTCTGATACTGGCTGGCTAATTACTGGGGGTCTGATACTGGCTAATTACTGGGGTCTGATACTGGCTGGCTAATTACTGTGGGTCTGATACTGGCTAATTACTGGGGGTCTGATACTGGCTGGCTAATTACTGGGGGTCTGATACTGGCTAATTACTGGGGGTCTGATACTGGCTGGCTAATTACTGGGGGTCTGATACTGGCTAACTACTGGGGGTCTGATACTGGCTAACTACTGGGGGTCTGATACTGGCTGGCTAATTACTGGGGGTCTGATACTGGCTAATTACTGGGGGTCTGGTACTGGCTGGCTACTTACTGGGGGTCTGATACTGGCTAATTAGTGGGGGGTCTGATACTGGCTAATTACTGGGGGTCTGATACTGGCTAATTACTGGGGTCTGATACTGGCTGGTTAATTACTGGGGTTGGATACTGGCTAATTACTGGGGGTCTGATACTGGCTAATTACTGGGGGTCTGGTACTGGCTAATTACGGGGGTCTGATACTGGCTGGCTAATTACTGGGGGTCTGATACTGGCTAATTACTGGGGTCTCTGATACTGGCTATTTACTGGGGTCTGATGCTGGCTAATTACTGGGGTCTGATGCTGGCTAATTACTGGGGGTCTGATACTGGCTAATTACTGGGGTCTGATACTGGCTAATTACTGGGGTCTGATACTGGCTGGCTAATTACTGGAATCTGATACTGAGGGTCTGATATCTGGGGCCCGCACAGAGGGTGGGTCTTGAAGGTGTGGGGTGTACTGATACGCCCCACTGACATCAATGACCCACCTCAGCCCCTCCCCACAGCCGACGAGGGGGGGGTCTGCATGAATTCTTGCACCGGGGCCCTGAGGTTTCTAGTTACGCCTCTGCTAGGAACACCAGGTGTGGCTCATCTCCACCTGAGAGGCCTCCATAAATAGGGGCTACTCCCAGGAACCAATGCTTCTGGATCATGTTTCTGTGTGCTCGCTGACTCAAAAAATAAGCTCACAGCGGACCTGTCCTGTTTGAGTACCGACCCCTGGCTGTGGACTTCAACTATTCTCAGGACTCTCCCATTTTGCTACCCTTTTTGGATTACAGTGACTGAACCTTTTACTTTTTACTTTTTACTGAACCTTTCACCGTTTACTTTGACTAGTCTTTGCCAGCCGCCTGCCACAACTTTATGCTTGAACCCGACCACGTCTATGCAACCCTTTTGTTTCTGTATTTCAGTCCCTGTTTTGTTTTAGCCCTGTCTGTCAGGTACCCTGTATTTTGTAATATTGTATCTATTTGCTTTATGCCTTGCTAGTCTGTGTGTCTTTAGTATTCCTATTTGTTTCCTGCTTCCCAGTCCCCTTGCTAATTATCCTTTTTGTATATTCTCTTTAAACTTTAGTTCTTTCTCTCTTGCCTCTGTTTAGTATTTCTGCTTTGCTAATCTTAGTCTCCTTCTACTCTTGCCGCTTTGGTTCATTCTTTTAAGTCTGTGCTCTCGCTGCTTTGGTTCATTCTTTCTAGTCTGTGCTCTCGCTTAACTTCTCTCTGCTTCAGTTTAGTCTTCTGCTTTGTTACCCTTGTGTTTCCAATAAAAAATATCCATTTATCCTGGAATCTGCCTCTTCTCATCCATCAACGCGCACTAGACTCGCTCCCTCTCACATCCACATGCCAAGCGCCTTACAACTTTACATTAAAGCTTCCTATACTTTGTATGGGAGATGCTAATGTGTCGCCACAGATGAAGAACGAGCTATTCCAAGGAGCTCATTCTCCATCTGCACCTGACATCAACATCTTTCAGATTCTAGTGTTAGGTGATTGAGCGACACCTAGCGGGATCTCATTCGCTTGAGCTCTGCAAGATTGCATCCTGTCTCCATGGAGTCCTATGGACACCTGGAGTGGATAACAGGTTATCATGTAACACTTCGGGAGTATTATGTCTGGAGCAGCTGAGAAAGCGACTCCTTCATAATAGGGGTGATAAATGGCAGGAGCTAGTGGAAAATGGCAGATGGTCTGGATTCTCCATTAGTGTCTGCCGTTTAACACCAAGATTGGAATAGAGCCTGAAAACTCTACGCTGAGATTAAAAAAAAATACAGATAACTCCTGAGAACAGTCTCCAGTCAATGATAGCTGATGTCATAAGGATCGATGTCGGTAGCTCATCTACATGCATGCATAAAAAGATATTAAAAGGTACCAGCCAGGTAATATCAAAAAGTACATCAATGAATCACTACAAAACTCCAATCTGTTTGTCGCTTTTTATAGCCCCTTTGCAATCTGTAATGAATGCAGGGGCCAGGCTTATTTTTCTCACTAAACGCACCTCGCATACTTCCCCACTCTGCCAGTCCCTCCATTGGCTTCCTGTACGTTTCAGGATACAGTGTAAAATTCTGATGCTCATGTCAAATCACTCAATAACTCAACCCCTCCCTACATGTCTTCGTTACTCCGCAAGCACGTCCCGTTTAGACAACTCCGTTCAGCAGGTGATCTCCACCTGTCATCGGTCTACACCCGCACGGCCAACTCTTGCCTCAAAGCCTTCTCAAGGGAAGCACCAGTCTTGTGAAATGACTTGCCTCACCCTATCAAACTCTCCCCTGACCTTCAGGCCTTCAAGAAATCCCTCAAAACCCATCTCTTCAGATTAGTGTACTGCATCACTGATGCAACTCATCCCTCTGCTCACCTACTCACACTTGATTGAAGCCACTTGTATGGCCCCACCATTCCCAAACCACTGGCACTAATGATCCTGCTATCTAGTGCAATTCCTCTTGCTCAGCCCCAATCCCTCTAGACTGTAAGCTCCTATGAGCAGGGCCCTCTACACCTCTTGTTTCCATCCTATGTCCATTTATATGTATTTTGTTCCCTTTGGTTATTGTAAAGCACTGCGGAAACTGTTGGAGCTATATAAATGACGATAATAATAATAATAATTTTGGGAGGTATATTGGTTTTCGATAAATATGGTGTCCTGCACTGGCGTGTGCTGCCCATTGCATTAGGGTGCGCACCAATGTAACATTTATTAACTGAAAACAAACCAGGGAAAGTGCCTGGAGCGGAGGGGGGCAAGGTCCTTTGCACCTCTCTCCCTCCCCATTGGTAAGGGGCACAAAAAAAGGCAGGCACCGCTTGGAAGGGCACAGCCTGCCCTTCCAAGCGGTGGCTGCATTTAACCCCTTAGGGGCCGGATCGCGGTCCTCTCCCGGAGCTGCCCAACATCTTGGATGTCGGCCAAGCTTCCTGGATTGCCCCCCCTGCCTACTGGCGTCATCACGCATGTACGCGATTATGTCAGTTCGGGAGTTAACCTCTAGCTGCCACCTATGGTGGAGATGGGGGGCATGATCCCCATATCTCCCGATCTGTGGCAGCTAGGGGTTAATGTTTAACCAGAGCATGGCCTTTCCAATGATACCAAACATGACCATGTATGTAAAAATATATAAAAATATAATATTTATTATTATTTTTTTAAATAAGTTAGTTTTTTTTTGTTAATGCAGCAATATGGTTCCCATTTCAATTATAATGTGAACAATGATGCTGCACTAACAATTTTTTCTAGGGTGGGTTTGCTAAAAATCACGTAATTTCACCCAAAAAGATGTAACGAGTCATTGTGGAATGACTTGCCTCACCCTATCAAACTCTCCCCTGACCTTCAGGCCTTCAAGAAATCCCTCAAAACCCATCTCTTCAGATTAGTGTACTGCATCACTGATGCAACTCATCCCTCTGCTCACCTACTCACACTTGATTGAAGCCACTTGTATGGCCCCACCATTCCCAAACCACTGGCACTAATGATCCTGCTATCTAGTGCAATTCCTCTTGCTCAGCCCCAATCCCTCTAGACTGTAAGCTCCTATGAGCAGGGCCCTCTACACCTCTTGTTTCCATCCTATGTCCATTTATATGTATTTTGTTCCCTTTGGTTATTGTAAAGCACTGCGGAAACTGTTGGAGCTATATAAATGACGATAATAATAATAATTTTGGGAGGTATATTGGTTTTCGATAAATATGGTGTCCTGCACTGGCGTGTGCTGCCCATTGCATTAGGGTGCGCACCAATGTAACATTTATTAACTGAAAACAAACCAGGGAAAGTGCCTGGAGCGGAGGGGGCAAGGTCCTTTGCACCTCTCTCCCTCCCATTGGTAAGGGGCACAAAAAAAGGCAGGCACCGCTTGGAAGGGCACAGCCTGCCCTTCCAAGCGGTGGCTGCATTTAACCCCTTAGGGGCCGGATCGCGGTCCTCTCCCGGAGCTGCCCAACATCTTGGATGTCGGCCAAGCTTCCTGGATTGCCCCCCCTGCCTACTGGCGTCATCACGCATGTACGCGATTATGTCAGTTCGGGAGTTAACCTCTAGCTGCCACCTATGGTGGAGATGGGGGGCATGATCCCCATATCTCCCGATCTGTGGCAGCTAGGGGTTAATGTTTAACCAGAGCATGGCCTTTCCAATGATACCAAACATGACCATGTATGTAAAAATATATAAAAATATAATATTTATTATTATTTTTTTAAATAAGTTAGTTTTTTTTTGTTAATGCAGCAATATGGTTCCCATTTCAATTATAATGTGAACAATGATGCTGCACTAACTATTTTTTCTAGGGTGGGTTTGCTAAAAATCACGTAATTTCACCCAAAAAGATGTAACGAGTCCCCATTTCTAATTTATTTTAACTAGTGCACCCCATAGAAAATATAAGCACAAAGGCTCGGATGATAAAAATGTGAGAAAAAAAACTTTACACGCTGTAGATGATTGAAAATTCTAATTTTATTGCATTTTTTTGTTATAATATTCAGGCAGGACATGACGTATACATATAATAATGATATATTATGAATCTGCCGAGTCTGCCGGAAAGAACGATATATGATTTTTCTGGGTCGTATAAAAAAACGTGACTTCAAATCGCGTTTAAACATGATGAGCGAAACCAGTAAAAATGAGCTGAGCACACAGGGGTTAAATGGCTCAGCAGCGAAAGGGTTAAATATCCAACTGCTTACAAGCCAATATTTTTGAAAAACAATTAAAAAAATATATCTGCCTTCGGGAAAAGTATCAAGTTATTTTTTTAAAATAAAAAGGAGTTTAAAAGTCATCAAAATAATAAATAATCATAATAAAACGAAGAAGTAATTCGTCTTACCCAGAAGCAGAGACAAATATCCAGCAACACAGTAGCTCATTGCAGATGTGAGTTTCCTCAGTCCTAACCAAATGCTTCCTTCAGTGTGCGAGTTTGTAATTAATGTACAGATCAGATATGCACGATAAGAGATCTTCACGCACAGATCCTTCCCGAAATCCTATACTCTGATCCCACAGTGGCTTGTTAAAAGGAGGTGACCCGCAAACAAATCTGCCAAAAAAATGATATTTCTAACGTTTCCGCATTTGCTCTCCCAGTGCAGGTTGTTGAAAATATTAGATATTCTGTTGCACGTCTTGCAAGTTTCCAGAGATTCCCATTCTTTTCCGTTGTTTTGTTTTCTGTTTCCTTGAATTATGAAGAGATTTTAGACGGTTTCTTATAGTTCTTTCACTTCGTAGAGTAAAACAAGCAAGTGTGGATTACCAGCGATGAATGTGGTCTCCTCGGAGCGAAGCCCGTCTGACGATCATTCCCCTGGTGAAGAAAAAACCCACAAAGAACTTCCTGCTTGATGTTACAGTAGAATGAAAGCTTTCCTGCACGCTGTCCCTCTTCGAGAAATCCACCCAGTTTGTTAACCTTGCTGAAATAACAAGTGGCTTCAACTGAGATGACATAGCGTTGGTTAAAAATGAACAAATAAAGCCGGCAGACTATTCTGTTTACAGCAAGTCTGTGGAAAGTATAAACTGGAGATGACATCTGCGCTTTGTAAAATAAATTACGTAGATATGAGTACAAAAAAACCCATATACAGACTTATTACAGGAAAAAGTTGAACAGCGTCGACTCTGACCTTATTAAATTATTACTACGCAATGTGCAGGCGTGATCAAATATCACCCGACGTTGTGGTTTGCGTACTGGAGATAATTTGTTAATGTTTGTGTCAGGACCAGTGATGGTGGTCTTTGGCACCCAGAGTGTAATATAGTGTATTTGTCATGATAGTTTGTTAGTATGATCGCTGTAGTACAGTTTACAAGCATCTGGGGGGCCAAGACTTGCCGTCATCGCTTTAAATAATGCTCAGGAAAAGTTCATCTAACATATAGGAAAGAACAGAAATGGATATTTGTTTACTGCAGCCCCGTACTATTTCCAATTATTTTTATAGTACTTTAGGGGTTATTCAGAGAGCACCGAAACGTCGCTGACATGTTGGTTCTCTCTTGTTCCCCGCGCTTCCCTGCACTTCGGGGAATCAAAGTTCCCCACCCTGCGGTGAATTCAGCGTTCACATCAGGGTAAGAAGAAAAATGTCATCTGTGCTATTACACCGTGTGAAACAAAACACAATTAGAGGCTTTGGTTTCTTTTAGTGGCCATTAAGAGTGTAAGCTCACCTGCCAACGTCAGAGCACCTCTAGTTAAGACCCCGCTCCTCCTGTACTATGTATGTTTTATTGTACCTCCAGCCAGGTCATTATTGCAGCATGTTCCGCTCCGTGTCTTTGTTTTTTGATCCCAAGCTGAATTTGTTTCTAGGGGGCATAAAATAAAGACCCACCAGTCTACCTCATGACTGAAAAGCAGCATGAGCAGTGATGGTTTGCTACATAACAGCCTGTGGTTTCATTTTTTGGATAGGACTCACCTTCATTAGAGGTGCCTTGATGTTCGGCAGGTGAGCTTACTCTCTTAATGGCCATTAAAATAAACCAAAGCCTATAATTGTGTTTTGTTTCACACGGTGTAATAAGAATAAGCGCAGATGCCATTTTCCTTCTTGTTATGTTTTATACATGTTGCTGGGCTGGATACAATTTGGTGGTTGCAGCCGCCCCATTGGGGAATAGGCGTGACCCCGCTCCTCCTGTACTATTCACATCAGGGTCCCCAAACTCCGAACACCGGTCGAACACCTGTCGAAAACACCGCAAAAAACACACCGAACACATTGGAAAAGTCGTCGAGCCACCGATCACAGCGCAGACCAGCCGCCGGAAAAAAACGACAAGCTGACGAACAGGGTGAAAAAAAACAATACGATTGAAGGTGTCAAAATCGAGACACAGTTTGCAAGAAAAATACTGAACGAAAATGCCTAGAATTAACATATAAGGTCCTATGAATGATAATAAAAAGGTCTGTTACAGAAAAAAGGAAAAAACGCTTTTAAGAAAAACGGAAAAAATAAATTGCTGAAAAAATCCTAAAAAATGCCTACAAGATCCTAATAGAAACCACAAATCAATAAACAGGCTTTTTGCTGCAGATTAAAATAATAAACGGTTTATTAGTTACTGGATTAAAACAGGAATATTTTTAACATTGAAGCCTATGGGTTTCGCCTGAATAAACCTGCCGAATGAAACCACCGAACAGCAGCGCATTTCGGCAACTTTTCACTGCTGTTTGGTGTCTCTGAATAGATTACCCATTGCTTCTCTATGGGGATTTCACTGCCATCGAACAGGCACCGTACTTGCAGGCAGTTCCCAAAATTTGGCAAACTGCCTGCTCTCTGAATAGCCGAATGGCCCCGAAATGTCACCGTATGGGGAAATTCCCTGTTCGGTGACATTTTGGGGCCAGATCAGCTCTCTCTGAATAACCCCTATAATAATCCCTCACAACAAAAATAGTTGGCAAGTTATGCTTAACCCCTTGAGTGCGGATGACATGCTGAGCACATCCTTCATTTCCCGCTAAGATGCAGAGGACGTTGCCAGAGCGTTTTTGCATCGATCTCAGGTTTTTCTTTTACAGCGGGCTGACATCTTCTTTGTCAACCCTCACTGCAGATCTGCCATATGTAATGATTTAAAATGTATCTACTGAGTCCACTGAAAAATATGATATAGAATGTGTCTTGTTCCTATAACGAAACATGCCTTTAGGCTGGGGTCAGACGAGCGTGATTTCTACGGACTGTACGTCCGTGCAGTACGGACATCGTCAGTACGGATGACGCAGTAGTGGTCACACAGTCCGTTTTTTCACTGAAGTTATTTTTGACGGATGTAGGAGGGAAAAATAAATTACAATGAAAAAACATTCTGTCCGTCAAAAATGCTGGACGTATAAATGCAGTCCGTCTGACCTCGCTCCATCACTCACACACAAAGCTATGCAGACGTTGTGGACGCAGCGCACTCCGCACGTCCGTTCTAGCAGTATTACGTTCTTGCCTAACCTGCGTCCGTTTGCCACGGCCGTTGTGCGTCCGCAGTTCAGTGCGGACGTACTTCATGTGTCAGGCTCCAATGGACTTTCTTTCATGCTATCACGGACGTACTTTTAGGCGCAATCACGTACGTGAACACTACGCTCGTCTGACCCCAGCCTAAAATCAGGTTTAACGGGCCACTACCTCTTGTTTAGATAAGAAAATATTTTACTCTATATGTGTCACTGGGTGCATCCATTGTGTGATCTTTTGTGTTGTAAACTACCCCCCACAGTGGGCCCTATTACATTCCTAGCGCAAAAATGCACGCTAAACGCATGTTTTTTGTGTCAATGTTAAACATTAACGCACATAAATCACTGCTGGAATTACCTTCCTCGCGCATTTTTTCATCCGTCGGGAGATTGCGCACGTTAAACCGACACGCAAAAATGCACGCACAGTACCTTTGTGCGCAGAAATCAGTGAGCGCAATGTATTTTTCACGCGAGTCCGTCAGACGAACGCACTTTGTGCAGATTAACATTCTCCGTTTTGCTTCCGCAGTTTTGTACGGTCAGGATGTTACAATTTGCCGTTACCACCAGCTTTTCAAAGACGTTAAAATTATGCGCATAGATTGTAATACCATCCGCGTACCAGCGTACAAGCGCATTTGCGCTCACAATGTTAAGTATAGGATGCGCTCAGTAAATTGCGCTCGCAAAGGGTTCGCGCAGGTTCACCTGCGTTAGACGTTAACGCACATTTTTTGCGCGAACGTTATAATACGACTGTCAGCGCAAAGGGTTTTGACCATCGCGTTAATGCGCGAAGAATGTAATAGGGCCCAGTATCTTTTACATCACTCACTTGATCCTCACTGTGTGGGTTTTAGCATAAAATGGACTGAATAGGTCTGTATTCCAGGAAACCGACTCACATCCCTGTATTGTGTGGGATGTTTTCAAAGGACATCACCAGGGGGTAGATTAGAAGTGTTTTAAACTACCTGTCATATCTCATATGTCATCTCTTATCTCATCACAATAGACCTCATGTAGCCTTTTCTAAATATCCCCCCTCCTCATGTAAAGTAAACCATTTGCACAGATGTTGGTAAATGTTGCATCATGGGAAAAATCCACACAATGGAAACAGCAGATAAAAACCTAACTTTAATTTTTCCATTAGACATGAAATTACTTCAAACAAAGAAAAAAAAACAGCAGTGTGTGTTTTATAATGTGTTTTATAATGTGGCTTTGTTTGCAAGGCACAAGTAATCTAGTTAGGCTGGGGTCAGACGAGCGTTTTGAAGAACGGTAGGAACGTCCTTGACGCCCATCTAACGCCCGTCCACTCGACGCCCATCTAATGCCCGTCTGGCCCATCTACTCGACGCCCATCTAACGCCCGTCTGGCCATCTCGCTGAGTGCATTTAGCGTGCTCAGTGCTGCAAGGCTCGATCCTCCTATGGAAGATAGCGCTTTGCAGCCCCGTCAATGCGTGTCCTAGCACTCTGACGGGGAGGCTTGCTGCACGGATGCAGCACGGATGCTGTTGCGCGCGCAATTCGTGCACGCGCAACAGTGTATGACCAGCCCCGTTGCAGCATCACAACGCTGCGAAGGACGCCGGTAGGCACGTCAGTAAAGACGTACCTAGTGCACTCGTCTGACACTGGCCTTACAGCTTATGTTAGTGGTAGTGTCCCTTTAAACACCATGAGCAGAAGACAGTCAAATTGAGCCAAGCACATGGGGTGAAATGATTTTAGCAGTGAAGGGGTTAAGGTTCACTTTTAAATGTTACCATTCACACTGGAAGATGAGCCCACTGGAAGGGCCCCTTATCTTGGGAGTCAGTAAGTCTGATTGTGAGTCAGGTTTTTCTGCACTTTTTGGAGCTTTGCATTGCTTTAGTTTAGCGCTGCTTGATTATAATAGACGCTACATTTCTCCCCAGGTTATGTCATGCTTTATCATATTCACATGGCCTTATATAGAGTGTTTCTAGAAGTAAAAGCTAATCGTGTGAGACACAATGCCTGCTCCGTGTAACATATAGAAACAGTCTTCAAAATAACTTTATAGCTTTACAGCTGCTTCAGGAGGAGCGTCAAGAAGCAAACCAGATGTCCCACTATTATCTGAATGGAACGACTTAGCCACACGTCTAATCAAAAAATAGGAAACTTGCTCTTCATTAAATAGAGCACTCTACAGTCATACTGGAAACTTTCATTAACAAATCCTCCATGTACATATTCAATGGGTTTGATGTGTTGTTGCTGTTGTAACTGAACTATACACATAATGCAATCAGAAAGGTGTTGGATCGGTTTGTAAAACACTTAGGGTGCCTGCAGGTTTCCCCATAGCGTCCCCATTCTAGCATTAGATTACAAGGCAGGCACTACTTGCCACAGAATGAAGCGCTACCCTCTGTGATACTTGCGTAAGAGCTCCCGCGCCACCATAAGTATCACCTCCTGGAGTCCATAGGACTGGTGACTCTTGCGAGATTGTGCAGGGACACGGAGTGAGACTGGGAACTATTCAACCCCAGTCTCACTCTGCTGTCAGACAGAAGTGTCGGATTAGGCTACCGTTCTTGCCGCTCGATGAGAGGGGAGTAATGGATTTATTGGGGGGAGGTTAGGGGGTGCTAAATGATTCTGCAAAGCAACCAATCTAATGGCTCTCAGTGTTGATAGAATTGAATCAGAGCCATAGGACAGACCTGGGCCCAAAGGACCCAAAGCCTAAGCTCAACTTAGAAAAGCCAAATATTGGTGAATTGCCAGCAAAATACGATGCAATTTGCCTCAGCTCTCCGCAATACGGTGACCTTCGCCAGCAGTGAAATTGTCTCATAGAGAAGTAATGGTTAATCTATTCGGAGAACACCGAACAGCACCGAAATGTTGGTGAAATACCCATTCAGTGCTTCAGTTTGACAGGTTTAAACAGGCGAGTCCCATAAGTTTCAATGTAAAAAATTTTTTAGTATCTTTATTATTTTTTTATTCAATCATGTATTCATTTTATTTATTTATTTTTAGGCATTTTTCTGGATTTTTGATTCCCATTTTTTTAATGGCTTTTTTAAAAAAAATTCTGTCAGACTTTTTATTATTGTTTATAGGACTTTATTTTTTATTTTTTCCTTGCATTTTCTTTGTTTTAAACGCTTTTTTTAAAGCTTTTTTCTTTATCTTTTATTTTTTTTTACCCTCAGTTCGGTGGCATTCGTCGGCTGATCGGCTTTGTTGGCGGCATTTGGTGGAATGTTCAGTGGCATTTGACCGTTTGCTGCTGCATTCGGCAGTCTGTTCAGTGGCGTTCGGCGGATCGTTGGCTGCATTCGGCAGATCTTTTCGACACACTTCGGGAACCCTGAATGCTGAATTCAATGCAGGGTCAGAGAATTGAACATTACCAAAGTCTGCCGAACAAGAGAGCACCAAAGTTTTGGTGCTGTCTGCATAACCTTTCAAGTGATATGTAATCACGTTAATATTCAGGCAATTTTCAGTTGTGGAAATATGGAATTGAAAAGAGGGGAGGGGTTGAATAGTTTTGCAGTCTATTACTCTTACTATTTTATTTTTCTTGAAATGTCACTTTAAAATAAATATTTTCATTTCAACATATAAAACAGTTTTAAAGTAAGATGTGAAAAATGGCCAAGGGTCTGAAAACTACCAAAAAGCACCCTCATCTCCAAAGACTATAATATGTCACACATGCAACTCGTCTTATTTTCCTCCATCCTTCTTGTCCTATGTTTTTACTGATAAGATTAAATATTGGAACATGGCGTGTCCTGGCTGGAGACAGAGATGGCAGCATAATACAAGAGCTCCTGACCCCTCTACCGATAAACTCGCCTTAAAACACTCACTGGTGGCTATGGTACGCTCTTCACATCGCAGGACGACCAGGCAACACCCCCAGACAGACAGCAGCACCCCAACAAGAGATATCGCCGACTATTTTTCATCCCCGCAATCGAGGCCTACACGGAAAGGCAGCCCCAAGATGGCGACCTCCCCAGCTCTCTCGGAGACAGCGTCCACAGGAGGTCAATCGGCGATGCAGCGCTTAGAATCACTGATTGCAGACCTACCCACGAGAGCTGAACTCCCACCCGCGCGGATCTTAAAGAAATGCTGGATCAGCTGCAGGCAGCCTTTGGGAAAGAACTGGCTGATGTCCGGGCTGATCTTTCCGCCATTGACGCGCGGGTTACACACCTAGAAGAAGGAGCGGCAACTTCGCGGACCTATTCCCCAAACGAAGACCCGGCACATGAACATAGATACTCGGAGCTCCACCGCAGGTTGGACGACTTAGAGAACCGGTCACGGAGAAATAACATAAGGGTGAGAGGGGTGGGCGAAGACATCACGGAGGTTAAGGCCTTCCTCTCTAGCGCCTTTGCACACATCTTAGATGGCCCCCTTACCACGTGCCGCCATTGACAGAGCGCATCGGGCACTTAGACCCCGGGCCACAAATGCCTCCGCACCTCCGAGGGATATAATATGCCACCTCCCTGATTTCACACTCAAGGAAGCGATAATGCAGAATGCCCGCACCCGCAGACAGTGGAAATTTGCTGGGGAGACATTTGAAATATTCCAGGACCTATCCCCACATACTCTGACGGCTAGACGTACACTACGTCCCGTCACCAAACTATTACAAGAGGCGAACATTGCCTATCGTTGGGGGTTCCCATTTGCATTGAACGCGCGCAAGAACAATGTGATTCACGCCATTCGCTCACCAAATGACGTAGCACCATTCCTAACAGCCATGGGACTACCAGTAATGGAGATCGAGGACTGGGAGCGCGCCCCCCGCAGGCCCCACCAACACTGCCTCTCAACGGCCAACCGCGCACACAACGCATACCAAGGAGGGAAAGAGCGATAGGAACACCTCCGCTTACCTTCTCACAACCGCCCCCCTCTCTTAATGGTTGAACTCTTACATATGAACATGGATGAAAAGAGACGGTGAACCTGAACGGCTGGCTAGAAGACGACGCGTTCCCGATTCTTGGCCGACTTCGCGAACCGGACTTCCCTCCACACAACTTCCTACGGCTGGACCTTTTTGAAAATTGCTTACGATCTATCGGATGATCCATTGGGCCGAGCTCCGGTCCACCCTCACACTGAACCTACTTGGAGTGCGAGGTTATGAGCCTGAGGACCTATTGGGTCTCAACCTACCAGAGATGCAAACCTGTTGGTCACGAAAGCTGAGTACTGTCCAAGTTCGGATGGGGAAAGGTTCAGTAATCGAACGCTAGCTCTTATCTCCATGTATATAATGTTTCTAAAATGTTACATATTCCCATCTGGAGCTAAATTTTCTTATTTGGAATTAAGTATTTTTCTACAGAGTTAAATAATCTTATAATGGAGTTAAATATTCTTATATGGGGTTAAGTTATATATATATATATTTTTTTTATATATAGAGTTCAGTATTCTTATATAGCGCTAAATTTTCTTACGTGGAGCTCAGTATTTTTATACAGGGTTAAACATTCTTCGGTAGAGTTAAGTATTCTTATATGGTGATAATTATTCATACATGGAGTTAAATATTCTTACATAGAGTTAAATGTTCTTATTTGGATATAAATATTCTTATTTGAAGTTAAGTATTCCTATATGGAGTTAGACAATACTATGTGGAGTTAAGCACTCTCTTACAGAGTTCGACACTCTTATATAGAGTTCAGTATTATTATATGGAGTTCAGTATTCTGATATAGAGTTAAGTACTCTTATACGTTGTTACTCACAAGAAACATTTTAAGATACATTCGCAGAACCCGGAGGGACATGGGATTTACAAAGTTTGCGGGTGTAGAACCAGGCCTACTCGGTGGTCTGAGGCACTCACTATCCAATCTCATCTTGAGATCCTCACTACAGATGCCCAATATTATCATCAGTCCGCCCCTCTTCCTAAACCCATGGTTGCTTCATTCTAATTGATTTACTTCTTTTATATGTTCTCCTTACTTTCCCCATTGGCGATCGCCCCTTCTAACTTATCCGATCCAATACGCGTCTATATAAAGATCACCCTAAGTACCTGATTTGACCATAGATCGCGAACCTAGAAATTATCATGAGATTGTCCTAATTGACCGCACACATCACCGCATATAGGTCTCCTGGCGTGTTGCTTAGCTAAAAGACCCATGATACACACGAGCTCCTCTTGATCCTCATCACCCCTAGTCACTAGATACATAATCGCCCCTAATTTCGGTGGAGTGGGTCAGGTAGTTTGACGGTGTTGCTGATCACTATTGTACTTGGTCCACATCTGTCTCTGATACCTAACTATACTACTGACACCCCACGAGGTTTAGTGCACACTCTCCCACTGACGGACCCCCTTGCTCGGAACTGATCCTAACAGTAAAGAGGAACCCGCCACGGGTGCACATTGTACCTCCTTTCCTGTGACCTTTTACTGGACATATAGTCCCCTACTTACCTTTCTGATTGTACACTTTATTTTTCCTGACACTTTCTTCCCCCTCCTCTTTAACTTAAGATACTGTCTCCCTAGACTTTGTTTCACATCGTACCCACGACCTAATCCCGGTGTGTCTGTTTGTATTATTCCTAGCCCATCAACATCTGATTCTAATATAAGAACCGAGCAATCGCGTAACGCTACGCACCCACAATGCCACGTATGGACTCTTTGTTTACCCCACAGGAATTACAGTTGCGCTGCCTTAATGTACGAGGCCTTAATATCCCAGAAAAAAGAACCCGACTTATGAATGAACTAAGAGCCACGCGGACATCCGTCGCCTTCCTCCAGGAGACCCATTTTCGGGCAGGATCTGCCCCGACGTTAGGTAACTCCTGTTTTCCAATGACCTTCTTTAGTAACTTTACGCTCAGCAAATCCCGCGGAGTAGCGATTTTGATATCCAAAGAGGTACCTTTCCTAGTGGAAGCGACCTTAACAGACGAGGGCGGCAGGTACCTCTTCGTACGAGGGACTATCCTAGACACCAGATACACCTTCGCATCTGTCTATTTACCAAACCGAAAACAGCACACTAGTCTTGCAAAGATTCTTCGACAGCTAGAGTCCTTTGAACAAGGCATCACCGTCTTAGCAGGTGATTTTAATGTAGTGATGGACCCAAGGGTAGATTCCTCCTCCGGGACTACGACCACCCCCTCACATGTCCTGCGTAGTGTTCGACGCTCCTTACAGGACCGGCGGTTAGTAGATGTATGGAGAGCTCTACATGCCACGGAGAGAGATTATTCTTTTTACTCACCAGTGCACACGACACATACACGAATTGACTACTTCTTCATGCACTACCATGACCTGAGCTTACCTACGTCCGCGGACATCGCCGCAACCACATTCTCAGACCACGCACCACTCACTCTCACACTCCAATCTCCCCTATTTCTCCCACGAGAACGACAGTGGCGTCTCAACATATCTCTGCTAGATGACCCTCTGATACTGGACGAACTACACTCCACTTTAAATGACTTCTTCACAGACAACCGACAACCAGACATGCCTGTGCCAGTATTGTGGGAAGCACACAAAGCAGTAATTAGAGGGTTCCTCATCAGCAAAGGCACAGCTCGTAAAAAATCTCAGAAGGCGGAGCTCCAGACCCTACTAACAGACATTAGAGCCATGGAATTGGAGCACATTACATCTAATGATTTTGCGGTATACCAACGTTTACTGTTGGCGAGGCAAAATCTTACCAACATCTTAAACACAGCTATTAGATTTCAGGCGTTACGCTCTAGATCGTTCTTCGCTCTACACGAAAACAAACCAGGACGCCTACTGGCAAGAATACTACGCAACAGACGAACCACTTCTTACATACCTAAAATCAGAACAGAGACAGGACTACTCAACAGCCCCGCAGGATATATCGGGAACCTTTCTCAAATATTTTACAGACTTATACAACCTAGAGACGAGCGACAGCCACCGACTGCCGACACTGGAAACATCACATATTCAGAAAGAAAAAAACACGCCCTCTTGACCCCACAGAACGTGACTCTTTAAACGCGGAGATTACTGCAGATGAAATCTTGGCTGCGTTGAAAACCTCGAAAAACGGGAAGAGCCCTGGTCCTGACGGCTTGCCAACCGAATATTACAAGAAATGTACAGCAGAACTGCTCCCGATTATCATTGACCTCTTTAATGCAATACGAGCGGGAGCCCCCCTACATCCCCATTCCTTACAGGCAACAATCACACTGATTCCGAAGCCTGGGAAGGACCACTCATCGTGCGGTAATTACAGGCCGATTTCGCTTTTGAACAATGACATGAAGCTGTTGGCGCGTATACTGGCCGACCGGCTTAAACGCTTCTTACCACAGCTAGTAGATCCAGACCAAGTAGGCTTCATCTCTGGTCGGGAGGCCAGAGACGCGACCACCAGAGTCCTGAACGCCATAGCTTATTCTAAAAGATCAGCAACCCCACTATTATTATTGTCGACTGATGCGGAAAAGGCCTTCGACAGAGTGTTGTGGCCTTTTCTATTTCGCACTCTGGAGCGCTTCGGTCTGGGAGAGGACTACCTACAATGGATCAGGGCCCTCTATTCCGCTCCCTCAGCGCGAGTCAAAATCAATGGGGCACTGACACAGCCATTTTCGATCCTCAACGGGACGCGGCAAGGATGTCCGCTGTCCCCTCTGCTGTTCGCTCTCAGCCTAGAGCCTTTCTTAACTTCGATAAGGCAAAACCCCCTGATTAAGGGACTCTCGGGCGTCCGCACGGAGCATAAAGTATCAGCTTACGCTGATGATCTGATGTTCATCTTACCAGACCCAGTTCAATCGTTGGCGGAGGTCATACACGAACTACGAGAATATGGCGCGTTATCAGGTTTTAAGATAAACAATAACAAATCGGAAATCCTAGCTAGCTCGTTACCGAATTCCTGGAGCACAACCCTAACTGCCCAATATCCATTTCGATGGTGCTCTACGTCGCTTACTTACCTAGGGATTAAGCTATCCTCGGATTTTACAAGCCTGGTGGCCCTTAACTACATGCAACTCTTAGAAGAATTCAGATCAGATATATCAAAATGGACGCCTAAATATCTTTCATGGATAGGCAGAGTTGGAGTGATCAAGATGAACCTCCTACCAAGGCTCCTATATTTGTTCCAAGCGCTACCACTCGTTTTGCCGACCTCATTTCATCAGACAGTACGCCGGCTGTTCACGACATTTATCTGGCCTCATGGACGTCCCCGACTTAAATACTCCACGATCTGCAAACCAAAGCTGTGTGGTGGTCTAGCTCTCCCTGACACTAGCCTGTATTATTATGCCGCACATTTAACTAGGATTGTTGATTGGATGGCGAGCTCACCCGACCAACGCTGGATTGACTTAGAAGAGACGCTGGTCGGCCGACCACTGTGGACTCTGCCATGGTTATCATGGACGGCAGCTAAACCTCTCCGACAGACTTCCTCGCCTGTAGGTTCCACGCTTCATGTATGGCACAAAATTAGGACGAGATTCTCTCTCTCGACCTATCCATCTCCACTGCTCCCGCTTGTACACAATCCTGATCTCTCAATAAACATACTTCCTTCATTGATAGAACGATTCACCGACACCCCAAATTTCAGAGCACTCCATGTACTCCAGAACGGCGCATTCATACCCCTAAGGCCCCCGATACACCACAACCCACCTTCGCCGTTGAATTTAATTACCACCAAATCAAATCCTTTCTTAAAAAGTTACCAGGTAACACTTCTTTAACAAGGCAGCTGACACCTTTTGAATCCATATGCCAGCAGGCCTCACGCATGGCTCACAGTATATCCCTGCTTCATGGATTATTGCGAAAGGTAGATAACGAATCCCCAGATTTCATGGCACGTTGGGAACGCACATTAGGCGCACCTATCCCTGATGAGGCATGGACAAAGTCGCTCTCCCTAACACATTCTGGTACACAGATGGCTAAATTGCAGGAATCATCGTACAAAATATTAGTCTTCTGGTACCGTACACCGGCGCTGATGGCCACTTATGATGCAACACACTCGCCGACGTGCTGGAGGTGCAATGCGCAGGTTGGCACTTACCTCCACATCTGGTGGGAGTGTACATCTCTAGAACCGTTCTGGAGAGAGGTCCACGACTTGATTCGCCACACGACAGACGAAGACCTAGACTTTACACCACACATTTTTCTTTTACTTCAGCTACCATTCTCGGTCAAGGCAATGAAAAACTCCATACTACTACGCATCCTCCTAGTAGCCCGATCATTAATCCCTCTCTACTGGCGGTCCACCACCAGACCAACCTTAAAAATGCTGGTTGACAAAATGGGAATCCTGCGCTCTAATGAAGAACTCGCGCTTGCCCCAGCGATGGCAGCACAACACTTTACCAAGGTATGGTTCCACTGGGCTGCATACTGCTCTTCGGCAAACTTTGAGAGGTCCATGGAACAGGCAAATGCGGGTTTAGCAATCACGAATGGAGATGGCTCCTTGGAGGAAGATGGCGGTGCCGCACGGGACTAGCTATCACCTGTAACCACTTGCAAATCCGCATTACATACCTACAGCGTAACTTGGTCCCCTTCCCTTATGTATCGTGTCTCATCCTACCCTACCCTACACACCCATATTATCTCACATCCAACCTTCCCATCTTACTCTCTCTGACTCTCTTCCCATTATTGATCTCTGTACCCCTTTTCTTTCGTAAGCTCTCCTTCCTACACAGTTCTCGTTCATACCCCCGCTATATTATTGCACATCATGAATGCTGAGAACCCCCAAGCCACCCTTTGGCTACACGCTATAGTTTTCACCCAGCACCATGGAATTAATCTTGGAAAAGCCTCGTTCTCCCTCACACTATCAAATATGTAATGCTTGATACGTCTTACTGAAGCCAAAGTTTATTTCTTAAGATTCTTATACTGCCACATTTTATCTTGACGATTGCCTTATAAATGATTCTTGTATAGGCTGAACGAACATGGTATTATTCATGTGGCTAACTTTATCTGTATTGTATTTCTAAAACTCAATAAAACTTTCATTAAAAAAAAATAAAAAAAAAATATTGGAACATCATGAAAGGTTTTTTTTTCTTGGTTTGCAGGCATCTTGGGTGTTCTTATGTACTAAAGATTACACACAGCTACTTTTCCTTTTTCAGAAAAATATGAGATTTAATTTCTCCATATATAGAGAAGTCGACTTCTCATTTGAGCAAATATTTGTAACACAATATTATTTAAGATAAAGAGCATAATATAGCATTACAGATATTGTGCAATAAACAACCAAGAGGAAGAAAGCAAGTGGCTTGAAGAATATAATTCAAAAGCATAAAAATGTTTGACACTAACACTGCTTTCCTGTATAAATGGAATAAATATTTGATTTTATAAATTAAAGATATTTAATGGTGAGGCACAGCTCAAGCTTAAGACATAAGTTGTATGGACTGCACAGCGCTGGCTGCCTCAAACCTGATTCTAAATATAAAATATACAAACTAAAGCCACTTATGGGAATTTTCAGCATGCTCATTATTATTATTATTAAAGATAAATATTTAGGAGTTGACATTCATATATACAGTATCTCACAGAAGTGAATACACCCCTCACCGTTTTGTAAATATTTTATTCTATCTTTTCATGAGACAACACTGAAGAAATGACACTTTGTTACAATATAAAGTAGTGAGTGTCCAGCTTGTATAACAGGGTAAATCTGCTGTCCCCTCAAAATAACTCAACACACAGCCATTAATGTCTAAACCGCCGGCAATAAAAGTGACTACACCCCTAAGTGAAAATGTCCAAATTAGGCCCAAAGTGTTAATATTTTGTTAGGCCACCATTATTTTCCAGCACTGCCTTAACCCTCTTGGGCATGGAGTTCACTTCCACTTCTCCATGACGACATCATGGAGCGTCTGTGAGATACTGTGAGTGTGGGAATGACAGAGTTCTGCCGTCAATTAGGCTGGGGTCAGACCAGCGCACTTTTAACGTGCGTTTAGGCGCACTTAATCACGGCTGCACTAGCAGCAAATGATGGGCAATGACGGCCAATATACGAAGTACGGTCGCACGAAAGTCCGGCTGCGCAACGCAAGTGGAAACTGAACGCATTTTTTCGAGAACGCAGAACCTCTGATACGGACGTACAGAGTGCGCTGCGTCCGCTAGCGGTGTGTGTGTGTGATTTGGAGACGTCAGACGCTGCTCATGTCCGGCCAACATAACGTCCAGACACCCAAAGTTTCCTGGTTTGGATACGTAAAAAATCACGCACAAAAATGCACATTGTATGACCGTTTTCGCGCAATCCGTGAAAAAATCCGTCAATGCGTTGGGACGTACTTTTTTACGTTCGCGTGTAAAAATGCTTTCGTTTGACCCTAGCCTTAAACATAGCTTTCACTCACTATAGCCACCATCTAACGCTCGAACTTGATATTAGCACTTCAATATAATCATAAATGTGTACTCGGGCTTAGGGAATCATTGTGATAATCATAATATAATTCTTTATTATGAACGAAAAAAAAAAATCATATGACTGAACACCAAAACAAAAGCTTTGCACTCTTCTTCCAGAAATAGTGGTGGTACTGCAGTCCTGCACGCTTGGGGCAAAGTGTACCAGGGTATAGGGGTATGAGCCCAGGATGCAGTGACACAGACATTTCGAGCAGGTGAGTAATGTCCAAGTGGGTATTTTATATATATATACACACACACGCACACAAATGGCCCCCTGAAGAGCAGAGCAGGTGTCTTGACTATAGGTGAGGGAAAGTAAATAGACTGAACACAGGGTGAGACAGGAAGGAGAAAAAAGGCACAGAGACCAGGGGTCGAGTTCAGGGATTGCGTCACAAGGTCTCTATTTGAGCGGCAGTGGCACAAGGTCTCTATTTGAGTGGCAGTGCGTGGGATCAAACTTTCACACACTGCAACAGAAGTAAAAGGACCTACGGGGGTGGGGAGGGGGAGAGTAGGAGGAAGATGGAGGCTGCCAGCCCAGAAGCTCATATCAGGACATGCTGGCTTTGACCATTTCCCCTCACAGCCGCATGAAGCTGAGCCTTCCCCACTGTACTGGAAGTTTCCAGCAAGTGCTCGGGAGGGGGAGTGGAGAGAGACCAGCCAGGACCCAGCCATGAATTCTACCTAACCTATGATAAGTATATAACAAGCAGGGGGGGTGTAAATGGACTGGGGAAGAAGCCTACTGGGGGGGGCTGAAATGAAATGGGGGGCTGAAATGAGCTGGGCTGGAGGGAGAAATTAATGAGGGGACTGAAATGGACTGGAGAGAAATTAACTGGGGGCTGAAATGGACTGGGCTTGGGCGAAGAAATAACATGAACTGGTGCATGCAAAGGGTACCATTATCCACTGTGTTCTCGGACTATGTGCATGGCTCACAGATGATAAATCTGGTAATAGAGAGCTGCTAAGGGTTAACTGCACAAAGAAACAAAGGGCGATACACAGAGACTCACAGGAGATTAGAAGGTAACCAGACTTGGCAGACAGGCATGACAGGAAGAGAGCTGACTGGACAGCAGACTTGAATATGCTGGAGGCTTCGCAGGAACAAGGCACAGGTTTGGAATCTTGCAGCAAAAGGGCACATGCTTGGCAAAGTAGGTTAGGAGAGCACACCACTTGAATAATCCTCTGGCAATGCTGAAGCACTGACTCACAAGCATGACTCCCTTTTTCAAGGAATCCATCAATTCTCTGTGCACACCTGGAAATTTGCTGGGAATGCTGGGGCATGGACAGACCAGGAGTGGAACTACTAAGTTCTGGGAAGGAATACTACAGTAGGTATAACAGCAAAACCTGGTCTGGAACACAAACTCTCGTGGCAGGGCATGAAAGAGGCTGCCGGGACTGAAGCTACAGCTGCAATGTCACAGCCATTTTTGCGCCTCCAAAGCACCCCTGGGTTTGGTGATTTACACATTGATGTTTATATTTTATCATGTTTGTTTTATACAAATCAACTGTAATGCCAGTGTATTAACCCCTTCACTACCAGTATCGAGATATCTCGGGTTTCAAAGGCACCATCTGGTGCCCCATTATCTAGTATTATTTGGTAAAACCTCTGTAACTCAATTTGGCAGTAGATGGCTCCATCTACCGGCCAAATAAGTTATTACAGTAATAGATATATATTACCGTACAACTTATAAAAAATGTATTTTTCAAAAAACACTGGTTTCTGACAATGTTTTTTTGGAAAATGACTTGGTAGTGAAGGGGTTAAAAAGCCTTTTCCTCCTTAAATGATTTATTTACCCATGTTTACATACTCACTCATGTGACCCAGATCCTGCATTTTTCCATTTAATTGCTAAGAATTATAATGATGGTAATTTTATAAAATAGTAATAGTAATAATTAATATCAACGATGAGTGATAAAATATTTAGTAACCTCCTCCTCATTCTGATTGAATTTTTCCAGCTAGGATATTTTCCTTTCAATTAACAGCTTCCAATTCATTTGTTTAATAACACCTATATTTTAGGAAATAAATTCCAAAAATAAATATTTGCCATAAAAGCCAATAAAAATAACATTGCAACAAATCATGGGCTCAATTTCAACCCTGGTGTAAGCTTAACCAGAGCACTTAAAGTCTGTGGAGTTGGTAAGTTTACAACAGCTCTGGTTACGTTTACACCTGTGTTGGAATACAGCCCCTGAGTTGTGTTTGAAAAACTACATTAATAAGGGTAGAATACTTTCCCATGAAGTAGTCATTGTACGTAACTTTATGTGAATGACCAGCCTGGTGCTTGCCTCTCTACAGCTGGTTCTTCTTCATTTCCCTCCTCCAAAAGAATTCTGCTAATTCTTCAATTTAAGCGTGAACATTCTTTACATATGGCTATGTCAATTCTAAGTTAAAGAGGACTAAAATAAAAAAAAATATATCAAATTATACAGAAAAAGGCAGCTTGTACCATCAGCCTTCCTTCACAGGTTTTTTTCAATACTCCTGTTGGTTATTGTTTGACACACTTTATGAAATTATACATGTTTTTAGATCAGGAGGGAATGTCTGCAGATCTTCATTTTTTACCCTATCATTACCCAAAATGCGTAAACTTGATTTTGCTATGTCGAACAATAACTAGCTTATAAAACTTTTGTTGCGTAGATTAGTGTGTCCCTTGTAGAGAAATTTAATTCCCATTGAGATCTCACTCTTGTCACCATATATTGTTGTAAAGGAGGTACAAGGCAAAAAAAAAATGTTTTGTTTCGCATAATTTTGTTCTCTTTTTTTTGTTTGTTTCGTTTATGTTACCGTGATTCGGTATTTTGGATTGATTCGTTGGTTCGGACGATCAGTAATTTGTATTTCGGGTTGAATCTTTATTTTGTTTTTATTGATATTTCATTTTTATTAGTTATTTCTGAATGAGACATATATGAGTTTTACTTGCAGGGTTTTTCAGAGAAAGGTGAGAACCAGGAGAAGTGGCAGGAGAAGACAACAATCTAGACCAAATAGCCGATTTGGAAAGTGAGATAAAATTAAGAATTTTTTTGGTTTGGCTATGTCGACCTAGAAGCTTGACTACTCCGGTCATTCTCCTGAGTTTCACCTTTCTTTGACCCTTGTGATTAGGGTGTAAAAAAAAAAGTCTAAACCCCTGTCTTTGGTGGTGAAACCTATTCAGCATCATGGATAGCAGGTCTAAAATAAATTTGGAATCCAACAATTTCCCCAAAAAATCCTGAAAAATTACTAAAAAAATCCTAAAAGCATTAACGTTTGCCGCGGTATTTACGGCATATTACAATCCAAACGCAAACGGATTAAAAAACCCGTTTGCGTTTGGTACCTTGCCCTTCTCAGCATGAGGTTACTGTACATTGTGCTCCCTATGCATAACATGTGTTAACAAAGTGTTAAACAGCGCTGGTATTACAAAGTCACAGTGCTGATAAATGCCTGGCTCTGGTCAGCGCAAAGTTAACCAGAGCCAGGACTTGGTGTTAACGGATTCCGCTTCTGCAGAATCTGTTAACACCAGGCTTAAAAATAAAAATGGGATCCTATACTCACCTCCTGTCCTGCGGCAAGGACAGCGGCTCTGTTCGCCTGCTCCGGCGGGAGCAGGGAAAAGACTGGGGGAAAAAGTCCCCCAGTCTCTCCCTGTGTATCACTACGCCGACTGGCCGGATTTCGCGAGGCGAGATCCGGCTGGTCACGTGAATGGCAGGGAGGAACTCAATGGAGTCCTATGGACTCCAGCGAGTGAATGCTTGCGGCTGCGCTCAGTGCTCGGAAAACAATGCAGGCAGCATTTTTTACACCTGCATTGTATTCCAGCGTTAAAACGCATGCACAAGGGGGAAAACTGCGGGCGCAGTTTTTCGTCCCTTGCGCCCGCATTTTAACGGGAAGAGCGTAATAGAGCCCAGACACTTTGTTCGACAAGTGAAAAGAATAAACGGTTGAAAATATTTCATAAAAACGGGGTATATTTTTTACATTATGGCGGAGTGGATTCACCGGATTGATTTCACCTGTCAAACAAAACACCGAAAACCAGTGTTAAAAATTAGGGTTAGATGCCAGGGTTAGATATTAGGGACAGATATGTGCAGAGCCCCCCCCCCAAAAGCACCAAAACTACTTTCTTAATTTGTGGTGGGGGGTTTAAAAAAACTAAAACTGTTTCGCCCTGTGCTCATATCAAAAGAGGGAACAGAATCTGTTGTCTAAGGCTAGGGTCAGATGAGCGCATTTTGTACGGGCTGTGCGTCCTTGCAGTATGGACGTACTTTCTGACTGACGACAAGGTAGTGGCCACACAGTCTGTTTTTTTCACTGACGGATTTTTTGACTGATGTAGCAGGGAAAATAAATTAAAATGAAAAAACATTCTGTCCGTCAAAAATGCTGGACGTATAAATGCAGTCCATCTGACCACGCTCCATCACTCACACACAAAGCTATGTGGACGTTGTGGACGTGGCGCACTCCGCACGTCCGTTCTAGCAGTATTACGTTCTTGCCTAACCTGCGTCCGTTTGCAGCGTCAGTCAGCCTCCGCACTTCTGTGCGGACGTACTTCGTGTGTGGGGCTTCATTTAACACAATTGTATGCTATCACGGACGTACTTATGTGCGGCAACACGGACGTTAACACTGCGCTCGTCTGACCCTAGCCTTAAAGTGAAGCAAACATGGAGCAGTATGTTAGGGCTTGGGTTATCCCTAAAAAAAAGCACACATAGAAATTAAGGTAATTAATTAATTACTAAGCCTAACCCTAATTTCTAACCCTAGCTATGGAAAATCATGCTCCATTGCAGGGTGCCAAAGTCACCCTGCCTCTCCTAACGCGGTCTAGGTTGTCAATAGACATGTGCACAGCACAAAATTTCGTCTTGAACTAATGGATTAGTCCTAAAATGCAATTTATTTAGTTGCTAAAGAAATTCGTTTTCAGTTCTTTAGTATGAAAACTAATTTCATTCATCCGAAAACCTGTGGATACAATTACTATTGTAGTGGCTCCTCAGAGGGCTGAGATCGCTGCTTGTTACAGTATCTCTTACTCTCAGCACAATGTGTCAGGCAAAGCTGTTATAGTAACTGACTGCTGCTCACAGCGCTCAGTTTCAGTAACACTAGTAAATAATATTGTTCTAACCTCTTTATATATAAAAATATTATTTCCTTCTTTTACAGAAACTCTGAGCGCTGTTACAGTCAGTTACTGTAACAGCTGAGTCTGATACATTGTACTGAGAAATAATATAACAAGCAGCCGATCTCGGCGCTCACAGTCACTGGATTTAAAAAAGGCTAAAACAAAAAGGCTCCTCTATGTATAATGTATAGAACATCCTCCTGCATTAGTTAATACCCCTCTCTGTATAATGCATAGAACATCCTCTTGAATTAATGTCCCGCTCTCTATAGAACATCCTCCTCAATTTATTCCTTTCTCTGTATAATGTATAGAACATCCTCCTGCATTAATTAATGCCCCTATCTGTATAGAACATCCTACTGCATTGGCATGTGGAGGGTGCAGAACTTCGGAATGCAATGCTTATCCAGCACAGGAGACGGAACATTTACTTAAACTTTGTATCTCTGTGGGGGAGACACAGGAATATAAAAGCAGGGGAGAGGGAAAATATTAAAGTAAATCAGTCTGAAAGCTCAGAGAAGAGATGACTGGTGCAAATTAATTTTTATAATAAAATAAAGCATTTTAAATCCAGGGAAAACATTCAAATAAATCACACTGAAGGCTCATAATGTCAGAGTAACTGTGAGAGCTGGATACTAAATGTATCAGACGTAAAAAAAATTTTTTAGAACAAGCAGCACTGGGAGAGGAGAGGGACTTTATATAAAACGTGTATTATAGATGAGGAAAGGGGAATAGTGCTCCTGGATAATATAAAATGTATCAGACCCTATGTAAGCCCCTATTATGCAGAGCGGGAGGGGAGATAACACACGTTTTATAAAGTCCCTCTCTTCTCCCAGCGCTGCTTGTTATAAAGAGGTTTTTACTATCCAGCCCTCCGTGTTATACTCTGTTATTAGCTTTCAGTGTGATTTATTTTAATGTTTTCCTTCTCCAGCTGCTTTTATCATCTTGTCTGCCTCATAGACATGCAAGGGTTAAGTAAAGGTTTCCTTTCCTGTGCTGGTTGTCTGTGCGGTGAGTGAGTATTCTGGATCTTTCACTGTCAGATTTTTGGGTAGGGGTCGGGAAGGATTAGGCATACAAACCTTTTCTGTAGCTCTGCAATGTTGCGCTCCGCATTGCTGGTCTCCTTCACTCAATGTTATATCACAAAAAGGACTGAAACTAAAATGTAGTGTGCATTTTATTTTAGTTTCTTTCGTTTTTTGTACTGAGCAGTTTCGTATCTCTTGAGTCATATGAAAACTAAACTATCCCAAAATTCAGACTAAATCGTTTTAGTACTAAAACGAATGCACATGTCTAGTTGTCAATGAATCAATGCCTTGTGCCATCACCTCAACACTTGAGAAGGTGAGTTAATGTAGCATCATTGTTCACTTTATAATTGTACAGTGAACAATAGTATGTTAAAAAATAAAAAAATATTTTATTTTGATTATTTTTTTAAATAAACCTGGTCTTGTTTGATATCATTGGAAAGGCCATTTTCTGCCCTTTCCAATGACACCTCATATTTCCCTCTAGCCTGTAAGACTCCAGAGATACAATTTACAGTCATTTACACCAGTGTAAAAAAAAAAAAACACTTTTTTTTCAGAGCAAGGCTCTTGAGCAGGTGCCTGTAGGCACATGCCTACTCTGACTAATAATAAATCCAGCCCCAGTGAAATAAAAAAAATCTGCTTAACTCTAGCAAAGCTGGAGAAGATTTTGCAGTTGGACACAGGGATCTAACGTCCATACACCCCGCTAGGTCAAGTGAGGTATCATTGGAAAGGCTAGAGTCAGACCGTTGCAATATCTTCAGAATGGGACTGGAAAAGGAAGAGGGTGGGGTACTCCATGCAGCCTGAATATTGTAATAAGATAAAGTGGTGAGGGAGCATAGAATATCCCTTTAGGTTTCTGAATGATGCAAATATTTGCTTGCTACAGTATAATTCTTTTGCTAAAGCAAAATCACTAGACTGTCACATGTGTGTTCTGTTATTGCGGAATTCTGTACATCAATAAAAATTCGACAAGCATGTATAGTGTAGAATAAACCCTTTCTCTTACAAGAATGGTAGATCTAAACGGTGATTGCCAGACGTTCAGCTTCGCATCTGTCTTTCTGTGACTAATGAGGATGTAGAAGAAAACAAAAAGATGATGAGTGAGAAACATGCAGACCACCAAAAATAAGAATGTTGAAGAGATGTGTTAGGCTCGGGTCAGACGAGCTCAGTGTTCACGTCCGTGTTGCCGCACATTTTAACGTCCGTGGTAGCATACAATTATGATCAATAGAGACCCACACACGAAGTACGTCTGCACAGAAGTGCGGACGCACAACGGACGCAAGTTAAGCAAGAACATAAAACCGCTAGAACGGATGTGGGGAGTGCACCACGTCCGCAGCGTCCGCATAGCTTTGTGTGTGAGTGATGGAACGTAGTCAGACGGACTGCATTTTTGACGGACAAAACTGTTTTTCATATTCATTTTATTTTCCATCTACATCAGTCAAAAAAAACCATCAGTCACAAAAAAGGACTGTGTGGCCACTACCTTGTCGTCGTCAGTCAGAAAGTATGTCCGTTGTGCATGGACGCACAGTTCGCACAGAATGCGCTCGTCTGACCTGAGCCTTAAACCTCAAAAAAGCCTCAATAAACGATTTTTATAATATATACAGTGTGAAATGAGCTGGATTGCCAGAGTGTGGGATACAGTAAAAATACAAAAATTAGGCTGAGCGTCCACTGGGGACCGTACTTGTGAAGTCATCAGATATCGTCTGAAGTCGTTCGACTGATCCTACAACATGCAGGTGAATCAGCACTCTTCCTCTGCATCCGACCTCCGACGGACGATTTCAGATGACTATAGGAGATTGCAATTGCAACAGATGTGCAATCCAACCGATTTTATTGGACGATCTGCAATAAGTTACAGAGCAGCGGCAGGGTTCCAATTTTTTTTTTATAAAAAGCAGCCCGGCACCGGCGTTATTGCTTCTTTTTTTTTAACCAGACGGCCTGTCCAACAGCCGATCTGGGTCGTCCACAGACGCTTCCAGTGTTCGACTCTGATCAGTTTATGGCGTCGTCCGAAATTGGGTGACCAAATCGGTCGCCCAATTACGGTGCCAGTGGGCGCTCAGCCTTATAGTGTTAGAAAACGGTTATAAACAGATTTCACTGTGGTTTCTCAAAGATATAGATATTATGGTTTTTTGGTGTATTCGAGACACATTCCGATAAGAGCAATTTTGTAATTTCTACCTTTTTATTTCTACATCTCTAAAAAAATAAATTGAGGTGAGCAGAACACTTCATTAACATCTATTCTCTGAATAGACTACAGTCAGTGCTCTTTCATGGAATTATTTTCATGTAGTTGCAGTCATGTGCTTTTCCTTTGGTTACAGACATCAAGATTGATTAAGTTCACTTTTTTCTCATTTCCATGCCATGAATGGTGTACACTTTTGCACATCTCCTGGTAAAAGGTTTCCTGAGCTGTAAGCACGTTTGGGAGCCTTATACACTTACAGTTGTGTTCAAAATTATTCAACCCCCAATGCTGTAAAGGGTTTTAGGGAATTTAGTGTACATTTGTAATTGTATTCAGAATGAAATCCTACAAGGACTTTTTAAAGAACCATATGCAACTAAAATGACATCAATTGGTTTTGTAATACAGTAGTAAATGTTTCTTTTGTGAATTCTTCATTGACACAGATATTCAACCGCTTAAAGACTACCACTCTGAAGAACAGAGGTTCATTCAAGTGTTTTCAATCAGGTATTGAAAACACCTGTGGATGTCATGGAGCAGCAATAAAGCATAATAAGCACCAATTAGGCAGTTTTAAAATGACTGTGATACTCAGCTCCTTCTAGACATTTACTGGTGTGGTTACAAACATGGTGAAGTCAAGAGAATGGTCCAGGAAGACAAGAGAAGAGGTGATTACTCTTCAAAGGAAGGGCAATGGCTATTAGAAGATTGCAAAGATGTTAAACATACCAAGAGAGACCATAGGAAGCATCATTCGCAAATTCAAGGCAAAGGGCACTGTTGAAACGCTACCTGGTCGTGGCAGAAAGAAGATGCTGACTTCGACTGCTGTGCGCTACCTGAAGCGTATAGTGGAGAAAAGTCCCCGTGTGACTGCTGAGGAACTGAGAAAAGATTTGTCAGATGTGGGTACTGAAGTTTCAGCTCAGACAATACGGCGCACACTGCGTAATGAAGGCCTCCATGCCAGAACTACCAGGCGCACCCCCTTGCTGTCTCCAAAGAATAAGAAGAGTCGACTGCAGTATGCCAAAAGTCATGTGGACAAACCACAGAAGTTTTGGGATAGTGTTCTGTGGACTGATGAAACAAAATTAGAACTGTTTGGGCCCATGGATGATGGATCAACGCTATGTTTGGAGGAGGAAGAACAAGGCCTATGAAGAAAAGAACACCTTGCCTACTGTGAAGCATGGCAGGGGGTCAATCATGCTTTGGGTCTGTTTTGCTTCTGCAGGTACAGGGAAGCTTCAGCGTGTGCAAGGTACCATGAATTCTCTTCAGTACCAGGAGATATTGGATGACAATGTGATGCAGTCCGTCACAAACCTGAGGCTTGGGAGACGTTGGACCTTTCAACAGGACAATGATTCCAAGCATACCTCCAAGTCCACTAGAGCATGGTTGCAGATTAAAGGTTGGAACATTTTGGAGTGGCCATCGCAGTCACCTGACTTAAATCCGATTGAGAACCTCTGGTGGGACTTAAAGAAAGCAGTTGCAGTGCGCAAGCCTAAGAATGTGACTGAACTGGAGGCTTTTGTCCATGACGAATGGGCGAAGATACCCGTAGATCGCTGCAAGACACTTGTGTCAAGCTATGCTTCACGTTTAAAAGCTGTTATAACTGTAAAAGGATGTTGTACTAAGTACTAAGATTGTATGTCACTTGGGGGTTGAATAAAACTGATAATGATGTGAGCACAGAAAAGACATTCGTGGTTATTTCATTATAAATGTTGTTATATTTGTCTGACCTACACGTGCCTCTTTGATTTAATTGTAAGCAAGATGACTGAATGATCAAAATCAATGTCAAACTGGCCAAAACACTCAATTTCAGTGGGGGTTGAATAATTTTGAACACAACTGTATCAGTCACAACATTAAACTCACCTGTCTAATTTCATGTAGGTTCAGCACTAGGGATGAGCCGAACACCCCCAAGTTCGGTTCGCATTCGAACTCGACATTTTCAAAAGTTTGAATTCGAACTCAAACTTTTCAAAAGTTCGAATTCGAACTCGAACACGAACTCAATACAAGGCAATGGGACTCAAAGTTCGATTTTTAGAGTGCCCTCCAAGAGGGCATATATGCTAGATATTTGCATAAAAGGTGTATGGGGGTCCGGGTAGTGCCCTGGGGGACAGGAAACAAGGACAAAAAGTAAAAAAAATGTTTTTAAAGGGACAGTGAGTTTTCCATGAAATAAGGGTTAAAAATAAAAACAAAAAATTCCTTTAAATATCGTGCCTAGGAGGTCCCCATAACCTGCCCGTGAAGTGGCGGATTTCTGGGATGTATAGAAACATTTAAAAACAATGTCCGGGTCCGGGTAGTGCCCTGGGGGACAAGGAAACAAGGACAAAAAGTTTAAAGTTAAAGACTTTTTAACCCCTTCACTGCTGACGACGTGTGGGACACGTCCTCAGTTACTCCCGCTGTATGCTGAGGAGGACGTGTCCCACACGTCATCAGCTTTGCGGGACCCCCGGTGGAGATACTCACCTCTCTGTCTGGGGTCCCGCGGAGTTCTGACTTCAGCGTCCTCAGACGCTGAAGTCAAGCTCCTCCCGACGTAAATGACGTCATCGCGCCATGCGCGATGACGTCATTTCCAGGCGACCCCCGGCTAGGGCCGGTGCAAGCATTTTTATCTAGTCAGGCGAAGGTGCATTTTGGTGCCCCCCCATCCATGTCATGTCAAGCCAATCAGGATAGAGGTGCCATGAATGATAATCTCGATATATACACATATATATACACACACTAGGGTTGCTCATATAAGTATGTTTGCCCCCAGCTCATATAAGTATATTTGCCCCAGCTCATATGGGTATATTTGCCCCCAGATCACATGTGGATATATTTGCCCCCAGATCACATGTCGATATATTTGCCCCCAGATTACATGGGTATATATTGCCCCAGCTCATATAGAGATATTTGCCCCAGCTCATATGGGTATATTTGCCCCCAGATAACATGTGAATATATTTGCCCCCAACTCATGGATATATTTGCCCCCAGCTCATGGATATATTTGCCCCCAGCTCATGGATATATATATTTGCCCCCAGATCACATGTGGATATATGCCCCCAACTCATGGATATATTTGCCCCCAGATCACATGTGGATATATTTGCCCCCAACTCATGGATATATTTGCCCCCAGATTACATGGGTATATATTGCCCCAGCTCATATAGAGATATTTGCCCCAGCTCATATGGGTATATTTGCCCCCAGATAACAAGTGAATATATTTGCCCCCAACTCATGGATATATTTGCCCCCAGCTCATGGATATATTTGCCCCCAGCTCATGGATATATATATTTGCCCCCAACTCATGGATATATTTGCCCCCAGATCACATGTGGATATATGCCCCCAACTCATGGATATATTTGCCCCCAGATTATATGTGTATATATTGCCCCAGCTGATATGGAGATATCTGCCCCAGCTCACATATGGCTATATCTGCCCCCAGCTCTCACCTGCTGCCAGGCCCCCCAGGCTCCGCCGGCGTTCCTCATGGTGGCGAGCGGCTGCTGACATGATGCAGCTTTGCCGCTCGCCGGGTGGGAACCACTTGACCAGTGCAGTCGCGTTCTTGCGAGATCGCACGAGGCGCTGGTCAGGTGGTTTGGCCCCTAGTGCTGTGCGGGGTCTCCCCGGCCGACCAAGATGGCGGCGCTCGGGGCCGGGGAATTCCGCCCCCACAAACTGGCAGGAAGCCAGATAGTAAGGCGGCCGCCTGTGCCACCTTACGCTAGCGCCGGCCCTGCCTCCGGCAATGCCCGGAGATCACCTGGAAGGGAGGGGGGGATCCGTTCGGATCCCTCTCCCTCCCGATTGGGAGGTCCCACAAAAAAATCCAGACACCGCTTAAAAGGGGAGAGCCTGGCTTTAACCCCTTAGGCACCGGGTCGCACTTCAGCGCCTTGCGGCGCCGAAGTGTGGCCTAGCTCCGGTGTCCCACCCCGGTGTCCCCCCTCACCTCCTGATGTCCTCACGCATAGCGTGATGACGTCAGATAGCCAGGGAACCCCTAGCTGCCCGGAATCCCATGGTGGAGATAGAGGGTTCATTTGAACCCCAGAACCGTGGCAGCTAGGGGGTCTTGGAGGGTGTCAATCGAAAGGCCTGAGCATGGCCTTTCAAATGATACCCAACATGACCAGGTAAAAGTAGAAAAATAAAAAATAAAAAAAACATGTATTTTTTTGTGCGTTATTTTTATTAATGCAGCAATATTGTTCACATTTCAATTATAATTTGAACAATGATGCTGCACTAATGATTTTTTTTCTATGGTGTGCGTTTGCTAAAAATCACATAATTCCCCCCAAAAAAGTCCCCATTTCTAATTTTTGTAAAAGCGCACCCTATAGAAAATATAACTGCAAATGTTCATGCGCTAAGGCTAGGGTCAGACTGAGGCAGTGCGAACGCGCGTTCTGGCGCACATAATCACAGCCGCACTAGCAGCAGATGACAGGCAATGACGGCCAATATACGACGTACGGTCGCACAAAAGTCCGGCCGCGCAACGCAAGTGGAAAATGAACGCATTTTTTCGAGAACGTTAAACCGCTGGTACTGACGTACAGAGTGCGCTGCGGCCGCATAGCAGCGTGTGTGCGTGATTAGGAGACGTCAGACGCTGCTAGTGTGCGGCCAACATAACGTTCAAACAGCCGGATTTCCCTAGACTTTCTTTTACCCCATCGTCATGAAATACGTCCAGAATTGCGCATCGTCTGACCACTTAAGCGTATTCCGTGAAAAAATGCGTGCGCACGCATCGACGTACATTTTGACGGTGGCCGCAGAAAATGCGCTCATCTGTCCCTAGCCTAAAAGGTGAAAATAAAAACACTTTACACACTGCAGATGAATAAAAATTCAAGTTTTATTGCATTTTTTGTTATAATATACAGGCAGAACATGACGTATACATATAAAAATTATATATTATGAATCTGCCGAGTCTGCCGGAATGAACGATATATAATATGTCTGGGTCGTATAATAAAATGTGAATTCAAATCGCGTTTAAACATGATGAGCGAAAGCGGTAAAAATTAGCTCAGCACACAGCGGTGAAATGCCTCAGCAGTGAAAGGGTTAAAGGAACAGTGAGTGTTCCATAAAATAAGGGTTAAAAATGAAAACGAAAAATTCCTTCAAATATCGTGCCTAGGAGGTCCCCATAACCTGCCCATGAAGTGGCAGATTTGTAGGATGTATGGAAACATCGCCATCACAGCACAGACCCACACATGACACCTGGAACCTCCAGTCTGCATACAATGTATCAAATTCATGAGACGGACTAATTAGAAGCACATGTTATTTCCAAACACTAATTAAACACCTGTTGTTTACGCCGTTTGAGAGCACGGGTCATTTAGAGATGAGAATCTTTGCACGTAGACATTATTTTTTAATTCAATATCTAATAAACCGTTGCTTATAATATTCTGCAGTAAAGAGTCTCTTTATTTCTAGATTTTTTGGTATTTTTTATACTTTTTTCACAATTTATTTTTTTTCGAACTCGAACCGAACACGGCAAAAAGTTCGAAGTTCGCGAACTTGCGAACAGCCAAAGTTCGAATCGAACTCCGAACTGATCGAACCGAACAGCTCATCCCTATTCAGCACCTGGTGCTGCCAAAACAGATCCGTGTCAAGGCTTGGACTCCACAAGACCTCTGAACATATCCTGTGGTATCTGCCACCAAAACTTGAGCAGGGGATCCTTAACCCCATAGTGACCAGGCTGTTTTACCATTGTCTGTTTGAAAGTACCCACTGCTGTTTTTACATTTCTGTACTGTTTGTGTTTAGGTCTAATTTTCTTCTTACTTGTTTACTGTACCCACACATATTATATACTGGTTTTCTCGCCATTAAATAGACTTTTTAAAGACACCATTATTTTCATCATCTCGTATGATTTACTATAAAAACATTTATGAATCATGATGAGAAATTGAAATAAACTCTTTTTGACCCCCAAACCTTTTATTTTGACCCCAAAATCTACAACCAAAATAAAAGTCCCCGAATAAATAGTTTCTAAATTTTGTCCTGAGTTTATAAATACCCAAAGTCATTTCACCTTTGTGTGCTGAGCTCATTTTGTGCTCATCATGTTTAAACGTAATTTGAAGTCCTGTTTTATTATAAAACCCAGACAAAAACCAATTAAATAATAAACCACGTTTTTAGTTTTTTTACACCAAACATGGTCATGCTCTGGCCTTTCCCATGATACCAAACATGACCCTCTACCTGCCACCGATCAGGAGATACGGGGGCTCATAGAAAATTCCTAGGCAGCTAGGGGTTAATTGCCCAAGTGCATATGCATAATGATGTCAGTGGGCGGGGGAGGCCTCAGAGGCTTGGCTGACATCCTAGGTGTCAGCCTCCTCTGGGAGAAGTTCACGATCCAGCATCGAATGACTCCAGATCGCAGACCGGTACCTCATGGGGTTAAAGAGCCCGCAATTCATTACCAATCAAGAGGGAGAGGGGTCCAAAGGACCTCCATCCTTTACAGGCACTCTCACGGCTGTGCCGGGGGACGCCTGAAACCGACGTCAGTGCCGGCGATGACGTCAGTGCGACGGCCGGGATTCATAAATTCGATGTTCTGACTTCATGGAAGTCAGACTACGGCGGGACTGTGGCCAGAGAGATGAGTATAAGGAGAGAGGGGGGATTAAAGATATCACATACCAAGTACGTCCTTAGTCGTTTAGCGACCACTTTCGTGAGAACACCACAGAACTTGGCAGAGACTCCTGCACAGCACAACCACAAGGAACTCTAACACTGACGGGTCGGTCTTTAGAGTAGCCAAGTCTGAACTAATAGAAAATACAACAGGGCTGTGCAGAGTCTCAGGATATAAACAGTATATACAGAAAGGAGTCAGCACGGTACATGTTAAGACAAAATCGTGGTTATAGAATAGTGGAACGTAAGAACAAGCCAGGGTCATACACAGAATATCAGCATAGAAAATAATAAACCAGAAAACAAAAGCACAGCGAAGGAAAACCAAAATGATATGGCGGCAGGAGTAACAAACCGAGGGAAACAGTGAATCAAAAATATACTAGAACAAAATATACAAACAGAACAGGAACTTGCAGAAAGCAGGAAGCATAGAGCAACACTGAAATGGCAAGATACAGAATGACTCAAATCATGGAGCAATGCATTATGGCAGCAGTGCTCTTAAATAGAGAGTGGGTCAGAACATCAGAGACAAAGGTGAGTGAGCTGACAGCAAACAAGAAACCCTTGGACTGGATCCCAGGAATGGCAACAGGAACCAAGACCCGAGCTAGATCAGCTCACCTACAGGGGATAGGACTGTAAACATGGCACCAAGGCAACACCTTGAAATGTTTGCCATGTTCCTTAAATCAACACCATTGCCATGAAGGGGTTATGTGGTCTGCAACAATCTCTAGGTAGGCGGTGTGAAACATAGAGACATAGAAACATAGAAAAATGTCGGCAGATAAGAACCTTTCGGCCCATCTAGTCTGCCCAATTACATGGATACTTAACCTGGATTTATCTTTTGTTTAGGATAGTCTTATGTCTATCCCATGCTTGCTTAAATTCAATTACTGTTTTGGCCTCTACCACTTCTACTGGAAGACTGTTCCATGTATCCACCACCCTCTCAGTAAAATAATGCTTCCTGTGTGAGTCAAGTATGGTCTGGCACCCTTCTGTCATGGCCAGCATTACATCTTTCAGTAATTTCAGCTACAATAGCTCGTCTGTGTGATCAGAGCAGATGGACTAGCTTTTGCTCCCAAGTAGCATCAGTCAGCATTAGGTGCCCATGACCCTGACACAAGTTCATCAGTTGCACTTCCTTGCACTACCTTTTGGTCTGTACTAAATAGGGATGCACCGATCCCGAGACCTGCACGAGTACTTGGTACTCGTGGAGGGGCCCCCGATACCTAAACCGATACCGGAAGCCAGCGCTGGGCTGGCTTGCTGGCCGGTTTCATTGGCACAATGTTTGGTGCGCTGTCAGGCTCCTCCGGCGTTCTGTTGCTTCGAGTGGCCGCAGGCAGAGGTTGTAGCCCAGTCGCTTGTTGAGAATAGGGATGAGCTGTTCGGTTCGATCGGTTTGGAGTTCGATTCGAACATTGGCCGTTCGAATTTTGCGAATTTCGAACTTTTTGGGATGTTCGCCAAAAGTTCGAAAAAAAAATATGTTGTTTTTAAAAAAATGCTTAAAAAATCTAAAAATAAAGAGACTCTTTACTACAGATTATTATAAGCAATGGTTTATTAGATATTGAATTAAAACAGTAATATTTTTAACATCGAAGCCTATGGGATAAAAAATTCTTGTTGCTAAAACATCAGGCAGACGAGGCCCTCTAATCAGGCACTGTAGAGGGCAGCCCGCCGGAGCCTCCCTCCCAAGGACCCCTTGAGGAGCATGCGGCCGCAGGATGACAGAGCTGCGACTGTGTGGGCTGGCCAGCCGGGTGCATGTGGCAGAGAGGTGGCGCAGGGACTCCAGGGAGGGAGCCACGGCAGATCCCCCTTACCCACAACCAGGATCCAGGGAGCACCCACTGACCACCAGGCTAAGGTAAGGCGACACAATTTAAAAAAAAAAAAAATCCGAGGACATTTTTAAATGTCCCGAGCAACTTTTTATTTTCTTTCTAATACTCACCTGATTCCTAGATCCACAAACTGTAGAGTTGCTGCCCTGAAGACAGTTGCAGTAGAGGCCTGGCAGAGCATCACCAGGGTTGAAACCCAGCGTCTGGTAATGTCTATGTGTTCCAGACTTCAGGCTGTGATTGACTGCAAAGGATTTGCAACCAAGTATTAAGAAGGGAAAGTTTGATTTATGATTATTATTCTGTCCCATTACCTTTGGTCCCTTAAAAGTGGGAGACACATCTGCAAACTGCTGTAAGTCCTACAACGTTCACCTGAGTTGGATGTATATACCCTCAAATTAAAGCTGACAGTCTGCAGTTAAAGCACATTGTGTTTGTTTCATTCCAACTCCATTGTGGTGGTGTATAGAGCCAAAGATGTTAGAATTGTGTCAATGTCCCAATATTTCTGGACCTGACAGTAAATCTCACAGAAATATGCGTGGTGTATTTGCGTATCAGAGAGTCCCACAGTAATACAATTTAGGGGTTATTTTTTTAAAACATTTTTTTAAATTCTGTGACAGACCGTTTTATTTTTAAAGGACCTTCTTATTCATAAGACTCCGTCTTCGATTTCCTACGGTGGCCCTGCGGTGAATAGTGAATTTACCGAAGGGTCGGTGAAATGGAATTGCAAAACACACTGAAATTTCAGTGCTTTGTGAAGTAATATACACACTGAACAAGTGTATCACAGAGCTCTACAACAATAAAACTCACAGTAATGTGCAGTGTGTATGACCGTATCACAGAGTTCCACAGCAATAAAACTCACAGTAATGTGCAGTGTGTATGACCGTATCACAGAGCTCCACAGCAATAAAATTCACAGTAATAAAGGCCTGAAGCACTTAAGGCGTAGGGCCCTTAAGTTGCCTCTGATGCCAGGACACAGGGAGGATTTTTCTAGAATTGTTACAGCGCGTATGGAGTTTTGAGCTGGAGAGGTGTGGGAGGAGTCACCAGGAGGGTACTTAAGGCACGTGTGGAGAGGCTCTGCGCGCCTTTTTCTCCTGAGGTAGAGCTTCAAAAATCTTGAGCTGCGTCAGAGAGCGGTGTTTTTGGCTTTTCTGCTTTAAAATTGTCTTTAAGTATGGCGGAAGGCGGTGAGCTGGAGTCGCTGTTGGAGGAAGTGCGGGAGGCGGCTCGGCATCGTGGTGTGGAGTGGGTGAGAAGAAGTTTGTCGGAGGTGCTGGCGGCAGAGACGGAAGTGGGAGCTCGGCCTGTCAGGGTTTCTAGGCCTCCGGAGCAGTTCAGTCCGGGAGGAGAATCCAGCATCAGCGTCTGAGAGGTTGAGGTTGGAGGCAGTGAGAGGCCGAGGACGGTTGGTACGGCGGATGTTGGCTGGAGGTGACGCAGTTGGGACTGAGGCTGGCGTGAGCGTTTCCAGAAGTGTGGAAGGTAGTAGCTCGAGGCCGGTATCGGGGGGCTAAGGATCCTTCTGGTCAGAGGGGTGGTGTGGTGAGCGCTACCAGAAGAGAAGGAGTGCGGAGGTCGAGGAGTTCCTCGGGTAGAAAAAGAGTTTGGTTGTCCGCCAGGGGTCCCAGAGGTGGAGCGAGGTCTGTCTCGGGGACGGATGTTTCGGCGGTAAGGCAGTTGGTGGATGGGGGTGTGGACGGTGGTGTGGCACAAGGTGGTGTTGTGCGGGATGAGATCATTCAAGAGCTCGAAGTAAATTGGTGTTCAGATGGTGAAGGTGAAGTAGCTCCGGATTTTGGTGTGGTGGAGTGGGATAATGGTTATGGTACTTCGGGTTCTGAGGCTCATCACACAAATGTTTTTGTCGTCCACAGTTCCGATGGTTCGGGAGCAGATTCCGCAGCCGGTTGGTGGTTTCCAGGTTGGTGGAGTCAGTGGAGTTGGAGTGAGGGCTACAGAGAGTGTGGCGCAGGAGGTTCCAGGAAGTTTGGCTGGACCTAGTGTGGCGACAGGTAGTGGAAGTGGAGGTGGTATGAGTTCTTTTATGTCTTTTTTACAGGGGGCCTTTGAAGCTTCGTCGGGTTCAAAAGGGGGTGTGAGCAAGGGAGTAAATTTGCCTCAAGCATGGAAGGGGACAGGTGGGCCAGTTGAGAGAGTTGGTGGAGCTCTTGGTGGTGAAGCACTGGCTTCAATAGGACCGAGTGGTGTGTCGGGTTCACTCGGTGAGTCCTCAGGGGTGGCGGATGTGGCCAGGAGGAATGCATACATGTCATTTTCTGGTCCTTTGGGGTTTCATTTGAAACATGAGGTTAAAGAAGGTATCTGGCAGGGTGAGTATGTGGTGCTTTTTTCCCTGCTTCCTTTGGATTGGATGAGGTGGCAGGGGTTAAGGATGATTCATCTAAGGAAGGTTTAAAGGAGGAAGAAGAAAGGAAAAAATGTATCTGAGGATTCCTAAGTCGTTTGGGAATTGGCTCCGGGCTTTTTGTATTTTGGCAAGTGTGGTTGGGGAGATAAACCCACAGCACTGTTCGGCTCTTTTTTGTTATGTGGATGGGATTTGGGAGGCTTATCGGATTTTATGGTGGTTGGGCGTGGTGGAAATACGATGAGCAGTTTAGGCAACGTTTGGTGGCTCACCCAGGGATGGGGTGGGATCAGATGGACATTACGCTGTGGTTGCGACTGATGGGGACTCAGAAGGCTTTGCCTTTTCCAGGGGGTGCCGGCGGGGGAGGGGTCAGTTCTCCACCGGCAGGTGTTAAAAAGGGATCTTGCTGGCAGTTTAACGACAGTCAATGCAAGTTTGGTAATGGGTGCAGGTTCAAGTACGAATGTTCAAATTGTGGAGGAATGCATTCATTGTCCAGATGTTTTAAGAGGGCGAGACAGGGAGGTCTGCCTTTTGGAGGGTCTGGAGATGGGGGCTTCACCAGTGAAACTCAACGCAATGTTACCGTGGCTAAGACTTTACGGAAGACGTAGGGATGCAGAGTTTCTGCAGGACGGTTTTGGTGATGGTTTTCAGATTCCTTTTGTGGTAAGGCCAGGGGGTAGCAAGTTAAGGAATTTAAAGTCGGCTAGAGTTTATCCGGAGGTAGTTTGGGAGAAGAAGTTTATTTCGGCTCTTACCTATTCATCCTCGTGACATCATCTTCTGGGGTTTTGGTTTGAAGGCAAATTTTATGTGGATCTATGTTTGACTATGGGTTGTTCAATTTCCTGTTCCTTTTTTGAGTGTTTTAGTACATTTTTGGAATGGGTGGGTCGTGAAGTGGCAGGGTCGGCTAATTTGACACATTATTTGGATGATTTTCTGTGAGTGGGTAGGGAAGGGACAGGAGAGTGTCTGCACATTCTTCGGTCTTTTCAGTGGGTGGCACACCGATTTGATGTTCCTTTGGCTTCTGATAAAACAGAAGGTCCGGCGTCAGTCATCCCTTTCTTGGGGATTGAGATTAATTCGGTTAAGGGTGAGTGTTGTCTACCTTTGGGGAAAGTGGTGGAAGCTTTGAGGCAAGTTGAAGGGGCCCTGTCGGTTAGGAAATTGCAGTTGAGAGAGCTGCAATCGCTGATTGGTCGTTTGAATTTTGGGTGCAGGGTCATTCCGGTTGGAAGAGTCTTTTTGCGAGGTTTGACTTTGGCGACACGGGGTATTCGGGAAGGTCATCATTTTTTTAGAATATCTGGTGCCATGAAGGAGGATTTGGAAGTGTGGAGATCCTTTTTGGTTTTGTTTTATGGGGTGGCCATATTCCCTTCGAAAGAAGTTTTGGCGAAGGAACTGGAATTTTTTTCACGGACGCCTCGGGAGGTGTTGGTTTTGGGGTGTACTTTGGGGTGGCGTTGGTGTGCTTCTCGCCTGATCATTGGTTAGCATCTGCATTGGTGCGGAATTTGGCATTTTTGGAGTTGTTTCCATTAGTGGTGGTCTTGGAGCTGTGGGGAGGTGTTCTGGAGCGGAGAAGGATTCTGTTCCGTTCTGACAACATGGCGGTGGTGTTGGCGGTTAATTCTTTGTCGGCTTCATCATTGCCAGTCATTAGATTGCCGAAGAGGTTTGCGTTGCTTTGTCTTAAATTTAATGTTTTAGTAGGGCAAGGCATGTTCCGGGTCGCCTTAACTCAGTGGCGGATGCTTTGTCTCCTTTACAGTGGGGCAGGTTTCGTTCCCTGGCTCCGTTGGCGGAGGAGGTGGGCGCCCCTTGTCCGGAGGGCCTTTGGCAGCTAGGCTTGGAATTTTTGGAAGATGGGTGAGAGGTTCTTTGTCTGAGACCACTTGGAAGGCCTACTCACGAGTTTGGAGGGATTGGGAAGCATTGACTGAACGGTTCAGGTACGTTTCGGTGGGTGGATTGGATGAGGAGAGTTTGCTTAGGGCATACCTCATTTGGTTATTCGAATCAGGAGCATCTCCTGGGGTGGTACGGCAGTCTTTGGCCGCCTTGGCTTTCCTTTTCCAGGTATGGGGGAAAAAAGATGTCAACAAGGATTTTGTTATCAGGTGTGCAGTTCAGGGTTATGTGAGAGGGAGGTGCAGGGTAAACGCTCGGCGTCCAGTTTCGAAGCAGTTATTGGAGGGTCTATGGGATTTTGTCGGGAATTTTGTTCCTCACCTTATGAGGTTCTGCTTATGAGGGCGGCTTTTAGTTTGGGTTTTTTGGGGCATTTCGAGTGGGTGAGCTGGTGTGCAATTCTAGGAGATGAGGAGGTGGTTTGGGAGCTGATGCGGTTTGGTTGGGAGTTGAGGAAATTGTTATTTGGGTTTCTAACTCCAAGACTGATCAGTTGGGTAGGGGGCGTAGAGTTGGTTTATCCAGTGTGGATAACTGCGTAGTTTGTCCGGTGAATAACGTTAAGGAACTTTTGGAGGTACGGGTGGAGTCTGGAGTGGCCTTTTTATGTCACGAGGACGGATCGGCTTTATTGAGGTATCAGTTTGTTTCCATTTTTAATAAGAGTTTGTTGAGTTTAGGAGGAGTGTGGGGGTTGGAGGATTTGGAGTAGGGATGAGCTGTTTGGTTCGATCGGTTCGGAGTTCGATTCGAACATCGCCTGTTCGCATTTTCGCGAACTACGAACATTTCCGCGTGTTCGCCACATGTTCGCCCACAATGCACCAAAATGGACCACAATGCACTTTTCCACTGGCCTGAAGTTTGTAATTGGCTACAGCCTTGCACCTGACCACAGGCCAGGTGCAAGACTATGCCAATCACGGCTCAGAGTCCTGATCAGCCAGGCCAGAAAAGTCTGCAGCCACTTCAGACGGTCATTCCCAGAAAGTGTTCGCCTGGCAGAAATTCAAAGAGAATTCCACCTTCCCACAAACAGTCTGATCTGTGACTTGCCCACCAGGTGGAACTCGACATTAGCAAGGCTGCAGCGTCTGCACAAGCAGCAGAGGGCCATCAACGAGTACCTTTGTGAGTATGGCACAAGGACAGGTTCAGGTCAACTTGTTTTTTTTTCCTCCCCGCAGTGGCTGATGATCAAGGATGCATGCACTGTACTGTCACCATTTGAGGAGGCAATGAGGATGGTGAGCTGGGACAGTGCATGCATCAGTGACACAATTCCTTTAGTGTTCCTGCTGGAGCACACTCTGCGGGGAATTATAGATGTGGCTCTAGAGGCAGAGCAGCGGGAGGAAGAGGAGGCCTTCCCTAGCACTCAATGCCCCAGTTTTTCCGCAGACAGCATTCCAGCGGGTCCTCCTCAGATCAGACAGGCGGAGGATGAGGAGGAGGTTGAGGAATATTTAAGTAGTGGGGGCATTGAAGGTGGGGATTCCTGAAGAGAGGGTTTCGTGTGCCCAGAAACACAAGGACTAGTGCGTGGCTGGGAGGAGGAAGTGCACGATGGGGTCATCCTCCTCATTGACCAGGAAGACTCGGAAGCTAATGCCACCTCCAACCTATGCTGCATGGGCTCCCTTATCCTGCAAAGCCTGCTAAAGGACCCCAGGATTCGTGCTATCAAGGAGAGGGATCATTACTGGTTGGCAAGCCTTCTCGATCCACGATACAAGGGTAAAGTTGCAGAGCTCATCCTGCCCGCACAGAAGGGAGCACGGGATGAAAAAACTTGAGGACGCTTTAAAGCGACAATTGTGTAACACCTTTCCAGGCACTGATAGGTTACCAAGTGATGACACAGGTGCTTCTGAGGCTGCGGATGATCAGAGGAATAGTGGTGAAGGCCGGGGCTGCTTGACTGATGCCTTTTTAAATTTTTTTAGTCCACGACGCCCAGGGACATCAAATGTAGGCACCCATTGCCAGTGTCTTCACCGTATGGTGCAGGACTACCTAGGAGCAAGGGCCGGCCTGGATACCTTTCCAGCAGATGATCCACTGGCTTACTGGGTGTTGAGATTGGATCACTGGCCAGAACTTAGCCAATATGCTAAGCTACTAGGTTGCCCTTCATCCAGCGTGCTTTCTGAAAGGACGTTCAGTGCCGCTGGAGGATTTGTTACAGACAAAAGAGTGCATCTGTCCACCAACTCTGTAGACCGGCTGACATTTATAAAAATGAATCAGTCCTGAATCAGCAGCTATCAATCCACTGATGCTGACGTAACAGAATAGATCAGGGATGTCTTCTGCATTCACAAAACCTCCACCACTGAACTCTTCCACAATACCACAAAGGGGTTACGGTGTGAAGGCACTTGCTGCCACCAAAGGCACAATATTTGGCTGCACTGACGCCTGTACCAGAGCCATATCATTTTAATATTGGACCACAGGGTCCAATCCTGCGTTCTTCCACAATACCACAGAGGGTTTACGGTGTGACGGCACTGTTGCCGACGCTAAAGGCCCAATTTTAAAGCACCTATTGTTACTTTCATCCAAAGCCTGCATAAATTTCACCATAATTTAGCCAAAAAAAATCACTAAACTTGTTCTGTGTGTCCTAAAATGTCTTTTCATTCAAGCTGCCGCCCCAAGCAGTTGTTTATGAATAGATTAAAGGAAAAGCATTTACCGTCATTTGAAATGTAATTTTTTTGTTTTTAAATGTTTCTATACATCCTACAAATCCGCCACTTCACGGGCAGGTTATGGGGACCTCCTAGGCACGATATTTGAAGGAATTTTTTGTTTTTATTTTTAACCCTTATTTCATGGAAAACTCACTGTCCCTTTAAAAACTTTTTTTTTTTACTTTTTGTCCTTCTTTCCTGTCCCCTAGGGCACTACCCGGACCCCCATACACCTTTTATGGCCAATATCTTGCATATATGCCCTCTTGCAGGGCACTCTAAAAACCGAACTTTTGAGTCCCATTGACTTGCATTGAGTTCGTTTCGTGTTCGCGTTCGAACTCGAACTTTTGAAATTGTTCAAGTTCGAATGCGAACTGAACACGGGGGCGTTCGGCTCATCCCTAATTTGGAGGCGAGGATTATGGTCATTGTTTATGTTATGTTTTCTTTGCAGGTATGGACATCGTTTATTTGGTGGGGTGTGTGGTGGTTTGGGGGGTGGAGTTTTTTCTTTTTTTGGAGTATTTTGTGTGGTGGAGATGTTGGTAGTTTGTTTTTGTTTTTTGCAGATCCTTCGAGAGTTGTATGGATCGTTGGAGACTCGTTGGTTTTTTGGGCGAGGAGAAAGGCGTTGGTGCGAACATCTGAAGTACAGATGGGTTTGCATGGGTCGGCAACATGGGTACGGTGGTTCAGAATCTGTGGACTCCTATGGGAGGAGTTTAAGCCAACGGTTTTGGGTGCCCTTAGGCACGGTGTAGTTCCCCATGTGCTGGTGGTACACATGGGAGGGAACAATTTGGGTGTGATCCCTCTTGGTGTGCTGCTGGAGTAGATGCAGGCGGATTTGCGGCAGTCGAGGGATTTGGGAGTGGTCCCTCATGGAAAGTTGCTGGAGCAGATGAGAGTGGATTTGCGGCAGCTGAGGGATTTGGGAGTGGTCTCTCACGGAAAGTTGCTGGAGCAGATGAAGGCGGATCTGCGGCAGCTGAGGGATTTGGGAGTGGTCCCTCATGGAAAGCTGCTGGAGCAGATGAGAGCGGATCTGCGGCAGCTGAGGGAGTGGTCGCCATGGATGGTGGTGGTGTTGTCGGAGATGTTGCCAAGGATGGTGTGGAGGCAGGCAGAGAATGAGGAAGGTTTGTGAGGCAGATGGATGGTGTGGTGGTGTGGCATCTAACCTTTGAAGAGGGGGATGCGGCGTGTTATTTTATGGAGGATGGCGTTCACCTGAATGATGTGGGCAAGGATCTGTTCAGCCTGGGACTCAAGGAGGGGATTGAACATGCCCTGTTTTTCCTTGGTGGGGGAGCTCTCCCATAAGGGGGTTATGTGTGGAGCTCTTGGCAGGGGCTTGTAGGCAGTGCTGGGTTGGGGTTCCTTTTATTTAGGCTAATTTTGGTCAGATGGTTGGGAGTTGGGAGATTTTTCTGGTTGCTTGGTTTGGAGGTGTGTGGTGGTTGTGTGGAGTCCTCTTCCAGCACTGGGTTATTGTATTATTTTGTTATGGAAATTTTTATGTCGTGGTGGTGGGTATATTGTGTGGAGTTTTAGCTGTGGCCTGTATATATAATAAATATATATATTATTCCACAATTATGTGACGTGTATTTTTGAGTATTTATTGTCTTCCTGCGTCTGACCCGGTCATCAGTAGGCGACTTATGAAGGCCTGAAGCACCTAAGGCGTAGGGCCCTTAAGTTGCCTCTGATGCCAGGACGCAGGGAGGATTTTCCTAGAAGTGTTACAGCGCGTGTGTAGTTTTGAGCGGGAGAGGTGTGGGAGGAGTCCCCAGGAGGGTACTTAAGGCGCGTGTGGAGAGGCTCTGCGCGCCTTTTTCTCCTGCGGTAGAGATGGAAAAATACCCACCCTCCCACCCTTTTTTATTTAGTTACGGGTTGGGTTGGTTTTTTAGTTAGAGTATTAGTTTTGTTGGGCTCCTTTTGTCACGGTGGGTGGGGGCTTGTAGGCAGTGCTGGGTTGGGGTTCCTTTTATTTAGGCTAATTTTGGTCAGATGGTTGGGAGTTGGGAGGTTTTTGTGGTTGGTTGATTTGGAGGTGTGTGGTGGTTGTGTGGACTCTTCTTTCAGCACTAGGTTATTGTATTATTTTGTTATGGGAATTTTTATGTCGTGGTGGTGGGTTATTGTGTGGAGTTTTAGCTGTGGCCTGTATATATAATAAATATATATATTATTCCACAGTTATGTGTCGTATATTTTTGAGTATTTATTGTCTCCCTGCGTATGACTCGGTCATCAGTAGGCGACTTATGTGCAGTACTGTACCAGTGTTTATAATAGAAATGACTGTTTAGCCGATGTACCACTTTCTAGCAGGACTGCGAACCTGCCATCAGCCTCCCACCTCTGTGCTTGAGGGCAACTCCATCATTCTTGTATGATTCATTTCACAGGAGTATGGCTGAATGATACAGAGCTGCTTTCAAGCAACGGTACAGGCAGCCGATTGCTGGTTCACGATCGGCGCAAGATAGTGTTAGATTGATTACTGCAGGCCAACGAAAAATATACCAAGATCCCAATGGGCCAGTCTGGCCCTGGCAGCAGCCGGGCCACCGGATGACAGCTGGCCCTGTGCCTTCTCCCACATTACCACCCGGGGAGGTCCAACCTCCACTTAGTATGCCACTGGTCCCAATATCAAGTATAGGGGATATGGTTTACCACAGAGCAATACAAAGGAATTTCTTTTATTGCAAAAAAAATTTGTTTGCATTTGCGCTCCAGAAGCTGCCCTTAAAGTTTTAGCACTGTGGGCATGATGCCCGAAGCGCTAACACTTTTTAAAAGCAGCTAGGAATTTGCCTCAATGACATCTCCCCAGCTTATCTTGCATGGAGACGGGAACTACAGTAACTCTTTTTAGCCAGACGATGACAACATCTACTTAACATTTAGGTTATTATAGTAATAAATGCATTGGGGATATTCCCAAATAGTTCTTATTGTATAATTAATTAAAAAAGGATTTTTCAAACAACCATGGTGGTTTTCTGGAAAATTCCTTGATAATGAAGCTGTTAAGAGGAATACTCTTAAAACCCGCACTACAATGTACCCTCAAAGTGACAAACAGGGGCTTGCTGTGTAGTGTGAGTGCAAGCTGCAGTATTCTACAGATTGTCGCATAACTTCACTGCTTGATTTTGTGTCTTAATTTGTGCCACAGTTATCTTTAATAAATATTAAATAATAGATTTAATAATCTATTACATATTAATTCCATACACATTGTCAAATTCAGTTACAGTATTGTAGTATGTATGGCACATCTTCACAATGTCAATATAAAATGCATGATTGTCAGGCACACGTGTTTATAACTCCATCTGGCGATCATATACTGTATGTATAAGGGAATAGCAGAAAAGTGTATATACACCAGTGCTCAAACCGAGGTCCTCTTAAATTACTGTGTAATCTAATATTTGGTTTAGAAGTTGTAAGTAGTAAATGGTGCTGCTCTGAATGTGGTAGCATTAGGTAGAAATCCCCCCCTATTCTATCAAAAAGGACAAATGTGCAAAAATATACTGCAACCTCATATCGAAACTCAAAACCCCATATATAACAAGTATCTAAAAGTAAAGCTGTGTACAAGAGCATATGAATAAAAATGCACCTTCATAAACTTACTTCGTTGTATAACTCATTGAATTCTGCTGCTTTTTGCTACAATGTAACATGACCCACCATTATGATATGTTAAAAGAGCTAAACTGGCCATCGCTGGAATCCAGACGCACCCTTCACCTTCCAATCTGGTGTTTAAGAGCTTTTCTGGGAAGCTGCCACCCTACCTGAATAGACTGCTTCCCCCAGCAGTTCCCTCATCCTATACCCTCCGATCCAGGACCAGGACCAGCACCTTACTTACAATACCACAATACAAAAAGACAGTGGCTCTGTCCTCATTTTCCTACAGAGCACCGCAATTATGGAATAACCTCCCAGACACCATCAAATCTTCCCCCAGTCTAAAGTCACTTAAGAGATCCCTATTAACATACCTCAATACAGAATGCACCTGTAAACATGTAACATAGTGAATATATTTCCTACATATTTATTTCTGTGTTAATCTGTATATTTGTGTTAATTTTAATATCTTGCATTTTATTACTGTCGTTACAGAAATACAAAGTAACAATTCAATGTTCTTGAACCCAGGACATACTTGAAAATGAGAGAGATCTCAATGTATTCTTCCTGGTTAAATCCTTTATAAATAAATATGAATAAGTGCTCTTATGTGTCTGATGAGCAGTGACTAAAATCTGTACAGAATGTACATACAGTATGCATAAAGCTGAAAAATGTGTGCAGTTGGCGCCACCTCGTGGTACAATGCAAAATTGCTTGTGTGCAGGGAAAAGACCAAAATCCCCCTTTTAAGCGCATAACGAACATATGAAGCATATAAATCATATATGTATTCCAGGAAATAGCATCTTGAATCTGGTGGTATATCCCTTTAAACGTCCACCTCTAAATCAAATAACATAAAGCTAAGTCCTAGGCAGGCATGTGGCACTGATTGCACCTATCTTGGGATCCTGTTTCAAAGGGTTTATTATTATTATTATTTATTAAGCGCCAACACATTCTGCAGCGCTGTACAAGGTGTAATGGGTAAAGACAGGACAATTCTACAATACATCCAGGAGACAGGTCAGTATTCCTGCCGGCAGATACAGGAGGATATGAGGACCCTATTCCCATGAGAATTTACAATCTAGATGGTGAGTAGGGATGAGCTGTTCGGTTCGATGTGTTCGGAGTTCGATTCGAACATCGCCAGTTCGTATGTTTGCGAACTTCGAACATTTCCGCGTGTTCGCAGCATGTTCGACCACAATGCACTTTTCAACTGGCCTGAAGCTTGTAATTGGCTATAGCCTGCACCTGACCACAGTTTACGTGCAAGACAGGTGCAAGACTATGGGCAAATTTTGCCCAATCATGGGCTCACAGAGCTAAGTCCCGCAGCACACTATATAAGGCGTCTCTTGCAGCCCCATCACGTGTTTTTTGAGAGGAGATTGTTAGTGTGTGTTCTCACTGCCAGCAGCTATTGGGGGGGTCTCATTTCTACGACGCGTGTTCAGATCCCTGTGAGCGTCCGAAAGCATGGAGCTTGGGCGCTCACCTGGGGGAACCACGTCACCAGCAGAGTTCTCGTGAGATCGCGGCTGGTCACGTGGTTCCCCCAGGCGAGCTCGCAAGCTCCATGCTGCCGGATGCTCACAGGGAGCCGAACACGCGGCGGCAGGAGGTGAGCTGGGGCAGTATCCATGTGAGCTGGGGCAGTGTATCCATGTGAGCTGGGGCAGTGTATCCATGTGAGCTGGGGCAGTGTATCCATGTGTACTGGGCAGTATCCATGTGTGCTGGGGCAGTATATCCATGTGTGCTGGGGCAGTATATCCATGTGTGCTGGGGCAGTATATCCATGTGTGCTGGGGCAGTATATCCATGTGTGCTGGGGCAGTTTATCCATGTGTGCTGGGGCAGTATATCCATGTGTGCTGGGGCAGTATATCCATGTGAGCTTGGGCAGTATCCATGTAAGCTGGGGCAGTATATCCATGTGAGCTGGGGCAGTTTATCCATGTGTGCTGGGGCACTATATCCATGTGAGCTGGGGCACTATATCCATGTGTGCTGGGGCAGTATATAGAAACATAGAAAAATGTCGGCAGATAAGAACCTTTCGGCCCATCTAGTCTGCCCAATTACATGGATACTTAACCTGGATTTATCTTTTGTTTAGGATAGCTTTATGCCTATCCCATGCGTGCTTAAATTCAATATACACATATCCATGTGTGCTGGGGCAGTATATCCATGTGTGCTGGGGCAGTGTATCCATGTGAGCTGGGGCAGTGTATCCATGTGAGCTGGGGCAGTGTATCCATGTGAGCTGGGGCAGTTTATCCATGTGTGCTGGGGCAATATATCCATGTGTGCTGGGGGCAAATCAACATATCCATGTGTGAGCTGGGGCAATATAATTACTTACGCCTGTGCTACAGTTTGAATTTAAGACGTATTTGTGTGAACTGTGAAGTAAAGTAATGGATTGTTGAAACTAACTAGTGTCGGGTGATTGTATATAGTGTATACTACATTTACCACTGACTAATGCAGAGTTGCAATGCATGCAGATCAGCTAAAGTTGGATCTGTATGTGCGCTATAATTAATCGAAATTAATCGATAAAAAAAATTGATTAATCTAACAAAAAATTTTAATCGTTACCAGCCCTAATATATAGTACTTACAACAGTTGTGATTGAGATATACACACCCACACACTTTTATGTATATATACGTTCTGTACAGATTTTAGTCACGGTTCATCAGGCACGTAAGAGCTATGATACACTATATTGCCAAAAGTATTCGCTCACCCATCCAAATAATCAGAATCAGGTGTTCCAATCACTTCCATGGCCACAGGTGTATAAAATCAAGCACCTAGGCATGCAGACTGTTTTTACAAACATTTGTGAAAGAATGGGTCGCTCTCAGGAGCTCAGTGAATTCCAGCGTGGAACTGTGATAGGATGCCACCTGTGCAACAAATCCAGTCGTGAAATTTCCTCGCTCCTAAATATTCCACAGCCAACTGTCAGCTGTATTATAAGAACGTGGAAGTGTTTGGGAATGACAGCAACTCAGCCACGAAGTGGTAGGCCACGTAAACTGACAGAGCGGGGTCAGCGGATGATGAGGTGCATATTGCGAAAAGGTCGCCAACTTTCTGCAGAGTCAATTGCTACAGACCTCCAAACTTCATGTGGCCTTCAGATTAGCTCAAGAACAGTGCGCAGAGAGCTTCATCGAATGGGTTTCAATGGCCGAGCAGCTGCATCCAAGTCATACATCACCAAATGCAATGCAAAGCGTCTGATACAGTGGTGTAAAACACACCTCCACTGGACTAGAGCAGTGGAGACGCGTTCTCTGGAGTGACGAATCGCGCTTCTCCATCTGGCAATCTGATGGACGAGTCTGGGTTTGGCGGTTGCCAGGAGAACGGTACTTGTCTGACTGCATTGTGCCAAGTGTAAAGTTTGGTGGAGGGGGATTATGGTGTAGGGTTGTTTTTCAGGAGCTGGGCTTGGTCCCTTAGTTCCAGTGAAAGGAACTCTGAATGCTTCAGCATACCAAGACATTTTGGACAATTCCATGCTCCCAACTTTGTGGGAACAGTTTGGAGCTGGCCCCTTCCTCTTCCAACATGACTGTGCACCAGGGCACAAAGCAAGGTCCATAAGGACATGGATGACAGAGTCTGGTGTGGATGAACTTGACTGGCCTGCACAGAGTCCTGACCTCAACCCGATAGAACACCTTTGGGATAAATTAGCGCAGGGACTGAGAGCCAGGCCTTCTCGTCCAACATCAGTGTGTGACCTCACAAATGCGCTTCTGGAAGAAGCGTCATAAATTCCCATAAACACACTCCTAAACCTCGTGGACAGCCTTCCCAGAAGAGTTGAAGCTGTTATAGCTGCAAAGGGTGGACCGACGTCATATTGAACCCTATGGATTAGGAATGGGATGTCACTTAAGTTCATATGCGAGTCAAGGCAGGTGAGCGAATACTTTTGGCAATATAGTGTATATGTATAAGTATGAACATTTCAATTGATATTACATTGCTATTAGAAACATATCCAAATCCATTAAAAATTATATTATTATTAACACATGGCACCAACATTTTCCATGGTGCTTTACCAATGGGAAATATAAACATGAGACATACAGGGTTATTCAGAGAAATGTGAAAATCAGGACAGTTGGCAGGTGAAGAGAACAATCTAGACCAAATAGCCGATTTGGAAAGTAAGATAAATGGGAGAATTTTTCTGGTTTGGTTATTTTGACCTAGAATTTTCACTTCCAGTTATTCTCCTGAGTTTCACCTTTCTTTGAATAGACCCTATAATGGTGCATAAAAAACAGGGGGGCCCGCCCATAGGAGTGCCTCATCGGATGTGGTATCCTGGACATATATACTATATCATGCAGAGGGACGCACAGGGAAACATGCTGCACTGCAACATGTATAATTCCTATGCTGCAGGACACCAAAGGCAGGTCACCTGGGATTCCTTTTTGTTTCCTTACCTGCAGTGATCGTACATGCTGCAGGGTTGCATTTTAATGCACTGCCCATCAGCAAGAAAAAGTTATCAGGGTTATTCAAAGAGAATTGAAAAGTCACCGCACGTTCGGTGACTTTTCGTTCTCTTCAATTCGGTGCGATTAGGCGTTCCCATATCGGCGTCCCTGCAGTGTGTTCAGCAAGCACCACAGGGCCCTTGTAGTGCAGAGAAAAGCCACCGCAAACCCGACGAACACTCAACGCAAAACCCGGCGAACGCACACTGAAACCCTCAAGAACATCTGGATTAACCCCACTGAACACGCCGGAGAAACCTGAGCAGCCGCCGATCACATCGCAAAGCAGCCGCCGGAAAAAGCCGACACCGCAGACGAATGGAGTGAAAAAAAAACCAGTACGCTTGAATGTTTGAAAAGTGAAACGCTGTTTGCAAACAAACTATTCTGACTCCGATCGTTGTATAGCGATTTATCCCTTGCAGAGACCTCTATGCCTGGCCTGTATAAGTAGATGCAATCACCGAGGACAATCCTTATCAGATAGCTGAACTCACCAAAACACTGTTTCTTTGCACGACTTGCTTTATTCCGTACGTCAAGTTACAGCAGATCACAGGATACAGCAGATAATGGAATGATATGTTTTATGCGGTCAAAAGATGATACTGTCCTAGGCTGCAGATGAATAGACATATGCTGCTAGATAACTACACCATGCTACAGCTCTTACAAGAAAAAAGGGTGGAACTTCACACACACAGGAAGTGCATCATCATAAAGCGAGGGAAAAAAGAGAAAACATGTACAATACAGAAAGACCACTAGGTGGCAGCATAAGGCAGCATAAGGACTATCTATACAATATAAATCCCCATCTAAGGCTAGGGTCAGACTGAGGCAGTGCGAACGCGCGTTCTGGCGCACTTAATCACGGCCGCACTAGCAGCAGATGCCGGGCAATGACGGCCAATATACGATGTACGGTCGCACAAAAGTCCGGCTGCGCAACGCAAGTGGAAAATGAACGCATTTTTTCGAGAACGTTAAACCACTAGTACTGACGTACAGAGTGCTCTGCGTCCGCTAGCGGCGTGTGTGCGTGATTAGGAGACATCAGACGCTGCTAATGTCCGGCCAACATAACGTCCAGATGCAAGAAGTGTTTTATTGATGATCCGTACAAAATCACGGATGAAACTGCGCATCGTATGACCGCTATTGCGTATTCCGTGAAAAAATACGTCCATTCTTCGAACGCACATTTTCACGGACAACGTGAAAAATGCGTTAGTCTGACCCTAGCCTCAATGAATATAACTGTAACAGCACACAAACTATTGATCGAAAATGTCTGAAATTTACATATAAGATCCAGTGAATGATAATAAAAAGGTCTGTTACAGAAAAAAGAAATAACAATTAAAAAAAAACGAAAAAATAATTTCACTTAAAAAATACCAAAAAATGCCTAAAAGATCCTAAGAAAATCTAAAAATAAAGAGACTTTTTACTGCAGAATATTATAATCAACAGTTTATTAGTTATTGAATCAAAACCGGAATATTTTTAACATTGAAGCCTATGGGATTTGCCTGAATAAACCTGACGCATGAAACCACTGAACAGCAGGGCAATTCGGCAACTTTTCACTGCTGTTTTGTGTTCTCTGAATAGATGAAGCATTGCTTCTCTATGGGGGATTTCACTGCCCTCGAACAGGCACCGAACAGGCACCGTATGTGCAGGCAATTCGCCAACATTTGGCGAACTGCCTGCTCTCTGAATAGCCGAGTGGTCAGGAAAGGTAACTGTACGCTGAATTTCACTGTTCGGTTACCTTTCGGCCACAATTCGGATCTCTTTGAATACCCCTGAAAGTGTCTAGGTGCCTAGGAGAACCTGGCCGATCTGGAAAACCTGCCTGCCTGTGGGTAAAGTCTAGTAAACTTTATGCAGAATGCTTTGCAACACAGCCCGTGAGCTTACAATCTAAAGGTGGTGGGATAGTAATAAACGGAAGCGGGTGTTTGTGTGTGTGTGGGGGGGGGGTATGAAGTTAGTGGACAGTCAGTGAAACATTTAATTGCGAGAAGAAAAACGTGATGCTGAGGAAATGAAGAGGTTAAGCAGAGGGAGGAGTGCAAGCACCTGGAAATCAAGGTAAAAAATTAGGCTGATTAGATGGATGGGAGGGGGAGAAATGCAGAAAGGGGGACACGTCCTCCATGGAAACACTCTGAATCCTAGGTATGTGATGACCTCAATCCTCCAATCAGTGGACAGGGTTGTTTTCATTTTTCACTATTCGTGTATATACAAACATAACTGATTATTGGAGGCTGATTGCATTTTTATTTAGTATGCCACACGCAGCACCTTCTTACAATTTATAATTACAGTTTTACTAACCATTAGTTTTTATATAGTGCTAACAGAGTCCAAAGCACTGTCTGTACAAGATATGTGAACAACGGGCGATATGTTTAAACCGCAAGCATAGCTTAAGAAGGAAGACTCTGATCAGGGGGGGCACCCTGTTCCTGAGGGAACTTACATGCATATTAACCCCTTCGCTGCTGAACCATTTCACCTTCGTGTGCTGACCTAATTTTTACCGTTTTGTGCTCATGTTTAAACGCGATTTTTGAAGTCCTGTTTTGTTGTACGACCCAGACAAAGTATAAATCTTTATTTTCAGCAGACTCTGCAGATTCAAAATATATTATTATATGTATGTCATGTCCTGCCAGAATGCTATAACAAAAAAACTTAAATTCCGTTCAATCATTTTACAGCTTGTAAAATTTATTTTTTTCACATTTTATCATCCAATCTTTTGTGGTTATATATTCTATACTCTTGTTTAAAAAAAATTTTTTTAAAAAAAAAATTGAAATGTGAACCTATTACTGTATTTTCTGAAAAAATATGAAACTTTTACTGTAAACAAATATTTTGCTTGTATTCATATATAATATGACCGGTCTATTGCATTCGGCTTGTTAGCAAAAACAAAAAAGGGAAGAAACCACTGTGGTACTCTGCAGAAGTGGCCAAAATAGTGAAGAACAAGAAGATAGCATTCAATAATTATAAAAAAACTCAGCGTGAAGAAGATAGGCAAACCTATAAGATTAGGCAGAAAGAGGCAAAGCAATTTATAAGAGCTTCCAAAGCACACGCAGAAGAGAAAATAGCTCAGTCAGTAAAAAAGGGGGACAAAACATTTTTTAGATACATAAACGAGAAAAGAAAAGTAAAACAAGGATTAGTTAGATTAAAAACAAAGGAAGGAAGGTATGTAGAAGAGGATAAAAGTCTCGCTGACTGCCTCAATAAATATTTTTGTTCAGTCTTTGCAGAAGAAAAGGAAGGAAAGGGACCTCAGTTAGGAGAGAACACTAAAGAGACATTTACATATGAGTTTACAGAGGAGGAGATTCTAAAGCAGCTGTCTAAAGTAAAGACAAATAAGTCAATGGGGCCTGATGGGATCCATCCTAAATTATTAAAAGAGCTCAGTGATGTAATAGCAAAACCGTTAACAGATTTATTTAACCAATCCTTGTTAACAGGAGTCGTCCCAGAAGACTGGAAATTAGCAAATGTTGTGCCTATTTACAAGAAGGGTAGTAGGGAGGAATCGGGGAACTATAGGCCAGTTAGTCTTACGTCAGTAGTAGGGAAATTAATGGAAACCATGTTAAAGGAAAGGATTGTTGAACATCTAAAAACACATAGATTACAGGATCAGAAACAACATGGGTTTACCTCAGGGAGATCATGCCAAACTAATCTTATTGATTTTTTTGATTGGGTAACAAAAATAATAGACACAGGTGGTGCAGTAGACATTGCTTATTTAGATTTCAGTAAGGCTTTTGATACTGTTCCGCATAGAAGGCTTATCAATAAATTGCAATCTTTGAGCTTGGATTCCAATATTGTTGAATGGATTAGGCAGTGGCTGAGTGACAGACAACAGAGGGTTGTGGTAAATGGAGTTTATTCGGCGCAAGGTCTTGTTACCAGTGGGGTACCTCAGGGGTCAGTACTTGGACCCATTCTCTTTAATATTTTTATTAGTGATATTGCAGAAGGTATTAATGGAAAAGTATGTCTTTTTGCTGATGACACAAAGATTTGCAACAGGGTTGACGTTCCTGGAGGGATCAGTCAAATGACAAATGATTTAGGGGTTATTATTTCAGAGGATCTAAGGGTAAGTAGTCAATGTAATAGAGCAGCAGGAAATGCTAGCAGAATGCTTGGTTGTGTAGGGAGAGGTATTAGCAGTAGGAAAAGGGAAGTGCTCATGCCACTGTACAGAGCACTGGTGAGACCTCACTTGGAGTACTGTGTGCAGTACTGGAGACCGTATCTCCAGAAGGATATAGACATCTTAGAGAGAGTTCAGAGAAGGGCTACTAAAATGGTGTACGGCTTGAAGTAGAAAAGTTACCAAGAAAGGCTTAATGATCTTAACATGTACAGCTTGGAAAAAAGACGAGACAGAGGAGATATGATAGAAACATTTAAATACGTAAAGGGAATCCACAAGGTAGAGGAAGGGAGTATATTTAAAAGGAAACAAAATAGCAAAACAAGAGGACATAGTCTTAGATTAGAGGGGCAAAGGTTTAAAAGTAACATCAGGAAGCATTATTTTACTGAGCGGGTGGTGGATACATGGAACAGTCTTCCAGTTGAAGTGGTAGAGGCCAAAACAGTAATTGAATTTAAGCAGGCATGGGATAGGCATAAGGCTATCCTAAACAAAAGATAAATCCAGGTAAAGTATCCATGTAATTGGGCAGACTAGATGGGCCGAAAGGTTCTTATCTGCCGACATTTTTCTATGTTTCTATGTTTCTATGTTATTCATTATAGGTGGAACTCCGCAAAATGACTAAGTAAAAATTCTCCCATTTGAGCAGTAAATCTGGCCCTTATTATAACCTCGTGAATCTTACTTCTGTACACCTACAGGGTTATTCAAAGAGATCTGCATGGCTGCCGAAAGGGAAACGAACGCTGAAAATCAGTGTTTGGTTACTGTCCTGACCGTACCTGTCCATTCCTGTGATATTCCATGCAAGTGGCGACTGTATGAAAGGTGCTGCCCTTCTCAGCACCAGTTTATATAAACTGTTAAACACACCCACACCACACCCCTGTGATCCATGCTTCATAGTTGTTACTTATTCCCAGGAATAAGACCTGCTAATACCAAGCTCCAGAGAAACCTGCTTTCCCTATCTACCCTTCGTGTTCCCCTGCTCCAAGACCCCCAATACCCACTGTACTCTCCCAGGAGCGACTACCCTCGCATCTGGACTCAAGGATTGCTTTCCTCATTACCCTCAGCCAACCTGTGAGTTCCATTGTGTCCTGTCCCACAGCCCTCCTGTGTGATTCTCCTCTCCCACGAACTGTGTGCATCCCTGAGACCTGCATATCGGCCTCATCACCTGTAAGGCCAGTATCTATAAGGTACCAACCCTTACCGTTACCTTTAATGGCCATTCGGCTATCTAGAGAGCAGGCAATTCGCCAAATCCTGGCAAATTGCCTGCACATACGGTGCCTGTTCGAGGGCAGTGGATCCCCATAGAGAACAATGCTTTGGCTATTCAGAGAACAAAAACCAGCAGGGAAAAGTTGCCGAATTGCCCTGTCATTCGGTGGTTTCATGCGGCAGATTTATTCAGGCGAATCCCATAGGCTTCAATGTTAAAAATATTCCTGTTTTAATTCAATATCTAGTAAACCGCTGATTATAATATTCTGCAGTAAAAAGTCTCTTATTTATAGAATTTTTTTTTCTCTGTAACAGCCCTTTTTATTATCATTCATTGGATCTCATATGTAAATTTCAGACATTTTCGCTCAGTAGTTTCTTTGCAAACAGTGTTTCACTTTTCAAGCGTACTGTTTTTCTAATTTATTCACTCCATTCGTCTGCAGTGTCAGGTTTTTCCGGCAGCTGTGCTGCGTGTGATCGGCGGCTGCTCGGGTTTTTCCTGCGTTTTCGACGGGGTTAATCCAGATGTTTTTGAGGGTTTCGGTGTGCCATCGCCAGGTTTTGCAGTGAGTTTTCGTCAGGTTTGCGGTGACTTTTCCCTGCAATTCGGGGACCCTGTGGTGCTTGCTGAATACACCGCAGGGTCACCGAAATGGGATCGCCAAATCAAGCCAAATGAAGAGAACGAAAAGTCACCGAACGTGCGGTGACTTTTCAAATCTCTTTGAATAACCCTGACAGTGTGTGTGACCCCCCCCCAAACTTCTCCCTGGCTGTTGTAATGCAGCAGCAAATTTTAGAATACGAATGGGGCTCCTCCTTCCAGTCATGCAAAGGTCTAAATTATAGTTTTTTTTTTTTTTCAGTCAATACTGCTTTTAAAAAGGCATGCAAGTGGGGTTACAAACAATACTAATCATGTATACCTAAATTTGGTAGTGATGGAGTTAAGAGCTACATTTATGACTGATGAGACTGAAAGACAGACATCTAAACAAGTGTAGCGCTGTGTTTAAAATCTTACTGTGGCAGTACCTATTTTTGGCCACCGGAGGGAGACAAGCGCGATAAGAGACACTGAACATTGGGACTACGTTTCCCGGCATGCTTTGCAAACAGAGACAGGAAGTGGGTGGGACACAGACGCTGTACATCCTGAGCCTCGTGGAGAGTGTGGCAGAGCGCGCCAGGGAGTGCAAGGAAGAGGACGCAGTGCTGCAGAGCGGAACCGTGACTAGGCCGGAGCGCAGATGTGGCCTATCAGGATTCGAGTGGGGTTATCCTGCCTTGCCAGAAGGAGCCTTACCCATTGACCATCACCACCCAAGTTGTTATCCAGACAAGCTGAGGACCTCGAGTGAGGAGTACCGCGAGTCCATTGGATGGGAGAGCAGGCGGTAGCTGGACAAGTCCGGGCCGGAGCACAGAGAGCCTGACTATTGATCCAATAGCGGGTATCCCAGCGAGGGAACGAGCGGAGAGACGTCCTGGGTCAGGGGAGCCTTGGTGATCAACGGATGGGTGAGAGGCCTCCAAGGCCGGTTTTACAAAAGCTCAAGCAAACACGCTGTTGTTTATTTCTGAAACCCACAGGGCCCCAACTTGACTAGTCGAAGACATCGCTTAAAAGATTCACTGGCCAGTTGAATAGTACCCGGGTACCATAACACACACATACACTCACAATTCGGGACTTAACCTGTTCGGGACTCACTCCCTAAGATCCGAAAAAGGGGAAAAGATTCGCATCTTATTTTGTTTTTCCGCTGCGCGTTTCTCGTAATAACGAAGCATTGTATTTTTCTGCTCGGTCGTGTATTTTTTCCAGAAATACGAAGTCTCGCATTTCTTTTTCTCGCTGCGCGTTTACCGCAATACGAAATACTGTAAATATATCTACGAACACCGTGTCTTATTATATGCCTTTTACTTCAGTAAACTATATAAATTATAAAATCCACAGCGGTGCTGGAGTATATTTATTCCCTAGTGCGGGGAGACTGACCCGTGGTTCATTTTCAGCGGCTCCTCCGGGAGTGAGTGCTACACAAGTATATAGGAAATATATTTGAAGAGAGATTTGCAAATTATTATTTATTATCATTTATATAGCGCCGACAGTTTCCGCAGCGCTTTACAATAACCAAAGGGAACGAGCTACAGATAAACGGATGTAAGATGGAAACAAGAGGTATAGAGGACCCTGCTCATAGGAGCTTACAGTCTAGACTCTAGCAGGATTGGGGGTTGAGGAAGACTAGAGGAATTTCACTAGATAGCAGGATCATTCGTGCCAGTTGTTTTGGAATGGTGGGCCCATAAGAGCTGCTTCAATCATGTGTGAGTAAGTGAGCAGAGGGATGAGTTGCATCAGTGATGTGGTACGCTAATCTGTAGAGATGGGTTTTGAGGGATTTCTTGAAGGCCTGAAGATTAGGGGAGAGCAAAGCAAACCAGTTTGAAGGAATTATCAGTGAAAGCATTTCTCTCTGTGAATTTAATAATGGATATGGATAAATGAGAGTAATGAGAAAAAAGGATTCCTCCTTGTGCAGTGGCGACTCTAGGAACAATATTTAGGGGGGGCACATAGGATACCACAGTCAAAACTGGGGGGTCACTAATAATTTTGACCACTAAATCATACCACTGTATAAAACTAAGGGCCCTATCACCTGGTGTGAGCTAAAACACCATCACTAAAGGAAAAATTTAGTCGCTAAAACGTAGTGCCTAACAGATCACCTTGTCCGCGGTAGTCCATGAACAAGGTCGTTTAGCGCACGCTAGGGAAACTAATGCGGTTGTGTACAGGATAGAACTGTTTTTTTTCCAGTGCAGAGTGCCGGGTCATACCTATCCCCTGTTCTCACAAGCTTGAATATGAACATATCTAGTGAATAATTTCACACCCCTGTATTATTAAAATCCTCCACGGTGGTCGTATCCTCTATGTTTTGATGCACACATATATTAAGGCTGATGGGCATTGCATGATAAATGCCACCCAGCAGCATGTAGAATCATTACACTGCATTTAATAGATCCAAAAGGAAGGCCAGGTGAGCAACACAAATTTCCCTGCTGCAGCATATAAAAAATACATGTTTCAGGGCAAGACTTATTGATGTGTCCCTTTTAAACATGGTCCACACGGTCACCCTAATAATCAACCGCTTCCAAACTATGAATAACCCCCAGCATAAAATGTTTAAAATTAGGCAATATATTAGAATTAGGATATATATGGATAAAGGATACATTTATAATAGAGCCGACTGCAACAGCAACAACATTGCTGACCAGATCCATTACTATGGCGTATGGGGCCAAGAGAACACCTGTGCTGCATTCCTTTACATTGCCTATTAATTGCCTGTTAATTTTGGGCGAGGACCTGTTTTTTTTGGAGTTAGCACCAGGGTTGAGCAGTAGGTAAAATGTTGCAGTTAGCGCCCCTCAAAAAATTAGCGCTGGCACAAAGTGATCTGTTAGCTGCAAAAGTGCTAAAGATCTCTAGTGCTCCCCATGTTAAGAAAAGGACGCGGAAAGTACAGTAAGCTCGTGGTACAAACCGCTAATAGCAACGCGCTAAGTGATTTTTCCTGTTTGTAGCGGGAGGCAAACAATCTGTTGGTCAGGCGCTAGACTCGATTAACCTGGCGCTAACGCAAAACCAATGCCGACGCATGGGTTAGCTCACACCAGGTAATAGTGCCCTAAATAAGTATATATAAACAAGATTCCAAAACCCCAGAGTAATGTGATGCAATGATACCTTTTTGTGATACTAACCGGATACTTAAATTCAATATTTTATTTGCTGCAATTCGGCAGTTTTCGCTGAATGTCTGATTGCTGCTTCAGCGACTCCACTTTTAGAAATATACAGTGACCATTCGCTAAAAAGGGAATTCACCTTATTTTCGGCAAAATAAATTCCCCTGAAATGTGACGAAAAGCAGAGGATCTAAAAATGAATAGACCCTTTAGATTCTAACTTCCATAATAACCCCTAAAATGCCATAAACCCAGGCAAATACAATAAAATTAATAAACAATGTGGCAATTAGCTACCCCTTAACCCCTAACATGCAATTGATCAAGGGAAAACATGAAATGAATACACTTTGAGGCATGTAGCCAACCCATTAACCCCTAAAATGCCATTAATCAATGAAAAAATAAAATGTATACTATGAGGGATGAAGCCTGCCATTAACCCTTAATATACAACTAGAACAAGGCAAAAGCTAACGTAATACACAATGTAATGTATAGTCTGAACATTAACCACTTCACTGCTGAGCCATTTCAACCCTGTGAAAACATTTACGTTTAAGTGCACGTTTTTATTTAATGTTTTATGACTTTTAATTTACACTGAATATGGTCATGTTGGGTATCATTGGAAAGGCCAGAATCTGCCCTTTCCAATGACACCTAGAATGTCCATATACGATGCATAGCATACCGCGGTCCGACAACGTGTGGGAAGCTGGATGTTGATTTTTGGTGGGGGGGCAAAGAATAACCTAGGGAGGGGCAATTGCCCCCCTTGCCCCCTGTAGAGACACCTATGTCCTTGTGGCAATGAAACCGTAGAAGCCTAATTCCATCCTGCACAGAGAGACACAAATGTAATGTGCAGGATCTGGTTTTATCCACTAGATGGCAGTGTCTTTCCTGGAAGGAATTGCATTGACAATGTCCTTTGCTTGTGTCAGTGAATGGCATTGTATAAATAAATTGGTTTCATAATTGTATGCTAAAATAAAGATAAATTGGGATTAAAACTTATAACATTTTTGAGATTTTTTTTAACCCCATAGTGACCAGACGACAGTTTTACCATTGTCAGTCCGAAAGTTCCCGCTGCTGTTTGTTACATTCCTGCGTTGTTTGAGTTTAGCTCTAATTTTCCTCATACTCAATTATGTAACCCACACATATTATATACCATTTTTCTCGCCATTAAATGGACTTTCTAAAGATACCATTATTTTCATCATGTCGTATAATTTACTATAGAAAATGTTTCTGGAAAAACACACTTTTTCAAACTCCAACCCCAAAAATCTACAACTACCAAAAAAGACCCCGACTAAATAGTTGCTAATTTTTTTCCTGAGTTTACAAATACCCAATGTTGACATGGTTTTTGCTTTTTTAACCCCTTCACTGCTGAGCCATTTCACCTCCTGTGTTCTCATTTGTCCGTTTTTATGCTCATCGTGTTTAAACGTGATTTGAAGTCCTATTTTATTATACGACCCAAACAGTGCCGGCTGGCACCTGAAACCGATGTCATCCTGCCCAGCAGTTGACGACCGGGGTTTTTAAAACCAGAGTTCTGACATTAAGGAAGTCAGACCGCCATGGAACCCCAACCAGAGAGGTAAGTGTAGGGAGGGAGGGAGTTAAAGGACTATGACGCTCAGGGTGCGTCCTTGGTCTTTAACTGGATTTTTTTTTTCCAGGACGTACCCTGTACGTCATTGGTCACTAACCACTTCAATGCTAAGGACGCGCTCAGCGCGTCCTCAGCATTACCGCTGGTGTGCTGAGGACGCGCTGAGCGCGTCCTCACATTGGGGTCAGCGTTCGGCCGGGTTCCGGCCGATCGCTGGCCCCTCCGGTGCGGGCTGACATCCTGGATGTCAGCCCGGCATCCGGACCAGCAGCCGCCATTATTAGGTGTCATCGCGGGGGCGCGATGACACCTAATTCAGGCGCCCCCCCGCATGTGCGGAGGAGGCGCCTGAAAGGGAGGGGGGGAGGTCCTCTCTCCCTCCCGATCGGCGGCGCACAGGGGGTTAACCCAATATTGTTCCCATTTCAATTATAATGTGAACAATGATGCTGCACTAACGATTTTTGTATGCGGTGCGTTTGTTAAAAATAGTGTCATTTTCCCCAAAAAAATATGTAACGAGACCCCATCTCTAATTTTTTTAACAAGCGCACCCCATACAAAATATAACCGCAATTGCTCGCATGTTAAAATGTGGAAAAAAACACTTTACACGTTGTAAATTATTGAAAATACATATTTTATTGCATTTTTTGTTATAATATACAGACATGACATAACGTATACATATAATAATGACATATTATGAATCTACCGAGTCTGACGGAAAGAACGATATATAATATGTCGGTGTCATATACTAAAATAAGCCTTAAAAACACGTTTAAACATGATGCGCAAAACAGGTAAAAAATGACCTCAGCAGAGGGGCGGGAAAAGCCTCAGCAGCGAAAGGGTTAAAGGGTTTATAATGTCAGATATTTTTGGAAAGGGTTGTCTCTTCGTAATATATCATTGTTCCGGCTCATGTTTGTGCTCCCTCATTGTATGGAATTTGCTGGCGCTGTATAAATACCTGTAACTGAAATTTGGGTAAAAATGCTTTTAATGCAAATGCTGAAAAAAATTGTCATGTTGGCACTCGGCTTCATTACTATTGGAGAATAATCTAAATCCAAGCCGAATTATATACATCAGGAGATTTTCTTAATATATGTGGGCACAAACCTCCTGCACTCATGGACTCAAAACAGTGTTACAATGCCTGGTGCTCAGCTCAATGAAAAGAAAATGCAATTTGGAAAATGAGCTAGTGCTCTAGGCAGAGCTGTCGAACTCACGGACCCCAGATCTTGGTGCCTACAATTGCCAAAATTCTGTGAATGGAGTAGATGGCCAGGGAAACATGGGTGTTGTAGCTAATTAGCAATGGGGGGGGGGGCGGCGGCGTTTGACCCTGCTCTAGGGTCTTTAATAAAAAAAATGAAATTTTTTAATGATGTGGATTAATAAAAGTCAGCGTTTCAGCTTAAAGCAGGAGCGTTCAGGAAATTGTATATGAAAAATTAGTATGCGTGTAGATATAAAATGGGGTTGTTCTACGAAACGGTTCTAAATCATACTCTAACTTCCCTCAAATCTCAGGAAGGTGACTGGACATGGCTGATCATGCAATAATTTGGGTTTGCTATTGAATTTTTAGATACAAGCCAACATATTAAAAAGTAAGCCCTTCCAGCTGCCAATTATTAACCGTTCATTAAGTACTACTGACATCTTTTAATAAGAGAACATTTTTGATACAGCAGAATGGGGATGACCTTGCGTTTGTCCTGTTGACAGACACACATGATTTTAAGTGGCGGCATAGATTTTTCCCTTGCGAATTCAAGTTCACCAGCTACGAGCCAGCTCTGTCAGTTTATGTTATGTTCTTATGACTGGCAAAGAGGTCCATAATAACCATGGGAGCAGGTTTGCCTAGATCTATGTCCATCATTTTCATATTATATGCATCTGCTGGTCGCTTTACAATTTCGTTCTCCACAGTTTAAAAGGTGTGTAAGCATAATGCTACTCTAAGGGCCAAGTAAAGCCTTTTAATCCCATGAACGGCCCAAAAATAGGAAAAATAAAACACAGCAATTTTTGTAAGCATAAGATGAAGCCATTACTTACAGAAAATATTAACCCCCTCACTACCAAGTGATTTTCCAAAAAAAACATTGTCAGGAACCAGTGGTTTTTTGAAAAATCATTTTAAATTAATTTATAGTGTAAGATAGATTCATTGGGAGTATTTCTAAATGTTACCGTACTAACATATTTGACTAGTAGATGGGCAATTGACCATCTACTGCCAAACTGAGTCACAGTTGCAGCCCGTTGTTCATTGCAACAAATGTATTGGCTTGCTGAATGTCCGATGTCAGGACATTCAGCTGATTTGACACAGTTTTAGCTCTTTGGGCATTATAGCCACAGGGTTAAATTTTCTTACCATGGGCAGCTTTCAGCTGTAATGAATTATGAACATGCATAAAATCACCTTGATATTAAATTTTTCTTTTGATACTTACATGCAAATTAATACTTTGTTTGTCTTAATTGATTACGTTTGACATTTATATTGTAAGTCTTCAATAGCATTTTTGTTTCCTTGTGATCAGCAAGAATGTTGCTGAGTGTAAGAAGCCATAGAGGTTTGATACATGTTGTTGGCCATAATTTTTAAGTTTCAGCTTCAAGATGTGGTACGTGTTTGAAACCTCAATTAAAAAAAAAAAAGGACTTGCCTATTTTTGCCCTTAAATAATTGGGCAGAAGAAGATACTGACAGCCTTTACCCAAATATTTTTTCTTATCGGGTGTATTTACTCACCTTTTGTCCCTCGCTAAGCACAGCTGGTCCTGTTCGGCTCAGTGACTCCTGAACCAGAAGTCCCTGAAACTTTTCCATGCAATTTGCTCTCCATAAATGATATACCGCAGCAGGACTTGCACACCATTCATACACACGTTCCCTACCTCATGCACAGAATGATGGATCAGGACTGAGCACATGTGCAGATCCGATCCATTGGCTGCCTGTCTGAGGTCACTACCGCGAATGGACTCGGCATGGCCTCTGAGTGCCGAAAATGTAAGGGGTGTACTCACGTCTGCGAGATACTGTAGTAGATAAGGGCTGCACTTGATGGCATTAGAGCAAGTCCTTGAAGTCAGTGAATGACCAGCCCATATCACAGATGTTTCAATATAAAATAATTCTGAATTATTTGTGTCAAGATTAGCTATCACTGCTGTAGTGGCATAAACCACAACCTCTGTCATTACCTCTAGTAGATACATGTTTCCATTGAAACTCCACAAGACCATACCACAACGAATGAAAAGGTGAGTAAAATCAACGAAAATAAAATGTATAAAACCAAGTAATTAAGCAGAGACTGTCAGGAGCATCTGCCAAATTATTTAAGAGCAAAAAAGGAAACTTTATTTTTAATGGCGGAGCCCTTTAAATTGATATGAGAGCTGGTGGATTGCATGGCAGCCCCATTCCTTACCCACATACTCCTCTGCTTTCATGACTAGTGAGATAGGGGTTACATCATCAGAGTGCGTGCCTTGCTTGACCTCCTCTTATTTAACCCCTCAACTGCTGGGGCTGCGCTGGAACCGTAGGAGGGACAGGCGTGCCCCTTATTGTGTGCCATGGGGATGGAGAGCGGTTGAGCTTCCTAGCATCCCAATTAACTAATTGCTTGCTGTCAGTGGATAGAAACAGAGGTAGATGATGAAGTAGATGCGTGATGATAAAAAGGCTGTGACCCAAAGGCTGATTTACCAGCAATTGAATAATTTTAAAAAAACAAAATAATTTGTCAGAATTTTAGATAAATTGTATAAATGATCCAACAAAATTTGGTGATGGGGAATTGTAACACAACTCTGTACCCCTACTGGGTCACATCTGTTAATACCGCTTCCTTGCTGGACCCCTGTTATTTCACCAGCAGTCTTTCGTGCCTTTCTCCAGCCCTTAGCCGACGCTTACAGTAAGGATGGGCACCCGCAAAGGTCCTTGATAGCATCTCCAGAAATGAGGCACCATGCAGATATGGAGGTTTGACAGCCGCAACTGAATGCCTTACTGAATCACCTGAGTCAAATATATACAGTCCCATAAGGGACCTAGAGATCAATGGGAAATTATACCCTGCCCCCTTTCCTCAAGTTTTTATAAAGTGCTAACAAGTTCCGTAGATCTGTACAATGGGGGAGGCAGAATTACAAATATACATACAAGTTAAACACACACAGAATAATAGAGGACCCTGCTCATGAGCTTACAATCTAAGAGGACAGGGGTGACACACTTGGAGAGGGTAAACCGAGAACATGAAGTAGCGGGGTGCATGTGGGCTGGATGAGAAGGTGGTGTAAGAAATGAACAGTGGGGGATTATGGAGTGAGTTGATAGTCTTTAAAGTAATGTGTTTTCAAAGACTTCTTGAAGGACTAGAGAGATGAGAGAGACTAATGTTGTGGGGAGGGAGTTCCATAGAAAGGGGGCAGTTCAGGGAGAAGTGATGGAGGCGAGAGTTGGGGATGCATCTACGTGGAGCTGATGGCATCAAATCATTAGCAGAGCAAAGTGGTCAGGACAGGATGTACCTGTTGTTAATAAGGGAGATTATGGAGAGCTTTGTATGTGAGCACCTGTATTTTGAATTTGATTCTAAAGGAAACAGCCATTGTAGAGACTGACAAAGGGACGAGATGTGGGAGGTGAGGTGGATGAGCCTGGCACAGGCCTTCATTACAGACTGCAGAGGGAGAATCTGGGTTATTTTAAGGCAAGAGAGAAGGAAGTTACAATAGTCAAGGCGGGAGATTAGAAGCGCTTGGATGAGCATTTTAGTAGAGTCCTGTTTAAGAAAGGGCGGACGCGTGCAATGTTTTTTGTTTGTTTTTTGGTGGAAGTAGCAGGATTTGGTTAGCGACTGAATGTGAGCAGTGAAACAATACTGTGCCATGTAATGCCAGCCTGAGCATCAGACTGTCTGAATACATTAGATAACAGAGGAGAAGTTACAAAAGTAGACAGTAGCCTGTCACATAAGTAAACCTATTCCAGGAGGAGTTGGGAAAGGCTCCAGTGACCACACAGTAATTCTATTAGCCAATAGTAACCGATAAACATACAGGTATATTTAAAAAAGGTGAAACTCGGGAGAATGACTGGAGAAGTGAAAATTCTAGGTCAAAATAGCCAAACCAGAAAATTTCTCCCATTTTGGTCTAGATTGTTCTCTTCTCTTGCCAATTCTCCTGCTTTTCACCTTTTTCTGAATAACCCTGATAGACAATAATGGTAATTACAATACCTGTATTCAACACAAACACCCTGCACCCTACAGGTACAGGGTGACGTCAACATAGAGGGCAGGGAAATAATCTAGCCCATCAGACCTGCACCTCCCAAATACATCTCTAGGCCCATGTACCCAAAGTGACACACGTCACAGGAACCAATTTTTCTTTTTTGTTAATGCACATGAATAATGGAGAATATTGGTTGGTGTATACCTTTCTGTAGAAGGGCAGTGATGTTTAATGTATCTAGCTACAGATGTGTCACTTATGATTAGCCTTTTTATTGATGTGCCATTTTGGCAACTTTCTACTTTCTGTCTTTTCTTTTTCATTCTGTTTGATCATAAAGTTGGATTTCTTTTTACATGTTCCATTAGAAGCTCTGTTCTCTTTCTGCATGCCCGCATATACAATGCCTATTGAAATATTTCTATTTTCTTTATATGATCCTGGATAATTTTAATTTGAGTTGCGCTCTAAGAGCAACGGTCTCACCACGGTCAGGGAAAAACAAAACAGAACAACATATTAATACGTCTTTCACTTTGGTGCTTTGATGGTAGGAATGGCAAGGAGGACAAGACTCGCTTTTGCTTTTAAAATAAAAAGACAGAGAATTTCAGTTTTGTGACTTATATTTATGATCCATTTAGTGTTTTACTTGTATCTACCTGGTGCACTTTGTTCCATGTCTTCTTCCATTAGCAGAGGTACTTCTGATGTCCATTGAGAGACGAAAAAAAGTATCTTCACGTTATAAAATCCTTGTAGTGGCACAACAAAGCCTGTGTTCTAGGGGCTTTTCACTTTGTTCTTTTGTACATCATAGCATTATATTTCCAGGCTGCATCTCTTCCAGGGTGAAAGGTTTCAAAATATCCCAGCTGGGATTTTTCTCCATTTGTAGTGAATTTTTAGATAATGGAGTAGTTGAAAAGCTTGGAGCCACCAGTGACTGATCGTAATGTAAGCCCAGGCTTACCAAACACAGGGCACACGTATGTCAAAGACAATAGCTGACTTAGAACAACCTTTTTTGTTTTCTTGAATATATGCAACTTTGTGCTCGAGCCACATATGTTTTTCTACTGCTTGGGGCTGTTAGCTGATGGCAATATCTAAAGGTCAAAATGCACTAGTATCTAAAAGGAAATCGTATTCTTGTGAGGGAAAAACTAGGACTTAGTGTGGCTCACTCTCACTTTCTTGCGTTCTCTCACTTTCTTGCGTTCTCTCACTTTCCTGCAATTTCCTGCGTCCTCTCACTCTCTTGCCCTCGCACACTATCGCTCTCTCACTCACCCGCGGTCTCACATTCTTTCCCTTTCTTTCTTTCCCTCTCCTCCTGTATGGAAAATTTAGACATGGCTGTAGAATAATTGAGGGCTTAGGCGTCACGTCCTGTCATCCTGGGAGGCCTCCAGCTGATTAGAGGAACACCCTGCACCCGGCAGCACGATCCATGCTGTTAGCTGGGCCGGGTGCCCAGTAATGCATGGCTGGAGGAGGTCGTGTGGCTGATCATGGGGTGGGCCGTGGCATGATGACGCGTAGCCGCCAAGTTTAAATTCAGACGGCACGATCCGGCTCATTGCCCAGTCGTGGAGTTACTTCCCCCAGTGCTGGTGATTCACGGTCTCTTTTGTATTTTGCTATTTTGTTGCTGACTCGGATTGTATGACGACCACTCTCGTTACTGACCTGGCTTGTATGAGTACCACTCCCATTGCTGACCTGACTTGCATGATAACCACGCCTGTTGCTGACCTGGCTTGTCTGAGAACCTCTCCTGTTACTGACCCGGATTGTATAATAACAATTCTTGGTATTGACCTGGCTTGTATGAGAACCTGTCCCGTCAGTAACTCGGTGTGTATGAAATCCAATCCTGCTACTGACCCTGTGTGTATGTACCAGTCCTGTTATCAACTCACTGTGTATGAGAACCAGTCCCGTTACTGACTCAGTGTGTACTAGGACCACTGTGTGTGCTCTGCGTCTCCTTATTGCCTAGGGGTATATTGAGTCCCAGAAGTTAGCAGACTCACATAGGGCAAGTAACGCCAACCATCCAAGGATCGGGAGTGTAGGTAGGACTCTGCAAAAAAGGGACCGATATCTGATTTGTGGGGGGCTCGCGTGACATTAGGCAAAGCTGAATCCCAAAATGCTGAAATTGAGACACAGCTTTCTTGGTGGACGGGGACATGTGACTGTGTGGTGTATCTGTGTGTAATATCAGGATATACGTGAATGTCCTGTGCATACTCCGATTCCATTATGTGATACCTTTTTAGGTGTTTGCCTAGTTATAGAGCCGTCTATATGGATAACTACAGACACTGCAGATTGGTGATGTGATACAGCTCTGCTGCCGGTCAGAAGATGAGTGGGGATCCCATTTTGGCACAATTATTGTAATGCAGCCCAAAATGTTTTACCAGGAAGTAATACGTTCCGGTTTCTCTTATTTTCAAGTATGTCCCGATTTTATATAGGAGAGGACAAAGGATATTTCAAAATATCAAATGTACATTGAAACCTATTTAGAAATTTATAATTTACAGATGGTGCAGGTCTGACTTTTACTTCTACTGTAGAAACAAGGATTTAGGTCTTGTCAGAAATCTGAGGCTGCTGATTTATAATATTTATTTAATAATAAACCCCAGTAGACTATGCTGTACTAATTGGGCAAAGGGTTAATACAATAGAACATAAGTTGCATGTTGTTCAGTTATATTTAACAAAGATGATACAGTAGGATTTGTGGACCCTGTTTTTGAAGGAACTTACAATCTATAAGGGAATTGGTGACAGATGGAAGGCAAATGCTTGGCCAGTGGTGCTTTGAGTGTAGCTAGAAGTGACATTGATGAGGAAGTTCTGAGTTATCAATTTGATTGTAGACTTCTGAATAGGTCAGTTTTCAGGGACTGAATAAAATCAAACAAAATTAATATTAGGGGACAGTTTGATGGGACGTGGAAGGGAATTCTACTGAAAAGAAGCAATTTTGAGATCGAGTGGTTACGTTCCGGAAGGTCATTTTCCAATTACATTGCACACAAAACCACCATAATGTGATCTTGTTGAGAGGAATTTCGGTTGTTGTGAACGAATATACGTCATATAATGAATTTATGACACAAACGTTTTATGCTCCGTCTGGCTCCTTGCCGTTTAAAATCCGATTTCAATCTTATCTTGACCAGGGACGACAGATCTGGATCAATCCATTCTCATATAGTTAGACGGCCCGATAGGGTTCATGTTTAGTTGACAATTAATTCTTGTAATCTGTTCCAAAACTATGGGGACAGTTTTGTTAGCGCTAAGACCACAGTTTGGGCCGTATTACATAGTTGGTGCTAACTTAACCAGAGCTGTTGGAACTTACCAGATCCATTATAGCCTATGGAGCTGTTAAGTTAACAACAGCTCTGGGTAAGTTAGCACCAACATTGTAATACTGCCATTTCTTTTTTATAAATCCATCGCTCAACAAGCAAGACGTCCTGATTCATGTTTAGTTTGGTTTGTGTGGCATCATTTATTTTTTTATAAATATTCAACTTGAGGAATGACTCATCTAATTTTGAGGCAGACGGAAGCGTTATTAGTAGCAGACATACTTTAGATTTTTTTTCTTTAATAATAAAATTCTAATTCTACTCTTGAAAAATATGAGAGCCATTAATTTTAGTACTTGTGGCACAGCAGCGTTTGTTTGTAAACATAAACTACCTCCAAAACACAATTTAATCAAATTAGAGAATTGAAGTGTCTGTGTGTCTCTGTGTCCGTCTGTGTGTCTGTGTGTCTGTGTGTCTCTGTGTGTCCTTGCCTTTTTAGAAATGTTGTATATAAAACCATGTAATTTAGCTGTGTGCTATTTACTTTTTTATTGCCTCTAAAACTTCCATAAACATTAGAAAGAGGTATTTTCAAGATACAATTCCCAATATTTTTAGGACATAATCATATCAGCAAATGGACTTGTATGAATACAAACTGAAAAGGAGTCGGCAAGCAAAAATAAACACTGATTGCAGAGCAGAAACTGTATTTCAGGGTAGACCATTGTGTAAAAGAAGCAAGTTTGGCTCAAAACAAAACTAAATGGCTTATTTTTGAAAACGCTGAACAATATGGCATTTAAGACCATTTTAAAATTGTTTCCTTTTTTGTGATGTCATGCTTATTTGTGTGTTTTAGGCAAAACATATTTGCTGTTTGGTGAAAATAGTTTTGATGACAGGAACTGATCTTATAATGATGAAATTTAGAAAAGTAAAACAGATTTCACAGATTGTCAGGTCTTTATGTTTCAAATGCACATATTCAACATCTGAGTGCCGTGGCGGTTTCATAATTGTGACGGTTACAAAAGTGAAATAGAACTCAGATTGCTAGTTCTTTATGTTTGGAAAAACATATTGTCAGCACTAAGTGGCAATCCTTTCAGTAGCATACAAATAGCAGAAGAAGTGATCGGCAACCTCTGGGGTTACGTCTTGCAACCTCTGCCATGATTAGCGGAGTTTGATGCATGTTGCCATTCACAGCAGTGCAAGTGCCACATGTGCCTCTTGTATATGTAATGTGTTGAAAAGCACTTCCTACAGATAGTCATGAGGCTAAAACAGCAACTCAGAGCAGCAGCTGGAACTATTTCCTGCATGTGGGCAGAATTTTTTGGAACTCAAGCACGCAGAAGTTCCGATGAATATTTTTTATTAAGCTCAATATCCGTACCAAATCTGCATCCACGTTTGACTTCTCTTCTGAAGATGCATGCTCCATGTCATTTTTGTTTTCCTTCTCTGGTGTAGATATGTTTAATCATGTTAGTCTGCTGAAGATCCCTGTTAATGATATGCTTGAAATAAAGTCTAATAACATGCAAGGAAGGAGGTACATACTAAAAAAGATGGGACTTCAAATGGCATCCAATGGTGCAATATCCAACCTCATCACCAGTAGCATACAGAATAATTATGGAGTGTGGATCAAATAAAGCCCAACTACAGCGCAATGATATTGCCAAACACGCTACAACATCCTGTTCCCCACCCCACCAACAACGTGGGTCCTTACGCATAGGAACCATGTAAAAACCATCTAGAAAGCGTAATACAGCTAAAAAAAAGTGGACTATTGTCACCTGTGTTTCATGCAAAAGGATGAGCATCAAATGCAACATTTTGTATATGGAACCCTTCTTCAGTTTAATGCCCATACAGACTAAAGCAAGTGATCACAATTTCCCACAAATGGATACAAGTGGGATCAACACGTGTATATATGTATATTTCGTTTATTTCATGGAGAACTCCCTGTTCCTTTAAAAACCTCTTTTTTAAACTTTTTGTCCTTGTTTCCTGTCCCCCAGGGCACTACCCGGACCCCCATACACCTTTTATGGCAAATATGTAGCATATATGCCCTCTTGGAGGGCACTCTAAAAATCAAACTTTTGAGTCCCATTGACTTGTATTGAGTTCGGTTCGTGTTCGAGTTTGAACTCGAACTTTTGAAATTGTTCGAATGCGAACCGGACACGGGGGTGTTCGGCTCATCACTAGTGTTCGGCTTGGTTTTTGCAGCGGTTTCTGCGAGTGTTCGGCAGGTTTGCGGGTTTGCGGCTAGTATTCCCTTCGCTACAGGGTCCCTGCGGTACTTGCTGAATACACTGCAGGGTCGGCGAACTAGGAATCGCCCCGAAGTGTGGGGAATGAAAAGTCACCGAACGTGCAGTGACTTTTCGGATCTCTCTGAATAACCCTGTATTTCATAAAAGTCTATTCAGAGAAAGGTGAAACCTGAGGAGAATAACTGGAGGTGAAAATTCTAGTTCGAAATAGCCAAACCAGAAAAATTCTCCCATTTATCTCACTTTCCAAATCAGCTATTTGGTCTAGATTGTTCTCTTCTCCTGCCAGTTATCCTGGTTTTCACCTTTCTCTGAATAACCCTGATAGTCTTTAGCACTGTGTTGTCCACTTACTAATGTGAGCTCTAGTACATTTATTGCCATTTTCTTAAGCACTTTACAAATGATTGGTGCTTACATCCCCATGGTCACAGTAGCCCACTAGATATTTGTGAGTTTACCCAAGGGCCATTCCAGGGGTGGACTGGTAACTAATGGGGCCCCGGGGCAATAAGAGATCCCTGTGCCCTGCTCACAGGTCACACCCACCGACATGTAGATTGTTTTGTAAATTTCTTCCCATTATTTTAAAAATAACTATTTTAATCTAAGAAAATTAATGTGCTCACATGCGAACAGGCATAGCCATAATCCCTCTACAGACTGCCAGTTGGTCACCACTCTTGCCACAGCCATCACCCACTCACAGCAGGTAAGGCTGCACCACAGCGCCAGAAGCGGCACACTTGGGAAACTGTTGATTCCTTTCCAGGTTTAAAAGATGGGGTACATTACTGACACATTCATACACACTGCACATTACTGTGCGATTTATTGCTTTGGAGCATTGTGATCAATGTGGATTACTGATGTTTGGCTAAATGTTTTTCAACTGCATAGGGTCAATATTTGTGTATGAATGTATCACAATGCTCCAAAGCAATAAATCTCACAGTAATGTGAAGTGTTGGAGCCCAGGCACATCCCATACATATGCCTATGGTGTTTACCAGCATTTTGATTCCCAATAAAATTTCAGCTCAAATATTGGCCCGCGTGGCTATGCTTTTCGAAGGAAATACAAGCTTTACTGATTTCAATTTGAATTTATCAATCATTAAGCTGGTTTCTGAAAAAAGTGCTCTTTTGGCAGGGAAACAATAAAAATCACTGTGAAATTAAACTGAATTCCTTGAATGTCTCGTAATAAAGTAGAGTTATGTCTTGACATGAACATCCCACTAGCAGATATACAGTAGACACGGCTGTACATTGCTAATGTAACTGGCTATTACGTTACAGATATTGCATTTTTGCACATTTTAATGTGATTGTGTATCTTAGTCTGGGCAGTGCAGGTGGTGTGATTTAATGTAACTGTTACGTATAGTATCTCATAGTTAGTTATAATGTCAATCCCTGTACGCAGACAAGCTATACTACAATGCTGGTCCTTTTAAGTGGCCAGATTTCTACCTATAGGAGATATATCTATATAGACAGACAAACCGAAAACCAGCGGTAAATGCCAGATCAAAATAGAAACCAGATTCCTAGTGTGAATACCAGGATGTCTTGTAAACCAGATACCAGGGTTAATACTAATATGGCTCGTAAGCCAGATAAGTGCCAGGAGGTGGATGCCAGGTCTGATCATCAGCCAAATGCCAGGGGTCAGATGCCAGGTTGGGGTGGCAGGAGTTGGATGCCTGGTCGGGTTGTCAGCCTAGTGCCAATGGGTTAACAGCCAGGGGGTTCGTCAGACAAGCCAAGATCATACACAGGTGAGTAAAAGGTAACAATTACTATGAACGCACTGAGAGGAGTGGAAACCAAATCCGGGCAAAGGACCAGTGTTCATGTATCTGGATTTAAAGATGGCTGGTGCTGTGTCTTCACCCTGCGCCCGCTCGCATTAGTGACCCACAGTCACTATTGACAGCTACTTCACATCCACGCAGTATGTGGCAGTATCAAGGTGGATATTACAGTAAGTGCATTGCGGACTCCAGGTTTTAACGTACCAGTGCGGATCTGGCTGTACATGAGTGTAAAATGTCTCAAATTCCAATGGTCTAAAGTTCTTTATTCAAATCATTAAATTTCACACATATAAGGGTCCTCAACATAATTTCCTATCATGTCTTTAAAAAGACTTTGCAAAAAAAAAAAAATTCTGTGATCGTTACTTCTCACGGGAACGCACATGGCTGATAATGTATTGCCTGTCTGTGGTCTCGTAAAAGTCTATAATGAGAAAGGTTATTGTATCATCAGCTCATTAAGCATACTTCCATGAAAGACACACAACTGTCAGAGTTGCTGAGCCTTGATGTTCCATTAAGTGATCAATGTGGATTACTGATGTTTGGCTAAATGTTTTTCAACTGCATAGGGTCAATATTTGTTAGTTTGTTGGTAGAATAATTAATCAATCGATACAGGATGCCTCTACTGAAGAAGAATTATTGATATTTATCCATCACATCACAAAGTATAAATATGGGAATTTAAGCTTCATTAAACAGCGCTGCTGTAAGTCTATGCAACCTTTTAATTTGGACCTCAGCGTAGCTCAACATCAAACCATGCATCCATTCCAGCTCAATATACAACTTTTAACCGCTGCTTTCCTCACTAGTGATTGAAATAAACTTTAAAAATATTACAAATTGTCAAGTAAAATACCATGCAAAACATGCTTAGTTAAAACAAATATATAAAATAATGTAAAGAAACTCTAGCACAGAAAACTTACAGGGTTATTCAGAAAGGTGAAAACCAGGAGAAGAGAACAAATAGCTAATTTGGAAAGTGAGATAAATGGGAGAGTTTTTCTGGTTTAGCTATTTTGACCTAGAATTTTCACTTCTCCAGTCATTCTCCTGGTTTTCACCTCTCTCTGAATAAACCTGCTTGTTTGCCATGAGGAAGTCAAAATAAATCATTGACAATGTTTGACCAATTGGACAATGTTATGAAGGAAAGGTTCACTCCTCACTGGAGCAGTTTAGCCAGTCTAGTGGGTGCTCTTGAAACTCAGAGCATGCCCACCCAGGCTCCCAGAATACATACACAGCAAGGTCACAGCAAAGCATTCTACATAGGCTTCAAGTAAAGATGGTTTATTTGGAAATGAACAATGTTTGAGCCATAACATCGCTTTTAAGCCCTTGAGGTTGAGAAACTTGTTTCATACTATGGTTTTATGGAAAATCACTTACTGCCGAAGGGTTGTGAAAGATTAACCCTTTTACTGCCGAGTCATTTAACCTCTGTGTGCTCAACTAATTTTGACAGTTTTCCTCTCATGTTTAAACGCGATTTGAAGTCCTGTTTTATTGAAGGATCCAAACAAATGATATTGTAGCAGATCTCTGTGCCCGAACAGGGTCACATGCCGCTTCCTCGCATGAACACCCGGGTTCTCCTCGTGACTCTCACACCTTTCTCTAGTACCTTAGCCGCAGCTTAAGGCCCGGTGCATGTAGAGTCTGGCTAGCACCCCCAGAAATAAGCCGAAGCTGTAGACCTGCAGCCTTTGCTTGGCACAGCAGGCAGAAGATTCCTGGTACCCTAAATCATGAGTCGTGACTTCAAACTTGGTCAGAATAGAACTGAGTGTTTATTACACAGGCACAGAGAAACACAGGCAAGAACAACCTCCTTCACTCCCTTCACCCAACAGACCACATCACATCACAGATACAGTCAACCACCAACTTCATTTGCATACAATCAAGTAGATAGCTGCACAGGGCCTTCAAACAATGGACAATGGGATTTCCTAGGAGGAGAAGGGGGGAAGGGAGAAGGCAGGTAAAACAAAGGGAATTTCTTTATAGTGAGAATTTACACAATAGAGAGAGCAGGTATTAATACAGAGATCTACACTATACAGGGAAGGGTTAGATAATTGAGGGAATGTGCGCAAAATACACAAGAAACTATACAATAAATACACAAGGGAATAACACACAGACATCAGAAATCTTTAGTTAACAGACATTTATATGAAACAGTGAAAACCAAATCTATTTAAAAGGTCCACCAGTTCCCCCAATAGTTTCTTTCACGAGCCATAGTCTCTGGGCAGGAGGCTAGCGCACAGTCCCCTCCAAGTCGCACAGTGACATCGTGTTCTGTCACAGATAGATATATATCCTTATCTTTAGCAGACTCGGCAGATTCATAATATATCATTGTTATAGCATAGACATGACTTATACATATAATAATTTAAAAAAAATAATTTCCATTCAGATTTAAATCATTTACAGCGTGTCTTTTTTTCACATTTTATTATTAACCCCTTAAGGACGCAGGGCGTACCATGCCGTCCTGCACCACGTGGGCTTTAATGCCGCAGGACGGCATGGTACGCCCTGCGGCGTTTGGAGCCTCTGCGCGCCGAAAAACGGCCCGCCTCCCTTCCCACAATGCCGATCGCTGGCTGGGGGTCTGCCTGACACCCGGGCAGACCCTCCCAGCTGGCGATCGGCATTGTGGGAAATGAGGCGGGCCGTTTCCCTCGTGGAATCGGCAAGGCAGCCAATCCGGCGCCTGGAGCTGACAGTTGCAGCGGTGACAAGCTGTCACCTCTGCAACTGTCAGAATGTCTCAGCCAATGATGTGAATGCCCCTTTCTCCTGCTCCTCATTGCGATCTGAGGAGCAGAGAGAGAGAGAGAGAGGCAGAGAGAGAAAAAACCCCAGGCACTGTACCTAAAAACCCAGGCACTGTACTAAAAACCCAGGCACTGTACCAAAAACCCCAGGCACTGTACCCCACACCCCAGGCACTGTACCCCACACCCCAGGCATTGTACCCCACCTGGCAGTGTACCCCACCTGGCACTGAACCCCACCTGGCAGTGTACCCCACCTGGCACTACCCCACCTGGCACTACCCCACCTGGCAGTGTACCCCACCTGGCAGTGTACCCCACCTGTCACTGTACCCCACCTGGCACTGTACCCCCACTGGCACTTTACCCACCTGGCACTGTACCCCCCAGGCACCTACAGGCACTGTACCCCCCAGGCACTGTAACTACTGGCACTGTACCCCCCAGGCACTACCTACTGGCACTGTACCCTCCTGGCACAGTACCCCCTGGCTGAAAAAAAACCCCCCCAGGCACAGTACCCCCTGGCTGAAAAAAGAAAAACCTAAAAAAAAAAAACCAGGTACAGTACCTCCTGGCTGGCACTGTACTCTCCTGGCTGGCACTGTACCCTCCTGGCACAGTACCCCCTGGCTGAAAAAAATAACTGAAAAAAAACCTGACTGGAAAAAACCTGAAAAAAAACCCAGGCACTGTACCCCCTGGCCTGCAGTGTACCCCTGATTGAGAACCCGCATTGGCATACGACCCTTGGCATTTCTGACTACCCGCATTGGCATACGACCCCTGGCATTTCTGACTACCCGCATTGGCATACGACCCCTGGCATTTCTGACTACCTGCATTGGCATACGACTCCTGGCATTTCTGACTACCCACATTGGCATACGACCCCTGGCATTTCTGACTACCCGCATTGGCATACGACCCCTGGCATTTCTGACTACCCGCATTGGCATACGACCCCTGGCATTTCTGACTACCCACATTGGCATACGACCCCTGGCATTTCTGACTACCCGCATTGGCATACGACCCTTGGCATTTCTGACTACCCGTATTGGCATATGACCCCGTGGCATTCCTGACTACCCTTGTCTAAATAGATAGAAGTACCGGCCACTACAAGGACCGGAAGGGCTTAGTTTAGGTGTTCTAATATTTTATTTGTGTACTTGACCCCATCAGTTCCCCGACCTCCCATAAAAATGTCCTCCCGCTTTTATTCCCCAGAAGAGGCATATGAGATCCTGGCCGCCTCTGAGAGCGATGCTCTTGCCGACAGTGACACCCTCACAGCTTCTGATATAGAGCCCCTTAGTGAACCCTCCAGTGATGGTGACCCCCCACCATCTACTGGGAGGCACGAGAGCATTTGGGTACCCCCAAATATGGCTGCCCCAGAAATACCCCCATTTCTAGCGACTCCTGGCATCACAGTAAGGGTAGAGGACTGTGAGCCAGTGAGCTTTTTTAACCTGTTTATGTCGGACGACGTATTCGAGATGGTGGTTGAGCAAACCAACCTGTTTGCCAACCAGTATCTTGATGCGCATCCGGATTCACATCGCCACAGACGTAACAAGTGGCACCCAACGGATGTGATAGAGTTAAAAAAATTTTGGGCTCTAACCCTCGTAATGGGAATAGTGAAGAAGCCAAGTATCCGGTCTTACTGGCACAAAAACCTCATCCTGGCTACCCCACTATTCCCAAGGGTTATGAAGAGGGAGAGATACGAAAATCTCATGCGATTCCTCCATTTTAATGACAACGCACTGTGCCCACCAAGAAACGACCCAATACATGACCGCCTCTATAAAATTCGGCCCCTTATCAGTCTTATATCTGCCAAATTCACCGATAATTATGTTCCCGACCAAAATATATCTGTAGACGAGTCACTTATGAAATTCAAAGGCAGACTGCTCTTCAAGCAGTATATCCCAAGCAAGCGATCCCGGTATGGCGTCAAATTTATATAAATTGTGTGAGTCCACAACAGGCTACACCTGGGCGTTTAGAATATACGAAGGGAAAGATAGCCACCTTGACCCCCCAGGATGCCCCGATTGTATTGGCACCAGTGGAAAAATTGTGTGGGATCTGGTCTATCCCCTATTCAACAAGGGCTATCATTTATGGGTCAATAACTATTACACCAGTATCGACCTATTTAAAAATTTATATTGTTTTGAGACCCTTGCGTGTGGCACAGTGCGGAAGAATCGCAGAGGTTTTCCCCAAATCCTGACAGCAGGCAAAAGAAGTAGAGGCTCCTCTTCATCTCTACGTCAGGAAGAAGTGCTAGCCCTTCAGTTCACCGATAAGAAGGATGTATACATGCTATCTACAGTGCATGACGAAAGTACAGTGCCAGTGCCTGTGAGAGGGAGGACTGAGCCACTGGAAAAGCCGAAGTGCATTGTAGATTACAGCAAGTTTATGGGGGGAGTAGACTTGGCTGATCAATGTATACAGCCTTATCTGGTGAACCGAAAGACTAGGGCATGGTACAAGAAGATTGCCATCTATTTGACCGAGATAGCAATTTTCAATGCGTACGTGCTCTACAAGCAGGCAGCAGTACAAAAGCCATATCCCTTCCTAGAATTCATGCTTGAGATCATATCCCAACTTATCCTAACCCCGGCCCCCGTTACATCTGCTTTGGAATCAGGAGATCTCCAAAGATTAAGCGGCAGACACTTTCCTTCCCGAGTCCCTCCCACCCGCTGTAAAAAGTCCCCCCAGAAAAAGTGTCGTGTCTGCCGCAAGAAAGGAATCCGAAAGGATTCTAGTTATTATTGCCCTACCTGCCCATCTCTACCTGGCCTCTGCATAACCGAGTGCTTCAAAATTTATCATACCGAGCTAAATTACTAAATCCCCTTTTCTGCTTTGTCCCGATTACCCTTTGCTGCCTGTACCGACTCATTGGCTTGTTATACCGACTACCCTTTGTTTGCTGCCTGTACCGACTCATTGGCTTGTTATACCGACTACTCTTTGTTTGCTGCCTGTACCGACTCATTGGCTTGTTATACCAACTACTCTTTGTTTGCTGCCTGTACCGACTCATTGGCTTGTTATACCGACTACTCTTTGTTTGCTGCCTGTACCGACTCATTGGCTTGTTATAACGACTACTCTGACTTCTGGAATCCCCTGAATTTGGCCTGTCCCTGTTTACGTTAAGCCCAGCTATTCTAAAGTGGCTGCACCAAACAACTCAAAATACTAATTTAGAATCATTGGCGCGTCATCTTTGGAGCAATATTCTTTCTTGGCGTGCCATGTTCTCTCAAAGTCGGCATAAATCCTGAAAATCACTTGTCAAATTACCAAAAAACTAAATAAAAATGCTACATGTGGGGTACCGTTGAATTCGTAACACATTGCCGAACACAAATATCAATGTTATAGGCCAGTAAAAGGTTGACCGAGCAGGATATTAGCAGCAAAATAACAGTTTTCGTGTAAAACAAATGCAAAACACAATCATGAAAACTAAGTGTGGCCAGGGTTTGTGACCAAGTGGCTACTATACAAAACTGGACATACCCCATTTTCAACACTCTGGGTTGTCTACTTCTCAAAATGATATGCCATGATGGGGTCCTTCTCATACCTGGGCTGCCATACCCTCTCAAATTCAACCTAGGCCCAGAAAACCAATCTGGCAAACTCTACATTTGATCGTGTAACTTTCCAAAAAGCAAATAAAAAATGCTAAATGGAGGGTACCGTTGATCTCGTAACACATTGCCAACCACAAATATCAATGTTGTAGGCCAGTAAAAGGTTGACTGAGCATGATATTAGCAGCAAAATAACAGTTTTTGTGTGAAAATTGCAAAACACAAACATGAAGACCAAGTTTGCGACTAAGTGACTACTATAAAAAAACAAAACGTACACCATTTGGAATAGCCTGGGTTGTCTACCTTTCAAAATGGTCTGACATGTTGGGGTACTTTTCATACCTGGCTGCCATAACCTCTCAAAGTCAACAAAAGGCCAGGAAACCAATCTGGCAAATTTCAAGTTGTAAAACGTGAAATGGGCAAACTCTATATTTGACCCTGTAACTTTCCAAAACCTCCTAAAACCTCTACATGGGGGGTACCGTTGAACTCGTAAGACATTGCTGACCAGAAATATATGTATTTTATTTCATTTAATGCTAAGCGTACAATGTCATTCACACTATAAATACAATGGAGAACTTTGAAAATTGCAAAATTTCCTTTTTTCTCATAGTTTTTAGGTTTTTTTTCATACTATAATATATTGTATATATAAATCTTTGATGGAAGATGAAAGCCCTATTTCTCCTGAACAAAATGATATATAATAAGGAAGAGGTAAATTATGGTTGAACAGCGAATAGCTGAAATTCTACTTTTAGAAGTGTTCAAAAGTGTTCCAAACTTGTAAAATTACTCCCGTCCTTAAGGGGTTAAAGCCTTTGCAGTTATTATTATTATTTATTAAGCGCCAACACATTCCGCAGCGCTGTACAAGGTGTAATGGGTAAAGACGGGACAATTCTACAATACATACAAGAGACAGGTCAGTATTCCTGCCAGCAGGTACATGAGGATATGAGGACCCTATTCCCGTGGGAATTTACAATCTAGTTATATATTCTATGGGCTACGCTTGTTAAAAAAATTAGAAATGGGAACCTGTTACTATATTTTTCAGAGAAATTCCCCGATTTTAGCTAAAACTGAAAAAACTTAACAGGTCTACTCACTAAAGGTGAAACTCAGGAGAATTGGCAGAAGTGGAAAGTCTAGGTCAAAATAGAGAAACCAGAAAAATTCTCCCATATATCACTTTTCAAATCAGATTTTTGGTTTAGATTGTTCTCTTCCAGTTCTCCTGAATTTCACCTTTTAGTGAAAAGACCTGTAAATTTTTCCATTGTGGGAAATGAGAAGGTAAGTATAGGGGTTATTCAGAGAGCCGATCTGGCCCCGAAATGTCACTGAACCGAGAATTTCCCCGTACGGTGACATTTCGGGGCCATTCTGCTATTCAGAGAGCAGGCAGTTTGCCAAATTTTGGCGAATTGCCTGCAGGTACGGTGCCTTTTCGAAGGCAGGAAAATCCCCCATAGAGAAGCCATGGTTAATCTATTCAGAGAAACCGAACAGCAGTGAAAAGTTGCCGAAATGCCCTGCTTTTCGGTGGTTTCATTCGGCAGGTTTATTCAGGCGAATCCCATAGGCTTCAATGTTAAAAATATTCCTGTTTTTATACAGCATCTAATAAACCGTTTTCATTTTAACCTACAGTAAAAAGTCTTGATTTTTTTTTTCTCTTTATCGTATTTTTTTGGATCTTTTAGGCATTCTTCGTCAATTTCTCTTCCTTCTTTTTTTTTTACCCCATTCGTCAGCTTGGTGGCTTTTTCCGGCGGCTGGTCTGCGCTGTGATCAGCGGCTTGTTGGCTTTTTTGACGTGTTAGGCTAGGGTCAGACTAACGCATTTTTCGCGTTGTCCGTGAAAAAGTGCGTTCGAATGAATGGACGCATTTTTTTCACGGAATACGCTGTAGCTGTCATACGATGCGCATGTTCGTCCGTGATTTTGTACGGATCATCAATAAAACACTTCTTGCGTCTGGGCGTTATGTTGGTCGGACATTAGCAGCTTCTGACGTCTCCTAATCACACACACACGCCGCTAGTGGACACAGCGCACTCTGTACGTCAGTACTAGCGGTTTGACGTTCTCGAAAAAATGCGTTTGTTTGCCACTTGCGTTGCGCAGCCACACTTTTGTGCGGCCGTTCTTCGTATGCTGCCCGGCATTGGACGTAATTTGCTGCTAGCACGCCCGTTATTTAGTGCTGCTAAAAGCACGTTGATACTGCGTTAGTCTGACCCTAGCCTTAGGCGTGTTTTTTTATACGTAAGTATAGTCAGTGGCGACTCTAGGAACAATATTTAGGGGGGGCACAGAAGATACCGCAGTCAAATCTGGGGGGGGCACTAATGATTTTCACCACTAGTTCATACCACTGAATAAAACGAATTGCCCTTTCACCTGGTGTGAGTTAAAACGCCATCACTAAAGGACAAATTTAGGTGAAAAAATACGTCAATGCGTTCGGACGCACTTTTTGACGGTCGCTGCGAATAATGCATTCGTTTGACCCTAGCCTTACAGCGGGCCACCAAAGAGCACAAAGGGAGATCTAGAATGTACAAGTATCCTTCGGAGCCCTCTATATCCCCAACTATTGAAGAAAGAGCGCTGCAAGTTATACCGCTGGAAAGGGGAGAGTCTCCCCTTTTCAGCGGTGTGCAGCATTAACTATTTCGCTGCCGGATCACGATTCGGTGCAAATTTGCACCAAATCGTGATTCAAACCTGGAGGGGGCTGACATTGTGGATTTCAGCCAAGCCTCCAGGTCACCCCCCACCAACTGACATCCCCACCATATTTGTGAGGATGTCAGTGGGCCAGTTAACCCCCTAGCTGCCAAGGGGAGATAACGGGATCCAAAGGACCCCCCTATCTCCAGATCCGTGGCAACTAGAGGGTCATGTTCATGGCCTTTCCAATGATACCAAACATGACTAAGTTCAGTGTAAAAAAAATAAAAATAAAAATAAATAAATAAATAAAGCAAAATTAAAAATTAGAATTGGGTTTTTTGAAAATCGGACCTAGACTGTCATCTAAAAATAATGAGCATAAAACAGTCAGAATGAGCTCAGCGCACATAGGTGAACTGGCTCAGCAATGAAGGGGTTAAAAAGCAAAAACATGTAAAAATTGGGTATTTCTATTCTCGGGACAAAATTCTGAAACCATTTAGCGGTTGTAGATTTTGGGGATTGAATCAAGAAAAAGTGTGTGTTTACAATTTTTTTCATATTTCATATTTGTTTTTATAGTAAATTATAGGATATGATGGAAATAATGGTATTTTTAGAAAGTCCATTTAATGGCGGGAAAAACGGTGTATGTGTGGGTTGCATAAACGAGTAAGAGTAAAATTTGACCTAAACACGAACAGCACAGAAATGTAAAAACAGCAGCGGTCACTAAAGGACGGATTTGTGTAAAACCGCCCGGTCACTAAGGGGTTAAATAATAGGGCACAGGATGCTGATGACCTCTGTCCAATTATTTTATTTTTTTACTCCCCTTTTGCCCCTCAGCACACCTTGTCCTCCTCTTCAGTTCAGGGACTTACGACCCTGTAAGTCATTGATGGTTTTCTGGCCAATTTGTGATTTCTGCGCTACTTGCGTACCATAGGAAATGCAAATTGTGCAACGCAGGTTCCATAGCATCTGCACGGTACAATGGATCAGAGCTGCAATCATGTGCAGAGAGTTATCTATCGCGGTTAACATGATCGGTCTCAGAGATAGTGACATCAGCACACGCTGAGCTTGCAGATGTCAATAGTAACTAGGGATACAACAATACAATTCAAGACCGACTATGCGTACCGATACTTTAATTTAATGTCATGTGATCGCTTTCCAATAAATAATTTAGGATTTCGCTGAAAGCCTGTCCAATTTGTTAATATTGAAAATGTATGGCCAGACAGATTTACCCATTGCACATACCCTGACCACGCACACAGACCTCAGATATATACACTCACTCCAGACCTTAGAAACATGTATACCCAGACACAGACCGCAGATACATGTATACCCAGACATCAGGCCCCAGATACATGTACAGTGTATCCATGCACAGACCCCAGGATTATGCATACCCTGTGTGTTTCTCCGAGCACCGGCTGACCGGGTGGTTCTCCGAGCAGCCGACGGCTTGTGACGGTTGTGATGTGCTCTCGTGACCCCACGAGATCTCGCCTGGAGGCCACATCACAGCCATCACAGGCCGGCGGCCGCGTGGAGGAACATGCAGTCAGCCGGCAGGGAATGCTAGCGGAATGCTTTTAATACTTAGTAAAACCACGACTGGATAACACTAGTGTGGAATGTCAGCACTTGTTTCAAAGGTCTGAAGGATTTCTGCATTGCAGGGGTGGGTTAGGGGGGGCTTCCTTGGACACCCACACATGGATTCTGGAGCTTGCTATGGCTTTATTGTGTGTAAAGGATTGGAATCCAGAGACTGCGAGGATTTTGCTCCACATTTTACTTTACAGCTTCTCATTCCAGTGACTAGTGGCTTCAGAGTTTGAAGTCAGCAGCATTTGGAGCACATGTTGCTACAAACCTCTAGTGCCCTTGCTGTGACCAGGAGCCACCCCCAAAATGTGAAAATACGTAAGGTATTGGCTAAACATGCCAAGTGAGGGTGAATCCCACCCTTATGTATTATACCTCTGCACTGATGCGTCTCACAGCCAGGTATGCAGGGAGCCGTAAATCTGACAGATCCTCTGATCTGACAGTCCCTCTCCCCTGCTCCTTTTCTATAGCCTATTAAGCCGGAGCTCAGTGTGGCAGTGCTGTGCTTTCTCTATAGGAGCACTCAAGGGGTTAATTATCACAGGAGTCTGCAGAGCTCAGGAAAGTATTTGCTAATCAGCCATGTAGCAGGGAGACCTGTCCAAATTCTAGGTCAAAATAGCCAAACCAGAAAAATTCTCCCATTTATCTCACTTTCCAAATTGACTATTTGGTCTAGATTGTTCATTCTCCTGGCAATTCTCAAGGTCTTCACCTCTCTCTGAATAACCCTGTATGTCACAGTTCTGAGCTCCTTCTTAGAAGTGTACCCGAATTACATTTTATTAAAGTGTATTTTAATGTTTATCATATGATTTATTTTTTATAAAATAATCAATATTCTAATTTAAATTATGTATATTTGAATGCATATTTATTTTAATTGTTCAAATTACATCTACATGAATATATAATTCATATTAAAATACAATTTATTTTTATAATCCATAATTATTTTTTAATTCTATTGCTGTGGAGCTCTGTGATACGCTCATACACATCGTACATTACTGTGGGTTTTATTGCTGTGGTGCTCGGTGATACACTCATACACACTGCACATTATTGTGAGTTTTATTGTTGTGCCACTCTGTGATACGCATAACATGTTTTGGTGGGCATGGGGGGGTCAGCATTTCATCCTTGGATCCAGGCAGCACAGCGTCTTGTTCTGGCCCTGCTCCAGTCCATATCAATATATTAATCCGGCCCTGCGTGTTTGCATATCGTAGTGGGCTGGTTTGGATGAGGTCCAGGGCTGTTTTTTTTGTCCCAGTCCAGCCCTGCAGCCCAGCTCTGGCTTCCGGGTATCGGTCGAAGTATTGGGGAATTTGTATGAGTACCAAGTACTCATGCAATTGCCTGTATCGGCATCCCGGCTAGTAACCGGCTGCTGGTAACGCCGGGTGGAGTGGAGGATACTTCTTCGCTTCACCCAGCTTTTTAACCAATTGTGCTGGGCTGGGGAGGGGGGCAATCCTTACATCCTGGCCACTTCAAAAAGATAAAGGAACACTCTACACATCCTGACTACGTTAAGTTTTAGGGCATCATAAGCATCCTAGTGGAATATTTGTTAATAAACCTCTCCTGCACATAATATGAAAACAAAACGACATACTCAGCTGACCTTTATGTTGGGGATTGACTGCTAATAATTCGTTTTAGGAGCGAGTAGCCCTAATCCGATTAACCGTTTCATTGCAGGGCCATTTCACAATTGTGTGCAGTGTTCATTTAGACCATTTTTTTCCTCCTCACAATTAAATAGTAATTGAAGACATGATTTATTGCAGAATTCAGACCATTTTTTTTATATTTTTGCAAACACAGCAGGTTCAAAATATACTTTGTATGTTTCGCCTCATGTCACAACAGAATGCAATCACAATTTTCCTTTTTTTTTTTTTTAACCAAAAACATTTAAATTAAAATTTCTCTTGCTTTAGTTCTATAATTTGTGAAACACAATAAACTATGTGTAAAAACTACTTGGTCCCATTAAGCTGCCTTTAGAATGGGAAAAAATGAACTTCTAGAATTGACCTAATACTGAAGCCATATAGGCCAGGTACTCTGGGTTCCTATCACCTCCTTGACACTAGCGTTCACATACGTGCCGGCCAGATCAAATCCCAATAACTAACGGGTTAAAAAATTTGTTAGCGCATCGAAAAGATGATTAAATGGCGGGGGGGGGGACTAAGCATATTACAGTTGTTTTTTACCAGCTGATGAAGCTGGTATATCAGTGAAACACGCAAGTAAAAACATGACCACCCCGGTATCAATATTAATAAGAAGATACGTATCTGCGTACTGCAAAGCAAAGCACTGTCCCCTCAGTGCTGGTAGGGTAAATATAAAATAGGAGCAGTATCTGTAAAATAAATTACACAACCATAGTGCAGATTGCAGATAAATGTATAAAACAATCGAGCCCCGCTAGAATAACACTCACAAAATGTGAATACAATGTAGGCACATAGCAGGCACTTTGTTACAGCTAAAGTGTAGATAATTATCCCTGATGAAGTCTTTGACTCTATAAAGACGAAACGCGTTCCAACTTTTATTTTATGATGTTATATTAAATTTTTTCTTTTAAAAAATTCTAAGAGCCTTGGCTTGAATTTGATGAAATAGCCATTTCAGCCCTGGAATCACCTGTTGCCAATTATCCTGGAAGGAAGTAACGGTGGTGTCCCTTGATAATGGACTCCAGGAGGTGATCAACTCCCATTCCAACCAGGAGGGGCAACAAAGTACCTGCTATGTGCCTACATTGTATTCACATTTTGTGAGTTATTCTAGCGGGGCTCGCTTGTTTTATACATTTATCTGCAATCTGCACTATGGTTGTGTAATTTTATTTTACAGATACCGCTCCTATTTTATATATACCAGTGAAACGCGTTCTGGGAATACTGTATTTTAATAAAAGCACTTTTTTTTTAACCCTACCGTTCATGTGATCTTTTTGGAGAGGGTTTTGTGAATTTTCCAAAAAATTCACTTGCGAGCTTCCCAAGAGCCTGGAGGCTCAATCCTGAGTAACTGTGCAATTGGCATTTTTCCCATTGAACGTCCTACAGAATTATACTAGGGACTTTCCCTTTGTGTTTTTTCTCCTCTCATGAGATTGTTCAAAGAATAAAGTAAGACAGGTTAATAGGTGCCAGTGAATGAGCAGAAAACACTTATAAATAGGAACCATACCAGAGCGGGTATTCATATAAGGAGAGGGATCACATTACACATGTCTTTGAACATGAGCATCAATGTTTTAAATTGTATGGTTGAAAGTATAGGAAGCCAATGGAGGGCCCGGCAGAGGGGGAGCTATGTGCGGCTCGTCGGATGAACAATCTAAAACTGGCAGCTGCATTCATTATAGAGTACACGGAGGCAATCCGTGCTTCGGGGAGACCAATAAGGAGTACACTCCTCACATTTTTGTAAATAGTTTATTATATCTTTTCATGAGACAACACTGAAGAAATTACACTTTGCTACAATGTAAAGTAGTGAGTGACCAGCTTGTATAACCGGGTAAATTTGCTGTCCCCTCAAAATAACTCAACACTCAGCCATTAATGTCTAAACCGCTGCCAACAAAAGTGACTACACCCCTAAGTGAAAATGTCAAAATTGGGCCCAAAGTGTCAATATTTTGTGAGGCCATTATTTTCCAGCACTGCCTTAACCCTCTTGGACATGGAGTTCACCAGAGCTTCACAGGTTGCTACTGGAGTCCTCTTCCACTCCTCCATGACGACATCACGGAGCTGGTGAATATTAGAGGCCTTGCGCTCCTCCACCTACCGTTTGAGAATGCCCCACAGATGCTCAATAGGGTTTAGGTCTGGAGACCTGCTTGGCCAGTCCATCTCCTTTACCTTCGCCTTCTTAAGCAAGGCAGTGGGCGTCGTGTCTGTTTACCAATCTTGACCATAAGATTCCACTATTAGTATTTACGACACCCCTCCCCCTTCGGCATGGCTCTTTATTGTTCAATTCTATGATTTTGGTCAGTATAGCTTCAAGACCTGAGGAGGAGAGTCACACTCTCGAAAGCTTGTCTTTTAAATCTTACGTTCGTCCAATAAAAAAGGTATCACTACTACTGCTATACTCTGGTTATTTTGGCATCTGGTCTAATATGGCTTACCAAATCTACACTATATATTACACTATATATTTAAAAATGTGTTACAAAAGTGACTACACCCCTATTGTAAAATTCGATAAAAAAATGTAGATCTAATTTTCATTGTTATGCATTGTGAGGCATGTTTTCATTTGATTCTTTGATTAAATTTAAGTATAAATAAGATGTGTGATTGAGCAATATATTATAAAACCGGTAGAGAGAAAATGTACCTTTTGTAACTAAATGGGAGTTTTCTATCCCTTGAGGTCAGACTTCACGGTGTAGATGTAGAACACCTACCACGGATCAATAGCCAAATTAAATATCTGTTCTGCATTTCCAACACTCGTGGATTAAATAGACAAGTTCGCTATGCGACTTTTTTTCTTTTTCTTCTTCTTGGTAGTTTGTCTCTTCAGGTGTTTGCAGACTCGTAACCAGCTGTGTGCTATTAGCACCTCTTTATTCTAACAATTGAGCTAGCTGACACAAATTAACACCTACTAATTCACATACCAACTTAAACTCCTTGACCACCTAATTGGTTTCTTCTCATGACCTAACCTTGGCCTTTGTATGGCCAGTAAAAAGTTTTTTTTACTTCATGATTTTTTTCTTTAGACATCTTTTTTTTAATTCCTTCATCTTATTTTAAACACATTGGGCCATATTACATAGCTGGTGCTAACTTAACCAGAGCTGTTGTAAACTTCCCAGAGCCATTATAGCCTATGGAGGTTTTCAGTTTACAACAGCTCTGGTTAAGTTAGCACCAACATTGTAATACTGCCCATTATATTTGCTATATTGTTTTAATTATAAACTGAATTGACTAATGGAGAATAAAAAAAATTGACATTCACTATCTGCAACAGTTATTTAATAAACAGCAATGTAAATTCCAAGTCAAATGAAATGCGTTCATGAAAGTAAAGTAAATGAGGGGGTAGCTCTTGAATTTCAGCCTTGATTTGTCTGATGCGTTTTAAGTAGATTCATTTTCAGATGTTCCATGACCGCGTTGGTACCGAGTGACTGGCATCATATTTGAATTCCATGATTAATGCTTTTGTGACGAAAGGTGAGCATACCCTACAGAGCGCAATACCAAATGGTCAATGTGACAGCCAATGACATTAACCACATGGCCATTGCGAGGTGGATTGTCCGTGCCAGCCTGCCTCACGTGGGAAGCAGCAGTGATCATGCTGCTTCCTTGTGCTGCGTGGTAACCACCTCCAGCTGATTACAAGCCATAGCAGCCATTCGTCTTCTAGGGACAGTTTTTTTGTGACTGACGTACAATGTCAATTGGTGTGACAAGGTTATTTGCATCAGAAACATCATTCCATGTGTCTGAGAGGCTGCCAGTGTGACCTTCAGGTCTGATTATTCACCAGACTTACCAATTTAAACTCTTTCAGTATCTGAGTTTCCCTGTCATGGGATTCTGTGCCTGTGTACACTGTGTTGTTTTTTGGGTTTTCTTGTATACAGTTCCTGCTAGAGATGTGCATTCGTTTCGGAAAAATTCGGAATTTGGAACGAAATTTGATAATTCGTATTCGGAAGTACTTCCCAATAACGAATCGATACGAATTCAAAACGAAATGGTATATAACGAATTTATTTCGTTTTACACGGTGTCCTCATCATAAAAGAAACATTTGAATAACTGATATCAACTATTGAATTTGAAATGAACTTACAATACAAGTAATAGTCAAAGGACTTTATGAAACAAATTAATTTTGTTTCACTGTTTAATTTGACTCAAATACTAAATCTGTGACACGGCTTAAAATTTAACCCTAGCTTTTCTTTTAACAGCACAATTTGATTAATTGGGGTTTTATCTAGTGATCCAAAATTCTAATTGATATCAACTATCGCATTGATTATATGAAATTTGAATCGATTTGAAATTTCAAAACGAAACTAGTTACAAAATTCCAAAAACTAAATGCTTTGAAAACGTAACTAAACAAAACAAATTTTTCAGCCACGCACATCCCTAGTTCCTGCATTTTTCCAGCCTTTTTCTCCTGACAATGTTTTTGGTTCTTGTACACTGTATCTTTTTGTTGACCTTTTTATCAAAACTCAAAACTCTAAATTTGGTCCATTTTTATTTTTCCATTTTTTTTCTGCCTCCTTTACAATAACATTAAGCTTGGCGAATTAGGGGCTTGGTAATAGGCACTTTGTTTTCCCACTGAACTCCTCACATTCAGGTGCTAAACGCATCTTGTCATTTTATATTGCATGCATCTGATACTTTTTAAACTAGGACTCTAATAAAATGTTCATCAAAACCCTTATCTCCCGCCTCAACTACTGTAACCCTCTTCTCATCGGCCACAGATTCTCCATCTACAGTCTGTAATGTATGCCAGCCAGACTTGTTTACCTCATATCATGCACCTCTTACACCTCGCCCCTTTGTCTATCTCTACACTGTTTCCTTCAGAATCACTGCTAGATAAAAGGTCCTCATGTTCAAAGCTCTCCATAACCGTTAACCTGTCTACATCTCCTCTTATTAGCAGGTATATCCCATCCTGTCCACCTCACTCTGCCAATGATCTGTTATTGTAATCTCCTCACACCCTTACCCATCACTCCCTGCTTCCGCACTTTTGAGTTCCCCCTCTCTATGGAACTTCCTCCATCATAACATTCAACTCTCCCCCTGCCACCAGTCTTTCAAGAAACCTCTAAAAATGCATTACTTCAGAGAAGCCTATCCGATCACTCTATAATCCCACATTGTACCTTTCCTGATCTACAGAGCGCCTATGCATCCCACTGCTTTTCTTACTGTTTATTCTTCTCTCGGATTGTAAACTCTTGAGCAGGGTCTTCTTCTCCCATTGTTCTCAAAGTGTCTGACTTGTTTGTTTTGTCGTACTAAGCTACACAATTTATTGGAACTTTATAAATGCTTGTAACTGTTATTGTAACTGTGGCCTATTCTCTGCACGAATGGAGTAGCTCAGTAAACATTACAGGTGAATGGGGAAAAGGTGCTGAGAATGTGAAGAATTAAAAATAGCATTTGTATGAATGAGAAATATATTTATTGTAGTGTATTAAAAGGATAAAACGTTTTAACCCCTTAGTTACATTTTAAACTCAGCCGTTTTCCAGCACTTGATTTGCTCTCCCTGGACCTGACATGCTGTTATTTGCTCCAAGCTGCAGCATATCACGTGATCATGAGGAGGCAACCAATCCAATGGCTCTTAATGTAATGTTAAAAACATTGACAACCAGTGCATTGTGGTGGTTCTCTAAAGTCCCGAAGGCCAATAATCTGAGCTCATTGCTTGCTGAGGTCAGGTTCTGGGTGAGACTAAGCCCCTGGGCTCAGAGGTCTGAAACCGCTATCAGAAAGCAACCCAGAGGTGTCTAGGGCTAAGGATGCTCATGGCACTGACCAGTGTACCAGCTGGATGTAGTAGAGGTAACATCACTGCTCTATAATCGTGGAGACCCAGGATTGAATCCTGGCAAGAGCACCTCTCCAGTAAATGTTCTTGGGCAAGACACCTACCACACAATGGGCAGTATTACAATCTTGGTGCTAACTTAACCAGAGCTGTTGTAAACTTAAACCTCCATAGGCTATAATGGCTCTGGGAAGTTTACAACAGCTCTGGTTAAGTTCGCACCAGCTATGTAATATGGCCCAATATCGACTATTGTCATGCCCCGTGCCGCGATCCGACTGCGGACGCCATGTTGGGACACTCGGCATACTTACCCGAGGTCCCTCGTGGCACGTCGCTCCCTGGTTCCGGTCCACAACTCGGAGGAGGAGACCCAGGGTGCGTCCCACGCCGCCTTCGAGATCCAACTGAGGAGAGACAAAGCGCGCATGCGCAATCGCCTATCTCCTTGAAGCACGAAGACCTTGGTACTCTGGCGCCCTCCACTGGTCAATTAAAGGTACTGCATTTCACCTGCATTGGAGATCCTCGTATGCCACCAATTAACCTATCAAGTACTCAGGTATCTCAGCTCCACCTACGAGTCCCAGGTGAAAGTTGTTCCTATGATCCTCTGAACCCTATTTAAACCTGCCGCCTTTCTCAGTTCATTAACCAGGTTATACTGTGGTTCATTGCTTCAGTTATCCAGTGTTCCCTCTTCGTTCCTGTTCCAAGTGAATCCTGAGTTCCAGATCCTCTACCCCGGATTGCTTCCACGGTACCAGCTCCATCTCCAGACTTGCTTCTACGGTACCAGCTCCATCTCGAGGCTTGCTTCCACGTCCACGGTACCAGCTCCATCTCCAGGCTTGCTTCCACGTCCACGGTACCAGCTCTATCTCCTCTACCCCTGTTCGCCTCAAAGACCACAGCTCACGTTATCCTCTTCTACAATCCTTCGTTCTGGACTTACGTTGTGCCCATTTAAATCTGAAAACCCTTACTCACAATTCCCTGTTCTGGACTCTATTCTTGCCAAGGAGACCTTTGGCGTTATATTCTTTTGTTCTGGACTTATATTTTGTTTCATCTCAGTAAATACTCAACTGCTCATATACATCTCCTGGTCTCCTCCTTCGGCTTGCCATTGGGTTCCATACGCACAACACTACACAGGGGTCATAGCCTCTGCCCTTACAGCTATGGAGTCCAGTGGTAACGTCTCTACCCTTCAACCGTTTAGAAGCAAATCAAAATACAATTCAGCACATCCCTCCAATACAACTGTGGAGACGCAAGTCTCAACTTTACGAGAAGCAGGTTCCACCCAACCACCAGGTCACTGCTCTACAATCATGGAAAGCCAACTCGATCCTACTCAGACGCCACCAGCGAGTGTCCTTGGGCAAGACATCTAACAATATGGATGTTCCTACCTCACAAAACATTTGTACATCTCATAGATTGTAAGTTCCCTTGGGAACAGGGACCCCTGAATCAGGCCATATCAACCCCTTGTAAACTGACCTTGTAAAGCGCTATGGAATTCGAGGCTCTATATAAATACAGTTACAGTTAAAGGGACACTTATTATTAATATCCTGTATTAATTTTCTTAAAATTTATTTAAGATAATGTAGCAATACAAGAATCCAAAGAGAAATGACTTGCAATTTACACAATATCAGAGAATATCATGCAAGAAACCGTACCATACATTTTCAATTTTTATCAATAACGAAGCCCCGTAAAACCCAGGAAATGAAACAACAACCAAAAAATACCTTTGCTGTGTGAAAAGGAAAAAAAGTACTGGTTTGGGGCAGAAAAAACACATGATTGGGGTGGGGGAGGCATAAGTGCCGAAAAAAGTAAGTTCATCCAAAAGACACTCATCCTTTTATATTACCAGCCACAACCTCCCAAGATGGGAAAATACTTTCAGGGTTATTCAAAGAGAATCGAAAAGTCACCGCATGTTCGATGACTTTTCGTTCTCTTCAATTCGGTGCGATTCAGCAAGCACCACAGGGCCGTCATAGTGCAAGGAAAAGCCGCCACAAACCCGATGAGCATGCACTGAAAAACCCAGGCGAATGCACACCAAAACCCACAAAAACATCTGGATTAACCCCCCCCCCCGAACACGCCGGAGAAACCTGAGCAGTAGCCGATCAGAGAGCAGAACAGCCGCCAGTAAAACCCGACACCGCAGACGAATGGAGAGAAAAAAAAACCCAGTACGCTTAAATGTTTGAAAAGTGAAACGCTGTTTGCAAAGAAATTACAGAACGAAAGTGTCAGAAATTTACATATAAGATCCAATGAATGATAATAAAAAGGGCTATACAGCAGCCTGTGGTTTCATTTTTGGATAGGTCTCGCCCTCATAGAGGTGCCTTGACGCTGGCGGGCGAGCTTAGTCTTATAATGGCCATTAATAAGAAACCAAACCTCTAATTGTGTTTAGTTTCACACGTTATAATGGGAATAAGCGCAGATGACATTTTTTTCTTTGTTCTGTTTCACACATGTTGTTGGGCTGGATGCATTTGGTGGTTGCAGCCGCCCCATCGGGGAATAGGCGCGACCCCTCCTGTATAATAAAAAGGGCTGTTACAGAAAAAAAAAGATTTAAAAAAAAAGGGAAATATTTCACGAAGAAATCCTGAAAAATGCCTAAAATATCCTAAAAAAATCTAAAAGAGACTTTTTACTGCAGAATATTCTACTAAACGGTTTATTAGATATTGAAATAAAAAGGGGATTTTTTTAACATTAAAGCCTATGGGATTTCTCCTGAATAAATCTGTTGAATGAAACCGCTGAACAGCAGGGCATTTCGGCAACTTTTCACTGCTGTTTTGTGTTCTCTGAATAGACGAAGCATTGCTTCTCTAAGGGGATTTCACTGCCCTCGAACAGGCAATGAACAGGCACCGTATGTGCAGGCAATTCGCCAACATTTGGCGAACTGCCTGCTCTCTGAATAGCCGAATGGCCAGGAAAGGTAACCGCACGCTGAATTTCACTGTTCGGTTACCTTTCGCCAGCAATTCAGAGCTCTTTGAATAACCCTGTTTGTCTCCATCTCTCAGCCAAGGCCCGTCGGGCAGCCAAGCCATTTTATTAAAAAGTATTTGTCCGATCTTGTGCAACGTAGGTAAAGGGCGAGCAAATAGACAGGACTTTGAGGCTTTTTAAGATAACATGCTTGCAGAGTAAAATGAATAACACCAGTTAAAGAAGCAAAATACTAATATATCCAACAAAGAATTTCCTACATATTTATTTTCTGTGTAAATCTGTATATTTTTGTGTTTTATTTTTAATATCTTGCATTTTATTACTTTGTATTTCTGTACCCTAGAGTAAAAATTCAATGTTCTTGAACCCAGGACATACTTAAAAACGAGAGAAATCTCTGTGTATCCTTCCTGGTAAAATACTTTATAAATAACACGTCACAACATATGCAAGTTATTTGTGGTTGGGTTTTTTTTTGTCCTCTTTCTGAGTTATGTGCTGCATTTTACTTTTTTTCCGAAAGTTATTTTTAACAAATTTAGTTCAACTTTATATGTCAGAGAATACAATGCCTTATTACAAATTACTACCATTATTTTAGATTTATTGTTGATTTTTAGGAGAGAATAATAAAAAACGCATAGATTTCAACAATAGTTATCACATTCTAAAGATTCCTCTTATTTTGGAAAATTGGATAAATGTTTGCTTCTTCCATAATGTGAATCAATATTTGAGAATAATACAAAATATATTTAGATTATTTTGGTGCCAGACAGAAAGCGAAGACGAAATGTGACCCATATCCAACAGATGGCAGCAGAGATCTGTTTCTCCGCTGCTCATGGAGCGCACCATTCTGAACTAATATTTGAATAAAATCGTAAATTAGGCGAAGCCAAGACAGACGCTAAGTTAAGATAAATACACTAGATTGCATTAGTGCCGAGGCTTGTTCTAATAATTATCAAAAGCCGCAGGGAATATGGATTCATAGTGTGATTCTCCTTGACATTCCGTACAAGTTCCAAGTGAATATAGACTAAAATGTCCTATCACTCTAGGAGAGGCAAATAACTCTCACAGTCTTTATCAGAATCATTATGGCGAAAAAATTGCCACTGCGTTGCTGTACCTGCCCTTTATTTTGAGGAATTATTGAAACTTTCCAGGCATTCGAAGCGATGTAATATATTGATGCCATACAAGAAACAAATAAAAAGCTTATATATAACATGTCAATATATATTCTGGGCATTTTATGCTACAACACCTAATGACTTCAACCTAAAGGAGTCCTTTGACCAGTGTAATGTAAAAATAAGAAAATGTTAGTACAGCATTTACTAATGATCCTGCCTTTACTCACAGATAATAAATATTATTATTATCCTTTAATATAGCACCACATATTCCGCAGCGCTTTACAAGATCAGTGTACAAGGAGTTAATACATTAGAATACCACACATGGATGACACAACCTGATTCAGGGGGACCCTGTTCCCAAGAGTAATTACAATATATATGAGAAGTACAAGTATTTTGTGAGGTCGGCGCATCCACATTGTTAGGTCTCTTGTCCAAGGACACTCACTGGTGGTGTCTTCTGACTGGGATCGGAGTCTGCTTTCCATGATTTAGAGCAGCGACCTGGTGGTTAGGTTGTGCCCGCTTCTCGTAAAGCCGAGACTTGCTTCTCCACAGTTGTATTGGAAGGCTGTGGTGAACGGAATTTGACTTGTTTCCCCACGGTCGAAGGGTAGAGACGTTACCACTGGACTCCACAGCCGATATTGTGTGATAGGCAAGTATGTACCGTTTAGGTGTCTTGCCCAAGGACACTTACTAGAGAGGTGCTCTGGCTGGGATTCCAACCTGGGTCACCACGGCTATAGAGCAGTGATGTTACCTCTAGTAAATATAGAAAAGGCAGTAATTACAAATGTATAAATAATGCTTGCTGTAATACTTTTGGTAGTACAACTATATTGACCCCTTACCACAACAAAGAGAAAGAAGAACTTCCTCATACGAATATCAGGATGCTGACTAATAAAACATAACTTTTATTAATTCTGATAATAAACGAACGAACAGACACATAAAAAACATATACAGAGAGCAGAACTGGAATTAAACGTATTAGGCTTAATACAAATGACGGCAGAAAGTGGTTAGAGTTAGCGCATTTGGCTGTGGTGCTAATTACTAATTATACACCATCAATGAAAATTGATAAGGATGACCATATTGATGCAAACATTGCTACATGCGTCCATGACGCTGCATTAGACTCAACAACAGGCTCAGAGATAATACCGAAGAGAGTATAGTAATCGAAAATTACAGTGATGGAAAAACCACAAGGGCAGTTAAAACACACTCGCTCATACACCCCAACCTGGGCTCAAATAGCCTTAGAAGTCCTATATAATTGCTTGCTGCAACGCACAATGAATGTCACCACACCACTACTATATAGCGCCAATGCCACAATTTTAGCCTAAATTATTAGCCTGTTAACACCAGCTCAGGGACATATTAAAAGAAAACTCAACACCAATGTGTGTTTCGCAGATCACCAGACCGGCTTCATCGGGAGTAAAAGTGAATCTGGATGCGCTGTTCGATGTCCCTGTATATATTACACGAGATCCTAGTCACATGGCTAAAATGCACCAATCGTTAACCATCAGGAAGCAAGAACATGAATCAGGCGTAATGATACACCGTACTAAAAAGCAACCAATCAACTGAATGAAGGGTCATCTGACTGTGAGGCCAATCAGTTTGGGACCTTTTGTTATGATTGGTCACACAAGAAGCAGCTGATATAACAGCAATAGTGACAGTCAATCGACATAGCTGAACGCAAAACCTCTTGGATCTGCAGATTACACAAGATTCTTAATGAGACCGGGTCTATCATATCGTATATTGCGCCGCAATAAAGTCTTTCGGCACATAGAACTAGAAACCCACATTGGCCGCTGCAAATGATAGATGGCTCCATCTATTAACCAATAAAGAGGGTGGCACCACTGTAAAATAGCTGCAAATACTTCTATTACCGAGTCAAGTAAACAGAAGGGTTAATTTGAGAACCTAAATGGAATATGATGTACCCAAACGGTCAGGAGTGGTAAGTCCACTGGTAACAGGGTAATAAGACTGGCCAAAAGCCAACCAGTGAAAAAAGGTGTATTCACGCAACTAGCCCTTAGATGTACATACTACTAATAGCAGCCGGACTAACTGCACTAGCGGCAACCTCAGATCACCACAGGCAACCTGACGAATCAAAAAATTAAAAATAAAAACTACCGTTGACCAAATGAACCAGAAGAGGGCATCACCCAAAACCAGTTGAGGTGATCTTACCAAATGGTTACTATTAAATAGATTTGGAGACAGGGGTATTTTTTTTTAGCGATATGAGTAGTACCGGCTGCGAATTCCCCCAAATTAAGGTCCATAGTTGAAATATAGGTAAAGCCTTTTAATTAGGAGCAATGCAAGTCAGACTAGTTGGCTGATTAGCATCAACATTAACAATGATCGAACAATATGTCTCCAAAAATGACGAGAAAAAAAAAAATCCATCCGAGAAATTCAAAGGATTGGAAGGTTAATAACACACCATACTCAGCTATAGATGATACTGTACTAAATAAGGTGGCCACAGGTATTGTCAATAGATGGCCCTGTGAACATAGACTGTAGAAGTATTGGTCAGACCACTTAAGAGGGTCTTAGATGATTTGTGTATAAAGTATTAGCAGTAGCAAACATAGCAACCAGAGATCATGTTAACACCATCTGCGTCTGTGTTGTATCACTGCAAATGAAATTGTGACATTCTGGGTCCCTGGTGCCCCCTTTGGTGTATTTTAACATTGCCATTGAAGTTCCTGGACTTTCATTTAATTTTGGATTTCTCACCTTGGAGCCTCACCTGGACAGTAATTGAATTTAAGCAAGCATGGGATAGGCATAAGGCTATCCTAAACAAAAGATAAATCCAGGTTAAGTATCCATGTAATTGGGCAGACTAGATGGGCCGAAAGGTTCTTATCTGCCGACATTTTTTCTATGTTTCTATGTTTTCTATGTTTCTATGTTCTAATTGAACTTTGCTTAAAAGAAGGCAACACCCTAGGAAGGGCGCTGCCTCATTCTGATCTGATCTCACTCCTTTCATTTCATTGCAGTCCTGGTTGTGTGCTACTCTGTTTTCTGGTTCTCCTATCTGCATTCATGGTACTCTCTAGGACTTTGTTTTCAGGTTTTTTTCATAGTAGACTCCCTGCTTAGTTTTGTTTATTTCTCTTCCTGTTTATAGCTATTTAGTTTCCTGAAATTATGTATTTTTTTGTTCTTCTGGTCTATTTTAATTATATTTTACTTTGGTTCAGGTAGGTCTGTCTCCTTGCTTTTTGTATGTGCCTTGCTTGTAGCCCTGTATCCTGCATTGCTTTTGTATCTCTGTATTTTGGTTCATTCTTGTGTTTTTTGCTCTGAGATCTTAGGTTCTGATCCTTGTGTCTGTTTTCCTTTTGTTCTGGATCCCTGCTGTTTATTTAGTCTTGCTAAAATAAATATCTTGTTTGCTGTTTCTAAATCTGTTGTGGTATCACTGCACATTAGGCTCACACCCTTTCTGCATCCAGCCAGGCCTGGGCCAAACGTAACAGAAATTCGGTTGTGGCTAAAGAATTTCATTTGCATTTGGGATTCAGAAGATTCCCCCAACATTTTAGCACTGTGGGTATAAAGTCCAAGGTGCTCTCCCTTTATAAACCCAGCTGGGGAATGTCTCTAACGCACTTTTCTCCAACTGATAATGCCCGGAGCCCTGAGCTGCAGTAACTCCATTTGGCCAGGCGTATTATGTTAGCATTATTACAGTAAGAATTTTAAGAATATGTCCAAATATTTCTTACTGTATACTTAATTAAAAATGTTTTTCCAAAACACAGTGGATATTGGAAAATCACTTTAGTGAATGGTTTAAAGAAGATTTAAACTACCATTTTGAGGAATACACAGACAATCTAGGATCCGATGCCGAAAGCAAATCTTCTGGTAAGGGAACAAACTGTAATTTCTATAAATAACCTATTTTTCGGCAGGAAATTTCAGTTATTCAGAAAATATGTTTTTAAAAATGATGGGTAAACTTGGGACACTGTCAGGTTCTTCTAGGTGGAAACCCATTATGCAGGTCGATGGATAGCATAAGTCCAAGCCGTGTAGAGTAACCCATACTCAAATACTGCGGGAAATCAGCGGCAGCAGACAACACAAATTCATAAACCATCATGGAAGCAATAGATACAAGGCAGTAAGTGTAACAATCATGCTGGAACATGGACAAAAGGCAACTATAAATTTAAGTAAGGAAACACAGTCATGAAAAAACTACCAGTAATCAGTCCAAGGCAAACGTTTGCAATGTTTACCAAGAGTGAAGCTACCCCTCATCTGCAACGTGCTGCCATTTTGCAAACCCCAACACGCACCAGAGAACAATGTTGGAAATAAGTTTATAGCACTAATTTTTCCCAAACTCCAACTCCAAAATGATCTTCCAATGTGAGACTGCAGTTGAGGATGTGGCCAAAGAGCAGCCCGATCGGAGAGCATTAGTGAGTGGCATGACGAAAAAGGAGAGTGATATGGACCCAATATGGCAGCTGGTACGGCAAGGCAGAAAATCATGCAATTCACTTGCACAAAGTTATTACCATTATATACATTTGAATGAATATATTCTACACTTAATATTTATGTAGAACCTGAGAAAAAGTTGGAAAGCAGGTAATGAGAAAACAAAAAGAAAATCCATAATACTTTTAAAAGCGTAAAACACATACACATTTAGTGAGACATATTTTCCAATGGGTATCCCATCAGTAGGTTGAGAACTGGTTGCCATTGATAGTAATAATATTACTGTCGATTACGGTGCGACGCATGGCATTGTGCACTCAGTGTCATTTATTTTTCATCGGGCCATGCTCAGCTGGTGTAAGGTTGTGTAGTTGGACATCGAGAGATGTCAATATTGAACTCCAAACAATCAGAGCGCACATATAAGGCTAGGGTCAGACGAACGCATTTTTCACGTGCGTTTAGCCGCACGAAATCACGGCCGTGCTAGCAGCAAATGACGTCCAATGCCGGGGAACATACGACGAACGGCCGCACGAACGTTCGTCCGTGCAACACAAGTGGCCAACGAGCAGATTTTTTCGAGAACGTCAAACCGCTACTACTGACGTACAGAGTGCGCTGCGGCCGCATAGCGGCGTGTTTGCGTGATTGGGAGACGTCAGACTCTGCACACGTCCGGCCAACATAACGTCCAGACGCAAAAGGGTTTTATTGATGATCCGTACAAAATCACGGACGAAAATGCGCATCGTATGACCGCTATCGCGTATTCCGTGAAAAAATACGTCCATTCGTTCGTACGCACTTTTTCACGGACAACGTGAAAAATGCGTTCGTCTGACCCTAGCCTAAATCAGCATGTGTCCGTGCAAAAGGTGCGAGAATCAAAAGAGCGAGCTGATTGGTGGAAGTTCAATTAACTCTACTTCCCTGTACTCCTCCTTATCTTGCGAGCCAGCCGTCACTTTGCCCCTCTCTATCGTTCAACGCTCAGCACCCAGAGCCTTTAGTGATAGTATTTGTGCTTGAGTTAGGTTTACGCTCACATGAAAAGGAGCAGAATCTGTTGCCTAAAAGTGAAGCATGATAGAGTTAGAAAGAAAATTGAGTAGAAAAATTGAGCAGCATCTGTTTAAAGTTACAGCTTAGGGTTAGAAGTAACCATAACCCTTAAACTAAACCAAGCATTCTTTTTGCACTGTGTATGTATCTAAATGGTGCTACCTTGCAACGCAAAAGTGACTCTCCTTAAGAACGACCTTTTCAAAGTTGTCGAAATCTGGAATCCATTTACAACTGCTGCATTTTTGACACCTCATTACACTCAGCAGTCATGAGGTGGCGACCTGCCAATTAGTAAACCTTTTTTAATGCAATAATCGCTGCTGAAAATTGAAGTTTATGATCGGGCTGGATTTGAATCTCAGGAGGCTGTAGGCACTGAATTGTGGAGCATCCTGACCCCCCCCCCCCAAAAAAAGGAAACCTGCCAAAATGACTTTTCAAATTTTTATTTTGGGGCAAACTAAAGAAGATTAAAAAAATTTAAAAAAACCTGAAACCATTTCTCTCTGTTCAAATCAGAAGGGGCAGAATCTGTTACCTTAATTGAGTTAGTGCAGTGGCATTGTTTGTTTTATATGTAAAAGCATATATTGCCTCTGTTTTAGACCAGAGAAAAAATAATTTTGCATTTACTTTTTTTTCTTAATTTTTTTTAAACACATTACATGGTTATGTTTGTTATCATTGTAAAGACCAGACTCTGACCTTTCCAATGACACCTCCCTTAACCTTGTGCGGTGTGCAATTTGAGAAATGCAGGTTCTAAAGTTCCCTGGTCTTTCCTCACTGCAGTGCCATGGTCTAGGGTGTCAATTAAACAAAGCATTACATCATCAGCTCCACACTTGCTGGCAGTGTGGGAAATGAGAAGGTGAGTTAGCGCAGCATCACTTTATAATTGTAAACAGAATAATAGTGTTGCGTTAAAATTAAGTTTCTCTTCTTTTTATGTTATTTTATTTTTACATAAAAATAACTTGGTTATATTTGGAATCCCTGAAAAGGCCATAATCTGTCCTTTCCAGTGATACCTTATATGTCCCTTTTAGCCTTTAGGGCTCCAGAGATACAGTGGTCTAAATGATTGTAAATGGTATAATTTTTTTTAAACTTTTTTACAGAGCAAGGCATCCCTTTGTGGCAGGCACCTGTAGACACATGCTTACCCTGCCTAGTTATAAATCTCACACTGTTTATGATAGAAATCAGTAGTTTCACTCCAGTAAAGTGGACTTCTTTTCCCTCAATATGGCCATTGCTGTTTACATAATTAAGTAAGTTTGGTAAAGTGGCTCCTGTATTAGATGAGACCCTTTGTGTTGGTGGGGGTTGTTTTGTTGCTTGTTTTGTTCTGTTTATAACCTCTGTGGAAAGACGATTGACCTCAGAATAAAGGGACAGAGAAAAATCAGCTGTAAAACACAAACTATTCATTAAATTCTCTATTTTGTAATGAAAACTGTAGACCATGCCATTATTTGTCAAGCCTTTTAAAGAACGAAAGAGCAACTTTATGTTGACATTTAAACGAAAACAACAAATTTAAGATTAAAATACACCTCCCTTCCATATCAAATCTTGTTTTCATCTTCCAATACATCTATGTGATGGCTGTTCCTCTATTTTACTTAAGACCTTGCCCTTTTTAAGTTTGTGATTGACAAGTCAAGAACCTACATTTTATATTTTTATTTTTCATATTTGTCTATTATATTATAATCTTGTTGGTTAAGTATTAATCTGAAATTTTAATATAAAGAATGAATGTTGCTTCCTTATCTCAATCTTCAAAATTAGGTCTTCAAAAGTAACTATACAATTGATTTAACTAGATCTGGATGCATTTGGGAGGATTTCAAATTTTTGTTTCCAAATGAGCTCCAGAATATGTCCCTAGAGTTTTAGTACATCAGACATGACCGTCGATGTTCAGCATCAACAGCCAGGGCGGCGTCTCCTTGAGAGGCTTGCAGTCTTGGCTGCAATGACTGTGTGAAAGAACACGCGGTCACTGTGCGACTTGGAGGGGGCTGTGCGCTAGCCTCCTGCCCAAAGACTATGGCCCATGAAAGAGATTATTGGGGAACTGGTGGATCTTTTAAATATATTTGGTTTTCATTGTTTATATATATCTGCCAGTAACTAAATATTTCTGATGTGTGTGTTATTCCCTTGTGTATTTATTGTATAGTCTCTTGTTGTGTATTTTGAGTACATTCCCTCAAATATCTAACCTTTTCTCTGAATAGTGTGATCTCTGTATTAGTACCTGCTCTCTCTATTGTGTAAATTCTCTCTGTAAGAAATTCCTTTTGTTTACCCTTTCCTTCTCCCTCCCCCATTCTCCTCCTAGGAAATTCCATTGTCCAGTGTTTGAAGGTCCTGTGCAGCTATCTGCTTGATTGTATGCAAATGGCTTTAGTGGTTGACTATATCTGTGATGTTATCTGTTAGCGTCCTGAGAGGAAGCAGCATTTGGCAGATGTGACCCTGTCCGGGCACAGAGATCTGTTACAGACTGCATTGACCACCAGAGAGAGCCCTTTTCCTGTCTATAGTGCACACAGTGTCGAATTGTAAATTATAGTGCATTTTGACTGTGTGTAATGTGTAAATCAGTGTTTGTGTAGCTGCATGTTTGGTGGTAATTTTAAAGTGGTTTTCCATAAAATCATTGGTTCCTGCCAGTGGTCTTATGGAAAAATACTTGGTAGTTTTACGACTAATAAAGAAGGAAGGTTAGAGCTCAATCAACATATATTTCTTGCTCTTAATAATGGCTATTATTGGCCACTGGCCATATGAAGGTGTGTTGTTTGGATGCTTCTATACATCATGGAATACTCGGACGAAAATAATGTTGTCACCTCACTAATTGTTATAAAATGCTGTGTCTGCCTCCTAGTTAACTTTCAAACTCTGATTCATTGCAAAATGAGACCAGAACTGACCATTAAGAGGAGACCTGTGCTTTGCTTTCTTAAATATATTTTAGAATAATTGAGTTTTCTGGCAGTTTTAGGATTATTCCGAATATCAGTTTTACATACCGCCCTGTCCCTCTGCACAGGTTCTGCTGCATTTCAACGCACCTGCTAAGGCTGTAGCACTGCAAGGAACACATTGAGAGACTCCATGCAGCTCCATCATGTGACATGCTGCACAGAGGCATGCTGGCTCTGTACAGCAAGTCCATAGCAAAGGATTGTCAAGCACCTCCAAAGTTTATACACATTGGAGCTGCAGCAGGTGATGTAAAGCATTTCACCTTCCTCATTCCTTCTCCCCTCCGACTTTGGATTCTCCTGAGCATTCCAGATAAGGCTGGCGGCACACGAGCAGAGGAAGGAACGTCCGTAAAAGTGGACGTTCCTTCCACTCTCTGCGCTCAGCATACAAAGCGCGATCCTCCTATGGAGAATCACGCTTTGTATCCTTTCAGCGTCCGTTTAGCTTTTTGACGGGAGGGCTTTTTCATGTCCGGTGGAGGACCTTGCCCATCAAAACCCCATGGACGCAGGGAAGTGCGGGCGCATTAGAGCCATAAATACGCTCGTGTGCCGGGGGCCTTAGGAGTACCCAATCTGTATTACCTACCCATTTGACATATATTGGCTGTATTTTCTTTTTGACTCCCTATTCTCAGTCTCTTGTTTTGCAAAAAGAAAATAGTCTTGATATACCATTAACTATAACCTTTAAAGAATAAATTCACTTTTACCCCAGTACTGGCATGTGATGCATTTCAGATTTCCAAGAAATGTTGTACTAATTTTTTATTTAAGAAAAGAACTGGGTATTGAAGTTAATGATGAGAATATTATATGGTTTAAGTTTCCCAGATCCGAAAAACTTGGGTTCAGAAGCATTTTGGTAAATATGCATATAATAAGAGATATTAGTGAAGGGGCTCAAGTCTAAACGCAAAATTCAATTGTTTCTCATACACTTTATAAACAGAGCCTGATGGGAATTTTATACAATATTTTTTAGTTCTTTTATTTTCCCGTCACATGAGATCAGGTGTGGATTGTTCAACTTTTGGGATATTGGCCCTCAATGTTTTTGGATTTTGGAACATTTCAGAATTCTGGCTAAGGGATGCTCAACATGTAGCAACATAATCATGCAGGGTTATTCAGAGAGGTGAAAACCAGGAGAATGACTGGAGAAGTGAAAATTCTAGGTCAAAATAGCCAAACCAGAAAAATTCTCCCATATATCTCACTTTCCAAATCGGCTATTTTGACCTAGAATTTTCCATTCTCCAGTCCTTGTCCTTGTTTTCACCTCTCTCTGAATAACCCCGATGGTTATTCAGCGAGAGGTGAAAACCAGGAGAATGACTGGAGAAGTGAAAATTCTATCAGGGTTATTCAGAGAGAGGTGAAAAGAATGGTTGGAGAATGGAAAATTCGAGGTCAAAATAGCCAAACCAGAAAAATTCTCCCATTTATCTCACTTTCCAAATCGGCTATTTTGACCTAGAATTTTCAATTCTTCAGTCATACCCCTGGTTTTCACCTCTCGCTAAATAACCCTGACTACAAAACGGATTTTTTTGCATTTTTACAATATATTTTATTTCCTGTAAATAAATAAATATAAAATTAAGGAAATTATTATAAATATAAATGCATATTTGTGTATATATGTGTGTGTGTATATATATATTACTCACATGTTTGTGTATGTATATGTAAATATGGGTTTGGTAGTGAAAGGGTTAAGCAAATATTTAATTTTCAAAGAAATGTTGAAAGATGTATAAATGTAAATGAGTAGTGCAATTAGACTAATTCCATTAAAACCCTGACATTATATACTTAAACAAAAAGTATGAGTGATACCGAAGCTCTTATCACAACAAAGCGTTCAGTCTGAAAATTTATACAATAACACAGAATGCAAAGTTATGTTTTCATAGCAATTTCCATCTCGGGCTCATTAAGGAAAGTCACAACAGGGATACTAACAGTCAAGAAAAAATTAGAGTAATAATGAGCATAAATTAATCACGCAAAATGATTAAAAGCAAATTTCTAGTGAAGGGGGTGTCTGCTGTTCACAGCATCTCTTATTATTAGCAACAGCCACTTAGCTAAATGAAAAGTAAAATATATGGTGTAGGTGCACTCAATAAGCTTTTTAGATATGTTTGCATTAAACAATGTTATAATTTACTCTGTCACACATATTTTGTGAAATGAATATAGTAATGAAGAAAGGGCATAAAAAATAATCAATTCTGTGTTTAAAAAAATCACTGGAAGAACAAATACTTTTGGAAGATTGTATGTATGATAAATTTCCACGGGACTATTACTTAGTAGAAATAAATTGAATGGTTGCATAAGCAGGTTTCCTTTATGTGCAAAAATAAAAACACAGAAATAAATATTTGGAATTTCTTTAGTTGTATTTAACTATTCTATTATAATATGTGCAATATTTTTTCAGCTGTTAGTGTACGGGCATAATAATAAAAAATTAAATTGCCATAATACAGACACTGTGCTGTCCGGTTTAACCCTTTCACTGTCAAGTTGTTTCTTTTAAGAATATGTTGGCATGCCATTTATTTAAAACCTGAGATGCATGAAAAACTTACATGCAAGGGAGAAGAGCAATTTGACTTATAGATTGTTATTCTGAGATAGTTAAAAGATTACCATTATGTAAATTTGCTCATGTTTAATTTTTCATGTATTAGTTCATCCTTTACAGAAATAATACTGGGATGAAAGGTTCTAAACTCTAGGTGGCACCAGTGATGTATCTTGGCCTAGGCCGACAAGGCCTAGGGCGGCACTTTTTTGCACTTGTGAGGGGGCGGCAAAAAAAAAAAGCCACCCTCCGTACGAAAAAATATGCCCCACCGCCTCAGCTCTGGTATTAGAGTGTGCGGCTGCACGCAGAGTGACTGCAGTCACTCACAACGTGCCTACCACTTTGAAAATGCAGCCTGCATGCCTCTCACATGGCACACTGCATTGGTGTCGCCCCCTTCATCTTCGTGACCACGTCACGTGATAGCAGCAGGACAGAGGCACAGAACAACGGAGCCTGAGCGTCCAGTGGAGCCTGCGTGAAAGAGCCTGGAGGACAGAGAGGCTGATTTCAGCAGATGATGGTGGTGAGAGAGCTTGGGGAGGGGGATAAAGTGAGGGGGCAGAATATACTGTATGTGGTTGGAGGAATACAGTGAGGGGGAACACTACCTGTGCTTTGGGGGGAATACAGTGAGGGGGAAAACTACCTGTTCTTGGGGGGGAGAATAAAGTGATGGGGCCTGCCTGCTGGCCCCATCACTTTATCTCCCCCCCACAGCACATTTCTGTGGGTTTTATTGCTGTGGCGCTCTGTGACACCCTCTTACACAGCGCACATTACTGTGAGTTATTGCTGTGGATTCTGGCTCTCTGCGTATCGCTCATACATACCGCACATTGCTGTGGTTTTTATTGCTGTGGAGCTCAGTGATACCCTCATACACACCGCAAATTTCTGTGGCTTTATACAATACACAGAGAGGAAGAGACCGAGTTCTAAGAGAAAAAGGTAGAGCCTAAAGATGAAGGGTGGGGTTTAAACAGGAAGAGGTGTGAACTTGACAGGAAGGGGTGTGTCAAATTTAATTTGGGGTGCACGAGTTTTTGTCAGGCCTAGGGCAGCACAAAACCTAAATACACCACTGGGTGGCACCCTTATCTCGCACAATTACAAGTAGGGTCTGCATTATTAGTATATGGGCAGAAATGCCCTTTGATGCAGTTAATGTGATAAAGATAATAAAAATGATCAGATCTCCTGCTTATGGGGGTTTGTATTGATCATAATGAGATTATTGGCAATGCAGCTTCCACAAAATACCAATAGAATATACAAGTATCTGTATGTGGCATAAGCCTGTGTGTGGAAATTACAGTAACACCTTGTATCTGTACTGTACAACGATTTTCACTCATTGTAATAACCTAAATCGTATCCCTGTACAGCAGTCAGTGACCCCAGAGCTCTCCCTGTATGCTTACCTCTTCCTGTCTGTTGTAATGCAGCAGTGAAGTTTTAACTTTTTGAAACAGTAAGTGTGTTGGTTACTTATTGTAGCATCGTTACAAGGTGACCGAAATTACATCTCAGAGAATTTGGGTTCTGTATGCTAAATGCTGTTTTTCATTGTATTTCAAAGACAAATCATGTGTAAAGTAAATGTCTTTTGTAGAGAAAGGGTCAAAAGCACCTAGTAAATTAACACCTTAGTGACAAGCGGTTTTACGATTGTCTGTTTGAAAGTACCAATTGCTGTTTTTATGTTTCTCCGCTGTTTGTGTTTAGGTCTAATTTTCGTCTTACTCATTTATGGAAACCACACATATTATATACTGTTTTTCTCACCATTAAATGGAATTTCTAAAGATTTCATTATTTCCCTCATAACGTACAGTTTACTATAAACATTTTTATGAAATATGAAAAAATGAAAAAAACACAATTTTTTGGACTCTAATCCCCAAAATCTACAACCGCCAAAAAAGACCCTAGCTAAATAGTTTAGAAATTTTGTCCTGAAATAGAAATACCCAATTTTTACATGTTTTTTCTTTTTAACCCTTCACTGCTGAGACATTTCACCTCTGTGCACAGAGCTCATTTTGACCGTTTTATGCTCCTCGTGTTTAAACGTTAATTGAAGTCCTATTTTATTATACCCCCTGCCAAAAAAAATTCTTTTAAAAAAAAAACTTTTTTTAATTCGTATTAATATTATTCATTTTTTTAAAATTTTTAAATCAAGCCTAGTCATGCTTGGTATCATAATCAGGCCTTTCCAATGAAACCAAACATGATCCTCTAGCTGCCGCAGAGAGGGAGATATGGGGATCCAAAGGATCCCCCTAACTCCATTTGGCAGCTAAGGGGTTAACTGGCCGACTGTCATCGCACATACTGTGATGATGTCAGTGGGTGGGTCAGTTTTTAATGTACTTTGTGGTTTGTATAATTATTGTTATAAAATACTAGTTGACATAGTTAACAAAAACTAAAAATAAATATATACCACCCCTTACCATTGGTTTATTATTATTATTATTATATAATTACTTTTTTAATTGTATCTTGTAATAATTTCATGAAAGACCTAGCAGGGAACATGCCCCACTGGAAAGTCTTGAATTGTGGTGGAGGTGTTGCTGTTAGTTTTGCATTTTAAATTCAGCAATTATTAGTGAAAAAAATGTAATATATATTGTTGTATTTTGTGAATTTTACAAAGAAATACTCTATTGTTATCTTTAAAATAGAACACGAGAAAATGTTGCATGTTTCAATGTGTAGTAATTACTGTTTAAGTGTTTTTCCTGCGCACAACATGTTACAATTGAAGGCTGATCCTTACTTTCAAACATTATGTCCATAAAGACTAAACGAGTGTTTAAGAACATTGTCTGTATAATATGAATAATAATGATAATACACAATGCAACTGCTACAAGAAATTAGTACTTCAAATTGGATTGCATAACCCTTTCAACGCCTGACAAATCTATAATACATTGAAAGCATTGGTTTTCTCATCCCTCTGACCAGCAGAATAATAATCCAGATCTTTGAGCACTGGAAATCTGTTCTAAAACTGTGGATTACTAATGGTAGTATAAAACACATTCATTAGCAAATTGAAAAATAAAAACGAAACACTTTAAAAGACGAATATAGACAGTCTTTGCAATGTGAGTTTGGACCGTGTATATTTAACTCTATAATATACAACCTGACTAAAACAAATTCTTTTCAAGACTGAAGTTTGTTCTAGAAATATACTGTAGATACGCCGCACATCACTGAAACCCACTTGAACAAAAGCAGCAGCACACACACGCGCAACATTCCAGGTGCCTTAGCCGAGTCTATACATTGATTAGCTACCACTATAAAACCAACTGCCTAATATCATGTAGGTCCCCATCTTGAGGCCAAAGCAACGCTGAGGCGTTGATGCATGGACTCCACAAGATCTCTGAACATGTCCTGTGGTATTTTTGCAACAAAACATTAGCCATGGCAGCAGATCCTTTAAATTCTGCAAATTGTGAGGTGGGGCCTCCATGGATTAGATTTGTTGCCCTGCACATCCCACAGATGCTCAGTCGGACTGAGGTCTGGGGATTTTATTTATAAATTATTATACAAGGAAGGATACATTGATATTTCTCTCGTTTTCAACTATGTCCTGGGTTTGGAGGCCAACGTAACACCTGGATATCTTTGTCATGTTCCTCAAACCATTCCTGGACAATTTTTGCAGTGTGGCAGGATGTATTTTTAAGTATAAGGTAATGGTGGCACCCTTTAAAGGGAGCCAGGTGCAGGAGTGTTAGACTTAGAGGTAGGGATGACGAGATATTCAGTTTTGGAGAGACTGAGCTTTATGAAACGTGATGTCATTCAGTTCGTGAAATCATATAGGCAGGCAGTGACTCGATCCAGCACTGGGATAGAGAAATCAGGGGAGGAGAGGTAGTTATGGGTGTCATCAGCATAGAGTTGTTATTGGAATCCATAGAAAGAAATTGGATCACAGTGATAGGTGATCTAGATTGAGAAGAGAAAGGTGGCAGAAAGCTGCTGACTGACAAAAGCCAAACAGAAAATCAAATTTGTTGACCACCACCATTCCCTAGCATTGTCGTTGCATGGTAAGTGCTCTACTGGTGGTGGAATATCGTTGATTTCAGAAAAAGCATTTCAATGGAGAAGTCAGATGGTTCATTCCACCAGGACACCTTGCACGGGGACCGAGTAATCGGCCTAACGTTTTACAGTGTTATCCCTACTGACCACTCCTACTTTTGAATGTAGTGACAATACTTTGCTGCTAAAAGGCTCATTTGAATTTACAATGCATTTCAATGGAAATGTTTTAGATGTATGTGTAGCGCTCACTCCCGGAGGAGCCGCTGAATAAACCTCGGGTTAGTCTCTCCGCACTAAGGAATAAATATACACCAGCACTGTTGTGGATTTTATAAATTATATACTTTACTGATCCCAATAAACTGACGCATATAATACAATTACGGTATAGGAACGACAGGATTTTCGTAATGCGGGAAACACGCGGCGGCAAAAAAAGGAAAGATTAACCCCTTAGTTTCTGGAGTGTAAGTCCCATAAGAGTAGTGTCCCAAAAAGGTGTGTGTGTGTTATCTCAGGTACCCGGGTACTATATTCAACTGGCCAGTGAATGGATTTAGCAAATCTTTGACTAGTCACATTGGGGCCCTGTAGATTTAAACAATTCTGCAGCGTGCTTGGTTTAAACTTTGACTGTGGCCTGGAAGGCCTCTCACCCATCTGCCAGACAATCTGTTCTGCTGTCCGATCAAGGATCTCTCTCCGCTTGGTTATACTGGAACTCTGAGCCACTGGATCCGCTTCTCCTGCTTGTCCGATTTCGGTAACGAGAATTACGGCCTACCACCTACACTCCCAGTGGATCATCGCGGTCTCCTAACTCGGGGTCCAAACTGGAACGTTGTGTCTGTGCAAAACCCCTCAGCGATGTGTGGATAGATCTCCGCCAGCACTGTCTCTGATTCTCAGCACCCGCAAGGCAGCTCCTGCTCTCCGGCCTGGTCTTAATCTCTGGCAGTCTCACGTGCGTCTCCCACCTTTCATCGCTCGGCTCACACTGGCTCTCCTTCTCGCGAGGCTGCGGATGTCCTTCGCTCTCTGTCCTTCTCACTTCCTGTATCCACCGTAAAGCATGATGGAAAACGTAGTTCCGTTTACCCAGCATAGTCCATTATGCCTCTGTCTCCCCCTGGTGGCCATATAAGTAAATGCAGCAGAACAGTCTTTTTTTTTTTAAAGCAGCGCTACATATGTTTACATTTTGGTGACTCCACAATAAATGGCTATTATACTAAATCCTGAATATACTAAATATACTAAATATACTAAGTCTGCATTAGATGTTCTTGGACTACCATTGTATTTATAAGTTGTTTTTCTTGTTCGAGATAACGAGCATAACAGAAATGTATTGTGTGTAGTAGTAACTTCTGGGGGGTGGGAAACTTTTTTAAAGATTTTTTTAATCTTAATGCTAAGCCACTGATTCTAATTCTGACACTGTATCAAACACATTGGTCACCCAATGAAACATAAAAATTCCAATCTGAAAAAATGTCTTCTTTATATATTGTTATATAACAGTTTTTAATTAAAATGGGATTGTTGCCTGTGTAATTAAAACAGAGACATCATATTGTGCTATATGCGGTCCTTCGGACTAGTCTACCAGCAATATTCTTAAACTTACTACATTGAATAACTCCTCCTGTCGCTATGTGCTACAATGTAACTACATGACCCACCATAGTGACATGTTAACCCCTTAAGGGCCGCTGTCATACCCTGTACGTCCTGTTCTCGGGTCTCCCTTAGACCCGCGGACGTACAGGGTACGTCAGTGGCGCCTAATCCCCCTCCCGCCCGATACTCACCTCCCTCGCTGGATCCCACGGCAATCTGGCAGGGAGGAAGCCTGCCCATGTGATTTACATGGGCAGGCGAGGCTGATGACGTCACCACTCTGCGTGGTGACGTCATCAGCAGGCGTCCCCACGCAATTCAATGGAGGGGAGGGGGGGCTCCTTCGGAGCCCTCTATCTCCCCAACCATTGAAGCTAGGGAGATGCCGTTTGCACTGCTGGAGAGGGGAGAGTATCCCCTTTTCAGCGGTGTAGGGCATTAACCTTTTCGCTACCGAATCGCTTTTCGGCGCTAATTGGCGCCAAAACGCGATTCGAACCTGGAGGGGGGCTGACATCTTGGAGGTCAGCCAAGCCTCCAGGTCCCCCCCACCCACTGACAACCTCACCATATGTGTGAGGATGTCAGTGAGCCAGTTAACCATCTAGCTGCCATGTAGAGATAAGGGGATCCTAAGGATCCCTTTATCTCCCGATCCATGGCAGCTAGATGGTCATATTTGACATCATTTGAAAGGCCTGATTATGGCCTTTCCAATGATACCAAACATGACCAGGTTTGGTTTTAAAAAAAAATTAAAAAAAATAATAATAATAATAATAATAAAAAAATTAAATAAAATAATGTTTTTTTTTTAAAGTTTTTTTTGTCTGTGGGGGGTTTAATTAAATAGTACCTAGGCTTTCATCTAAAAATAATTAGCACAAAATGGTCAGAATGAGCGCAGCGCACATAGGTGAACTGTCTCAGCAGTGAAGGGGTTAAAAAGCAAACGCATGTAAATATTGGGTATTTCTAGTCTCGGGACAAAATTTTGAACCTATTTAGCCAGGGTCTTTTTGGGTGGTTGTAGATTTTGGGGATTAAATTACGAAAAAGTGTGTTTTTACCATTTTTTCATCATATTTCATATTTTTTTTATAGTAAATTATTCGATATGATGGAAATAATGGTATTTCTAGAAAGTCCATTTAATGGCGGGAAAAAGGGTGTATGATATGTGTGGGTTGCATAAACGAGTAAGAGGAAAATTTGACCTAAACACTAACAGCGCAGAAATGTAAAAACAGCATCGGTCACTAAAAGACGGATTTGTGTAAAACCGCCCGGTCACTAAGGGGTTAAAAGTGCTAAACTGGCCGTCGCTGGAATCTAGACTAGGGATGAGCTGAACACCCCCGAGATCGGTTCGCATTCGAACTCGAACTTTTCAAAAGTTCGAATTCGAACTTGAACACAAACTCAATACAAGTCAATGGGACTCAAAGTTCGATTTTTAGAGTGCCCTCCAAGAGGGCATATATGCTAGATTTTTGCCATAAAAGGTGTATGGGGGTCCGGGTAGTGCCCTGGGGGACAGGAAACAAGGACAAAAAGTTTAACCACTTGGCTGCTATGGACGCGCTCAGCGCGTCCAGCCAAGTGGTTCTCCTGTGCTACGGACGTGCTCAGCGCGTCCGAGCACAGGAGGCAGCAATCCGCCGGATTCCGGCGGATTGCTGCGCCCCCCCAGTGCGGGCTGACATCTTGGATGTCAGCCCAGCACTCGGGAGCCCGGCGGGGACATTAGATGTCATCGCGGCGACGCGATGACATCTAATTCAGGCGCCCCCCCGCATGTGCGGAGGAGGCGCCTGAAAGGGAGGAGGGGAGGTCCTTCGGACCTCTCTCCCTCCCGATCGCCGGGGAGCAGGGGGTTAAGACAGGCACCGCTTGGAAGGGCACAGCCTGCCCTTCCAAACAGTGGCTGTCATTAACCCCTGGGGAGCCGGATCACGAATCGGCGCTGAAAAGCGCCATTTCGTGATCCTTTCCCGGAGCTGGCCGACATCTTGGATGTCGGCCAAGCCTCCGGGAACTCCCCCTGAGGACTGGCGTCATCGTGCATAGCACGATGACGCCAGTCCTGGAGTTAACCCCTAGCTGCCACCAACGGTGGAGATAGGGGGTTCCAATGAACCCCCTATCTCCCGATCCGTGGCAGCTAGGGGTTAAAGTTTGGTACTGTTGGATCGGCCAGAGCATGGCCGTTCCAACGATACCAAACACGACTGTGAAAAAAGTTTTTTAAAAAAAATAAAAATGAAAAATAAAAATAAAAAAATATTTTAAAAAAAATAATCAAGTTTTTTTTTTTTTTTGGTTTGTTAATGCAGCAATATTGTTCCCATTTCAATTATAATGTGAACAATGATGCTGCACTAACGATTTTTGTATGCGGTGCGTTTGTTAAAAATCACGTAATTTCCCCCAAAAAATATGTAACGAGACCCCATCTCTAATTTTTTTAACAAGCGCACCTCATACAAAATATAACCGCAATTGCTCGCATGTTAAAATGTGAAAAAAATACACTTTACACACTGTAAATTATTGAAAATTCATATTTTATTGCATTTTTTGTTATAATATACAGACGGGTCATGACGTATACATATAATAATGACATATTATTAATCTGCCGAGTCTGACGGAAAGAACGATATATAATATGTCTGGGTCATATACTAAAATAAGCCTTCAAAACGCATTTAAACATGATGAGCAAAACCGGTAAATATGACCTCAGCACAGAGGCGTGAAACGCCTCAGCAGCGAAAGGGTTAAAGAAAAACATTTTTAAAGGGACAGTGAGTTTTCCATGAAATAAGGGTTAAAAATGAAAACAAAAAAATCCTTCAAATATCTTGCCTAGGCGGTCCTGATAACCTGCCCATGAAGTGGCGGATTTGTAGGATGTATGGCAACCTCGCCATCACAGGCCCACACACGACGCCTAGCACTCCCAGTCTGCATCAAATTCATGAGACCGGACTAATTAGAAGCACATGTTATTTCCAAACACTAATTAAACACCTGTTGTTTACGCCGTTTGAGAGCACAGGTCATTTAGAAGTGAGAATCTTTGCACCTAGACATTAGTTTTTAATTCCATATCTAATAAACCGTTGCTTATAATATTCTGCAGTAAAGCGTCTCTTTATTTCTAGATTTTTTTTGTATTTTTTAAGCATTTTTTATAATTTTTTCAAAATTATTATTTTTTTTCGAACCGAACACGCCAAAAAGTTCGAAGTTCGCGAACTTTCGAACTGCTGATGTTCGAATCGAACTCTGAACTGATCGAACCGAACAGCTCATCCGTAATCTAGACGCACCCTTCACCTTTCCTGTTTAAGAGATCTTCTGGGCAGTTACCACCCTACCTGAATAGGCTGCTTCCCCCAGCAGTTCCCTCATCCTATAACCTCCGATCCAGGACCTGCAACTTACTTGCAATACCACAATACAAAAAGAAAGTGGCTCCATCCTCCTTTTCCTACAGAGCATCTCAAGTATGGAATTAACTCCCAGACGCCATCAAATCTTCTCCCAGTCTAAAGTCACTTAAGAGCTCCCGATTAACATACCTCAATACAGAATGCACCTGTAAACATGTAACATAGTGACTATATTACTTACATATTTATTTTCTTTGTTAATCTGTGTATTTGTGTTTTTTTTAATATCTTGCATTTATTACTTTGTATTTCTGTAACAATTCAATGCTCTTGAACCCAGGACATACTTGAAAACGAGAGAAATCTCAACGTATCCTTCCTGGTAAAATACTTTGCAAATAAATACTCCATCAAAGAATTCATTAAAGCATAGTGTCATTTTCTTTGTTGCTCATATTCCCGATTCATCCTTCCACCAGTAGCAAATTCTGACCCCTCTTGTATGGCAAACAATCAAGTCCCTTTTAGAAAAATTCAATTAACATTGGTTATGTGAAATTCACTACTGTTTTGTTTCTCACTCATCCTTATCCATTGTCTTTTTGTTATAAAATAAATAAAAATAAAAATTGAGCCATGTTTTGTTGAAACTCTTCAGCATGATCCACAGCATTCCGCACCATCCATAACCAATCATGAACTAATGGGCAAAATGCATGCCTCATATCTGTCATTGCTCAATGAATACATTTTTTCAACATTTTTCACATTCCTCTGAATTCCTGATGTAGTTATTGCTGACCGCTGTGCTGTAGATGGGGCACAGTCATTACTCTGTGCCTTTAACGTTCACCAGTAGAAGTCTATTTCTATACATAGTACCAAGCTATAAAGGAAAACCGCTCTATAGCACCTTCCAGTGGCAGCCAATCATTTCTAGAAAAAGAAGCACCAAAACAAATTTGGGTCCAAAACTGGGACATCTTATCTCCATTTATGAAATAACCTCCCTGGCGGTCTAATTTTTTCAAAATTTTAAAGGAAACGTGTTTTTTTTATATAGTAAGCTTGTAATAATTAGGAATAACTCTCACTGAAATCCATGCAAACAAGAATCTAGTAAACACACTGAGTCCGATAAAGTTTGAAATAATTATCCAAATTAATGCTAATAAATTATAACAATAATATAATCAAACCAAAACCACTGAAATTTTTCAGAAAACAAGGGTGGGATAATGTGCTGGAGAAGACTTTACGCAGCGTCGACTCTCCCATCATCAATATAAGATCTTGGCCACAAATTAATGCAACTCTGGATGGAATTAAATGTTGTGACATCCTATAAGGTTATCGAAACCATGACATGGCAAATGCGTGCTGTGATCAAAGTAAAAGGAGGTTCATTGAAATATTAGAGAGTGAGATTTTTTATTTATTGCCAGGCAGTGTATATTGTTAATATTCAGTTTTTCCAGACTTTTTATTTTCTCTGATTAATATCTTGAATTCCTTCCATGTCTCCAGTACCCCAAATAACTGTTATTATTATTGTCATCATTTATATAGCGCCAACAGTTTCCTCAGTGCTTTACAATAATCAAAGGGAACGAGATAAGCGGACATATGATGGAAACAACAGGTGTAGAGGGCCCTGCTCATAGGCGTTTACAATCTAGAGGGATTGGGGTTGAGGAAGACGAGAAGAAATTTACAAGATAGCAGGAACATGAGCGCCAGTGGTATGGGAATGGTGGGGTCATAGAAGCAGCTACAATCATGTGTGAGTCGATCTTATGCAGAGGGATGAGTTGCGTCCGTGATGTGGTATGCTAATCTGAAGAGAATTAATGTTTTCATGGGAACCGGTTTGTTTGTCAAAAAAATGGGATTTTTGGAATCATTGTTTTACGCAGAGACGCCTATGATTTTTATTATTATTAGGCAATCACCATCCGTCAATTGTCTTGCGATCACATAGGAACCTCGATCCAACATTGATGAATCTATATTACAGCTGCCACAACAGGTAATCAACTCTATAATAGGGGAACCTCTATGGTACATAAAGTGAGAAACAGAGAGGTTTGTGAGGGTTCTGAGAATGAGCAACGGCACTAGTGGTCTGCTCTACGGTGGGGCCTGCTCAGGTCTCTCAAGGTTTTAGATCGATTGCGCCATTACAGGGACAACTGCTCCATATGCAAATCAGATGCTATAGCCCAGAAAGAGTGGCCAGCACTGAAATTCCAAAGAAGTCATTCCTGCACGAGAGTTGCAGCAACCCCCAATGATCATTTTGGCCTTGTCAGGACTGGGTATAGCTGACACCCTCTAGGCACAGCAAGCAAGGGGTCCATGCCTGGATTACCCTGTTGACTTAAAGTGTGAAACAGAGAGGCTTCTCCCTTTCTCTCTATGGTACATATGAACCTCAACCATTCCTTCATTCGATACATTTATGCTTTTGCCCTCTCTGGGTTCTGTGACTTCTGACTCCCCCCCCCCCTCACTGCTCGTCTCTTGTGCTGATATCTGGGCGCAGAGAATGCCACACACAGACGCATTAGTTTATCATCTGTATGCGCACTTGAAGCTTGCACATATCCTTTCTTTTATTAGAATCTGAGAGGGAGGGCTCATTACGTAAGAGGTTCCCAGTAATGTCAGGTGTCAATCTGTAACCTTGTCACGAGTTACGTTCATTCTTTACAGCAGGAGCGAACATCTCGGGAAAATTTTATTATGGGACATTATGATATCAAAAACACTTTAATTGTATGTCAAAGATAAGATATATAACTTTTAGCTACGTCTCCTTACAATTATAAAGGGAGTTATTCAGTAAGTGCCGGTGTTTGCTGAAGTTTCAAACACATGCAGAAATTTGCTAAAGCGGCATTTTACAAAGTTGAACCCAAACAGCGGCAGGAGATGGTTCACAATGAAACTTGACCTGTGGCTGTTCGTGTTTTCTTGTTGTGAATGTTTATTGATTTTACAGCAATGACTATTTTTGCCAGCGTTTGCAACTTGGGCAAACACTGGCACATATTGTAAAACCCAAAGGACTGGATACATTTAAACTAATTCGAACCTATAATTTGTCACACCATGACTAATTACCAAAAGTATAATAACCACTAAAACTGATTAATTTATACACTGACCTAAGGTATATTCCTTTTTTCCCTGTCTGCCTAGAATGCAATATGCAGGGAAAAAAACATTTTACATCAGCTTTTAGCCAATAATTACTCACCCTTTCATACAATTTCCAATACAGAAGTGCTCCTTAAACATATTACCCACATTATACAGAGCATCGTGATTTGGTTATGCTAGTAAATCATATTAGGCACCGGATTCATAAAGAAAAGAAAAATCGCTCACAAAGACGGGGAGAAAAATGATATATCAGAAAATCTTTTCTTTACTAAACAGACACGCATTATTTGGTATTTTTTTCCAAGAAAGAGAAATTCATTATCAGTGACACGTTAAGGGTTATTCAATCCGCGCCAAACTTGGCACCGCATTGTACCTAACAGTGAATTTCACCGTACAGTGCAATTTCATGGCGGTTCGTCTATTCAGAAAGCAGGCAATTCACCAAATACTGGCAAACTGTATTTCGCTGTCAATTTTCCAGTATATGGCAAATTGCCGGATTTCTGAATTGGCAAACTGTACACAAGATTGAACAGTCTCACAATTAGTTTGGAAGCATTTTTTGGATTTTTGGGTTAGTCATCCTTCTGCAAAATAGAAATAATGTATCACATTCAAAATGTTGCAAATGGTTTTACTTTACAAAAGGGGTTATTCAGAAGCAATTGTTTGCCCCAGATTGCAGCAATTCGGCGATTTTCAGCGGCAGAGAAATGGTCCCATAGAGAAGTAATGCTTAATCTATTCAGAACGCTCTCCCTCGTACTGTCAGACTTTCCCCTAGTTTCTCTTCCTTCAAATGCTCCCTTAAGACATTCCTATTTAGGGAATCCTGCCATCCGACTCACTGACGCAACCAGTCCATCACTCTCACCTTGCAGTCCATCACGCTAACCTTGCAGTCCATCACGCTAACCTTGCAGTCCATCACGCTAACCTTGCAGTCCATCACTCTCCCCTTGCAGTCCATCATTCTAACCGTGCAGTCCATCACTCTCACCTTGCAGTCCATCACTCTCACCTTGCAGTCCTCTCCTCCTGTTTCCACCCCAACCCTTCTAGATTGTAAATTCCCACGGGAATAGGGCCCTTGTTTCCTCCTGTACTGTTTTTTTTTAAATGTTATTCAATTTATTGTAACCCTGTCTATACTATGACCATTGTACAGTGTTGCGGAATATGCTGGCGCTTTATAAATAAAGATTAATAATAATAATAATAATTCAGAGAATGACGAACTGCACCGAAATGCCCAGATTTTCAGTGCTTCGGTTCGACTGGTTTAAAAAGGCGTATCCAATAGGATTCAATGAAAAAAAAAACAGGTGTGTTTTTTTTTTTTTTTTAAATTCTTTATTTAAAGCGTCATGTATCCAATAGCATATGAAATACAGCAAGAATATGTACATATTAACAGCTGGGTACAATAACGCTAATTTTCATTATACAGAAAGTAAGAAACTCACGAAGTATGGGGAGAACCCCACGCCGTGAAAAAAAACACACAGAAAAAACAAAAAACAAATCAAAAACAAAAAGTAACACAAAGAGGAAAAAGAAAAAGGGGGGAACCTTCCAAACAGTTGTAGTGGATGTGTCGCCTGGCGGGACTTCCAGGGCATCGAAACATGTAGGGGCTGGGCAAAACGGCTGGAGTATAAGTGAGATTAATGTCAGATTTAATTAATTTAAAATTTAATTACTATTAGGGGCTGAGGAATACTCCTCCCAAAGGGACCATGTCTTAGAAAAGGAACTCATAGTGTCCCTGACCTTAGCCGTTAACTCGTCCATAAGACAGGCATCGACAATCTTCGCTGTCACCACAGACCAGGAAGGGAGAATACTCTGGCGCCACGATGCCGCCAAGGCCCGTCGAACAGCAAGGGCCAGTCTATTAAATAAGAGTTGCTCAGGACAAGATAGGACTGACAAGGGACGAGAAAGAAGGAAAGCCCAGGGATCCATAGGCAGTTGTCGGTGGAATATTTTCTGGAATTCAGTGTGAGCTAGAGACCAAAAGCGGCGTACTACCGGGCAGTCCCACCACATGTGAATATAAGTGCCCTTTTCCCCACAGTCCCGCCAACAGAAATCACTGGATGTGACACCCATGCGATAAAGGGAAACCGGGGTAACGTACCAACGGAGTAGTGTTTTGTAAGATTGTTCCTGGTGTGTGACACATATGGAGGACCTGGACGTTTGTTCCCATATATCCTCCCACTCATCACCCGGCAAAGGATCGCACAAATCGACCTCCCACTTATCACAGTATGTGAGGGGCCCCATTGACCTGGACTGGAGCTAAGGAGTAGGTATAACCGGGATATAAGCCCTTTCAGTGGGCCATCAGCCATAAAAACGTGCTCTAAAGTGGAGAGAGGGGCCGTTGAGATCCTCTCCAACATCTGAGTCGTAGCAAAATGACGAATCTGTAAGAATCGGAAAAAAGAGGAGGGAGATAGATCACCACGCTCCTGGAGCTCTGAAAAAGTAATAAGGCGTCCATTACGGTAAAGATCACGGTACCTCAGAAGCCCCACTCCCGCCAGACCCCTAAAATCTGAGGCCCTCAGGCCCGGTGGAAATTCTCTGTTACGCAGTAAGGGGGTGAGGGGAGAGGGAGCCCCCATCAGCTCAAATTTCGTCCTAGCTAGGTCAAATAGCCGAAGAGATGTCAAAATCGAAGGGCATGTCGTGCGTAAAATGGGTCTAGAGGCTCTGGGAAGCCATATGTAGAGGTCAGGGCGGTCAGGGAACATAAAAGCATTTTCTAATGCAACCCACCTTCTAGTAGAAGCGGAGGAGTGCCAGGCCACCACCTGAGTCAACTGAGCTGCGCAATAATAAAGGTATAGGTTAGGGAGCCCCAGCCCTCCACGGGTCTTAGGGCGATACAGAATGCGGCGCGCAACCCTATGTCTTTTATTTTGCCAAATAAAGGAGTCGATCGCCTGTTGTAGCCCGGCTAGGTCCCGCCGAGTCAGTAGTAAGGGTAGAGTCTGGAACAGAAATAAAATACGTGGGAGTATGTTCATCTTTACACTATGAATGCGTCCTATCCACGATATGGGTTTATCACACCAATGCTCCAGATCACACTTGATCTGACGAACCATGGCCGTAAAGTTCTTGCTATAAAGGGCTGTTGGATTTGCCGTCAGTAAAATACCCAAGTATGATAATTCAGAGGGAGCAAGACGGAACCCAAACCCTGATTCAATCGAGGCGGTATCTGTGTGTGACATGTAGAGGGGCATCGCACAGGATTTAGTGTAGTTTATGCGAAACCCTGCGATTTCACCAAAGTCGGATAGTACCGGTCTGAGATGGGAGAGAGAGGAGATGGGATCCGTTAAAGTGAGAAGGATGTCGTCGGCGTAAGCAGAGACAGTGAAAGATTCTCCTCCGACCTGAACCCCCCTGATCTCAGGATGATCTCGTATCGCAGCCAATAGGGGCTCAAGAGAGAGGAGAAAAAGAAGGGGGGAAAGGGGACAGCCCTGGCGAGTGCCATTACAGATGGGGAATCGAATGGGGCTACTGCCCGGGACACGAACCTGCGCAGACATTCCCGAGTAAAGAGCCCTCACCATATTAATATAAAAATCCGGGAGGCCTAGACGAGAGAGGGTAGCGAAGAGGAACGGCCACTCCACCCTGTCAAAAGCCTTCTCCGCGTCTAACGACAGGATCAGAGAAGGCGTTGCCCGAGAGGATAGCCACCAGATCAGGTCGGCATTACGTCTGGTGTTGTCGAAGAGTTGACGATTAGGGACGAAACCGACCTGGTCCGGGTGAACCAGCTCTTGGAGGAGCGGACTAAGGCGGTTCGCTAGGACCTTAGCAAAAATCTTGGCATCAAAATTGATAAGGGAGATAGGGCGGTAGCTCTCAACCGCCGCTGGGTCCCTACCCTCCTTAGGTATAAGGGCAATGTTAGCCACAAGCAAATCAGGGTGAAGAGACCCTCCCTCCGCGCAGTCGTTAAAAACCGCCGTCAAAAAAGGGACGAGCTCCGGACGTAATACTTTATAGTAACCCCCTGAAAACCCATCCGGGCCTGGGGCCTTCGTACCTCCCAGGGCAGAAATGGCGCAATTAACCTCTTCTTCTAAGATAGTAGCACTAAGGTTCGTTATATGTGAGTCTTCTAAATGTGGCAAAGAAAGGGAATCTAAAAAGGAGGAGATGGCGTCTAAATGGGATATGTCAGCGAGGTTATGATGGGGAGAGTGGTTGTATAGGTCTGAATAATATGCTGTGAAAGCTGCGCAGATCTCCTGTGGGGAATTGACCAATACCTCATCTACTGTTTTAACTGCTGAGATAGAGGAGAATTTACTCCGGGGTTTGAGAGAGCGGGCCAGTAGAGTATCTAGTTTATTGGCCTTCTCGAAAAACATTCGGCGGGACCAGAGTAATTGTTTGGCGACATCATCAAGTAACAACCTTTTCAGAGAAGAGCGAGTGCGTAATAGGTCAGAGAGGAGTTCAGGGGAGGGGGAGGACTTATGGCTCATCTCCAGACGACGGAGAGACTGTTGTAAGGTTACAAGAGAAAGTAATTTGGTGCGTTTTCTATGGGTGGCAATCTTAATGAGGTGACCCCTCATAACCGCTTTATGAGCAGCCCATATCGTGGATAGAGACGTCTCACCTGGCGGGTTGTCTTGAAAATATTGTATCGATAAAGTACGTAGTTGACTCACTACTTCTGGATCTCGCAGGAGAGACGAGTTCAACCTCCAAGACCAAGAGGCCGCCAGCTTCGGGGTATGGAGGTAAAGTGCTATGTCGGCGTGGTCAGACCACGAGATGGAGTTAATCTCCGCTCGGATTACATTGGACATAGCCAGACCATTAACCAGAAACATATCTATGCGCGAGTAAGTCCCATGGGGAGCAGAGTAAAAGGAATAATCCTTTACACTTGGATATAACACCCGCCATACATCAATAAGCCCTACTTGGCGTAAAAAGCGAGCAAATAATTTATCTTGTCTACCCAAGGTTGGTGTAACTGTGGAAGCTTGACGACCGCCTCGATCCACTGCTGGGCACGCCACTGCATTCATATCACCTCCTAATATCACCGCCCCTTGAGGAAGGGCTGAAACCAGGTTGCATATGGAATCCCAGAAGTCAACAGAGGGGGTAGTAGGAGCATAGATATTCAAAAAATGGTAGGTCATAGAGTATAGAGTACCCGTAAGCAATACATATCGACCCTCGGTATCAATCTTTTGCGATATAAGTTGAAATGGACATGTTTTCCGAATCAATATGGCAACTCCGTTGCGCTTACTCAAGGCACCAGATACATACGCCCGTGTATAGACGTGATCAGTTAACTTAATTTTAACAGATTTAGTCAGGTGAGTTTCCTGAAGAAAGGCGATATCAATTTTGTCAGATTTCAGAGTGCGGAAGAGTAATCTACGCTTTGTAGGGGAATTGAGGCCCTTAACATTAAGAGAGGTCAGTTTCAGTGCCATGAGAAGCACAACAGATCACCTCGTACCATGAGCAGCAGGCCCGACACCCAATCACCGACCCCTCCAGCAATACAATCCCCCGAGCGATGAACCTCGAATGCCCCACCACCCCCACCCAGCAACAAGAACCGAATACTTTGATGGAAGGATAAGGTGAAAAAAAAGGGGGGAAAAAAACAATAAAACAAAATGTACATAACCAACGGAAAGTAAAAAAAAAGGGAAAACAGAGTCCAAAAAGCCCGGACTTACCCACTGCCGGGACCTGTGGGGAAAAAGGGAACAAACCCTCCAGGCCATGGAGATCAAAGATGGCCTAGTCAAGAGCCCCCACCCACAAGAAGAAACATTTTGGCCCCCGGGAAGACCTGATCGATGGACTGTAGAAATAGAGATGATCACTGTGTTTCAGTAGCGTGAAACAAGGAGAGAAACGTTCCAGCCGGAGTAGCTTTCGTGGAACTAAAAATTCCGGAGGAGAAAAAGAACCAGAGGCAGTCCAGTAACAAACTACCGAAGAGGCCACAGAGAGAAAAACCAAGGAGCCTATGTCTTGGTGGTAGTAAACGAACCATGTAGAATCGGGAATCTTTGTTCAACGGTGAGGATGGTTTACTGTACTCCATTCCCTGGAGAGACGCGGGAGCGGTGGCCTAGGACCCTCCGGAGATGCGAAGTCCTCTGGGGGTTGGATATCCAAGGCCCGAAAGAACTTCATGGGATCCGAATGCGGAAGCAGAACATATGTTCTTTTGTTGCGGAATGCCAGGATCTTAAAAGGATGGCCCCATGCAAACGCGACATTGTGCGAACGAAGTAGATCCGCTACAGGCTTCCATGAGCGGCGTTGACGAAGTGTGTCTGGAGAAATATCCTGAAAAAGCTGTAGGGGAGATCCGTCGTATAATATCGGTTTAGTACGGTTTTTTTTTGAGGATAAGTTCTTTTGTGGAGAAGTGTAGGAAGCGGACAATAATGTCTCGAGGGCGTTCGTCGGTAGCGCTGCGGGCGCGAAGAGCTCTGTGGGCACGGTCGAGTTCCCAAGCGTGGTCTGGGAGCTCTGGAGCCAACGGTCTGAGCATGGCGACGATAAAGTCTCCCAAGGGGTCATCCTCTGCCCGTTCAGGCAAACCCCGGATCCTTAAGTTATTCCTTCTGGACCTGTTGGTCAAATCTTCCAATTGAGTCTCTAAGTAATCCACCTTATGGGACATAGCGTTAGAGTGGTCAATAAGGGAATTATAGGCCCCGAAAGTTCATCAGTACGACCCTCCAAATCTGAGGTGCGCTGTCCCAAGGCCAGGATGTCAGCCTGTAAGGCCTTTGTATTACGGTCCATCTCCCCCGCCAAAAAAGTTCTCATTTCGGCCATCTGACTCATAATAGTAACCGCATCTGCCCGGCTTACCCCTGCATCCGATTCACCTCCATCCTCATCTCCTGATCCACCGGCGGAGGTAGGCCGCGATTTCGGGCGGCCGCCATCTTGGGAAGCTGTGGTCCGGCGCGGGGTAAACAACGGCGCGACGGCCGCATCTCTAGTTTTCGCCGATTTGGAGGGTCCAGGCATGGTGTGGATCCCTTGCAGCGTCCTGTGGTGAGTATTAAAATCCCGGGGGGAGAAGATATTTGCAGGTTACAGCGCGGGTGCAGCGGAGCTCAGACGCTAGGCGGCCATCTTAGCTGACGTCCAAACCACGCCACAGGTGTGTTTTTATTAATTCTTTATTCAACAGTTTATTCTTTTCATTAGCAGCAAAACTTTTTTTATTTATTAGGTATTTTTCTAGAAGTTTTTGGCAATTTTTGATTTTCCATTTTTTTATGGCGTTTTTGTTATTCTGTATCTGTTTTATTATTGATTTATTTTTTTTATAGGACCATTTTTTAAAGATTATTTCTATGCATTTTCCTCCATTCTATTGGTAATGGTATAACCTGCAACACAAAAAGGGCACAAACGCTTTAATGACTATACATATAACTTTGAGCCCACTTCCCCTGTTGCCGTAAAAGGATGATAGTAAGTTGGTAAAAAATTGTTGCAAGCTGATCATCTCCTTTTTACTGTACTTATTCCGCACGGCTGGCAGCAGCAGTCGAGTCGACGCAAGTATTGGCTACTGGATTCCAGCACATCCCAGCCACAAAATCTGCATGAGCTCTCAGTCATGGGATTGCACAGGAGCCACAGAAGTGGCAGTCTCCTCCATCCTCTCCACCCTGGGATCAGAGGTAAGGTTTTATTTTTAGATGGTTAACACCAGCTGTTGGGAGTTGGTATTTCTGTGAGAAATATCAGCTCCAGTATGGAAGAAGGAGCTACCATGGAATAGCTTGTACTTCTAGACCCAGGCAAAAATGAATGCCTCCTATACGAAGGACGTTACTTTACAGGAAGGAGGCGCAATGCCCGAGCTGCAGGTATAGCTTGCAGCAAGAGTGAAATAGTGATTTTCTGTCTAATTCCCTCTATATGTCTGCTAGAAAATCCATGTATCATATTTTACCATTTGATATTATTTCAGAATTCGACATACCGATAAATTTTAATTGAATTGCTAAAGCCGATATTTCAATTGAAAAGTGTAGCTACGAGAACAAATATTAGATAAGAATTTTGTTTCGGGAATCAAAATGCAGGTAAACCCTCAATTGACAATCCCAAACCCAAAAATGAATGAAAAAAGTTACTATTACTACTATTGGGTCAAATTAAATCAAGGCTGTGTGTTAGCATTTGGTTTCAAACATGATCATATAGGGTTTAAACCTGTCACAACATCAATGTGCCTCACCTGTGGCAGATCCTATTCTATGCCAGTCTGCTCTTATGATATTAACCCACTTACTCTGGACATACATCCTCCCGTGACTCTCTGGAATACCAGGTTTTAGATAGAACCTGCAGTAAGGAACCTGTAAACCATGTGACAGAGTAGGATGTGAAACCAGGCAGGTATCCATGTCTCCCAATATAACACAAATTACAGGAGGCTTACACTCAAGCTAAACATGATTGTTTCCTACCGGTGCATTTGAGACCAATACACATACAACACGCAAAATGATCAAGATGATAAATTCAGTGTAGCAGATCTCCGTACCGCGACCGGGTCACATCTGTTAATACCGCTTTGTTGTCGGACCCCCCGTGTTCTCCCCAGCAGACTCTCGTGCCTTCCTCCAGTCTTTAGACGAAGCTTAAGGACCGGGACACGTAAAGAGCCTTGCTAGCATCCCCCAGAAAGAAGACGAGGCTGTAGATCTGGAGGTTTTCAGGATAAAAATGGAACTGATTTTATTGGCGACAGGCACAGATATTTATGCGGCCAAACATGGGTTATTTACATATACAAAACCTTCCCAAGAAAATGTTGTGAGGGTTTCTGATGTTACTGCTCCTTCAGCTTCACAGCATTTGGAACATAATTAGACTAGGACAGATAATGGGATAAAGATTTGCTCATCCTTCCTAGACAAGACAGTACAATGACAGATGTGGGTGGTAAACAAGATTACAGTTTAAAATGTCAGATAATGTGACAGTGTTTGCCTGACAAAGAAGGCTAACAAAACTACTCAAATATACAGCAGATATCAACAGATTCACATGGACCATACCGATAGACCGACAATAACATGATTCATACATGATGCAGATTACACAAACACTCTGCACACGAGAGGACAAGGGAACAATCTAGAACATCAAACCTGCCCCTCCCAAATACATCTCCAGGTCCATGCACCCCAAATCCAAAGTGACGCACGTCACATAAAAGTATATATAACAAGTCAACTCATCAGGACATACAGTTTAGCAATTAAATACGTAAAGTTATATTTGATATATAACGAAATAACATGGTGGGAAGTCATTTACTTTAAATATATGCAACTGTATCTAAAACAACCGTATAATATTGCTCTCCTAACCCAATGCAAGTTATTTTCACACAGTAACACTCCAGTTTAGTTCTGTGCCATCCAATTCAATTTCTATTGCTCTCATCTATTTGCCATGGGAAATTTAGGAAATGTGCTGAGATCAAAGGTTCACAATTTGAAAATTGCTATTGCGTATAAAAAAACTGAATTTGAGAGGTATTTCAAGCAAAACCGTTGGAAGAGGAACTGCAAATGTTTTAAAGTATTAAAATAATGCATCAGTATTTTGTTCTTACAGTATGTAGTAAGACAATCACATAAATTGTTGTCAAAGAAAATGCCTTTTACATTTATGAACTAATATGGCTAAGTGCACTATTGCATGAATTGGCTCTTTACGCAATTCACTTTTGACTGGTTCGTGCTTTTATTCACGCTGAGCGACGAGGACTTTATTTCAGTTTTTTTTTTTTCGTTTTTTATAGTAGATAGAATGATTTGATGTCAGAGCCGTCTGAAAAGAAGATAACTAAATAAATATTTGTCAATCCTGAGTGCGCTTCTTTGCCCGTGTTTAACTTTTTATTCGTATGTTATTTCCCCCTTTTTTTAAAACATAAAAAGGTTTAGGTCGAATAAGAGACTTTGACATATACTGTATTTGGAACCTGCGCCTACATTTAATATCTTTTGATAATTCGTGAAAAGCAAGGAGAAATGAATTTACTTTAAAAAAAGACTTTTTTCCACCTCTCAATATTTTTTTAATCAATAAACATATTTTAAATGTGAAAGATACTGATTAAAGGGGCAAGGTGAGGATAAATATCTTGATCTACAGCAGACATCTCAGTCTCTGGCCTCCCAGATGTTTATTGCTTAAAACGCCCAGAATTCTTCGAATGCAGTAGACGGTCAGAGAATCGTGGGAGTTGTAGTTCGGAAACACATGGAGGGGCCAGGTTTGAGATCCCTGATCTTCAGCTACAGTTTCCCAGTGTAGCTATGGAGTACCTCTCCCATACAGCGCAGAATTAAGTTCTCATCTGGTGTTAACCCTTTCCGGCCCATGAAATAAAAATTGGAAAATAATCAAGAATATTTATTTTTAATCTGTATCTAAAGATATGAAACACACTAATGTAATTAGGAAAACGTCAGTGGTTTCAATCTGAAAATTTTTGTTTCAGATTGAAACCACTGGGCCTGACAGCGTTAATATGTAGATATGAGCTAGAATATTTAGATCTGGAAGTGAGCTGAGACATATTGTGAGGAACTCTAGACTCTGCAAATTTGACAGCTTCGGATATCATAGCATTGAGACTCTTATTATTATAAGTATATGGACTATAAATAGGATGAATGGCAGCTGAAAATCAGTAGCCGTGGTTAAATTGTGAAATTAACCTCTTCACTACAAAGTGTTTTACTATAAAACCACTGGTGGAAACCAATGGTTTTATGGAAAACCACTTTACATAACTCCTTAACCCTATGAGCATCACATGCATATACAACAATACATTAACCATTTCACCCCGGGTGACGTGCGGGGAACGTGCTCATTGACTCCTGCTATATGGAGTAGGACCTTCCCCACATGCCACCCGCAAGCGGGAGCCCTGCGAGCGATACTCGCCTCTCTCTCCGGGGTCCCGTGGTGTTCTGACTTCGGGAAGTCAGATGCCAAATTTAAGCCCCTCCCGATGTAAATGACGTCATCGCGCAATGCACGATGACTGTCATTTTCAGGTGACCCCTCGTCAATACCGGGAGATCACCTGAAAGGGAGGGGGTGCTTTTGCTAAAAATCACATAATTCCCCCCCCAAAAAATTTAACGAGTCCCCATTTCTAATTCAAGCGCACCCCATAGAAAATATAACCGCAAAGGCTCGTGTGATAAAATGTGAAAAAGAAAAACACTTTACACGCTGTAGTTGATTTAAAAATTCAAATTCTATTGCATTTTTTTTGTTATAATATACAGGCATAGCACGACGTATACGTATAATAATGATATATTATGAATCTGCCGAGTCTGCCGGAAAGAACGATATATAATATGTCTGGGTCATATAATAAAATGTGGCTTCAAATCGCGTTTAAACATGATGAGCAAAAGTGGTAAAAATGAGCTGAGCACACAGCGGTGAAATGGCTCAGCAGTGAAGGGGTTAAAATGCAGTGTAATTATTATTATAAGACATCCAGATACTATCAGCGTTATTCAAAGAAAGCCGATCTGGCCCCAAAATGTAACCGGACACTGAAATTCAGCGTACGGTGACATTTCCTGGCCATTGGGCTATTCAGAGAGCAGACAGTTCGCCAAATGGACGCTAATTGAAAAAAGTCACCTACTGCTCAACCCTGATGTTGACTGACAGAAAGGAGCAAAAAAGGAAAAAAAGTGAAAGGTCCTCGTCCAAAATTAACAGGCAATTAACAGGCAATGGAAAGGAATGCAGCACAGCTGTTCTCTTGGCCCCATACACCATAGTAATGGATCTGGTCAGCAATGTTGTTGCAGTAGGCTATATTATAAATATATCCTTTATTGACATGTATCCTAGTTCTAATACATTGGCTGATTCTAAACATTTTATGCTGGGGGTTATTCATAGTATGTATGCGGTAGCCTGAAATGTGTATTATTTATATGCTGCATCAGGGAAATTATTGACGCTCACCTGGCCTTCCTTTTGGATCTATGTGCTGTTGGGTGGCATTTATCATGCAATGCCCATCAGCCTTAATTAATATGTGTGCATATAAACATGGATAATATGGTCACCTTGGAGGATTTTAATAATGGAGGGGTGTGTTCCTTGTGAGGGCAGGGGATAGGTATGGCCCAGCACTCTGCACTGGAAAAAAACGTTCTATTCTGTACACACCTGCATTAGCGCTGGTTCTCAGCCTGGGTCTTAGCGTTTCCCTAGCGCACACTAATGAATCTTGTACACTGACAACCGTGAACAAGGTGATCTGTTGGTGGGTTGACAGGCACTACATTTTAGCGACCTGCGCTCGATTTTTCATGTAGCTTTGGCGTTTTAGCTCACACCAGGTGATAGTGCCCAGAATATTTGGGAGCTGCTACAAGATACTAATAGCACATCCACGCACTGCTGCTGGTATTGGATACTGGTGTTCATAGGACTCAATGGAGTCAACCACAACCCTACGCAAGCTTCCACGAACGGGCTCATGGAGAGGCATTGGAGACCACTATTTGTTCCCAGTGTTCCGCTGCTTAGTGAAAGAAGTGGTGGCAGATTGCACCGTTCTGTACACCGTGGGATCCGTGGCAAATCTATTCTCTTTTAGTCTATATATTTTATAAAGTGTTTTAAGCGATTTTGCAAAAGATACAAAAGGAGCAAATTGAATTTTTTTTAATCTTTAAAGTTTCCCAAAATAGCAGTTTTGCATAAAGATTGATATTTCGTCCGACATTTAAGTGCTGACTACCTTTCAACCCTTGTTTTGAAATAAATGTCCCGATAATGTAGTTTCAAAAAAAGTGACCGTGATTGAAGGGGTCAAATCCCTTCTAAACAAACCCGTTGCAATAAATATTCCCTAATCGGAATCCACGGCGGAATATTGCTGCATAATGTTTGTCAATATTTCCTTATTAAGCAGTTAAGCTGAAAAAGATCAACATGTGGCTGTTGTCGAAAAATAAAAGAAGAAGAATAACCCGGAGGCTCAGTGAATAATTATAACGTCTGTAGAAAGTGGTTATATGTTGCACACGTTCCCTTTAATTACCCAAGTGTTAAGCTTTTGAATAACACCTTTCATTACGGATGCTATTTATTCTGTAATTGCTACAATATGTAAATGGATTCCAAATGCACGTTAGGTAATTTCATGCTGTTACATTTGCAAACGATTAATTGTACATTTGATCTTACGTTTCTTTTTTGCTAAAAGATCAAAATATATACCACAAATATAACAACACAAAACTTGCCATTCTCATAATTCCAGTGAAATGCCTGAATTTACATTTCAGTGTAACAGCATTGTAATTTAGGTAAGGTCATTACCTCTAGGCACAATGGAATACGTTCCTTTTAGCATAATCCCGAGCAGCCTACAATTTTCTTTTAATCACTGCTCATTAATGCCTTTTAATTCTATGTCAACTCTGCTATATGATAGCAAATGTTCGCATTGAATTTAAGGGATTATTATTTTTTTCCGGTTTCAGAGTAAAACCGCGTAAATTAATATTATAACACCTTTATGTGAAGGTTATGTTGACTATCTGGTTAAAGATTCTTGCAGCGTTCTGGTTTAATGGATTATGTTTATGTGTGTATTCCTTTTTGAGATTATTTTGAATATATGAAACGTGTTTATAAAATTAATGTTTTATTATTTATAAAGAACAAGAATTCAACAATAAAAAACCTACTGAAAAACTGACATTTCATTCAGTGGTAATCCTGTAAATGCTAACTAAACGTTGGCTTTCGGTTAGATGGTGCAGAGGCCGTGAAAGTAAAGCTCCGTTTCCCCCATTTTATTTAACGTGTACAGACAAAGAGAATTCTATTACCTCTGCAAATCTCCTGGTGGATGCAACTATAATGCAGGTGGTGGGAGACTTGGAAAACACTGCTTCATGTGGCTGTATTGCAATCAAAGGTCCAGATCACAACTGGCCCCATTATTGGTGAGCCACAACTAAGGAAAAGCCGCAGCTTGCTATTTTTTTTTTGTGAAAGGATTTTACCATGAAGGATACATTGAGATTTCTCACGTTTTCAAGTATGTCCTGGGTGGCGAGTATGTACCGTTAGGTGTCTTGCCCAAGGACACTTACTGGAGAGGTTGCCAGGGGACGCCACTGGCTCTCTCCATGCAGAGCAGTGATGTTACCTCTACTCCAACCAGCCGGCACGTTACCAACACTGTTCCGGACATGCCGCTGCATCAGCGACTTGAGACAGAATACTGATAATTGCAGCAGTACTGCACACTTTGGCAGGTTATCTCTCCTGGAGTCCATAGGACGCCATGGTGCTCTGCACGTCCCTGTATGAGCTCTGTGAGCGCTTGCTTGAGCAGAAACGTGCAAGAGCTGGAGAAGAACACTGGGAACTATTTGTTCTCAGTCTTCATCTGCTCACGGCCAGAGGAAGCGGTGGATCGTGCCGCCCTCTGCCCCGTGAGATCTGAGGCAACAGCAGCTTCTGAAAGTTGGTATGTTTTTTACTCAATACCAGCTGTAACAAAGAGGAGTGGAGTGTCACACCAAAAACCGATACCCACAATCCAACACGAATTTAGTCGCTGTGTACCTTGATGGTGGTTTCCCCAAAAACCAAAAGTAGACAGAAGAGTCCGACAATGTTCTAAAATAGGTACAGCGCACTCAATCAAGTGGCAGAATGTCACATACACTTTGGTATCCTTATTCAGGTATTCTTTGTGTCTCCATAGATCATGTAAAAGATAGAAAGAACCAATAGGGCAGATTGTCTCTGTTTCTAATTATATACATGACAACTGTACACTCACAACCGGCTCTGGTGTTTTCTGCCTTATGGGTGTTCACTTCTTATTCACAGGGACCCATTAACCTGTCTGGTTTTCTTCTCTCAGAATCCCCATGTATATCATAAAAAGACAAGAAACCCAAATGGGCCTAGTGTAATTCTGTGAATACTTTTAAAATGATCAGAGAATGCCGATTTTATGCTGTTTTTTCTTTTACTCTGTGCTCACTGAGGACGTGTGGGCCTCTGCGGCGTTGCACCGGCTCCTCCCTCTGGGTCACAGAAGGCTCTCGCTATCTGGCGACTCTGCAAATTTGGTGGAGTTTTCCTCCTAAACGATTATTATCAATACAACTGCCACATAATAACGTTGTTGCACTGTGGTTGTGTTGTCTTGTAAATACGTCTGAAAACGGATTGCCCAGACCAGTTCTTCTTTTGTTCTGTAGATATCTTGGAGGTGATGGCTCTATAGCTCGAGGTTGTACTTGCCAGGCCTAGTTTGGTGGAAACCTACTCTAAAGTGTGGAATTGCATGTATAAAATGTCTGTGTTAAGTGCAGTTGGGCGCTGAGTGGCTTGTTACTATCTCTTTGCAGGGCCGGATTAAGATCTCTATGGGCCTGGAGCTGAAGATTTGGGGCCTTTTTTGGAATTTAGTGAAATGAAAACATATTTTAGGTTATTTAATATGGGCAGATATGGGTGTATCTAATCAGGCAGATACTGTGTGAGGAAATTTCCATATTCCAGATTTCCATATTCCAGATTTCAATCATTTACAGCGTGCAAAATAATTTTTTGACATTTTATCATCCAACCAGTTGTGATTATATATTCTATAGCGAATTATTGTTAAAAAAAATTGAAATGGAAACCTGTTACTGCATTTTTCTGAGAAAATATACAATTTTAATCAAAAAATGAAATATTTCCCTTGTGTTTAGGAGGAAGGTGTTTTATGAATAATATGACGATGTATAAACCTCTGACCTTGCTCCCAGCGTGGGAAATGAGAAGGTGAGTAATGGCAGTGGTGTTGCTCATTTTATGCGTGACGAATGGACAATGCCATCGCTTAGGAACTAAAAGTAAATAAATAAAAAAGTTAATTTGTTTTCTTTTCTTTTAGATTTTACATGATCATATTTGGTATCAATGCAAAGGCCAGACTCTGACCGGTCTGACACCTATATTGTCATATTTCATTTTTTTCATTTCACACCTTGTGAGGTGTAAAGCCTAGTGACACAGGGTTCCAAAGTCCCACCCAGTGCACTTCGCTGCAGAGTGGCAGTTTAGGTTATTGATGTAACAATTTTTAATAACGGATTATGCCATCACCTCCACACTTGGGATGATGAGTTTGTGCAGCATCATTGTTCCCTTTATAATTGAAAAGTGAAAAATATTGCTGTTAGAAAAAATAAAGAAATATTTATTATTTTATTGTTATTGTTACATTAAACCATGCTCTGGCCTTTCCGGTGATACCTCATATAACCCTGTAGCTGCTATGGAGCTGGAGATATAAGGATCCAAATGCCCATCAATGCAGACTTACAGGGTTATTCAAAGAGATTGGAATGGTTGCCGAAAGGTAACTGAACGCTGAAAATTAGCGTTTGGTTACCTTTCATGGCCATTCGGCTATCCAGAGAGCAGGCAGTTTGCCAAATGTTGGCGAATTGCCTGCACATACGGTGTCTCTTCGGTGCCTGTTTGAGGGCAGTGAAATCCCCATAGAGAAGCAATGCTTTGTCTATTCAGAGAACACAAACCAGCAGGGAATAGTTGTTGAATTGCCCTGCCATTCAGTGGCTTCATGCGGCAGATTTATTCAGGCGAATCCCATAGGCTTCAATGTTAAAAATATTCCCATTTTAACTCCATATCTAATAAACCGTTGATTATAATATTCTGCAGTAAAGAGTCTCTTTATTACTAGATTTTTGAGGATCTTTAAAGCTTTTTTCAGGATTTTTTTAACTTCTTTTTTCTGTAACAGCCCTTTCTATTATCATTCCCTGGACCTCATATGTAAATTTCAGATGTTTTCGCTCAGTAGTTTCTTTGCAAACAGCGTTTCACTTTTCAAACATTCAAGCGTACTGGGTTATTTTTTCTCACTCCATTCGTCTGCGGTGTCGGCTTTTTCCAGTGGCTGCTCTGCACTGTGATCGGCTCCTATTCGGGTTTCTCCGGCGTGTTCGGCAGGGTTAATCCAGACATTTTTGCGGGTTTTCGGTGTGCGTTCACCGGGTTTTGCGGTGAGTTTTCAGCAGGTTTGCGGTGACTTTTCCCTGCAATTCGGGGACCCTGTGGTGCTTGCTGAATACACCGCAGGGTCGCCGAAATGGGATCGCCAAATCGAACCGAGTTGAGGAGAACGAAAAGTCACCGCACGTGCGGTGACTTTTCGATTCTCTTTGAATTACCCTGTAAATCATCCTTTCTCTGGGCCTATTCTGGGGCATGGGCCTGAAGCTGCTGCTCCATCATCCCCTCTGTTAATCCGGCCCTGGATCTTTGTCCAACACTTTCAGCCTTTCTCTGATTCCATGCAGCATAAATGTAACATAAAGGAACAGTACAGATGTTATAGCGTTAAATTATAGATTAAGTCCAGCAGGAATGCTTAGGAACACAGGTCTCTCAATTTATTACCAGTGTGAACCATTTGGCTGATATACTGGGGAGCTGCAATGTCTTTATATTCAGACAAATTTTTATTAAAAAAAATGCCTTCATTTAACCCTTTCAATGCTGAGGCATTTCACCCCTGTGTGCTGAGCTCATTTTTACCGGTTTTGCTCATCATGTTTAAACGCGATTAGAAGCCACGTTTTATTATATGACCCAGAAATAATATTATTTTTTTTTCGGTAGACTCAGCAGATGCATAATATATAATTTTTATATGTAAACGTCATGTCCTGTCTGTATATCATAACAAAAAATGCAATAAAATTTGAATTTTCAATCATCTACAGTGTGTAAAGTGTTTTTGTTTCACATTTTATCATGCGAGCCTTTGCAGTTATATTTTCTATGGGGTGCACTTGTTAAAAAAAATTAGAAATGGGGACTCGTTACATTTTTTGGGGGGAAATTACGTAATTTATAGCAAACACCCCCATAGAAAAAAATTATTAGTGAATGTTCACATTATAATTGAAATGGGGTCAATATTGCTGCATTAATAAAAATAACACACACAAAAAAAACACGTTTGTTTTATTTTTTTTATTATTATTTTTATACTTTGAACATGGTCATGTTTGGTATCATTCGAAAGGCCATGCTCTGGTCTTTCAAGTGATACTCAAAATGACCCACCTAGCTGTCACCCCTCGGGAGATATGGGGCTTCAAAGAAAGCTAGGCTGCGATCCGGTGCCTCAGGGGTTAAAATCCGGCACCACTTAAAAGGGGAGACTCTCTTCTTTTAAGCAGTGCCTGCCTTGTCCTGCTAGGTCCTCCCGATTGGGAGGGAGTGGGATCCGAAAGGATCCCTCCCTTTCAGGCGATCTCCCGGCTTTGCCGGGGGTTGCCTTAAAATGCCGTCATCGCGTCCATCATTATGTTATTATGTTCGGGAGGGCCTTTAAAAGCAGCGTCTGACTTCAAGGAAGTCAGAACGCCGCTGGACCCCGGAGGAGAGAGGTGAGTATCTCTCCTGGCTCCTGGGTTTGCAGATGACGTGTGGGGAACGTCCTCCACATACAGCAGGAGAACAATGAGGACGTTCCCCACATGTCATCCGCAAGGAAAGGGTAAAAAAAAAATTGAATTATTTTTGCTAAAAATTGCCTAATTTTTTTTAAAAAAATATTCTTTTTACTGCAAATTAAAAAAATAAACGGTTTAATAGATATTGAATAAAAATGAATATTTTTAACAGTGAAACCTATGGGATTCGCCTGATTAAACCTTTAGACTGTAAGCTGTATAAGCAGGGCCTTCTACACCCCTTGTTTCCATCCTATGTCCATTTAATCTTGTTCTCTCTCTGGTTATTGTAAAGCGCTGCAGAAACTGTTGGTGCCATATAAATGATAATAATAATAAATCTGCTGAATGAAAACACCGAACATCAGGTCATTTCACTGATATTTCTTTGCTGTTTGGTGTTCTCTGAATTGATTAACCATTGCTTCTCTATGGGGGATTTCACTGCCGTCAAACAGACACTGTCAGGGTTATTCAAAGAGATTCGAAAAGTCACTGCACGTTCGGTGACTTTTCATTCTCTTCAATTCGGTTCCTTTTGCCGATCCCATTTCGATGACCCTGCGGTGTATTCAGCAAGCACCACAGGGTCCCCGAATTGCAGGGAAAAGCTGCCGCAAACCCGACAAAAACGAACCGTAAAACCCAGCGAATGCACGCCGAAAACCTTCAAAAACATCTGGATTAACCTGCCGAAAACCACGGAAAAACCCGAGCAGGAGCCGATCGCACGCAGCGAAGCCTCCGGAGAAAGCCGAGACCGCAGAGTGAAGTCAATAAATTAGGAAAACAGTTTGCATGAATGTGTGAAAAATAAACGCTGTTTGCAAAGAAACTACTGAGCGAAAATGTCTGAAATTTACATATAAGATCCAATGAATGATAATAAAAAGGGCTGTTACAGAAAAAATAAGTAAACTTAAAAAAAAAATCAGACTTTTATAAAAAAACAAAAAAAAAACAGAAAAATGCTTATGGCTAGGGTCAGACGAAAGCAGTTTTAACGTGCGTTTAGCCGCACGAAATCATGGCCGTGCTAGCAGCAAATGACGTCCAATGCCGGGGAACACACGAAGTACGGCCGCACGAAAGTTCGTCCGCGCAACGCAAGTGGCAAACGAACGCATTTTGTCGAAAACGTGAAACCACTAGTACGGTCGTACAGAGTGCGCTGCGTCTGCTAGAGGCGTGTGTGCGTGATTTTGAGATGTCAGACACTGCTAATGTCCGGCCAACATAACGTCCAGATGCAAAAGTGTTTTATTTATGATCCGTACAAAAACACGAACGCAAATGCGCATCGTATGACCGCTATCGCGTACTCCGTGAAAAAATGCGTCCATTCGTTCGAACGCACTTTTCCACAGACAACGCGAAAATGCGTTCGTCTGACCCTAGCCTAAAATATCCTAAAAAATCTATAAAGAGACTCTTTACTGCAGAATTTTATAATGTTCGGTTTATTAGATATTGAATTAAAATGGGAATATTTTTAACATTGAAGCCTATGGGATTCTCCTGAATAAACTTGCCGAATTAAACCACCAAATGGCAGGGCATTAGGGGAACCTTTCACTGCTGGTTTGTGTTCTCTGAATAGCCGAAGCAGTGCTTTTTCATGGGGTTTTCACTGCCCTCGAACAGGCACCGAACAGGCACCGTATGTTCAGGCAATTCGCCAGGATTTGGATAGCCAAATGGCCAAGAAAGGTAACCGAACGCTGATTTTCAGCGTTCGGTTACCTTTCTCAAGCAATTCGGATCTCTTTGAATAACCCTGTGTATTTCGCTGGCAATTCGCCAATATTTGGCGAATTGCCATGTTTTGATTAGCCGAATGGCCCGAAATTGCACCGCACAGGGAAATTCAGTTTGGTGCAATTTTGGGACCAGTTTGGCTCTCTCTCACATATTTTTAAAGACTTGACCCCTGCCTAAAGCGCCTTTACCTCTTAGGTTATATGTGTAGTGTGACATATTGAACTTACTATTTTAAAATTCTGCAGAGAAATACTGCATTGCAACTCATTGTGCCATATGGATTGGCAAGATGAAAAATGTTCATTCCCTTACGCCTTTGGTAATTATTTACATGGGCTTGTGCCATTGTGCATATTATGCCAATTATTAGACTTCTTCCAACAAATAACTAGAATTGCAATCATTTACATTCTCTGGCACTAATAAAAGAAGTGCAAGAATTACAAATATTATGTATTTAGCGGCTCATAAATTATTCATGCGCGTTTAATAGCCTTTTGTCCTTTCCAACTTTCAGGCTTTTTCTTAATCTCACACTGTTTCCAGATAAAGCTGTCCTCCCTGCTGTCAGCCTCTCACCGTGACATTCACCACCTTTTTTCTCTTCTGCTCCAGCCAGCTGCATATTTTAACTATAATACATAATTTTATGAGACCCAACTGACCACTCGTTTTCTGTTGATCTCAGTCATACATTTCCATAGAGTTCTAAACCACTGACATTCTATCAATCAATATTAGAGAACATTTCCTTGGAATGTATAGAATTGTTTTAAATGCCTTTTATTTATTTATCTATTTATTTGCAAAAGTATTTTACCAGGAAGGATACATTGAGATTTCTCTCGTTTTCAAGTAGGTCCTCGGTTTAAGAACATTGAAATGTTACAGTCGTTACAGAAATACAAAGTAATAAATGTAAGATATTAAAAACCCAAATATACAGATTAACACAGAAAATAAATATGTAGGAAATATAGTCACTAGGTTACATGTTTACAGGTGCATTCTGTATTGAGATATGTTAATAGGGAGCTCTTAAGTGACTTTAGACTGCAGGAAGATTTGATGGTGTCTGGGAGGTTATTCCATAATTGCGGTGCTCTGTAGGAAAATGAGGATCGAGACACTTTCTTTTTGTATTGTGGTATTGCAAGTAAGGTGCAGGTCCTGGATCGGAGGTTATAGGATGAGGGAACTGCTGGGAGAAGCAGTCTATTCAGGTCGGGTGGCAGCTTCCCAGAAAAGCTCTTAAACACCAGGTTGGAAAGGTGAAGGGTGCGTCAAGATTCCAGCGAAAGCCAGTTTAGCTCTTTTAAGATGTCACTATGGTGGGTCATGTAGATACATTGTAGCACAATGCGGCAGAATGAGTTATACAATGCAGTAAGTTTATGAAGGTGTGTTTGCGGGGCCGCTGCATACACTACATCTTTTATTCAGATTTTATTCACCAGGGAAAGCATTCTTCGGTCATCCACCACAGTTGTTTTTCGTGGTCTCCCGGGTCTTTTGGTGTTGCTGAACTCACCGGTGCGTTCCTTCTTTTTGAGAATGTTCCAAACCATTGTTGGCCACGCCTAATGTTCTTGCTATCTCTCTGATGGGTTTGTTTTGTTTCTTCAGCCTAATGATGGCTTGCTTCACTGATAGTGACAGCTCTTTGGATCCCATCTTGAGAGTTGACAGCAACAGATTCCAAATGCAAATAGCACACTTGAAATGAACTCTGGGCCTTTTATCTGCACATTGTAATTGGGGTAATGAGGCAATATCACATACCTGGCCATGGAACAGCTGAGAAGCCAATTGTCCCATTAGCTTTGGTCCCTTAACAAGTGGGAGACACATCTGCAAACTGCTGTAAGTCCTACACCGTTAACCTGAGTTGGATGTACATACCCTCAAATTAAAGCTGACAGTCTGCAGTTAAAGCACATTGTGTTTGTTTCATTCCAACTCCATTGTGGTGTTGTATAGAGCCAAAGATGTTAGAATTGTGTCGATGTCCCAATATTTCTGGACCTGACTGTATTGTACAAAAACATTGGACTTGATTTAATTCTATTGCCTTTTTTTTACTTTTTGGCTATTTGTGGCTCATGGTTTTTTTTTTCTTTCTTTTTTTAAAACATCAGCCGATTCAATTGAAAAAATTCAGCTGGAGCTAATATTCGAAGATGCCGCTGGTCGAAATAAAATTTGGCAAGTAAAATGGTTGAAAAAGCACATTTTCGGCAAGCATGCTGCAGATATGTGCCTTTTTAAACATGATTATTAAAAATATTTGATGTTTGGAAAAAAGATTTCAGTCTTATTCTATCAGCTGAATGTTTTTTCATAAATCGGCACACCGATAAATTGGAATTGAATCGATATACCCGATATTATCACTGAAAAATATAGCCACGAGAACCGATATTTTAATAGAAATTTTATTGGGAATCGAAATGCTGATACACCTGCAATGAATCTCCAAAACTAAAAAAAACGGTGAAAGATTTGCCGATAAAGGTACCCATTTCAGCCATCAAGCTGAATTATACTGAGCCCACGGTAAGAAACGGGCACTGAATATCACACAGAGACACACGGAAAAAGAGAGAGACACTGACCAACGGAGGAACAGAAAATGACAGAGAAAACCAGAGACGCTGACAGAAACAGAGACATCGAAAGACACTGAAAGCCACACAAAGAACCCTAGACACTGACGCACACAGTGACATCGAGATAAAACCACAGATTCTCAGAAACCCAGACACAAATGCCAGATACTAACACACCGCAATATATTAAGACCATAGGCATGCGCAGGGGGTCTGCAAGGTGTGCACCCTAATATTGGGTTAAGAGGTCCTCTTTCACCTCATCATTGACATTTTAGATGTCCCTTATCTGCTTCATGGTGAATAGCATAAAAATTCACTGTATGTCTGATTACTGGCTGTTATTTCTAATCTTCTAAACATAAGTTTTCCATTAATAACTATTGCGTGGGTGCACACCCTAATGTAACGAGCTGCGCACGCCAGTGATTAAGACGGTGACACAGAAATTCACACAGAGACACAAATCGAGAGTCAGTGACAAAGAGAGGATCATACAATGATAGGCACAGTAGTTCAGAGACATACAGGGTTATTCAAAGAGATCAGCATGGCTGCCGAAAGGGAAGCGAACACTGAAAATCAGCGTTCGGTTACCTTTCCTGGCAAATCGGCTATCCAGAGCAGGCAATTCGCCAAATCCTGCGAATTGCCTGCACATACGGTGCCTGTTCGAGGGCAGTGAAATCCCCATAGAAAAGCAATGCTTCGGCTATTCAGAGACCAAAAACCAGCAGTGAAAAGTTGCCGAATTGCCCTGCTGGTCGGTGGTTTCATTCGACAGGTTTATTCAGGCTAATCCCATAGGCTTCAATGTTAAAAATATTCCCGTTTTAATACAATATCTAATAAAACGTTGATTATAATATTCTGCAGTAAAACATCTTTTAATGTATAGATTTTTTAGGATCTTTTAGGCATTTTTCAGGATTTTGTTGCCAAAATCCTTTTGGCGATTTTTTAAAATAAGATAAAATTTAAATGTTCTTTCTTTTTCTGTAACAGCCCTTTTTATTCTTGTTCCTTGGACCTCATATGCAAATTTCAGACATTTTCGCTCAGTAGTTTGTTTGCAAACAGCGTTTTCACTTTTCAAACATTCAAGCGGACTGTTCTTTTTATTTATTCACTCCATTCGTCTGCGGTTTCGGCTTTTTCCGGCGGCTGCGCTACGTGTGATCAGCTCCTGCTTGGGTTTTTCCGGTGTCTTCGGCGGGTTAATCCAGATGTTTTTGCGGGTTTCGTGTGCGTTCGCCCTCGTTTTGCTGTGAGTTTTCGTCAGGTTTGTGGCGACTTTTCCCTGCATTAAGACGGCCCTGTGGTGCTTGCTGAATACAACGCAGGGTCACCGAAATGGGATCACCAAATCGTACTGAATTGAAAAGAACGAAAAGTCACCGAACGTGCGGTGGCTTTTCGATTCTCTTTGAATAACCCTGATAGACATACAGCGACATAGAAAGTCATAAAGGGTTATTCAATAAGAGCCGAACGTGCCACCAAATTGCTCTGAATGGTTAATTTCACGGAAGTTCGGCTATTCACAAAGCTGGCAATTCACCAAATATTGGCGAATTACCAGTGAAAAACAGTGCAGTTTTTATTCAACTGTTCATTTAGAAAATATATACGGTAGTGCAGGTGACCACGTGATGGTTCTATTTAGACAAATAACATTAATGGAGGAAGGTATAGTGTGAATGCTCAAGTGATAGAACTATTAAGTAGTCTGATGCTGCTGAAAATGGAAATTATGGAATTGAAGGCTCAGAAAACCTTTGCAGGTGTTTTGAGTTGATTGGCATGTGAACATATTCAAATTTCTTGCGAGTGAATTGGTGGGTTTTTGTTAAATGTGAGCCAAATCATCACAATTAAAAGAACCAAAGACTTAAACTTCTTCAGTCTGTGTGCATTGAATTTATTTAATACACAAGTTTCACAATTTGAGTTGAATTAATAAATTAAATTAACTTTTCCACGACATTCTAATTTGAGATGCACATACAGTATATATGTAAGCATCCAGACCTGAGGAAGAGCGGATATACTCTCGAAAGCATGTCTTTTAAATATAACGTTAGTCCAATAACAAAGGTATCACTGCGTACTCCCTCATCCTATAACCTCAGATCCAGGACCAGCACCTTACTTGCAATACCACAATACAAAAAGAAAGTGTCTCGATCCTCATTTTCCTACAGAGCACCGCAATTATGGAATAACCTCCCAGACGCCATCAAATCTTCCCCAGTCTAAAGTCCCTTAAGAGCTCCCTATTAACATACCTCAATACGGAATGCACCTGTAAACATGTAACATAGTGACTAGGGATGAGCTGTTTGGTTCGGACGGTTCGGAGTTCGGACCGAATTTAGCCTGTTCGGTCTGCTCGCGAACTCCGAACATTTCCGGGTGTTCTCCGCATGTTCGACCACAATGCACCACAATGGAACACAATGCACTTTCCCACTGGCCTGAAGCTCGTAATTGACTACAGCCTTGCACCTGACCACAGGTCTTGTGCAAGACAGGTTCAACACTATGCCAATCAAGTCCCGCAGCACACTATATAAGGTTTCCACTCAGCGCTTCTGCATGCATTTGAGAGGAGATTTCATAGGAGATTGTTGTTGTGTGTTTTTACTGCCGGTCTGCCACGCTACTGGGGGGGTCTGGGGGTCTCATTTCTACCAAATATCTGGGAATTGAGGTGATGTGTGTCTTGTCACTGCCAGCAAGTATTTTGGGGGTCACAAATTTCTACAAAACATTTGGGAATTGAGGTGATCTGTGTCTTGTCACTGCCAGCAAGCATTTTGGGGGTCACAAATTTCTACAAAACATTTGGGAATTGAGGTGATCTGTGTCTTGTCACTGCCAGCAAGCATTTTGGGGGTCACAAATTTCTACAAAACATTTGGGAATTGAGGTGATCTTCTGTGTCTTGTCACTGCCAGCAAGTATTTTGGGGGTCACTAATTTTTTACTAAATATCTGGGAATTGAGGTGATCTGTCTCTTGTCACTGCCAGCAACTATTTTGGGGTCACTAATTTCTACAAAATATTTGGGAATTGTTATAATCTGTGTGTTCTCACTGGCTGCCACCCATCAGGGGGTCTCACTGATTTATAGGAGGTTTCTGAGACTTGTAATCTGTGGCTTCTCACTGCCACCCATCAGGGGGTCCCACAAACTTCTAGCAGATTTATGCGAATTGTAATCTGTGTCTTCTCACTGCCACCCATCAGGGGGTCCCACATACTTCTAGCAGATTTATGCGAATTGTAATCTGTGGCTTCTTACTGCCACCCATCAGGGGGTCACACTGATTTATAGGAGGTTTCTGAGATTTGTAATCTGTGGCTTCTCACTGCCACCCATCAGGGGGTCACACTGATTTATAGGAGGTTTCTGAGATTTGTAATCTGTGGCTTCTCACTGCCACCCATCAAGGGGTCACACTGATTTATAGGAGGTTTCTGAGATTTGTAATCTGTGGCTTCTCACTGCCACCCATCAGGGGGTCCACATACTTCTAGCAGATTTATGCAAATTGTAATCTGTGGCTTCTCAATGCCACCCATCAGGGGGTCACACTGATTTATAGGAGGGAATTGTACGCTCCCAGACACAGATAAGAGGGCAAGCAGCCCCTGTGTCAGGAGGCTGTGCCTCTGGTTGTGGTGGACGTGGTGCATCCTCTGCAGGGGCACGCTTGTCCTTTCTAACTGGTGCTGGCCGTCTTCTTAAGCAGCAGCAACATACAGAGGATTTGGTGGATTGGCTAACCAGTCCATCCTCATCCTCCGATTCCTCTGCCAGCCAGGCTTGTAGTGTTTTACAGTCCACCTCAGCTGCCAAAGCATCTAATGCAGCCTCCATGTCCACAGCTACTCCTGCCGTAGCCTCGCTATCACACACGGAGGAGTCAGCTGAATTGTTTGACTACAATGACAGTGACATGCTGCTTGAGGATGCGCAGCAAGTACAGTGCTCTCATTCAATCTCTGAGGTTGAGGAAGGGAGTATAATCAACCTAGAGGAAGGTTGTGCCAGTGATGACACACAAATAACTGGCACTCATGTTGCCCCAGCAGCTGCAGTATACTGCCAAGTTGGCTCCTGTGACAAGGAGATAGGGGGTGAAGATGACATTGATGATGAGGTCACTGACTCCACCTGGGTGCCAGATCGAACAGAGGAATCAAGTGAGGAGGAGGGGGAGGAGGAGGAGGAGGAGGCACAGTAAACACGAGGCACAACATCCTCTATGACCAACCGTAGCACTAGCCAGTCCAAGGCATCAGATGTCAGAGCTGCTCCGGTGCAGAGCGCTGTTGTCTCAAAGCACACACGCAGGAACTCTGCTGTCTGCTGGGAGTTCTTTAAGAAATGTGCAGCAGACCCCACCGTTGCTATTTGTAATCTATGTCAGATGAGGCTTAAGCATGGGAAAGACACCGGACACTTGGGTACCACGTGCTTGAGGCGACATATGACCTCCTGCCACACATCCCGTTGGGGCAAAACTTTGCGTAGGTCCTCCTCCTCCTCCTCCTCATCTGTCTCTACCCCCACTGTATGTCCTGCCATGTCATTGCCTACAACCTCCACTGACAGGGATGATGCTACAGTAATGGATGTACCAGGTCCTTCCTCACAATGTGAAAGCATCCCATCAGCTGAAGATTTACGCAGTCAGATTACGTTGCCGCAGCTGCTGCAGCGTAAGAAAAAATATAGTCCCAATCATCCCCAAGCACAGCGTCTAAATGCCAGCTTAGCAAATTACTCGCATTGCAGCTGCTGCCTTTCCAGCTGGTGGACTCTGCTCCCTTCCGTGAATTTGCTGAATGTGCTGTACCACAGTGGCTGTTTCCAAAATGCCACTACTTTTCACGCAAGGCCATTCCAGCACAATACCAGCACGTGGAAGACAATGTTATCGAGTCATTGGGAAAGGCAGTCAGCAGCAAGGTACATGTGACTTTAGACACGTGGTCCAGCAAGCATGGACAGGGTAATTACATTTCCTTCATGGCACACTGGGTAACTCTGATTGCAGCTGGGAGGGATCCAAGACGGGGCTCTGTGCTGGAGCTTGTTCATCCACCACACCTCCAGAAAGCTGCTTGTATGAGGTCTGTCTGCTCCACCACCACCACCTCTCCCTCTTCCTACTCCTCTTCCTCCACCTCCTTCTCTGGCGAAGTGGCAGTTAAACCTATGCCTGACAGGGTCTACGCAATGGAAAAAGAAACCTGTATCGCTGGCGCCACCTAGAGGGGATGGATGCGAGCTGTTCCACAAAATACTATTCGTATATAGATTCAAACAGTTTAGTATAAGAATAAAATAAGTTCAGTTCTTGATATGAATCAGCAGCTGTCTCTTTCAATAGGTGGTATATCCAAACCCACCAAAGGATAATAAATATAGCAAAAAAAGAGAGATGATCGAGTCAGCGCTTCCTTCAAAAGGTTTTCTCTTCTCTTCTGTGTACCTTTAAAACAAACAGAAACGCTGCCATAGCGTAATAAACTTCTAAACAGATGTAGATAAAAAAAGGAGAATGCACTCACATTATTTTGTGTCTTAATCAGACACTTGATGTTCCAATCAATCAGCAAAATTAGATGGGAATGCCGAATTTCCCCTGGATACGTAGTCTTGTATTCCTAAAAAAGTGCTGGACGCCAATTATAGATTTAAAAGGCAAAATTTATTTAAAATAAATAAAACAGGCACATGGGTAAAACACCTAAACGCGTTTCGCGAGTAGCCTCGCTTCCTCAGCAGGTGCTCAACACCAGGATGCATAAAAGTGAGACAGACGTCATTTGCTTATCTTACCCAGGATTCCTTGCTGCATATGGGGAATGTGGCACAGGAGCTCTGGGATGCAATTCTTTGAATTGCTATGATGTGCAGGTGGCTTCTGCAATAATAAACACACTTATTATAGTGTGGAGGCTTTTTATCTCACTTTTAGTCCTTCACCACAACCCTTATAGACACTTACTTACCTATGGTCCAAGCATACACTGCAACTGGTCATGCCTACCTCCTAGCTGTTGAAGGTTCAACAAATCTGACACAGCACTGTCCTGAGAGTGGCTTTGACCAGTTGCATAACCTTACCTTTGCTACAAAGCCACAGTGTGGCATAGCATTGATTTTAGGGTTCTGTGTAATAACAGATCCAGGATGCATAAAAGTGAGACAGAGGTCATTTGCATATCCTATCCAGAATTCCTTGCTGCATATGGGGAATGTTGCACAGGATGCAATTCTTTGAATTGCTGTGATGTGCAGGTGGCTTCTGCAATAATAAACACACTTATTATATTGTGAAGGCTTTTTATCTCACTTTTAGTCCTTCACCACAACCCTTATAGACAATATATATATATATATATATATATATATATATACATACATACATATAATATATATCTCCTTTTTTCATAGCAATCAAATACATATTTTATTTTTTCCTCAAGTTCAACATCTAAAATCTGTACACAAATTCTACTGTCACTTAATTGAGTATTTTAATTTTTTAGTGATCGGGGCATTGAAGTGCAGTCATCTTCATTTCTAGCTCTCAGAATGTTACAGGGTGAATTTAAAATCCGGAAAAGAATTTACTCTTTTGCTTTTAAAAATATGAATTTAAGATAGCTGTACCCTAGAACAGAAGGACATACAATATATATATATATATATATATATATTATATATATATATGATACTTAAAACTACTATCCATCATAACAGTTGCAAAGAAGTGAAAGAGATTATCCTGAACATGAACAGAGCTTTTCCCATTTTTTTTAAATCCAGAAGGTTTAAATCTAATCTTTTTCAATCCAATTTTTTTAATGCAGCCTTAACATAAAATGTAATCTTTTGCTTTGGATCAAGATAAACATCTGTGCTCCTTTCTCTTATCTTGGACATGGTGGATAGGGTGCCTGGAATTTTACTGCATACTTGTTTATTGTGTTTGTCAGTATTGCATAAGCAAGATATTCCTTTTTAATATTCATAAGTTATTAACTAGTCTGGAATAATTGTAAAAAAATTATAATTTTGGAACTATGTGTAAAAATGTTACCGTGTCTTGTGGAAAATTAAATCTGCAATGTATTGTCAGAGGATTGTACAAAGAGCTTACAATAAATTTTTTTCCGGTATAAGAAGATTACATTAAGATATAAATCTGATAGAAATGAGGAGAAGACTAATAAATCCATTATATACATTGTATATACATTTATAAATCCATTATATACATTAAATGCATTGGGTAGAAATAAGGTAATATTTTCTTTGGAATCAATACTCCTCAGTGTATGTGAACAGTTTTTATTCAGCAGACAAATCGTCTATTGACACGTTAGGACTATATTGTCTTAGTTGTATTTGTGTTAAAAAGTCCTTTAGAGCAGGGGTCAGCAACCTTGGCGCTCCGAATGTTTTGGAACTACAGCTGTATCAGACGTCAGTACTCTGACTGAGTCATATCTATTAACACTGCTTTCTTGTCAGACCTCCGTGTTCTCCCCGGCAGGATTGCCAGCGAAATACGGTGATTTTCGGCAGCAGTGAAATTCCCCATAGAGAATGGTTCATCTATTCAGAGAACGCCAAACAGCTGTGAAAAGTAGTTGAAATTTCCTGATTTTCTGAGGTTTCATTTGACAGGTTTAAGTAGGCGAATCCCATAGGTTTCAATGTAAAATAAAATTCCCAGTTTTTCTTAAATATTTGTTCAACTGTTTATTCTTTTCATTTGCAGCAAAAAGTCTCTTTATAATTTAGAATTTCTCAGGATTTTTTTCAGCAAAAAGTTACGTCAGTCGTTTCTGTGCACTTTCTGCTGAATTCACTGCAGGGTCGGCGAATTTAACTCGCTGAAGTGCGTCAAACGAGAGCTGTAGATAGAAACATAGAAACATAGAAAAATGTTGGCAGATAAGAACCTTTCGGCCCATCTAGTCTGCCCAATTACATGGATACTTTACCTGGATCTATATTTTGTTTAGGATAGTCTTATGCCTATCCCATGCTTGCTTAAATTCAATTACTGTTTTGGCCTCTACCACTTCAACTGGAAGACTGTTCCATGTATCCACCACCCGCTCAGTAAAATAATGCTTCCTGATGTTACTTTTAAACCTTTGCCCCTCTAATCTAAGACTATGTCCTCTTGTTTTGCTACTTTGTTTCCTTTTAAATATACTCCCTTCCTCTACCTTGTGGATTCCCTTTACGTATTTAAATGTTTCTATCATATCTCCTCTGTCTCGTCTTTTTTCCAAGCTGTACATGTTAAGATCATTCAGCCTTTCCTGGTAACTTTTCTCCTTCAAGCCGTACACCATTTTAGTAGCCCTTCTCTGAACTCTCTCTAAGATGTCTATATCCTTCTGGAGATACGGTCTCCAGTACTGCACACAGTACTCCAAGTGAGGTCTCACCAGTGCTCTGTACAGTGGCATGAGCGCTTCCCTTTTCCTACTGCTAATACCTCTCCCTACACAACCAAGCATTCTGCCAGCATTTCCTGCTGCTCTATTACATTGACTACTTACCCTTAGACACTGGTGTATTTTGGCCTAGGCCGACTAGGCCCAGGCCTAGGGCGGCACTTTCCAGGGGGTGGCGGCCCGCACTGGGTGGCCCCACCCCTAAAAAAAAAAGTATTTTACCAGGAAGGATACATTGAGATTCACTAATTTACACTTTCAATTTCACTTTCCAGGGGGCAGCAAAAAACCTCACCACTAAATGGGTTACTCACAGAGCACCGAAATGACGCCAACTTTTTGGTGTTCTGTAGTTCCCTGAACTTAGGAGAATAAAATTTCCCCACCCTGCAGTGAATTCACCATTCACCGCAGGGTCCCCAAAGTGCATGGAGTCGGCCGCTGAATGCTGCCACCGCAAACCCGTGGCCTGCTGTTTTCAAAAGAACTACTGAACGAAAATGTCTGGAATTTACATATAAGATCCTATGATTGATAATAAAAAGTTCTGTTACAGAAAAAAGAAAAACCGCTATTAAAAAAAAGGGGGGGAATTTTGCCCAAAAAAATCTGGAAAATGACTAAAAGGTACTAAAAAAAAAATCAATAAGTAAAGACTTTTTACTGCAGATTAAAATAATAAATGATTTATTAGATATTGCATAAAAACAGGAATATTTTTAACATTGAAACCTATGGGGTTCGCCTGAATAAACCTGCTGATTGAAACCACAGAACATCAGGGCATTTCACTGCCGTTTCTCTGAGTCTCAGTACCAAATGACTGGCTGAACCACGTGAAACGCACGCGCGCAGCTGCCCGCCCTTTCGTTAACACAGACTCTATTCTGGACTGAACACACACGGGAAGGGAATCAAAGCTACAGTGCACACTCTGGCAGTGGCACCCCACTGCTGACAAGATGGCTCCACAGCATAATTGCTGTGTGCTCATATACACTCGGTTTGCTGGGAGTTTTACTGCAGTGGATTCTGATGCACTCATACACACCGCACATTGCATTGCTGGGAGTTTTATTGCTGTGGATTCTGATACGCTGACACACACAAACATTGCATTGCTGGGAGTTTTATTGCTGTGGATTCTGTGATACACACTGCATATTACTGTGAGTTTTATTGCCCTGGAGCTCAGGGATATGCTCATACACACTGCACATTACTGTGAGTTTTATTGCTGTGCAGTTCTGTGATATGCTCATACACACTCAGTGGCGTAGCGTGGGGGGGGGGCTGGGGGGGCCATGCCCCCGGGCGCAGTTTTCTTAGGGGCGCATAATTTCAAAAGAAATTTGCGCCCCTAAAAGTTGAGGCCCGGGCTTGGGCGGCTGTTCGAATGCTCTATCGGCATTCGGACAGCCGCCCCTGGAGCTCCGTCTCCGGCATACTTACCTGCCTGAGCGGCGCAGGGAAAGTTTCCTTGCTTCCGCTCTTTGAAGGACCCAAGCCGCGGTCACGTGGGAGTCCCATGGAGACGGAGCTCCAGGGGCGGCTGTCCGAATGCCGATAGAGCATTCGAACAGCCGCCCCATGTCTGGTCTGGGGTCTGAGCTGGGTCATATCCATGAGAGCTTGGGGGCAGTATATCCATGAGCTGGGGCAGTATATCCATGAGCTGGGGCAGTATCTCCATGAGCTGGGGCATATATCCATGAGCTGGGGCATATCCATGTGAGAGCTGGGGCAATATCCATTTGTGAGCTGGGGCAAATCCATGTGTGAGCTGGGGCAAATCCATGTGTGAGCTGGGGCATATCCATGTGAGAGCTGGGGCAATATCCATGTGAGAGCTGGGGCAATATCCATGTGAGAGCTGGGGCAATATCCATGTGTGAGAGCTGGGGCAATATCCATGTGTGAGGTGGGGCAATATCCATGTGTGAGCTGGGGCAATATCCATGTGTGAGCTGGGGCAATATCCATGTGAGAGCTGGGGCAATATCCAGGTGTGAGCTGGGGCAATATCCAGGTGAGCTGGCTGGGGCAATATCGATGATGTGTCCAAAGGTTGGGGGGGGCACAATTCTTGGCTGGCCCCGGGCGCTGACAACCCACGCTACGCCACTGTACACACTGCACATTTCTGTGGGTTTTATTGCTGTGCAGCTCTGTGATACGCTCATATGCAGTGCACGTTTCTGTGGATTTTATTGTTCAGCCAATTAGAGCGGCTGTGATCCCGTTTACTTGACATGCGTGGCTGTTCTTTGTAAAAATGCTTGAATTTAAACATTTCATAATTTTCTTTATCTCAATAGATACATTTGAAATGGTATACAAAATATACAAGTAGGCACTTGGTATCCACTTTTAATATAAAGAGAGGAAAAGGCGGAGCTCTAAGAGGAAAAGGTGGAGCTTAAAGAGGAAGGGTGGGAATTAACCAGGAAGAGGTGTGCCCTTGACAGGAAGGGGTGCGTCAAATTTAAATTAGGGGGTGCACGAGTTTAGTCAGGCCTAGGGCAGCACAAAACCTAAATACACCACTGCCCTTAGATCCTCTGAAATAATAACCCCTAAATCCCTTTCCTCAGATGTTGAGGTTAGGACTGTATCAAATATTCTATATTCAGCCCTTGGGTTTTTACGCCCCAGGTGCATTATCTTGCACTTATCCACATTAAAACTCAATTGTCACAGCTCCGACCATTTTTTTAGTTTACCTAAATCATTTGTCATTTGGCTGATCCCTCCAGGAACGTCGACCCTGTTGCAAATCTTTGTCATCAGCAAAAAGACATACTTTACCATTAATACCTTCTGCAATATCACTAATAAAAATATTAAAGAGAATGGGTCCAAGTACTGACCCCTGAGGTACCCCACTGGTAACAAGACCTTGTGCCGAATAAACTCCATTTACCACAACCCTCTGTTGCCTGTCACTCAGCCACTGCCTAATCCATTCAACAATATTGGAATCCAAGCTCAAAGATTGCAATTTATTGATAAGCCTTCTATGATACTCGAGTATACTGCTAGATTTTGGTGACAAAAATTTACCTTAAAATTGATGGGGTCTCGTTATATTCGAGACATCTGCATCACGTGAAAAAAAAACTTGACTTGCTCAGAGATCCCAAGTCTCCCAGAAGTTCCGTAGTCTCCCTGAATTGAATGTGGGCTCCCTGATGCCCGCAAACCCTTAAGGAACTCCCAGATTCAGGAGAGGTGGGATCCATCACAGTCAGAGAGCATGCTCGGATTAAGCCAATCATTCAAGATAATGATCTGGCTCCATGATGCGGTGGTTGAGCCTGCCTGCTGGAGCGAGAGGTGAGAAAACGACACCTCTTGCTGTACTGCTTATCTGTGAGTGACTCACTGCATTCTTCACCTCACTCTGCTGGCCATTTTAACGCAAGTAAAGAAGACGGGTGGCCGGCGGGGCTTTATGCTTAGAAACAACTACAATCTTTCTAGATCAGAGCACCCTGGCCTGAGGGGTAGCCTGAGACCCTCAAAAGAATTGTAATTGTTTACCGGTACAGTATACTTCTATAATTTTGCTCCTCGCGTTATATTCGAGTTTTGAGTGCAGGTGCAGGTTTTTCTCCGTAGCGTCCCCGTCTTAGCGTGGGGATTGTAATAGTGCCCACTGTGTGCAGTTCTGAGATTTGCAGTACATTGGCTGCTATGCCTGATGTACTGCAACTTTTGAGACGTGTTCTGGAGCCCATATGCAAAAATATTTTGTATGCAATAAATGAACTTGAGTAGCATTTCTCTGGAATATGTACAGATTGAGTTAACTCGGTCTACAAACTGCATCTTCAGGTGCCTGAGCTCCATCTGAATATATTAAATTGAGCACGTTGTTGAAAAAAATGTACATTTACTTCACATTGGAGATGTATCTTAAATCTACACACAGGCACAAACAGAATTACACACACATATTTAAAACGCTAACACATGTGTGACTCTCACACACATATATCTTACTGATATATATATATATCTAGGGTTAAAGGATCTACCAACAATTCACCAGTTTTCCCTTTGTAAGTTTGTGTTAATGTTTAATTAGTGCCATGTAATTTAAAAAAAAAATCCTGCTGTATTATTATAATAACAGGTTTTAGCCAAATGGAGCAACTGCAGTTCAGAGCTCTGTGCAGGATCAGCTGGGGAAAAGTCAGAGACATTCTCCAGCTGGTTTTAAAAAGTGTTCCCACATCAGGCATCATTCCCAGGATGCTAAAACTTTTGGGCCACCGTCAGGCTAGAATATATGGTTTTCTGTATCAGATTGCTTGCTATTAGGCTTGTGCACCGATTTTTTTTTTCGGTTCGATTCGGTTCGATTTTTCAGATTTTTAAACTTTTCGATTCGGCTCGTTTCGACCGATTTCGGTTTCGATTCGATTCGGTCCAGCTCGTTTTTCGGGTACATTTTTTTTTCGGAATATCGACCATTTTTCGTATTTTCGTGTCACTGTGCTCGCTTTTTGTATCGACTTTTCGTGATTTCGGAAATTTTCGTTTTTCGGAATTGTACATTTTCGGAAAATCGGCCATTTTTCGTATTTTTCGTGTCACTTTGCTCGTTTTTGTATCGACTTTTCTTGTTTCGGAAAATTTTCGTTTTTCAGAAAATTTTAGTTTTTAAGAAAATTTTCGTTTTTCGGGAAATTTTCGTTTTTTGGAAAATTTTCGTTTTTTCGGAACGTCTGTTCTCCTCGTTTGACACATTTCAAGTCCATTCGAAAAATCCGAAAATATTTCGTTTCGACTCGGAAAACGTTTCGGATCTGACATTTTCGGATCTAAAAATTTTCGGAAATTCGGCCGCATCCGAAAACACGAATCGGGAAATTTCGTGAAAATTCCGAAATTCCGAAACCCGAAACGCACATCCCTACTTGCTAAGGGAAACCAGCTCTCTGTACAAGAAGCCATGCCAAGCCATACGAAACCACACTAGGAATACCAAGACAAGCTAGAATGGCAAGAAAACTCAGCGTATACAAAGCTGCACAGCAATACTCAACCACATGCACATTTTTCAAGGCACTTTGCTAGTTTCTCATTTTATAACATTGTAACCTTCTAAGAGGAATTACTTTTTAAACAGAAATGTCCATTTCTTTAGAGGACACAGCTGATCCCGGATGTTATTGAAACGTGTATTACATTAATATATGTATGTTTTATGTTACACCTTACAAGTATTGATTTAAATGTCAGTTTCATGAGACTTTTCTTATCATCACCCTACATGAATACAAGAAGATTGTATCTGCCCAGATCTTGTCTGGCAAGTACATGTTAAATATCTTGAATTATTAATATTTAATCAATGAAAGTGCCTCACACCTTCATAGGCTTTTAGTGTAATGGCTAATCTTTAGCATTAAATTCACAGGTCTTTTCTTTTATAGAACAGAAGTGCTAAATAAGTTTGGGTTTACCCTCTTCATATAAAACTGAATATGGTAATGCCAGCACATGAAATCATGCAACCCTGCTAAACAACTGCCAAAGGAAAAACTTTTTGTCACAGAGCATCAAGTAGAACAGAATGTGTATAAATGTGAGTAGAAATATAGTGCCGGCTGGATGGAGTAGAGGTAACATCACTGCTCTATACCCGTGGACAGACAGAGACTGTGGAGACACAGGTTCAATCCCAGCAAGAGCACCTCTCCAGTAGGTGTCCTTGGGCAAGACACCTAACAGTACATACTCACCACCCAGGACATACTTGAAAACGAGAGAAATCTCAATGTATCCTTCCTGGTAAAATCCTTTCTCAAAAAAAAAAAAAAAAAACATTTAGAGGGTCTGTCCATAATGGGTAGTGGGAAGGCAGCAAATCTAGATGGCACTTTTAAGGTGAAAAAACATGAGTTTTCAGTGGCCAAGACATGTAAACAGTAGTTTGTTATTGTAAAGAGACGTAGCAAAAGCATTAATACCTCTGCCTTAGAAAGAAAGTGTTTTCAATTTGATTGTATCAGGGTGTTTTCATTATAGTGTGTTTGTGAAACATAACCTGCCTGTTCCATAGGTACAGAATATTCAGATAAGCAATGCACAATAATAACTTGTGTCTAGATCATATTTTACATATGAATATTCCTGGGGTCTTCTTGCATAACGACCACTCTCTTACATTTCAATAAAAGATGTTTGCAAGCTCTAAGCAGCACGTAGAGATGATAACATAATTGTGTGTGCGTGTGTGTGTCTAATTTCTGCTTACCGATATCGGCCAAGGCCATCAGCGGAAGCTAGGTGGATTTTCGCCATGGCCCAGGAAATGGTTAAGGGTTAGATGTTCCACTGTTTAAGGGTCGATTTCCTATGCTGCCGATAGAGGTTCCTCTTTAAGTGCTCTTTCCTATTGTCTTAGATCAGTTGGATATTTTGATCTATCAGTGATGCTCTTGGGCCAACTCTGAATATGTTCATTGCTACATGCATCTTCAACAAACAATCAGGGTTATTCAAAGAGATCCGAATTGTGGCCGAAAGCTAACTGAGCAGTGAAATTCAGCGTACGGTTACCTTTCCTGGCCATTCGGCTATTCAGAGAGCAGGCAGTTCGCCAAATCGTGGCAAATTGCCTGCACATATGGTGCCTGTTCGAGGGCAGTGAAATCCCATAGTGAAGCAATGCTTTGTTTATTCAGAGAACAAAAACCATCAGTGAAAGGTTGCCGAATTGCCCTGCTGTTCGGTGGTTTCATTCGACAGGTTTATTCAGGCGAATCCCATAGGCTTCAATGTTAAAAATATTCCCGTTTTAATTTTTTTATCTAATAAACCGTTGATTATAATATTCTGCAGTAAAAAGTCTCTTTATAGATTTTTTAGGATCTGTTAGGAATTTTGTTTTTGTTTGCGAATTTTTTTTTCCTGTTTTTTCTTTTTTCTGCAACTTATATGTAAATTTCAGACATTTTCATTCAGTAGTTTCTTTGCAAACAGCGTTTCACTTTCAAACATTCAAGCATACTGTGTTTTTTTTTTTTCACTCCATTCGTCTCTGGTGTCGGGTTTTTCTGGCGGCTGCTCTGCACTGTGATCGGCGGCTGCTCAGGTTTCTCCGGCGTGTCCGGCGGGGTTAATCCAGATCTTTTGCGGGTTTCGGTGTGCCTTCGCCGGGTTTTGCGGTGAATGTTCGTCGGGATTGTGGTGACTTTTTCCTGCACTACGACGGCCCTGTGGTGCTTGCTGAATACACCGCAGGGTCGCCGAAATGGGATCGCCAAATCGCACATTGTTGTATGTAGACCATATTGCTTGAATTCATGTCCTGTTTATTTCTTCTGTAATTGCTATTGGGTGTTGAAGATGTGAGAATAAGTAATCCTGAGCTATATGTGCTCAAATGGTCACACTAGGAGACATACATAGAAACATAGAAAAATGTCGGCAGATAAGAACCTTTCGGCCCATCTAGTCTGCCCAATTACATGGATACTTTACCTGGATTTATCTTTTGTTTAGGATAGCCTTATGCCTATCCCATGCCTGCTTAAATTCAATTACTGTTTTGGCCTCTACCATACAGGGTTATTCAAAGAGAACGAAAAGTCACCGAACGTGCAGTGACTTTTTGATTCTTTTTGAATAACCCTGTATTGTAACAGAAGTTTGTTTGAACTTTTCTTTACAGTTAGGTTTGGGGCTGTTATATGCAGCTTGCTTTACAGTGGGGCAAAAAAGTATTTAGTCAGCCACCAATTGTGCAGGTTCTCCCACTTAAAAAGATGAGCGAGGCCTGTAATTGTCTTCATGGGTACCCTTCAACTATGAGAGACAAAATGAGAAAAAAAAAATCCCGAAAATCACATTGTCTGATTTCTAAAGAATTTATTTGCAAATTATGGTGGAAAATAAGTATTTGGTCAATATCAGAAGTCCATCTCAATACTTTGCTATATATCCTTTGTTGGCAATGATTGAGGTGAAACGTTTTCTGTAAATCTTCACAAGGTTTTCACACACTGTTCCTGGTATTTTTGCCAATTCCTCCATGCAGATCTCCTCTAGAGCAGTGATGTTTTGGGGCTGTGCTGGGCAACATGGACCTTCAACTCTCTCCAAAGGTTCCAATCTTCAATGCCCTTGCTGATGGAAGGAGGTTTTCACTCAAAATCTCACAATACATGGCCCCATTCATTCTTCCCTTTACACGGATCAGTCGTCCTGGTCCCTTTGCAGAAAAACAGCCCCAAAGCATGATGTTTCCGCCACCATGCTTGACAGTAGGTATGGTGTTATTTGGATGCAACTCAGCATTCTCTCTCCTCCAAACACGACGAGTTGAGTTTTTACCAAAATGTTCTACTTTGGTTTCATCCTGACCATATGACATTCTCCCAATCCTCTTCTGGATCATCCAAATGCTCTCTAGCAAACTTCAGACGGGCCCGGACATGTACTGGCTTAAGCAGGGGGACATGTCAGGCACTGCAGGATTTGAGCCCCTGGCGGCGTAGTGTGTTACTGATGGTAGCCTTTGTTACTTTGGTCCCAGCTCTCTGCGTCATTCACTAGGTTCCCCCCGTGTGGTTCTGGGATTTTTGCTCACCGTTCTTGTGATCATTTTGACCCCACGGGGTGAGATCTTGCATGGAGCCCAGATCGATGGAGATTATCAGTGATCTTGTATGTCTTCCATTTTCTAATGATTGCTCCCACAGTTGATTTCTTCACACCAAGCTGCTTGCCTATTGCAGATTCAGTCTTCCCAGCCTGGTGCAGGTCTACAATTCTGTTTCTGGTGTCCTTCGACAGCTCTTTGGTCTTGACCATAGTGGAGTTTGGAGTGTGTCTGTTTGAGGTTGTGGACAGGTGTCTTTTATACTGATAACAAGTTCAAACAGGTGCCATTCCTACAGGTAATGAGTGGAGGACAGAGGAGCCTCTTAAAGAAGATGTTACAGGTCTGTGAGAGCCAGAAATCTTGCTTGTTTGTCTGTACTGTAGGTGACCAAATACTTATTTCCACCATAATTTGCAAATAAATTCTTTAAAAATCAGACAATGTGATTTTCTGGATTTTTTTTCACATTTTGTCTCTCATAGTTGAAGTGTACCTATAATGACAATTACAGGCCTCTCTCATCTTTTTAAGTGGGAGAACCTGCACAATTGGTGGCTGACTAAATACTTTTTTGCCCCACTGTATGTCTCTGCAGGGTGCCTGGATAGAGATAAGTGAGTGGATTTAATTTCTTCACAGGGAGCTCACTAATCTGGATTAACAAAGGTGTGAAATGGTCTTTTGATATGTTATTGAAATGCTAATAATTTTAAATTAATTACAAAGCAAAATTGAGATAACTCGGCTTTGGGTGTGAAGGGATTATAGTCTAAAGAAACCACAACCAGAGTGCCCAGGTTCATATTTGTTATCTATTACTCAGTATGTTGGGGTTTCCGCCCTGGATCCAGCTGCACCTAGATACATTTGTTTATAAAGTATTTTACCTGGTAGGATATATTGAGATTTCTCTCGTTTTCAAGTATGTCCTGGGTTCACGTACATTGAAATGTTACAGTCGTTACAGAAATACAAAGTAATAAAATGCAAGATATTAAAAATAAAACGCAAATATACAGATTAACACAGAAAATATGTAGGAAATATATTCACTATGTTACATGTTTACAGGTGCATTCTGTATCGAGGTATATTAATAGGGAGCTCTTAAGTGACTTTAGACTGGGGGAAGATTTGATGGTGTCTGGGAGGTTATTCCATAATTGCGGTGCTCTGTAGGAAAATGAGGATCAAGCCATATTTATTTATAAAGTATTTTTCCAGGAAGGATACATTGAGATTTCTCTCGTTTTCAAGTATGTTCTGGGTTCAAGAACATTGAAATGTTACAATTGTTACAGAAATACAAAGTAATAAATGCAAGATAGTAAAAAAACAACACAAATATACAGATTAACAGAAAATAAATATGTGGGAAATAGTCACTAGGTTACATGTTTACAGGTGCATTCTGTATATAGTCACTATGTTACATGTTTACAGGTGCATTCTGTATTGAGGTATGTTAATAGGGAGCTCTTGAGTGACTTTAGACTGGGGGAAGATTTGATGGTGTCTGGGAGGTTATTCCATAACTGTGATGCTCTGTAGGAAAATGAGGATCGAGACACTTTCTTTTTGTATTGTGGTATTGCAAGTAAGGTGCTGGTCCTGGTTCTGAGGTTATAGGATGAGGGAACTGCTGGAGGAAGCAGTCTATTCAGATAGGGTGGTAGCTTCCCAGAAAAGCCCTTAAACACCAGGGTGGAAAGGTGAAGAGTGCATTTAGACTCCAGTGATGGCCAGTTTAGCTCTTTTAACATGTCACAATGGTGGGTCATGTAGTTACATTGTAGCGCAAAGCGGCAGAATGAGTTATACAATGTAGTAAGTTTCTGAAGGTGTTTACGGGGCAGCTGCATACACTACATCTCCATAATCAATAGCCAGCATAAGCATTTGTTGTACAATCTGCTTTCTTACCGTGGGGCTCAGGCAGGATTTGTTTCTGAACAGGGCACCTACAGTAGTTTGGGATAAAGTTTAGATGAGAGTTTTTCGATGTGGGGGCCAAAGGATAGATTTGGGTCCAACCACATCCCTAGATATTTGAGAGAAGTGACTGTGGTCAGCATTCCATTTGATTTTGTCCCCACACATAGATGGGGATTTTGCAATTTATGTAGTTTAGGTGCTGTTCCAAAGAGCATTGTAACAGTTTAGTCAGTATTTAGAAAAAGTTTGTTATCTTTGATCCACTTTTCTACCTCTGTGAATTGTTCTTGCAGCACGGCCTCCAGCTGCCGGAGATTTGGTTTGCTGGTATAGATTACGGTGTCGTCTGCGTACGTGTGTACAGTTGAGGCTTTGCAGATGTTAGGCAGATCATTTATGAAGATTGCAAATAGCAGGGGGCCGAGTATTGAGACCTATGTGTCGATTGTATTGTGGACTTTTTTCAGATATCGCTGCGTGCAGAGTTTCTTGTCTGGACTGGATTCATTCTTACAACCGTAACGTTCTCATATGTGTCTTCTATTCTTTAGCATCGATTTTACAGTTTGTTTTTGAACTATGCATATTATCCCGGCATGGCGTGGAGAGGACTTCTTCTACAACTCTTGTTTTGGAAGGAAATTATTAAATGGCTTTATTTAAAAAACGGATATTTTGAATTCGTATACATGAAAAGTATTTAAACTGAACAATATATTAACCAGAGCAAAATAAATCTTAAAATCAATTATATTGGAATATACAGGACATATATCCTCTGTCATGCATAAAAAATAATCGAACCCCCTAAATATAGTGTAGCAAATTGATCCTTATCTTCCATGAATATCTATTTAACAATATTTTGATATATTCTGCTTGCGGATGCATTAAGTAAATCCTTTTAGCAGATTTTATACATTTTGACATTGTAAATGCGTCCTTAAAGCAATGTAAGCTGGATAGACCCAGAAATGTTTTATGACAGATATATATTATTGCACCATTCACATATCCAGAAGATTAATGATTGTTTTCCACCAGCAGACATTGATAGAGATATTGGTTTTTGCCTGGATTCTGAGGTTGCCTTCTACAGACAGCGTGTAATTAGTACATTGATTAGGAGTACTGGAAATCTCAGTGATTTTTTTTTTTTCTTAATCTAGTTTAGAGAAATTCAACAATGTAATGTAATTACAGGCCAAGTAAAAGATAAAAGAGGATTCCAGAGCTGTGAAATGAAGTCAGTGATTGATGCTGTTCAATACAGTGGACATAAATAGAAGATGCAGGTTATTCTAATCGGTCATTTTCAATTTGTTACATTTGAATCTTATGTTCTACATGCTCTCTCTTAAAGTGACTGATATGGAAAAATGGGAAAGAACTCTTCAATCACAAAAGCAGCATGACATTTGCTTAGAACCTAAAGGGAATAGCTAGCACAACATATTCGTACTATACTCAAGTCTAAACCCCCAAAAAACAGGCAGAACTGTTATAATTTTAATTTATTCATACAGAAAGATGAGGGGAAAAATTTAGGTTAAGACACACCGACTGTGGGGTATGTCGACGTACTGGTTGGCTTACCATGTATGACAAAATGGGACCCCTGTGTTCCGTTCGTATTCGAGCATTCGAACAGCCGAAATGTTCAAATACGAACCTCGAACACAATGCAAATCAATGGGGGTCGAACATGAAAAATGTGTTCACAGTTCTCCTAAATGTACTGGCAGCTGCCGGTACATTTAGGAGACCTGTGGCTGCAGCCCCCGACCCCCGTACCTCTGCTGTCCTGCTGCTGTCCCGGCCTCCTGTCCCGGCCTCCTGGAGTCTGTCTGCTCCTCCATTCAGACTTTGCCCAATCATGGCTCTAATTCAATACTGAGCCCTGATTGGATAAAGTCTTGCACCTGACCTGGACTTTGCCCAATATTGAATTAGAGCCCTGATTGGGCAAAGTCCAATCAGGGCTCAGCATGAAGACGAGGCGTGGGGCAGAGGAGCCGCGGCCAGACAAAGGAGCAGACGGGCCAGAGGAACAGGAGGGCCAAAGGCACGGGGCCGGGGTGCTGCAGCCACAGCTCTCCTAAATGTACCGGCAGCTGCCGGTACATTTAGGAGAACTGTGAACACATTTTGCAGCCATTTTGTATTATGGATTGTCCGCGGTCGAACAGACCGCGAACATCCCATAATGTTCGGCGTTCGCCGAACACTCGAACGGCCGAAGTTCGATTCGAACTCATGTTCGAATCGAACACTCGGCCCATCTCCGGGACTACTTGGCATAGCCCAAATGACCAGACTCATGGATAAAGTATGCTGGACAAGGGCAGGTTTGTGCTGGCCTTGGGAACAATTTGATTCGTGAATGTGTTTTGCTTCTTCTGTCTAACCCGACCCAAAGACCTTGCTGCCCACCAGGCTGCCCAATGGCTAATCTGGACCTAAGCCCAACTAATAAAGTACTGTTTTGAGTTATGCTTCCCAATATACCCATTTATAAAAAGGTCTTGACTGGAAATGTGGCAAGAATAGGTAAATATAAAATGGTCAACCCCTGCATCGAGGACGTTAAGATATTTTATGAGAATGAGCTAACCTAAAATGCCTCCTGAACATTCAACTAATTGATTCAGTAATACAATACATCCAAGATTACCAAACCTGACATGGCCATATCCTCACAGCTAAAATGACAAAGATGTATCCTGAACCGTTCTAGGCTCTTGTACCATGCAGGAGTGGTTCACACAAAACCTGTTAGAAGCAAAGAAATAGGACAATAATGCTGAGGGTAAAATGTAAGGAGGCCTAAGGCTAATGTCAGACGAACGCAGTCTGAGCGCACTCTGCGTGCGTGCATAATGGACAGACGTACTGACGGAAGATACTGTAGACACCACACGGTCCCTTTTTCTTGACAGACATAGGAAAAAAAAGGGAACTATGGGGAATAAAATTAATATGAAAAATTATAAAAATTTGAAAAGGATATGAAAAGCCATTTTGTGCGTCAAGGTGCTGGATGTCGCAAATGCGCTGTGTCTGACATCTCATCACTCAGACAGAAGGCTACGCGACCGTGGCGCACTCTGCACGTCCGTGGTAGTGGTTTTACGTTCTTGCCTAACTTGCATCCGTTTGCCACGTGTGTTGTGCATGCGCAGTTTGTTGCACACGTACTTCATGTGTGGGTCTCTATTGATCATGATTCTATGCTACAACGGACGTTAAACTGTGCGGCAACACGGACGTGATAACTGCGTTCGTCGGGCGCGGGCGTTAACAGATTGAACCAGCAGTGGTTCCATGGAGGTGCTGGGGTGCTATTATCCCCTATATGTAAATTTCTATCTGATGCTGGTCTCGTGGCTTGTATGTAAATACAGGGAATTTTCTCACAGAAGGACCACAAAGACTCGCAGGGAGAGAGCCTGGTATTGCAAGGCAATAGGATTAGTGTCTGGGTTTAGGAAATGAGCTTTGGGTATACAATTGAAATCTGTAGTCTATCAAAGAATTCCTAGGAGGATGAGAAGGACGTACCACCATTCCTGTGCAGTGAATGGGCAACATGTATGCTACAATTTTGGTTAGAGCTGTCAATGTGAGCCACTATCCTCGCAGTTTACCTGGAGAATTTCATGTGAAGCTGCAGACATTTTCCACCCGATGCTCACCACCACTATACTGACAGCTGGTGATCCATTGGACTTCAAGGAGTGTCATGCAAGCCTTGCTTCCTGCTTCTTGGGATCAGGGCCGGATTAAGATCTCTATGGGCCTGGAGCTGAAGATTTGGTGGGCTTTTTTTTGGAATTTAGTGAAATGAAAACCTATTTTAGGTTATTTAATATGGGCAGATATGGGTGTATCTAATCAGGCAGATACTGTGTGAGGAAATTTCCATTCAGATTTCAATCATTTACAGCATGTAAAATAATTTTATCACATTTTATCATCCAAACCATTGTGATTATATATTCTATAGGACACTCTTGTTAAAAAAAAATTGAAATGTGAACCTGTTACTGTATTTTTCTGAGAAAATATACAATTTTAATGAAAAAATGAAATATTTCCCTTGTGTTTAGGAGGAAGGTGTTTTATGAATAATATGACGATGTATAAACCTCTGACCTTGCTCCCAGCGTGGGAAATGAGAAGGTGAGTAATGGCAGTGGTGTTGCTCATTTTATGCGTGACGAATGGACAATGCCATCGCTTAGGAACTAAAAGTAAATAAATAAAAAAGTTAATTTGTTTTCTTTTCTTTTAGATTTTACATGGTCATATTTGGTATCAATGCAAAGGCCAGACTCTGACCGGTCTGATGACACCTATATTGTCATATTTCATTTTTTTCATTTCACACCTTGTGAGGTGTAAAGATTAGTGACGCAGGGTTCCAAAGTCCCACCCAGTGCACTTCGCTGCAGAGTGGCAGTTTAGGTTTTTGATGTAACAATTTTTAATAACGGATTATGCCATCACCTCCACACTTTAGATGGTGAGTTAGTGCAGCATCATTGTTCCCTTTATAATTGAAAAGTGAAAAATATTGCTGTTAGAAAAAATAAAGAAATATTTATTATTTTATTGTTACATTAAACCATGCTCTGGCCTTTCCGGTGATACCTCATATAACCCTGTAGCTGCTATGGAGCTGGAGATATAGGGATCCAAATGCCCATCAATGCAGACATAGTTATCATAAAATACCATGCAAAACATGCTTAGTTAAAACAAATATATAAAATAATGTAAAGAAGCTCTAGCACAGAACACTTACAGGGTTATTCAGAGAGAGGTGAAAACCAGGAGAATGGCAGGAGAAGAGAACAAACAGCTGATTTTGAAAGTGAGATAAATGGGAGACTTTTTCTGGTTTGGCTATTTTGACCTAGAATTTTTACTTCTCCAGTCATTCTCCTGGTTTTCACCTCTCTCTGAATAACCCTGATAGTTATCCTTTCTCTGGGCCTATTTTGGAGTATGGGCCTATTTTGGAGTATAGGCCTGGAACTGCTGCTCCATCAGCCCCTATGTTAATCCGGCCCTGCCTGGGATAATAATAGGCGACATATAGTCACTTTTTCAGTGGCTCCCACAACTCTTGTGCATCCTCTACTAAGTATAGGAAGGGTAGAAATCCAACAAGGAGCTGATCTCACATGTGAATTGTGTACCGCGAGAATATGTTACATTTACATCTCATAACAAATGCATTTTTTAATAATGCTGCCATCATATGTAAGCTTAATACTGTTGCCGGATTGATAAACCCACGATGGCCGTAGCCAGTACACTTAGGCTGGGTTCACACCTAAGTGTTTTTTGACGCTCGTAATACGCGCGTTTTTGACATGCGTAGCACGTTCACGCTGCAGACTATGGCTGCGAACGCACTGCAATTTGCCCCAAAGAAGCTCCTGTACTTGTTTGGGTGTAGGACGTTTTACAGCGTGTTCCTAAGCGCTGTAAAACGCCCAGGTGGGAACGGGCCCCATAGGAAATCATGGGATTTCCATGTTTAGGCATTTTACAGCGCACAGGAATGCGTTGTAAAACGCCCAGGTGTGAACAGAGCCTTAACCCTTTCACTGCTGAGCCATTTCACGTTTAAAAAAACCCCACATTTTTCTTTTTTTTATTAATATTGTTATTTTTGTTCTTTACTTTAAACATGGTCATGTTTGGTATCATTGGAAAGGCCATGCTCTGGCCTTTCTAATGATACCAAACATGACCCTGCTAGCTGAAAACAGTCGGGAGATATTGGGGTTCAAACAAACCCCTATCTTTCCTTAGGAGTCAATAAAGACGTTCCCCACACATCCTCAGCAGCGAAAGGGTTAAAGTGTAGTTCATTGCTGCCAGCTCCTGGACTGATTTTCAGCTATTGCCCCATTGTGTTGTCCTTGGATTGTACATCAAAATTATATTAAATGACTATCACTGCACATACACTTCACTCAATCATGTCAATGGGATGTTAAACTCATCTAGGACAATGTGTTGGTAGCAGTGGTGGTTCTTCAGAAACACTTAGGGATGCTGTGCAGCCCCAGCAACCTGTTTGGCATCCTCATCAGGCAACGAAGAGAGAGACTGGGAGAGAGATAATGTTAGGAAAATAACAGAGTCTATAAGGTTGGAGAAACATGAGACCTAAAGATGGAACGAAAGAATTTATGGTAAAGAGGATATATTGTAATGAAATCAGAATACACGGGGACTGAGTTATACACTAGTATACGATGACATGGGACGAGGGGAAACAGGAAGAACATCAATATGGTGTAAAGGAAGACAAGTGGCATAAGAGAGGAGAGAGACAAACAAGTATATAATATGGGACTCAGAGCATAAGGGGGCAGAGTGACATGTGGGAAACAGACCTTTGGAGTAGTGGGATAAGAAGAAAGCAAATTAGGGATATCGAGAAGAATGTGGGAGCTGGGAAGAAAGATAGGGGAATGAAGATTGGGAGGGGTTTAGGTTGAAATCCCTACAACCAGGTTCCCTAATGCCAAAATCCCGACGGCCAACTTCCCTACACAGACAACTTTCTGACGGCCAACCTTCCTACACAGCCAACTTCCCTACACAGACAACTCCCTGACGGCCAACTTCCCTACATGGCCAACTTCCCTACACAGACAACTCCCTGATGGCCAATTTACAGACATCCAAAATCGCAGCGGCTAACACTAACCCTACTCCCTAACCCCCTAAACCTAGCCCTAACCCCCTACCTAGCCCTAACCCCCCCTACGTGGGCTTAATCCCCTAACCCCCTAAACCTAGACCTAACCCTATCCACCCTATACCTAGCCCTAACCCTAACCCCCTAAACCTAGCCCTAACCCCCTTACACCTAGGGTTAGGGAGTTAGTATTAGGGTTAGCCGCTGGGATTATGGATGTCTGGAAGTTGGCCGTGTAGGGAATTTGGTATGCCCGGCACTTGTTCTGTCTGGAAGTTGGCTGTCGGGATGTTGGCATTAGGGAACCTGGCTGTAGGGATTTTGTCCGACACCTGATTGGGAGAAACGAGACAAACAGGGTTATCCAAAGAGATTCGAATTACTTGAGAAAGGTAACCGAACGCTGAAAATCAGCGTTCGGTTGCCTTTCCTGGCCATTCGGCTATCCAGAGAGCAGGCAATTCTCCAAATCCTGGCGAATTGCCTGCACATACGGTGCCTGTTCGGTCCCTGTTCGAGGGCAGTGAAATCCCCATCAAAAAGCACTGCTTCGGCTATTCAGAGAACACAAACCAGCAGTGAAAGGTTCCCCTAATGTCCTGCCATTCGTGGTTTAATTCGGCAAATTTATTCAGGAGAATCCCATAGGCTTCAATGTTAAAAATATTCCCGTTTTAATTCAATATCTAATAAACCGTTCATTATAAAATTCTGCAGCAAAAAGTCTCTTTATTTATAGATTTTTTAGGATACTTTAAGCATTTTTCTGAATTTTTTAAAAAAAAATTAAAAGTCCGATTTTTTTTTTTATTTTTTTTCAGTTTGCTTATTTTTTTTGTAACAGCCCTCTTTATTATCATTCCCTGGACCTCCTGTGAAAATTTCAGACATTTTCGCTCAGTAGTTTCTTTGCAAACAGCGTTTCTTTTTCCCAGATTCATACAAATGGTTTTTCTATTTATTCACTGCCTCCTCTACGTCACAGCTGCTTCGGCTCTGTGTGATTCGGCTCCTTTTCGGCTCCTGTTCGGCTCCTCTTCGAAGGTTAATCCAGATGTTTTTGCTTGTTTTCAGCGTGCATTCGGTGAGTTTTCGTCAGGTTTTCGGCAGCTTTTCCCTGCAATTTGGGGACCCTGTGCTGTTTGCTGAATACACCGCAGGGTCACCGAAATGCAATCGGCAAAAGGAACCGAATTGAAGAGAACGAAAAGTCACCGAACGTGCGGTGACTTTTCGAATCTCTTTGGATAACCCTGAATGCTTCTAACTAAAAATGTAGTTGAAATCAAATGGTATAAAAAAGGATCCATGGCAACAAAGCTGCACGCTAGGAAAGTGCATTAATTTCTGTACAAATTGAGATTTGTTTGAATTTAGGTGGATTCATCTACGTATTTGAGGGGGCTTTGAATTGAAATCAGAGTTTGTGGGCTGTTCCACCTTCGTGGAAGACATCCTACTTTTCCAATTATCTCCTTACCCGCAGCAAAAAGGTGAGGGTTTTGATAAGTAATTAATTTGTTTGCAGCAATGAACCAGTGCACATGTGCTGGAATAGGTTGACCCGGAGCTGTTATCATTTAACAACTGGGAGCAGTATACTTAATCCTGTCACTAAATATTCGAGAACATTAAATATTCAAATCTCCTGCAGGAGCCCGATATGGAGTTAACATGATCTGGTCATATTCTGGAGCAATAAAAACAGATTTTAAAAACTGCAAATGACATTCATTTGCAAATGGGCTTCTCAATGTGCCCCCAAATCTTCAGCACCTTGGACATGCCATCCAAGGTGCTGAAGCACTTAATGGATTGGACCAAACATGGTGGAACGGAAGTGACGACAATAAGAGAAAGCAAAACCGGAAGAGAACATCGGTACGTGCAGGATGATCAGAGCACGTCAAGGAAGTGACGGATTGATCGGAACACGTGACAAGCATGGAGGAAGCCGGCAAAATGGGCAACTGTAAATGATTGCTAATGATCATCAATTTAATTAAAGACTATATATACACTGCATAGACATAGAGGCATTATTCTTGAAAAAGTTGATGAGAGGAAATGCGTTGAATAATGCTATATTTTATTGTAACATGGTTTTATTTTCTATGAAATTTTTTATGGCTTATTAAGCATACTATGATGGTAGAATCATCACGGATGGAATATCACCCTCTTGCTGAAAAAAGCGCATCAACGGAGGAGATTACACCAAAGGTCAAGCATAGGAATAATCAAGGGGAGAAAACCCCTCTAAAGATAAGTTATATATGCTGTGAATATATATAATTCTGAGTCCAGAGTGCACCCAGATTGTTTGTATTTTTTTTGCAGTCTGAACAACTTGGAGATCTGTTTTTTTTTTTCTTTTACAGACACACAGAGCTCTAACTGTACTATTATACATGTAGTAGCGCTTTTTGGCCAACAGGTGGACCCACAACCTGTCAAATAAGCCTACAGTGTTTAAAATGTATTTTATGAAGGATGCATTCATTTTTACACTGTCTGCAATGTAAAGATGGTTTCCATAAATCCACAGTGTGTCGGCAGTGATGTTTATGGAAAACTAATTGGTAGTGAAGGGGCTAACAGCTCACTCGTTAATCATAATAACAATCATAACTGCTCGGTCAGAATAGAGACGATTATTCTTATGCTTTAATAATTTTTTTAGGTTTTAACACCAATACATCATTTAATAATTGATAATATTGTTCTCGGCTGCTTTTATTTTTCACGCAGATGGAATATAAATAGTGACGGCAAACACACATAATATGTAAAAAAGTCCTACCTCTATGTTTACTGGTGAGGAAGGAATGCTCTTTCCCATTTTCCTCTTCCTTCGCTGAATTCCATAGACATTGTATCTCCTGTTTTGCTGTAATCAGCTGCGCTTAAACTATTATCGATATTTACAGAAGGTTCAGTGCTTGTTTGTCCCTGTAATATACCCTGTCAAAGTGTTTGCTTTTGCTAATGTGTGGTAAATGTAGCATGGCAAGGCATGAAATGTCCATAAACTCACTTCCTCTTCATAGCACAAATGTGTACCATGCTGGATTAAGGTTTTATCAACCACTTACTCGATACGCACTTCAATGCACAGCAGTGATTTCACTTGTTGTTATACATTAACTAAAATTCTTATGATCCTGGACACCAAAACTTGCGCGTTATGCGAGCTGGACATCAGGCTCGCTCAGAGGAAGTGAGGACGGATTATAAATCATCTCTAACAAACAATCCTTTTTCCCAAAATGTGAGTTTAAAACACTTCAGCGGCGGACAGATGGTGGGATCATGTCAGACTTGTTTATTTAAGCTGTTTGTCTTGAGAAAACAGTGTTGTAATACCAGATTTCCATATACTGAATCAATATTTGAAGTTTAGTTACCAGCTGTTTTATTTTTTTTTTAGGATGCCATTAAGTGACTAAAGTAAATCAGCTGATGGAATAGACCATCTCCAGCCGCCGAAACATATGCAACACTGTAAAATTCCTCTGTTTCACAGCAGCAATGCACTTTGGCTATTTGCTAAATTACCACGGTAGAAAACATCAGAGATTGTGTTAAAATACATTTATAAATAAAATATGACTATAGGTGTATGTATAATTATACGTATATACAAAATACTAGGGATGTGCACGTGTTTTTTTTTTCGTTTTGTCTCGGCACGTTCGGTTTTTCAAAAAATTTGTTTCGGATCGTTTCAGCCCATTTTCATTTTGGCTCGGTGTTTTGTATCGATTATTTTTTCATGAAGTCAGGGAATTATCGTGTTTCGGATCGTCTGTTCTCTTCGTTTCAAAGGGTCCATCCTTGGATTTTCGTTTTGACTTTAGACGTATGGTATTTCGGTCGATACGGTAATCCTGCCGATTCGTTCCTTCGAACATATCCTTTTTTATGAAAGATTCTTTTTTTCTTATGAATAAATGTTTAAACAAATCCCCGTTTTTAAGTGTTTATTAATCACTTACAGGGTTATCCAAAGAGATTCGAAAAGTCACCGCACGTTCGGTGACTTTTCGTTCTCTTCAATTCGGTTCCTTTTGCCGATTGCATTTCGGTGACCCTGCGGTGTATTCAGCAAACACCACAGGGTCCCCGAATTGCAGGGAAAAGCTGCCGCAAACCCACCGAAAACTAACCGAATGCACGCTGAAAACAAGCAAAAACATCTGGATTAACCTTTGAAAAAGACGAACAGGAGCCGAACAGGAGCCGAACATGAGCCGAATCACACAGAGCCGAAGCAGCTGTGACGTAGAGGAGGCAGTGAATAAATTAGAAAAACCATTTGTATGAATCTGGGAAAAAGAAACACTGTTTGCAAAGAAACTACTGAGCGAAAATGTCTGAAATTTTCACAGGAGGTCCAGGGAATGATAATAAAGAGAGCTGTTACAAAAAAAATAAGTAAACTGAAAAAAAATAAAAAAAAAAATCGGACTTTTAATAAAAATAAAAAAAAATCAGAAAAATGCTTAAAGTATCCTAAAAAATCTATAAATAAAGAGACTTTTTGCTGCAGAATTTTATACTGAACGGTTTATTAGATATTGAATTAAAACGGGAATATTTTTAACATTGAAGCCTATGGGATTCTCCTGAATAAATTTGCCGAATGAAACCACCGAATGGCAGGGCATTAGGGGAACCTTTCACTGCTGGTTTGTGTTCTCTGAATAGCCGAAGCATTGCTTCTCTATGGGGATTTCACTGCCCTCGAACAGGGACCGAACAGGCACTGTATGTGCAGGCAATTCGCCAGTATTTGGCGAATTGCCTGCTCTCTGGATAGCCGATTGGCCAGGAAAGGTAACCGAACGCTGATTTTCAGCGTTCGGTTACCTTTCTCAAGCAATTCGGATCTCTTTGGATAACCCTGTTAGTGACGGGCGGTTTTACACAAAGCCGGTCCTTTAGTGACCGCTGCTGTTTTTACGTTTCTGCGCTGTTTGTGTTTAGGTCAAATTTTCCTCTTACTCGTTTATGCAACCCACACATATTATACAACTTTTTTCCCGCCATTAAATGGACTTTCTAAAAATACCATTATTTCCATCATATCCTATAATTTACTATAAAAAAATATGAAATATGATGAAAAAATGGTAAAAACACACTTTTCCGTAATTTAATCTCCAAAACCGCCAAAAAGACCCCGGCTTTATAGTTTCAAAATTTTGTCCCGAGAATAGAAATACCCAATTTTTACATGTTTTTGCTTTCTAACCCCTTCACTGCTGAGCCAGTTCACTTATGTGCGATAAGCTCATTCTGACCGTTTTATGCTCATTATTTTTAGATGAAAGCCTAGGTCCTATTTAACTAAACCCCACCCCAAGACAAAAAAAATAAAAATAAAAAATAATCTTTTTTAATTTTTTTTAATTTTATTTTTGTTTTAGCTTTTTTTTTACACCAAACCTAGTCATGTTTGGTATCATTGGAAAGGCCATGATCAGGCCTTTCCAATGATGTCCAACGTGACCCTCTAGCATGACCCCTCTAGATCGGGAGTCAGAACCCCTCTGAGACAGAACCATGGACAGTCGCCGATGGAGAAATACATATAATCGATCTATTTCTTCATATCAGCACCATGGATAACAACAGGCTTGTTACTATCCATGGTACTGATACTGACAAAATGTATTGTATCAAAATTCATTGCCGAACAGAACACATGAACGACTGCGAGAAGATAATCCAGCTGTATGTGTTCATCACCTGCAAAGAAAAAAACAGACCACATTATACATTTAATATAAGTTAGGAAGAACCCTAAATATTAACCCAAAAATTCCCGAAAAATGCAAAAATAATCCTAACAAATAAATAAATGCAGACACTTCTTGCTGTAAGTGAAAAAAATAAATGCTTTAACCCTTTCGCTGCTGAGGCATTTCCCGCCTGTGTGCTGAGGTCATTTTTACCGGTTTCGCTCATCATGTTTAACCGCATTTTGAAGCCTTATTTTATTATATGACCCAGACATATTATATATCGTTCTTTCCATCAGACTCGGAAGATTCATAATATGTCATTATTATATGTATACGTTATGTCCTGTCTGTATATTATAACAAAATATGCAATAAAATTAGAATTTTCAAAAATTTACAACGTGTAAAGTGTTTTTTTTCACATGTGATCGTTTGCGGTTATATTTTGTATGGGGTGTGCTTGTTAAAAAAATTAGAAATGGGGTCTTGTTACATTTTTTTTGGGGGAAAATTTTGCTATTTTTAACAAACGCACCCCATACAAAAATCGTTAGTGCAGCATCATTGTTCACATTATAAATTAAATGGGAACAATATTGCTGCATTAACAAAACAAATAAAAATAAAAAACTTGTTTATTTTTTTATTATTATTTTTTTTTTTATATTTTTTTTTTTATTTATTTATTTTTAAAAAAACTTTTTTCACGGTCATGTTTGATATCATTGGAAAGGCCATGCTCTGGCCAATCCAACGATATCAAACATTAACCCCTAGCTGCCACAGATCGGGAGATAGGGGGTTCATTGGAACCCCCTATCTCCACCATTGGTGGCAGCTAGGGGTTAACTCCAGGACTAGCGTCATCGTGCTATGCACGATGACGCCAGTCCTCAGGGGGAGTTCCCGGAGGCTTGGCCGACATCCAAGATGTCGGCCAGCTCCGGGAAAGGATCACAAACCGGCGCTTTTCGGTGCCGATTCGTGATCCGGTCCCCATGGGGTTAATGCCAGGTACCATTTGGAAGGGCAGGCTGTGCCCTTCCAAACGGTGCCTGGCATTAAGCTCAGGACCCCCGCGATCGGGAGGGAGAGAGGTCCCCCCTCCCTTTCAGGCGCCTCCTCCGCACACGCGGGGGGCGCCTGAAATAGATGTCATCGCGCCGCCGCGATGACATCTATTGTGCCCGCGGCGGTCCCGGATTGACGGGCTGAAATCCAAGATGTCAGCCCGCACCGGGGGGCACAGCGATCGGCCGGAATCCGGCCGATCGCAGGCTGCTTCGGGAGGACGCGCTCAGCGCGTCTTCCACAGCCAACCCTTCCTGCGGCAGGACGCGCTGAGCGCGTCCTCCGCAGCGAAGTGGTTAAGTTATATTTAATAAAAACGAGTATTTTGCACTGGAGCAAGTAAAAAAGTGACAGACGATACAAAATTACAAGATCCGCAACGGAACCAAAACAGACTCGAAACTATACGAAAATACGTTGTCCAAAATGAACCGAAAAGGAACCGAAATCGCGAATAGAACGAAAATGACTTGCGATTTTACAAATTTTATGTCCATATGAAATAACGAAATTTTTTCGTTTCATTTAGGGATATATTTCAGATGGTGTGCATTTCGTTGCCGGTCCAGTTCGGAACATCAGATGAATCCGAGGCACCAAATCGGCCCGTTTCATGAGAAAAACGAATCGGTACGAAACGAAACGCACATCCCTACAAATTACATGGGGAGGGTAGCACTCAACCTAAACTAAGCATCAATGTGGGTGCATCTCGAGTCAATGTAATACAACAACCCAGCAAAGAGCACACCAATATATATGTCTTTGTACAAATTGTCTGAAATTTGAGCTTTTTGTAAAACAAATTCATGCAATTTGTTTTCATTTATATCGGTGCACCCATAAGACAACACCCACAAATTAAATCAGGTGGGCTGTATGACCTCCATGTCATAACCCGTTACCTACTAGGCATTAATTATTATTAATTTTGCCCAAAGACCAAGGGACGGATTAAGATGGATCACCTCTGATTAAGGCTGATGTCAGATGAGCGCGCTATGTGCGCCCGAACTGACGTGCTTGCCGGCGACCGTCGCAGCGTTGTGATGCTGCAGCGGGGCCGGTCACATGCCTGTGCACCATTTGTGCGTGCGCAGGAAATTTGCGCACAACAAGCGTCCATTATCCAAGCCTCTCTGTCTAAGCGCTAGGACGCGTGTTGATGGAGCTGCAAAAGCGTGATTCTCTGCAGGAGTGCGCTCAGTGAGGTGGCCAGACGGGTGCCGAGTGGAAGGAACGTCCACTCACACGGACGTTCCTTCCACTCTCCAAAGACGCTCGTCTGACCCTAGCCTTAAGCCTCAACTGCTGGACACGTGTCCGTTTGGTTCCGTTTTTTTTTTCTTTCAACATGCAAGACATTTATGTGTTTATGTAGACACATTGATCATATTATCTGTCTGGCTCTCTCTATATATTATATATATATAATATTTAAACAAAACAAGGGAGAGCGCACTCCAGTCAGGCTAGGGTCAGACTGAGGCAGTGCGAATGCGCGTGCAGCCGCACTTAATCACGGCCGCACTAGCAGCAGATGCCGGGCAATGACGGCCAATATACGAAGTACGGTCGCACAAAAGTTCGTCCGCACAACGCAAGTGGAAAATGAACGCATTTTTTCGAGAACGTGAAACCGCAGGTACTGACGTACAGAGTGCGCTGCGTCCGCTAGAGGCGTGTGTGTGTGATTAGGAGACGTCAGACGCTGCTAATGTCCGGCCAACATAACGTCCAGACACAAAAAGTGTTTTATTGATGATCCGTACAAAATCACGGACGAAAATGCGCATAGTATGACCACTATCACGTATTCTGTGACAAAATGCGTCCATTCGTTCGAACGCACTTTTTCACAGACAACATAAAAATGCGTTCGTCTGACCCTAGCCTCAAACACATTCAAAAAACCTGCAACAACAGCTTCCTGCGTGGGTGCATAATACCAGATTTTACCACATGTTGAAAAATTCTTAAATCTAAGCTTTGTTGGATAAAATGGTGGAAATTTAGTTTGCAATGAAAGGCCGTGAATTGCTTTAAGCCTGCCAACAACATCAATATAATCCACCCTCTGGCAGGTCCTACTCTGCAAACCTAATGACTGCCCTTCATGGGATAAAATCACTGAGGATCAGGTCCTTTCCTGGAGCTCCCGCAGATCAAGGTTAAATAGAACCTGGAGGAGGAGTACATGTGGCAGGGAGGGGTGCTTACCTAAGGGATTCATATAGAAAACACATGGGGGGTAGCACTCAACCTAAACTAAGCATTCAGTGTGGGTGCATCTCAATAATAAAATACAAAACAAAAACATGGAGAGAGCACTCCAGTCAACACATTCAGAAACCTGCAACAACAGCTTCATGCATGGGTACATTATACCAGCTTTTACCACATGTTGAAAAATTCTTAAATCTAAGCTTTGTTGAATAAAATGGTAGAAATCTGGTTCGCAATGAACGGCCGTAAATTGTTTAGGTTTTGCAGGTTTTTTGAATGTGTTGACTGGAGTGCTCTCTCCCTGGATTTGTTTGTATTTTATTTTTGAGATGCACCCGCACTGAATGCTTAGTTTAGGTTGAGTGCTCCCCCCCCATGTGTTTTATATATATATATATATAAACACTGACAGTGCCTGGCCAAAAAAAGTCACACACTCTAGTATCATTGGTCGCCTTTTGTTTTGATTTTATTAATTAGATTTATGCTATTATTATGTTGATCACCTTTCTCTTTGATTACTTCACACATTCGCCGTGGCATAGTTTCAATAAGCTCATGCAATGTCACAGGATATTTTCCCATCCAGAGTTGCATTATGTTATTGCCATGATCTTGTATTGATGATGGGAGAGTCGCAGCGCTGTGTAAAGTCTTCTCCAGCACATTATCCCAAAGATTTTCAGTGGGGTTAAGGTCTGGACTGTGCGGTGACCAATCCATGTGTGAAAATGATGTTTCATGCTCCCTGAACCATTCGTGCACAATTTGAGCCCGGTGAATCGTGGCATTGCCATCTTGGAATATGCCCGCTGTGCCATCAGGGGAGAAAAAACCCAATGATGGAAATACCTGCTCATTCAGTATACTCGGGAGTCACATGACCTCATTTTATAAAGCTGAAACATATTAATCACTGCAGTAATTATCATATGGAAGGCTTGCGCTTCTTAGCTAAATCTAGGGGGTGACTTTTTTGCCCAGGGAGTGCATATATAGCTCAAATTAAATAAACTAAAGGGGTTATTCACAAGGTGCTGATGTTTGCCAATGTTGTGTAGCGCTGCTTTAAAAACACTGTATTCTGGTGCATTGATCTATTGCTGCCACCAGAGGGAGACAGAGACATTGTTAGACTATGCGGGACAAAAAAAACTGAACTACATCTACTATGATCCTTTGCGTGAGAACAGGAAGGAGGTGGTACAGGAAGAGGAAGGAGTTCAGCAGCCTCGTGCAAGCAAGAGCAGAGTGAGTGGAGCAGTGAAAGGTGGAGGACGCACGTTGGAGCTGTCAGGGAATGCAACCAGGCCGGAGTACAGACGCTGTCTTACTGGTGCTGGAGATCAGGACAGTGACCGTGTTAAGACCTACCTGCGCAGCGCTGAGAGGTCTGGAGGAAGAGTTAAATCCGGCAGGACCCCAAGTTAGGAGACCACGCTGATCGATTGGGAGTGCAGGCGGTGGATCGTTGTTCCAGTTGCGGAGATTTGGCAAGCAGGGAGCAGATTCAGTGGCACGGAGTCCCAGTGTACAGCGGAGAAGATCCTTTGATTGAGGCATCGGGTGCTGGACAGTCTCGTCCATCGGATGGGTGAGAGGCCTCCCAGGCCGCAGTTCCCAAATAAGAAACGCACTCTGCAATATTGTTTAAATCCACAGGGCCCCAACGGTGACTAGTCGAAGATTGTTTTGTTTCATTCACTGGCCAGTTGAATACAGTATCCGGGTACCCGAGACAACACACATACACATTTTTGAGCTATTATTCACGGGACTTACACTCCAGAACTGAGGGGTTAATCGTTTCTTTTGCCGCCGCGTGTTTTTCCCGCGTTACGAATTCTTGTCATTTAAATACCGTATCTACGTTATATATGCTGCTTTATTGGGATCAGTAAAGAATATAATACATAAAAATCCACAACAGTGCTGGTGTATAGTTATTTCCTAGTGCGGTGAGACTAACCCGATGTTTATTCAGCGGCTCCTCCGGGAGCGAGCGCTACAGTTGCAAATACCAAAAAAATTGCCAGTATTGTAAAACCGACAAATGCCAGCATTTCACAAAACTAAAATTCAAAGAGCATCAGGGGAATCTTCATTCAGAGTGAAGCTTCTCCTGCTGATTTTGGATTTCAGTTTTGTAAATGCCAGTGTTTGTCAGTGCTGCAGTAACGGAAATATTTGCCAGTATTAGCAACACTGGCAAAAAACTGTGTTTTGTGATCAATGCCTTAAAAATTTGTGATTATTAGGCCCGTAGCAGAATGCATAACACAAGCAGCTGACACCGAAACAGAATTAAGTACTAAAATAAAGGTAAGGTTATGCCGGTTCTTAATCACGCTTTAGGTTTTAATGCTCGGGTCAGACAAGCGCAGTATTCACGTCCGTGTTGCCGCACATTTTAACGTCCGTGGCAGCGTACAATTATGAGCAATAGAGATCCACACACAAAGTATGTCTGCACAGAAGTGCAGACGCACAACGGCCGCGGTAAACGGACGCAAGTTAGGAAAGAACATAAAACCACTAGAACGGACGTGCGGAGTGCACCACGTCCGCATTGTCCGCATAGCTTTGTGTGTGAGTGAAGGAACGTAGTCAGACGGACTGCATTTTTGACATCCAGCATTTTTGACGGACAAAATGTTTTTCATGTTAATTTAGTTTCCCTTCTACATCAGTCAAAAAAAACATCAGTCACAAAAACGGACTGTGTGGCCACTACCTTATCGTCAGTCAGAAAGTACGTCCGTTGTGCACGGACGCACAGTCTGCACAAAATGCGCTCGTTTTACCCTAGCCTTAAGTTCCATTGTTTGCAGGATTTTAGTGTTAGTTTGAAGATATAAAATCCTCTTTTCCAATATTTGTTAATCTAATGAATACTTTTTAATTGAAAGCAATAGGTGCTGTTTATAAATTGTTTAACTATATATGTATTTATTTCTATTTTCCTTTCACAACCTTATTTATAAATCGATGTTGCAATATTCCGTTTCATAGAATACTGTAATGGGATAAAAATGTGAGTAAAAATAGTTCTATTAATTTTTCTTTATGTGAATTCATTCTGTATCTTAATGATCCTGAATATAAAGTTTGTTATGAAGCATCCATTGTGCTAGACGACAAAATGAAATAAACTACACAGGTTTTTAAAATGTAATTTAATGTTTGGTAGATGCAGGCATTTACTAACAAAGACTACCGTATCTGACAATATTGTATAAAAAGGAAATTTGCTTTTCTATCACTATATGACAACATATACAAACTTGGCTGTATTCCAAAACACACACACAAACAATTCCGACATTAAAAAAAAAAAAATGCAGTCGAAGCCTATCTAAAGATTGGCAACTACTAACGAGATGTCATAGGAAGTGCAAGTAATTAAATATTTGAAACATTTAGCATATGAAAAACACAACAAGTCTTTGCAAAGATGGGAGCAAAAGAATAAATTGCGAGAACGCGGCATTTTTAATGCGCGCGTTTCAACGTATCTGTCAAAATCTTGTACTTTTTAAAGCGACGAGTAGTCTAAAATATAATATCTGCTTTTGATTTCTTTCAATACTATAAAAAGGATCTACTCATTTGGTAATTAGCCCAGCGGGTGGGAAAATACTTGATGCTCAAGAAGCAATTTCCTTTGAAAAATGTGCAAGACTCTCATTGATACACAGAGACTTATTTAAAGATCACTCCATAATTGCTGCACATAGCAGTTGGAAATGTGCAATGGTCACAAGATATTGAGATGCTGTTCGTATGAATGCCATTCTTTGCTTCTTAAATGGGAACAGAAATCTTATACCTGCTATTTACCAGTTCAATTGAAAGAAAATTACTGGGTATTAAAAAGAAATATATATATATATATATATGTGTGTGCGTGTATATATATTTTTTATAACATTTTGGGGTATCACCTGTCTGGATGGAGTGGAGAGGGAGTGATTTACCATAAAATGACAACCTCTTCATTTACCTATGTGCAGTTGGATGGGATGACAAGATCTACAATGAAGGGCCTCAGTGTCTCAATACCCAGTCACACATCACAAGATTTGTAAGATACTTACCTGCTCACTCTGGTGGCCTTTTCGTCCACTGGGGCCGCGTTCATATGGCAAAATGAAGCCAGCAGCTCAGTACCTGGAAGTCTTGATAGAAGCTCTGCAACATGCAGAGATACATTTTTGCAGTTTCCATCACAATGTGCCAAGGACTAGCTGAGCTACGTGTAAACGTGACAGCCCTAGACTCTGAATAAACCCTTAAAGGTGAAACTCCGGAGAATTGGCAGGAGAAAAGAACACTCTAGACCAAATGGCCGAATTGGAAAGTAAGATAAATGGGGAAAAAAAAAATCTGGTTCTGCTATTTTCACATACAGGTCTATTCAAAGAAAGGTGAAACTCAGGCAGGGTTATTCAAAGAGATCCGAAATGCTTGAGAAAGGTAACCGAACGCTGAAAATCAGCGTTCGGTTACCTTTCTTGGCCATTCGGCTATCCAGAGAGCAGGCAATTCGCCAAATCCTGTAATCTATACCAGCAAACCAAATCTCCCGCAGCTGGAGGCCGTGCTGCAAGAACAATTCACAAAGGTAGAAAAGTGGATCAAAAACAACAAACTTTTTTAAATACTGACAAAACTGTTATGATGCTCTTTGGAACAAAACCTAAACTACACGAATTGCAAAATCCCCATCTATGTGTTGGGACAAAATCAAATGGCACGCTGACCACAGTCACTTCTCTCAAATATCTAGGTATGTGGTTGGACCCTAATCTATCCTTTGGCCCCCACATCGAAAAACTCTCATCCAAACTTTACCCCAAACGAGGTGCCCTGTACAGAAACAAATCCTGCCTGAATCCCACGGTAAGAAAGCAGATTGTACAGCAAATGCTTATGCCGGCTATTGATTACAGAGATGTAGTGTATGCAGCTGCCCCGCAAACACCCCTTCATAAACTTACTACATTGTATAACTCATTCTGCCGCTTTGCGCTACAATGTAACTACATGACCCACCATTGTGACATGTTAAAAGAGCTAAACTGGCCATCGCTGGAATCCAGACGCACCCTTCACCTTTCCAGCCTGGTGTTTAAGAGCATTTCTGGGAAGCTGCCACCCTACCTGAATAGACTGCTTCCCCAAGCAGCTCCCTCATCCTATAACCTCCGATCAAGGACCAGCACCTTACTTGCAATACCACAATACAAATAGACAGTGGGTCGGTCCTCTTTTTCCTACAGAGCACCACAATTATGGAATAACCTCCCAGACACCATCAAATCTTCCCCCAGTCTTAAGTCACTCAAGTCAGCTCCTTACTAACATACCTCAATACAGAATGCACCTGTAAACATGTAACCTAGTGACTATATTTCATACATATTTATTTTCTGTTAATCTGTATATTTTTGTTGTTTTTTAATATCTTGCATTGTATTACTTTGTATTTCTGTAACTGTAACACTTCAATGTTCTTGAACCCAGGACATACTTGAAAACGAGAGAAATCTCAATGTATCCTTCCTGGTAAAATCCTTTATAAATAAAACATACGGTGCCTGTTCGGTGCCTGTTCGAGGGCAATGAAATCCCCATAAAAAAGCACTGCTTCTGCTATTCAGAGAACACAAACCAGCAGTGAAAGGTTCCCGAAATGCCCTGCCATTCGGTGGTTTAATTCGGCAAGTTTATTCAGGAGAATCCCATAGGCTTCAATGTTAAAAATATTCCCATTTTAATTCAATATCTAATAAACTGTTCCTTATAAAATTCTGCAGTAAAGAGTCTCTTTATTTATAGATTTTTTTTAGGAAATTTTAAGCATTTTTCTGGATTTTTTTTTAAGTTTACTTATTTTTTCTGTAACAGCCCTTTTTATTATCATTCCCTGGACCTCCTATGTAAATTTCAGACATTTTCGCTCAGTAGTTTCTTTGCAAACAGCGTTTCACTTTTCAATCATTCACGCAAACTGTTCTCCTAAATTATTCACTGCCTTCTTCTGCCGTGTCGGCTTTTTCCGGCGGCTAAGCTGCGTATGATCGGCTCCTGCTCGGCTTTTTCCTGCATCTTTGGTGGGTTAATCCAGATGTTTTTGCGGGTTTTCGGCGTGCATTCGCCAGGTTTTTGCCAGGTTTTCGGGGCGGGTTTTCGGCAGCTTTTCCCTGCACTTCGACAGCCCTGTGGTGCTTGCTGAATACACCCCAGGGTAGCCGAAATGGGAAAGCCGATTTGCACCGAATAGAAGAGCACAAAAAGTCACCGAACGTGCGGTGACTTTTCAAATCTCTTTGAATAACCCTGAGGAGAATGACCTGGAGAAGTGAAAATTCTAGTTCAAAATAGCCAAACCAGGAAAATTCTCCCAATTATCTCACTTTCCAGATCGGCAATTTGGTCTAGATTGTTCTCTTCCTCTGCCAGTTCTCCTGGTTTTCACCTTTCTCTGAATAACCCTGTAGGATACCTAGCTTGAAAATTGTTACCTCCCATGGCACATTGGGGGCCTTCAAAAAACATTGCCATAATGTTGGTCTTCTGGCTCCAAATAGAAGACAAGGCCAAAACAATTGTTGAGGGTTGCTGCATCTCTCATACAGAGAGGACGTCCTTGGCATTTCAGCAATGGCCACCCTTTCTGGATGATCACAGACTGATTTGCATATGGAATAATCTTCTCTGTAATGTCAGCATCACGATAAAACCTTGTGAGACCTGAGCGGGGCCTCACTATAGGGCAGGCTAGTTATGCTGGTACCTGTTCCCAGCCCCCTCACAAACTCTGTTTTTGCTCAAAATAGATGGCTTGGACAATAGGAGACATAATATCAGAGTCCTTGGAGTCAGGGATTAATTCACTAATCTGGCTACTATTATGAATACTATTCTGGGTATAAATAGGCTTTGACAGGGCCAACCAAGACTAGAGACCTTGTCCTACACCTGAGCTCCTTCGATCTAAGGGTCAGAATACTCTGTAACTGTAACCATGAAAGTGCAAACAAAACATGGTATTTAGAGGTTTAAATAATGTGCCCTTTGTTCTGATTGGTTGGTGTCATCAGGAAGCGCCGTGGAGTACTGGCGGCGGGCGATAACATCATGTGCACGATGGGCCACTGGTGGCATATAGTGAGCCTGCTACCGGCAGCTCGCAAGCACACAGTGAGAGGACCGAGGGGGGGGAACGAGTCGGCTCCCGGGCAGGAGGATCGAAGCGCCGGGTTCCACCATCTGCAGGAACAGCTGATTGAGGTCTGACAGGAGCACAAAATACAGTAGGTAGTGCAATCCTCAATGTTCCAACAATTTTTTTTTACGGGTTTAGTGTTAGGAAGGTAATGTGGGTGGAATGTGTTTAAGTTACTTATCTTGACGTTAACGCTTACTCATAAAAACACTATATATAGCGAATAGTGCCCTACGACCTTACCTAAGAATACCATGGTGGTCGCTATTGGGAATTCCCCTTCCTGAATTTTTCCTGCCAATGATGTCATCACGCAGTGTGATGACGTCATTGCATCTGCTGGCCCAGAGGAAACGGCAAGGAAGGCTTCCAGCTTGCCAGACACGCCATGGGAGCCAGCAAGGGAGGTAAGTATCAGCGGGAGGGAGGTTAAGAGCCCGCTGGCGTACCATGTATGTCCGCGGGTCTAAGGGAGACCCGTGGGCAGGACGTACATGGTTTGTCAGAGGTCGGGAAGGGGTTAAGTAGCCTGTTTTTTTTCTGTAACCGACCCTTTTATTATTATTCATAGGACCTTCTATGTCATTCCAGGCATTTCCATCCAGTAGTGTTTTTTTTTGCAAATTTGGCACTCAATCGTTTCTTCTTTTTTTTTTCACCCCGGTCCACGGCTTGTAGGCTTTATTTGGTGGCTGGTCAGAGCGTTGTTCGGCAGATAGTCGGCTTTTTATGGGTTTTCAGCAGCTTTTTGGATCAGATCTGATCATTTCGGTGGTTTTGCGTAATTTTTTTTTTCTCAATCAGTTTTTCGGCGGCTTTTCCTTGCACTTCAGGGAGCCTGCGGTAAATGTTGAATTCACCGCAGGGTCGGGGAATTTGATTCCCTGAAGTACAGAAACGAGAGAGCACCTGAATAACACCTTTTCGTGAATAGACCTGTTTAAAAATTCTATTTTTCCATTATAATTACCATAAACCTTTTCCAAGTTTCTTCTTATATATCAAACTGAAGTAAGAGCTGCGCTACGCCATGGCGGAGACCCCCAAAAAGAATCAATCACAAGACTGTGTTGGTCTTTCTCAGAAGTCTAACCTTCCTTGTTAAGCCAGATCTATTTATTAAAATTCACAGAATTTATAGCCAATCAGTGTACATATACATTACAACATCAAGGTTTAGCCACTCAGTTAACTTATTACCATATATGGTTCACAAGAAATCCTTTTCCCATCATCCCGCTTCTGCGCACATTTTCCTGCACTGAACATAACAGGAAATCGGCCACAGCTCATATCCTATAGAAGGACCAACGGTCTATGCAGAATTGACACTAACAAAATGGAGGGGGGGGGAATTTCACAGCCCATTTTATAAGAACAGGCTTTTCAAGACAAAATATTTATTATATTTTACAGGAAATTAAAATCTAACACCTGGATGTCTGTGTTTGTATCTCTGAGTTATATAGCTATATATAGGTATCATTGTGTGTCTGGGCCTGTGGTATGTCATTGCTGGTGGTGCTCTGTTCTCAGTGACAGGCAGAGTATGTGCCAAAAAGCAGACTGCAGAACATCACTGTCCAGGTTCTATCAGGTGTCACCTGAGCTGCAGGAGGACAGACCTCGTGCTGCGACTTCCTGGGGGGAGTGAGTGGGATGAGCACTGCCAGCGAATTGAAGCAGCGTTGCCAATCACGGTTACTGCAAACCGAACACTATCTTTTAGTACAGTCCCCCTCTCGACACTTGTGTCTGGATCCATTGGCACACAACACAGCCCATTCACGCAGTTGGTGCCTGGACAGCTTTGTCCTGTCCCATAGTGACCCTGTAATTTTATTACAATCTCGTAGTTTCTTGCTGGTGAAAGTGAGAACTGTCCGCTGTCCCTGTAATCTGTTTCAACCTTGTTTAGCGAATAGCGATCTCTTAAGGTCGTACCCCATGCAATGCAAATTAAGCATTTTGTTCTTTCTTTAGTGTTCCCATTTTTTTAGTTATTGTTGAGTGTACTTTGGTTTTTTAAAGCACCTTTTTCTTTTTTCCTATGTAGAAGTTTGTTTTTCTTGTTTTGTTAGTTAAATATCCTATATGTTCTGCTGGTTTTCTGCTGTCACCTCTCTCTCTACATTGCTTTGAATTCCCCTTCCTCCGCAACTGAACACAGACAACAGGTACAGAAATTTGCATTTCTGCTGGGAACAAGGAAGCCTATGAAAATCCTGAAGGATACTGAATAGATAGGATTAATACCTTGCAAGAAGAAATCAATAAATCATTTTAATTCCTAGAATGCACCGAAATTAGGCCTCTGACATATTTCAGCCAAAAATAGTATTTTCAGCTATCGGACGAAAGAAAAAAGCATAGCTGCGGCCAAATTGGAGTGTCGTTTAGAGATTACTGTTTTGGTTTGAGTTTAGGGTTAAAAGTTAGGGTTAAGGTACTATCAGGGTTATTCAGAGAGAGGTGAAAAGCAGGAGAATGGCAAATTCTAGGTCAAAATAGCCAAACCAGAAAAATTCTCCCATTCATCTCACTTTCCAAATCGGCTATTTTGACCTAGAATTTTCCATTCTCCAGCCATTCTCCTGCTTTTCATCTGTCTCTGAATAACCGTGTATGTGTGCTTGGTTTATGGTTAGAGTCCCTGTTAGGGATACAAATTAGGGTTAGAAATTACGGTACGGTTAGATTTTAGGTTAGGTGTTAGAATTTAGGGTTAAGGCTAGGTTTTGGTTACTGTTTCTACTATTTTTGCTTGCTTTAGGATCAGGGTTACTTTTTAGGGTTAGGGTTAACCCTAAACCCAGGCATTCTGCTCCAGTTCTACTTAGTTTTTAGGCAACAGATTTTGCCCCTTCCTTTGACGCTCTCTCTTGGATTACAAGAAGAGGCAGAATCTGTTGCTTTAACCCCTTCACTGCTGACGACGTGTGGGACACGTCCTCATTGACGCACGTTACATGCCGAGGACGTGCCCCACACGTCATCAGCTGTGCAGGATCCCCGGCGGAGATACTCCCCTCTCTGTCCGGGGTCCCGCGGCGTTCTGACTTCAGCGTCCTCAGACGCTGAAGTCAAGCTCCTCCCGACGTAAATGACGTCATCGCCCCATGCACGATGATGTCATTTCAAGGCGACCCCCGACAATGCCAGGAGATAGCCTGGAAGGATCCATCTCCCTCCCAATCAGGAAGGAGCAGCGGCAAAAGCCAGGCATCGTTTAAAAGGGGAGAGTCTCCCCTTTTAAACTGTGCCTGGCTTTAACCCCTCAAGCGCCGGGTCACATTTCAGCACCTTGGGGAGCCAAAGTGCGGCCTAGCTCCGGTGGGGGCTGCCATCTTGGATGGTGGCTCCACCCCCAGTCCCCCCTCGCTGCCTGACGTCATCACGCATAGCGTGATGATGTCGGATTGCCGGGGAACCCCTAGCTGCCCGGGGATTTCCCAAGGAAATCCCCTGGTGGAGATAGGGGGTTCCTGTGAACCCCGATATCACCAGAACTGTGCTAGGGTGTCATGGAGGCTGTCATTTGAAAGACCTAAGCATGGCCTTTCGAATGATATCCAACATGACTAGGTACAAAGTAAAATTAAAATAAAATAAAAAAAATAATAATAAATAACAAAATAATGTGAACAATGATGCTGCACTAATGATTTTTTTCTATGGGGTGCGTTTGCTGAAAATCACGTAATTCCCCCCAAAAAATTTAACAAGTCCTCATTTCTAAATTTTGTACAAGCGCACACCATAGAAAATATAACCTCAAATGCTCATGTCATTTTTTGTCATAATATACAGGCAGGACATGACGTATACATATAAAAATAATATATTATGAATCTGCGGAGTCTGCCGGAAAGAACGATATATAATATGTCTGGGTCATTTTAATAAAATGTGGCTTCAAATCGCGTTTAAACATGATGAGCAAAAGCGGTAAAAATTAGCTCCGCACACAGCGGTGAAATGTCTCAGCAGTGAAAGGGTTAAAAAAGTTTAACACCTTCACTACCAAGATCGAGAAATTATAGGCTTCAAAGGCACCATCCCTTGCCCGATATCAAAATATTTTGATCTGCAGCCCAAAAGCAGATGATATTTTTTTGCTGCAAACAAATTTCATTAGCTTTTGGGCTGCAGTAGGTGCCCCCAAAGTTTTATACCTGTGGGCATAATGCCCAAAGAGCTAAAAGTGTGTAAAATCAGCTAATTGAATGTCTTGAACCAGACATTCAGGAGCCATTGCAGGGAACACAAGCTGCATCTGTAACGGCTGTAACTCAGTTTGGCACTAGATGGCACCATCTATTGGCCAAACATATTATTACAGTAAGAAATACATTGGGAATATGCCCAAATATTTCTTACTGTATAAATAATTAAACTTTATTTTTCAAAAAACCCACTGGTTCCTGACAATGTTTTTTTGGCAAATCACTTGCTAGTGAAGGGGTTAAAAGAAGCTGAAGGAAATTTTTTTATTTTTTTTATTCAAATTAATATTTATTAAAGGTTTTAAAAACTTTTTTCTGTTTCTGTTCACAAAAAGAAATATTCACAACAAAAGCAGTCAACTAATTAGGGATACAGAAAAACAAAAGAAAAAAAAAGGAAAGTGAGGGAGGGATGTGGAAGAATTCCATCCATCTCATAAAATATTTACAATATAATATTCAAGCAGTACAACAATGAGTACAAATAAGTATACGGTGGCAAGAAAAAGTATGTGAACCCTTTGGGATTACGTGGCGTTTTGCATGAATTGGTCATAAAATGTGCTCTGATCTTCATCTAAGTCACAACAATTTGAAAAACACAGTCTGCTTAAAATAATACAACACAAACATATGTTTTCATGTGTTTATTGAACATAACATGTAAACATTCACAGTGCAGGGTGGAAAAAGTATGTGAACCCGCTAGCCTAATGACTTCTCCAAGAGCTAATTGGGGCTAGGAGTGAGCCAACCTTGAGTCCAATCATTGTGATATTATTGGATGTGTTGCTGAAAGCTGTCCTGCCCTTTAAAAACACACACCAGTTTTGGGTTTACTGGTTTCAAGAAACACTGCCTGATGCGAACCATGCCTCGCACAAAAGAGCTCTCAGAAGACCTACGATCAAGAATTGTTGACTTGCATGAAGCTGGAAAGGGTTACAAAAGTATCTCCAAAAGCCTTGATGTTAGAGTGTCCACGGTAAGACAGACTGTCTACAAATGGAGAAAGTTCAGCACTGTTGTTACTCTCCCTAGGCATGGTCGTCCTGTAAAGATGACTGCAAGAGCACAGCGCAAAATGTTTAATGAGGTAAAGAATAATCCTAGGGTGTCAGCTAAAGACTTACAGAAATCTCTGGCACATGCTAACATTTTTGTTGACACATCTACAATAAGGAAAACATTAAACAAGAATGGAGTACATGGGAGGAAACCACGGAGGAAGCCATTGCCGTCCAAAAAGAATATTGCAGCACGTTTGAAGTTTGCAAAAGAGCACCTGGATGTTCCACAGCACTACTGGCAAAATATTCTGTGGACAGATGAAACCAAAATTGAGTTGTTTGGAAAAAACACACAACACTATGTGTGGAGAAAAAAAGGCACAGCACACCAACATCAAAACCTCATCCCCACTGTAAAACATGGCAGAGGGAGCATCATGGTTTGGGGCTGCTTTGCTGCCTCAGGGCCTGGACGGATTTTGTCATTGACGGAAAAATGAATTCCAGAGTTTATCAAGACATTTTGCAGGAAAACGTAAGACCATCTGTCTGCCAACTGAAGCTCCGCAGAGGATGGGTGATGCAACAAGACAATGACCCAAAGCATACATGTAATTCAACAAAAGAATGGCTTCAACAAAACAAAATACGCCTTCTGGAGTGGCCCAGTCAGAGTCCTGACCTCAACCCGATTTAAATGCTGTGGCATGACCTTAAGAGAGCGATTCACACCAGACATCCCAAGAATATTGCTACAATGAAACAGTTTTGTGAAGAGGAGTGGTCCAAAATTACTCCAGATCGTTGTGCAGGTCTGATCTGCAACTACAGGAAACGTTTGGTTGAGGTTATTGCAGCCAAAGGAGGGTCAACCAGTTATTAAGTCCAAAAGTTCACATACTTTTTCCCACCCTGCACTGTGAATGTTTACATGTTCTGTTCAATAAAAACATGAAACCATATCATGTTTGTGTTGTATTATTTTAAGAAGACTGTGTTTTTCAAATTGTTGTGACTTAGATGAAGAGCAGAGCACATTTTCTGACCAATTCATACAAAACTCCACGTAATCCCAAAGGGTTCACATACTTTTTCTTGCCACTATACAGTGACATTAAACATTGTAGTTATTTCCATAAGTAGACATATAAACCGAAAAGGTCAAATCAAACCCATAAAACATGGCCATTAACATTACCTACATTATATTATCTGTATTATCTTCCCATATGTTCCAAAAATATTTCAACTTAGTGGTAAATGGAGATGGTTGTCTTAATGCCAACTCATAATCCTTATTTTCAAGTATCATTTGGATGACTTCATCACACTTCATCACAGCGCTGCGGAATATGCTGGCGCTTTATAAATAAAGAATAATAATAATAATAATGTAGGGGTTGTGGTTAGGGAAGGACTGCCAGTTTGAATCGGTTCGCAGTTCGATTCGTACATCGGCTGTTCGAAAGTTCGTGAACTTCAAACTTTTCGGGAAGTTCGCGGAAAGTTCGAGAAAAAAAAGTTTTCAAAACAATTCCAAAAAATGCTTAAAAGATCCTATAAAAAATCTAAAGATAAAGAGACTCTTTACTGTAGAATATAATAATAAATGGTTTAATCCATATTGAATTAAAACAGTAATATTTTTAACATTGAAGCCTATGGGATTCATAAACCTTTCCCACTCATTGTTGGTCAAACAGTTCCCACTCCTTGTTGGTCAAACATTTCCCACTCATTGTTGGTCAAACATTTTCCACTCCTTGTTGGTCAAAAATGTCCCACTCATTGTTGGTCAAACATTTCCCACAGCTTGTTGGCAAACATTTCCCACTCTTTGTTGGTCAAACATTTTCCACTCTTTGTTGGTCAAACATTTCCCACTCATTGTTGGTGAAACATTTTCCATGGCTTCAAATCGCATTTAAACATGTGCAAAAGTGGAAAAAATTAGCTCAGCAGTGAAATGGCTCAGCACTCAGCAGTAAAAGGGTTAAAAACTTTTTTATTTTATTTTTTTCATTGTTTCCTGTCCCCCAGGGCAGTACCTGGACCCCCATGCACCTTTTATGACCAATATCTTGCATATATGCCCTCTTGGAACGTTTTCGAACGTTCGAGCCCCATTGACTTGCATGGTGTTCGAATTGTGTTCGCGTTCGCGGTCAAATTTTTTTGGCTTTTCGAGTTTGAATGCGAATCGAACACCGGTGTGTTCGGCCCATCACTAGTTGAGGTAGTTTTCCAAAGTTTTGGAATGATAGCTGCTGCTGCAATCCGTATATGACCTATTGTTATTTTATCCACTTTAACAGTGCTATCTGGAAATTGTTTGAAAAGTAAAAGTTGGGGGGGGGGGAAATGACCAATATGAGATATAACACTAAGGACGAGTTTATATACCTCTTTCCAGTATATATGAAGTTTTGAACAATGCCACCAAATGTGTCAAAAAGTCATTTTTAGTTATCGGCTTTTGTTTTTGACCAAGTGTATGCTCCTTTTTCAATTTCTGTTTCAGGCCAGAATTTACAATGTGGTGCCTGCATGTATGCTCTTATAAAGGTCTCCATTGCATAAGCAATGTAGCATATATTATGATATACTGTTTCTCATTGCTAATTAGCTACTTAACATATTGAAAACAATTCATATTTTGAACAGAAAATAAAACAGAATCCCTAAATTCATATTCCCCTTTTTATGCATATTTTAGTCCAAAGTTAAACTGTTTCCACTTCTAAGCAAAGACTTGAAAACTAAATTTAAGGCATTTAAACACATCACAAAAAAAGTATTCTAATAACCAAAATTGAAAACTATTAATTCGAGCAAATCTGCGCTATTTTCATTCTTAATTTTAGCTCCTTTTTTTCCCATAACAATAAATCCTTATTCGTTACGGCAGTAGCTTCCAGCTGAAATTTCTCTATTATTAGAGACAATGCCTGACTGAAAATTAGGTCAATGCCCATTTCACTTCCCCTTGGAAGGTCATACTTAAATGTACCATTACTGAAACTAAATGGGTGTAATCATGCTGCCGACAAATATGTAGGTATGCACAGTACAATGCTTTTTTTTTATGAAAAGGAAAAAAAGGTCTGTTAACTCTCCACACTCCCACTTTTTGACAAAATATTAAAATATTCATAGTTTGAGCAAAATTCTTTACAAAAGTGTTTCATTATTCAACATATATTGTATGTGCATAAACCTTTAGAAACTTTGTAGCAGCAAAGATGGGTGGATAGAGATAGAGAAATAGATATAGTTAGAGGACTATGGACTCCATCGAGTGGATGCTCGCGGCTGCGCTCAGCGCTGCCGCGAGCATCGCGGGGCAGTAGCGCGCGGTAACCATGCAGGCAGCTTTTTAAGCTTCTGCATTGTAATTTCACACTAAAACGGAGGCAGTAGATGGAAAATGTAGGCGCAGTTTTTTCTCCCTTCTGCCCCCGTTTTAGGGCAGTATTACAATGTTGGTACTAACTTAACCAGAGCTCTTGTAAACTTAAAACCTCCATAGGCTATAATGGCTTTGGGAGGTTTACAACAGCTCTGGTTAAGTTAGCACCAACATTGTAGTACTGGCCTTAGTGTGGAGATTGTAATTTAGCCTGAAATGTATCCTTCCTGGTAAAATACTTTCTCAAAAAAAAAAGAAGAAATAGATATAGCTAGAGGAATAGAGATAGCAAGACTTATGCAGCTGCACTCAATTCCCTCATTAAACCCCTGCTTCCTCTACTCTCCCAGACTTACTCTCGTCCACCCAACTACTCTCACCCCACCTTTCTCTATAATGTATATCCCACTATTGCTTCTCTTTTCTCTCTCCTCCCTTCTCTCCAAAGTTACCCTCTCCCTCTATACACCTTTCCAATTGCCCCAGGATGGAAATCAAGTCCCAAAACACCCCAGCCTGCTTGGTTCTTGTAACCTGTCAGCTGAGTGCTGGTGGAGAGTGCTAAAGTCTAGCCCTCCTACCCCCACACAGAGATGTAAACCTGTGCAATTACATTACTACCAAAAGAAAACTCTGTCCAAATTTCTATTCATTCTGCTACTTTCCCTGGCAAACGATGTGGAATCTAACCCTGGTCCTATAGCTGACACAACCTTTAGTCTCTCCACTAAAAAAGGCCTTTCCTGTGTGCACTGCAACATCCGCAGCTTACTCCCTAAAATGGATGAGCTTCAAGCTTGGTGTTACTATTATAAACCCAAAGTCATTGTGCTCACAGAATCATGGTTAACCCCAAAAGTACCAGACTCTGCCATATCAATACAGGGGTATTCATGTTATAGAAAGGACAGAGCAAAGAGAGGAGGAGGTATAACTATTTATGTTGATGAGTCCATTAAGTTCACCCCCTTACAGAATTCTAGCTCCCCTGCCACCTTTGATTTCTTCTCCAGTATAATTGAGATCCCATTCAATAAATCAATCATTGTTGCTGGATTTTATCGCCCACCAAGCTCTCCAGTGCACTCCCTCTCTGACATAGCTGAAATCCTTCATAACTTACTTGAACAAAACCAAAAAAGTGAACTGCTGGTCCTCGGCGATTTCAATATTGATTGGCTGAATCCTAAATCTAATAAACACTGCTCACTGTTTAAGGCCTTGCAGCTAACTCAATTAATCTCCTCCCCCACTCGCATTAATATGAACAGCCCTAACCATACCCTGCTGGACTGGATTCTCTCTTCATGTCCCAATAGAATACAAGAGGCAGGCGTTCTCGCTAATAGCTTCAGTGACCACTGTCTAGTGTACTGTGTGCGCAAAATAAAAGCCACAAAATCTCCCCCAAAGGTAATAATCACCAGGTCGTTCAAGAAATTTATTCATGAATCCTTCCTAAGTGATCTCAAACAGCTCCCATGGTACAGACTAAACCTTATCCCAGACTTGGACTGTGCAATTGAATTCTTTCAGTCCGAGCTCCTGCAAGTCTGGAATGCCCATGCCCCGCTGCGTAAAGTGCGAGTAAAAGGGGCTCATCTCCCCTGGGTTACAGCTGATCTTACACAAATGTACCAGATTAGAGATTCACTGTGGTCAAATTTCAAGAGTACTGGTTCCATGAATGATCACTGTGAATACCAACAATGCCGGAATGCATGTACAAAACAAACAAAAATGGCTAAAGCCCAATACTTCAATGAGAATCTAAACAATAACCTATCAAACCCGAGAAATTTTTAGAGAATCATAAGTAACATACAAGCACCCACAGTCCACTCCCAGCCAGCTGCTATCAAAGTAAACAACCAAACCCTGCAACACCCCCTAGATGTTGCAAATGCCTTTTAATAATTATTTTGTTGGGTGCGCCACCACCCTAATTGCTAAGCTCAAATGACACCCCTACAGAAAGACCACACACAGGTCAGGCCCCTCCAACCATGCAGGGACCCCATATCGCAGATAAATTCAACTTTAGACCAGTGCCTGTCAGTGTAGTTACTAAACTGCTCCGTAATCAAAAAAATTAAATACCAATCTGGACCTGATCAAATCCCAGCAATGCTGCTGAAAATCAGTGCCCCAGCAATTGGAAAACCTGTCGCAACACTCATCAATGCATCACTGGCAACTGGATACATACCCAAACTATAGAAAACTGCGAGAGTGGTACCTATCCATAAAAGTGGTGACAGTACTTTGATATCCAACTACCGTCCAATCTCATTGCTCCCCGTTATGTCAAAATTTTGGGAAAAATGCGTGTACACACAATTACGTGATTATTATCAATCTTCAAACTATTTAACCCCAGATCAATCCGGCTTTCGTCCAAATCACTCAACTACAACCGCCCTTTTAAAAGTTTGCAATGATACCCAAGCTGGCATGGAACAAGGAGACCTAACTGGAGCCATCTTTCTTGATTTTGCCAAGGCCTTTGACACAGTAGACCATGGCATCTTATTACAAAAACTTAAAAACTCTGGTATTGGTGATCACACGCTAACCTGGTTTGAATCATATGTATCCAACCGATCGCAACATGTGTCCATCTCTGGCAGCTCCTCCCTCCCCCTCCCAGTCACATGCGGTGTACCCCAAGTCTCAATTCTCAGCCCCCTGCTATTCACATTATTCATAAATGATCTGCCCAACATCTGCAAAGCCTCAACTGTACACATGTATGCAGATGACACCGTAATCTATACCAGAAAACCAGATCTCCCACAGCTGGAGGCCGTGCTGCAAGAACAATTCACAGAGGTAGAAAAGTGAATCACAGATAACAAACTTTTTCTAAATACTGACAAAACTGTAACAATGCTCTTTGGAACAGCACCTAAACTACATAAACTGCAAAATCCCCATCTACATGTCAGGACAAAATCAAATGGCACGCTGACCACAGTCACTTCTCTCAAATACCTAGGTATGTGGTTAGACCCAAATCTATCCTTTGGCCCCCACATTGAAAAACTCTCATCCAAACTTTACCCCAAGCTAGGTGCCCTGTACAGAAACAAATCCTGCCTGAGCCCCGCGGTAAGAAAGCAGATTGTACAACAAATGCTTATGCCGGCTATTGAATACGGAGATGTAGTGTATGCAGCGGCCCCACAAACACACATTCAGAAACTTACTACATTGTATAACTCATTCTGCCGCTTTGTGCTACAATGTAACTACATGACCCACCATTGTGACATGTTAAAAGAACTAAACTGGCCGTCGCTGGAATCTAGACGCACCCTTCACCTTTCCAACCTGGTGTTTAAGAGCTTCTCTGGGAAGCTGCCACCCTACCTGAATAGGCTGCTTCCTCCAGCAGTTCCCTCATCCTATAACCTCCGATCCAGGACCAGCACCTTACTTGCAATACCACAATACAAAAAGAAACTGTCTCGATCATCATTTTCCTACAGAGTTAGTTATGGAATAACCTTCCAGACACCATCAAATCTTCCCCCAGTCTTAAGTCACTCAAGACAAGAGCTCCTTACTAGCATACCTCGGTACAGAATGCACCTGTAAACATGTAACATAGTAACTATATTACTTACATATTTATTTTCCATGTTAATCTGTATATTTGTGTTTTATTTTTAATATCTTGCATTTATTACTTTGTATTTCTATAACAACTGTAGAATTTCAATGCTCTTGAACCCAGGACATACTTGAAAACAAGAGAAATCTCAATGTATCCTCATATATATTCCTGGTAAAATCCTTTATAAATAAATAAATAATGAAAGATATAGTTAGAAAATAGAGATAAAGTGATAATGATAGATCTTATATAGCGATAGATAAAGCAATAGATATATATAGCTAGATGAATACATAGATATAGGTAGATGATGAAAAGAGATGGATAAATGCATAAAGAGATAGATGAATAGATATTGATCAATATATAAAGTGATAGATACATGTATGTAGAGGGATAGCGATAAGTAGATAAAGTGATTATTGATTGAGAGATAGTGCTAGACATAGAGGAATAGAGATATGCAATGATACAGTTAGATATAGTTAGATAAATAGATAAAGCGATAGGTAATATTTATTAGACATAGATAATGATAGGTAGATAAATAGATATAGCTAGAGGAATACATAGAGGTAGATAGATAAATGCATAAAGAGATAAATGAATATACAGTATAGATAGGTAATCATCAGTAGATATTATATTGATAAGTAGATAAATAAAGTGATAAATGGAGATAAAGATATAGAGAGGATATATGAATAGATAATGATAGATAAAGATAATGATATATAGTTAATAGATATAGATAAATAGGAATAGATAAAGCAAAAGTAATATTTATTAGAAAAACAGATAATGATAGGTAGATAAGTAGATAATGCGATAGACGTAGCTAGGGGAATACATAGAAGGCTAGATATAAATGGATAGATAGAGGTAGATATATATATATATATATATATATATTCATCTCCTAAACAAAAGATAAATCCAGGTAAAGTATCCATTTAATTGGGCAGACTAGATGGGCCGAAAGGTTCTTATCTGCCGACATTTATCTATGTTTCTATGTTTCTATATATATATATATATATAGACAGATAATGATAGGTATTATATTGAAAGGTAGATAAATGAAGCAATAGGTAAATGTAGATGTAGATAAAGTAATATAGATAGATATAGATGAATAAAGAGATAGAGATGACTAGATGAATACATAATGAAGGATAGATCGATCGATGGTTAGATAATGATACATATAGAGATAAATAGATATAGCAAGAGGAATAGAGCTGGACAATGATATATATATATATAGTTAGATAGCTATAGTTGAGGAATAGATAGATAATTAAACAATGATATATAGTTAAATTGATATAGTTAGAAGAACAGAGATAAAGCAATAGGTAATGGTTATTACATAATAGCGATACAGTTCGATTGATATTAGAGGAATAGAGAGATAGGTAAAGCAATAGCTAATGTTTCTTAGATACCAGGTAGATATTATATTGGTAGGTACACAGATCACATATTTTAGAGATTCCTGAGGAATGTTTCCTATTAAGCACAGCTATAACATTTAAATGACGTGATTTGAATGCGCGTTGCACTGTATTAGTGTAGTTAATGATACTCAGGACATAATAAGCCATTATTTGTTATTTTACATGCTATGTGTGCGGTTCTGCGTCATGTTGTAGAATTCCAGTTAATTGGAGTGTTGTGTTTTTCCAGATGCACTGTCAGCAGAGCTAAACTTGGCATGAAAGCTTTTATTCTTAGTGATACCAGTATGGAAATTGTTAAATGAGAGTGCTTTATGAGAGGAATATTCCCCATGGTTGCATAGGAACAGCAGCAGCCTAATTCCATCCTGCAAAGGACATCTCCAGAGATCAACTTTAACTCAATATTTGTGGAATTGCATGCCTTATTCAAGTGAAGAGGGCACACAGAGAACGATAAGGATTTTCTATGTGAAGAATTTAGTGATTCGATAGAAGTTTGCCCCAATATATTTTTTCTCCGCTGAACTGATCATATCGGTTAAAGTAAACAAATAGGTTTAACATTTACATTTGAAATTTTCTTTTGAAAGTTACACATTAAAGCATTAAATTCATTGTCCTCTTGAGCAAGACCTGCAGGGAAGCACTCAAAGGCCATGCCAGTAGGGGGTGCTGGATAGTCTTACTTCTAACCAATTAATCCAAGAATAGCTAGCTGAGAGGGTGACATTAACAAAGGGTGCATGTTGTGTGGCTTTCTTGCTGGAGCCCTATTTAAAGGTGTACTACAGTGTTAGAATCATAGGCATCTCTAGGGGGGCCAGAGGGGGCAATTGCCCCCTAGGTTTTACCTTGCCCCCCCACCAGAATTCGGCATCAAGCTTCCCCCACAACCCTGGACCGATGTTTCTCCTGCCCCATGCATCGCATGATTGAGGTGTCATTGGAAAGAGCAGAGTCTGGCCTTTCCAATGATACCCAACATGACCATATTCAATGTAAAGACAAAATCATAAATAATAAAAATGTAACTTTGTTTTCACAGGGTGTAAATGGCTCAGCAGTGACAGATATAATGGTCAGACTATATATTACATTGTGTATTACTTTTGTTTTTGCCTTGGTTTAGTTGTATATTAAGGGTTAAAGGGCAGGCTTCATTCCTCACAGTATATATTTTATTTTCACTTATTAATGGAATTTTAATGGAATTTTAGGAGTTAATGGGTAGACTACATGTCTCAGTGCATACATTTCATGTTTTCACTTGATTACTGGCATTTTAAGGATTAATGGGTAGGCTACATGCCCCACAATCTATTAATTTAATGGTTTCCCTTGATTAACTGCATTTTAGTTGTTAATGGGCAGGCTACATGCCTCACAGTCTATATATTTTATGTTTTCTCTTGATAACTGGCATTTTAGGAGCTAATGGCTAGGCTACATGCCCCACAGTCTATTCATTTAATGTTTTCTCTTGATTAATGGCATTTTAGGGGTTAATGGGTAGGTTACATGCCTCAGTCTATTCCTTTTATGTTTTACTTTGATTAATGGAATTTTAGGAGTTAAGGAGTAGACTACATGCCTCAGTCCATTCATTTCATGTTCTCCCTTAACCGCATTTTAGGGGTTAATGGGTAGGCTACACCACACTGTGTAGGTATGCCACACTGTTTATAATTTTTATTGTATTTCCCTGGTTTTATGGCATTTTAGGGGTTATTATGGAAGCTATAAACTAAAGGGTCTATTCATATTTAGATCCTTTGCTTTTTGTCACAATTTGGGGAATCAATGTCATCTAAAATATGGTGAATTCCTTATTTGGCGAATGGTCATCGTAATTTTAAAATATTAGAGTCGCTGAAGCAGTTATCGGACGTCGTCAAAAATCGCCGAATTGCAGCAAATAAAATATTGAATTTCTGTACCAGGTTAGTAAAACAAAACGGTATCATTGCACCACATTACTCTTGGATTATGGAATCTTATTTATATTTACTGAGTTAGGTTTTTTTAGTGGTATGATTTAGTAGCGAAAAGTATTAGTGCCCCCCTATATATTGTTCCTATAGTTGCCACTGGTTAGATTAGGAGGTCGTCGGAAGCCGAGGGAATAAACATTAAACCCACCTGGCACCTTTCGTTTTAACCCATTAGTATCCTTTACAAACTCATCTAAATCCAATGCTGGCCTCCCTCTGATCCCTGCAGGATATGACATGCGTCCAGCTCAGCATTTCATGTGACTGCAAGGGGCTGGGCACTCCAACCAATCCATTGGCTCTCAATTCAGGAAGGGTTGAATACCATTGGATAAGACTGTTTCCGAAAGGTCTCCATGCCATGAAACCTGAGCTGAGGGCTCCCGGAGCTGAGGGTTACAGGAGCTGAGGGTCTGCACGAGACTAAGCCCATACATTTGGATGAAATAAAAAAGAGATGCACTAAAAAAGCACAAATAAAATGCAAATAGCGTAACTCTGTGATGAATCAAGGGTTGCTTGCCTCCTACATATGAATTATGCGCACCAGATATAAGACAAGTAAAGGCTTATCTATTTGGTGTCTTCCACTGGATCAGCTTGTCTCCGCCATGTTAGCCGCTTCACCAGCATCCACCCGGCTCATACAACACGGTGTATAAAAAAAACTCCAGGGTGAATATAAAACACGGTCTTTAATAAGTATAAAAACATACACAATAAATAAAATAATCAGCTCAATAATATTAGTGTTCCCAACGCATTTTGTCCTCTAATCAAAGAAGTAGGACTTCCTCAGGGATCCTCAGCGTGCTCACACTGTGTAGAGCAGTGTTTCCCAAACCTGTCCTGGAACCCTCAACCAGGCCAGATTTTGCAGATCACCTTGAGGAAATGCAGACTGAATCCTGCAATCACTGAGCAGTAAATCATATCACCTGTGCTTCAGATATTTGGAAAACCTGGCATGTCAGCGTTTCCTGAGAACAGGTTTGGGAAACACTGGTGTAGAGTGTCCCCTTAAACCTCTTTATTAACCCTTTCGCTGCTGAGGCGTTTCACGCCTCTGTGCTGAGGTCATTTTTACCGGTTTTGCTCATCATGTTTAAACGTGTTTTGAAGGCTTATTTTAGTATATGACCCAGACATATTATATATCGTTCTTTCCGTCAGACTCGGCAGATTCATAATATGTCATTATTATATGTATACGTCATGACCTGTCTGTATATTATAACAAAAAATGCAATAAAATATGAATTTTCAATAATTTACAACGTGTAAAGTGTATTTTTTTCACATTTTAACATGCGAGCAATTGCGGTTATATTTTGTATGGGGTGCGCTTGTTAAAAAAATTAGAAATGGGTCTCATTACATTTTTTTTGGGGAAAATTACGTGATTTTTAACAAACGCACCGCATACAAAAATCGTTAGTGCAGCATCATTGTTCACATTATAATTGAAATGGGAACAATATTGTTGCATTAACAAACCAAAAAAAAAAAACTTGTTTATTTTTTTTTTATAATTTTTTTTTTAAATATTTTTTTATTTTTATTTTTAATTTTTATTTATAGATTTTATTTATAAAAAACTTTTGTCACAGTCGTGTTTGGTATCGTTGGAAAGGCCATGCTCTGGCCAATCCAACGATATCAAACTTTAACCCCTAGCTGCCACAGATCGGGAGATAGGGGGTTCATTGGAACTCCCTATCTCCACCGTTGGTGGCAGCTAGGGGTTAACTCCAGGACTGGCGTCATCGTGCTATGCATGATGACGCCAGTCCTCAGGGGGAGTTCCCAGAGGCTTGGCCAACATCCAAGATGTCGGCCAGCTCCGGGAAAGGATCACGAACCGGCGCTTTTCAGCGCCGATTCGTGATCCGGCTCCCCAGGGGTTAATGACAGCCACCGTTTGGAAGGGCAGGCTGTGCCCTTCCAAGCGGTGCCTGTATTAACCCCCTGCTCCCCGGCGATCGGGAGGGAGAGAGGTCCGAAGGACCTCCCCCCTCCCTTTCAGGCGGCTCCTCCGCACATGCGGGGGGCGCCTGAATTAGATGTCATCGCGTCGCCGCGATGACATCTAATGTCCCCGCCGGGCTCCCGAGTGCTGGGCTGACATCCAAGATGTCAGCCCCCACCGGGGGGGCGCAGCAATCCGCCGGAATCCGGCGGATTGCTGCCTCCTGTGCTCGGACGCGCTGAGCGCGTCCGTAGCACAGGAGAACCACTTGGCTGGACGCACTGAGCGCGTCCATAGCAGCCAAGTGGTTAATGTGCTGTACGACTCGCTGCTCTTTATGGATCTGCTTAATTTTCTGATCCTCCCTGACCTCTGGAAATACATATATTGCCCACGGTTTATTTTTTCTGTTGAGATATGACATTTACCCCTGACATTATAGTTGCTGTCATTTTTTTGTCTTTGTAGTTCTATGGAAAGGTGTGCAACTGCACAAGAGCTGAGGGGAAATGTGTATCATAAGCTATTCAAGAAAATGTTGTTAAGATGCTTGGAGTGTTTCTGTAACCATACATATGTGTATAATACATTTTCTATGCCTGTGCTCTTACAGATATTACAATCATGCATCCACAGAATTTACAAAAATACTACAATACTACTTCTACAGTAGATCTCTTTTTCAATAGATTTTTTTTTATTTCATTTTTGCAATTTTATAGGAATTTTCCAGAAAGTTAATACAGAAACTGAAATAAAAAATGGACATACAATAGGGAAATATGTTGTTTTTTTTCTTATTATGCTGGACTGATTTCAGATGAAGTTAAAAACCCACTAGACTGTCCCTTTATCCTGTTTACCACCATATTATTTTCCATAAAACCACTGCCAGGACCCAGTGGATGTATGATAAACCACTTTCCTCTGCAGACAGTGTAAAAATGAATGTACCTTTCATGAAATACGTTTTAGACAGAGTTTATTTAACAGACAGAGGGCTCAACCTGCTGGCCAAAAAGTGTTACTACATTTCTAATAATACAGCTGAAGATCCATCCTTATACAAAAGAAAAATATATCTCTAAGGTGTTGGACCAGCTTCAGCACCTTGCATGGAAAAATCAAGGTGCAGGAAACTTGGAGGCACATTTTGGGGCCTATTTGCAGATTAAATTTGATTGCAATGCTGCAGATAGGAAGGATCATGTTTGCAAGTATATTTGAACTTGATAGTGAAGGGGTTAATTCACATCAAAATGTAGAAAGGCAATTAAACGATGTTCCTCCCAAATAAAAGGAGGAAAATTCAGGGTCCTATTTTGTTCGAGCTACAAATAGAAAGCTGCAAATGCTAGTGCAATCCCTTAACCCCTTCACTACCGTGATTGTGTATACATGATCAGCAGCAGGAGACACAGCAGCATGAAATTGTGATTTAACTCAACCTCGGGCTGTGTTGTATGATTGCAAATGAAATTCCTTTGTTGCAAACAAATTTAATTTGCTTTTGGGCCCCAGAAGGCGCCCCCAACATTTTAGCCCTGTGGGCTTAATGTCTAAGGTGCTAAAACTGTTTAAAATCGGCTGGGGAATGTCCTTTATCACATTTTCCCCAGCTAATAATGCACCGTGCCTTGAACTGCAATTCTAACTGCAGTATCTCTGTTTGGCTAGTGGACGGCGACATCTGCCTGCCAGATAATTTATCACAGTAAGAAATGCATTGGGAATATTCCCAAATATTTCTTGCTGTATGACTAATTAAAAATTATTTTCCCAAAACTTTTTATTCCTGACAGTTGAGGCGGCCCATTGAAGTCAGTGGGGCATACATGTACGCCCTGTTACTCCAAATCCCTCCCGCCACGCGGACTGCATACCACATCCCGCTTTGTTAAAGGGTTAAATTATTAAATGAGACATGCACCTGAAATTTGAACACATCAGACATGACAGCCAGTGTGTTGATATTGTTTGAAAAGCTTAGAGATCCATTTTTCCTGCACAGAAACACGAAGCACAAGCTAAAATGTAACTGTAGTAGCACTTTTTGGCCTGCAGAGGGAGGGCTTGCATCCAGTGAACATGTCTATAGGGACACCACTGTATATATTTTCTGTGTAGGTAATGGAAAGTCGTTTTCCATATAACCACTGGGTCCTGACTGTCGTTTTATGGAAAATCACTTGCTAGTGAAGGGGTTAATGCTGGCGGCTAATTTACTCTTATTTTATATAGTTTAGCGATAAACTACAGTTTGCTCTACTGTTGTGATGCTCTTCACACGTTGCCTGTTTTGATCCATGAAATCTTTTTAGTGTTTACCATGAAAGACTTGAAATTAATTTCTATTTTTCAGACTACCTGGTATGCTCTAAATTGTGTAATATTTGTATTCAGCAGACATCTGCTGGACAAGAAGAGCAGTGTGAATAGAAATGACAATCCTGTCATTATTCATTACTGTATATGCCAGACATATCTCATTTTGTTGACCTATCAATTTTACCAGAAAATCTGTATTGATTAGGAAAATTGAATATATATCATATGACATGATATCGCTCTGATGCACCCATTCATTGCACATCATTCATTATCCTCTATCCATTTTTTCCCCGTTTTATGTTCCCTTCCCACTAACCTCAGCTGCTAATTTAGCCCGACATCTCGTATATAACTTCCAACTATATTTTTAATTTTTTATTATTATTTTTTTTTTAACCACTTCAATTACCGCTGCTGAGCGCGTCCTCCCATTGGGGTCAGCGTTCGGCCGGGTTCCGGCCGATCGCTGGCCCCTCCGGTGCGGGCTGACATCCTCGATGTCAGCCCGGCATCCGGAACCGCCGCCACTGAAATTAGGTGTCATCGCGACAGCGCGATGACACCTAATTCAGGCCCCCCCCCGCATGTGCAGAGGAGGCGCCTGAAAGGGAGGGGGGGAGGTCCTTCGGACCTCTCTCCCTCCCGATTGGCGGCATTGCGTGGGTTAACCCAGGCACCATTTGGAAGGGCACAGCCTGCCCTTCCAAATGGTGCCTGGCATTAACCCCTGGGGAGCTGGATCGCGAATCGGCGCTGAAAAGCGCCGGTTCGCGATCCTTTCCCGGAGCTGGCCGACATCTTGGATGTCGGCCAAGCCTCCGGGAACTCCCCCTGAGGACTGGCATCATCGTGCATAGCACGATGACGCCAGTCCTAGAGTTAACCCCTAACTGCCACCAACGGTGGAGATAGGGAGTTCCAATGAACTCCCTATCTCCCGATCCGTGGCAGCTAGGGGTTAAAGTTTGGTATTGCTGGATCGGCCAGAGCATGGCCGTTCCAACGATACCAAACACTACTGTGAAAAATCTTGTAAAAAAAAATATATATATTTTTTTTTCTTTTTTTTGGTTTGTTAATGCAGCAATATTGTTCCCATTTCAATTATAATGTGAACAATGATGCTGCACTAACGATTTTTGTATGCGGTGCGTTTGTTAAAAATCGCGTAATTTTCCCCCAAAAAAAATGTAACGAGACCCCATCTCTAATTTTTTTAACAAGCGCACCCCATACAAAATATAACCGCAATTGCTCGCATGTTAAAATGTGAAAAAAAAACACTTTACACATTGTAAATTATTGAAAATACATATTTTATTGCATTTTTTGTTATAATATACAGACATGACATAACGTATACATATAATAATGACATATTATGAATCTACCGAGTCTGACGGAAAGAACGATATATAATATGTCTGGGTAATATACTAAAATAAGCCTTCAAAACACATTTAAACATGATGAGCAAAACCGGTAAAAATGACCTCAGCACAGAGGTGTGAAAAGCCTCAGCAGTGAAAGGGTTAAAAAAGGGCTTTTCTTTTTTTCTTTTATCCCTGGCTTTGAAATAAGTTTCTTGGTGTTGTAAATGTATATAATTCAATCGTATGTAGAGATGGACAAAATGTTTAACTCGTTTTGTTTATTTTCTCTTTCCGACTTAACGTAGCCTCTATTTCTAACTTTTGATATAATTCATAAAATCTCCTTGCACACATGGCTACACATTATTATTATTATTATTATTATTATTCAGAAAGCACTGAAATTTCATAGAAATTCCATACGGTGAACTTCACCGTTTGGTGCAATTCGGTGGCAAGTTCGATGCTCTTTGAATAACCCCTCATAGGGTTTGAGGTTAGAGAACATGCGACACTCACTACTATACTGGGGTAAAATTCAGAAATGCTGAAATCCCTGTGCAGTACAGATGCAAGGTGTTACTGTACTTTCCATATACAGGCATTATGACACCTACAGATATTATTTTTTATATTCTATTGGTATTTTGTGGAAGCTGCATTGATAATAATCACATGATCACTACAAAGCTGCATAAGCAGGCGATCTGACCAGGACATACTTGAAAACGAGAGAAATCTCAATGTATCCTTCCTGGTAAAATACTTTATAAATAAATAAATAAATAAGTAAAATAATATTATCTATCTTTATCACAGATACTGTATTTGACACAAAGGCCATTTCTGCCTGTATGCCGTTAATGCAGACCCTGTGTGACATTATGCAGGATAAGGGGCACCATCTGGAATTCAGAACCTTTCAACCCAGCAATATTTCTCTAAAGAATAAACAAATACATGAAAAACTAGAAACGAGCAAATTTATATTAATTGTAATCTTGTAACAATCTCAGAAGAGCGATCTCTGTGCAAAATGTACAATATATTTGATTGTTAACTTTGCATACCATGTTTCAAATACATTTTATAATGTTTTTTTTCAACAAAATGCACTGGGGAGTGAAGGGACTAAAATAACAGGCACAATCAAAAACGCAAACTACGTAAACCAACCATTAACAAAACAATTATATTTAATAATATGTTTGATATTTAAAGCAATTGAGATACGTTTTAGGGAGATATTAGTATTAAAATTATGTACTGTAAAAGTACTTAAGGTACACTGTGACTCAATAAAAATAGAAAATATAACGTGTTGCTGAGTGAAGCGAGCTTCACTTAGAGCTAAAGATCTCTGTAAACATTACAAAGCGTTGGAAAGTAAATTAACCTCGGTTATGACGTAATTAACAAGGGATGAAAACCAGCGTTGCTGGACCTTAATGGTACTTGTATGGCTTCTCTGGTCGGAATGGAAAATTGAGTTTTCCTTTTATGACCGTTCAATACTTTTATGGCATTAGGAAACACTGGAGAGGACTAAATGTGGAAATATTATCAGTGTGTAACCATTTGCATAAATGTGTTCCTGTACTGACATGTTCTTATTAACCCTTTTGACTCTAAAATGTAATTTCAACATTCTCATTAAACATTTTAGCAGTATCTTCGTCAGTTTTAACTACATATTTTAACCCCTTCACCGCTGAGCCATTTCACGTCTGTGTGCTGAGCTCATTTTTACCGCTTTTGCTCATCATGTTTAAACGCAATTTGAAGCCACGTTTTATTATATGACCTAGACATATTATATATCGTTCTTTCCGGCAGATTCATAATATATCATTATAATATGTATATGTCATGTCCTGCCTGTATATTATAACAACAATGCAATAAAATTTGAATTTTTAATCATCTACAGTGTGTAAAGTGGGTTTTTTAAAAAAAAAAATTCACATTTTATCATCCGAGCCTTTGCGGTTATATTTTCTATGGGGTGCGCTTGTTAAAACATTAGAAATGGGGACTTGTTATATTTTTTGGGGGGGAATTACGTGATTTTTAGCAATTGCCCCCCATAGAAAAAAATCATTAGTGAAGCATCATTGTTTACATTATAATTGAAATGGGAACAATATTGCTGCACTAATAAAAATAACACAAAAAAAGAAAACACGTTTCTTTTTTTTTTTTAATTAATTTTATATTGTTCATTTTATTTTACTTTTATCATGGTCACATGTTTGGTATCATTCAAAAGGCCATGCTCTGGCCTCTAAAATGATACTAAACATGACCCTCTAGCTACCACCGTTCGGGAGATCTGGGGGTTAAAAGGAACCCTCTTTCTCCACCAGGGGATTTCCTTGGGAAATCCCCAGGCATTTAGGGGTTCCCCGGCTAACTGACATGAGCGCGCCATGTGCAATGAGGTCAGGTGATGAGGGGGGACCCGGAGGTGGAGCCGCCATCCCCGCACCGGAGCTAGGCCGCTATCTGGCACCAAATGGTGCCAGATTGCGTACCGGCACCTCAGGGGTTAAAAGCAGCCAACGCTTGAAAGGGCAGGCTGTTCCCTTCAAAGCGGTGCCTGCCTTTTTCCGGTACCCCTCACCGATGGGGAGGAAGAGAGGTCCAATGGGGGGGGTGCCTGGAATAGACGTCATCGCACTCAGTGCGATGACTTTATTCGTGCGGCCGGGGTCACGGAGGCTGGGCTGACATCCAAGATGTCAGCCCGCTCCATGGGGGCCACAGCGATCGTCAGGTATCCTGGCCGATCGCTGGCTGCAATGGGAGGATGCGCTCAGCTCGTCCTCCGCAGCCAATGCGCGCACAGCTGGATGCGCTGAGCACATCTGCCGCAGCAAACTGGTTAAACCTTTTCTAATGGAATCAGTAGATTCTATTTTCAATCAACATTACTTTGTAATAAGTCTTATATACTTCAGAACCTGAAGCTGAACGGTCAATGCTCCTATGGATTAGTGATGAGCCGAACACCCCCGTGTTCGGTTCGCATTCAAACTCGAACAATTTCAAAAGTTCGAGTTCGAACACGAACCGAACTCAATGCAAGTCAATGGGACTCGAAAGTTCGATTTTTAGAGTGCCCTGCAAGAAGGCATATATGCAAGATATTTGCCATAAAAGGTGTATGGGGGTCCGGGTAGTGCCCTGGGGGATAGGAAACAAGGACAAAAAGTAAAAAAAAAAAAAAAAAGGTTTTAAAGGAACAGTGAGCTTTCCATGAAATAAAGGTTAAGAATAAAAATGAAAAATTCCTTCAAATATCGTGCCTAGGAGGTCCTCATAACCTGTCAGAGAAGTGTCGGATTTGTAGGATGTATAGAAACATTTAAAAACAAACAAATTACATTTCAAATGACGGTAGATGTTCTTCCTTTAATCTATTCATAAACAACTGCTTAGGGCGGCAGCCTGTATGAAAAGAGGAGACGTTTTAGGACACACAGAACAAGTTTAGTGATTTTTTGGCTAAATTATGGTGAAATTTATGCAGGCTTTGGATGAAAGTAACAATAGGTGCTTTAAAATTGGGCCTTTAGTGTCGGCAACAGTGCCGTCACACCGTAACCCCTCTGTGGTATTGTGGAAGAGTGCAGGGTTGGACCCTGCGGTCAAATATTAAAATGATATGAATCTGGTATAGGCGTCAGTGCACCCAAATATTGTGCCTTTGGTGGCAGCAAGTGCCTTCACACTGTAAGTAACCCCTCTGTGGTATTGTGGAAGAGTGCAGTGGTGGAGGTTTTGGTAATGCAGAAGAGATCCCCGATCAGACTAAGCCCAGATGGGCGAAACGCGTCAAGCTATGCCTCTTTGTTGTTGTTTTTAACTGTATTTTGGTTGGTGAGGGTAGTTGTTTCGGTTTGCTATATGCTGTCTGGTACTCCTTATTACATTACTGGCTATGTAGGTGGCTTGAACCGCCGAGGTATAGACCCCTTTACCCTTTCATTGTGCAATTTTGCTTATTGATTGGTGGTCCTTGTCCCACCCTCCACACCCTCTACCACCAACCTTGCAATTTTTCATTCATTGTCTGTTTATGTGTATTATTAAAATTAACCTACTCCTGGTACTCTAGTTGCACTTTGTGCAAATTGATTCGTTTTTCATGTTGTTTGGGTTATGCCCTTTTGTTGAGTACCTGGTGCCCCTTTCGTTGTGCTTTTTTTCAGCAAACAGAACAGGCAGGGAAGACACAGAGAGAATAGTCAAATGGCAGGCAAAGTCAGCAACAGATCGGGTCCTCAGAACAAGCAGGGTCAGTAACAAGTATACAAACTGATTCGGTAAGCTAGCGATGCGGGAATAAAGGCTGAGACACACTGAGCGTGTAGCGACGCACAGCATAGCGAAGCAAAGAGAAGCAAACATTTTGCAGGCTTGACTTTACTCCGCCTCGCAGCGTGTCTACACTACATTACGTTTGCTTCTCACCGCACTGGGCAGGAATCCACTAACTAAATTAAAATGTACACACAAAACCGTTTTATTTTCACAAATCACATGTTATATAGGCAAAAAAAGTTTCTACTGAATAAAATACATCAAAAATTACTGTTAATTTAATAGGAATAGTATAAAAATATTAAAAAAAGGTAACCCCTGATCATATATATTATAGGGACACGGAGCGCCGTGTATAGAGTAGGGATGCATTGATACCACATACAGACATATACGTATATATCAACACGCAGACCTATATATACGTATATCAACACGCAGATATATATATATACACACACCCACAGACCTCGGACCATATATACACATATGCATATGAGGGGGTGGCATGTGGACAATCTCAACTAAATGCGCCCCCCCATTTGGCTGATCCCTCCAGAAGAAATGTTGAACACGACAGCGCAGAAAATATATATATATATATTATTCTCTGCTCTATCGGGTTCAACATTTCTTCTGGAGGGATCAGCCAAATGGGGGGGGGGGGGCAATTAGTTGCCAAAATGTGTGTGTAATACAAGTCTGGATATATATATATATATCATACCTACCCTTACCTTCCCCTATAAATTTGCTAAAAATATACACACAAAAAAGCATACCACTGCCTGAGACCCCGCGCAGCCCACAAGCCACCACCTCTACCTGGCTGAATGTATCTAATATATACAGTATAATTAAATACATTCAGCCAGGTAGAGAAAGAAAAAAAAAAATGTTTTATTTTATGTTCCCGGGGACATTTAAAAATGTCCTCGGATTTTTTTTTTTTAGAAATTTGTCACCTTACCTTAGCCTGGTGGTCAGTGGGGGCTCCCTGGATCCTGGTTATGGGGGGGGTCTGCCGTGGCCGCAGGTGCAGTGGCTCCCTCCCTGCGCTGCCTGTCTCTGCCACATGCACCCGGGCGGCTAGCTCGCACAGTCGCAGCTCTGTCATCCGGCGGCCGCATGCTCCTCAAGGGGATCCATGGGAGGCCCCGGCAGGCTGCCCTCTACAGTGCCTGATTAGAGGGCCGAGTCTGCCTGATGTTTTAGTAACAAGAATGTTTTATCCCATAGGCTTCAACGTTAAAAATATTCCCGTTTTAATTCAATATCTAATAAACCATTGCTTATAATATTCTGCAGTAAAGATTCTCTTTATTTCTAGATTTTTTGTATTTTTTAAGTATTTTTTATACTTTTTTCTAAATTCTATTTTTTTCGAACTTTAGGCAAACGTCCCAAAAAGACGTTCGGATTTCGCAAACTGTCAAACAGCTGATGTTCGATTCGAACTCCGAACAGATCGAACCAAACAGCTCATCCCTACTATGGATGTGCAAACCTGAAGCTGAATGGTCGGTACTCCTATGACTGTGAAAACCTGAAGCTGAATGTTTGATGCTCCTATGGCTGTGCAAACCTGAAGCTGAATGTTTGATGCTCCTATGGCTGTGCAAACCTGAAGCTGAATGTTCGATGCTCCTACGACTGTGCAAACCGGAAGCTGAATGTTTGATGCTCCTATGGCTGTGCAAACCGGATGCTGAATGTTTGACGCTCCTATGGCTGTGCAAACCGCAAGCTGAATGGTTGATGCTCCTATGACTGTGTAAACCTGAAGCTGAATGTTTGATGGTCATGTTCATATGGCTGTGCATACCTGAAGCTGAATGTTTGATGTTCATGTTCATATGGTGTTCCAACTTGGTGTTTAAGAGGTTTTCTGGGAAGCTACCACCCTACCTGAATAGACTGCTTCCCCCAGCAGATCCCTCATCCTATAACCTCCGTTCCAGGACCAGCACCTTACTTGCAATACCACAATACAAAAAGAAAGTGGCTTGATCCTCATTTACCTTCATTGCACCACAATTATGGAATAACCTCCTTGACTCCATCAAATCTTCCCTGAGTCTTAACTCACTCAAGAGCTCCCTATTAACATACCTCAATACAGAATGCACCTGTAAACATGTAACATAGTGAGTGACTATATTAATTACATACCTGTATTTTCTGTGTTAAGCTGTATATTTGTGTTGTTTTTAATATCTTGCATGTTATTACTTTGTATTTCTGTAACGATTGTAACAATTCAATGTTCTTGAACCCAGGACATACTTGAAAACGAGAGAAATCTCAATGTATCCTTCCTGGTAAAATTCATGCAAAAAATAAATAAATATGGCTGTGCAAACCTGAAGCTGAATGTTCGATGTTTATGACTGTGCATTGAAGAATAAAACTACTAATAAAACCTTGTAAGTTAAGAGCAGTTTGTATGCTTGAAAGATCTTTCTACTTAGTAGACGTTCACTTCCACAAAAAATATTTGTTCAGCAATTTTTACAGTCTGCTGGATTAACGTGTATCTATAGCAAAAAACATGGACACAGATGTTTTTTGAGGAGTTGTTCTTTACATTTACAGTTACAAGCATTTATAAAGCGCTTGATATGCACAAAAACAAAGGATGTATTGTACAAAAAATCCTGGGATGAACATAAAACTTTATTATTATTCAATAAAAAGTTCAAAGAATAAAAAAAAAGTGAAAATAACTATTTGCCAGCAGGCTCACAATATAGACATGAATAATCAATATAAACCCATCTGGTTTGAACACTCAGCAGATAACGTCCGCCATTATTAATACTGAGTAGCTACTGTTTAGAATATTTTCGGCTGATATATAGTCACTATACAGTAGAAAAAAGGTCTTCATTGTCTATGGTAACTGGACAGCTCAGAATTAAGTAGATTGGGAAAAATCTTGCTGCTGTGATCTGATAGAGGTAAATTAGTCCAGAACTGCCTGGAATTAAAACATTGCAACACCATATGTCACTGGAAATAAACAAAAAAGAGAAGTGCTGTACAGACTAAAAATCCTTCTGTATTGGAATAAAAGGGTAAAAGGAAAGTAAGTACTTAGCACTCCTTATTCCAACAGCTCTTGAGAAAGCCCTTGCGGGCGAAACGCGTAGAGCAAATCTGTAATATATACTGGGTTCAAAGTCCTTTAAATTACTAAATCATATTTTCACAACTTTACATGGAGAATTCACGGAGAATCTCTCTTCCCTTGATATTGGCTCTATTTAACCCTTTCCCTGCCGAGTTATTTTCCATAAAACTCTGCCAGATCTCCAGTGGAATTATGGAGCCTTCTTTTGCAGTCAGGGTAAAAATGAATGTACCTTTCATGAAATACATTTTAGATACATTTTAGAGACTGTAAAGGTATTTGACAGTCAAAAGGCTCCCCCTACTGGCCAAAGAGTGCTGCTACATATATAGTAATACAACCTGAGCTATGTATTTCTGTAAAAGACAATACAGAACTCTAAGTTGATCAAACAGCTGCAGCACCTTGGATGACATGACCAAGGTGCTGGCAATTTGAAGGAACATTCTGGAGCCGATTTACAAATAAATTTAATGTGCAGTAAAAGAAATTCCTTTTCAGTGCCCTAGAACAGGGCTGTCAAAGTCCGACCCCCTAGATCAGGGGTCAGCAACCTTGGCTCTACAGATGTTTTGGAACTACATTTCCCATGAGGCTCAGCCAATCTAATGAGTAGCTGAGCATTATGGGAGATGTAGTTCCAAAACATCTGTAGAGCCAAGGTTGCTGTCCCCCTGCCTTAGATGCTTATGACCTACAACCCCCATGATTCACAGGCCCTCTATTACAGTAAAATATTTCTGGGAAATGTAGGCATCAACATCTGGGGGCCAGAGCGTGAAATCCCTGTTCTAGAATAGGACCAGATCGAGTTTACTTGATATTGGGCTCCTGCAGGAGGGTTTGAACACTTGTCCATGGCAGTGAGAAGATTAACAAGGATTATGAAAAGAATGCATTCAAAATGCAAATAAATTCTATAACTCTACTCTCGCAAGGGTAAATCCGAAATGCATAAATATCAGTGGGCAAATTATTATTGTTATTAATCTTTATGTATAAAGCGCAAGCATATTCCGCAGCGCTGTACAATAGGTACAGCATAGACAGGGTTACAATACATTGAACAACATTTTGACAAACCAGTAGAGGAGGAAACGAGGGTCCTATTCCCATGGGAACTCACATTCTAGAAAGGTTGGGGGTGGAAACAGGAGGAGAGGACTGCAAGGTGAGAGTGATGGACTGCTAGCAGGGCAGCCATCAGAAATTATGGGGCCCCTTACTGAACCTCACGATGGGGGCCCCCCGGCACTCCCTCAACCCCTAACAGCTTTTCTCCCCTTCCAAAAAAAAAAGGACATAACATAGCACCACAGGTATAAAACTCACAGTAATGTGCAGTGTGTATGAGTGTATCACAGAGCTCCACAGCAATAAAACTCACAGTAATGTGTGGTGTATATGAGCATATCACAGAGCTCCACAGCAATAAAACTCACAGTAACGGGCTGTATATGATGGCATTTTGGTCTGGGTCTGGGCCTGGTCCCTGGGCTGGGCCCTGGGTCTGGTTTAGGCCTTGGGGTCTGGTCTGGGCTCTCTGCCCTGAGTCTGGCCTGGGCCCTGGGGACTGGGACCGGGGTCTGGGCTGGGCCCTGGGTCTGGGCCTTGGAGTCTGGGTCTGGGCCTTGGGGTCTGGGCCCTGGGTCCTGGGCCCTGAGTCCTGGACCTTGGGGTGTGGTCTGGGCCCTGGGTCTGTGCTCTGGGTCTGGGCCTTGGGGTCTGGTCCCTGGGTCTAGGCCCTGGGGTCTGGGCCTTGGGGTCTGGTCCCTGGGTCTGGGCCTTGGGGTCTGGTCTGGGCCCAGGGTCTGGGCTCTGAGCCTTGGGGTCTGGGCTGGGCCTGGTCCCTGGGCCCTGGGTCTGGTCTGGGCCCTGGGGTCTGGGCTGGGCCTGGTCCCTAGGTCTGGGCTGTGGGGTGTGGGCCTTGGGGTCTGGTCTGGGCCCTGGGTCTGGGCTCTGAGCCCTGGGTCTGGGCCTTTGGGTCTGGGCCTTGGTTTCTGGTGTCTGGGCCCTGGGTCTGGGCCTTGGAGTCTGGGTCTGGGCCTTGGGGTCTGGGCCCTGGGTCCTGGGCCCTGAGTCCTGGACCTTGGGGTGTGGTCTGGGCCCTGGGTCTGGGCTCTGGGTCTGGGCCTTGGGGTCTGGTCCCTGGGTCTAGGCCCTGGAGTCTGGGCCTTGGGGTCTGGTCCCTGGGTCTGGGCCATGGGGTCTGGTCTGGGCCCAGGGTCTGGGCTCTGGGCCTTGGGGTCTGGGCTGGGCCTGGTCCCTGGGCCCTAGGTCTAGGCCTTGGGGTCTGGTCCCTGGGTCTGGGCCTTGGGGTCTGGTCTGGGCCCAGGGCCTGGGCTCTGAGCCTTGGGGTCTGGGCTGGGCCTGGTCCCTGGGCCCTGGGTCTGGGCTCTGAGCCATGGGTCTGGGCCTTTGGGTCTGGGCCTTGGTGTCTGGTGTCTGGGCCCTGGATCTGGGCCTTGGAGTCTGGGTCTGGGCCTTGGGGTCTGGGCCCTGGGTCCTGGGCCCTGAGTCCTGGACCTTGGGGTGTGGTCTGGGCCCTGGGTCTGGGCTCTGGGTCTGGGCCTTGGGGTCTGGTCCCTGGGTCTAGGCCCTGGGGTCTGGGCCTTGGGGTCTGGTCCCTGGGTCTGGGCCATGGGGTCTGGTCTGGGCCCACGGTCTGGGCTCTGGGACTTGGGGTCTGGGCTGGGCCTGGTCCCTGGGCCCTGGGTCTGGTCTGGGCCCTGGGGTCTGGGCTGGGCCTGGTCCCTAGGTCTGGACTGTGGGGTGTGGGCCTTGGGGTCTGGTCTGGGCCCTGGGTCTGGGCTCTGAGCCCTGGGTCTGGTCCCTGGGTCTGGGCCTTGGGGTCTCGGCCTGGGTCTGGGCCTTGAGGTCTGGGCCTGGTCCCTGGGGTCTGGTCTGGGCCCAGGGTCTGGGCTCTGGGCCTCGGGGTCTGGGCTGGGCCGTCCCTGGGCCCTGGGTCTGGGCCTTGGGGTTTGGTCTGGGCCCTGGGGTCTGGGTCTGGGCCTTGGGGTCTGGGACCTGGGGTCTGGGCCTGGTCCCTGGGCCTTTGGGTCTGGTCTGGGCCCAGGGTCTGGGCTCTGGGCCTTGGGGTCTGGGCTGGGCCAGGTCTCTGGGCTGGGCCAGGTCCCTGGGCCCTGGGTCTGGGCCTTGGGGTCTGGGCTGGGCCTGGTCCCTAGGTCTGGTCCTTGGAGTGAGGGCCTTGGGGTCTGGTCTGGGCCCTGGGTCTGGGCCTTGGGGTCTGGACTCTGGGCCGTGGGGTCTGGGCACTGGGTCTGGGGTCTGGTCCCTGGATCTGAGCCCTGGGGTCTGGTCCCTGGTCTGGGCCCTGGGTCTGGGCCTTGGGGTCTGGGCCTTGAGGGCTGGGCTCTGGGCCTTGGGGTCTGGACCCTGGGCCTTGGGGTCTGGTCTGGGCCCTTGGTCTGGCTGGGCCTGGTCCCTGGGGTCTGGTCTGGGCCCTGGGTCTGGGCTCTGGGCCCTGGGTCTGGACCCTGGGCCTTGGGGTCTGAGCTAGGCCTGATCCCTGGGCCCTGTGTCTGGGCCTTGGGGTCTGGGTCTTGGGGTCTAGTCTGGGCCTTGGGGACTGGGCTGGGCCTGGTCCCTGGGTGTGGGCCTTGGGGTCTGGTCTGGGCCCTGGGTCTGTGCCTTGGGGTCTGGGTCTTGGGGTCTAGTCTGGGCCATGGGGACTGGGCTGAGCCTGGTCCCTGGGTCTGGGCCTTGGGGTGTGGGCCTTGGGGTCTGGTCTGGGCCCTGGGTCTGGTCCATGGGTCTGGGCCTTGGGGTCTGGTCCCTAGGTCTGGGCCTTGGGGTCTGGGGCCTGGTCCCTGGGGTTTGGTCTGGGTCCTGTCTGGCCTGGGGTCTGGGCCCTGGGTCTGGGCCTTGGGTCTAGGCTGGGCCCTGGGTCTAGGCCTTGGGTCTAGGCTGGGCCCTGGGACTGGGCCTTGGGTCTAGGCTGGGCCCTGCGTCTGGTCCCTGGGTCTGGGCTCTGGGGGGTCTGGCTGGGCCCTGGCTCATCTCTCCGCCATCTTCTGTCCCTGTCCTCTCTTCTTCCTTCTTCTTTTCTTCTCTCTTCCTTCTTTTCTTCTCTCTTCCTTCTTCTCTTCTCTCTTCCTTCTTCTTTTCTTCTCTCTTCCTTCTTTTCTTCTCTCTTCCTTGTTCTTTTTTTCTTCCGAGCCCTCCGTCTTCTCTGCTCTTCTCCTGGGCCCTCCTCCATCGCAGGCAGCTGCTCACCTGACTGGAGGGGGTGGGGCCAAAGCAGCATGCTTGGGAGGCCCATGCACACTGCTTAGCTCCGCCCAGCCAGTCAGGAGGAGGAGGAGAGACACAGTACAGCTCCGGATTCGGAGAGTCCGATACCTGAGCTGTAAAAGGGCGCCGCCGCTGCCGTCGGGGCTGGGCCCCTTACAGCAGCATGGTGCTTAATGCCCTGATGGCGACCCTGACTGCTAGGTGAGAGCGATGGACTGCAAGGTGAGAGTGATGGACTGGTTGCGTTAGTGAGTCGGGTGGTAGGCTTCCCTAGATAGGAATGTCTTAAGGGAGCGTTTGAAGGAAGAGAAACTAAGGGAAAGTCTGACCGTACGAGGGAGAGTGTTCCAGAGGATGGGAGTTGGACACATAAGAATCAGTTGAACTAATGTTAGCATGGCTGCACTGAGTATCATATTTTAACTTCAAAATGCCTAATGTATTTATATACAGTAATAATACCAGACACTGACTTTAGCAGCACACTGTTCTGATCAATGCTTACAAAAGTCTGATATATTAACCATATCCAGTACTTTTTCACATGCAAAATCCATTTTTTCTAATTATAATAGCCTTTTGAAGATCTAAACACTGTATAGTCTCATAAATCTACATCTAAGTGCTTGCTAGTCCAACTCCACTCCTAATACTTTATGCAGTATGAAGACTACATACAAGAATATATCTATTTTAATTTATGTTGGAATTTATTTATAATACTTCGCTACCTATTTAATGTACAAAAAGCCACTCATTATAATTAAGATAAAATCTATAAGCGTGGGCTAAAGCACTCAGAGTCTCCTCGGGGATAAAAGTGCTACATAGAAAAAATATAGAATATTATTTATAATGTTATTAGGTCTTGATAAACAAGGATAAAACATATATTGCAGAAAGATAAGATGGGTACATTGAGTCACTCCGTTTTTTTTTTTTGTTTTTTTTTCGTGATTCTAATAGCAACTAAACATCTTTGGCACAGATATTCAAATGTACGCTCTAATTTGCACATTTCTTCCCAGAAATGGCATGGTAAACACACAAGAAGCTATGAGAAGTATAAAAAAAACAGTGTGTCAATTTTTCAAAGACGTTGAAGCATGCCGCCCTATTTTATTTCGCTTGTTTGCATGTAAATTATTTTTTCAAAAGGCGCTATTTTATTTAAGAGGAAAAAAAAACAAATGTGCTTTGGGGGTACAGAAAAGATTTATATCAAAGCTACACTCCAAAAAACAACTTCTTAACCAATAGGTTTCCTACGAGGATACAGTAAATAAGATCTGGGTTAAGTAAGTTCAAAGGGTAGCTGAGGCTAGGGTCAGACGAAAGTGATTTCTACGGACTGTACGTCCGTGCAGTACGGACGGACGTCAGTACGGAAGACGCAGTAGTGGCCACACAGTCCGTTTATTCACTGACGTATATTTTGACGGATGTTGGAGGGAAAATAAATTAACCCCTTAAGGGCCGCTGACGTACCCTGTACGTCCTGTCCTCGGGTCTCCCTTAGACCCGCGGACGTACAGGGTACGTCAGCGGCGCCTAATCCCCCTCCCGCCCGATACTCACTGCCCTCGCTGGATCCCTCGGCGATCTGGCAGGGAGGAAGCCTGCCCATGTGATTTACATGGTCAGGTGAGGCTGATGACTTCGCCACGCTGCGTGGTGACGTCATCAGCAGGCGTCCCCATGCAAAGCAATGGAGGGGAGGGGGGGCTCCTTCGGAGCCCTCTATCTCCCCAACCATTGCAGCTAGGGAGATGCTTTTTACACCGCTGAAAACGGGAGAGTCTCCCCTTTTCAGTGGTGTATAGCATTAACTGTTTCACCGCCGGATCACGTTTCGGCGCCAATTGGCGCCAAAACGCGATTCGAACCTGGAGGGGGGCTGACATCTTGGATGTCAGCCAAGCCTCCAGGTCCCCCCACCCACTGACAACCTCACCATATGTGTGAGGATGTCAGTGGGCCAGTTAACCATCTAGCTGCCATGTAGAGATAAGGGGATCCTAAGGATCCCTTTATCTCCCGATCCATGGCAGCTAGATGGTCATATTTGACATAATTTGAAAGGCCTGATTATGGCCTTTCAAATGATACCAAACATAGCGCACATAGGTGAACTGTCTCAGCAGTGAAGGGGTTAAAAAGCAAACGCATGTAAAAATTGGGTATTTCTAGTCTCGGGACAAAATTTTGAACCTATTTAGCCGGGATCTTTTTGGGTGGTTGTAGATTTTGGGGATTAAATTACGAAAAATTGTGTTTTTACCATTTTTTCCTCATATTTCATATTTTTTTTATAGTAAATTATTCGATATGATGGATATAATGGTATTTCTAGAAAGTCCATTTAATGGCGGGAAAAACTGCGTATAATATGTGTGGGTTGAATAAACGAGTAAGAGGAAAATTTGACCTAAACACTAACAGCGCAGAAACATAAAAACAGCAGCGGTCACTAAAAGACGGATTTGTGTAAAACCGCCCGGTCACTAAGGGGTTAAAAAGCAAAACCATTTTGGCCGTGAAAAATGCTGGACGTATAAATGCAGTCCGTCTGACCACGTTCCATCACTCGCACACACAGCAATGCAGACGTTGCGGACGCAGCGCACTTTGTGCGGCCGTTCTAGGGGTTGTACGTTCTTGCCTGCCTTGCGTCCGTGGGCCGCGGCCGTTGTGCGTCCGCAGTTCAGTGCGGACGTACTTCGTGTGTGGGGCTCCAATGGGCTTTCTGTCATGCTATCACGGATGTACTTTTAGGCACAATCACGGACGTGAACACTACGCTCGTCTGACCCCAGCCTTAACTCCTCACAACCGAGATGTATCTGATCTGACACCAAACAGCACCGAAATGCCCTGATGTTCGGTGATTTCATTCGGCAAGTTTAATCAGGCAAATCCCATAGGTTTCAATGTAAAAAATATTCCCCGTCTTTAGAAAATATTTATTAAACCGCTTATTCTTTGCAGCAAAATGTCACTTTATTGTTTAGGATTCATTTTTCGGATTTTTTTCAGCGAAATTTTCCTTTTTAAATAGTGTATTTTTGTTCTGTAATGGACCTTTTCATTATTATCCATAGGACCTTATATGTCATTTTCAGGCATTTTGCATGCACCAGGTTTTTTTTTGCAAACTGCTTTTAAAGGTTTCACTGTTTTTTTTTCTTTTCTTTTAATCCCTTCGTCACCTTGTCAGCTTTTTCCGGCGGCTGGTTGGCGCTATGTTTGGCAGATTGACGCCTTTATTCAGATGCATTTGACGTTTTTGCAGCGGTTCGGTGGGTACGTCCGGTATTTTTTCGGCAGCTTATCGGATCGATCTGATGTTTTTGGGTGTTTCTGCAGTGGTGTTTCCATTTGGTTTGGCGTTTTTTTGGTGGTTTTTCCGTTCGATTTGGTGGTTTGGAGGCAGTTTTTCAGATGCGTTCAGCAGCTTTCCCTGCACTTATTTTCTCTGCACAATGCTGAATTCACCGCAGGGTCAGCGAATGTGCCTCCCCGAATGCAGGCAACAAATGAGCATCGAAATCCGAGTGGAATTTATACCCCTCTCGGCGCACTGACGCCATCGCGATGGCCACGATTATGTCAGTTTAAGGCGTGCCTCCCCTAGGAGGAAGAGCGCCTGAAAGGAGAGGGGGAAGGTTGTTCGGACCTCTCTACCTCTTGAATGGGAGGAGATTAAGTTAAGAGAGGCACTGAGGAGTCTGCCCTTGCCAGCGGTGCCTGTCTTTTAACCCCTGAGATGCCAGGTCCACGATCCGGCAGCTAAAGGTTAATGTTTGGTATCATTGGAAAGGCCAAAGCAATAAAAACGTGTTGTTCTTTGGTTTTGTTCTTTCTCATTAATGCAGCACTATTAATGCAGCACTAATTGTGAATTATTGTTCCCATTTCAACTATAATGTGAACAATGATGCTGCACTAATGATTTTTTTGGGAGGGGGGTTTAGATAAAATCTCATAATTTTTCAGAAAAATAAAGTAACGGGTTCCCCTTTCTAATTTTTCTAACAAACGTACCCCCATAAAATATATAACCACAAAGGCTCGGATAATAAAATGTGAAAAAAATTACTTTACACACTGTAGATGATTGAAAATTTATTGAAGATTCACATTTTTTTATATTTTTGCTATAGCATTCTAGCAGGGCATGACATATACATATAATAACAATATATTATGAATCTGCCGAGTCTGCCGGAAAAAAAGGATATATAATTTGTCTGGGTTATCTAATAAAATGTCGCTTCAAATCGCGTTTAAAAATGATTTTTGCAATATAAATTTTATTTCAGAAATTCCTGTGCCTTTTCCTTTTATCATATGAGGGTAGACATGATACATCATCAATTGATAGTGGATCTAAGATAAATCATGGCTCAAAAATCACAATATGTTATAATTTTAGGTGCTTGCTTGTGTGGCTGTGCACAGGTTAAAGTACGCCAGGGGGAAAAATAAATAGCACAGCCTTAAAACATACAGGGCTCTATTACAATCCCCGCGCTAAAACGGAGGCGTTTGGGAGAACATACTGCGCCCGCAGTTTTCCCCCTACCGCCCCCGGTTTAACCGGGGGTTGCAATGCAGGCGCAAAAAATGCTGCCTGCATTGTTTGCGCCCGCTAAGCACAGCCGCGCGCATCCTCTCATTGGAGTACATAAACTCCATTGAAGCAGACGCCGGCGGTCACATGACCAGCCGGATCTCGCCTCGTGAGATCCGGCCTGTCGGCGTAGGGATACGTAGGGAGAGACTGGGGGGACTTTTTCTCCCAGTCTTTCCCTGATCCCGTTGGCCGGAGGAGGCGGACAGAGCCGTGGTCCTCGCCGTGGAACAGAGGGTGAGTATGTGCTGCTTTTTATTGTTTTTTAGCCTGGTTTTAATGGATTCTGCAGAAGTGGAATCCGTTAACACCAGGTCCTGGCTCTGGTTAACTTTTCGCTGACCAGAGCCAGATGTTAATCAGCGCTGGGACTTTGTAATACCAGCGCTGATTAACGCTTTGCACTCCCCATGTTAATTATAGGGAGCGCAAAGTACAGTGACCTCGCGCTGAGAAGCGCAAGGCACCAAACGCAAACGGGTTTTTTAACCCGTTTGCGTTTGGATTGTAATATGCGGTAGATACCGCAGCTAACGGTAGTTCTCACGCAGGTGAGTGCTACCGTTAGCGATAGGAATGTAATAGAGCCCACAGTATGTAGAGTATTTGAAAATACAGAAGTATCACAAAATGAAACTTGCAGAGGGTGGATGGCAATCCCAAACCCATGCAAACCCACTCTACGTATACAAAGCATTTTGCAGTTAGCAAAGTGTTAACCGCAAAAAAATGCTTAACTCCTTTTGCCATAACCCAGGGGGCCTGAGCGTAATAACCTCTACATTGTATGTATGAATAATATATATATATATAGAGAGAGAGAGAGAGGGTTATATAGTTGAAAACACTATCTGAGAAGTTGATGGGAAGAGTTATCGGTAGTGTAGGGGTTAACTAGGGAGGTTATAGATAGTAGGAAATATATTGTAAGGGTTAACTAGTGAGAAGAATAGGTAATGAAGGGATTAAGTAGGTGGTTGGTTATAGCTAGTTGGGGTATGTACTGTTGGGGGTTATAGTTAATGACTCATGGCTGTGTAGGAGTTAACAACTGGTTGTGTTATAGGTAGTATAGGGGTTAAGTAGTGGGGCGCTTAAGTAAAAGGATGCATATTGCAGACATTAAGTAGTGGGGGCAAATGGGGTGAAGTCACTGCCTGAAAAAACAGAAAATTAAAGATCTGCGGCAGCATGGCCGAGCTGTGTTCTCCCCACCACTTTAAATACAGCACTGCCCAAAATTGAGATTTAGATAATAACCCCCACCTGCTGGCATGGTGAGTAGTAACAGGTCCCCCCTTCATTTAAATGCCCCCTCCTTCTGCTTAAGGATGGGGGCTCTGGATTAATTCAGCGGGTGGGTAGACTAGGACAAGCTGTGCTCGTCCGTGGGTGAAAAAAACCCCCAATTTAACCATTTATACACCATAAGTGTCATTAAACAGGTGCTTGCAGTGTATTTTCCCCAGGCTTCCTGAACATAGGGTGACAGCACAGGGTTTCTGGATGATTGGGATGTCTGAGGGAATAGTGGCGGTGATTTGGCCAGACTCTGTCATTTGGCAGGTCTGCTAGCATTGCAAATGCAAAAAAATAAACAAAAACATGGGGGTGTCCAACCTAGGATAGGGTTATTCACCTGTAAACTTCCGATTCAAAACGTGTGCTGCCTCTGGAGAGAGCCTCTTACAAATCGAGGGAACGTCTGTGTGCTCCGCTACGGGTGTCTGCCACACCTATACAGACATTTAACACACACAAAGCTGAAACGTTGCTGTAGATTGTCATGATTTTTTGTAATTCCTGCCTGTGCTGTATTGAATAAAGAAAATCATCATTTGATCATCTAGAGTCGCCGGTTAGTGTGTTAAATGTTAAGTGATAGTCAGCTGTCATTAAAAAAATGTATATATATAATTATTAGAAATGTAAAAAATATGACAAGCATATCCAATAATTATGGTGTTATTTGTAGCGTTGTTCTGAATTGATTAGCTCTGTTTTGTCTGAGTGTATTCAGGGCCGGTCCAAGATACTTTGCTTACTGGGTCCAAGGATAAAATGCTGCCCCCACAAAAAAACATGTGCTGTGTATGAGCGTATCACAGCATTCCGCAGCAATTAAACTCACAATGATGTGCTGTGTGTATTAGCTTATCACAGAGTTCCACAGCAATAAAACACATACACACAACAGCACATTACTGTGAGTTTTATTGCAGTGGAGATCTGTAATACGCTCATACACACTACACATTGCTGATAGTTTTATTGCTGTGGAATTCTGTGATACGCTCATACATACCGAACAACACTGTGGATTTCTGTGATACACTCATACACACTGCACATTAATGTATCACAGAAATCCACAGTGTTGTTCCGTATGTATGAGCTTATCACAGAACTCCACAGCAATAAAACTCACAGTAATGTGCGCTGTGTATGCGCATATCACAGTGCTCCACAGCAGTGAAACTCACAGCAATGTGCGCTGTGTATGAGAGTATCACAGAGCTCCACAGCAATAAAACTCAAAGTGATATACTATCAGAGTTATTCAAAGAGCACCGAATTGTGGCCGAAAGGTAACCGAACAGTGAAATTCAGCGTATTGTTGGCGAATGTTGGCAAATTGCATGCACATATGGTGCCTGTTCGGTGCCTGTTCGAGGGCAGTGAAATCCCCATAGAGAAGCAATGCTTCATCTAATCAGAGAACAAAAACCAGCAGGGAAAAGTTGCCGAATTGCCCTGCTGTTCGGTGATTTCATTTGACATGTTTATTCAGGCGAATCCCATAGGCTCCAATGTTAATAAGATTCCCGTTTTAATTCAATATCTAATAAACCATTGATTATAATATTCTGCAGTAAAAAGTCTCTTTATTTACAGATTTTTTAGGATCTTTTAGGCATTTTTTGGGATTTTTTTTCCGAAAAATGTTTTTCCATTTTTTTTCGGGATTTGTTTTCGGGATTCGGGAACAGCCCTTTTTATTATCATTCATTGGATCTCATATGTAAATTTCAGACATTTTCATTCTGTAGTTTCTTTGCAAACAGCGTTTCACTTTTCAAACATTCAAGCCTACTGTTTTTTTCTTTCCACTCCATTCGTCTATGATGTCGGGTTTTTCCAGCTGGCTTCTCCGGCGTGTTCGGCGGGGTTAATCCAGATGTTTTTTCAGGTTTCGGCGTGCCTTTTCCGGGTTTTGCGGTGAGTGTTTGTCAGGTTTGCGGTGTCTTTTCCTTGCTCTATGACGACACTGTGGTGCTTGCTGAATACACCGCAGGGTCGCCGAAATGGGATCGCCAAATCGCACCGAATTGAAGACTCTGTATGTGTGATTGTATCACAGATCTACACAGCAATAAAACTCACAATAATCTGCAGGGTGTATGGGCGTATCACAAGGCTCCACAGCAATAAAACTCAGAGTAATGTGTGGTAGTTGAAGCTCAAAATGCTGGCAAAGTGCTGCCTGGAGCCATGGCACCATCCGCCCCTATGGACGGGCCGGCCCTGAGTGTCTTAGGGGTTAATTAAGGACTATTTGTATAGTTGGTGGTGCACAATTGTGAACCTTTTATCGCATGATTTTGCTCATTCAATGAAGTGATTGGTTCTTTGCTTGGCCAAGGTGCCCACATTTTCTGATTCTTCACTCGGCGAAACCTCTCAACAACTATATACAACCTCTGTATTAAAAGAGAATATTCAGAATGTGTGTCTTCCAGCATACTAACATTGTAAAATAAGGGTAACTACACGTCTCAGTACATTATCTTCTATAAAATGAAAAAATACTTATTTTTTCTAGTTGATCTTACGTTTTCTAGGTGTTCACTACTTTGCACATCTACACTGCGACGTTAATAAATATTGACTAACAGAGGCATTAGCAGAGTCCTGCGCTCGCTTTGACGGTGACTATTTCCGTTTATTTATCTTTATTGTCTGTAACGTGTTTACTTCATAGTGAGAACAATTTTTACACACCGAGAAGTCTGAAACCCTTTTTTGTTAGCGTTATCTAAAAATCATGCTAAATGTAAACAGAGTTGTCTCATTTCCAACGTATTTATCTATTTGTATGCAGCAATTGTCAGCATGTCGCCACTGGACGGTGATAAAGTGCATTTTTCTGCTTGGGTGGGTAGCCTTTCATTTTTACAAGTGACAAAATAAAAATCTGCTGAAGAGTGAACATGCTGCTTTCACTGTGTCATCTCAGCCCCATAGGTCATTTTATTATAAAAATGTAAAAATCCAGTCAATTTTATTTAATCAGCTGAAAAGGAAAAGTGTTTCCAGGTCATTAATCAAATGCTCCTTCTCTGTGGGGCTTGTCTCTTCAGAAACTGCCATCTGAATCATTAATAAAGCTGAAAAGATTTTGCCAGCAGGTTTTAGAAACCTAGATGGTATCAATATAACAGAAAGTAAAGTAATTTAAGGTCAGCCAAACAGCTTATATATCGTATTCATGGCTTTTCGGCTGCATATATTTTCCTAATATATACCAACTAGCATTATGTGTGTGTACGGCATCTGAGCGCTACAATTTTACTGTTCAGTAAAGAAAAGTGCAGCCTGGAATCAATCTACTCTCTCTGACCATTATATACCCATTGGACTTTTAGGGCCCTATTCCTTTATTGGCGCTAAAATGGGAACACTAATGGGGAAAACCTGCTCCTACAGGTTTCCCCATAGCATCCCCGTTTTAGCACCATATTCCAGGGCAGGCGCGAGTATCACCTTGTGGAGTCCTATGGACTCCATGGAGGGTTGCGCTGCCAGGCCGCAAGCCCTGCGCAATCTCGCTCTGGTTCGTGGAGGGCAGGCCCGGACTGGGACAAAAATTAGGCCTGGGCATTTTGGACTCAGCAGCCCACTTTTTTTTTCTACACAGAGCACATTACTGTGAATTGTATTGCTTTGGAGCTCTGTGATACGTTCATACACACCGCACATTACTGTGAGTTTTATTGCTGTGGAGCTCTGTGATACGTTCATACACACCGCACATTACTGTGAGTTTTATTGCTGTGGAGCTCTGTGATACGTTCATACACACCGCACATTACTGTGAGTTTTATTGCTATGGAACTCTGTGATATGCTCATTGTCACAGAGCCGGATTCTTTGTTTGGTTTGCCCCTATGCTTTTACTTAAGGTGGAATAGTCCACTCTCCCTGTTTAACCCCTAAAAGTTACCGTGTTTTCAGACTATCAATTAACGGATTATCGCGAATCGATCCTACATCGGATTAGTAAATTATTTTCAGTTGGAAGCTTTGAAGGGTTAAAATTTGATAAAATCTTTAAGTGTTGAAATGTACTGGTTTGTTTTATATATATATATATATATATATATATATATAATAGTTATCCAGCACCACCACAGGACGCCATAGGACGGGCCTCTAAGGTAATAACATTGCTGACAGTCTGTTTATGGTGTGATTGATTTATTGAAGCAGCATTTAGCAATGAAAAAAAATATAACAGTAAATAAAAACCTGGCTCATCTGAGCTCTAACTAACGCAAAAATGAAAGTCCCTCTCTAGTTATGGAAGCACTAACAAAATGAAATTTTTGTTTGGCTTTCTGCTCTGTTCAGTTGCGTAGTGTGGGGGGGCCATGGGGGTGGTGGCCCCGGGCGCAATTTCTTAGGGGTGCATAATTTCAAAAGAAATTTATGCCCCTAATAGTTCCCAGCAGCAGGGATCAGCTCAGCAAGGTGGTGTCCGTGAACGGCCCTTGCACTGTACACCGAGTCTGGTTTCCACCTGAAAGGAGGAGCAGGACAGAGCATGCTCACTGCTCTGCTTCACACTGCGCCCCCACCCCTCAGCACGGTGGGGCACAACATGCACAGCACATGTCAACCTCTGCAGACCCCGCTGTGCAGGATGAGTGGGGACACAGGGCTTCAGCATCTGGCTCCTCTTCCCACTACCTGTCATCATCCTGTCCCTGGGCATGTGTACAGGGGCTGCTGAGGAGGAGGATGGGGACATACTGCAGCCAGGGACCCGGGAGAAAGAGATCCGTGGAGGAGCAGGGCAAGCAGTGTGAGTTTTATTGTTTTATAATATCCCTGTCTCATTATGCTGAGCATGGATTGTTGCTTCTGGCTGAGAGTCTTCCTGCCCCTTCACTAACTTCCCGAAAATTCTGTACTATAATCCTCTTTCCTGGCCAACTGGTTTTCCCTCTGATTGCTTTCCTCTCTGCATTCCTCTGTTCTCTGTGACAGTAGAATTAAGCTGCAGGGGTCGTTGTTCCTGTCTGTGCCCCCTCCCCCTCAATATCTAGGGCCCTATTACAATCTTCGCAACGTTTGCGCCGGCGCAAAAACACATTAACGGAAGGGGAAAAACCCTTTGCACTGAACGTCATATTACACTGTCAGTGCAACAAAAGCGCGTATACGTCTACCGCGGGTGAACCTGTGCGAATGCTGCGCGAGCTTACTGTACTTCGTGTGTGCTATACTTAACATTGTGAGCGCAAATGCGTTTGAGCTCTGGTACGTGGATGGTATTACAATCTATGCGCAGTTTGTAACGCACAGCCTTTGCGCACATAATTTTAGCATCTCCTAAAAGCTGGTGTTAAAGGGAAATTCTATCAACCTGGCCGAAACCAAATACACCAGCCCAGAAAAAAATACACAGCAAAGCATAGTTACACATTCTACACATACCCAAACCAATAAAATGGAGAAGTTGTGTGTGCATTTATTATTGCAGCAGCATATATGCGCAGATTGACTATGACAGGCGCAAAAACATAACGTGAGCCAATTTTGGTTCTTAATTCTGATTGGCTGAATCGCGTGAAAAAAACAGTCCGCACACTAGTTTCTGCGCGCAATGTTCCTGCTCGCGCTTTTGTGCGTGTCTGTTTTACGTGCATTATTGCTTGACGGATTAAAAAATGCGCGAGGATTGTAATTCCAGCGTTGATTTACGCGCGTTAAAGTTTAACGCTGGGCGCACATATTCATACGTTGCGCGAGCGTTTTAACGTAAAGATTGTAATAGGGCCCCTAGTGATTAAGGGGTCACCAGAAGCCTTTTGTAACCTGCCGTCCACCTCTCACCTTTCATATTAATTCCTAGAACTCCCTTTAATGGACTTGACACATTCTTTTATGATATGGCATGCTTATTCTTTATTAAGGGCTATTTAATTATTGTTAGATTAATACTATAAATATTTTATTGTGCAATATATTTTATAATATTTTTAAACTGCATCTTAATATTAATTTGAATACATTTTTAATGTTTAATAGTGTATTTTATTATATAAAAATTTTAATCTATAAATTATATAATTACTTTTATGTATAATTATGTTAATAAAATATATAATATATTAATAAATGTGTTATTTAAATGTATTTTAATATAATTATTTTAATACATAATTTGCAATAATCTATAATTATTTTAAAATGTTACTGCTGTGGAGCTCTGGCACACTCCCACACATTTATTGCTATGGAACTCTGATATGCGCATACATGCCACAAATTACTTTAAACCGTTTATTCTTTTAATTTCCTACAAAAAGTCTCTTTTTTTTTTTGATTTTTAGGATCTTTTAGCCATTTTTCTGATTTTTTTTTTGCCAAACTTTTTCTTCCAATTTTTTTTAAATACCTTTTTTTTTTCTGTAACAGACCTATTTATTACCATTCATAGGATCTTACATGACAGACATTTTCGTTTAGTATTTTTTTTTTTACAAACAGCGTCTCAATTTTGAAACTTTCAATCGTTTTGGTTTTGTTGTTTTTTTTACCCCGTTCATCAGCTTGTCTGCTTTATCCGGCGACTCGTTCGAAGTGATCCGAAACTTCGGATCGTATTGTGCACCGATTTTTTTTCGGTTCGATTCGATTTGATTTTTCGGATTTTTAAACTTTTCGATTCGGCTCGTTTCGACCGATTTCTGTTTCGATTCGGTTCGGCTCGACTCGTTTTTCGTGTACATTGTTTTTCGGAATTTCGACCATTTTTCGTATTTTCGTGTCACTTAGCTCGTTTTCTGTATCGACTTTTCGTATTTTCGAAAATTTTCGTTTTTCCAGAACGTCTGTTCTCCTCGTTTCAAAGCAATAAATTTTGATTTGACACATTTCAAGTACTTTTGAAAATTCCGAAAATATTTCGTTTCAGCTCGGAAAACTTTTCGGATCTGCCATTTTCGGATCTAAAAATTTTCGGAAAATCGGCCGCATCCGAAAACACGAATCAGGAAATTTCGTGAAAATTCTGAAATTCCGAAACCCGAAACACACATCCCTAGTATTGACTGCGTTTTTTTCGGTGGATTTTCGGCTTTTTTGGACGATTTTGTTCGGTGGTTTTGCGGCAGAATTTTGGATCCCTTTCCTGCACACCGGGGACCCTGTGGTGAATGCTGAATTCACCGCAGGGTCTAGGAATTTGCTTCCCCGAAGTGAGGGGAACGAGACACCATTGAAATGTTAGTGACATTTCAGTACTCTCTGATTAACCCCTACAGTCCAGTCTTTTTCTATTTTATTCATTAGCTTTTTAGAATCCATAGTCACTTTTTTAATATTGTACTTGATGCTTTGTATTTTGATAATTGATAGTAAAAATGTAAACAAACCATAATTAAGTATGTGGTGATGAGTCATCTGGGCAGTACCTCTTCTTTTCATTTGTGTCCAGTTTACTATACCTTGTGTTTGGTTAACCTTGTGTTACATTAATAGATAAACATTGCACGTATCGGACTGAAGTTCCACTGGTTTCATTTGAAGAAGTGCAGAACAATCCATCTCCTTTTTCTTCTATATTGTCTGGACAGTTGACCCAGAGTGACTTCTTGCAGTCTGTGCTCAATCATTCATATTTGTATGTACTTTGTTCTTTCCAGCGTACTGATTTTATTACACACTGAAATTATTCTTAACAAAATAAAAAAAAATTATCTAAGCTTTTAAAGGAATTCAATGTCAAGTAAAATGAAGTACAAACCTGGAAAATGATTGGTCTACAAAGTCCAAAGATGTTGTATTCTATAGTGCAATGGTTCACAACTCTAGTCCTCAAGTCCCCCTAACAGGCCAGATTTTAAGGATCACCTTGGGGAAATGCAGACTGAATACTTCAATCACTGAGCAGCAAATCATATTATCAAGCATATCTAGAAAGCTGATTCAGCCCTCCAAGCAGGGGATTCACCTGCAAAGAGAACTGTCAATTAGCCTTCCCGGGTGTGCTGTGCTGTGCTGTGCTTCAGATATCTGGCAAACCTGGCGTAGGGATACTTGAAGACCAGGATTTGGAACCACTGGGCTGCCATGAAATACCTTTTTAATGAGTTTTGTTCTGTTAGTGCTATAATGTATTTTAAGGTACAGCTGCTATTGATCCATATCTAGAAAGCTGATTCAGCCCTCCAAGCAGTGGATTCACCTACAAAGAGAACTGTCAATTAGCCTTCCCGGGTTTCATTCGGGAATGTACAGCTCTGTACATTCCAGACCGGCCAGTGGCCCTTAATGCATTAGCATTTAGAGACATAGGATTGGCTGCAGAGTGAGTATCCAGCTTTCTAACAGCCGCTTGACATTTGCAGCAATGATAGAAGCTGTAGCTGTAAATCTGCTGCTGTAGGTGAGGAACAGCACTGCGGCAGAGCCTGACACTAGGGTAAAAGTGAGTACTGAATGATACTATAAGTTAAAGGGTAAACACGTGTGCTGGGGGGCCTGTAAGGAGTCATGAGAGCTCAATCTTTAAGCATCTGTCTCACTCTATTAGATTTCAAGTATGAATAGAAAAAGAAAAAAGAGAAAAAAGTAACTTTTTCTTATTTATTAACCTTCCTGGTGGTATTCCTGAGTGTGACTCGGGGTTAAATTTCACTACCGCGAACGGTAACCCCGAGCCACACTCGGGCTGGATGTTTACTCACCTCCTCCTGGCTCCCTCGCTGTCCCCCGCAGTGTGATCGCGGAGAGCTGCTTCCTGGAAGGCTCCCTGCGAATCACATGGTGCAGGGGGGTGAGACCGCAGCAAACTTCATTCATAATACACACTGAATCCAAAGTGCAATGTTTATGAATGGCCACTAGGCAGTACAGGATAAGAAATAGACCATACATCCTCTCACCCTTGTTTTCAGACAGATTTCAGTGTTTTTTGTTGTATTTTATTGAATATCATTTATTTGCATTATTTTGGATAATTATTTTTGGGATAATAAATTATTATTTGGTGTTTCAAACTTTATCGGACTCAGTGTATTTACTATTTATTTATTATTTATTTATTTATAAAGGATTTTACCAGTAAGGACTCTTGATTTCACGGATTTCAGTGCGTGATTCCTAAGTATTACAGGCTAACTATGTACAAAAACACGTTTCCTTTAAAAAACAATTGAGACGCTTTTAGAGATCAAATTTTGAAAAAATTAGACCGCCAGGGAGGTTAAAGAAGGTTAGTGCAACAGATACCCCTCAACACACAACTCGGACCCTAGAAATATACCGGTCCTTATAAAGGTCAGGATAGAAAACCTAACCGGCAAAGGAATGGTCAGACAAGCTTAGGTCAGGACACAATGAAAGCACAGCAACCAGGAACTAGCTAGCTCAAAGAACAGAGATACACAATAACGATTGACAGAGCCGAGGACAGGATTTCAGAATCAGACGGGCCAATGGGAACGCCGGGTCACACTCAGTAAATGAGAGCTATAAGGAATGTGCTGTTGGTTACACTAGGCAGAAACAACAACAAGACACTGACTAAATGGATCCAGGTTGTGCTTCATTTTACATAGGTTTTCAGAATGAGGACTACACCTCACAACGCTTGTATGACTCCAGCAAGAATTCATAGACAACCTGGAGTAGTAACAGAGGCCCACAGCAGAACTTTGCTAGTAGGAGCCAGAATGACACCTCTGTTGGTTGGCATTGCTTTCGGGAAAACAGTTCACTAAGATAACACCTACAAGGACATAAGCAGTTTGGTGTTAGTCTGGTGAAGCCGGAAAACCTTGACAAATAGTAAGTTGCTAAGCACATGGGCACTATCCGCTGCCTACAGCTAAAATGGGATCACTAAGGGCAAATATTAGTAGTCGCTATTCTCCCCTTAACGTTCCCGTTTTACCTGAAGATTGTGGGGCAGGCGCTGAGTCCAGCAGCCTGCCCTGTAGCGGCCACTAGGCTCCAGGAAGCTTGGGGCAGCACTAAAGCGCCGTCAGGAGCATCCCTTTCGTGGAGTCCATAGGACTCTATGAAGGCTTCTAGGGTTGGGTCACATGAAGGTGACCTCTTGCGCGATCCTGCAGGTTGGCGGAGTGATCACAGAGGGAGGCTGGGGACTTTTTTTCCCCAGTTTCACTCTGCTCTTGGCGGCCAGAAGCAGCGGATCGGGCCGCGGGATGAGTCGTGAGTATTTTTTGTTATCCTAACACTAATTACTCTCTGCTTACTGTTTGCGCTCCCCATGTTAAGCATAGTTACATAGGCTGAAAAAAGACATGCGTCCATCAGGTTCAGCCTCTCACACATCACCTACTGCTGTTGATTTAAAAGAAGGCAAAAAACCCAGTCTGAAATGCTTGCCAATATGCAACATACTGGGGAAAAATTCCTTCTTGACCCCAGAATGGCGTCAGATTTCTCCTTGGATAAAGAAGCTTTTACTTACATATTAAATATTATAACCCTTAATATTCTGTGTCTGCAGTAAGTCATCCAGTTGCTGTTTAAAAGTCTGTACAGTCTCTGACCCAACCACCTCAACAGGCAGAGAATACCACAGCTATATTGTTCTCACCGTAAAATAACCCTTCCTATGCTTTAGGCTGAATTTCCTTTCGTCCAGTCTAAGGCTAGGGTCAGACGAACGCATTGTCTGTGAAAAAGTGCGTTCGAACGAATGGACGCATTTTTTCACGGAGTACGCGAGAGCGGTCATACGATGCGCATTTTTCGTCCGTGATTTTGTACGGATCATCAATAAAACACTTTGTGCATCTGAACGTTATGTTGGCCGGACATTAGCAGCGTCTGACATCTCCTAATCATGCACACACGCCTCTAGCGGACGCAGCGCACTCTGTACGTCAGTACTAGCAGTTTAACGTTCTCGAAAAAATGCGTTCATTTTCCACTTGCGTTGCGCAGCCGGACTTTCGTGCGACCGTACTTCGTATATTGGCCGTCATTGCCCGTCATCTGCTGCTAGTGCGGCTGTAATTATGTGCGCCTGCACGCGCGTTCGCACTGCCTCAGTCTGACCCCAGCCTTAGGACTCTATTACATTCTTCGCGCAAACGTTAACGCGTGCACAAAAATGCATTAACGCGAGGGACAAAACCCTTCGTGCAGAACCTCGTATTACAATGTCCGCGCAAAAAAATGCACGTTAACATCTAATGCGGGTGGACCTGCGCGAACCCTTTTGTGAGCGTAATGTACTTTGCGCGTCCTATACCTAACATTGTGAGCGCAAATGCGTTCGTGCACTGGTGCGCGCAAGGTATTACAATCTTAGCGCAAAATTTAACGGACAACGTTTGCGCGCATAATTTTAACGTCTTTGAAAAGCTGGTGGTAACGGCAAATCTGAATGTCCTGGCCGAACCCAAATACACCAGCCCGAAAAAAAATACTGCACAGTATAGTTACACATTCTACGCATACCCAAACAATAAAATTGAGAAGTTGTGCGTGTTTTTATTATTGCTGCAGCATATATACTCAGGCGCAAAAACTGACAAGCGCAAAAACTGAATGGGAGACAATTGTGGTTCGTAATTCAGATTGGCTGAATCGCGTGAAAAAACAGTCTGCCCACCAATTTCTGCACGCAGCGTTAATGCGCGAGCGTTTTTGTGCGTCTTTTTTATGCGCAGTATTTTTTGACGGATGAAAAAATGCGCTCGGATTGTAACGCTGCGCGCAAAAAGAATAGCGCTGCGCGAGCGTTTTTGCGCAAAGAATGTAATAGAGCCCTAAATGGGTGACCTTGTGTCCTGTGTATAGTCCTGTTAATGAGTAGGTTTCCAGACAATGGTTAATAATCACCCCGTATATATTTATATAAGGTTATCAGATCCCCTCTAAGGCGCCGTATATATTTATATAAAGTTATCAGATCCCCTCTAAGGCGCCGTATATATTTATATAAAGTTATCAGATCCCCTCTAAGGCGCCGTATATATTTATATAAGGTTATCAGATCCCCTCTAAGGCGCCGTAAATATTTATATAAAGTTATCAGATCCCCTCTAAGGCCCGTATATATTTCTATAAAGTTATCAGATCCCCTCTAAGGCGCCTTATATATTTCTATAAAGTTATCAGATCCCCTCTAAGGCCCCGTATATATTTATATAAGGTTATCAGATCCCCTCTAAGGCGCCGTATATATTTATATAAAGTTATCAGATCCCCTCTAAGGCGCCTTATATATTTATATAAAGTTATCAGATCCCCTCTAAGGCGCCGTATATATTTATATAAAGTTATCAGATCCCCTGTAAGGTGCCTTATATATTTATATAAAGTTATCAGATCCCCTCTAAGGCCCCATATATATTTATATAAATTTGCGTGGCAGAAAATGAGGGATATCTAAGGCTAGGGTCAGACTGAGGCAGTGCGAACGCGCGTTCTGGCGCACATAATCACGGCCGCACTAGCAGCAGATGACGGGCAATGACAGCCAATATACGAAGTACGGTCGCACAAAAGTCCGGCCGCGCAACGCAAGTGGAAAATGAACGCATTTTTTCGAGAACGTTAAACCGCTGGTACTGACGTACAGAGTGCGCTGCGGCCGCATGGCAGCGTGTGTGCGTGATTAGGAGACGTCAGACGCTGCTAGTGTGCGGCCAACATAACGTTCAAACAGCCGGATTTCCCTAGACTTCTTTTTACCCCATCGTCATGAAATACGTCCAGAATTGCGCATCGTCTGACCACTTAAGCGTATTCCGTGAAAAAATGCGTGTGCACGCATCGACGTACATTTTGACGGTGGCCGCAGAAAATGCGCTCATCTGTCCCTAGCCTAAAATGTCTAAAAAAAACAGAACATAGAGTAAAATCCCTTAAATTCTTTCAATTATATCATTAGAGCCGAATTTGCACTCACTAATAAATAATATGTAACATAATACAAAACTGCAACAAAAGAAAAAATAATTAAATCATACAAAGGCATATCTGGTAGCCGTCGGATAAAAAGTTTGTTTCCAGACTCTGATGCATTTTCAGTGAAATTGCTAAATAAAATATGTGTAATCACACAAATAAGATTCTATCGCTTGTTTTGTTCTTCGACATGCAGTATCCTCTGGAAATCCAGTAAGTTGGATTCCCAAGAATGATTGACATCACAATGTAATGAAAATATTAATATTAGCCCAAATTACCATTCAGATTATTACGTTTGTCTAAATTGGCCCCGGTTAGGACTGTGAAAAGATGCTATTTGGGGAAAAAAACTCTTTGTGGGCTTCTAAGAAGGTCAGAAGCACTGAGTGTGTAATAAGCAGGAGGCAGTAGAACACCCATTACCTTCCCTCTGACAAGAGAGCAACTCAATGACCTGGCATGCTGACAAATGGAGAGGAAAATTTTGTACCGAGATGTAAATTCCCCATGCAGGTCCCTCATGAATATCTTGTCTCTGGGATACAAACCGGTGACCTGGAAAATAAGGTTCCTCCCCAATCAAAATGACAGGCAAAGCTGGTTTCCTGTTAGGAAGACTACTAGGTGTGTAAAAAATTACTATTCCTGAAGAAAAAAAAATGAGATGTCACACAGAGGAAAATATTACTTTCAAATGGTCTTCCATGGTGTGCTTGAATGGCAGCTGTTAAAAATTCAATTGTATTTATGTCACAGTCTGAATACCAGACAGGAACTTCTAAAAAAAAAAAAAACATTTTTCTTTTCCATCTTTATTACTTCATCCAAAAAGAAAGAAAAAAAAAAGATAGGCACAATTTTAGCTGTTGCTAAATTCTCTTTTATTTACATATTGATAGAATTTACCACTGACCCCTAAATGCAACACGAATGCAAGCATTGAAAAATCATAGTGATTATTTAAAAAAGAGAAACAAAAAAAAAAATCAGATTGGAATTGTCGCAGAATGGCGTTTGCTGTGAATTAAAATGTCATATTAAGGCGTCTGACGAACATATGTTCGGTAATAAGCTGTCACTGGTTTGTGTATGTTTTTATATTTTATTTTAATTGGCATTTTACAACGTTTGAATAAAAGAAAGAGCAGCACGGGTATGAACTAGAAGAACAGAATTTTTGTTAACGCTAGTGTTTTTTAATAATGACTTTTGTTCGCTTTTACTTTAAGGAGCTCTTATAATTACTAAAAAAATGCCAAGAACAACAAAATATTTATTGATATTTTACAGTATTGGAGATTTGCTTTTCGTGTGTGATACTACACTATAAGACTGCTTTAAAAAAAAGGAAAACAAATTAGAAAGTTACATTTTGAATCTCTAATGTGAGTAATCCAACAAAACCTAAAATGTATAAATTCCATGAAACGCTGAGAAATAATTGATTTACAATTTCAGGTGTAGAAAATAATTCTGATGTCATTTTATTAACCTCCCTGGCGGTCTAATTTTTTCAAAATTTTGTGTCTAAATGCGTCTCAATTTTTTTTAAAGGAAACGTGTTTTTGTACATAGTTAGCCTGTAATACTTAGGAATCACGCACTGAAATCCGTGAAATCAAGAGTTCTTACTGGTAAAATCCTTTATAAATAAATTAATAAATAAAAAAAAAAAAAAATAGTAAATACACGGAGTCCGATAAAGTTTGAAACACGAAATAATAATTTATTATCCCAAAAATAATTATCCAAAATAATGCAAATAAATGATATTCAATAAAATACAACAAAAAACACTGAAATCTGTCTGAGAACAAGGGTGAGAGGATGTATGGTCTATTTCTTATCCTGTACTGCCACCTAGTGGCCATTCATAAACTTTCCCATTTGTATTCAGTGAATTTAATGAGTGAAGTTTGCTGCGTCCAGCCCCCCTGCATCATGTGACTCGCAGGGAGCCATCCAGGAAGCAGGTCGCCGCGATCACACTGCGGGGACAGCGAGGGAGCCAGGAGGAGGTGGGTATGTATCCAGCCCGAGTGTGGCTCGGGTTACCGTTCGTGGTAGCGAAATTTAACCCCGAGTCACACTCGGGAATACCGCCAGGGAGGTTAATAGAACTTCCTTGTAACCCACACTATAAAAGACTTGAATATGTTCACAAAGTTCAATAAACATGTGAAGGGTTGTGCGCTCACAGGTTTAAACACTTCACTATCAAGTGATTTTCCAAAAAACTATTGCCAGAAACCAGTGTTTTTTGTAAAATCATTTTTAATTAATTTTAAAGTAAAAAATAGTTGAGTTTATACCCATTGTATTTCAAACTGTAAATAACCTATTTTTGGCCAGTAGATGGCGCCATCTACTGCCAAATTGAGTTAGAGGTTTGAGCGGCTGGTCTATTTTCTTCTTTTTTTCCCTGCATCGGCTGCTGAAAGGCCGATATTTCAGAGCTTTTAGCGACTGATTTTACAGTTTTAGCTCTTTGGGCATTATGCCCACAGGACTAAAACTTTGGGGGCACCTCCTGCAGCCCAAAAGCAAACAAAATTTGTTTGCAGCAAATTAATTTCATTTGCTTTTGGGCTGCAGATCAGCAGATTGAGATATCTCGATATCAGTGCACCAGATGGTGCCTTTGAAGCCTGAGATATCTCGATATTGGTAGTGAAGGGGTTGACCAGTTCATGATCTGATGGGTGCTACGAGCTATGGAGCAGCTAAATAAAACCCCAAATGAAACTCAAAAAAAATGAAGGAACCCAACATCCTATTCTGTATTAAGACCAGTTTATTGAGCTAGCAGCAACGTTTCAGGTACTGAGCTTGAGAAAGTCTGTTACAGCCAAAACATTGCCGCTAGCCCAATAAACTGGTCTTTTTACAAATAGGAGTGCTGCATTCCTCGCTCTTTTAGCCCCTTCACACCCAAAATCAAGGTATCTCAATTTTGCTTTGTAATGCATTGAAAAGGACAGATTATTATATCAAGACAATTTTCAAACCTTTTTAAAGCAGGATTAGTGTGTCCCCTGAGGACAAATGGAATCCTTTGTTTTATGTCTCTCCAAGTGCCCTAGAGAATCGTAAAACCATCTGCAAATAGAGCCCCAGTCCTCACTGTAACAAAAGTTTAAATAGATTACGGCTCCATTACAGCAGCCAGGGATTTGGCAAAGACAGTACAGGGAGAGCTCTGGGGTAACTCACTGCTCTACAGGGATAAGATTCAGGTGGTTATAATGAGTGAAAATCCATGTACAGCAGATACAAGGTGCTACTGTAATTTCCATATGCAGGCATTATGTCACATACAGATACTATTATATCCTATTGGTATTATTTAGAAGCCGCATTTCTAATAATCTCATTACTATTGCTACAAATTCCCATAAGCAGGAGAACTGAACATTTTTATTATTTATCATTATCACACCTACTGTATCTAACACAAATGTCTTTTCTTCCTGTATGATAATAATGCAGACCCCGTTTGAAATTGTGTAAGATAAAGGACACAATCTAGAGCTCAGAATCTTACATTTCAACAATATTTCTGTAACGGGTAAACAAACACATGAAAAATTGGAAAAGAGCAAATTCACATTATTTGAATTTTTTAACTATCTCAGAATAACAATTTCTCTGCCAAACCTCTATTTTAGCCTATATTTAATTGCTAAATTCAAATCCCATGTTTCAAATAAATTTCATGATAACACTTTTTTCAACAAAAATTGCTTGGTAGTGAAGGGGTTGATGACTATGTTCAAAATCATAAAAAATATGCATTTCTGCTCATCTGTAGACCAGTTTCAAAATTGCAAATCCAAGTTGTAGTGTTTAGTTAAAACAAGTAGGTCTTGGTTTGTTTTTTTTTCCGTTGTGGTTCATGATAAAATAAACAGGAATATTAACAAAAAGTGATTGTTCGCAGTTTGTAATTGTAACATATGTGCACAATCATTCTAAAATATTAGCTGCATGGTTTTAGGGTTACCTGGCTTCTTTTCTGAAGGCAATCCAAAATCCATCCACAATCCATATAAACACAGTACAGCATAAATAGTAATATTTAACATGCGATAAAGTGGAGTAACAAAGCAAAGCGAATGGGTTTGAAGTAATGAACACTTATCATGTGATATAAGATAATCATCTCTTAAATCTGTTGCCTTATTGCCACCCAGATAAGGACTCTATTAAAGCTCTCTTGTAACTTGCAAGTGGTAGCCTGTGGGAATACTGCAAAAGGTAATATATTACTTTATCTTCATCATTCCAAGGGGAATATCTATAAAGTACGAATATTTGTCATAGTGGCAACCACAACAAATGTCAGTGGGTCAAAGAAAAAAGAATTCAGAGGACACAGGGGAAGCTTCATCAATGACTCTTCTCCTGCAACTGATTTTATTTCTGTTTTGAAGGACACCAAATATTGCAGCATTTGCAACAATGAAGTTTTTATAACAAGCCCCCTTTCTACTTGTTTTGAAACTCATTGTGGAGTTTACATGATTCCATTCTCCTGCTACAAGATAGGCACAAACAAATCTAGGAGAAGGACACCAAGGGTGGGATTCACTAAGCATCAGTATCTACGTGATGTGGTCGATATCAATGGGAATCAGCATGCCGTATTCACAAACTATGATCCAAGTGCCTCACAGTAGGTTTTTCCAGCTTGGGTCGCGTAACATTGTGAATTCCTTGGCCGCAATGGTACACTACACTGTCCAGTATACCAGCACATCGGCTTGATGACATAAAGGAGACAATATATTAACACTAAGCTGGCAAGTGAGTGAGCATGGAGAGTGAGTAGGCTGCAATGCGACCCATCCAAATACTCATTGGCCTTAAGAGGTTAATTACATAGGGGAGGCCCCCATAGAACCACTTCCGTCCTAAGTCCAATTTACCCCACAAAGGTAAATCACTATGAAAAAGATCTCTAATTAATCATTAACTATACTAATTAGCCCTATAATAAATAAGGCCGAAACGATCGTCGGGGGTTGCTGCACCTCTCGTGCTTGGATGACGTCCTTGGCAATCAGTGCTGGCCACCCTTTTTGGGTGAGAGCAGGTTGATTTGCATATGGAGCATTCATCCCTGTAATGGCACAAGCAAGCTAAAATGTTGTGAGACCTGAGCGGGCCCCACCGTAGAGCAGGCCACTAGTGCTGTTGCTTGTCCTCAGGACCCTCACAAACCAACCTTTCTCTCACTATAAGTATATAGGGTCATCCAGACGTGGACCCCTTGCTTGATGTGCTTAGAGGGGTGTCAGCTATACCCTCCTGACGAGGCCTAACAAGGCCGAAACAATTGTCGTGGGTTGCTGCACCTCTTGTGCAGGGATGACGTCCTTGGCAATCAGTGCTGGCCACCCTCATTGGGTGAGAGCAGACTGATTTGCAGATGGAGCATTCATCCTTGTAATGGCACAAGCAAGCTAAAACCTTGTGAGACCTGAGTGGGCCCCACTGTAGAGCATGCTGTTGCTCGTCCTCAGGATCCTCACCCCCCCTTTCTCTCACTATAATAAATAAGTTTCTATCCCACCCTAACCACTAACATAAATCTAGAGTTAAATCCCATAAAATTAAATAAACCCCCAGAGTAGATTATACTTCCCATCTCATGGACTTCCTGAACCCGGAAATCCATGAGGTTTTTCTGCACAACTTGCTCTCCTAGGTACTGCAAAATGCACAACACAAAGTGCTTGCGCACTTTACATAGGCAAGTTCTGTAGCGAGTGGTAGTGGTGAAGAAGATTGCCACTAGAGTTTGGGCAAGATGGAATTGTGGATGAAAAAGAAGGTTTGGGTTCAGTGCGTGATTGCTACCGGCCTCTAGGGAAAGTGTCCAACACCCAACAGACAGAAGAGATCTTGGATTCCAATATTGTTGAATGGATTAGGCAGTGGCTGAGTGACAGACAACAGAGGGTTGTGGTAAATGGAGTTTATTCGGCGCAAGGTCTTGTTACCAGTGGGGTACCTCAGGGGTCAGTACTTGGACCCATTCTCTTTAATATTTTTATTAGTGATATTTCAGAAGGTATTAATGGAAAAGTATGTCTTTTTGCTGATGACACAAAGATTTGCAACAGGGTTGACGTTCCTGGAGGGATCAGCCAAATGACAAATGATTTAGGTAAACTAAAAAAATGGTCGGAGTTGTGGCAATTGAGTTTTAATGTGGATAAGTGCAAGATAATGCACCTGGGACGTAAAAACCCAAGGGCTGAATATAGAATATTTGATACAGTCCTAACCTCAACATCTGAGGAAAGGGATTTAGGGGTTATTATTTCAGAGGATCTAAGGGTAAGTAGTCAATGTAATAGAGCAGCAGGAAATGCTGGCAGAATGCTTGGTTGTGTAGGGAGAGGTATTAGCAGTAGGAAAAGGGAAGTGCTCATGCCACTGTACAGAGCACTGGTGAGACCTCACTTGGAGTACTGTGTGCAGTACTGGAGACTGTACCTCCAGAAGGATATAGACATCTTAGAGAGAGTTCAGAGAAGGGCTACTAAAATGGTGTACGGCTTGAAGGAGAAAAGTTACCAAGAAAGGCTTATTGATCTTTACATGTATAGCTTGGAAAAAAGACGAGACAGAGGAGATATGATAGAAACACAAGGTAGAGGAAGGGAGTATATTTAAAAGGAAACAAAGTAGCAAAACAAGAGGACATAGTCTTAGATTAGAGGGGCAAAGGTTTAAAAGTAACATCAGAAAGCATTATTTTACTGAGAGGGTGGTGGATACATGGAACAGCCTTCCAGTAGAAGTGGTAGAGGCCAAAACAGTGATTGAATTTAAGCAAGCATGGGATAGGCATAAGGCTATCCTAAACAAAAGATAAATCAAGGTAAAGTATCCATGTAATTGGGCAGACTAGATGGGCAAAAGGTTCTTATCTGCCGACATTTTTCTATGTTTCTATGTTTCTAAGAGAAGAAGCCGTACAGATTGGATCCCTTAGTTCTGTAGCGCCTGCGATTGGTGTCAGACAGGGTGATGTCGGCACGTATTCTACGTGCCGAAGTCACTAGTGACAGATGTGGTGACTATCAGCCGGGAAATTAAAAAAATCTGCTGCTGTTTTCGCTGGGTGGGATCGAGGAAACTCCTCCACTTCACCCAATGTTTTCACCAAATCAGTGGAACTGGGGGAAGAAAGGGGGACATTCCTCCCATCATGGCCGCTTTATAACAGTAAAGTGGTCAGGATGAGTAGAGTGTCCCTTTAATATACTTCAGTGATTTTAAAGCTGCAATCCCCATAGACCTACCATACGAAATACATTGAAAATATCGTCAGAACACAACAAACGCTGGACAGAATCACTGATAAAAACTTTGGTGGAATCTTTGCTAAATTACTATGACAGGAACTAAGGAGAAACTCCCTTTAAACTATCAGAATAAACTCCGGTCTCTGTGACCATTCAATTTCAATTTGTATCGCATGTGCAAAAGCTCAATGTGGCTATAGTGTCTCTTTAACCTCCCTGGCGGTCTATTTTTTTTGAAGAACCGTGTTTAAAAGCGGTCTAACGGCATCCCGAGTGTGGCTCGGGGTTAAAATCCTATTTTGGAAGCGGTAACCCCGAGCAACACTCGGGATGCCGCTGGATACATCACCTCTCCCTGCACTCCCTCAATGTCCCCCACAGCCTCCTCCAGCAACCGCGACCTAATACTTCCTGGTTCCCTCCTCGCGAGAAGGGAATCCAGGAGGTAAAACGATCGCCGGAGGAGAGTGACTGCAAGGATCAGCGAGGGAGCACAGGGAGAGGTGATGTATACAGCCCGAGTGTGTCTCGGTGTTACCGCCCTCACTGGTGAAATTTAACCCCGAGACACACTCGGGATAACCGTCAGGGGGGTTAATGAGTAATGATAATAAATGGGACAGGTTTTTTAACCTAAATGTGTCTTGGAGCCAGAACATATTTATATTCTACTTCTTTAGCCTCTGTAAATTAGTAAAATTCTTTGTCTCTTGGAATCAAGGGCCCTCAAATTCTATATCATGGAACTTCGCGAATGATATTCGCTACATATTTTGTTCCCGACCCTTAGCACCTCGTTTCCTTCTTCGCGTCCAAAAATCCTTAATAAAGCTTGACTTACAAAATGTGACCTTGCATTTAACACATTTCATAAACTATATTGAGTTGCCAAGGCAGAAATATAAATGGAATTCAAGTAAAACAATTGCATTCTAGCAATAATAAAACGTGCTTAAAAAAACATGTTTGAAAATGTGCCCTTCATTTCAGCCTGACTAAGCACACCTAGATAATTGTTAGATGAAGCACAACTATTAATTTATGACTTGGCAGTGTCAACTATTTTGTTTCTTGTCTTCTTTGCCATTGTATATTAAATGCAGAACTTTTGTTTTGCGCTGTAATCAACTTGGTTCAAGGATACGCATATACCCAACAAAATGCAAAAATCTTATTTACAAGACAATCGCTGAGAAATTAGGGCCAAGGATATTTTTTAAGCATGAAGCTCTTGAGACATATACGATAAAGACTATGAAAAGAACGTAACGAGACACAATAAATCAATTAACTTGTATCTATTCTATGTCCATTTTTCATGGACTTCCACGATATTAAGAACCACTCAAAGTATCGTAAAACATTGAGACAAAATTGCCCTGTTAGTTGAATACAAGGAGGATGCCTAATGATTTAACTCTTAATCCAGTTAGTCAGTTTTGTATTTTTATTGTCGATTTTCACATATCGAGAAATGTTAAGAAAAAAATGTCAAAATAGGCAAGTGTCCATTAAAGCAATAAATCCTAAAAAGCTATATTCATGCATGAGGTTTCACGAAGTCACATGTAAAAGTTTTGATAATGATGAAAAGAGTAAAAGGGTTATTCAGAGAGAGACGATCTGGCCTTGAAATTGCACCGAACAGTGAATTTCCCCATATGGTGCAATTCCATGGCTATTCACAAGACTGGCAGTTCTCCAAATTTTGGTGAATTGCCAGAGAAATACAGTCAGGGTTATTCAAAGAGAATCAAAAAGTCACTGCACGTTCGGGGACATATCGGTGACATTTCGGTGCTCTCTGAATAACCCTATAAATAAAATGCCATTTAGGTACTTAAAGATTTCAATGTTAAAGCTAATTAGAGTTAAAGCGTAAATAACATTAATCTGGATCCAGGGGTCAAGTCTTAAAAAAAAAAAAGAGTGTGAGCTCACTAAGATTTATGTCCAGCAATTACCAATTATCCGCTCGGACACCAACACACTCTCAAATCTGATACATGTATGTATATATGGATTTTATATTCTATATTTATTGTGACTTACCAGGGAAAGATATGACTAAACACCTGAAAGCAAGCTGTATAGTATGTGGGAGCACTGGAATCAACAATATCTATCAGGGTTATTCTAAGAGATCTGAATGGCTGCCGAAAGGTAACCGAACGCTGAAAATCAGTGTTCGGTTATCTTTCCTGGCCATTTGGCTATACGGAGAGCAGGCAATAAGCCAAATGTTGACAAATTGCCTGCACATACGGTGCCTGTTCGGTGCCTGTTCGAGAGCAGTGAAATCCTCATAGCTTCATCTATTTAGAGAACAAAATCCAGCAGTGAAAAGTTGCCGAAATGCCCTGCCATTCGGTTGCTTCATTCGACAGGTTTATTCAGGCGAATCCCATAGGCTTCAATGTTAAAAATATTCCCGTTTTAATGCAATATCTACTAAACCGTTTATTATAATATTCTGCAGTAAAAAGTCTCATTATTTATTGATTTTTTTAGGATCTTGTAAGCATTTTTTGGGATTTTTTTCCCAAAAAATATTTTTCCTTTTTTTTTTTAACGTTTTCTCTTTTTTCTGTAACAGCCCTTTTTATTATCATTCCCTGGACCTCATATGTAAATGTCAGACATTTTCGTTCAGTAGTTTCTTTGCAAACAGTGTTTCACTTTTCAAACATTCAAGCAAACTGTTTTGGGTTTTTTTCAGTCCGTCTGTGGTGTCAGGTTTTTCCAGCGGCTGCTCTGCGCTCTGACCAGCTCCTGCTCGGGTTTCTCCAGCGTCTTCGGCGGGGTTAATCCAGATGTTTTTGCGGGTTTCGGTGTGCATTCGCCTGGGTTTTGCGGTGAGTTTTGGGTGGCTTTTCGGCGGCTTTTCCCTGCACTACAACGCCCTGTGGTGCTTGCTGAATACACCGTAGGGTCGCCGAAATGGGATCGCCAAATCATACCGAATTGAAGAGAACGAAAAGTCACCGAACGTGCAGTGACGTTTCGATTCTCTTTGAATAACCCTGTATGTGTGAACAAAATGAATGAAACCAACAATAGTTGAGGAACTGAGTTCCCACTAGACATGTGCACGGCACAAAATTTTGTTTTGGACGAATTAATTCATCCTAAAACACAATTTATTTAGTTGCTAAAGAAATTAGTTTTCAGTTCTTTAGTATGAAAACGATTTTCGTTCATCCGAAAACCAGCTTATACAATTAATATTGTAGTGGTGGCTCCTCAGAGGGCTGAGATCGGCTGCTTGTTACAGTATCTCTCACTCTCAGCACAATGTGTCAGGCAAAGCTGTTACAGTAACTGACTGCTGCTCTTCACAGCACTCAGAGTTTCAGTAAAACTAGTAAATAATATTTTTATATATCAGACTTTATAACAATATTATTTCCTTGTTTTACTTAAACTCTGAGCGCTGTGATGAGCAGCAGTCAGTTACTCTAACAGCTGAGACTGATACATTGTAATGAGAGCTAATGTAACAAGCATCCGATCTCAGCGCTCACAGCCACTGGATTTAAAGGGCTAAAAAAAAAAAAATGCTCCTCTCTGTATAATATATAGAACATCCTCCTGCATTAATTAATACCCCTCTCTGTATAAAACATAATCCTAAATTAATTAATGTCCCTCTCTGTATAGAACATCCTCATTGCTGGTCTCCTTCACTCATCAATGTAATATTACAAAAAGAACTGAAATTAAATTGTAATGCATTTTCTTTGGTTTTTTGGACCAAGCAGTTTCGTATCTCTTGAGTCAGGGGGCAAGGAGGCGTAAGCAAAAGGCAATCAGAAGTCTGGTACACAAATGACAATTTGGATGAGGCATCTAGAGGAATTCACCAGGAAGTGGAAATGTCGCTGGAGCACCAACTAAATGAGTTGGGGAGCATTTACGAGCAGGCAAGGTAGTCACGCCCACTGAATGAAATCCCCTGTCCCTCCTTTTGAACCACACCCCAAGGAGGAAGCCTCTCAATGGGAATCCCCAGAGCTGTCACTCATGGCGGCCACCACGCCCCATAACCTGTCATAGGGGATTCTCCACACTGGGTGCCATCTTGACCTGGACTCCCTAATGGAGTGGCAGGGAGTCACACGCAGTGGCAGCCCAAAGGATCGGAAGGGCACCCTGCGACCATCTAGGCCACCGCAATCCGTCAGACACTGGGGCGCAGGATTCCCCGGCTAGGCCAGTGTGCCAGATACCGCCGCCGGGACCACCCGGGATCGGGAGGAGGAACCAGGTGGGTGCCGAGGATGGAGGTGGTCCATCGTGGGTCCTCCTGACAAAGGGTAATAAGGATATATTGTACATTCCTCAGAAACAGGGAGTCCAATCATACTGTATCGCCTTTATCAAGTTACGTCTTGTTCAAATGTGCCAAGGTTAGAATGTCCCATCCCTTATCAACTTGTTTTGTACCGCTCTCTGAAATGTGCTGGCGCTGTATAAATAAATAAATAATTTTTATAACAAAATGAGTACATTCCAAAAAAACAGGGGTTTATGGTTAACAAAGTCACAGTAATATTTGTATTCTGTTTGGAAAACTATGTATCAACGACGCAGCCCTCCAACCATTAAGGCTAGGGTCAGACGAACGCATTTTTCGCGTCGACCGTGGAAAAGTGCGGTCGAACGAACGGACATATTTTTTCACGGAATACGCGGTAGCGGTCATACGATGCGCCTTTTCGTCCGTGATTTTGTACGGATCATCAATAAAACACTTTTTGTGTCTGGACGTTATGTTGGCCGGACATTAGCAGCGTCTGATGTCTCCCAATCACACACACACGCCGCTATGCGGCCGCAGCGCACTCTGTACGTCAGTAGTAGCGGTTTGACGTTCTCGAAAAAATGCGTTCGTTTGCCACTTGCGTTGCGCGGACGAACTTTCGTGCGGCCGTACTTCGTGTGTTCCCCGGCATTGGACGTCATTTGCTGCTAGCACGGCCGTGATTTTGTGCGGCTAAACGCACGTTAAAGCTGCGTTCGTCTGACCCTAGCCTAATTATGCTTGTGGTTGGAGCCATTTGTTATAAATATTCAAATAAGAGTCATCTAATTTCCCTCACCTAAGGAAGAAAGTCCACAATCAGTGGCCTGAAAAGTCAATATATGCTTTGCATTAATATAATTTAAGCATTTACACATGTCTGTAGAGTGTTGCTTTTTTTGTCTATAATTTATATACATACAAATGACATAGGTCCAGCACTCACCACTTAAAATGTCACTGTCTTTCCAAAATTAATGCCCCTATCAGGGTTATTCAGAGAGAGGTGAAAACCAGGAGAATTGTCAGGAGAAGAGAACAATCTAGACCAAATTTCTGATTTGGAAAGCAAGATAAATGGTAGAAATTTTCTGGTTTGGCTATTTTGACCTAGAATTTTCACTTCTCCAGTCATTCTCCTGGTTTTCACCGCTCTCTGAATAACCCATGTCTATATTTTATTTATTTATTTGCTTTTTGAACTGAGACTCGTTTTTATATTTTTAATCCCTTTTTTATTTATTTTCAATTTTGATAGTCTTCATATGGTATTTTTCTTATTTATTATGTATATACTTAGGGCTCTATTACATTCTTTGCGCTAAAACGTTTGCGCAGCGCATTAATTTGTGTGCGAAGTGTTAAATGTTAACTCGCGTAAATTAATGCTGGCATTACAATCCGAGCGCATTTTTTCATCCGTCAAAAGTAACGAATGTAAAAAAGATGCGCAAAAACGCGCACGCATTAACGCTGGGTGCAGAAATCGGTGTGCGGACTGTTTTTTCACGCGATTCAGCCAATCAGAATTAAGAACTACAGTATATACAGTTGTGTTCAAAATTATTCAACCCCCACTGAAATTGAGTGTTTTGGCCAGTTTGACATTGATTTTGATCATTCAGTCATCTTGCTTACAATTAAATCAAAGAGGCACGTGTAGGTCAGACAAATATAACATAACATTTATAATGAAATAACCACAAATGTCTTTTCTGTGCTCACATCATTATCAGTTTTATTCAACCCCCAAGTGACATTCAATCTTAGTACTTAGTACAACATCCTTTTACAGTTATAACAGCTTTTAAACGTGAAGGATAGCTTGACACAAGTGTCTTGCAGCGATCTACGGGTATCTTCGCCCATTCGTCATGGGCAAAAGCCTCCAGTTCAGTCACATTCTTAGGCTTGCGCACTGCAACTGCTTTCTTTAAGTCCCACCAGAGGTTCTCAATCGGATTTAAGTCAGGTGACTGCGATGGCCAATCTAAAATGTTCCAGCCTTTAATCTGCAACCATGTTCTAGTGGACTTGGGGGTATGCTTGGGATCATTGTCCAGTTGAAAGGTCCAACGTCTCCCAAGCCTCAGGTTTGTGACGGACTGCATCACATTGTCATCCAATATCTCCTGGTAGAAGAGAATTCGTGGTACTATGCACACTCTGAAGCTTCCCTGTACCTGCAGAAGCAAAACAGCCCCAAAGCATGATTGACCCCCCGCCATGCTTCACAGTAGGCAAGGTGTTCTTTTCTTCATAGGCCTTGTTCTTCCTCCTCCAAACATAACGTTGATCCATGGGCCCAAACCGTTCTAATTTTGTTTCATCAGTCCACAGAACACTATCCCAGAACTTCTGTGGTTTGTCCACATGACTTTTGGCATACTGCAGTCAACTCTTCTTATTCTTTGGAGACAGCAAGGGGGTGCGCCTGAGAGTTCTGGCATGGAGGCCTTCATTAACCAGTGTGCGCCGTATTGTCTGAGCTGAAACTTCAGTACCCACATCTGACAAATCTTTTCTCAGTTCCTCAGCAGTCACACAGGGACTTTTCTCCACTCTACGCTTCAGGTAGCGCACAGCAGTCGAAGTCAGCATCTTCTTTCTGCCACGACCAGGTAGCGTTTCAACAGTGCCCTTTGCCTTGAATTTGCGAATGATCCTTCTCTCTTGGTATGTTTAACATCTTTGCAATCTTCTTATAGCCATTGCCCTTCCTGTGAAGAGTAATCACCTCTTCTCTTGTCTTCCTGGACCATTCTCTTGACTTCACCATGTTTGTAACCACACCAGTAAATGTCTAGAAGGAGCTGAGTATCACAGTCATTTTAAAGCTGCCTAATTGGTGCTTATTATGCTTTATTGCTGCTCCGTGACATCCACAGGTGTTTCCAATACCTGATTGAAAACACTTGAATGAACCTCTGTTCTTCAGAGTGGTAGTCTTTAAGGGGTTGAATAATTGTGTCAATGAAGAATTCACAAAAGAAACATTTACTACTGTATTACAAAACCAATTGATGTCATTTTAGTTGCATATGGTTCTTTAAAAAGTCCTTGTAGGATTTCATTCTGAATACAATTACAAATGTACACTAAATTCCCTAAAACCCTTTACAGCATTGGGGGTTGAATAATTTTGAACACAACTGTATGCTGCAGCAGTAATAAAAACGCGCACAACTTCTCACATTTATTGTTTGGGTATGTGTAGAATGTGTAACTATACTGTGCTGTATTTTTGGCTGGTGTATTTGGTTTCGGCCAGGACGTTCAGATTTGCCTTTAACACCAGCTTTTCAAAGACGTTAAAATTATGCGCGCAAACGTTGTCCGTTAAAATTTGCGCATAGATTGTAATATCATCCGCGTACCAGCGCACAAATGCATTTGCGCTCACAATTTTAAGTATAGGACGTGCAAAGTACAGTAAGCTCGCGCAGTGTTCGCGCAGGTTCACCCGCGTTAGATGTTAATGTGCATTTTTTGCACGGACGTTGTATTATGACGTTCTGCGCAAAGGGTTTTGCCCCTCGCGTTAATGCGTTTTTGCGCATGCATTAACGTTTGTGCGAAGAAGGTAATAGAGCCCTTACTGTCTATCATTCATGATAATCCATTTTTCCTTTTTTTCTTTTTCATATTCATGTTTCAGGCCGGGCAATCCTTTAACCCCATTGTGTAGGGCTGATGGTGGGATTTTCTGGGGCGTGTTGCGGGTAAGCCCGACACGTAGGACTAGAAAGCCGTTAACCCAGATCCTATACCAGTCTTTGAGATGGCTGGGTTTAGCAATAATGGAAAGGAGACCTATAGGCAGGGATAGCAGAAAGGAAGGGAAATACCGGTCCTTAATTATGGCCAGCAATAAACGACAGGAAAGAAAGGGAAAGTGGAACAACAGAGTTTAGGAGGGAACCAGGCAGAATCAGGCGACAAGCCTAAGGAACATAGAGCAATTAGAATGGTCAAAATCAAGCCGAGTCAAGGGAGCACAGAAATACACAAATCGATATCCAAATCTGGGTCAAACACGTTAAATCAGTCAGAGAAATATCAGAGAATTATCACAAGGGACATTTAAGGGTCATTAGTACTGGAACCACAAAAAGGCACTGAATCTAAGGCTGAGCAAGTTTAAGTTTAAATTTAGCGCCCTTGTTCGTGAATGGTCTGCTGGGTAACGTGGTACCGGGAACAGCGGCCGTGGGAGCGATGACATCACCTGCGCGACAGGTCGCCATTGGGTAAAAAACGCTGGGCCAGTGGCTTGCATGCATAGAATGCATGGGTGGCCTGGAGACGTGCAGCTGAGAGAGGGCCGGTGAGGGGCAGCGCCAGGACCTGGCAGGACCGGCACAAGGTCTGACACATTGTCAGGAACCAATGGTTTTTGAAAATTTTTTTTTATTAATTATACAGTAGGAAATATTTGGGCATATTCCCAATGTATTTTTTAATGTAATAACATATTTGGCCAGCAGATGATGCCATCTACTGCCAAATTCAGTTACAGCCGTTACAGTTGCAGCTCATGTTCCCTACATCGGCTGCTGAATGTCCGATGTCAGGACATTCAGTTATCCGATTTTACACAGTTTTAGCTCTTTTGGCATTATGCCCACAGGGCTAAAACTTTGGGAGAACCTTCTGCAGCCCAAAAGCAAACAAAATTCATTTGCAGCATAGGAATTTCATTTGTTTTGGGCTGCAGAGCTGCAGATCGAGATATCTCGATATTGGGCACTGGATGGTGCCTTTGAAGCCCGAGATATCACAATCTTCGTAGTGAAGGGGTTAACACTCTTGCTATGTGTGTTAGTAGTCCTATTGTGTCATTTTTAATACTTTTCAAACTTATAGCTATGTGGCTGTTGCATTTGTAACATCGGTTGATTTTCATTGGTTAATTCATTCTGAGTTGCAAAGTCGCTTAAGAGGCGCATCATTGTTAGCACGCCGGGGACATGAGAGATACCACTTACGATTCTCATTGGTGTACTCCGCTCCAGCGAGCAACAAAATTGGTGAGTGCATCCACATCATTTATGTATAAATACACTTGTCCAGGATATTTTTAATACTTTGATAAAGGCTCAGCTTGAGCCGAAACATTGAACTTTTTTTATTATGATTTATTAAAGGAAACTTTATTTTTAGCTTGCGAGTACATCCCTGCATTATGAATAGGCGTTGTTTGCGAGTGTGTGTGTGTGTATATACTAGCATTTGATATGTAATAGAAACATAGAAGAAACATAGAAAACGTCTTCAGATAAGAACCTTTCAGCCCATCAAGTCTGCCCAATTACATGGATACTTTACCTGGATTTATCTTTTGTTTAGGATAGCCTTATGCCTATCCCATGCCTGCTTAAATTCAATTACTGTTTTGGCCTCTACCACTTCTACTGGAAGGCTGTTCCATGTATCCACCACCCTCTCAGTAAAATAATGCTTCATGATGTTACTTTTAAACCTTTGCCCCTCTAATCTAAGACTATGTCCTCTTGTTTTGCTACTTTGTTTCCTTTTAAATATACTGTACTCCCTTCCTCTACCTTGTGGATTCCCTTTACGTATTTAAATGTTTCTATCATATCTCCTCTGTCTCGTCTTTTTTCCAAGCTGTACATGTTAAGATCATTAAGCCTTTCCTGGTAAATTTCTCCTTCAAGCCGTACACCATTTTAGTAGCCCTTCTCTGAACTCTCTCTAAGATGTCTATATCCTTCTGGAGATACGGTCTCCAGTACTGCACACAGTACTCCAAGTGAGGTCTCACCAGTGCTCTGTACAGTGGCATGAGCACTTCCCTTTTCCTACTGCTAATACCGCTCCCTACACAACCAAGCATTCTGTCAGCATTTCCTGCTGCTCTATTACATTGACTACTTACCCTTAGATCCTCTGAAATAATAACCCCTAAATCCCTTTCCTCAGATGTTGAGGTTAGGACTGTATCAAATATTCTATATTCAGCCCTTGGGTTTTTACGTCCCAGGTGCATTATCTTGCACTTATCCACATTAAAACTCAATTGCCACAGCTCCGACCATTTTTTTAGTTTACCTAAATCATTTGTCATTTGGCTGATCCCTCCAGGAACGTCAACCCTGTTGCAAATCTTTGTGTCATCAGCAAAAAGACATATTTTTTCATTAATACCTTCTGCAATATCACTAATAAAAATATTAAAGAGAATGGGTCCAAGTACTGACCCCTGAGGTACCCCACTGGTAACAAGACCTTGCGCCGAATAAACTCCATTTACCACAACCTTCTGTTGCCTGTCAGTCAGCCACTGCCTAATCCATTCAACAATATTAGAATCCAAGCTCAAAGATTGCAATTTATTGATAAGCCTTCTATGCGGAATATAGTTTAGATCTGCTAAATAATTTATTATATGATCTAAGATATACAGAAGTGAAAATAATTTATGAATGGGAACATTTATATAGACACCCATCAACAGGTTCTTCCTCTGGGACATATAGAATATTAATAATATTATGTGGGGTTTTTTCAATGCATTCATCTTGCACTTTCATACGTTTTCTGCTTTGCCTTTATTAGTAAGCTAAAACCTACAAAAAACCCTAACAAAAAATGAGATTACATAGTTTATTGTCAAGATCTTGCTTTTACTTGACCCTACCTATGTTAGGTGCAACTGTTTTAAAACAAACCTATTATATTGATGTATCTGTGTGTTTCAATTTACAGGAAAGTAACAACTGTATCCAGGAAATATTTGAAACTATAAATGGCCAGTAGGAGGTGATGTTTCCCTAACACTCAGCAGGAGCTGAATCTGTTCTCTACGACAACACAATGTTACTTCTCTTTAATGCTTTTATATGAAATATTTGTTAGAGCATTCATAGCAGCAAAAGTGCAAATACTGTTTGATGAATTATGCAGGAAACAATTAATATAAAAATAGCGCAAGGAAGGTTCACATAAAAGTGTTATAAAATGTAGGGACGACAAAACAAAAGGAAATGTTGCAAATGTTGATATTTTTAAAGGGGCGATACATTGCACATATTAAAGCAGTAAGATACCTCTTTTTTCTGTAAAGGTGACAGGTAATGGTAAGATGGCATAATATAAGCAATATTAAGAATTGCACAGTTCTGGGCTGGTAGGGTCTAGATTTAGGGAGGATAGTGTTGGAGTAAGAAATAGATGGGTTGTAGTATCAGGGGTGTATTTGGTTATATCTTTAGGGCCAGGAGTAAAGAAGACTAAGCATTGCAGGATAGCAGACACATGGCAACATTTTCACAATGACTTTAAATGCTTATTAATGTCGGGTTAACAGATATAACTTATTCTGCTATCTATCTCTATCTATCTATCTCTCTATCTCTCAATCAGTCAATCTCTCTATCCCTCTATCTATCTCTCTATCAATCAATCTCTCTATCTGTCAATCAGTCAATCTCTCTATCCCTCTATCTATTTCTCTATCAATCAATCTCTCTATCTGTCAATCAGTCAATCTCTCTATCCCTCTATCTATCTCTCTATCAATCAATCTCTCTATCTATCAATCAGTCAATCTCTCTATCTATCAATCAGTCAATCTCTCTATCCCTCTATCTAACTATTTATCTATCGGTCTATCTCTATCTATCTATCTATCACTCTCTCTATCAATCAATCTCGCTATCTCTTTATCTCTCTGTCTATCTCTCTCTCTCCCATATTTTAGGTTATTCACACATAATACATGTAGCGCTCACTCCTGGAGGAGCCGCTGAAAATGAACCATGGGTCAGTCTCCCCGCACTAGGGAATAAATATACTTCAGCACCTTTGTGGATTTTATAAATTATATAGTTTACTAAAGTAAAAGGCATATAATGAGACACGGTGTTCGTAGATATATTTACAGTATTTCGCATCGCGGTAAACGCGCAGCGGAAAAAGAAATACGAGGCTTCGTATTTCGGAAAAATGCGCGACCGAACAGAAAAATACAATGCTTCGTAATTTCGAGAAACGCGTAGCGGAAGAAGAATACAATATTTCGTAATTCGAGAAACGCGCAGCGGAAAACAAAATAATATGCGAATCTTTACCCCTTTTTGGGATATCAGGGAGTGAGTCCCGCACAGGTTAAGTCCCGGACTGTAGGTGTATGTGTGTGTTATGGTACCCGGGTACTATTCAACTGGCCAGTGAATCTCTTAAACGATGTCTTCGACTAGTCAAGTTGGGGCCCTGTGGGTTTTAGAAATAAACAGCAGCGTGCTTTCTTGACTTTATAAAACCGGCCTTGGAGGCCTCTCACCCATCGACTCGATCACCAAGGTTCCTCTGACCCAGGACGTCCCTCCGTTCGGTGCCTTGCTGGGATACTGGCTCCTGGATCCGTTGTCTGGCTCTCTTTGCTCCGACAGTGACTGGTACAGCTACCGCCTGCTCTCCCATCCAATGGACCTGCGGTACTCCTAACTCGAGGGTCCTCCGCTTCCTTGACAGCAGCTTGGTTAATGCCTGTGGATCACTGAGTCTCCTTCTTGGAAGGCTGGATAACCCCACTTGGAATCCTGATAGGCCGCACTTGTGCTCCGGCCTAGTCACGGTTCCGCTCTGCAGCACTGCGTCCTCTCTCTTTCACTCCCTGGCGCACTCTGCCAGCTATCTCCATGAGGCTCAGGATGTACAGCGTCTGTGTCCCACCCACTTCCTGTGTCTGTTCACAAAGCATGCCGGGAAACGTAGTCCCAATGTTCAGTGTCTCTTATCGCGCTTGTCTCCCTCCGGTGGCCAAAAATAGGTACTGCCACAGTAAGGATTTAAACACAGCGCTACACTCTCCCCCTCCTAGAACTCTTGGGTCTCTCCAAGGAGGTACAACAGCTACATTTACATTTCAACACATTTTTAGATAACATATACAGGTTCAGCAGCAAACATACAGTGGGTTAGATACACTTCTTCAAGTTGACTCATGTTTTGTGCTACCTCAGCTAACATAGCAGACACTTCGGGCAACCTTTGCACTGTGGTGATGGCCTCTTCAGTGCTATGTCCCGGTGAGTCGTAAGTGAGTCGCTGGGGTGGTCGGACAGAGCGTTTTGGTTCTGGCTCAATCAGTTCCTCTTCAGGTGGAAGTACTATAGGTGCTGGCTCAGTCCTTCTTTCTACCACTGGAGCAGACATTTCTTCGGAGTATGAACTATAATCATAAGACTCAGCTTCAGGAGCTACAGGGATTCCAACAGCCTCAGGGACTTCCAACTGAAATTCAAGAGCTTCAGGATGTCAATAGTTTCAGGGACTTCTAACTGAAATTCAGGAGCTTCAGGCCTCAAATTACTCTCCCATCGTGCAGGAACTGAGATAACCTCTTCAGGCTCTGGTGAACGCATCCAGTCCAGACAAAAACTCTCTTCCTCACTGTCCCTTTCGCTCTCTTCGACAACCCGGGTCTGCTGAGACCGAGTAACAGGAGGCAAACGTGGAGCAGGCGGATTTGGCAGAGAAAGTTCGTCCCCAACTGGTATCCTCACAGCCTCTCTCAAAGGTAACAAATGATTCCGGTGCCAGTTCTTAAGAGGCTCAGCCTTTCCATCCGGCCAGATTTGATACACCGGCAGACCCGGCAGTTGCTTGCAGACAATGTAGACTTGAGAACTCCATCTATCCGCCAACTTGTGCCTCGCAGCAGCACCCAAGTTCTTCAACAAAACCCTATCACCGGGTTGTAGATCTTGTATCCGAACTTTCAAGTCATAATTCTTTTTGTTCCTTTGCTCCCTGTTTCCTGAGGTCAAACGGGCCTGTTCAAACGCAGAAGCCAGGTTCTTCCAAAGTCTGTCCACGTAGTTTCTATGGGAAGCTACCGACGTCTGGTCTAAAGATAACCCAAACGCCAAATCAACCGGCAGTCGGGCTTCTCTTCCGAACATAAGACGGTACGGTGAGTACCCAGTCGCATCACTCTCCGTACTGTTATATGCATGCACCAGAGTAGCTATGTGACGACTCCAACTCTGCTTCTCTATGTTTGACAAAGTCCCCAGCATATTCAGCAGCGTGCGATTAAACCGTTCAGGCTGAGCATCACCTTGAGGGTGATATGGTGTAGTTCAAGTCTTTTGGATTCCCAACAGTTCCAACAATTGCCCAACAAGTCGGCTTTCAAAGTCTCTACCCTGATCAGAGTGTATTCTCCTTGGCAGGCCGTAGTGAACAAAGAACTTTTCCATCAGAACCTTGGCTACTGTTGGAGCGCGTTGATCTTTCGTAGAAAAAGCTTGGGCGTAACGAGTGAAATGATCAGTCACTATTAGAATATTCCCTTGCCCACTAGCATCCGGCTCTAAGCACAGGAAGTCAATGCACACCAAATCCATGGGTCCCTGACTCTGCAGATGGCTCATTGGAGCGGTTCGGGTCGGTAGAGTCTTCCTCTGAATACACCTCAGACAGGAATGGCAGTAACTTTCCACTTCAGCTCTCATACAAGGCCAATAGAATCTGTCTCGCACCAGCTTAAAAGTTCTTTCAGCACCCAAATGTCCATGCTCATCATGTAGCGATCGCAGCACACTCTCTCTATGCTTAGTGGGAAGGAATAACTGTTGAGTCTCTTCAGCATTGGCTGAGGGGCCCCTTCGGTAGACCACCCCATCCAACATCTTCAACCATTCCCACTCTTTGTAGACCAATCTGGCTCCATCCGGGAATTGGTCAGCAGAATTTCCCGCTGGTTCGCAGTTAGGGCCTTTATGGTCAATGCAATTAAAGGGTCTCTGGCCTGATCCGCTTTCAGGTCCTGTTTCGAAAAGGTAGGTAGACTTTCATCCCTCAATTGGGTAGGGTTGCAGTAGAACTCAGGAACAGCCGCAGCCATGACTCCTATGGCCTCCGCTTCAATCCCTCCCTTGACCCGGCGCTCTGCTCCTTGACACAAAGCTTGCACCCCGTCTGGAGTTAACTGAGTCCATTCTGCAGTGTAGGGTCTTCTCGATAAAGCATCAGCATCTCGATTATTCACCCCAGGGCGATACTTCAGGCTGAACCGAAACCCTGACAGAGCGGCCAACCACCGATGTCCCGTTGCGTCCAGTTTCGCAGTAGTAAGAACGTAGGTAAGAGGATTGTTATCCATTTTTATCACAAACTCGGCTCCATACAGATAGTCCTTTAACTTGTCCACCACTGCCCACTTTAAGGCTAGGAACTCCAGCTTGTGAGTAGGATAGTTCTTTTCTGAAGGCGTAAGGCTCCTGCTCACGTACGCTACAGGCCTCAGCAATCCACCATACTCCTGATACAGGACTCCTCCTAGCCCTTCTCTGCTGGCATCCACATGTAACTCACACGGCTTGTGAGGGTCCGCGTAGGCCAAGACAGGAGCCCGAGTGAGACTCTCTTTCAGCTTCAAGAAAGCACCTTCACATTGACTAGTCCATTCGCCCTGTATGGACTCTCGAGCTTTCCTTGGTCCTGGAGCTGACGGGTTTCGGTCAAAGGCCTTGCAGCCTTCTTCGGTGTTTTCCTTCTGTAGGAGTTTGTTCAGTGGTTGAGCTATTTTTGCAAATCCTCCTACAAATCTTCGATAATATGAACAGAACCCCAAGAAAGATCTAAGTTCAGTGACGTTTCTGGGTCTGGGCCAAGAAGCTACGGCCTCCAACTTCCGAGGATCTGTCGAAACACCTTCTGCTGAGACCACATGTCCCAGATGCGTAACAGACGGTAGACAGAATTGTCATTTCTCCAGAGACAGTTTCAATCCCTCTTCATGGAGCCTCTTCAAGACCTTCTCCCAACGTTGCTCATGCTCTTCCAGAGTCTTCCCAAACACGATTATGTCATCCATGTACACTAATACTTCGATCAGATTCATGTCCCCGACTGTCTTCTCCATCAACCGTTGGAACGTGGCCGGAGCTCCCGTAAGGCCTTGAGGCATTCTGTTAAATTCAAAGAACCCCAGTGGACAGATGAACGCAGTTTTCTCTTTGTCTTCGGGATGCATTGGTATCTGGTGATACCCGCTTCGTAGGTCTAGTACACTAAACCATTTCGCTCCAGACAAACACTGTAAGGCATCTTCTATCCGAGGAGTAGCATATTGGTCTGGGATGGTTCTCCGGTTCAACGTGCGGTAGTCTATGCATAGGCGGACAGAACCGTTCTTCTTCTGGACCATCACTATTGGAGATGCATATGGACTCCTGGACTCTTGGATCACCTGGGTTCTTTGCAATTCATTCAGCTGTTCTCGCAGATCATCCAAGTCTCCCAGCGGAACTCGCCTTGACCTTTCACGAAACGGCTTGTCCTCTTGTAATCGAATGCGGTGCTCAGTACTTTTAGCTAGGCCTACGTCGCGCTCATCTTTCGAGAACAATTCTCTCTTCACTTTAGAACTTGAGATTGAAGACGTTTCTTCCACTCGGATGAAATGGGAGCGTCCTTGGGGTAGAATCTTTCATCTGGAATCTCTTTATCCACTCCCCCTCCTAAATCGGTGGAGAGGGGCGTAGCGGACTCTACTTGCCCGATAGGCATTCGTGCTTTAAGGACTACTGGAGAATCAGACACATTGCACACGCTGACTGAGACTCTTCCTCGTGTTCTTTTCAGAGCTTTAGTGGAGATTATTTCAGGGATTACTTCGACTCCGGCTTCACTCCCATGATTAAAATCGGTTTCCAGCACCACATAGGGACCTGGTTGCGACCCGTTCAACTTGATTGAAGCCCGGAAACTCGCCACTTCTCCTGCTTGCAGAACCCTCTCTGTTCCTTCTAATCTCCATAGGCACCCCACTTCGGCAGGTGCCTTCTGTTCTTCGACCATCCTCTGATAGACTGGACGTAACATTGGGTGTACTCCTTGAGTAGAACCTTCTTCCAATACGATAGGTGTCAGGAGACGCCGCACCAAATCAGTATTTGTCCCCACTATCATGGAGCTTCTGTTTGCACCTGAGGGTCGAAGGACACACAATGGCCAATGCATCTCAACCTCCGGACTGTCCGATGACTTTGGATCCGATCTCCAACTTCACCTGTAGATACCCGTCATAGGGGAGTTTCTCAGTTCCGATACCCCAGATTTCCAGATCCTTCAATTTCTGTAGAGGAATGTGCTTCAAGTGTTTCTCGTAGAAGTCTCAGTAGATCAATGTCACTTGAGCCCCTGAATCCAACAGGGCTTTAGTGTAGACTCCCTTCACTTGGATTGGCACAATAGGAGAAGGACCTATGAGTTGGTCAGGGAACTTGGTGGCGGTATCCGGACACTTAGACCCAGTTTTCTGTACCCTGGCCTTTTTCTTGGCCCGTGTAGGTTTTGGGTGTGCATTGCTTCCCCATGATGTAGATCCGGATGCTAAGGGAGTGACTCTTTCAGTCCTGGCAGGCTCAGCAGTTGGCCGGACTTTGGGCCCTCTCGCCCTCTTAGTCCTGGCTTGATTTTTGGAGCGGGGTTCAACCTTCGGGCACCTAGGTTGCTCCTTCACTTGTGCCCTCTGGCGTTTCCCGCCGGTGAGGTAGATAACAGTCCTTCCAAGGCTTTCAACAGCTCCTCAACTCTATTCCTCTCAGGCTTTCGGTCTTTGCATTGTGCGCAGAAGTGGCCCATTTCTCCACAACCGAAACATCTCTTCTTAGAAAGTGGAGACGCAGTCGCCTGTTGTGATTCAGTTAAAGGACCTTGGCTAGACGCCACAGCAACTCCGGTTGTCTGCATGCCTGTAAGGAACTTCTGCATCTCTGCCTGCATCTCTGTCACCTTCATCAATACTCGGCACAGTTCCGCGTGCGCCTGTTGCAATTCAGCTTGAGCTTCCTGTACTTTCTTAACAGTTTTGTACAACTCACCACGTTCAGAGAGGTGTAATTCTTTGGCAGGTGCCTTCTCTGTGGATTTAAAAACGATCAGGTGCTCTTGCTCATCCACGTCGGATCCGTAAGTATCCAGCGAGTCGCTTTCAGGCTGCAGACCGTCGTTATGCCTTACAGGTTGTGCGTAAGCTCTTTCCCCTCACCTGAAGGATTTTTCCTCCAGCAAAGCCTCCTCCTCTCTGACAGCTCGGATCAGTTCCAGGTACTTCAGTTCTTGATTACCTGCTCTGCTTCTCAGTTGCAGCATCACTGGATCTAGAGGTTGAGAGCCCCTCAGGATCTGTTTTATTCGGATCTTATCCACTTCGGCCGGCTCGGCCCCTTTCTTGAGGAGTATCTGGTGCAGAATCTTATCTAGGCGCCTCATGTATTCGGTCATTCTCTCACCTTTCCGCTGCTAGGTGTGTTCATACTGATATACAAGCTCTGCGGCCTTTTCTGTTCGCCCAAAAACTTCCTCCAAAACGTTTAAATAATCTAAAGCAGTACAGTCTTTTCTACTCAGTTTTAGGTTTCTCACCGCTTCTCACGCAGGACCCTTTAAACTCTCGGTGATCCTTTGCTTTTTCTGAGCTTCAGGGACGTCCCACTCATCCAGAGCCTGCATCGCCTGTTCCACCCATTCCTCAAAGGTTTCTTCTCCCGCCGGAGTTGGTACATTTCCTGTAAAATTTCTCAACCGTCGATAACCGAAGTTAGTGTGCGGAGGGCTTGTTTTCTGACACTTAGCCAGAAAATCTCCAATAGCCACTATGAATTCAGGCCCGATCATGGCCAACGGACTGGGCGCGGGAACACTTGCGGATTCGCCACGTGGCGCACTTGGCTGAATCAGTTGGACTTCCACCTCATCGGTCAGCTTCATGCTCGCGCCCTGAAAACACACTGGAACACCCTTTCTCCATTCAAAAAGAACATACGTGTGAGAGGTATCTGTGTCCTTTTTAATGTCCAGGATTAACCCCCGATGATCTGGTGTCAGCGCGGCCACGGCCTGGCGAATCTGATCTTCGGCCCAAGTGTCTGCGGGAATATCCATGACTATACAACATTCTAGCTGACTACTGTGCTCCTCACACCATTCGGCAACAGTGTCTGGATCCATATTTAACCCTTTAGATGCGGTTTTCCCAGAGACTGAATCCCGGAAACGAGCCCCCACGTGTAGCGCTCACTCCCGGAGGAGCCGCTGAAAATGAACCACGGGTCAGTTTCCCCGCACTAGGGAATAAATATACTCCAGCACCTTTGTGGATTTTATAAATTATATAGTTTACTAAAGTAAAAGGCATATAATGAGACACGGTGTTCGTAGATATATTTACAGTATTTCGTATCGCGGTAAACGCGCAGCGGAAAAAGAAATACGAGGCTTCGTATTTCGGAAAAATGCGCGACCGAACAGAAAAATACAATGCTTCGTAATTTCGAGAAACGCGTAGCGGAAGAAGAATACAATATTTCGTAATTCGAGAAACGCGCAGTGGAAAACAAAATAATATGCAAATCTTTACCCCTTTTTGGGATATCAGGGAGTGAGTCCCGCACAGGTTAAGTCCCGGACTGTAGGTGTATGTGTGTGTTATGGTACCCGGGTACTATTCAACTGGCCAGTGAATCTCTTAAACGATGTCTTCGACTAGTCAAGTTGGGGCCCTGTGGGTTTTAGAAATAAACAGCAGCGTGCTTTCTTGACTTTATAAAACCGGCCTTGGAGGCCTCTCACCCATCCACTCGATCACCAAGGTTCCTCTGACCCAGGACGTCCCTCCGCTCGGTGCCTTGCTGGGATACTGGCTCCTGGATCCGTTGTCTGGCTCTCTTTGCTCCGACAGTGACTGGTACAGCTACCGCCTGCTCTCCCGTCCAATGGACCTGCGGTACTCCTAACTCGAGGGTCCTCCGCTTCCTTGACAGCAGCTTGGGTAATGCCTGTGGATCACTGAGTCTCCTTCTTGCAAGGCTGGATAACCCCACTTGGAATCCTGATAGGCCGCACTTGCGCTCCGGCCTAGTCACGGTTCCGCTCTGCAGCACTGCGTCCTCTCTCTTTCACTCCCTGGCGCGCTCTGCCAGCTATCTCCACGAGGCTCAGGATGTACAGCTTCTGTGTCCCACCCACTTCCTGTGTCTGTTCGCAAAGCATACCGGGAAACGTAGTCCCAATGTTCAGTGTCTCTTATCGCGCTTGTCTCCCTCCGGTGGCCAAAAATAGGTACTGCCACAGTAAGGATTTAAACACAGCGCTACATACATTTAATACTTATAGGGTACTATTACAAACTTAGCACTAACATTAGCGCTCAGCTATGTGAGCATTAGCGCTAGGGTAAATTAATTAAATTCTGAACGCTAATGGGTTAAAAAACCATTAGCTCATTAGGGATTGTGCTCGCTTCCGCCAGCTTGCTGTACTTTGCACTTCCTATACTTAACATGGGGAGTGCAAAGAGTAATAAGCACTAGGATTACAAAGTCCTAACACTAATTACTGCACCGCTTCGGCTACCTGAAAAGGTAACCACAGCTAGGAGCTGGTGCTAAATAATACTGCTTCTTCGGAATCATTTAGCACCAGCTAAATACTCACCTCTCATCCCGCAGCGTGAACGATGGTCTGATCCGCCGCTTCTGGCAGCCAGGAGCAGAGTGAGACTGGGGTTAAAAAGTCCCCAGTCTCCATCGCGAGAGCAAGATCGTGCAGGTACTTGGTATGGCAGTACAAGCCTCCATGGAGTCCTATGGACTAAAGGAGGTGGTTTTCGCGGCGGCGCATTAGCGCTGCCATGAGTATCCAGAACCTTAGCGCTGCATTACAGGGCAGTTTGCTGTATCCGCACCTGCCCCGTAATATGGTACTAAAACGGGGACACTAAGGGGAAACCTGCAGGTGCACATTATTCACTTTAGCGTCACCGTTTAGCCGGCGCTTTGTAAAAGTGCCCATAATGGGTTTTTCATTAACCCCTTAGGTCAAATTTTCCTCTTACTCGTTTATTCAACCCACACATATTATACACCGTGTTTCCCTCCATTAAATGGACTTTCTAAAAATACTATTATTTCCATCATATCTTATAATTTACAATAAAAAAATGAAATATGATGAAAAAGTGGTAAAAACACACTTTTTCTTAATTTAATCCCCAAAATCTACAACCACCAAAAGAGACCCCGACTAAATAGTTTCAAAATTTTGTCCCGAGAAAAGAAATACCCAATTTTTACATGTTTTTCTTTTTAACCCCTTAACTGCTGAGCCAGCTCACCTATGTGCACTGAGCTCATTCTGACCGTTTAATGCTCATTATTTTTAGATGACAGCCTAGGTCCTATTTAACTAAACCCCCCCCCCCGACAAAAATTTAAAAAAATATATATATTTTTTTTTATTATTTTTTTTTTTATTATTTATTTTTTAAAATTTTATTTTTACACCAAACCTGGTCATGTTTGGTATCATTGGAAACGCCATGATCAGGCCTTTCCAATGGTGGTTTGAATTGCATTTTGGCGCCGATTAGCACCGAATTGCGATCCTGCAGCGAAAATGTTAATGCTATAAACAGCTGAAAAGGGGAGACTCTCCCCTTTTCAGCGATGCCAAAAGCATCACTGTACGTTACATGGTTGGGGAGATAGAGGGCTCCAAAGGAGTCCACCCTCCTCCTTCCTGAATTTTCACTACAGGCGCCTGCCAATGACGTCTTCACGCAGTGTGATGACGTCATCGGATCTGCCGGCCCCCAGGAAATGGAGAGGCAAGCTTGCCATAGACGCCGAGGGAACGAGCGAGGGAGGTGAGTATTGGCGGGAGGGAGGATAGAAGCCCACTGACGTACTATGTACGTCCGCGGGTCTAATGGAGATCCGTGGGCAGGACTTACATAGTACGTCAGCGTTTGGGAAGGGGTTAATCTCCAACTTTGCCACTAAATTGCACCAAACGAGGAATTTCACTATTGGTGCAATTTTGGGGAAATTCCTGTATTCACAAAACTGTCAATTTACCAAATACAGGCGAATTGACAGTGAAATACAGTGCATTTCACCACAACAAGGCGTCGTTCGGTGACACCGAAATTGTCCCTTTGAGAACTATTGATTCGTCTATTCACAGAATGCCAAATTGCACTGAAATTTCAGCGAAATGACCTGATTTTCAGTATTTAAATCAGACAAGCTTAAACAGGCGAATTTAGTGTAATAAATGTGTTTCAGTGTAATAAATGGAGTATCTTTAAGTTTTTTTAAGACCATTTATTATTTTTTCCAAAATCTTTTTTTATTTATTTTTTAAAGTACCTTTTTGGGTTTTTTGCATGCTTTAAAATATTTTTTTTATTTTTAAAAGACATTTTTAATTATTTATTAACAGACCTCTTTATTATTTTCTAAATTTCTAATTATTTAGACACATTTTTAATGCATTTTTATTGGTTTATCCTCTTAGTAGCATAAACTACTTTTAGTAGTTTAGAGAGATTTTTTACTTTCGCGGAATTCGCTGAGGCAATTGTGGCGCTTTTCATGCACGTCCAATAACTTCTTTGGCCACTCCATGTACGATTTATCGCATGGTTTTTGCCGCGATATCACGCATATTTCCACGCGATATTGCTCTATGTAGCTTCTCCAAAGCATTTCTATGGAGCTGTTCACATCTTGTCGCTCAATGTCGCATGTAGCTCGTCGCTGTAGCATGTCGCTGGTACATGACCTTTTTTTCGTGATTTGCAATTTGGTGATTTGCATTGGTGGTGTTTTGCAATATCGTGCATAACTGCGATATCGCGCGACATTATCGCGCAACATCACTCAATGTTGCGAATATGAAAATTGCGCCGAAAAACGCACGATTTTCATGTCGCACAGTGTGAACGGGGCCTTACTATTATATATAGGAATACATGATTGTGCCTCTTCATTTATAACTGCACCACACTAACTGACTTACTGAAGATGACTGTCGTGCACTTTAACCTGTGTCATCCCGGCGTGGAGCCACAAGTTAAAGTGACAGCACATGTATAATACAGTCAGCAATAACAATATACAAGTTAACTCATTTGTGTATATGATATATCTGAAAAACACATACAGGATTATTCAGAGAGAGACAAACTAGCCCTAAAATTGCACCGTACAGTGAATTTCCCCATACGGTGCAATTTCAGGGCCATTCGGCTATTCAAAACCTGCCAATTCACCAAATATTGTCAAATTGCCAGCGAAATACGGTGCCTGTTCGACGGCAGTGAAATCCCGCATAGAGAAGCAATGGTTAATCTATTCAGAGAACACCGAACAGCAGAGAAATGTCAGTGAAATGCCCTGTGCTTTCATTCGACAGGTTTAATCAGGCGAATCTCATAGGTTTCAACGTTAAAAAAATATTCCCGTTTTTATTCAATATCTATTAAACCGTGTATTCTTTTAGTTTGCAGCAAAATGTCCCTTTATTAATTTTTTAGGCATTTTTCAGCAAATTGTTTTCTCTATTCATATATTTATTTATTATTTTTTTTAACAGACCTTTTTATTATTAATCATTGGACCTTCTATGTTAATTCCAGACATTTTCGTGTAGTAGTGTTTTTGCAAACAGTGTTTAAAATTTGAAAGTTTCAATCATTTTCTTTTTAATCCGTTCGTCGGCTTGTTGGCTTTTTCTGGCGGCTGGTCGGTGCTATGTTCAGCTGATCATCGGGTACGTTATCTCTGTACAAAATACTGTATTTTCTCCTGGTATGGGAAATGAGAAGACGAACAATGGCAGCGGCTTTATTCACTTTGTAAGTGAAAAGCGGACAACTAAGGTTGGCCTTATTCCAACCTTGATGCAAGATTTTATGTCAGCTTGTAATTAAAAACTCCTTACTGTACATTAAAGGCTACTATACTTTATATAGGTGTCATTAATTAAGCAAACTATTGCAAGGCAGCTCTCTGGTCTTGGCTGGAGATGGTATTCTGAAAATAAATTTAGCTCTCAGAATCTGGTCTTAATTGATTTTGCGTTTTTCTTTAATATAGAGGCTTGGTTGGATTAGAGTCAGTAACTGGCAGCCACCAAGGGTCACTGGCTCACTTCCATATTCCCTCTTAGCTGCTCCCTGTTACTGGAAAAAAGTGAATAGGGCCCTTAGTTAGTAACGGGGAACCACTGAGAGTAGATATAGATGAGAACCCTTAGCAACTCCCTGTTATTGTCTCTATTATGACCGAGCAGTTGTATTGGCAAAACAGTAATGAGCCGCTGCCAGACACCAGAAACAGTGCTGAATGTCACCGCTGGTATGATCTCCTGAGTTTATATAGGACTCCATAGAGAAAAGCACGACACTATGCAGACTCTATGCTAGCTCGTTAGTGAGGTCGTGTTGAGACCACGGATGGACACTAGGAACTATTTGATCTCAGTAGTCCATTGCATGCGTTCAGAAGAGGTGGTGGATTACCAGGTTTAAGATAAACCACCCTGGTATTTAGCTGATGCTGTTCTCACAGACCTGCTGGTGGTAAAGGACCTTAAGGCCAATTTATACTAATATTTTTGGAGAAAGTTCCTCACAGGATATGCCTTCCATGATATTACTGAAAGCACCTAAATCTGTTCTTAAGTGGGCCTCCTTGCTTAAAAGACAATATATGTCCTCGCTTGGCACTTCTTTCTTAAATAGATGACATAACATCTCAAAATATACTTCAGCCTAACCCAGCTTTGGCACAGGAACATAGAGAGGCATGCACAGCTCTCATGGATTTAGACAAACAGAATTATTTTTATACTATGCAAAGTTTGAATGCAAAAGCCTTCGCATTGGGTAATAGATCATGTAAAGTCTTGGCTCATAGGCTACGCACTCCACAATGTTCCACCAAAATTCATAACCTACATATCTCCTCAGTTCTCACTAGATAATTTTTGCAAACCCTGGGATACAGCAAATTAATTCTTCAAAATTGTAAAACCTACAGGAAAACGCAGTTATGTTTCCAACTACCACTAACGACACTGTCGGCTATCTTTCTGAATTAATCCTTCCCATGCTCATAGCCAGAAGAAGTCTCTTCATTCTCTGATATCAGGTGATGAAATTGTGGCATAAAATTTCATGGTAATTCCCCCCCCCAGAAATATTGACAGTAATGAAACAGAGTGAATCACAGAATCTATATCCCAATTTTAGACCCATCTTTTTAATCCCATAGTGACCAGACAATTTTGCCATTGTAAATCGGAAAGTACCCACTGCTGTTTTTACTTTTCTGCGCTGTTTATGATTAGATCAAATTTTCCTCTTACTTATTTATCAGCAGTGATGTTACCTCTACTCCACCCAGCCATACTTTTCATCATATTGTATTGTTTACTATAAAAAATTTATGAAATATGATGAAACAAATAGAAAAAAATGTTTTTATAGCCTTGATCCCCAAAATCTACAACCGCCAAAAAAGACAGCGGCTAAATAGTTTCTAAATTTTGTCCTGAGTTTAGAAGAAATACCCAATGTTTACATGTTTTTGCTTTTTAACCCCTTCACTGCTGCTCCATTTCACCTCTGTGTGCTGAGCTAATTTTGACTGTTTTGTGCTTCTCATGTTTAAACACGATTTAATGTCATAATTAATTGTATGACTCAGACAATTTTGTTTTAAAAAAAAAACACTTTTTTTTAATTATTATTATTTTTTTACAATAAACCTGGTCAAGTTTGGTACCATTGGAAGGGCCATGCTCTGACCTATCCAGTGATACCAAACATGACCATATAGCCAGCAGAGATCGGGAGATACTGGGTCCAAAGTACCCCCTATCTCCACTTAACAGCTATGGATGAACTGCGCAACTGACAACATCGCACATATGGCGACAACATCAGTGGGCAGGGGAGGTCCCAGTGGCTTGGATGACATCCAAGATGTCAGCCACCTCCGGGAGAGGACCATGATATGGCACCTAAGGGTTAAAGAAAGGCACCGCTGGAGTGGGCAGACTGCGCCCTTTCCAGCAGTGCCTCTCTTTTTTTTTGTAACTCTTAGCTGTTCAGGAGGGAGAAGGGTTCAAAGGACCCCCCTCCTTTACAGGTTCCCTCCCGGCAGTGTCGTGGGGGGCACCTGAAACTGACATAATTGAGCTCAGCGGTGATATCAGTGTGATGGACGAGGTCTTTAAAACCAAAGTTCTGACTTCAGGGATGTCCCAGCACTCTAGGCAGAGAGATAAGTATAGGGAGGGGGGGTTAAAGGACCGTGACATGCAGGGTATATCCTTGGTCCTTAATGGGATTTTTTTCCCCTGTACGTCATTTGACACTAAGGGGTTAATAAACATGGAAGTCAAAATGTATGCAATGTTACTGGTCAATAGATTAAAAGATCCCCTGCCCTCCATTTTGGAAGTGAGCAGATTGTTTTGGGTTATTTTTAAAAGAAAGGGTCCTCACAACACTAGGAAGCTGTTTTCTGCGCTTCAAAGTCTCAGAGGTTCACAAGATAGAGGCGTCCTTTAGTCCCAGGATACCGAGAAGGCTTTTCACACAGTATATTTAGACTTTCTGAAATTCATCTTTGATTTTCCTTTAAAGTTCATCAATATTTATTGACTAATTTAAAGTTCAATCATATTTTCTCTTACTGATAGTTTTCACTCCATTCCTTTCCTGTTATTTCTAGGGATGTGCGTTTCGGGTTTCGGAATTTCGGAATTTTCACGAAATTTCCCGATTCGTGTTTTCGGATGCGGACGATTTTCCAAAAATTTTTAGATCCGAAAATGGCAGATCCGAAAAGTTTTCCGAGCCGAAACGAAATATTTTCGGAATTTTCGAATGTACTTGAAATGTGTCAAATCGAAATTTATTGCTTTGAAACGAGGAGAACAGACGTTCCGAAAAAACGAAAATTTCCGAAAATACGAAAAGTCGATACAAAAAACGAGCTAAGTGACACGAAAATCCGAAAAATGGTCGAAATTCCGAAAAAATGTACACGAAAAACGAGTCGAGCCGAACCGAATCGAAACAGAAATCTGTCGAAACGAGCCGAATCGAAAAGTTTAAAACTCCGAAAAATCGAATCGAATCGAACCGAAAAAAAAATTGGTGCACAAGCCTAGTTATTTCCTGTTCTTTATGCATTGATTCTGGAACCATTGACACAACACATTCTCCAAACTGATGAAATTGTTGGTATTTCTTTCGACCCCATTATTTCCAAACTCAGACTTTTAACAGAAAATTTCCTTCTAACAGTAACCGACCTTATAGGTCCTTTACAGAATTAAATGTGATGTCACAAGGATGTAGGAAAGTCTGATATCACAAGATTACTACTCATAATCGCCAACTCTCCCTGTGAACGGATAGTAAAACATGGCTTCAAATCGCATTTAAAAAACCATGATGAGCACAAAACACTCAAAATGAGCTCAGCACATGTGGGAAATGGCTCTGCAGTGAAGGGGTTAAAAAGGCAATCAGGTTTTACTGTTTAATAATGATTTACAATAATTTATACAAAGATATTAAACTGTTTCCTTCTTAATTTCCTTTCTTCATTTTTTTTAGATTCTGTGTTTTGTAGGTAGCAATAATTACTAGCAGCAAATTAAAAGCAAACCTCATAAACCTAACCATTTAGATATTTAAAGGAAATAATACTATACTATTCTAAAAGAAAAATAAGTTACAAAGGAACCACATTTTGCATTTTTTTTCTTCATGTGACATATACTAGAAAAAAAATACATGTTGCTAATATAAATGTCTGTTTTAATACATTCTCTTTAATTAGCTATATTCCCATGAAGCTTAGTCATACATGTTTGTTTCATTAGAAGAAATATATCACCTTCTGTTGAAAAATTAATTAAAAATTTAGCCTGTGCCTCAATGGACATACTTTTAATAAACATGCGGTTAAAGTTTCCCATTTATCAACTCCCTCCGTTGGCACTATATTTGCACATCTGTGCATGGAATACCCTACAATCATTACACATCTAATTATCATCAGTGCCAAGAGAACATTTTTCCAAATTAATTTTGGTATTTATTTGTTAAGTGATTTTTCATCTATAGCTGCATTGTTTATGAAACATTGTATAGGTTTGCTATTTTAACATTGGAACAGTATTTATTGCAGTCCTTGAAAGTTACATATGTCATAAATGTAAATATTGCAAATAAATACATTTTGAATATATAACAAAACCCCCAAGAAGGTATAAAAAGCATAACTAAATAACGAAAATATTTTCTTTGAAAAGTTTTTTTATTCCTCTACAGTGAAGAATTAGAGAGAAGCTGAATAGACGTTTTCACTCAGTAACTATGCTATCAGTATATTAGTAATTAGCTCTTTAATTTTCATAAACCCAATAGAAATAAAAATTGTCCTATCGAAGGGGAAATTATTGTTCCTGCTCATTTTGAGAACTTTGTTTGGGTAGCGGCAATTATGACGGCGCATTTAACCCTTTCACTGCTGAGGACGTGTGGGGAACGTCCTTATTGACTCCCCCGGAAAGATAGGGGTTACTTTGAACCCCGATATCTCCCAACTGGTTTCAGCTAGCAGGGCCATGTTTGATATCATTAGAAAGGCCAGAGTATGGCCTTTCCAATGATACCAAACATGAACATGCTTAAAGTAAAAAAAATAATAACAATAATAATAAAAAAAGGAAAAATGTGCTTTTTTTAAGACGTGAAATGGCTCGGCAGTGAAGGGGTTAAAGATGGAGATCAGTGTGTTTGTGAAGCCAAATGAGGAAGCCAGGTGGATATTTTACTCCAAAGGTGAAACGTGTTTTGCCAATTTATATAAATTTTATTCATTTTTATATTGTTTTTCTATTATGATGAATAAACAAGTTTGAATCACTACCACCTGCTGCTATTTCTGATCCATTCAGGAGAAAGGGTTTAAGTCACCCACCGATGACCGGGTAGTACGCAAGGAGATATATAACGACACATCACAATAATAACACGACACTGAGCTGTGGAATGATATATATTTATTATCGGCCACAGCTATAACCCCACCAAATGTAAAATAACACATAAACCTATAACCATGTAACAGTAACGTAATATACAGTGCTGACAGGGAACTCCACACTATCCACCATACCTCTCCTAAACCAAAACAACTTAACTCCGGTCCCATCTCCCATACATCTAAACCACCAAATTCCACCTTAAATAAAGTAACTCTACCTCAGCACTGCCTACCAGCCCTCACTATGACAAAGGGGAAAAAATTAAAAGCCCATACCCTAACCAAAAAACCCAATATAAAGCTCAAATGGAGGGAGAGTGGGGATCTCGCTCCTTCGGTTACCTCAGGAGAAAAGACACGCAGAGCCACTGCGCACGCGCCTTTTATCTGCTCCTGAAAACCCTGCCTCTCCTCTTCCCGCTCTAACTCTCACACGCTCTAACCCCCTACTCTGACTATAAAACTCCTCCTTGCATCCTGGCATCAGGGGCAACTTAAGGGCCCTACGATGAGTTGCTCCAGGCCTTCAGTCTTGCAAGTTGTACCCAGAAAGAAACCAACTACCTGGAGAATTACCTCAGGACCTAGGAAAGGTCCCATTCCAGGTGATTGTTTGAAACATCTTATGTTGGAGATAGAAACATAGAAAAATGTCGGCAGATAAGAACCTTTCGGCCCATCTAGTCTGCCCAATTACATGGATATTTTACCTGGATTTATCTTTTGTTTAGGATAGCCTTATGCCTATCCCATGCTTGCTTAAATTCAATTACTGTTTTGGCCTCAACCACTTCAACTGGAAGGCTGTTCCATGTATCCACCACCCTCTCAGTAAAATAATGCTTACTGATGTTACTTTTAAACCTTTGCCCCTCTAATCTAAGACTATGTCCTCTTGTTTTGCTACTTTGTTTCCGTTTAAATATACTCCCTTCCTCTACCTTGTGCATTCCCTTTATGTATTTAAATGTTTCTATCATATCTCCTCTGTCTCGTCTTTTTTCCAAGCTGTACCTGTTAAGATCATTAAGCCTTTCCTGGTAACTTTTCTCCTTCAAGCTGTACACCATTTTAGTAGCCCTTCTCTGAACTCTAAGATGTCTATATCCTTTTGGAGATACGGTCTCCAGTACTGCACACAGTACTCCAAGTGAGGTCTCACCAGTGCTCTGTACAGTGGCATGAGCACTTCCCTTTTCCTACTGCTAATACCTCTCCCTACACAACCAAGCATTCTGCTAGCATTTCCTGCTGCTCTATTACATTGACTACTTGCCCTTAGATCCTCTGAAATAATAACCCCTAAATCCCTTTCCTCAGATGTTGAGGTTAGGACTGTATCAAATAGTCTATATTCAGCCCTTGGGTTTTTACGTCCCAGGTGCATTATCTTGCACTTATCCACATTAAAACTCAATTGCCACAGCTCCGACCATTTTTTTAGTTTACCTAAATCATTTGTCATTTGGCTGATCCCTCCAGGAACGTCAACCCTGTTGCAAATCTTTGTGTCATCAGCAAAAAGACATACTTTTCCATTAATACCTTCTGCAATATCACTAATAAAAATATTAAAAAGAATGGGTCCAAGTACTGACCCCTGAGGTACCCCACTGGTAACAAGACCTTGCGCCGAATAAACTCCATTTACCACAACCCTCTGTTGCCTGTCACTCAGCCACTGCCTAATCCATTCAACAATATTGGAATCCAAGCTCAAAAATTGCAATTTATTGATAAGCCTTCTATGCGGAACAGTATCAAAAGCCTTACTGAAATCTAAATAAGCAATGTCTACTGCACCACCTGTGTCTATTATTTTTTTTACCCAATCAAAAAAATCAATAAGATTAGTTTGGCATGATCACCCTGAGGTAAACCCATGCTGTTTCTGATCCTGTAATCTATGTGTTTTTTGATGTTCAACAATCCTTTCCTTTAACATGGTTTCCATTAATTTCCCCACTACTGACGTAAGACTAACTGGCCTATAGTTCCCCGATTCCTCCCTACTAGCAACCTACTTGTAAATGGGCACAACATTTGCTAATTTCCAGTCTTCTGGGATGACTCCCGTTAGCAAGGATTGGTTAAATAAATCTGTTTTTGCTATTACATTACTGAGTTCTTTTAATAATTTAGGGTGGATCCCATCAGGCCCCATTGACTTATTTGTCTTTACTTTAGACGGCTGCTGTAGAACCTCCTCCTCTGTAAACTGATATGTAAATGTCTTGTTAGTGTTTCCTCCTAACTGAGGTCCCTTTCCTTCCTTTTCTTCTGCAAAGACTGAACAAAAATATTCATTGAGGCAGTCAGCGAGACTTTTATCCTCTTCTACATACCTTCCTTCCTTTGTTTTTAATCTAACTAATCCTTGTTTTACTTTTCTTTTCTCATTTATGTATCTAAAAAATTTTTGTCCCCCTTTTTTACTGACTGAGCTATTTTCTCCTCTGCGTGTGCTTTGGAAGCTCTTATAAATTGCTTTGCCTCTTTCTGCCTAATCTTATAGGTTTGCCTGAGTTTTTTCATAATTGTTGAATGCTGTCCTTGTATTTTCATACTGCACTATGTTGTTCGTTCTTGTATTTCAGAAATGGTGGACACTGAAGAGATGTGTGGGCTGTTCGGTGGCCGGTCGAATAATCCAGAAGCAATTATCATACAGCCATGCATGGCTCTTTAAAATGTGGGATTATCAGGGTTATTCAAAGAGAATCGAAAAGTCACCGCATGTTCGGTGACTTTTCCTTTTCTTCAATTCGGGCCGATTCAGCAATCCCATTTCGGCGAGCCTGCAGTGTATTCAGCAAGCACCACAGGGAAGTCGAAGCGCAGGGAAAAGCTGCCGCAAACCCGACGAAAAGTCACCGCAAAAACCAAGAGAATGCACGCCGAAACCCGCAAAAACATCTGGATTAACCCGCCGAAGACACCGGAAAAACCTGAGCAGGAGCCGATCACAGACAGCGAAGCCTCCGGAAAAAGCCGACACCGCAGACGAAAAAAGTGAATAAATTAGCAAAACAGTTTGCTTGAATGTTTGAAAAGAGAAACACTGTTTGCAAAGAAACTACTGAGTGAAAATGTCTGAAAATTTACATATGAGGCCCAATGAATGATAATAAAAAGGGCTGTTACAGAAAAAATAAGTAAACTTAAAAAATAAATAAACAAAAAACAGAAAAATGCTTAATTTCCTAAAAAATCTATAAGAGACTATTTCCTGCAGAATTTTATAATGAATGGTTTATTAGATATTGAATTAAAATGGGAATATTTTTAACATTGAAGCCTATGGGATTCGCCTGAATAAATCTGCCGCATGAAATCACCGAATGGCAGGGCTTTTCGGGAACCTTTCACTGCTGGTTTTTGTTCTCTGAATAGCCGAAGCAGTGCTTTTTTATGGGGATTTCACTGCCCTCGAACAGGCACTTAATGTGCAGGCAATTCGCCAGGATTTGGCAAATTGCCTGCTCTCTGGATAGGCGAATGGCCAAGAAAGGTAACCGAACGCTGATTTTCAGCGTTCGGTTACCTTTCTCCAGCCATTCGGATCTCTTTGAATAACCCTGTATATAAAAATTGTTGAATGCTATGATTGTCTTTTTCTTGTATATTTGAGGGAGACAGATAAAAGGTAGTAAGGAAGCTCCGCTACAGTGATGGCCTTAGTGATACGCATGATTCTTATATTATTTCGCCGTGAGCGATCTTCAAGATCGGCCATTGTAATTAAAACATACATGTAGTTCAAAATCTATGGCTTCTATTTAATTCGGCCAAAATTTAGATATTTTTCGCAGATATTTTGGTAATTTTTCAGTTCGGAAGATTCAAATGTGGGTTTACTAGCATTTCAATTCCCCCAAAAAATTGGCCTCAAATATCAGCTCTCACTGCTATTGTTTTAATGTAAATATCATCGAAATTAATTCAGTTTGAATTTATTGGTATGCAGTTTTCCGAAAAAAACTTACAAATATTAAAAGTTGTTGATAAATGGGTTTTCAGGCCGAAACCTAGATGGAATAAGTCTGAAATCTTTTTAAACATTGTACATTTGTTGTAGACATGTTTAAAGGCACAAATATATACTATGATGGCTAAAAATAAGTTTTACAGGCATTTTACCTCCCTACTTTTCTTCAGACCAGTGCTATCTTTCAAATATTTTGACCCGAATCAGCTGATATTTAAAAAAAATATCAGCAGCAAGTAGTCTATTTTTTTTAGAAAAATTGGCTCTTAGATTGTGCGCTCTCGAGCAGCGTCCTCTCTCCTACTGTTCTGTGTGCTTTTAACTTGTATGTATATTTGTTATTCTGTCTCACCCATTGTAAGGCACTACGGAACTTGTTAGCGCTTTATAAATACTTGTAACTGTAACTGATAGAATTAAATAAAGCACTAAGTGAGAAATTAATATCTGAGGAATGTAAAGAGTCTTAAGAAAAATTATTTAAGTGGTTTCTTGCTTATAAATCACCTTTATTTTATCAAATAATGATAAAAAATGATACATTTTTTCAGTTTTGGTTTTAAGTGCAGCCAACACTACTTACACTGACATAGGGCCCTATTCCAACCAAGCCATTATGATTAACAAGTGAGCCATTAAGTATAATGTCAAGCTGTCCTTGTGGCTCAGCTGTTGTGGCTGCTTACTGTAAATTTACACTTCTTATACTTTGCATAGCAATATAGCGGTAGTAAACATATTTAGCACAATAAAATACTCACCTCTGGTTCCACTGTGCTGAGATCACCAAGCTCTATTTTTCCATTCATCGCTACCAGAAGGGAATAAATCATACAAGCAATCACGTGAATGGCTCTCGTGTAGGGCTCTGGAGACCAGCAGGAACACAAATCCTGCAGGTGATTGCTGGATACCCAGTGTATCCAGCAACTGTGTGGACCTCACAGCTGACTGGAAGCTGTGGGATCTGACCACACTTCATCTATATTGGCAAACTGACTCACATGGCCTTTGTTCAAGTTTAAATTCTGTAGTTGGGGTTAGAGATAGATTTATGGATAGTGGATGGAGTAGAAGTAACATCCCTGCTTTATAACCGTGGAGACCAAGGTTTGAATCCCGGCCAGAGCACCTCTCCAGTAAGTGTCCTTGGGCAAAACACCTAATGGTACATACTTGTCTACCACACAATATCAGCTGTCGAGTCTAGAGTTAACATCTTTGCTCTAGGCTTGTGCACCGATTTGTTTTTCGGTTCGATTTGTTCGGATGTTTAAAAATTTCGATTCGGCTCGTTTCAACCGATTTCTGTTTCGATTCGTTTCGGTTCGTTTTTTGTATCGACTTTTCGTGATTTCGGAAATTTTTGTTTTTTCAGAACATCTGTTCTCCTCGTTTCAAAGTGTCTAACTCTATTCGTTTTGACTTAAACTACTATGGTTTACTTTTTTTATACTTTATATATTTTTTTTATAATAAATTTTTGGTTTGTTTTTCGGATCCGATAATTCATTCTGTCAATACGATAATTCTGGCGATTCTATCGTGTTTTTTTATTATTAAATAAAGATCCTTTTTTTCTTATGAATATACATTTCACAACTTTATTTAATCATATTAAAATGGTATGAAAGCCAAGGAACAAAAAAAATGAACAAAACGATTTAAAAAACGCTAAACTGACCCGAATGCCACAAGAAACAAGTGATACGCATTTACAAATACAAAATTTACAGAATCAGCGATATAACCGATAATAGTTAAATATACGATGTCCAGAATTACCGAAATGGAACCGAAATCACGAATGGAACCGAAATCATGAATAGAGCAAAAATAAATTTTGATTTGACACATTTCAAGTCCATTCGAAAAATCCGAAATTTTTTCGTTTCGGCTCGGAAAACTTTTCGGATCTGTCGGTTTTCGGGTCCGATCCGATTCGGAAATTCGGCCGAATCCGAAGACACGAATCGGGAAATTTCGAAATTCCGAAACCCGAAACGCACATCCCTACTTTGCTCTCCGACTGTGGAGAAGCAAGTCAAAATCCCATTCAGCACATCCCTCCAATACAACTTTATGTGAGGTAGATTCAACCTAACCGCCAGGTCGCTGATCTACAATTATGAAAAGGCCACTCAATCCCACTCAGAAGACGCCACCAGCGGGTGTCCTTGTGCAAGACACCTAACGATATGGATGTGCCTACGTCACAAAATACTTGTACATCTCATAGATTGCAAGTTCCCTTGGGAACAGGATCAACCAGAATCAGGTCATCATCCATGTGTAGTATTACAATATATCAACCCCTTGTACCCTGATCTTGTAAAGCACTGTGGAATTTGTGGTGCTAAATCAATAAAGGATAATATTAATAATGGATAATGATAAGGATAACGGAAGGAGTAGAGTCAGGGTCATGGCTCGGCGCAGAAATAACATCCCTACACCTCTAGGTAAATACCTTTTGGATGTCAAATTTGTAACAATTATATAACCTTGTGAAATTATTTTGGGCTCTATTAAACCAAAGTTGCAAATTTTCCAAAATGTTTGCTTCAAATTCCATTCTTGTTTTTAGCTTATTTTCCCCATAATATCTTACAATCCTTGACATATTTATATTTAGTATTCTTAACAAGTTTATTTATCTGTTTTACCAGGAGATTAGCCTGGTAGAGTCGTTCAGTACAGACTTTAGCAGGGTTTCTCAACTCCAGTCCTCGGGAACCACTACAGGCCAGATTTTGCAGATCTTATTGGGGAAATGCACACTGAATCCTGCAATCACTGAGTGACTAATTATATCACCTATACTGTGCTTCAGATATCCCACAAACCTGGCCTGTTAGTGGGTCCCGAGGACCGGAGTAGAGAAACACTGCTTTAGAGGGTAATCTGGGATCATTTAAGGCCAATGAGGAGTTGGTTACAGTAGTCAAGGGGGGAGATAAAAGCTTGTAAAAGCAATTTACTAGAATCCTAGTTTAGAAAAGGGTGAATGTGGTTAATGTTTCTTAGTTGAAAATCACAGGCTTTAATTTGTGACTGTATGTGAGGAGGGACAGAGTTAAAAAGGATACCAAGACAAAGAGCCTGTGAGGTAGAGGTAACAGTGGCGCCATTCACTTGAAAGGAAATAGGTAGAAGAGTGCAAGATTATTGGATTGTTTACGGCTGATGATGAGATGGTTACATAGCGTTAAATTAATAATTCTGTGCTTATAGTTTGCCATAACATCTTAGAACAGACATAACAGGGTATTCTTAACTGGTTTATTAATATATTTTAAGGTACATTTCTTCAGTTGTGCTAGTTCCTTAAAAATAATTATAAAGATACATCTATTTTCGTTTCATTCACCTGAGTTTTGAGGGTTTAATTAGTTTGGCTGAAATATAAAAACCCGACTCTGACGAATAAGTCAATAAACTAATCATACGGGAATAATGTTTGTTTATGTGTTTTAGTTCCATTGGTGTTGTGCACCTGCATGTGCAATACATTCAACTGAAACCAGAGCAGGAGAGCTGGTTAGCTTCCACTTGCTCCTGATCACCACACCAGAGACTATGACTAGAAGGTGAGGGGATAAACAAGAGCTGGAGGACTGTACAGCCTCCTCTGATTTAACACCTCACCTGCAGGTCATGCCAAGAAACCCATCCAAACAGATTTAACCCCTCAGTGGATGGCCATAGGTGGGGGATACTTGGTGGCCCTTTCTATGTGACCATGGGGTACAAGAGCAGGGATACATCTTGCAGCCCACTATGTTTTCTGATTAACTCCTCACCTCCTGGTGAGGGATTAATTGAATAATGAGTTGAGCTGACTGACGACCCTATGCGCATGCACACAGGTTAATTTAACAGCAACTAAACAATCTTAACAATTCAAAATGTTTAGTCTTAATTTTGGATGAACCGTCAGTCCAGTTTCCCATTTATAAACATTTTATTCATTCTTATTTTTTTTTATGTATATGCAGTCTCCAAATAATCCATGTTTATTTGCTAAACACAGTATGTCATATCCATGGGTTCACTTAGCAAGAGAGGACGAACGTAATTATGGTGAAACATTACAGAGCAGAAATGTGAAGATTGCCTCAGTCATTAAAGCACAGAAAATGGGAAACAGCCTCAGCTATTAAGGAGTTACATACATGCAATTCACTCATTTAAAGCTTCCACCTTTGTGTAAATGGAATTACTTGAGTGCCTTCCTCTCCTTTGTGAATAACCAGCTTCACACTTTGCCATAGCAGATTTACAATCACCCAAGTGACAAGAGACTCTGTCTTGTGAGATTCTCACAAAGTCAGAACTAGCAGCATGTCTGTTTAGCTGAGGGTTTCTTAAATCGAACCTGTCCATTTTGGCTTTAGCTGAACTAAATCTGAGCAAGTGCAGCAAGGTTATAATAGCTGCGCTATTTCTTGACATTGATTGAAGAGCCCCTCAGATATTTTGGTAATCATATCGAGGCAAATGTATCGGAGAAAATAAGCAAAAATTCTGAATTAACTGGTGACACTGTAAATATTGATACAGTTATATGAACATAAGATTTTACTATATCACCAACGGATTATAAAATGAGTTGGTTCATATTAACAGTTTAATTTTAATATCTCTTGTAATAACATTTCTTTCCAGTCTGGAAGCCGGCAGTAATGTTTCTATACACTTTTAAACAGTGCTTTTTTTCTAGGAAAAAGGTGGGTGTACTCACCGTGAAGTGTCATAAAGCGCAGGCAGCGAGCACCCTGTGAAAAGATGGCGAACGCTCGCATTAACTAATAAATAGAGGGTGCATGCCAGCGTGCAGACAATCTATAGAGCCAGGTCCAGGCCATGACATTGTGTTGTCTAGGTCCAAAGATGAAATTCTGCCGCCGTTTATAGGATATTTATTGCCAATATAAAACACCAAACGCGTTTTGTCCAATAAGGACTTCTAAGGGCACAAATGAAAAATCAATACATCTCTAGTTTTATTGTTGTGCAGCTCTGTGCAGCACTCCTACACAGCTGCACAATAATAAAACTCACAGTAATGTGTGGTGTGTGAGTGTTTCACAGAACTCCGCAGTGCAGCATCATTGTTTACTTTATAATTGAAAAGTGAACAATAGTGCTGCAATAGGAAAATAAAAGGAAATCCGAATAAAAAAAGATTTTTTATTTTTTTCAAGAACCCTGGTCATGATTGGTATCATTGGAAAGGCCTTTCCAATTACACGTCATATGACCCTTCAGCTTCTATGGGTCCAGAGATACAGGGTTCCAAAGGACATTCTTTTCCCGGAGGGAGGGGAACTCCCACATCTGATGTAATCACACCGGGATAGGTCCCACAGGGGGAGCTGGCATCCAAGATGTCAGCTCCCTGCGGGAGAAGTCCGTGATTGGCACCAGACTGGCGCCCATCAGCAGAACTTCCTCCATGAGCTGCAGACGTCCTCCACATCCTAGATGTGCTTAGATCTGCTTTGCCGAGAGGTGCCGGTACTGAGCACTGGTGCGTACCAGAAGAAAAAAAGTCCTGCTTTTAAATAAGTAGTGAAATGTGACAGCTGTCATGGCCCTTCATGATCAGCAGTGTAATCTCCTGCCTGTCTCTGACTTTTTTCTGATACTAGTAAGATCATAAGGTGCCGTTTGTACTCCTGTCTTGTTTTTAGATTTCTAGCTTGAAATTTAAGTGTTTTAACTGCCATGCCTTTATAAAAGGTTTTGATACACAGGACAAACTCTTAAGGCCTTATTCCAGCTGACCTGGTAATCATGAGCTGCAAACCGCAAAAGACGGAGCAAGCAAGTTAACCATGTTCACAACTTGACTAGCGATATCAGGAGCTTTTAATAAATATCAGCAATGGAGTTGTGTGAAGCCACTGGTACCTTGTCCTGGAGTATCATGAAGTCTTGAGCAAACCATGCACAATCTTGGTGGAAAGACATTGGAAACTGTTTTTTTTAAGTGTCTTTGTGCTCGTGATGAAATGATGCAATGGAGCATGTTGTCCTTTTCATCGCGGGATATGGGATAAGCATTTTTATCATCCAAGCCTTTACGGTTATATATTCTATGGGATACGCTTGTTAAAAAATATTTGAAATGGGAACTCATTACTGTATTTACAAACATAGATATACGTATCTGGTAGCGCGACGATAGTCGCTTCTTGGTACTCAGGTGGTTCTCGTGTTGTACAACATCCACATGGGTTTTACATAAAAGAAGCAAAAGAAATATAACAGTGCAGAATGTATTGGTTGAATATTAATATAATACAACCGAGCTATTTCACTCACAAATGTAGAGCCTTATCACTGGCTCAGAGTGGTGGAGTGCATTCGGGTCCTTTTTCTTATTATTATTTGTAAAGGAGACCCGCGTATTTCACAATCGATATCCCCTCTCGGTCATCGAGATATAGGAGAGAACATAGAAACAAAGGAACTTCCTCGTGCAGATCAACCAATCAATATATGTAGTAGTACAGATAGAGTATCAACTCACATTAGTTGGAGCTTATAGCCAAGTTCTAGGAAATAGTGCCAGCGGATTTGTTAAAGGTCAAATCCACAAAAACCTCGGCAGATACCAGGACATAGAGACCAACTTAAAAGAGAACTTTAACCCCTTAACACCGCAGGACGTACATTTAAGCCCTGCATTAGGCAGGCTTTGACGCCGCAGGACGTAATTGTACATCCTCGGCGTTTACAGCCCCCCTCCGTTAATACTCACCTCCTCCGGTCGCTCCCACGCTGCTCTGACTCCCGCGGAGTCAGATCAGTGTGAATCCCTCCTCCGGCGCAGTGCCGGTGGCGCGATGACGTCAGTTTCAGGCGTCCCCCCCCGCCGGAGCAGGGGAAGCGCCTGAAGGGGAGGGGGGGATCCTTTGGATCCCTCTATCTCCCCATCGCCGGGGACCAGGCAGCTGTGGCCAACATCGCTGGAAGGGTCACAGCCTGACCTTTCCAGCGATGTATGGGGGTTAACCCCTTAGTTGCCAGGTCGCGACCGGGCACTAATTTGTGCCCGATCGCGGCCTATTTCCGGTGGGGGCCGCCATCTTGGATGACAGCCCCCACCTCTGGGTCCCCCCGGTCAACTGACTCATCGCGCCATGCGCGATGATGTCAGTTAACCGGGAACCCCCTAGCTGCAAAGGGATTTCCTATGGAAATCCCTTAGAGGAGATAGGGGGGTTCTTTGAACCCCTTTATCTCGTGATTTGTGGCAGCTAGGGGGTCATGTATGATATTGCTGGAAAGGCCAGAACATGGCCTTCCCAATGATATCAAACATGACCATGTTATAAGTAAAATAAAAGTTTTAAAAAAGTAAAAATAAAAATAATAAAAAAATAATAAATTAAATAATAAAAAAATAAATACGTGTTTTTTTTTAATGCAGCACTATTGTTCACATTTCAATTATAATGTGAACAATGATGCTTCAATAATGATGTTTTTTTTGGGGGGTTTAGCTAAAATCACGCAATTTCTCCCCAAAAATAAATGGGTTCCCCGTTCTAATTTGTTTAACAAATCTACCCCATAGCATATGACCGCAGAGCCTCGGATAATAAAATTTAAAAAAAAAACACTTTACACACTGTGGAAGATTGAAATTTTATTGAAAATAAATTTTTTTTTACTTTTTTTTACATTTTTTGTTATAGCATTTTGGCAGGGCATGACATATACATATAATAATGATATATTATCAATCTGCCGAGTCTGCCGGAAAGAATGATATATAATTTGTCTGGGTGGTATAATAATACGTGACTTAAAAACGGTCAAAATGAGCTCAGCAAACTTCTACTTCCGAAACAGCCCCGAAGTTGTAAAATTACTCCCGTCCTTAAGGGGTTAATAAAATAAAATATAAAATCAAATCTGGCACAGCCAGATCGTCAGGACTTGTTTCGCCGTGTACTACGGCTTCCTCAGCTGAGGAAGCCGTAGTACAAGGCGAAACGCGTCCTGGCGATCTGGCTGTGCCAGATTTGATTTTATATTTTATTTTATTAAAGTTCTTTTTTAATTTGGTCCCTATGTCCTGGTATCTGTCGAGGTTTTCGTGGATTTGACTTTTAACAAAGCCGCTGGCACTATTTCCTAGAGCTTGGTTATAATCTCCAACTAATGTGAGTTGATACTCTATCTGTACTACTACATTACACTATTGATTGGTCGATCTGCACGAGGAAGTTCCTTTGTTTCTATGTTCTCTCCTATATCTCGATGACCGAGAGGGGTTATCGATTGTTAAAGGCGCGGGTCTCCTTTACAAATAAGAAGAAAAAGGACCCGGATGCACTCCACCACTCTGAGCCAGTGATAAGGCTCTACATTTGTGAGTGAAATAGCTCTGTTGTATTATATTAATATTCAACCAATACATTCTGCACTATTATATTTCTTTTGTGTCTTTTATGTAAAACCCATGTGGATGTTGTACAACACGAGAACCACCTGAGTACCAAGAAGCGACTATCATCGTGCTACCAGATACATATATCTATGTTTGTTGTCACACTGGTTTTGGGGAAACCTCTATAGATCTGGTTTGGCATTGGTACACTGGTGGTGGAACAAATTTGGGCGCTGACCATTTTTCTGCTTTCATTACTGTATTTGTCCATTTTAGCTAAAAGTAACAAACAAAAATTTTCGTTAATGCAGCATCATTGTTCACATTATAATTGAAAAGTCAACACCAATGCTGCATTAATAAATAAAAGAAAAAATACATTTTAATTTTTATTCATTTATTTTTAACTTTTATTTTTACACGTAACCTGGTCATGTTTGATATCATTGGAAATGTCATGCTCTGGCATGACTCTCTAGCTGCCACCAAAGGTCCACCCTATCTTCTCCATAGGGATTTTAATAGGAAATCCCTAAGCAGCTGGGGGTTATTCCCCAACAGACATCATTGCACCCATGCATGATGTCAGTGGGTGGGGCGAGGCCCCAGAGGCTTGGCTGACAACCAAGATGTTAACCACCTCCCGGAGAAGTCAACGACCCAGCACCAATTGCCACAGATCGCGAACCGGCACCTAAAGGATTAAAGAAAGGCATCGCTGGAAAGGTCAGTCTGCGACCTTTCCAATGATGCCTCTCTTGAATATGTCTGTCCTCCCAATGGAGAGGGAGAGGGGTCCAAAGGACCCCCCCTTTCAGGTGCTCTTCTGGCTCTGCCTGGGGGTGCCTGAACCTGACGTCATCACGCCCATCGCGATGATGTCAGTATGCTGGGAGAGGGTATAAAAGTGGTGTCTGTATTAAAGGAAGTCAGACCACCGTGGGACCCCAGAGAGGTAAGTATTGGGAGAAAACCCCCGCTAAACATATGATGTGATCCTTCGCATACAGCGGGGACAATCCATGACATCTCCCACACAAATTGTCCACAGCGTAAGGGGTAATTGAATTTGCTAAAGCAAAATAACTTAACTCTAGTTTCTTGCATGCAGTATTTTTTTTTTACATTATTGGCGAATGTAGAGAGAAGAGAGAATGAAGAGCGTCCTTGAAATGTCCTTTTATTCTCTGTCTGCCTCCACATTAAAGCTTCTGATACAGAGTAGAGAAAGCACAAATGTACAGTAGGCAGCCACAATAGCTGAGCCACCATGGAAGTTTATTATGAGGTTGTGGGCCCATATGGGGCTCAATTTAGTATGATACAGTGGCTGAAATCATGACCCTTTTCAGACGATTTACGGTTCACAGGACAAACTCTTGGCTCTTGCTGCTATAAATGTGTCAGGTCATTTCAGATATGAAATTTCTATAATTCTTCATATTGTAGAAAGACGGATCACAGAGATACCTGGAATTTCTTTCAAACAGACATTCTATTTACCTGATGTTAAAATTTAACCAGGCTGAGCTTCCAGTCAATGGACCTCCTACACTTGGCCACATAAACCATAAACATAAAGATTCTGAAGCACTCTGGCCATAAAACCAGATCTCCAGTAGGAGATATTGCCAAACCGCACTGTCTTGAAGCTGAAGAGTACAATGGATAGTACATAGAACTGAAACTCATTGTATATTCAAGGGCCTTTTAATTTGGTCACAACTAAACTCTCTAGTCATGCAAACCTTGGACAATGGTGAATTGCATAAACTGTAGAAAAAAAAATAAGGTTAGAGATTTTTTTTTAGCAGTGACATTACCTACAAATCAAGTTTGTAAAGTCATATTATGACACTATAGGCAATATAATCCATACCATTATATTATACAAGGTGCCTAGGTGGTATTTGAATATTTAATGTATGTGGTGAGTTATAATAGATAATCATGGTACTGATATTTTATAAAAGATAGAGCCCATACCACATTTAATTGATTATTTTATAGCGTTCAGTAAACAGTAGATTAAATCTGTTAATTATGAATTAATTTTAAGGAATATATCACAAATGAATGAATGCTCTGGATAATCCTGCAGACACATATCTCTAGATATAAATAACGAGTGTATCATGCATGCACGCTGCGGAGAAATATGCTGGCACTTTATAAATACAGAATAATAATATTGGTAGATGCTGCATAGAATACTTGTATATATTAGGTTATTACCTGGTCATACATATTAATTAATTCCTTTAGGATTTTGATCTTAGGGAGACCTCTGCTGGACAGGTGCCAGGAGCATCTAGTTAAATATTGGGGAAAGGAATAAAACGATCCACCAATCAAATGAGGACCAATATTGATGAATAAATTTAGATGGACCAGAGCTAAACTCGGTGGGATACAGCTATAAAAACGGGGATACTCCAGGGGAAAGGGAGAAAGGGAAGAAAGGGCCAGATATCATCAGAGCCACCCCACGACTCCACTAAGACCAGACCCCACCCAAATCCTCTTACACCACTCTATCTTCACTACCAGATGGTAAAGTATAATTGAATAATTTTAACTTGATATCTACAGTATTTCCTAATTACATTGTCACTGCTTTATATGTCCATCACCTATTAAAGGAATATAAATGAATTATTTGGCTGTTGAAGCCTAAACAGTAGAATAGTATCAGCCTTCCCGTTCTACTGCAGAGGAACGTTAAAGGGAGAAAACTATTACGGGCGGCCTTGTTGCTTCACCCCTCATTTAGTGAATTTATTTATATTCCAAGGATGCTGTGTTTGGACATCTAAAGTAAATTCTTGTCCCCATATGTGGGGTGCGGTCTATAAACCTAAGCTGTTTGTCCATTAGAGTATTGCGTGTCACAGTATTGCTACTAATCACTACCTATAATTACTTTTAAAATTGTATTTTGATGATCAGTTGATAACATATGATTGTATGAAACTTGACAGTGTGAATAAATGTTTGAGTTGTTTTACTGTTACAAAGTCTCATACCATCTTTAATGATTTTATTGTGTCTAAAAATATCTACATAGCCTCAAAAGAACTTGGGATAACGCGCTATATATTTGTTAAGACGTATATTCATTGATTGGTTATTAATCCTTATTTTTAAGGGTAAATAACCAAATTATACCATTGGTATTGGAGGCACTGTCATTAATGATATATATATATATTTATATGTAAGCTTCTAGACTTGATGAAGGGAGGATCACTCTCGAAAGCTTGTATTTTAAATGTAACATTAGTCCAATAAAAAAGGTATGACTACAGACTGCTATACTCGTGATTTTGGCATCTGAACTAACACTGCCTACCTAATCTATATTTATATAGATATATATATATATATTAAAAGAAAATACACGTCATAATAAATAACCCTGACAAATGGAAATATTGGCTTATGCGATTCAAACCGTGCTGATCTACAGTTGTGTTCAAAATTATTCAACCCCCAATGCTGTAAAGGGTTTTAGGGAATTTAGTGGACATTTGTAATTGTATTCAGAATGAAATCCTACAAGGACGTTTTAAAGAACCATATGCAACTAAAATGACATCAATTGGTTTTGTAATACAGTAGTAAATGTTTCTTTTGTGAATTCTTCATTGACACAATTATTCAACCCCTTAAAGACTACCACTCTGAAGAACAGAGGTTCATTCAAGTGTTTTCAATTAGGTATTGAAAACACCTGTGGATGTCACGGAGCAGCAATAAAGCATAATAAGCACCAATTAGGCAGCTTTACAATGACTGTGATACTCAGCTCCTTCTAGACATTTACTGGTGTGGTTACAAACATGGTGAAGTCAAGAGAATGGTCCAGGAAGACAAGAGAAGAGGTGATTACTCTTCACATGAAGGGCAATGGCTATAAGAAGATTGCAAAGATGTTAAACATACCAAGAGAGACCATAGGAAGCATCATTCGCAAATTCAAGGCAAAGGGCACTGTTGAAACGCTACCTGGTCGTGGCAGAAAGAAGATGCTGACTTTGACTGCTGTGCGCTACCTGAAGCGTAGAGTGGAGAAAAGTCCCCGTGTGACTGCTGAGGAACTGAGAAAAGATTTGTCAGATGTGGGTACTGAAGTTTCAGCTCAGACAATACGGCGCACACTGCGTAATGAAGGCCTCCATGCCAGAACTCCCAGGCGCACCCCCTTGCTGTCTCCAAAGAATAAGAAGAGTCGACTGCAGTATGCCAAAAGTCATGTGGACAAACCACAGAAGTTTTGGGATAGTGTTCTGTGGACTGATGAAACAAAATTAGAACTGTTTGGGCCCATGGATCAACGCTATGTTTGGAGGAGGAAGAACAAGGCCTATGAAGAAAAGAACACCTTGCCTACTGTGAAGCATGGCTGGGGGGGTCAATCATGCTTTGGGGCTGTTTTGCTTCTGCAGGTACAGGGAAGCTTCAGCGTGTGCAAGGTACCATGAATTCTCTTCAGTACCAGGAGATATTGGATGACAATGTGATGCAGTCCGTCACAAACCTGAGGCTTGGGAGACGTTGGACCTTTCAACAGGGCAATGATCCCAAGCATACCTCCAAATCCACTAGAGCATGGTTGCAGATTAAAGGCTGGAACATTTTGGAGTCGCCATCGCAGTCACCTGACTTAAATCCGATTGAGAACCTCTGGTGGGACTTAAAGAAAGCAGTTGCAGTGCGCAAGCCTAAGAAAGTGACTGAACTGGAGGCTTTTGCCCATGACGAATGGGCGAAGATACCCGTAGATCACTGCAAGACACTTGTGTCAAGCTATGCTTCACGTTTAAAAGCTGTTATAACTGTAAAAGGATGTTGTACTAAGTACTAAGATTGAATGTCACTTGGGGGTTGAATAAAACTGATAATGATGTGAGCACAGAAAAGACATTTGTGGTTATTTCATTATAAATGTTATGTTATATTTGTCTGACCTACACGTGCCTCTTTGATTTAATTGTAAGCAAGTTGACTGAATGATCAAAATCAATGTCAAACTGGCCAAAACACTCAATTTCAGTGGGGGTTGAATAATTTTGAACACAACTGTATATGCCGATTTCTTAAGAAAATTTAAATTCCAAAAGTTGTTGATAAATGGATTTTCAGGCAGGGAAATAGAAGGAATTAGTTTGAAATTAGACATGTGCACATCACAAAATTTCGTCTTGAACTAATGTTTTAGTCCTAAAACGCAATTTATTTAGTTGCTAAAAAAATTCGTTTTCAGTTCTTTAGTATGAAAACTAATTTCATTCATCTGAAAACCAGCGGATACAATTACTATTGTAGTGGCTCCTCAGAGGGCTGAGATCGCTGATCGCTGCTTGTTACAGTATTTCTCACTCTCAGCACAATGTGTCAGACAAAGCTGTTACAGTAACGGACTGCTGCTCATCACAGCGCTCAAGAGTTTCAGTAAAACTAGTAAATAATATTTTTATATATAAGAGGTTATAACAATATTATTTCCTTGTTTTACTGAAACTCTGAGCGCTGTGATGAGCAGCAGTCAGTTACTGTAACAGCTGCGCCTGATACATTGTACTGTGAGATAACATAACAAGCAGCCAATCTCAGTGCTCACAACCACTGGAATTAAAGGGCTCAAAAAAAGGATCCTCTCTGTTTAATGTATAGAACATCCTCCTGCATTAATTAATACCCCTCTCTGTATAATGTATAGAACATCCACCTGCATTAATTAATGTCCCTCTCTGTATAGAACATCCTACTGCATTGGCATGTGGAGGGTGCAGAACTTCGAAATGCAATGCTTATCCAGCACAGGAGAGGGAACTTTTACTTAAAATTTGTATCTCTCTGGGGGAGACCGAGAGGATTATAAAAGCAGGGGAAAGCGGTCTGAAAGCTCAGAGAAGAGATGACTGGTGCAAATTTATTTTTATAATAAAATAAAGCACTTTAAATCCAGAAAAAACAGTCAAATAAATCACACTGAAGGCTCATAATGACAGAGTAACTGTGAGAGCTGGATACTAAATGTATCAGACTAAAAAAAACCTTTATAACAAGCAGCACTGGGAGAGGAGAGGGACTTTATATAAAACATGTATTATAGATGAGGAAAGGGGGATAGTGCTCCTGGATAATATAAAATGTATCAGACCTAAGCCCCTATTATGAAGAGCGGGAGGGGAGATAACACACGTTTTATAAAGTCCCTCTTTTCTCCCAGCGCTGCTTGTTATAAAGGGGTTTTTACTATCCAGCCCTCCTCTGTCATTAGCTTTCAGTGTGATTTATTTGAATGTTTTCCTTCTCCAGCTGCTTTTATCATTTTGTCTGCCTCATAGACATGCAAGGGTTAAGTAAAGGTTTCCTCTCCTGTGCCTGCTGGCTGGCTGTGCTGCGAGTGAGTATTCTGGAGCTCTATCACTGTCAGATTTTTGGGTATGGGTCGGGAAGGATTACGCATACCAAACTTTTCTGTAGCTTTGCGATGTTGCGCTCTTCATTGCTGGTCTCCTTCACTCTCAATGTAATATCACAAAAAGGACTGAAACTAAAATGTTATTTTAGTTTCTTTCGTTTTTTGTACTGACCAGTTTCGTATCACTTGAGTCATACGAAAACTAAATTATCCCACAATTCGGACTAAATCGTTTTAGTACTAAAATGAATGCACATGTCTATTGGAAATCTCTTTTTATACATCAGATAATGCTTATTTTTAAAGGCACAAATTTGGTATGATACTGGCCGAAAATAAGTTTTTGGGAATTTTTCTGACCAGTTTTTTTTTTTCAAATATCAGCTCCAGTTGATATTTTTTACCCCCTTGGCTGTGGATGGAGTATGGGGGGACATCATAGGGCTTCCTCACAACATGCGGAGGAGGACCTCCACCCATCATTACTTACCCGGGGAGATCACTGCCAATCTGGGGGGAATTCCACAGTGGTCTGTCTTTCTGGAAGTCAAACCACACCTTGGGACCTCCCCCCACCCCCTGACAGAAAGGGACCCCTCCAGCCAGGCAGGAAATTCTCTATAGAGGAGATACAGGAGTGCTTTGGACCCCTGTATCTCCTGAACCATAGAAGATAGAGGGTCATGCATGGTATTGTTGGAAGGACTAGAGCAGGATACCAAATTATATTAAAACATGACCAGGTTATTTGTAAAAATAAATAAAGTAAATTAAAATTGCTTTTGTTTAATTTTATGATGCAGCACTATTATTCACTTTTCAATTATAAAGGGAACAATGATGCTGCACTAACTCACCTCCTCATTTCCCACAATATCCTTAAGTGTGAAGGTGATAGCTCAATGCAACATTTTCAACACAATATCAACATTTGTTTCCTTGAATATCTGAACTGCTGCATTGCAGTGAACTGCCGCCCTTTAGAGCCCTTCGTGTCTGATTTTTACACCACACAAGGTCAAGTGAGGTCAGTGTTTGGCCTTTCCAATGACATCAAATATGATCATGTAATGTGTAAAAATAGAAAGAGAGGAAAAAGAAAATCTGTAAAGTTTACTTTTTCTCTTATTTCCAAGGTAGTGGCATTATGTGCTTTTATATTTAAAGCAAACAATGCCGCTTGACTAACTCACCTTCTCATTTCCCATACCAGGACCAAATGTGGAGGTGATGGCACAATGTGTTATTATGCATTGGTTCATCTAATACACAAGCCAAAAGACCACTACAAGGAGACGGGGTACTTCTTTGGACCCTGTATTTTAATTCTTCACACCCCACAAATTCATGTTAGGTGTCAATGGACAGGTCTGAGACTGGTCTTTTTAATGATACCAAACATGACAGTGTAAAATGTAAAAAAAAATATATTTGTTTTTATTTTTTTAAATTTCTTTGCCTCAAAGCAATGGCATTTTTCATTTGTCATCAGCAATACCACTGCCATTACTGGCGGGTGACTGGTGGGTTTTTTATACATAGAGGGCTATTCCGAGAGAGGTGAAAACCTTGAGAATTGGCAGGAGAATGAACAACCTAGACCAAATAGCCAATTTGGAAAGTGAGATAAATGGGAGAATTTTTCTGGTTTGAATTTTCAATTCTCCAGTCATTCTCATGGTTTTCACCTCTCTCTCTCTCTCTGAATAACCCTGATAGTCATATTATTCATTAAACATAGTCCTCCAAAATATAAGAGAAAAGCTGCATTTTTTTCAGTTTTAGTTAAAATTGCATATTTTCTCAGAACAGGTTCCCATTCCTAGTTTTTTTTTTAACAAGAGTACCCCATAGACTATATAACCACAAATGTTTGGATGATAAAACTTGAAAAAAATTATTCACAAGGTGTAAATTATTGAAATCCGAATGAAAATGTCCTTTTTTTTTAAATTTGTTATAGTATTTTCGCAGGACGTGACATATACACAAAATAATGATATATTTAGAATCTGCCGAGTCTCCTGAAAATAAGGATATACGAGTCCTATAATAAAATATGGCTTGGAATCAGGTTTATACACGATCAGCACAAAAAGGTCAACATTAGTTCAGCACAAAGGGGTGAAGTGGCTCAGCAGTGAAGGGGTTAAACTGAATCTGCTGATTTTTTAAAAAAAAAATGGAATATGGAATGAAATTGAGCCCATGGACCTTTTATTTGATATAAACCAGCGAAACGCGTTCCATTTGTCACATCAAAACTCTGATCTTTGTATAATCTATAAACTGTGTCTGTGTGCATATTCAAAAACATTTATTTCTTCATTTTTATTCACATTTTCATTCCCTATCCTTTATGTTCAGGTGAAGGTTGCCCATTCAGCATAGGTGCTGATTTTCACCCCAGCAGTAAACTCATTCATGACAATGTGTCATCAAGCATAGATTAATAGATGGTCACATAAGGTTTGTTTTCATAGGGTTTCTCTTGGTGTAAGCGCGTCTGTCTTTAAGACGTATCATATTGCCCTGGAATGTGCTTTCTCATACACGGCTTTAGAATATACAGGTCAGTTTAGGTTAATTCAAATCAAACTATAGTTTAGACAAGGAAACCGAAAAGCAATGAATAAGTCATCTTTCAGTGCAGGCACTTTGTGGCAGACTTTACTTTTACTTTTAAATCACAAAGGTAAATTCAGTAACAAATCCTCCCAGGAAGCCAAGCAAAGCATGGGGCATTTATAAGAATCCTCTTCACTCACTTCAATCAGTCGGCATTATTTCTACAGAGACCATCCCTTAGGGGCTTGAAATGCAAGAAATCCTTTATCACTTATCCCGGAAATCCGTATCATTCAACACTTACAACTCAATAGACACTTATTCTGATCTGTTTATTGTACCTTTTTTTTTTTGGTGGAAGTCTGTCCTTTACCTAAACCAACAAATTTAAAAGTTCAGAAAGAAAATCACTGTCAAATAGATCAGGTTCCCCGCTCCTATTGCATACGTGCATTGTATATACAGTATATCATTTAATCGCTGTCCAGTAAATCAGGCCACCATACTAAGGTTTTTTTTCAGAGAGCACCAAAATGTTGCCGACATTTTGGTGCTCTCTCGTTCCCCGCACTTTGGGGAATGAAACTTCAACAACACAGGGTCCCCAGAGTGCAGCGAAAACCAACCTCAAACCTGCCAAAATCCCACCAAAAACACACCAGAACTGCCGCAAAAACACGCCAAACAAGTTGGAAAAAGCAGGAGCCGCTGATCACAACAAGCCAACAAGCTGGAAAACAGGTTAAAAAAACAACAAACAATACAATTGATGGTGTCAAAATTGAAACGCTGTTTGCAAAAAACTACTTATCGAAAATGTCTAAAAATAACATATAAGATCCTAAGAATGATAATAAAAAGGTCTGTTACAGAAAAAATAAAAAACACTTTTAAAAGAAAACAGAAAACTATTTTGCGAAAAAATCCCCAAAAATGCCTAAAAGATCCTAAAAGATCAATAAATAATGAGACTTTTTACTGCAGATTAACAGAATAAATGGTTTATCAGTTGTTGAATAAAAACGGGAATATTCTTAACATTGAAGCCTATGGGTTTGCTTGAATAAACCTGCCTAATAAAAACACCGAACAGCAGGCCATTTCGGCAACTTTTCACTGCTGTTCGGTGTTCTCTGAATAGAATAACCATTGCTTCTCTATGGGGGATTTCACTGCCATCGAACAGCATTTGGCAAATAGCCTGCTCTCTGAATAGTCGTATGGCCCCGAAATGACACCGTATGGGAAAATTCCCTGTTTGGTGACATTTCGGGGCCAGATCGGCTCTCTCTGAATAACCCCTATAGTTGATCCATTCAATAAGGATCTCTTGTTCCAATATTTTTCAATTTTGATTGCATGATACCATATAGGGCAAAATTTATATCATTAAGGTACATGTATCACAGATTATTAACACATGAAAATAGCAAAATATGATAGACCAAAAGCATTACTTATTTAAAAACATTCATATGTTTTTGTTGAAAATAATATTACTGTAATGTGTATTTGAAACATAGGATGCATAGTTATCATTTTAAATGTAAGGTAAATTAGGTGTTTTGCACAAAGGTTGTTATTTTGAGATCATTAATAGGGATGAGCATTCGGTTCGAATTTGTTCAGAGTTTCATTCGAACATCGCCCATTCGGCTTTTCGCCGAACTCCGAACATTTCCGCGTGTTCGCCACATGTTCGCCCACACACTGCCAGGCTATCAGGGACAGTGTGTTTCAGTGAGTTGTAGGAGATTTCTGGGAAATTGATCTGTCTTGGCACTGCCAGGCTATCAGGGACAGTGTGTATCAGTGAGTTCTACCACAGTTCAGAAATTAGAATCTGTCTTGGCACAGCCTGTTATCAGTGTGTATCAGTGAGTTATACAACAGTTCAGCAAATTTGAATCTGTCTTTTTGCACAGAATGTTATCAGTGTATATAAGTGAGTTATACCACAGTTCAGCAAATTAGAATCTGTTTTAGCACAGCCTGCTATCAGTGGGTATCAGTGAGTTATACCACAGTTCAGCAAATTAGAATCTGTCTTGGCGCAGCCTGTTATCAGTGTGTATCAGTGAGTTATACCACAGTTCAGCAAAATAACAGACTGTGCCAAGACAGATTCAAATTTGCTGAACTGTGGTATAACTCACTGATACACACTGATAACAGGCTGTGCCAAGACAGATTCTATCAGTGTGTATCAGTGAGTTATACCACAGTCCAGCAAATTTGAATCTGTCTTGGCACAATATTTGGGGGCACTGCCACTGACGCCTATACCAGATTCATATCATTTATGATATTGGACCACAGGGTCCACCAATGCACTCTTCCACAATACCACAGAGGGGTTACGGTGTGAAGGCACTTGCTGCCACCAAAGGTAAAATATTTGGGTGCACTGCCACTATTATTATTATTATTATTCTTTATTTATAAAGCGCCAGCATATTCCGCAGCGCTGTACAATAAGCACAGTATAGACAGGGTTACAATACATTGAACAACATTTGACAAACAGTACAGGAGGAGATGAGGGCCCTATTCCCGTAGGAACTCACAATCTAGGAGGGTTGGGGTTGCCACTAACGCCTATACCAGATTCATATCATTTTAATATTTGACCGCAGGGTCCAACCATGCACTCTTCCATGGCTTATCAATATATTGCAATCTTTGAGCTTGGATTCCAATATTGTTGAATGGATTAGGCAGTGGCTGAGTGACAGGCAACAGAGGGTTGTGGTAAATGGAGTTTATTCGGCGCAAGGTCTTGTTACCAGTGGGGTACCTCAGGGGTCAGTACTTGGACCCATTCTCTTTAATATTTTTATTAGTGATATTGCAGAAGGTATTCATGGAAAAGTATGTCTTTTTGCTGATGACACAAAGATTTGCAACAGGGCTGACGTTCCTGGAGGGATCAGCCAAATGACAAATGATTTAGGTAAACTAAAAAATGGTCGGAGCTGTGGCAATTGAGTTTTAATGTGGATAAGTGCAAGATAATGCACCTGGGGCGTAAAAACCCATGGGCTGAATATAGAATATTTGATACAGTCCTAACCTCAACATCTGAGGAAAGGGATTTAGGGGTTATTATTTCAGAGGATCTAAGGGTAAGTAGTCAATGTAATAGAGCATCAGGAAATGCTAGCAGAATGCTTGGTTGTGTAGGGAGAGGTATTAGCAGTAGGAAAAGGGAAGTGCTCATGCAACTGTACAGAGCACTGGTGAGACCTCACTTGGAGTACTGTGTGCAGTACTGGAGACCGTATCTCCAGAAGGATATAGACATCTTAGAGAGAGTTCAGAGAAGGGCTACTAAAATGGTGTACGGCTTGAAGGAGAAAAGTTACCAGGAAAGGCTTAATGATCATAACATGTACAGCTTGGAAAAAAGACAAGACGGAGGAGATATGATAAAAACATTTAAATACGTAAAGGGAATCCACAAGGTAGAAGAAGGGAGTATATTTAAACGGAAACAAAGTAGCAAAACAAGAGGACATAGTCTTAGATTAGAGGGGCAAAGGTTTAAAAGTAACATCAGGAAGCATTATTTTACTGAGAGGGTGGTGGATACATGGAACAGCCTTCCAGTTGAAGTGGTAGAGGCCAAAACAGTAATTGAATTTAAGCAAGCATGGGATAGGCATAAGGCTATCCTAAACAAAAGATAAATCCAGATAAAGTATCCATGTAATTTTGCAGACTAGATGGGCCGAAAGGTTCTTATCTGCCGACATTTTTCTATGTTTCTATGTTTCTTCCACAATACCACAGAAGGGTTACTTACGATGTGAAGGCACTTGCTGCCACCAAAGGCACAATATTTGGGTGCACTGCCACTGACGCCTATACCAGATTCATATCATTTTAATATTGGACCGCAGGGTCCACCACTGCACTCTTCCACAATACCACAGAGGGGTTACGGTGTGAAGGCACTTGCTGCCACCAAAGGCAAAATATTTGGGTGCACTGACGCCTGTACCAGATTCATATCATTTTAATATTTGACTTCAGGGTCCAACCCTGCACTCTACCACAGTACCACAGAGGGGTTACGGTGTGACGGCACTGTTGCCGACACTAAAGGCCCAATTTTAAAGCACCTATTGTTACTTTCATCTAAAGCCTGCATTGGTTTCACCATAATTTAGCCAAAAAAATCACTAAACTTGTTCTGCTTGTCCTAAAACGTCTCCTCTTTTCATACAGACTGACACCCCAAGCAGTTGTTTATGAATAGATTAAAGGAAAACCATTTACCGTCATTTGAAATGTCATTTTTTTGTTTTTAAATGTTTCTATACATCCTACAAATCCGCCACTTCACAGACAGGTTATGGGGACCTCCTAGGCACGATATTTGAAGGAAATTTTCATTTTGATTCTTAACCTTTATTTAATGGAAAACTCACTGTTCCTTTAAAAACGTTTTGTTTTTTTTACTTTTTGTCCTTGTTTCCTATCCCCCAGGGCACTACCCGGACCCCCATACACCTTTTATGGCAAATATCTAGCATATATGCCCTCTTGGAGGGCACTCTAATAATCGAACGTTCGGGTCCCATTGACTTACATTGAGTTTGGATCGTGTTCAAGTTCGAACTCGAACTTTTGAAATTGTTCGAGTTCGAAGTCGAACTGAACATAGGGGCGTTCGGCTCATCCCTAATCATTAAAAGATAAAAGTACTGTAAATTTGCTCATTTTTCATTATCCATCACAAAACAATTTTGCTGAGATGAAAAGTTCTAATCTCTAGATGGTGTTCTTAATTTTACAAAGTCCACATGGGGACTGCGTTTATCACTCAGCACACAGGCAGAAAAGGACTCTGTTAAATACAGTAAATGTGACAAAGTTAAATAATAAATTGATCAGATCTCCTGCTTATGGGAGTTTTGTAGTGATCATAATGAGATTCTTGGCAATGCAGCTTCCAAGAAATACTAAACGAATATATATACAGTATATAATGTTTGGGCATAATTTCTTAATATTGAAGTTACAGTAACACATTGTATCTGTTCTGACATGGATTTTCAGCAATTAATTCCTCCTGAAACTTAACCCTGTACATTATGAGTGATATCCTCTACTTGACTGCTGTAACGTGGTAATACAGTTTGCTTAGACTTTTGCTGTAGTGAGGGTGGTGCCTGCTCCTTGTAACTTCTTTGTTGGAGTGAAGTCTCACATAGAATTATGTTTATCACCAAGGAGCATTCTAATGTTTGATTAAAAAAGGATACAAATGAGGTTTTATCTTCTAATTTTCATGTTTCATTGTAGTAGTATTATTATTATTAATAATAAGAAAGTTCCAAGAAATGTTCATTGGGGCATCCAAAAAGAGATGGGACGTACTTCCAGAAAAGGACACACTAAATGATCGTTGGGACAGACAGGAAGAGAACCAATAGAAAGAGGCACCCTGAAAACTTGTGTCATGAGGAACTTTTAGTGGGAGAATATGGTCAACAGTGTCAAAGGTGGTAGAGAGGTCAAGATGAAATTGTAGGGAGCAGCGACCTTTAGATGTTGGAGCTATTAAGTCAGGGCTCAAAATTTTAAGTCCCAAGCTACTAACCAGGCCATAAGAGTTACTAGCCACCAGTTGCTCCACCCCTAACCTGCCTTTAACTATGCCCCTTAACACACCCCCTTAAATTATCTTATGAAATTACACAGTTAAAGGTTTTATTTAGAATAAAGTTACAAAAATAACATTAATACCCAGACCCCAGATGCATGTATACCCAGTCATCAGAGCCCAGTATGAGCAGAGCGAGAAGGCAGGGAAGCTCAACTCCACCCCCCCTGCCAGTGACAAAGACGAGCTGAGTCAGGTTAGGCAGCTGATCACTGTCACCGTGCAGCCTGGGGAAGGGGGCGCTGCAGGGTGGCACCGCTTGAAAACGCAGCACAAAATAATTTATAGTGTTGATTGCATATGCATTTCCACTCACCCTCATTTAATTCCCACTCGCCAAATGCGAGTAGGCGAGTTTAAATTTTGAGCCCTGTATTAAGTCATTAGTTGAAACGGTTTCTTTTGAATATACAGTGTAAAAAAACAGATGCTGAGGTTCATGGAGAGTCCTAGAAGTGAGATAGTCAGGTGTATGCAAGCTTTTTAAGAGATTTGTTGGCGAAAGAGGCAATATATTGATGGTTAGATGGTTAAGAGAAAGGTTATTTGGGATTGGGAAGACAAACATGCTCGAGGGGTACAGGGAACCCACCAGATTATAGAGGTCAAAATGGTACTAGAAAAGTGGAGGGTGTTTTGATAATGTGTGAAGGAATGGGATGAAGGGAAAGGTAGTAGGGTGAAAAGATAGCATGAAAGTAGACACCTCTTGTTCAATCTCTGAAAGGATAGAATTAAATGTAGGAGAACAGAAATGAGAAAGATCAAGTTGTTGGTGTGAGGGCCAACTTTGGCAGAATGAAGAGAGTTGAAGGTGTCATGGGCGATTGGAGTGAATGTATATGCGGTTCGTAAACTGTGCTTGTTTACCAATCTTATAAAACATTTGTGAATAGTATCCTGCCCAATGTAGCCCAAAGTCGAGGGTATCTTGAAATCCCCAGCAACAATATAAATATAGAAAAAATACAATGGCGCAAAAATATTTCAGGACATTACATTGTATACAGATCTCTTTTGTATACCAGTAACAAGGGGACTACCCAGACACAGTTGGGTTCCCCCTGACCTTGATCCAATTCTCACTCCAAATCCCTGAAAGAAATGGTGAGATAAACACGCATAAGTGTAGTAATTTTTAAATACCATGTAAAAGGTTTAAAAGCAAAAAACAAATGCACAAAAATATGGCACATAACAAAATGTGCATATGATCATTTGCCACAGTGGCTCATGATCATATGCACATTTTGTCATGTGCCATATTTTTGTGAGCTTGTTTTTTGCTTTTAAACCTTTTACATGGTATTTAAAAATAACTACACTATGGACTTATTACAAAGTTCACACTAAAATGGGGGCTAAGAAGGAAAATCTGGCCTTGCAGGTTTCTCCTTATCGTCCCCATTATAACTCCATATTATGGGGCAGGTGCTAATCCAGCAGCCTGCCCCCTAATGCAGTGCTAAGCCTCAGGATATTTGAGGCAGCGCTAAGCACTGCCCTGATTATCACCTGCAAGGAGTCCATAGGACTCCATTGAGGCTTCGACTGCCGGTCACATAGAAACATAGAAACATAGAAAATGTCGGCAGATAAGAACCTTTCGGCCCATCTAGTCTGCCCAATTACATGGATACTTTACCTGGATTTATCTTTTGTTTAGGATAGCCTTATGCCTATCCCATGCTTGCTTAAATTCAATCACTGTTTTGGCCTCTACCACTTCTACTGGAAGGCTGTTCCATGTATCCACCACCCTCTCAGTAAAATAATGCTTCCTGATGTTACTTTTAAACCTTTGCCTCTCTAATCTAAGACTATGTCCTCTTGTTTTGCTACTTTGTTTCCTTTTAAATATACTCCCTTCCTCTACCTTGTGGATTCCCTTTACGTATTTTTTTTTTTCCATATAAAGTTTTATTAAGGTTCACACTTGAAGAACAAATGCCAGAAATAAATCACAAATATTGAAAATATTGAAAAAAGAAGGGATCACGCAGGATCCTACAATTAAGTCTAGCAACAACATAAGATTTGCAATGTAATCAGTCGGTTGAACCAATCTTTTTCATTCTAAACTAAAACACAGTAAAATGTGTAACATTTTGAAGCATAACAAAAACACACAAATTATAAAAATACACAAAAATAAAAGAAAAGGAGAAACAGAAGAAAAAATGAAGAAAAAGAAAAAAGATGCTCAGTCAGGTCCACGAACGGCAACACGTATATCATATCCCCATCAATTATATCATTTATATCAAGTCCCCAGAAGCTACAAAAACCTCCCAGCCTTCCCATATACCTTGAAACAAGCTTAGAGAGTTAGCAGCCCTGTGGTACATTTCCTCATACTGATAAACATTCTCCAGTGATAACATGACTTCTCTCATAGAGGGACCGACTTGAGAAAGCCAGTGACGTGCTGTAGTAGATTTAGCTACGCTAAGTATTATCGATATGATGCCTCTATGTCGTTGTTGTATAGTAATCGGAAGCATATGCAATAGGTATTGTTTAGGGCACAGGGGCATAGACAAACCGGTACAATGAGAGATCAGTCTACAAACTTTTCCCCAGAAGGTAGCAAGGAGCGGACATTGCCAAAAGATATGAAGAATAGATCCGACACTGGTGCCACAACGCCAGCACATACCGGATTGTCCAGGTATATAAGCTAAACGATTTGCGGTCAAATACCATCTATATAAAAGTTTAAGATGTGATTCCCGCAAATTATTGCTCCTAGTGTATTTATATACCGTTTCAGTGGCATAGAACCATCCTTAGAAGACTCGAACGACAAATCTTTGTCCCACCTGATCATATAAGGCAGTTTCTTATTAGGGTTCACAGTCAACAAACTGTCATAACATAAAGACAAAGGTTTTTTCATAACTTTTTTACCTAAGCACGGTCTGTGAAAGGCCGTAATATCCGTCGCTGCAAAGGAGGAAATACCTTGTTGAGTCAGTGCATGTTTTACCCTAAGGTACTTGAAACAGTCGCTAGCGGGAAGGGCAAACTCGCGCGTTAGGTCCGGGAAGGATTTGATGGAGGAGGCCTTAAAAAGCTGATTAATATGTGTAAGACCTAATTGGAACCATCGGTCAAGATTCAGGTCCTGGATAGTGTGGCAGAGAAAGCGCAACGGAGCTAAACTGAGCAGTGGGAAGGGTTGAAAAAGTTGTTTACCCCATAGACGCCATGACATAAGGGAAAGGGAAGTGGGTGGTAAGATATCTTCCAATGTGTGGTGTGGGAGCGTCGCAAACCACATCAGGTCATGAACTCGAAAGGGGGCAGTATAAGCATTCTCCATCCGTAGCCATAAAGGGGTTTCACGCTGGGACATAGAGGACAGCAACTGAGCCAATAAAGCCGCCCTATAATACGCTGTAACATTTATAAAGCCTAGCCCCCCCTAAGTCTAGTCGCGTTAATTGTGGAAGCTGAAATGCGTGGAGGCCTCCCTTTCCATATGTGTGCCTGCAGCCTTTTTTGCATGCGAAGCAACATATGGGCCGGGATAAAAACTGGAATATTCCTGAAAAAATAAAGAATCTGGGGTAAAATACACATTTTCAAAGCCGCCATGTGTCCCATCCAAGAGACCTCCAGGCTGTGCCAGGAGGTCAGTTGGGAGGAGATAGAAGTCATTAGGGGGTTATAATTGAGTTTAAGGATAGAGCCCCTGGATTTGGTGAGAGAGATGCCTAAATATTTCAAAGAGGTCGTTCTCCAGTCAAATGGGTACAAGGCACGTAAGGTGGAGAGCGAGAAATCATCAACATGTAGGGGTAGTGCCTGCGTCTTGCTCACATTGTTTTTATAGTAGGATACCAGGCCATAGGAAGTAGAGATGGCAGAGAGGTTTTAGAGGAGGTAAGAAAAATCAAAATATCATCACCAAACATGGCTAATTTATGGACTCCATCTGGGGTGGAGATGCCAGAAATGGAAGAGTCTCGCCTGATCCACCAGGCCAAAGGCTCCAATGCCAAAACAAAGATGAGTGGGGAGAGGGGGCAACCCTGCCTGGTACCATTGGTAATGGAGAATGAGGAGGAAAGAAACCCAGATGCCAGGACTTTTGCCGTCGGAAGGGAATACAGGCTCATGATACTATTAATAAATAGGGCAGGGAAGCCAAAGGATTCTAGTGCCTTACGCATATAGCCCCAATGCAGGCGGTCAAATGCCTTCTCGGCATCCAGTGCCAGGAGGAGCCCAGTTGTATTGGTTCTATAGGCAATGTCAATTATATTATAAAATCGTCGGGTATTGTCACATGTCTGTCTACCAGGTACAAACCCCGTCTGTTCCGCTGAAATCAAGAGGGGAAGCAGAGGAGCTATTCTAGACATCAACAGCTTGGCGTACAGCTTAGCATCCACATTTAATAAGGAGATAGGGCAGAAATTCGCACAGCTCGTCGGGGGTTTGCCAGGTTTAGGTAACGTTATGATAGTAGCTTGAAGCATTTCTGGGGGTATTACACCTGTGGTTTTGATATGATTGAAAAATCTTGTAAGGGTCGGTATTAGAATGTCTGCGAAGGTTTGATAATATAAATTAGAGAAACCATCTGGCCCAGGGGCTTTATTCTTTGGGAGAGCCTTAACGGCCTTACGCACCTCCTCCTCCGTGAACAGAACCAGCAACTCTGCCGCTTGTGAGCGGGATAGGGAGGGGAGGTCTGCATCCTGGAGGAATCGAGTTATCTCATCTGGGTCTGGGTCGTGGGTCGTAGGATCTGATTTTAAGTTATATAAAGAGGCGTAGAAGTCAGCAAATTCCTCCGAGATTTTTAGCGGGTTGTAAATCCTATCCCCTCCATTATCTAAGAGGTAAGAAATTTTGGTTTGAAGTCTTTTAGATTTCAATTTAGATGCCAATAACCGGCCAGCTTTGTTGCCTTGGGTATATTGAGTGAGATTTAAGCGTCGTATGGCCCGTTCAGAGGACTGTAACGTCAGTTGAATTAAATCCCGTCGGAGGGTCGTCAATCAAGACAAGAGGTCAGGTGTAGGATTTATTTTATGTTGGGATTCCAAGTCAGATATTTGCCGCTGTAATGAAATCATCCGGACATTTAATGCCTTTTTCCGTGTAGCCCCTCTCTGAATCAAATGGCCCCTCACCACTGCTTTATGCGCCAACCAAGCTGATGAAATGGCTACCTCTTACGTCACATTCAATGCAAAATATTCCCGTAACACCGCCGATGTATCAGAGACATCAGCGCCACTTACGATAAGTGAGTCATTTAGTCGCCAAGTCCCCATCCCCCTAGCAGGGTAGTCAGCCTCAAAATCCAACGTTATAGTAGCATGGTCAGACCATGTTATAGAGCCGATACGGGCGGCTAGGAGGCGAGGGACTGTAGAGCCATGTATCAGACATACTGTAAGTCAACGCGACTGTAAGATGAATGAACTGGTGAGAAAAATGTGAAGTCCCTGGTTGAGGGGTTGAGAATTCGCCATGCATCATATAAGTCAGAGGAGTGTAAAAAAATCATTTAGTTGGCGGCTAGAGGGGGGCTGTTTACGAGGCTGTGTGCGGGTCTGGCCCGGCCGTGTATCCATAGCCGTGTCAGGCACTAGGCTTGTGCACCGATTTTTTTTCCGTTCGATTCAATTTTTCAGATTTTCAAACTTTTCGATTCGGCTCGTTTCGACCGATTTCTGTTTCGATTCGGTTCGGCTCGACTCGTTTTTCGTGTACATTTTTTTTCGGAATATCGACCATTTTTCGTATTTTCGTGTCACTTAGCTCGTTTTTTGTATCGACTTTTCGTGATTTCGGAAATTTTTGTTTTTCCGAATTGTACATGTTTTCGGAATATCGACCATTTTTCGTATTTTCGTGTCACTTTGCTCGTTTTTTGTATCGACTTTTCGTGATTTCGGAAATTTTTGTTTTTTCGGAACGTCTGTTCTCCTCGTTTCAAAGCAATAAATTTCGATTTGACACATTTCAAGTCCATTCGAAAATTCCGAAAATATTTCGTTTCGGCTCGGAAAACTTTTCGGATCTGACATTTTCGGATCTAAAAATTTTCGGAAAATCGGCTGCATCCGAAAACACGAATCGGGAAATTTCGTGAAAATTCCGAAATTCCGAAACCTGAAACGCACATCCCTATCAGGCACACAGTTAAAATATCCACACATGAAAAGGGTTCCCTCCATCATATTCTTAATCTTACTATAAGCTTTTTTAAGAAAGCATACCAGGTTGACATTAGGCAAATACAAATTAGCAACAGTAATTGGGAGTTCATTCATAGTGCCCACCAAGATCAAAAGGCGACCCAATGGGTCTGCATATTGGTTCGAGCATTTAAAGACCCAGTCCTTATGAAAAATAACCGAGACACCCCTTGACTTCGTCTGGGCAGTAGAATGAAAAGAAACAGGGTACATAGCGGATCGTAAGTGTGGGGTGCGTAAAGCACTAAAGTGCGTCTCCTGCACGCAGACTATCGCCGGTTTATGTTTATGTAAATCACGAAACAGAGCATGTCTTTTAAACGGAACATTCAGCCCCCTAACATTCATTGAAAAAATTCGGAACTGAGGCTTACTCATGATTAATTAACCACAACGATATAATATGCATAGTACAATGAGAAGTACCAGAGAGGAGACATGAGGAGTATGAAGGCCAGGACCATAAGAGCATATCAACAGACAAAATGAAAAAAAATAAAAATAAAATAAAAAGACTAAAAAGGAAAATAACACAAAACAAACAGCGCTGCATCATAAAAATACAGCAAAAGTGAGTCATTCCAAGTGGCAATAAAGAAAGCAAAAAATATCAGCTATGGAGACTCACCCGTGGGACGAGGGGACGCTCGCTACACAGAGCTCAACGCAAGAACCCAGCGCTGAACCAAGAAGCATAGGGTCCTGAGGCGATCATGAAGAGGAACCACTCCCACCACAGAGGTAACCGTCCAGAAATCCGAACAGTTTGAAAAGCGACACAGGGAAGGAGACACCCATCATTTAGGTCGGACTCTGTGCCTTTCTGGGGAGACTTTAATCGGTGATGAAGAAGGCTCACGCGGAGATGAGAAATCAGCCAGAATATTCCAATCCTTCAAGAATTGTAATCCAGTGGCGACATCGGGAACGACATGCATGGTACCATCCTTCCATATCAGGAGCTTCGTAGGGAACCCCCATCTGTACGCCAACTTATGATTACGGAGAAGCTTGGTGAGAGAGGAAAACTCACGTCTTTTGGACATGGTCGAAGCCGATAAGTCAGCGAAGAATGAGATATCAGCATAAGGGGCAGATAAAGGCATGGACTTCCGTGACGCCGACATCAGAGCCTCCTGGATGTGAAAAAAGTGCACCCGGATAATAACATCACGGGCCACCGACGTAGGCAGGTTTTTCGCTCGTGGAAGGCGATGCGCTCGATCCAGAAGTAGGTCTTGTGGCGTAGCCTCAGGCAGCAAAGCTTGAAACAACTCCAGAAGATATGGATGTAAGTCCGCTAGAGTAACCGCTTCTGCGATGCCCCTGATTCTAATATTATTACGCCGGGTGCGATCTTCTATGTCAGCCATTTTAAGTGCCAGAGAGTCATGGGCCGCTTGCAAAGCCAGATGTCGGTCTACCAGATCATTGTGGGCCAAACATAAATCATCCGCCTTGGTTTCCAGCGCGTCGGTACGTTCACCCAAATCCAGAACGTCCCGGCTCAGCTCCTGCAGCGCTCCTTTGATATCTGCCTGTATGGTTGAACGCAGGTCCTGCAACATCTCATGTAATCTGCTCTCTGAGGGTGGCAACGAGTCAGAGAGGCCTAGTGGTGCTGAGGGCGATGTGTCTGGGTCATGGGCCAACGCATGCTGCGGGGATCCGCCATCTTGGGCCTCCTTACTGCGGTCTTTCCAAGCCGATTTCAGGGGATCCAGCACTTGTTGTGCCTTGGGAGGTGCCATCTGGGGCGCAGAGTAAATTCCCCCACCTGTAGCTACAAAAAATTTGCCTCGGGTACTCTTTATAAGCCGTTGGATTAAGAAAAGTTCAGCGCTGGCCGCATGAACTACATAGCCATGCGATCACATGCTGGTGCGTGCTGGACGGGTGAGAGTCCACTGACAGGGAACCCGATGGAGTCGGTCCCAGCCGCCAATCAACACTCCAAAGTTGTCTGCTGTAGGTGGGGATGGGGATTAGGCGTTTCCCGCCGATTGGAGGATACGTGGAGGCCGCAGCTGAAGGCTGCTGCAGGCCGCTGCATGAGGTGTCGGTCGTGCACGCCTCCCGATGTCGAGGGGGAGCGCCGTGCGGTGCAGGGGGGTAAGTGGCAGGCTTCCACTGTGTGCCTTACCATGGACGGCTGGTGGTGGCAAGCGTGCCTCAGCTCAGTCGCGAGGACCAGCGTCCGTATCTCCGGAGTGGAGGTCCGAAAGGCTATGGTGGTGGTGGTAGCCAGCCCAGGCTCCGCTTGTGCTGCAGGCCCACGCGACTCCGGCGGCTCTCCCACACCAGCCGAAGGTCTCAAATCGCACCCGGCTCCTCCTCAGGTGATCGTGGGTGACAGAGGCAGGCAAGCGACTCCGCAGGTGTGGAGAAAAACGCAGGAAACCCCCCCTTTACGTATTTAAATGTTTCTATCATATCTCCTCTGTCTCGTCTTTTTTCCAAGCTATACATGTTAAGATCATTAAGCTTTTCCTGGTAACTTTTCTCCTTCAAGCCGTACACCATTTTAGTAGCCCTTCTCTGAACTCTCTCTAAGATATCTATATCCTTCTGGAGATACGGTCTCCAGTACTGCACACAGTACTCCAAGTGAGGTCTCACCAGTGCTCTGTACAGTGGCATGAGCACTTCTCTTTTCCTACTGCTAATACCTCTCCTTACACAACCAAGCATTCTGCCAGCATTTCCTGCTGCTCTATTACATTGACTGCTTACCCTTAGATCCTCTGCAATAATAACCCCTAAATCCCTTTCCTCAGATGTTGAGGTTAGGACTGTATCAAATATTCTATATTCAGCCCTTGGGTTTTTACGCCCCAGGTGCATTATCTTGCACTTATCCACATTAAAACTCAATTGCCACAGCTCCGACCATTTATTTAGCCTCTCGCGAGATCCTGCAGGTCGGCGGAGTAATTTGTGGCAGGAGACTAGGGACTTTTTTTCCCCAGTCTCCCTCTGCTCCCGGCGGTCAAAAGAATCGGATCGAGCCGCCATTCTCGCCGCAAAATGAGAGGTGAGTATGTGATTTTTTTTGGGGGGGGGGCTTTCACAGATTATGCAGACTCACTTAGCACCAGCTTCTAGCTGTGAGTAACTTTTCAGTTTATCGCAGTGGGGCGTAATTAGCATTAGGACTTTGTAATCCTAACGCTAATTAACACTTTGCGCTCCCCACGTTAAGCATAGGGAGCGCAAAGTACAGTAAACTCCCTTTGAAAAGCTCAAGCACCGAATCACTAATGGGTTTTTTAACCCGTAACGTTCAGAATGTAATATGGTGCATCCGCGCTAGGGCAACCTAAGCTACCATTAACGCTGACACAGCTGAGCGCTAACGTTAGTGTTAACATTGTAATATGACCCTATGAGTGTTTATCTCCCAATTTCTTTCAGTGATTTGGAATGAGAATTGGATCAGGTCTGGGGGAACCCATCTGTGTCTGGGTAGTCCCCCTGTTAGTGGTATGCAAAAGAGATCTATATACAATGTTTATGTACTGGAATATTTTTGCGCCATTGTTTTTATTATTCAAAAGATTTTTGTTGAGAAGCATACTGTACAGACAGTGGTCAGCGAGCCCGCTGTCCACGATGATAGTGATCACACAGCACACTCATCTAGCGGTTGGTTAACAAATTGCACCATTCCTTCTCAATTTTTATATGAAAGAAAGATAAAGGGAGGAGAGGGGTGGGGCAAAGGGGGGGAGTCAGGAACTCATTCTGTAACAGCGACCTTATGGCTTAACTGTTCCTACGAACACTCTCAACGTCCCGAGATCCTATGAGTCACAGACCACAAGCTTTGTAGACTTTATCTATGCCCATGTATGATACAGAATAAAGGGGGCGCTGGAGTGGCTATAGGTGGAGGGGAACACAGAGTTGGAGCAGTACAGCAGCTAAGTACTCGAAGGGTCTATCCCAAAGGACCCAGAAATGATATAGACGAAAAAAGAGAAGAGAACAGCGCTGGTACAAAAACCCCACTTCCGTGGGAGGTGAACAATATACACCACACTACGGGGAAGTGCACCCCAAGACTAATGTGGATAAAAATAACAGCACAAAAATAATGACCTGTGTGTACTTCGATCCAATTTGGGTCAGGTAGAAGTCGATGTGCATGTAAAGAAAAAACACACATACATGGTACAGTATGCCTGTCAGAATGTCAGGTAAAATGTGAAAGATGAGAACTCACATGTGGTGGAGCCTGTACAATATAGGCTCAATAAGATCACAGTGGGTCTCTTCAGGGATGACCCCGTCCCGTCTTCATGAAATATCGACGGTTACTCGTGCAGGCCATACATGCAATAAAGCAAACATATACCATAGTGCAACATAGTAATACACAAAGTATAAAGGCCAAAAAATTGCAGCACTTACGTGGTTCAGAGCCTGTGTAGATTCACTGGCTCTGTATATACGCCTGGGTGTAGATAGGGATACACCAAACCCCTTTAGAATGGATAAGAAGTGAAATACAAACTTTCCACCAGATAAAAAATAATTTAATACAAAAATAAAATAAATGGATATGTCCAAAACGCGTTTCGCCGCTAACGCAGCTTCATCAGTTGGTATCCAAAAAGAAAACATAATAAACCAGTCCAATAGACATACATTTATAGTAACAATCATTAGTTAAGCAGATTAACAGGTGTGTTTCAAAAAAACCCGCCACTTCCGGTCCCCCTGCGTTCCAGCCTGGTCCGCGGCACTTCCGGATTCCCCTTTCCCGGATGGGGAATGACGTATTATACTATACTGAGGCGGGCGCATGCGCCGTGGAGTCCAGCCATCGGTTCTCGTGTCCCGCACCATTTGCGTCTTGCTTAACTCCATAGGTGCCATGCCCGGAAGGAGGCCCTCTGTCCCCATAGTAGGTCCGTTGTGTTACACATATATGCCGCAGATCTTTATTTAGAGGGCGTGTTCCACCAAAAGCATATGGGCCTCCATGACGCACAAATTCCATATGCAAAAGAGAGAAAAAACACATGGAAAGAGGGCTATACATGGAGCATAAATCAAATGTGAAAAAGGGGCAGCACTTTGACAACCTAACAATATAAAAAATATATATAAAAAATCAAATGAAATAGAATAAAAATAAATATAAAAATAAAAAGTGGAGAATTAATATATCCTAAAACAGGGGGGCAAAAAAACGGAGCCAAAACAAAATCAAATGAAAATGTATATACATACACCACATACTACACTGTGGACAAGGGTAATACAACCCCACCAGATAACATGTCACAGAGGATAAAGGCAATGACAAATGGTGGTAATATCATAATGGAGCTACATAAAAAATACAGAAAATCATATGATCCTCATATTATATTATCCCAAAAAGAAGAAGGAGAGCCTCTAAATAACATATGAATTCAAAACGACAGGAGTTACAAAAAATGATGAACTTCAAAATCACTGTTGAGGCCAGCAGGAATCAGGGTGCCGCATTCAAAAATGAACCTCATTTCCTCCTTAGCTAGAATCAGGTCCAAGTCGCCACCCCTCCAACTTTTCTTAACTTTTTTGAGAATGCAGAATTCTAACCCCGCTGGATCTTGTGCATGTACTTTTTTAAAGTCTATCCTTGCATTTTAAAAAAGTACATGCACAAGATCCAGCGGGGTTAGAATTCTGCATTCTCAAAAAAGTTAAGAAAAGTTGGAGGGGTGGCGACTTGGACCTGATTCTAGCTAAGGAGGAAATGAGGTTCATTTTTGAATGCGGCACCCTGATTCCTGCTGGCCTCAACAGTGATTTTGAAGTTCATCATTTTTTGTAACTCTGTCGTTTTGAATTCATATGTTATTTAGAGGCTCTCCTTCTTCTTTTTGGGATAATATAATATGAGGATCATATGATTTTCTGTATTTTTTATGTAGCTCCATTATGATATTACCACCATTTGTCATTGCCTTTATCCTCTGTGACATGTTATCTGGTGGGGTTGTATTACCCTTGTCCACAGTGTAGTATGTGGTGTATGTATATACATTTTCATTTGATTTTGTTTTGGCTCCGTTTTTTTGCCCCCCTGTTTTAGGATATATTAATTCTCCACTTTTTATTTTTATATTTATTTTTATTCTATTTCATTTGATTTTTTATATATATTTTTTATATTGTTAGGTTGTCAAAGTGCTGCCCCCTTTTTCACATTTGATTTATGCTCCATGTATAGCCCTCTTTCCATGTGTTTTTTCTCTCTTTTGCATATGGAATTTGTGCGTCATGGAGGCCCATATGCTTTTGGTGGAACACGCCCTCTAAATAAAGATCTGCGGCATATATGTGTAACACAACGGACCTACTATGGGGACAGAGGGCCTCCTTCCGGGCATGGCACCTATGGAGTTAAGCAAGACGCAAATGGTGGGGGGACACGAGAACCGATGGCTGGACTCCACGGCGCATGCGCCCGCCTCAGTATAGTATAATACGTCATTCCCCATCCGGGAAAGGGGAATCCGGAAGTGCCGCGGACCAGGCTGGAACGCAGGGGGACCGGAAGTGGCGGGTTTTTTTGAAACACACCTGTTAATCTGCTTAACTAATGATTGTTACTATAAATGTATGTCTATTGGACTGGTTTATTATGTTTTCTTTTTGGATACCAACTGATGAAGCTGCGTTAGCGGCGAAACGCGTTTTGGACATATCCATTTATTTTATTTTTGTACTAAATTATTTTTTATCTGGTGGAAAGTTTGTATTTCACTTCTTATCCATTCTAAAGGGGTTTGGTGTATCCCTATCTACACCCAGGCGTATATACAGAGCCAGTGAATCTACACAGGCTCTGAACCACGTAAGTGCTGCAATTTTTTGGCCTTTATACTTTGTGTATTACTATGTTGCACTATGGTATATGTTTGCTTTATTGCATGTATGGCCTGCACGAGTAACCGTCGATATTTCATGAAGACGGGACGGGGTCATCCCTGAAGAGACCCACTGTGATCTTATTGAGCCTATATTGTACAGGCTCCACCACATGTGAGTTCTCATCTTTCACATTTTACCTGACATTCTGACAGGCATACTGTACCATGTATGTGTGTTTTTTCTTTACATGCACATCGACTTCTACCTGACCCAAATTGGATCGAAGTACACACAGGTCATTATTTTTGTGCTGTTATTTTTATCCACATTAGTCTTGGGGTGCACTTCCCCGTAGTGTGGTGTATATTGTTCACCTCCCACGGAAGTGGGGTTTTTGTACCAGCGCTGTTCTCTTCTCTTTTTTCGTCTTTATCTATGCCCAGATCACCCACGGGTCTCGCTTAGGGGGCAGACTCCTCCAGACGCTAGTGCCCTGCAATCGGTATTGATCCAGCATGGTCACTATTTGCTTTTGCGCTGGGACCGCACCATTTTTTTAAAATATATTTATACTGTGCTTGTTTAGCCAGAAAGAGGCTTAGCTGTAGGAATGAAACATTAACTTTTATTTTTATTTATAAAGGATTTTAGCAGGAAGGATACATTGAGATTTCTCTCGTTTTCAAGTATGTCCTGGGCCTGGGTTCAAGAACATTGAAGTGTTACAGTTACAGAAATACAAAGTAATACAATGCAAGATATTAAAAAAAAAACAAAAAAACAAAAAAACACAAATATACAGATTAACAGAAAAAATATGTAGGAAATATAGTCACTAGGTTACATGTTTACAGGTGCATTCTGTATTGAGGTATGTTAGTAAGGAGCTTTTGAGTGACTTAAGACTGGGGGAAGATTTGATGATGTCTGGGAGGTTATTCCATAATTGTGGTGCTCTGTAGGAAAATGAGGATCGAGCCACTGTCTTTTTGTATTGTGGTATAGCAAGTTGTAGTGGGGAAAGAGCTGAATCAGGATTTTCTATTTGGTAACATGTTTTGGAGATGTCAAGTTAGTTTACTATACTAATTTGAAGGTATTTTAGTTTCAGAAAGCAGGTTTTGTCAATGCTAGTTTATCAAAGGTGGTGGTTAAAACACAGTTGTAATGGATTTAACTTTGTCAGGACAATAGAGAGATGAGATTGAGAGGGCCAACAGGAGGTTGTCAGAGAACTGGCGCAGATCGATAGAGCTAAGGTTCCTGCAATGCTTAGAAGATTTGGCCTCAGGTTGTTGGATGCAAGGAATACAGAGACCACAAGTCGGGAGATGATCTCAGTGAGGGGTGGTAAGAAGATTAGCAACACAGCACAAGTTGGAGAAGATGAGAGTACTGCCTGCCATGTATGCGGAGGAATTAGACCACGGAGTAAGGGGGAATGTTGAAGTTATGGACAGAAATCATGAGGCAGCTGAGCTAAGTGGTGGATACACAGGAATGCTAAAATCTCCAAAGATGAGAGATGGGCAATCAGGGGACAGGAGGTATGGAAACCAATAAAAGAATTTAAGTTATGTGTAGTATCAAGGATATGCATATCCGAGAAATCATGTGTAGTCCATGTTAAGGGACTGGATGTAAATTTTAAGAGTATGACTAAAACATTAATGGCTACAGCTGCTCAAAATTGCTCTGGCTACCAGGCACACAAATGCATAACTTCTTAGATAACTGCAAGTTACAGCATGTCTCCAGATCCATTTGGGGGTCATTATAGAATTGCTGCCAAAATATAACAATAAGGATGATGCAGCTGTCAGAGTATCAATAGCCCCTTTGTGGGTCCTGTACTTTATAAACTTCTTTAATGAAGAAGTGTAAGGTACATCTAGCAAGGAAACACCACATTAACCCGGGTTATTCAGAGAAAGGTGAAACTCTGGAGAACTTTTGGAGAAGTGAAAATTCTAGGTCAAACTAACCGATTTGTAAAGTGAGATAAATGGGAGAAGGTTTCTGGTTTGGCTATTTTGATCTCGAATTTTCACTTCTCCTAAAGTTCTGCAGCGTTTCACCTTTCTCTGACTAACCCTGTACATCTCATACCCAGGGAAGCATTGGTCTAAGTGTGATGGAGAAATTAAGAATATACTGGTGAACCTCATTTGCTCTGCCTTATGTCTAGTTAGTTTAATGCTATGTTATCATGGTGAACCTTACCACTGCCTGACCATGGCTAGGTGAAATTTGAACAGTCGGATTCTCTCCTGTTTCTAACATTGTCCCACCACGCATTTTCAATTACATAATTACGCTCACATAGAGATTAACAGAGGTCTAAAAGTAAGGTTAAAATCAATGACATAATGATGTTAACTCCTTTTTTTGTATAATATCATTTTTATTGGATGAAGTATAACAAGACAAAGTCGCATAAGATGTAAACAGAAAGATGGAAAACTAGCATAGAAAAGCAATGCAAAGGCATGGACCTGTCCTATCAGCATAAGTTAACTCTTTTTTTTTCAAAGAAAGCTTAATTCTTGTAATAGTTGTAAGAAAAAAATTATATCCCCCATAGAGGAACATAGAGACACGAGGTGACGCAAAAAGTGTGTGGTGGTGGTCGGTGTGTAGAATTGCACTACCAAATTTATGGTGGTTTCTTTGTGAAACAGTGCTTTGAAGATCTCAAACCCATCACGGTGATGAAGCCCCAAGTGTCCAGAAGGTCCACAAGTGTTTTAGCAGATTCAAGCCTAGACATTTTTATTTTTGTACTGAACCAAGAGAAGGAATCCCATATGCTCAAGGATGAGACCACGGTGACCAAGAAGAAGGAATGTCTGGCTCAGGAACCTCCAACCATTCTCAAAAGCCAATGGAAGCATTTATCATTCCAAAAACAAGCATTTTGAGGATTCTCCATGACGATTTGGACTTCACCAATCAGTGTGCCTGCTGGGTTCTGCATTTATTGAACACACAACAAAAAGCAGCTTGAATTGAATTTGCCAACAAGTTCCTCATCACTTTCTAAGATGGAAAGGCTGACTATTTCAAGGCAATAGTCACTAGATGAAGCTACATTGACATAAGATGTTCTTCGGAGGTGTTTTAAGAAGAGGACGCAAAGCTTGAAAAAATGCATGGAAACTGGCAGCGATTATATTGAGATATGCTGAATAAACAAGATTTTTTGGGGAAAAAGTTAGCATCATTATTTCAGTGACGCACGGAACGAAAAGCAGGTCACAGCATCACTCGAAAGACAAGAGCTGTTTTATTTAGAGCAACATTTCAGCTCCAACGGAAGTCTTTTCTTGACAAAGCTCCTGTTGAAGGCAAAACGTTGAGCTAAATAAAACGCTCCTGTCACTTTGGAACCATGGTGTGACTGGCTCTTCATTCCTTGCAGCAGTGTTGTTGCTGGACTACCCTGAATTGCCTGGAACCCACGAGTTAACCCCTTGTCGGTGGGTAAATAAAAAGTGTGCTACATCAAACAGGAATCTTTACTAGCATTATTATTTCTATGATTATAACTTTTCTTTTGGACCTCCCCTCGTACATTCAGATTCACGTAGTCACAGAAATATAAACACACACTCACTAAGCTACATGTACATATATATGCTCACTTAAATATGTATACTTTCACACGTGTGATCAAATAAGTTATCAGGGAATTACAAATAACATACTGTAGTTGTCTTATTTTTTTTAAATATTTTTGTTTCTGGTAAACCTATTGATTTTCAAGTCGATCTATTAACAAGCCGTATACAGCCCCTTACGTAGTGATGATAGCTAGAAATAGATATTAATAATAGATAATAATGCGCATATGTGTGTTTGAGTGTAAGAGGGAAAGAGATAGAGGTAGTATGGCTGTTGTGTTGATTTCTTTTTCTATTTACATTTAAATATGTTAGAATTCTTTAGCATGAAAACAATCCGTTACTTTTAAAGGACATTTCAAAATATTCAAAAATAATATATTAATGTTAAAATTATTTATTAAGTGCGATCTAACAAAGCTATAGCAATTTTAATGGATTATTTTTTAAATAATATTTTAAAACGGTAATTTTATTAATATAAAAAGAATAATAGTAGCTTAAACATCGTGTTTACTATCCGAGACCTGGTTTAGTGTATTTTCATAATTCTATATGCTGTTTTCATTCTTAATAAAGTGAAGCTTGGAAATTGAAAATTATTATATTTTCATCCAATTTACTGAACCTATAGTTAATTTAGAGAAGTCTGATACCTTTTATTCATTTGTAAAATCTGTGTATCTACAAACTAGGATAGCTATGGCTGTGTTTGTGTTTATTACCTTTTTCATGCACGCCTCGAAATGACTAAATTACAGGTATTTTACATGTGTTTTGTGATGGAAGACAGAGTCCGCTACTATAATTTATCTTGAAGCACCCTGTTTTATAAAATTATAGAAAAGCACTGCAATTTGAACAATTTTATTTTATTTCTAAGACTATAGTGACATCTTCAAAGCTTAGTAGATGCCTTCTAGGCAGGAACTTAACCATGCAATAAACAATTTTCATCAAAGTCTTGGTTTGTGGAAGTGAAGTACAATTTGGATTTGAATTTTTTTAATAATGTTCTTTTTTTATTAGCTGTTCCATCTTTTGTGCTTTGACCTAATTTATCAGCCATCATCCCTTACATAAAATTAGATATCCACACAAATATATACAACAGTCAAAATCAGATTATGTTCAATCAAAGTAATTGTATAGCACAAAATTGTTCATGCTGTTCCACAGCTGCCATTTGGATACTGTTTGATCCCAAACGATAGCAGAAAATTGTCAAAAATAAATTACAGTCCCTAACCTTTAGCTTCTTTCATTGATGCAGTGTTCTGATTAACCACATACGTTCTGGAAAGGTTATGTTATCAGGACATACTTGAAAACGAGAGAAATCTCAATGTGTCCTTCCTGGTAAAATACTTTGCAAATAAATAAATAAATAAATGTTGAGTTGTAAATAAAATAACTCTGATAAACAAATTGACCGTATATAGAGTAAATGATTTTAGTGGTATGTGGTCTTTTCTCATAAAAGAAAAATAATATTAAAATTTAATAATAAAAAATACTATTATTACTATAATATAGTGGACTAAACAAAGATATAACATCTTTAACTGGCAATATACAATTGACACCTGCAGACACAAAGATACTCTGACAGAGAAACTGATAAAAACTAGGGATGTGCGTTTGGGGTTTCGGAATTTCGGAATTTTCACGAAATTTCCCGATTCGTGTCTTCGGATGCGGCCGATTTTCCGAAAATTTTTAGATCCGAAAATGGCAGATCCGAAAAGTTTTCCGAGCCGAAACGAAATATTTTCGGAATTTTCGAATGGACTTGAAAGGTGTCAAATCGAAATTTATTGCTTTGAAACGAAGAGAACAGACGTTCCAAAAAAACGAAAATTTCCAAAATCACGAAAAGTCGATACAAAAAACGAGCAAAGTGACACGAAAATACAAAAAATGGTCGATATTCCGAAAACATCTACAATTCCGAAAAACGAAAATTTCCGAAATCACGAAAAGTCGATACAAAAAACAAGCTAAGTGACACGAAAATAGGAAAAATGGTCGATATTCCGAAAAAAAATGTACACGAAAAACGAGTCGAGCCAAACCGAATCGAAACAGAAATCGGTCGAAACGAGCCGAATCGAAAAGTTTGAAAATCCGAAAAATCAAATCGAATCGAACCGAAAAAAAAATCGATGCACAAGCCTAATAAAAACACAGGCACTGGGAAAGACCTATACATACACACAGACATACAGGGTTATTCAGAGAAAGGTGAAAACCAGCAGAATTGGCAGGAGAAGAGAACAATCTAGTCCAAATAGCCGATTTGGAAAGTGAGATAAATGGGAGAATTTTTCTGGTTTGGCTATTTTGACCTAGAATTTTCGCTTCTCCAGTCAATCTCCTGCTTTTCACCGCTCTCTGAATAACCCTGAAAGTCACTGACTGACCCTGGAGTGCTGATTTCCTCTTTTTGTTTTAAATCGGGTCGGTAAAGAAAGTATCGAATCTAAAAATAAGGTGTAGTGATAAGCGCCACTATTAGTATAATTTCCCACAATGAGTGAGTACGATTGCTGCTATTTGTGGGAAGTTAATTAAACCAATCCTCCAAAAAGTTATCACTAAAGTACAATGCAAAAACTTTCCAATTCCTTAAGCTCAATTGTATTGCCTTACCCGCTCTTATCCACGGCTCGATTTTTGGCGAGGGACTCAATAGAACACCAAAGATATTCAGAATATTCTCACACAATATAACATCACACAAAGACAAGTATTAGTCGTATTTTATTTTGTAAGCGCCAAGAAATTCTGCAGCTTTGTACAGAGATACAATGGGTAACATGGCAAACTATATGGTTTATTAGCAGGTATATGTCAGCTTTTATTACTTAAAGCAGTGGTCCCCAACCCAGGCCCTCAGGGCCCACTAACAGGCCAGGTTTGCCAGATATCTGAAGCACAGCACAGGTGATATGATTTGCTGCTCAGTGATTGCAGGATTCAGTCTGCTTTTCCCCATGGTGATCTGCAAAATCTGGCCTGTTAGTGGGCCCTGAGGGCCTGGGTTGGGGACCACTGACTTAAAGCATAAATGAAAGTATTAATCTTCAACGATAGAAGAATAATTATCCCAATAATTAATTATTATACATCACCAATTGAGTGGTGTGCTTCATTTCTGTTGCCACACAAATCAAGGACTAGGGGAACCCTGAGTTTCAGTCCGACATAGGAGGCCTCGATCGAAAGGTTGGTCAGTCCCTGATAAGAGATTACAAGGTGCACTGAGGGTAATCTCATTTGATTTTTCTGTCTACGCACTTACTCACATGAAGAAAGAAACTCACATGAGTAAATCCTCTAATAGCATTTGTAAGGTTCCAAGGGGCCCTTATCACCACTGGTCTTCTGGGTATCGTGTGCTAGCTAGGAGGTACCTATGGGCATGTCCAGGCTTGTGTTTTGAGTGCTATGAAAAGAAAGCTTTAATACTGGATTCTTTAACCCATTCACTGCTGATGACGTGTGGGGCACGTCCTCATTGACTCCCGCTATATGCGGAGGACGTGCCCCACACGTCATCCGCATACAGCGGGAGCCCCGGCGGAGATACTCACCTCTCTGTCCAGGGTCCCATGGCATTCTGGCTTCAGGGAAGCCAGGTGCCGAAGATAGACCTGCCCCCGACGTAAATGATGTCATCGCGCTTGCTCAATGACGTAATTTCCAGGCAACCTCGCGGCAATGCTGGGAGATCGCCTGATAGGGAGGGGGGATCCTTTTGGATCCCTCTCCCTCCCGATTGGGAGGGTTTACAGCCAAAAAACAGGCACCGCTTTGTAGGGCAGTGTCTGCCCTTTAAAGCGATGTCTGGCTTTTAACCCAATAATTGCCAGATCGCACTCGGCACCACTCGGCAGCCGATCATAATCTAGCTCCGGTGGGGGCCGCCATCTTGGATGGCGGCTCCACCTCCGGGTTCCCCCTTGGCTCCTGACGTGTCATGCATAGCATGATGATGCAGATAGCCCGGGGAACCCCTAGATGCCTGGGGATTTCCCAAGGAAATCTCCTGGTGGAGATATGGGGTTCATGTGAACCCCAATATCTCTGGGACCGTGGCAGCTAGTGGGTCATGCATGGTGTCATTCGAAAGGCCTGAGCATGGCCTTTCGAATGATTCCAAACATGACCATGTTCAAAGTAAAACAAAATTTGAATTTTTTAAAAAATATAATAAAAAAATATAAAAACATGTTTTTTTTGTATGTTGTTTTTATTAACAATTGTTAACATTGTTTTGAATTAACAATTCAATTATAAAGTGAACAATGATGCTGCACTAATGATTTTTTTCTAGGGGTGCGTTTGCAAAAAAATCACGTAATTCCCCCAAAAAAGTAACGAGTCCCCATTTCAAATTTTTGTACAAGCGTAACCCATAGAAAATATAACCACAAACGCTCATGTGAAAATTGTTTAAAAAAAACTCTTTACACACTGTAAATGATTGAAAATTCTAATTTTATTGCATTTTTGTTATAATATACAGGCAGGTCATGACATATACATATAGAAATTATATATTATGAATCTGCGGAGTCTGCCGGAAAGAACGATATATAATATGTCTAGGTCATGTAATAAAACGTGGCTTCTAAACGCGTTTAAACATGATGCGCAAAAGCGGTAAAAATTAGCTCAGCACACAGACATGAAATGGCTCAGCAGCGAAGGGGTTAATCCACTGCATGTTAGACATTATTTTGACTAGTCAATTAAACAAGGCTTCCCTTACAGCAATACAAGCTGAATTCCTATAGGACTATACTATAGAATGTGTGCCACTATGGCTTACTATAAAATGAATGCTAATAATATATATGTAGTAAAAAACAGACAATAAAATAATAAACAATAGCAGTGATGAGACTTAAATGAATGTATGAATATATCCACTTTTCACACATTCAAGAGAGTAAATCCACATAAAGAAACCGTGCTTTTGATTCATGAAAGACTCTTAGCAATAGTGTCCATTAGTGATATTAAGATATTGGCAAGTTCCAAATTGAGAGAAGATTGAATACAATTGTTGACTGAATAAATATTTTTTTTACTTATGTTTCTGTGTCAGTCCTCCTTTGTATAAGTCTTTAGAGACATGGAAAATAAATAATGGGAGTAAATAATAGTACAAATATGCTTAGAAACTTCAGTATAATTGTTAACTCACTCACATGATCCAGAGCCTGTACATAAGTGGCTCTGTAAAAAGTGCAACGTGACAACTTGAGGTGGCACTACCTGCTTTGTGTGATCTACATTCGTTTTAAGGTTTTCTCCAGAAAGAAGCAGTAAATACATGCAATCATAGGGCAGTATATCCACGGATAATGGATCCCACAAATACCCATATATTGGTCATACTCACCTATTTTAAAGCCTTTCTGAGATCGGCTCGGAGTTTCGCCCTCTAGCACTTTCTTTAGGTGGTACTCAACTCCGCATATGATGTTCCTCCGGCTTTACCATGAGAGAGCAGCTTGCGGATGTTTTCTGAATGGTATTAGTCCTACCAATTTATATATATAATATAGGACAGCTGCTCCTGTAGAGTCTTTAGAGGGATTAAAGGCTTTCCCCGTTAGAATGTCCTTAGGTTTTTAGGATGTTCTTAAATAGAAGTATATATCCCTTCAAAATGGCTACCATGTCCTTTCTGCATGGTTCAGAGTGTATTTTAATGGTGGTGTTTTGTCAGATCAGTCAAATAATCAGATCAGCCAATTCTGTCACTTTCTGTGACGTGAAATCAGCAAGTTGATGAAACCTTGGCTGTCTGCGCATGTGCATCCACATGTCACTTCATTCACATACTAATTGGCTTCTCTAGATTAACCCCTTAGTGACCGGGCGGTTTTAAACAAATCCGTCCTTTAGTGACCGCTGCTGGTTTTATGTTTCTGCGCTGTTCGTGTTTAGGTCAAATTTTCCTCTTACTCGTTTATGCAACCCACACATATTATACACCGTTTTTCCCGCCATTAAATGGACTTTCAAAATACCATTATTTCCATCATATCCTATAATTTACTATAAAACAAAATATGAAATATGATGAAAAAAATGGTAAAAACACATTTTTTTGTAACTTAATCCTCAAAATCTACAACTACCAAAAAAAGACCCTTGCTAAATAGTTTCAGAATTTTGTCCCGAGAATACTCAATTTTTACATGTTTTTCCTTTTTAACCCCTTCATTGCTGAGCCAGTTCACCTATATGCGCTCAGCTCATTCTGATTGTTTTATGCTCATTATTTTTAGAGGACAGTCTAGGTCCTATTTAACTAAACCCCCCTCAGACAATTTTTTTTAAAAAAAACCCCAATTTTTATTATTTTACTTTTTTTATTTATCTTATTTTAGCTTGATTGTACACCGAACCTAGTCATGTTTGGTATCATTGGAAAGGCCTTTCCAATGATGTCCAGCATGACTCTCTAGCTGCCATCTTGGCAGCCAGGGGGTTAACTGGCCCACTGACATTCTCACACATATGGTGGGGATGTCAGTGAATGGGGGGTGACCTGGAGGCTTGGCTTACATCCACGATGTCAGCCCCTTCCAGGTTTGAATCGCAATCCCTTTCCAGCGGTGCAACTTGCAGTGCTCTATCTTCAATGGTTGGGGAGATAGAGGGCTCAGAAGGGCCCCCCATCCCCTCCATTTATTTCAATGGGGGCACCTGCTGATGATGTCACCACGCAGCGTGGTGACGTCATCGAGCTCGCCGGCCCATCTAAATCATGGGGGCAGGCTTCCTCCCTGCCAGATCTGCAAGGGATCCAGCAAGGGAGGTAAGTATCGGGTCTAAGGGAGACCCGTGGGCAGGATGTACATGGTACGTCAGCGGTCCCTAAGGGGTTAAATTAAAATTGTGTGAAGTTTCTCTAGATACAAAATACAAATGGACAAATCATAGCGCAATACAGCAAGTTCATTGAAACCAACATCTGCCCCTTCTCTGAATCGCACTCACAAAAAGTATCTAATCACAAGCATATAAATATATAAAAAATAATAATAATGTCTCCCTCTGCAGATCACTACGCCAACCTGCCCGATCTCGCGAGGACTCCATCGAGTGGATGCTTGCGTGGCGCTTAGCGCTGCTGCGCGCATCTAGCGTTTTAGCACATGAGATGGTGAATAAAATCTTGTAATCTCTCCTCTTCTCCTCTCCAGATGACAAAATATTGTGAATGTATGGACTGTAAGCGAAGAGAAACTTTTCCCAGCCACACAAAACTTCCTCTTCCCATCTGACCACCATGAAGCAGTTGACGTAGCTGGCAGCATATTTCGGTCCCATTATTGTCCCAGTAAACAAATTGTTCCGGATAATTAAGCCTATCCCTTCCATAGTGTAATCTATTTACACTGGTAAGAAACATTTTGATGTTTTTAAACAGTGCTCATCGGACTTGATTCCTTCTTCGTTTTCAATAAGGCTGTACAATGATCGTGCCTCTCTTGTCACAAGGATGTACCCTACCTTCCACTCGATCTCACTTTTCTAGAATATTTATAGTGTCCTTCAAATATGACTTCATATTAGAAACCAGAGGTTGTAACAACAACTGGTCAACATATTCTTAAATCTTTCTAGATGCAGAATCAATCCCTGAAACAATATGTCTTCCAGGAGGATTAGTTACACTTTTGTATATCTTACGTAAATAATATAAGACTGGAATCCTAGGGGGATGATTGATATTTAAATATTTGTACTCTCTATCATTAAGGATCCCCAAAGTGTCCTTTTTACAGAAATTCATAAAATATCTTTTTAATGTTCTCTGTTGGATTAGAGGGGAGATTCTTGTATGTAATGCCATCATTTAAAAGGTATAGTAGAGAAGTGCCTCTCCAGGTTCCATGAGCACTTATCCTGGACTTCATTGAAACATCACTCTCTAGCATGCGCACAGCCCGTACTGCACACTGAACTTGCTAGTAGCTTTGTACTTAAATTAATTTGATCATTGGGAATACTATCTTCTTTGTTTTGTGGATTCAGGTAGACATTTTTTTTTACTCTCTTCCCAAAATCCCAGAAAGATCAATGAGTAAGAAATGCTTGTAAGTTACAGGTGAATTAAAACAGTATGTTGAAAATCTGTTGTTCTGTTATATTATAAAAAGCACAACAGTTTTCATAATATCACACACCAAAGGTATGTACAATAGAAGTACAATTCAAATTATGAAAATAATCAAAAGCATCAAAAACTAGCAGAAAGAGAGATAAAATAAAAATAGAAAATGCATAAGTCAAGAAAACAGAGACGAGGCTAACAAGAAACATTACTACACTTTTATTTTTTTTATCTTGAGGTTTAAAAAATAATTATAGTTAATCCATACTGTGACATGCTTTGGTGAAAACTAATTGTACTATTCAATACTCATGATTTGACTTCGCAAACGAAGATTTAAGAAGCAGGGTGTTCACGTCTGCTGCTAACTCACCGGTGGCTGATGAGGCCAATGTGTGGCTGTCAAATCCAGATGGGGTTTCTGAACTTGAATTCGGTGATGCAATGTTGCATTCCTTTCTCTGTTTCATTTTATCCTCAAAATCAGTCCTGTATTTTCGAAGGCGGAGACATCTCAATGAATGGTCTGTCTCCAGGCCTCAAAGTCAGAATCTAGATCAGACCGTGGAGGTAATTGATGTGACTGGTGCAAAGGAATTATTAAGAGCATCTTTAAACCCTTTGTTTGGCACCCCTATGTCACAGTAACCAGTGCCGGATTTACTGTGCATCACAATCTTGGCTAGAGGATTGTCATGATCCACCTGGGTGCTGTCACGGTCTGTACCCCCTGACCCTCTGATGCACCTTTTTTGTTTTCCTTTTCTGGATGTCTTAAGCAGATTCCAGGACTTTGTTTTTTTTTCTTTCCCATGCTCAGTTCTGGACTTAGCCTGATTCGAATTGTATTCAGAGACAATCACCTGCATATTATCCAGCCTAAGCTTCCCTATATTTAAGGAGGTCACACCCCATGTGCTGGACTTCCTCATTGAAGTCTGAACCCTGAAGTCTGAACCTTGCACCAGGCTGACCCTTGCACCAGGCTGACCTGTTTTTGGATAAGCTCCTTGTTTTTGGACCCACTGGACTTACCTTCTGTTTTCCCCCTGGACCTTCATCAGAGTACCCTATTGTCTACCCTTCTGGACTACCTCTGCTCTACCGGTAACCCATTTGTTTCGCTACACAGTTCCTATATTGAATTCACGTTTATGACCCCTGGATATGGACTTTGGATTATTCTGTTCTCTGTATCCCACGATTACTGCTTGATACCTGACTACGAGACTGGCTCACCCTATACCTGGATACCTTGTTCTGGACTTTATCATTTATCAGTTCCGTTTATATTCTGTTTTCTGTTTAGTATAATAAATACCTTGTTTAAACCCCTTAACCTGCATACTTTATGGCTCACTGCACATTAGGCTCACACCCGCAATACTTGCAGGGTTCTCATGACAGAATGAGGAAGTCTTCAAACAGTGAGCCTGCAGTGAGCAAAGCCATAATGGATTACGTTAAAGGGTTAATGGAAGAAATCCTGCAGCAAGTGGACACTTTGTTTGTTGACATTCTTAAAGGCTTAAGGGGCATCTCGACTAAGGTGTGTGTTCCAGTTACAAAAAAGGGGCCCAGAGAACCCCTAACCCTGGCGGAGCGTGAAAGGAGAAGGTCCAACCACTTGTGTTCCTATTGTGGGAGTGGCCTGCACAAATTATCGGCCTGCCCTCTGCACCCCCCCAAGCCACCTAGCACCCCACCTGAATCAGTGTCTGCCAAAGAGACTTTGGTTGCCAAGTCTTCCCCCACTAAGCCGAAAAGGTCAGCATCCGCCAAGTCAGTGCCTTTGATTCCTAGTAAAGCACTGCCCACCAAGCTGAAAAAGACATTGCCTGTTAAAGACACGACAGCCTTCAAGCCAAAGAAGGAAAATATTTTTCCAAAGTCCTTACCTGAGAAATCCACCACCGAATCCAGACCCAGGAAAGTGGTGTCTATGGGAGATGGTCCTGAGATTATACACCAAGATTCCAACCAAGCTGAATTTATGGATTTCCAATCCATCCTGCCCACAGAACCTGTTCCAGCCATACCCATGGAAGAAGCGACCAGCGTACCAACAGAGCCTGACCCCGTTGTGCCCATGGAGATAGCATCTGTCCTACCCTCCGGTATGACACCCACCACTCCAAGCCAGCACCTCACGGCTAACTGTTCTACCGCTCCAGTGCCTTCCAGTCGGCATATGTCATCTTTCCCATCTGCTTCTGAGTATTGCTCTTCTGAAGAATGGAGTTCTGTAGACTCAGAAGAGGAACTACCTAAAGAGACTGCCCGTCACCCTCGAGGGCTACCTGGCCGGTTCATTGGGTGCATGAGAACCACCTATATAGGAACCACGTTCACTACTTCAGTCAATGTCCCCAAGCCTTCTCAGGTCTCTGTTATTAAGCTGTCTCAGGTCTCCGTCACTAAGCCTTCCCAGGCTTCTGTCTCCGAGCCTTCCCAGGTCTCTGTCTCCAGACCTTCTCAGGCTTCAGTCACTAAGCCGTCTCAGGCTTCTGTCACTAAGCCTTCTCAGGCTTCTGTCACTGAGCCTTCTCAGGCCTATGTCTTTGAGCCTTCTCAGGCTTCTGTCTCTGAGCCTTCTCAGGCTTCTGTCTCTGAGCCTTCTCAGGCTTCTGTCTCTGAGCCTTCTCAGGCTTCTGTCTCTGAGCCTTCTCCGGCTTCTGTCTCTTAGCCTTCTCAGGCCTCTGTTTCTGAGCCTTCTCAGGCCTCCGGCCCCGAGCCTTCTCAGGCTTCTGTCCCCAAGCCGTCTCATGCTTCTGTTCCCAAGCCGTCTCAGGCTTCGGTCCCCAAGCCGTCTCAGGCTTCTGTCCCCAAGCCGTCTCAGGCTTCTGTCCCCAAGCCGTCTCAGGATTCTGTCCCCGAGCCATCTCATGTTTCTGTCCCCAAGCCGTCTCATGCTTCTGTCCCCAAGTCGTCTCATGCTTCTGTTCCCAAGCCGTCTCAGGCTTCTGTCCTCAAGCCGTCTCAGGCTTCTGTCCCCGAGCCATCTCAGGCTTCTGTCCCCGAGCCGTCTCAGGCTTCTGTCCCCAAGCCGTCTCATGCTTCTGTCCCCAAGCCGTCTCATGCTTCTGTCCCCAAGCCGTCTCAGGCTTCTGTCCCCGAGCCTTCTCAGGCCTCTGTCATTGAACCTTCTCAGGCCTCTGTCTCCGCGCCTTCACAGGCCTCTGTCCCTAAGCCGTCTCAGGCTTCTGTCACTATGCCTCCTCAGGCTTCTGTCTCCAAGCCTTCTCAAGCCTCTGTCCCCAAGCCTTCTCAGGCCTCTGTCCCCAAGCCTTCTCAGGCCTCTGTCCCCAAGCCTTCTCAGGCCTCTGTCCCCAAGCCTTCTCAGGCCTCTGTCTCCGTGCCTTCACAGGCTTCAGTCACTACGCCTTCACAGGCTTCTGTCTCCGAGCCTTCTCCAGCCTTTGTCACTAAGCCTTCTCAGGCCACTGTAACCAAGTCGCCGCAGAGCCCAGCAGTGGTGTCGCCGCAGAGCCCAGCAGTGGTGTCGCCTCAGAGCCCAGCAGTGGTGTCGCCGCAGAGCCCAGCAGTGGTGTCGCCGCAGAGCCCAGCAGTGGTGTCTAAGGTTTCACTGCCAAAGGGTCATAGCCGCCGCCGTCGAGCCAAGCCGCTCAGTACCCAGCAGAGCCATACCAAGCTCCTTGCCAAGGCCGCTGCCCTACCGAACTACTCTAAGGGTCCTTTGCCCGTTGTCAAGGGAATCATTGCCCACGGACCCCCTGAACCACCCATTGTAGATCCTGCTCCCGAAGGCTGCGTCTGGGCCTCTAACGGCGCATTGGTCCGCAAAGAAGATTTGACGAAATTTGAGCGGCTCCTAAGAACTTATGGGGACGTTTATAGCGATCCAGACTCCGAGTACGATGGGTGGTGGTGATCTGCGTTATGTCCCCTGTTCCAGCTTCGGTGCCCGGAGTGCACCCATCAGGAGGGGGGTGATGTCATGATCCACCTGGGTGCTGTCATGGTCTGTACCCCCTGACCCTCTGATGCACCTTTTTTGTTTTCCTTTTCTGCATGTCTTAAGCAGATTCCAGGACTTTGTTTTTTTTTCTTTCCCATGCTTAGTTCTGGACTTAGCCTGATTCGAATTGCATTCAGAGACAATCACCTGGATATTATCCAGCCTAAGCTTCCCTGTATTTAAGGAGGTCACACCCCATGTGCTGGACTTCCTCATTGAAGTCTGAACCCTGAAGTCTGAACCTTGCACCAGGTTGACCCTTGCACCAGGCTGACCTGTTTTTGGATAAGCTCCTTGTTTTTGGACCAACTGGACTTACCTTCTGTTTTCCCCCTGGACCTTCATCAGAGTACCCTATTGTCTACCCTTCTGGACTACCTCTGCTCTACCGGTAACCCATTTGTTTCGCTACACAGTTCCTATATTGAATTCACGTGTATGACCCCTGGCTATGGACTTTGGATTATTCTGTTCTCTGTATCCCACGATTACTGCTTGATACCTGACTACGAGACTGGCTCACCCTATACCTGGATACCTTGTTCTGGACTTTATCATTTATCAGTTCCGTTTATATTCTGTTTTCTGTTTAGTATAATAAATACCTTGTTTAAACCCCTTAACCTGCATACTTTATGGCTCACTGCACATTAGGCTCACACCCGCAATCCTTGCAGGGTTCTCATGACAAGGATGATCTTCAACCTTGGTGACATGTCCCACCCAGTGCAGCTGCATCTTGTGTGATAGTATCTGCCTGTTTGAGGACTTCAATATTGGTGATGAATTAATTCCCTTGGAAATGGGCCGCGATCTGGCGCCGACTGGTGCTGGACCGTGGTCTGGCATGTAAGGAGTTAAAGAAAGGCATCGCTGGAAAGGTCAGACTGTGACCTGTGCCTGTCTTGACTCACTACCCCCCCAGGTGATGGAGATAGAGGGGTCCAAAGAGGACATCCACCCTTCAGGCACTCGCACTACTCTGAGGGGGTGCCTGAAAATGATGTCATCGCACCTGTCGTGATGACGTCAGTGCACCGGGAGGACATAATCATACAGATCTGACTTTAAGGAAGTCAGTCTGCATAGGACCCTGGAGAGAGAGGTGAGTATCAGCAGGAGGGGGGATAAAACACACGGGACGTGCTATACAGTGGTCAAGTCCTAGGGAAAAAAGTGAGTGGACTCACCCAAGAATTCCACAACCCCCATTACCTGAAGAAGAAAAAAAAGAATGTATTTTAGTATAACTATTTTAGTATAACATTCCCTGTGCAAAATTACCTTCTTGCCCTATATTTAATATGTTTATTGTAAGCTCATCTAAGGTTTCTGCTCCTTTGTTGCCGCTATATAAATGATGATAATAATTAACTTTAATAATAATTTAATAATAATTATTTATCTAATAATTAACTTTGCATCATGTGTTTCTAATAAATGTTGTCATTTCTTTTCAAGAAAAAGCACTGGTCATTGAAGAGGTTAAAGGATAGGATGGGGATACAGCCAAGTAGAATCTCGCTCTTGGGCACCTATTTCAGGCCTGTTTGCCTTTATCGGCAGGATATAAACAGAGAGGAGAAATTACCAGTAATCAATGTTCACTGTGATGTATACTGATTTGCGAGAAATAATACATTTATTTTTATTCCACTTTATTGTACCATTCTTGTCAATACTATTTTATCAATATTATTGTTATGAAGTTGCAAGCAACACTTTGTACATGAAGATAAAATCCAGTGCTCTGTGAATAAGCTGAATATAAATAGAGTTTTACAAAACAGAATGTTATTAATTCAGTCTTGAATTGCTTGCAAAAAAAATAATCATTTGGCGTGCTCAGTGATTTCATATGGCTTATGGTCACTTTTCCCCCCTGTAAATATGGCAATAAATTTCTAAATCTCCAAAGAACTGGTAAATACAGGCAGATGCACTTAACTGCTGGTGAGCAACAAAAGTCAGCCTGCAGGAAACTGTGGCACTAATGTAACTCTTGATTAATCTCTAATTACAGTTTTGTCATCGTAGCAGGGATACAACACTATATCAGTTCCTAAATAGGCGAGAAGCATTTTTGGCACCTAGCAACCAGCATCCCGTTACGTTAGCTGCTTTAGGCTCTATGCTATTACATGGAAGATGGATATGGATCACCGTTTTTTAATGTTATTTTATTTATAGAGCAGCCTTTACAGGGACTTTGACAATACTATACAAATTAGTAACTTAAGAGGCTGGGGTTACATTATAAAAGTGACAGATAGGAAGACCCTGGTTTTACTTTTGCAAGAATAAATTTTAAATCTATGATAGTAGGAATCAAATATTATCATTTAATATAAATAAAGGATGATAATAATAATAATTAAAATTTATCATTTTAATTTCATTTATATGTTTCAAATTGTAAAAAAAATAAAAAATAAAAATACATGTTCTAAGTAACTGGTGTCCTTACACATATGTTGTATTACTGAATGCCTGTCATGCATGAGTCTATGGTTAATTTGGGACATTAAGGTCATGACGAGTTGACAAAGGCACCTCATTATGGACTAACTTGAAAAGTCTGTTTTTCTTTCACACTTCTTAGCTCTCTAATGAAAAGGAAGATTTTTTAAAATGACCTGACACTTCCTCTCCTTGAATAATGTGTCAAATTTAGAAGTAGCTTTGTTAAAAGTGGGAAAAAGGAAGCAAACTTTGAGAATTAGATATTTCAAATACATGTGTATGTGTGTATATATATATGTTTTTTATTGCAGAAGCCATTTGCACATCACAGCAATTCAAAGAACTGCATCCCAGAGCCCCTGTGCTACATTCCCCATATGCAGCAAGGAGCTCTGGGTAGGACATGCAAATGACATCTGTCTCACTTTTATGCATCCCGGGTCTGTTATTACACAGAACCCTTCAATCAATGCAATGCCATACTAGATGGCTTTTTTTTTAGCAGAGATCAGGTTTATGCAACTGCTCAAAGCCACTCGTTTATTTAATCATATTAAAATGGTATGAAAGGAAAAAAAATTAGCAAAACGATTTACCTATACAGAATAATGCAGCATATGAATCCTCACACTGCCGGGCAGCACCTCTACTGTATAATTGCTGCAGCATATGATTCCACACACTGCCGGGCAGCACCTCTACAGTATAATAATGCAGCATTTGATTCCACACACTGCCGGGCAGCACCTCTACAGTATACTTAATGCAGCATATGAATCCTCACACTGCCGGGCAGCACCTCTACAGTATACTTAATGCAGCATATGAATCCTCACACTGCCGGTCAGCACCTCTATAGTATAATTAATGCAGCAAATGAATCCGCACACTGCGGGGCAGCACCTCTACAATGCAGCATATGATTCCGCACACTGCCGGGCAGCACCTCTACGGTATAATTAAAGCAGCATATGAATCCTCACACTGCCGGGCAGCACCTCTACGGTATAATTAAAGCAGCATATGAATCCTCACACTGCCGGGCAGCACCTCTACAGTATAATTAATGCAGCATATGAATCTGCACACTGCCGGGCAGCACCTCTATAGTATAATAATGTTGCCCGACAGTGTGCGGAATCATATGCTGCATTGTAGAGGTGCTGCCTGGCAGTGTGTGGATTCATATGCTGCATCAATTATACTGTAGAGGTGCTGCCCGGCAGTGTGCAGAATCATATGCTGCATTGTAGAGGTGCTGTTCGGCAGTGTGTGGATTCATATGCTACATTAATTATACTGTAGAGGTGCTGGCGGCAGTGTAAGGATTCACATGCTGCATTGTAGAGGTGCTGCCCGGCATGTGCGGATTCATATGCTGCATTAATTATACTGTAGAGGCGCTGCCCAGCAGTGTGAGGATTCATATGCTGCATTGTAGAGGTGCTGCCTGGCAGTGTGTGGATTCATATGCTGCATTAATTATTCTGTAGAGGTGCTGCCCGGCAGTGTGAGGATTCATATGCTGCATTGTAGAGGTGCTGCCTGGCAGTGTGTGGATTCATATGCTGCATTAATTATACTGTAGAGGTGCTGCCCGGCAGTGTGAGGATTCATATGCTGCATTGTAGAGGTGCTGCCTGGCAGTGTGTGGATTCATATGCTGCATTAATTATACTGTAGAGGTGCTGCCCGGCAGTGTGAGGATTCATATGCTGCATTGTAGAGGTGCTGCCCGGCATGTGTGGATTCATTTGCTGCATTAATTATTCTGTAGAGGTGCTGCCCGGCAGTGTGCGGAATCATATGCTGCATTATTATACTGTAGAGGTGCTGCCCGGCAGTGTGAGGATTCATATACTGCATTAATTATACTGTAGAGGTGCTGCCCGGCAGTGTGAGGATTCATATGCTGCATTAATTATACTGTAGAGGTGCTGCCCGGCAGTGTGCGGAATCATATGCTGCATTAATTATACTGTAGAGGTGCTGCCCGGCAGTGTGCGGACTCATATGCTGCATTAATTATACTGTAGAGGTGCTGCCCGGCAGTGTGCGGATTCATATGCTGCATTAATTATACTGTAGAGGTGCTGCCCGCCAGTGTACAGATTCATATGCTGCATTATAAATAATATCAATATCTTGTACTGTTAGACTGGGGATTTAGGGAAAAGCTAATTAAATATTTAAAATAATATATTATTGATGTAGAAAGAAAGCACTGGAACAAGTGAAAAAAGTGACCGACATTACTAAATCAGCAACGGAACCGAAACGGACTCGAAATGATACGAACTTACAGAATCAGCAATGGAACCGAAACGGACTCGAAACGATACGAAAATACGATGTCTGAAATGAACCGAAACGGACCCGAAATCGTGAACAGAACAAAAATAAATTGCGATTTTACAAATTTCCCGTTCATACGAAATAACGAAATTATTTCGTTTCGTATCGGAAATTATTTCGGAAGTTGCCTATTTCGTTGCCGATCCGTTCGGAACATCGGACAAATCCGAAGCACCAAATCGGCCTGTTTTGTGAAAAAAACGAATCGGTACAAAACGAAATGCACATCCCTAGCGGGGATGTAAAGTAAGGCTGGGGTCAGACCAGCGCACTTTTAACGTGCGTTCTGGCGCACATAATTACGGCCGCACTAGCAGCAAATGACGGGCAATGACGGCCAATATACGAAGTACGGTCGCACGAAAGTCCGGCCGCGCAACGCAAGTGGAAAACGAACGCATTTTTTCGAGAACGCCGAACCGCTAGTACGGACGTACAGAGTGCGCAGCTGCGGCATAGCGGCGTGTGTGTGTGATTAGGAGACGTCAGACACTGCTAATGTCCAGCCTACATAACGTCCAGACGCAAAAAGAGTTTTATTGACGATCTGAAAAAATCACGCACGAAAAATGCGCATCGTATGACCGTTTTCGCGCACTCCGTAAAAAAATACGTCAATTCGTTCGGACGCACTTTTTTACGTTCGCAGGGAAAAATGCTTTCGTTTGACCCTAGCCTTAAATGCTTGAACAAATTTTGGTAAAAATTGCATAATTGGAAAAATCCACAGAATAGAAACAGGAGATAAAAAGAACTAACTTTATTTTACCTTTGTTGAAAAAACACAGCAGTATGTTTTATAAAGTGGTTTTGTTTGTAATCCACAAGTATTTCAATGACAGTTTACGTTAGTGGTAGTGTTTCATTATAGGCAAAATAAAAAGGAACTCTACTTTTACTAGAGTATCCCTTTAACGGTATAACAAGCACGGTTATACATTTACAGATATACAGGGCTATTCAGAGAGAGGTGAAAACCTTGAGAATTGCCAGGAGAATGAACAATCTAGGCCAAATAGACAATTTGGAAAGTGAGATAAATGGAAGAATTTTTCTGGTTTGACTATTTTGACCTAGAATTTTAAATTCTCCAGTCATTCTCAAGGTTTTCACCTCTTTCTGAATAGCCCTGCAACTATTCAATATGATCACGCGCTGACATACAGGGTTTTTCAGAGAGAGGTGAAAACCAGGAGAATGACTGGAGAAGCGAAAATTCTAGCAGGGTTATTCAAAGAGCTCCGAATTGTGGCCGAAAGGTGGCCGAATTGTGGCTGAAATTCAGTGTATGGCTATTCGACTATTCAGAGAGCAGGCAATTCGCCAAATGTTGGCGAATTGCCTGCACATATGGTGCCTGTTTGGTGCCTGTTCGAGGGCAGTGAAATCCCCATAGAGAAGCAATGCTTCGTCTATTCAGAGAACAAAACCCAGCAGTGAAACGTTGCCAAATTGCCCTGCCATTCGATGGTTTCATTCGACAGGTTTATTCAGGAGAATCCCATAGGCTTCAATGTTAAAAATATTCCAGTTTTAATCCAATATCTAATAAACCATTCGTTGATATTCTGCAGTAAAAAGTCTCTTTATTTTTAGATTTTTTTAGGATCTTTTAGGCATTTTTCGGGATTTTTTTATCGTTAAAAAAAGCTCTTTTTATTATCATTCATTGGATCTTATATGTAAATTTCAGACATTTTCGTTCTGTAGATTCTTTGCAAACAGCGTTTCACTTTTCAAACATTCACGCGTACTGTTTCTTTTTTCTTCACTCCATTGATCTGCGGTGTTTGGTTTTTCGGCGGCTGCTCAGCGCTCTGTCGGCGGCTGCTTGGGTTTCTCCGGTGTGTTCGGCGGGGTCAATCCAGATGTTTTTGCGGGTTTCGGTGTGCGTTTGCCGGGTTTTGCAGTTAGTTTTCATCAGGTTTGCGGCGGCTTTTCCTTGCACTATGACGGCCCTGTGGTGCTTGCTGAATACACCGCAGGGATGTCGAAATGGGATCGCCGAATCGCACCGAATTGAAGAGAACGAAAAGTCACCGTACGTGCGGTGACTTTTCGGTTCTCTTTGAATAACCCCGTTGGTCAAAATAACCAAACCAGAAAAATTCTCCCATTTATCTCACTTTCCAAATCGGTTATTTGGTCTAGAGTGTTCTCTTCTCCTGCCAATTCTCCTGGTTTTCACCTCTCTCTGAATAACCCTGCAATTCTGTCGCACAAGCTTGTCATTGTATGCCTCTAATGGGGCCCCATTTATATTGCAATAACTTCTTCATATACACAAAGACCTTTATTAATCTCTATTACCTGCTGCATTCTGAATGATTGTTGCACAGTCACCTATCATAACACGCTCCGTCACAGTAAAAAGGCAGATGTTAAACACATTGCTATGTATATAATTACAGTAAATAATACAGACACGATTTACCCTGTGAATGAATAGTATTAGAAAACAGATACAAACTCCAAAGGAAGCAAAAAGCAATTTTTCTCTTCACAAAAGGTTGATGTATGGCCGGAGTAGGTAGAAAAAGAGGATGCTTTTACGCTGTCAATATCAAGGTTTGTATGAAAAATGAATATCGCCTAATGATGCTGAATGTGGTCCTTCAGAAACCTTTCTTTTGGATGATAATAGAAACTGGTGAACAAGGTGACCTTCCATACAATCACAATTTAACCTCTTGTTAGCAGTGACTAATACAAGTACGTATCCCCCACAGTGAAGGATGTTTATTGATATTTAGGGGGCTGCGGGGTTAGTAGCTGTAAATATTATTATTCATTATTACAATTCATGTTCCACCTCTGCAGTATCAATGACAGTACTCCAGGGATATCTGCGGAAACACTAGTAATTGAAAGAACAAAAGATGTGCTGGTCTCTAATTGATTTGCCTATGGTTTGTAAATGAAAATAATTATTTGTGTTCAAAGGTCATGTGTTATTTGTGCTACCCTGCAGCAATCAATGTGACATTCCCCTATCTTTGTTTTTATAATGACAGGAATCAAATTAGTAACAAAGAACAGGCGGATCCCGGTGAGCAGGGAAAGGAATTCATCATTGCAACCGACAAGACTATGTTTTATTGTCAAAGAATACTTTATAAAGCATATCTGCTGTATACTACGCACCAGGGCTTTCGCCATTTTCGACATTGTACCCTGTACGGGTGTGGTGGCAAAAATGACACACACCTAACAAATGAAGTCAGTGTCAATCATGCGATCAATAGTTTTATGTCTAGAATCAATGGTTTAAGCAGCCCTGTCTGCTCATATGTCATGTTGTTGCTTTGCAGGGTTTTATATCTGGGTGATTAAAGATAGAGATGTGCAATTCATTTAGTTCCGAATTGAAATTCAGACGAAATTTACCATTTTCGTGGTTCGGGAGTATTTCCGAAAACGAAATATCGACCACCCGAAATTTCGGATCAATCTGAAATTTCAGATCGATTCGATGATTCGGATCACTCGGCGATTCGGATCTTTTTGGCGATCTGGATCATTTGGTTTTTCCCTTTTTTTATGAGTTGTTTTGCTTTTTATTGCTTATTTAACAATGGGAAATAGATTACTACCAATAGAATGAAAGTTTCTTTACTTACTTATTCTTTTAGGATTTTTTAGAAATTTTTTGGGTGAAATTTTAGGTTTTCTAACTTTTTTAAAGAAACAAGACTTTTTAACACATAGGTTTCAATGTAGCATATGAATCCGCACACTGCCGGGCAGCGCCTCTCTGCAGTATGATTAATGCAGCATACGAATCCGCACACTGCCGGGCAGCGCCTCTCTGGAGATCAATTCATTGAGTCGGATCGATTCATTTTTTGATCAGTTAGTTTTTCATTTTTTATGAGTTATAATTAATGCAGCATATGAATCCACACATTGCTGGGAAGTTGCCGGCAGTGTGCGGATAAATATGCTGAATTAATTATACTGCAGAGAGGTGCTGCCCAGCAGTCTGTGGATTCATATGCTACATTAATCATACTACAGAGAGGCGCTGCCCAGCAGTGTGTGGATTCATATGCTGAATTATTCTGCAAAGAGGTGCTTCCCAGCAGTGTGCAGATTCATATGCTGCATTATACTGCAGAGAGGCACTGCCTGGCACTGTGCGGATTCATATGCTGCATTAATTATACTGCAGAGAGGTGCTGCCCGGCAGTGTGCTGATTCATATGCTGCATTAATTATACTGCAGAGAGGCGCTGCCCGGCAGTGTGTGGATTCATATGCTGAATTATTCTGCAAAGAGGTGCTTCCCAGCAGTGTGCAGATTCATATGCTGCATTATACTGCAGAGAGGCACTGCCTGGCACTGTGCGGATTCATATGCTGCATTAATTATACTGCAGAGAGGTGCTGCCCGGCAGTGTGCTGATTCATATGCTGCATTAATTATACTGCAGAGAGGCGCTGCCCGGCAGTGTGTGGATTCATATGCTGCATTAATTATACTGTAGAGGTGCTGCCTGGCACTGTGCGGATTCATATGCTGCATTAATTATACTGCAGAGAGGCGCTGCCCGGCAGTGTAAGGATTCATATGCTGCATTGAAACCTATGGGTTAAAAAGCCTTGTTTCTTTAAAAAAAGTTAGGAAACCTAAAATTTCACCCAAAAAATGCCTAAAACATCCTAAAAGAATAATTAAGTAAAGAAACTTACATTTTATTGTTAGTAATCTACTTGCCATTCTTAGGCTGGGGTCAGACTGAGGCAGTGCGAACGCGCGTGCAGGCGCACTTAATCACGGCCGCACTAGCAGCAAATGCCGGGCAATGACGGCCAATATACGAAGTACGGTCGCACAAAAGTCCGGCTGCGCAACGCAAGTGGAAGACGAACGCATTTTGTCGAGAACGTAAAACCGCTAGTACGGTTGTACAGAGTGCGCTGCGTCCGCTAGCGGTGTGTGTGTGTGATTGGGAGACGTCAGACGCTGCTAATGTCCGGCCAACATAACGTCCAGATGCACAAAGTGTTTTATTGATGATCCGTACAAAATCACGAACGCAAATGCGCATAGTATGACCGCTATCGCGTACTCCGTGAAAAAATGCGTCCATTCGTTCGAACGCACTTTTTCACAGACAACGTGAAAATGCGTTCGTCTGACCCTAGCCTTAAATAAGCAATAAAAAAGGAAATAACTCATAAAAAAGCAAAAAACCAATGATCTGAATCACCCAAAATGATCCAAATCACTGAATCGATCCGAATCACCGAATTGAAATGATCTGAAACGGAAGAAAACTGTACGAAATGAGCTGAAACGGAAACAAAACACCCGAAAACCCCCCGAAACGAAACGAAAAAAAAGTCATGCACATCCCTAATTAAAAAGATGGCAAAAGGAAAATAAAACACAATTATATAGACAATAAGCTTAAAAGGAAAAAAATGTAAAATATAATAATAAAATATCTTTATATATTTTCACTTGAGCTGTCCTAAAATACTAATTTCTGTACTTGATTTTTATTTCTAGTACCAATTATATTATAAGCCTTACGTTATCAGATACAGGTTTAACAGGAAGATTTTGACTCAATACCATTCCTCAGTCTTTTGCCAGTAACGGTCCTTTAGGTCCACCATGCCATGTGCTCCACCAGCTCTCCCTATAGATATCGTGATTAAGGACAGTACTATATCCATCATAAATCAATTGAAATACCAGCAACTCTGTCAATATGACCTCTTTTGAGCACCAATGCACCCAGTCTGATCCATTCCCTCATGGCGAGTCATACATCTATGCTATACTCCTATTTGCTTCCTATGAACCCCCCACCCTGTTTATGGGTGAATAAGAGGTGCTTTTGGACCCATTCCACTGACCAATGGAGGAAGACCTGTGACGTGACCCACCACTGCTTTTTCTCTAGCAGAGCTTAGGAAATTGCATACAAAGTACTTTTTTGGACTGTCCATACCCCTCTTCTACTTAATATGATCTACCCCTCTGTGCCTGCTGACTGCTTGCACTGCTACACTGCCCAGGGTTCTACATTAAACATAAGGTGGATTTGTCCAATAATCCCTCCATAGTGAACCCATACCATGCGTCTTGTGACAGTTTGGCAACTGATATCTTGATTTTTGACTCTATAACCATGCTGCTACATCATTACATCATACCAAACACTCTACATCTCACTACAAATTATCCCTAATGATCTGTGTTTTGAACACAGTGAAGAGCCTTGTCTTTCTTTTTTGGAACCAAGATATTTGTGCCCCACCCCCACTCACACTAATGGTTCACTAAAATGGAGGAGCCAGCAAACACCTTACTTTCAATGAGTCAGATAAGCTCTAATTATCTTGCCGTGCTGGATTCTGATATCTTCCACTGCAGAATTTAAGGCCATTCAACACATGTGAGTGATTTATTTTTCAATTGCATCTCACTTACTGGTACTCCAACCCACCATGATTCCCTAATGTTGAAAAGAAGAGGTTACTCCACACAACTTATTTCCTCCTCTCTTTAACCAAGTCCCCACCCCTTTAACCTTCATCCTTCAGGAGTAGTTGTTTTTTTATTGGGGATGTCCCGATCCAATCCCTAGGATCATGATTGGGACCTGATTGTGGCATTTTGGGGTGGACCCAGGGTCGGAGATCAGCTTTTTCAAGTCTGTCTGATTGTAGATGTGTCAACAAAAATGTTAGCATGTGCCAGAGATTTCTGTAAGTCTTTAGCTGACACTCTAGGATTCTTCTTTACCTCATTAAGCATTCTGCACTGTGCTCTTGCAGTCATCTTTACAGGACGACCACGCCTAGGGAGAGTAGCAACAGTGCTGAACTTTCTCCATTTGTAGACAGTCTGTCTTACCATGGACACATGAACATCAAGGCTTTTGGAGATACTTTTGTAACCCTTTCCAGCTTCATGCAAGTCAACAATTCTTGATCGTAGGTCTTCTGAGAGCTCTTTTCTGCGAGGCATGGTTCACATCAGGCAGTGCTTCTTGAAACCAGTAAACCCAAAACTGGTGTGTGTTTTTAAAGGGCAGGACAGTTTTCAGCAACACATCCAATAATATCACACTGATTGGACTCAAGGTTGGCTCACTCCTGGCTCCAATTAGCTCTTGGAGAAGTCATTAGGCTAGGGGTTCACATACTTTTTCCACCCTGCACTGTGAATGTTTACATGTTATGTTCAATAAACACATGAAAACATATGTTTGTATTATTTTAAGTAGACTGTGTTTTTCAAATTGTTGTGACTTAGAAGAAAATCAGAGCACATTTTATGACCAATTCATGCAAAACTCCACATAATCCCAAAGGGTTCACATACTTTTTCTTGCAACTGTACAGTATGTATGATATGGCATCACTGCAGTGTATGATACAAAAATCACTATTCTTGAGAAGGGCTGGATGACGTAAATAGACTTCAGCTAACCCCTTCAAGACCAAGCACTTTTTGTTGAAAAAAATATTATCATGACATTTATTGAAGCATGGTATGCATAGACAGCATTTACATGTATAGTAAAGTAGCAATTTAATAAAGATTGTAATTCTGAGATAGTTAAAAGAATACAATATTGTAATGTAACTCATTTTCTATAGTTGTTTAACCATTACAGAAGTATTGCTGGGATGAAACGTTCTAAACTCTAGATGGTGTCCGTTTTTTTGTACAATGTCACGCAGGGTTTGCATTACTAACATACAGGCATAAATTACTAATTTCAGTGAAAGCGAGAACCATAGATTATAAAAATCTCTTCTATGGGGCAATTTCAGTGCTGTCGAATTGAGGTTAACTGCATCATATTTTGTAGTCAATTCACCTGTATTTGGAAAATTGACAGCTTAGTAAACAAACGAATTGGCTCTATATTGCACCGAATTGTGAATTCCACAGTTTGGTGCAATTTCAGGCCAATTCGGAGGTTAGTGAATAACCACTTATAAGCCGACTTATTCACACCAGTGCTCCCCTTTGTCATGACTTCCTCCGCTTGAAAGATTGCAACACAGAATCCAAGGTTATGGAATAATTTCTTATAGTCAATATATAGAGTAAATAATATAATATCTGGAAATGGGTGGGTACCCTCTATTGGCACCTTCCCTCAGTGTCCTGATCCTGCGACTGATTCTACAGGTAGCGTGCTGCTGCTTAAAGAGTTAATGGACAATGCTTTGCTATATTGTCAACTATGGGAAAAATGAAACGGATGAAACTCTTATGGGCGCTGCTCGCTGTCTGAAAATCTTAATACCATACACCAGTGTCTATCCAGATAAATGATACATAGTGTGTATGGATTATCACAGTGTGTAAAGAACAATAAAGGTAAAATTTTGTATGGGGTATACAGTCTTCGAGGTATGCCAAACAAAAGGGAGATAATAAAATCTTGCTGGGTACTTGAAAGTCCACTAATTGGACCTAAGGGTACCTTGGTTCCGCCTCTATGTCTGGCTTGCGCCAAAGGTGGAGAGTGGGGCGGTTACTTTTGTTTTGTGTATGTCGAGCTTCTGCTCATGCGCCGGACTGCCGCTCACGTGACAGATGCTGGCCAATCGCGGATGATTCCATTCATCTATTGGATCCATTTGTATATCATTCAGAACGCACTATTTCTCGTGCCTTGTCCCGCTTTTATCTTTGAGGCGAAAGAAAGACAAAGGCCTTCCATCTAACGTGAAAAGGAATTGTCATCCATCACCAGACCAGATAGCCTGGATCAGAGACACTAACCAATCGTATAAGTATCCTTAGGTCCAACTTGTGGACTTTCAAGTATCCAGCAAGATTTTATTATCTCCCTTTTGTTTGGCATACCTAGAAGAATGTATACCCCATACGAAATTTTACCTTTATTTTGCTTTACACACTGTGATCATCCATAAACACGATGTACCATTTATCTGGATAGACACTGGTGTATGGTATTAAGATTTTCAGACAGCGAGCAGCGCCCATAAGAGTTTCATCCGTTTAATTTTAAATAATATAATAGTGACACACAACACAACATAAGACTATAATAAAACCATGTATAGTGTTAGTACACATCTTTCTGACGCATTCCGACACTATTAGCCAGTGCCAGGTAAAAAAAAGTTCTATAGCAATCATACATGTATGTCCTTTGAAGCACAATAAAAATAAGTAACACAAACCTTCACCTTTAAAATATGTTCTCTTGACTGTGTATTCTCTGTTTCTTATTATACACGTGTTTGATATCTGACGTCAATGATAAAATATTATAAATACATTTTAAAAGATGTTAAAAGTGTAATTACATTATATATATCTAAGGACATACTTGAAAATGAGAGAAATCTTAATTTATTATCCTTCCTGGTAAAATACTTTATAAATAATTGAATAAATAAATACATATATTTTTTCCTTTTGAATATGAAGGTAAGATCCAAGATACAAAAAACATGATAGGTGGAAATTGTTTTATCGGCTTGATTATGGAATTATTGGAGGACTATAAGTAGTAAAATTTGTAAGGATGGTTGCTTAGCGATACCTTCTATAAAATAATTACATGTTAAGATCTGGCGTTGTGACTTTACTTTAAACTTTGACCTCTCGGGAATTTTTCTTTTAGGATGCATAAATGTTTATTTTGAAGCTCGTTGGTTAGCACGGGTCATGAACTTCACACTGTACATTTACGTTGACAAACATCTGTAACGGAAAATAAGAGCTTGAAACCTCAGGATAAAAATAGGTTTAGAAAGCCAAGCTCCCCACAACTCTGTAAACATGTTATTTAGTAGCAAAAGTAATCAATTAAAGCAGCCTCGTGAAGATTTATTATTTCGAATGTCACTGACCCTTATCGTGACCCTAGACCTTGGTGTCAAAAGTTCTTTCTGATCTTTAACTATGCGTGTCTAATAAATCCACAGGGTTAATAAGAGGGCTTTATTTTGTCCACTGAGAGAAATATAGATTCATTGATCCTACCCCGTGCACCAGAAGGAATTAAAGACGAAACATTAATTGAAAAATACCCCTGCCATGTAATTGATTATGAAACCTCAAGAACCATTTCCCAACCTGCTGATGGTGCTTTGTTTATTTTTCTTTTTCTTTTTACTGGGGAACTGGAATCTGGACATGAATCAAGATAAATTATAAAACTGACTTCAAAAGCATATGTTTCTAAATAAAAAAAAAACAGGACATACTTGAAAACGAGAGAAATCTCAATGTATCCTTCCTGGTAAAATCCTTTGCAAATAAATAAATAAACAAAATAAATCACTATGAAACTGTGATATAAACAAATAATAAACCAAATAGATATTATAGTGGAATGTATAGTATGTATATTTGTGTTTTGTTTTTAATATCTTGCATTTTATTACTTTGTATTTCTTTAACGACTGTAAAAATTTCAATGTTCTAAAACCCAGCACATACTTGAAAACGAGAGAAATCTCAATGTATCCTTCCTGGTAAAATACTTTACAAATAATATAAATAAATGTATCTACAAATAATATTGCACTGTGATTGATGCACAAGCTGCATCATAGGTTAAAATGTTGATATGATCACCAGGTTATTCATTCTCTCCTAGGGGCTAGTAAGAAAGTATCTGTAATTTTGTTAAGGGTACAATCTACCAGTCACTTGTAGATTGCAGGAATGGCAACATGAACAATATGTATCTTTTCTATGTGGGTTTTATGTGTCCGAGATACAATTTTTCAGAGGTAAATGCTATGGAACAATTTTGTGATCCGGCAAGCGTGAAGATCATAATATTGATATATCAATAAAACCTAGCAAAACTATATCAATAATATCTGTTCTAGTAAAAATTATAAGGCGATATATTAAAGTCAGTGGCGATATGGTCAACAGTCTGACTGGGAAGATTCAGAGAAAAGGTCATGGTATTATTTTTGTTGGCACACTTTCTGTAATGCTTATTTATATCATAGGAAATTAAATGAATATAATCACATACAACTTTGGACAGAAAAGTGTCCGGTGGAAGACAACAAAATGAATCACAACTACTCGATCACCAGTTACATATTTTTTGTGGAATATGTATCAAGAAACATTGTAAAAGAAAAAAAAAGGTGTGAGTAGGGTGGACACGCAGGGGAGTGCTCACTGGTGTTGTGGGAGAGGTGAAAAGAGAGACAATACTCTTCGGGAAGGTGGTGAACCAATCTAAAAAGATGGGTTTTCAGGGATTTTTTGAAGTTCTGCGATATAGGTGAGAGTCTGGTAGGGTGAGGTAGAGAATTACGTAAGACTAGGGCTGAGGAATCTTCTAGGTGTGTGTTAGCTCTGCGTTGGGACCCTAACCCTAAAACAAGAGAATATAATGTTGGGACCCTAACCAAAAAGAGTACATAATGTAAATAATGTATATAGTCCACAATCTGAGTTCTGTACATTATATAAATATAGTCACATAGGTGCACATAAGTGTATTAACCCCTCCCGACTGCTGACGTACCATGTACATCCTGCCCACGGGTCTCCCTTAGACACGCGGACGTACATAGTATGTCAGCGGGCTCCTAACCTCCCTCCCGCCAATACTCACCTCGCTCTCTGGTCTATGGCAAACTGGAAGCTTGCCTTGCCATTTCCTGGGGGCCGGCAGATCCGATGACATCATCACGCTGCGTGATGATGTCATCGGCAGGCGCTGGTAGGGAAAATTCAGGAAGGGGAGGAGGGCTCCTTTGGAGCCCTCTATCTCTCCATCCATTTAAGGTACAGTGATGCTTTTTGTACCGCTGGAAAAGGGAGAGTCTCCCCTTTCCAGCGGTGTATAGCATTAACTATTATCACTAAATAGCGATTCAAACCTGGAGGGGTCAGCCAAGCCTCCAGGTCCCCCCCACCCACTGACAACTTCACCATATGTGTGAGGATGTCAGTGGGACAGTTAACCCCCTAGCTGCCATGTGGAGATAGGGGGATCCTTTGTTGGAAAAAAAATCAATGTTCTAAAACCCAGGACATACAGTACTTGAACAAGGAAAAAAAGTGTCATCTGCGCTCGTTTCTATGTGTTCCATGTACAACAAAACTGAGGTTTTTGTTTGTTTCAATTGCCATTGCAACGTAAGCTCACTCGCCACTTCACGGCACCTCTTTACAGAGTGAGTACCTAACAAATGTAACCAAAAGGCCGCAGGAGGGGCTTGGAGCTGCTCAGTAGAGCGGCCTTTTGGTTACATTTGTTAGGTACTCACTCTGTAAAGAGGTGCCGTGAAGTGGCGAGTGAGCTTACGTTGCAATGGCAATTGAAACAAACAAAAACCTCAGTTTTGTTGTACATGGAACACATAGAAACGAGCGCAGATGACACTTTTTTTCCTTGTTATGTTTTATACATTAACTGGGCTGTTACTCCTGGCAGTTGCTGCCGCTCCAGTGAGTATGGGCGCGACGCCATTTTTTCTGTATTTATGTACAACTGTACTTGAAAACGAGAGAAATCTCAATGTATCCTTCCTGGCAAAATACTTTACAAACAATATGAATAAATGTATCTACAAATGATATTTCACTGTGATTGATGCACAAGTTGCATCATAGGTTAAAATGTTGATATGATCACCAGGTTATTCATTCTCTCCTAGAGGCTAGCGCGATGACATCTATTGTCCCCACTGGGGTCCCGGAGTGCCGGGCTGACATCCAAGATGTCAGCCCGCACCGGGGGATGCAGCAATTGCTCGGAATCCCAGTTCATTGCTGTCTCCTGTGCTATGATGCGCTCAGCGCGTCCATATCACAGGAGAACCATTTGGCTGGACGCGCTGAGAGCGTCCTTATCAGCCAAGTGGTTAATGGAATTTTCAGTGCTTCTCACCTCGGTGCACTTCGGTGATTAAATTTTGCCGAAACTACGGTGAATTCACTATTTACCGTATGGTCACCATAGTGCAGCGTAGATGAAGTCGCCGAGGCCTCATGATAAAGTTGGCGATCGTTGCCCGAAGAGCACTGAAGACTGACAAAGAAGAGCGGCGAAATCCATCAAACTATAAAAATGAAAAGTAAATAAACTGAACTCTCCTATTCTCCTAGTAGGTGTTTAAACCGATAAAAATACATTTAAATGCGTCTAAATAATAAAAAAGGTCCTTTAAAAAAGAATAAAAAGGTCTGTTACAAAATTTAAATAAGCCTTTTAAAAAATATTAGGAAACAAAACTGTTGTCTAAAAAATAAAAAAGCTTTTTGCTGAAAATAAACTGTTTTCTTTTTTTTAAAAATAAAAATGATATTACTTATTTACATTCAAACCTGTGGGATTTCCCTGTTTACACCTTTCGAACTGAATCACCAAAAAGGGCATTCTGCCAGCACTTTGGTGCAGTTCGGCGTTTTGTGAATAGATTGTCCATTACTTCTCTATAGGACAATATTGCTTTCGCTGAAGGCTGCCGAACTGCGGCAAACTGCACCGTATTTTGCCATCAATTCACCAGTATTTGAAGAACTGATAGCTTTGTGATTGTGAATAGACGAACTGCCCCGAAACAGCAACGTATGGTGAAATTCCTTGTTCGCTGCCCTTGGGTGGCAAGTTCGGAGCTTTGTGACTAACCACTTAAATCTCTTCCAGAAGGCCTCATGTTCTTTTAATTTTCACTCTTTATCACCACATCTCCAAGGAATGTTGACCTGTTTGACTATCAGGGTTATTTAAAGAGAGGTGAAAAGTCTCCGAAATGTAACCGAACGCTGAATTTCAGCGAACGGTGCCATTTTGGGGCCATTCAGCTATTTAGAGAGCAGGCAATTCAGCAAATTGTGGCGAATTGCTTGCACGTACGGTGCCTGTTCGAGGGCAGTGAACTCCCCCACAGAGAAGAGATGCTTAGTTTTTCCCACCTCGTTCATCTGCGTGTCGGCTTTATCCGGCAGCTGCTCTTCGCTGTGATCGGTGGCTAGTCGGGTTTCTCTGGCGTGTTAGGCGTGGTTAATCCAGCTGTTTTCTGCGGGTTTCGGTGAGTGTTCGGCGGGTTTGCGGCGGGTTTTCCCTCCACTACAGGGGCCCTGCGGTGCTTGCTGGATGCACCTCAGGGTCGGCGAAATAGGATCGCTGAATCGCCCCGATGTGTAGGGAACGAAAAGTCACCAAATGTACGGTGACTTTTCGGTTCTCTTTGAATAACCCTGTATATGAAATTGTGAATTTGTTAAATATTATGTTTTTCTTTACTAAAGTGTTCTGGCATTGGAAAATCAATTAGATTGGTTCTAACTAGATTTGTGATATTTGGTACAGATCAAGTACATATTTGTCTGAATTTTAGTAATATTGGTTATCCAGAAGCTTAAACCCCTCCTAAAAAAACATAAGTCTAACATTAAAATGAAGTAATCCCTCTTTCTAATTAATCCATCAGTCCAGCAATCGTGACGCCAGTCAGGACCTTCCATGTCATGATCTTTGTCAGGAATGGGCCTTATTGCACCTCTTCATTAACAAGGTATACTATCCAATAATGAGAATAGCACATCTTGCTTTAAAAATAAAAATTTGATTCAGCCACTATGAGAGGCCCAGAGATGGAGCTCCACTCATTGGCTGAAGTAGACGTTGTGAAATAATTTTGGTCAATCAGAGAATTCATGTTCTCTGATTCGCCACTTGTGTACACATGGACACCATATGTCACACCAATCCAAGAAGACATGAAAGGACCTCTTTGAAGTATTTTGATCACATATGAGCCAATTTAGCAAATCATTTATTTTAGGAGTTAAACTTTAGTTAACCTCTCTTGCGTTACGATTCTGACATATTTTCTATGTCAGAATCGTTACAATTTTTAACCCCCCCTAGTGGTAATCGAGTGCTGCTCATGGTTAATTTCATCGCCGAAAGCAGTAACTCCGAGCCACACTCAGACTGGATACATACCTGTCCCTGCGCTCCCTTCCTGTCCCCTGCAGTCACACTCTGGACGATCGCGACGTCATGCTTCCTGGTTCCCTTCTCGCGAGAAGGGAACCAGGAAGCAGGATGCCGCGATCACAGGACGAGTATGCGATCGTGGAAGTCAGCGTGGAAGCGCAGGGACAGGTATGTATCCAAGTGGGAGGCATATCTGCAAACTGCTGTAAGTCCTACACCGTTCACCTGAGTTGGATGTACATACCCTCAAATTAAAGCTGACAGTCTACAGTTAAAGCACATTGTGTTTGTTTCATTCCAACTCCATTGTGGTGATGTATAGAGCCAAAGATGTTAGAATTGTGTCGATGTCCCAATATTTCTGGACCTGACTGTAGGTATGCGTGTGATTCCAGGAGACACAGACCGACAGAACTACAGAGAGAGAGAAAGCTGTTGTATGGACAGGCTGTGTGCTGACTGCAGCAAGGAGAGCAACTCCTCAACGTGAAGGGAAGTACCTTTTGTATATTTGGTCCAAGTTACTGGCAAGCAGCCTACCTACCCAATAGATAGAGAGGGAACTGTATTTGTTCAGTTAGGCTCCATAGACGGAGTAGGTGTTTATTTGATGTTTTGTTTATTTGATTTGCTGCTGTATCCTTCTGCTTTTGTGAGTTGAATAAAGGAAAGAGGGACAAGAACCCTTGCATCCAGTGCCTTTATCACATTATATATATATAATATATATATATATATATATATATATATATATATATATACAGTTGTGTTCAAAATTATTCAACCCCCACTGAAATTGAGTGTTTTGGCCAGTTTGACATTGATTTTGATCATTCAGTCATCTTGCTTACAATTAAATCAAAGAGGCACGTGTAGGTCAGACAAATATAACATAACATTTATAATGAAATAACCACAAATGTCTTTTCTGTGCTCACATCATTATCAGTTTTATTCAACCCCCAAGTGACATTCAATCTTAGTACTTAGTACAACATCCTTTTACAGTTATAACAGCTTTTAAACGTGAAGCATAGCTTGACACAAGTGTCTTGCAGCGATCTACGGGTATCTTCGCCCATTCGTCATGGGCAAAAGCCTCCAGTTCAGTCACATTCTTAGGCTTGTGCACTGCAACTGCTTTCTTTAAGTCCCACCAGAGGTTCTCAATCGGATTTAAGTCAGGTGACTGCGATGGCCACTCCAAAATGTTCCAGCCTTTAATCTGCAACCATGCTCTAGTGGACTTGGAGGTATGCTTGGGATCATTGTCCTGTTGAAAGGTCCAACGTCTCCCAAGCCTCAGGTTTGTGACGGACTGCATCACATTGTCATCCAATATCTCCTGGTACTGAAGAGAATTCATGGTACCTTGCACACGCTGAAGCTTCCCTGTACCTGCAGAAGCAAAACAGCCCCAAAGCATGATTGACCCCCCGCCATGCTTCACAGTAGGCAAGGTGTTCTTTTCTTCATAGGCCTTGTTCTTCCTCCTCCAAACATAGCGTTGATCCATGGGCCCAAACAGTTCTAATTTTGTTTCATCAGTCCACAAAACCCTATCCCAAAACTTCTGTGGTTTGTCCACATGACGTTTGGCATACTGCAGTCGACTCTTCTTATTCTTTGGAGACAGCAAGGGGGTGCGCCTGGGAGTTCTGGCATGGAGGCCTTCATTACGCAGTGTGCGCCGTATTGTCTGAGCTGAAACTTCAGTACCCACATCTGACAAATCTTTTCTCAGTTCCTCAGCAGTCACACGGGGACTTTTCTCCACTCTACGCTTCAGGTAGCGCACAGCAGTCGAAGTCAGCATCTTCTTTCTGCCACGACCAGGTAGCGTTTCAACAGTGCCCTTTGCCTTGAATTTGCGAATGATGCTTCCTATGGTCTCTCTTGGTATGTTTAACATCTTTGCAATCTTCTTATAGCCATTGCCCTTCCTGTGAAGAGTAATCACCTCTTCTCTTGTCTTCCTGGACCATTCTCTTGACTTCACCATGTTTCTAACCACACCAGTAAATGTCTAGAAGGAGCTGAGTATCACAGTCATTTTAAAGCTGCCTAATTGGTGCTTATTATGCTTTATTGCTGCTCCGTGACATCCACGGGTGTTTTCAATACCTGATTGAAAACACTTGAATGAACCTCTGTTCTTCAGAGTGGTAGTCTTTAAGGGGTTGAATAATTGTGTCAATGAAGAATTCACAAAAGAAACATTTACTACTGTATTGCAAAACCAATTGATGTCATTTTAGTTGCATATGGTTCTTTAAAAAGTCCTTGTAGGATTTCATTCTGAATACAATTACAAATGTACACTAAATTCCCTAAAACCCTTTACAGCATTGGGGGTTGAATAATTTTGAACACAACTGTATATATCCGAAACAGCCAGGACTGTCCAGGAGTGGCTTTGACCAGTTGCATAAACCTGATCTCTGGTAAAAAAAAAGCCATTTAGTATGGCATGGCATTGATTGAAGGGTTCTGTGTAAAAACAGACCCAGGATGCAAAAAAGTGAGACAGATGTCATTTGCATGTCTTACCCAGAGTTCCTTGATGCATATGGGGAATGTGACACAGGAGCTCTGGGATGCAGTTCTTTGAATTGCTGTGATGTGCAAATGGCTTCTGCAGTAATAAACCTTATTGGTTATTGCGTGGACGCTTTTTATCTAATTTTTTTCCCTCCACCACAACACAAATATGTAATATATATATATATGATATTTGATGGCGTATATATAGGATTAACCCCTTAAGGACCCCTGACGTACCCTGTACGTCCTGTCCACAGGTCTCCCTTAGACCTGCGGACGTACAGGATACGTCAGCGGCGCCTAATCCCCCTCCCGCCTGATACTCACCTCCCTCGCTGGATCCCACGGCGATCTGGCAGGGAGGAAGCCTGCCCATGTGATTTACATGGGCAGGCGAGGCTGATGACGTCGCCACGCTGCGTGGTGACGTCATCAGCAGGCGTCCCCATGCAATTCAATGGAGGGGAGGGGGGCCTCCTTCGGAGCCCTCTATCTCCCCAACCATTGAAGCTAGGGAGATGCCGTTTGCACTGCTGGAGAGCGGAGAGTCTCCCCTTTTCAGCGGTGTATGGCATTAACCTTTTCGCTGCCGAATCGCGTTTCGACACTAATTGGCGCCAAAACGCGATTCGAACCTGGAGGGGGGCTGACATCTTGGATGTCAGCCAAGCCTCCAGGTCCCCCCCCCACCCACTGTCAACCTCACCATATGTGTGAGGATGTCAGTGGGCCAGTTAACCATCTAGCTGCCATGTAGAGATAAAGGGGATCCTAAGGATCCCTTTATCTCCCGATCCATGGCAGCTAGATGGTCATATTTGACATGATTATGGCCTTTCCAATGATACCAAACATGACCAGGTTTGGTTTTAAAGAAAAATTTAAAAAAAAAATTAAAAAAAAAAAAAAAATTAAATAAAATAAAAAAATGTTTTTTTTTAAAAGTTTTTTTTGTCTGGGGGGTTTAATTAAATAGGACCTAGGCTTTCATCTAAAAATAATTATCACAAAATGGTCAGAATGAGCGCAGCGCACATAGGTGAACTGTCTCAGCAGTGAAGGGGTTAAAAAGCAAACGCATGTAAATATTGGGTATTTCTAGTCTCGGGACAAAATTTTGAAACTATTTAGCCGGGGTCTTTTTGGGTGGTTGTAGATTTTGGGGATTAAATTACGAAAAAGTGCGTTTTTACCATTTTTTTCATCATATTTCATATTTTTTTTATAGTAAATTATTGGATATGATGGAAATAATGGTATTTCTAGAAAGTCCATTTAATGGCGGGAAAAAGGGTGTATAATATGTGTGGGTTGAATAAACGAGTAAGAGGAAAATTTGACCTAAACACTAACAGCGCAGAGACGTAAAAACAGCATCGGTCACTAAAAGACGGATTTGTGTAAAACCGCCCGGTCACTAAGGGGTTAATGCAGATATGGGTTTAGATACTTTTAGGTGATTTTTATGTATACATGTGTAGTGACGCACTTCTGATCCACCTGTGGGTGGATCGCGTGCATTACAGAGAGATATATCTGGAAACCTATTCATTAATAGGACTATACACAGGACACAAGGTCAACCATTTAGACTGGATGAAATAAAATTCAGCCTAAAACATGGGAAGGGTTATTTTACAGTGAGAACAATAAAGCTGTGGAATTCTCTGCCTGTTGAGGTTGTTGGGTCAGAGTCTGTACAGACTTTTAAACAACGACTGGATGACTTCCTGTATACACAGAATATTAAGGGTTATAATATTTAATATGTGGGTAAAAGCTGTTTGATCCAAGGAGATGTTGCATGTTGCATATTGGTGAGCATTTCAGACTGGGCTTTTTGCCTTCTTTTGGATCAACAGCAGTAGGTGATGTGTGAAAGGCTGTACTTGATGGACGCATGTCTTTTTTTCAGCCTATGTAACCTAGTAACTATTAGGGTTATTCAGAGAGCGTGAAAAGCAGGAGAATGACAGGAGAATGAGTGGAGAATGAAAAATTCTAGGTCAAAATAGCCGATTTGGAAAGTGAGATGAAAGGGAGAATTTTTCTGGTTTGGCTATTTTGACCTAGAATTTTTCATTCTCCTGTCATTCTCCTGTCATTCTCTTGCTTTTCACGCTCTCTGAATAACCCGGTATATATATCGTGACTAGCGAGTGAAACGTATCACTAGTCATTAAATTTTGCAGTAGGTTTGGAAAGCGTTTTTTCCTCCTTACGGAGCCTCGCAAACCTGAAGGTGGCAAGATTGAACACCTGCAATATTTAAAAGATATTTAAGCATTGCATGTATTTCCAAAAGGGTTTGGGATCCACAGGGAGGTGTTCTTGCATATTAAAGCTTTTCTTTTCCGTGCATGAAGCTTTTCTTCCAGGGGGAGGTTCAGGTTGTGGCCAATCTAGACGCCAGGCATAGGAGTTTGCACAGTATTCTTGGGCATGTTCCTATACATATGGCGATATATTGTGGCTACAATGGACAGACTTTATTCGGGGGAATTCTTCTTTGCGATATATCGCAGCTCTCCCATTTTTAAAAGTGTTAAGGTTAAGTCAATCCAGCTACTTGACTGAAATAAAAATTTCTTAGAGGTTATATCCAGATTGTTTGTTTAGTTATTTTATCTTAGGATTTGACTATTAATTTATAAATTTTCTCAACTTGTAAATTCTGTCGTGGTCTTAAAAAACAAAAAATCTGTTTGTTTATTTTAAACTCGAAAATCATAACGTTTGTGTATATGTATTTCTATTCTGATTTAAGATCATTACATGGAAATAATGGGACTTATTTCTCTTGCTTTCGCGATCCGTTTGACTCATGAGATAATGATTTAAAAAACGTTTTTTCACTATCTGTCACAGAGCCTTGTATCTCGATGTACCCATTTAAATTCTGATTAAAAAATGATGATTCTCTCTCTGTTATCATCCAGACGATCTAACTAATGATCGGACGGGATGTAAAAAAATACCGGCCTCGAACAAAACAGATATTGCATTGATTTCGAAAAGAAAAGAAAAACATAACCCCATAAGAATTCCCATTATGATGATGTTCAAATATCAACCAATTAAATTTCCAGAAAAAGCTGACTAGACGCAAAGTTAAAGGATTATTTCTGCTGTCTCAGCAGCAAGCTATTTATTTAATTTTTTTTTTGTTTTCCTGGAACAGATTGCAGGCGAACACGGTTTCTGAACAGAGAATGGTGCAGGTAACGCAGCGACTATGAGGTCTCAATCAGATAAACTGACGTCTATGACAGATAGCTCTCTTTACAGTGGAGTCACTAAACCGGCTTTTCTTTCTCACGGGAATGATCCGCAACTATTAAAGTATCTTTAAAACAGCTACTGAAATGCAGTTTGAGACTCATTCACAGCTTGAAACAAGATCACATTTACAGTGAAAGGCTGAGTCTTAAATGGCTCGGATCCTGAAGTCCGTATTCCTTATCACTGTTCTACAATGGCTTAAATCAGGTGTTTTATTTATTTAAGATACAAATATATCCATGAATAGTCATTCATCATTAACCCACTTGGCCGTTTGTATTCTTTGTGAGCCGAACCATTTGTGTAAAGTAATTGCCTGGGAGGAATTAAATGGAATTCCCTTGCAGTAATGTAGTACGATCTACAGTCTAACTCCTGTTCACCGATACTGTCACATGATTGACAGAAAAAAGAATAATGAAAAAAAAAGAAACAACACAAAGCTCAACATCTACGAATTTTAAATCAATTTAAACCTGAATTAGGTAACAATGTCTACTGAAGATTTGCCTTTTGTTGGGTTTATTCCAAATAACAAGACACACTGAAATAAAAATACAAACTGACAAAACATAAAACTTACAAAATATCATATAAGCAGAATGTTTGTTTGTTTTCAGAGTTCCTAGGGAAACGTTGAGTATTCCATGCTGGCAATATTTATATTGTTTCCTTTTTCCGTGCAGTTTACCGGTTTGTTGAATATTCGCAGAGACCGATATTAATATTTTAACTGCGTTTAGAGTATTTTGCGTATATTTAAGACACTGAGAATCGGCATTCCGTCGCGTATGTTTCAGAATTCCCCAGCAGTCTCGTGCTTTTCATTCCTCCAGCACAGAAAGGGGTTAAACGCAATCCACTCAGCAGGATGAAAATATATTTACATTTTTTCCGAGCTTGCATTTTACACATTAAAACGGATATCTGCCTGGCTGCTCGCTGTCATTAGGGATTTTTAAAGATACAGAAGACCAATCTTCATAACTTCAGGACCTTACTGAGAACACATTATTGATATTCTGCTCCACGTCTCTCTGAGTGGGTATTGGGTATCAGCAGCCTCGAAGGTTGGCGCCAACCGTTCTCTCATGTGCACCACAAACCAGAATTAATTGCAAATCAATCGAACAAGGTACAACTGATCAGTAAACCAATTAGTAATTTTAGCTGTTCATCCTATCTTCTTTTACCTGGCTTTGAGGGATTTTCCTATTGTATAGTTCATTCTGTCATCATTTTTTTTTCCGTTTTATAATTTCCTATGCCCTTGCATTTCAGACAATATAGGAACAATTACCTGTTTCATTTGCCATTTTTATAGAAATCCTTGCAACTATAATAAAAACACAGGAGACAGTTTTTATTTATGTTAATTGTATTTTACTAATGTTTATATTTACTGTTATAGCACTTGAAAGATATTCTAGTCACCACGAACACTTTAGCTTTTTATGTGGTCATGCTTAGAGTCAACGTACCCCCCTCCTTCTATTCTTAGCCACTGTGACTCTCCCCAAAGTGGAGATTTTAACTCCAGCATGAAGGTTTCAATAAACAGCCTCTAATAGTATGTCCAGGGCTTTGGTCTGCTCTGGTACCTTATGATATCAATATATCACATATCATAAAACTTTGCAATATTTATTTATTTATAAAGTATTTTACCAGGAAGGATACATTGAGATTTCTCTTGTTTCCAAGTATGTCCTGGGTGTATATATATTGGGCTCAACATATTATTCTACTGTGCTTACATCTTAAAACATTTCACCTTTATGTTTGGGTTAATATGAATCACCCAAGTATGTTAGACACTTTTCTGCCCCTTCTACCTCCTTTCCTGCCCAACGTGAAAAACTTTGATTGGCGAAAGACTATATATTTGATTCACATCATGATCAAAACTGTACTTAATACAGCTTGGGTGAGGTCAGAATAGTAAAATATTGTATAGGAACTATTCTTGTATTCTCTGTTGTGCAAGAGCTGCATGGGGCAGTTTTCCTGCAAAGTGCACGCTACGTGTGCCAAAACCGGGACTGAAAATGACTAAAGGGGTCATACAGAGAGCACTGAAATTTCATCGAAATTTCAGTGCTCTCTCGTTCGGGACACATTGGTGTGCTTCGGTGATATCAGTTTGCCGTCCCTATGGTGAATTCAGCATTCACTGCAGGGCCCCCAAAGTGCGGCGAATGGGATCCGTTGAACGGCGCCACAAATACCGCCGAATGCCGCGAAAGATAGCCGCCAATCTGGCAAATGCCGCCGAATGCCGCAGAAAGTAGCCGATCAGCTGCCGAACAGATAAAAAAGAAAAACTCTGCTGTTTAAAAAAAGGTGTTTAAAACAATAAAAATGCATGGAAATAATAACAAAGGTCTTATAAAAAATAATAAAACAGTGTCATGCTGCCCTACGGGTCTCCCCTATCTGGGACACTCACCCCAGAAAGCAGCTGATATGGGGCAGTCGGCAGCACGACGCTCCCCATGGTTAGTCCAGAGGCAGGGGGCACCACGGACTCTGGCATCTCCTCCAGTGGTGATGCCGTGGGTCGAGCCTGGTCAACGAGCACTGCGACTCCAGCCTGGCCACGTGGAACAGGGCCTGGTCGCAGCATGTGACATTATCAGGGGTGGCTGCGAACACAGGGATTGGTGGATGCATGGGTCAACTCAGTCCAGTAGGACCAGATGGGGAACTGCGCAGGCCAACTCCAAGGCTCTGATTGACCTGAGAAAAAGAAGCGATTGCATGGGGAATATCCTGGGGAGGGGCCTTGACCACCTCACCACCTATATAAGGTCTAAGCAATCATTCTGACTTTGCTTCAGCGTTGTTCTCTGTTCCCAGTGAATTGCTTAGAAGCTCATGGTTGTTTTGTGTACCAGTATTTCTTTTATCTCCAAGATTATTCTATCTCGCCGCCTGCCTTTGACCCCGGACTCGATATTAGACTACGCTCCTGGATTACCCCTTGGCACCGCGATATTCCTGCTCACCCTCACCTCTGCACTTGGATCCTGCCCCCCCGTACCCTCACCATGACAAACGGTCTTTTACAGAATAAAAAAATGCCATTGAAAAAATGGAAATCAAAAGTATTGCCAAAAAAATCCAGAAAAATGCCTAAAAAAGGTTGTGTGGAAACGTAATTGACATATCTAGCTAGTTAACTCACTGAATGGAAAAAGAAAATTTGAAAGTAAAAAAAATAGATAAAAATGAGATTTCAATAAGATCCCTGTTAGATGTGAATTAAAATATTATAAAAGGCCCAGATAGTATCTTCACTGCCTCTGTGTAAATTGAAAATAAAAACTTTCTCTCTAACTGTATTTCATTGGACAGACCATTTGTACATCATTGAAAACTAAGGTGCTGATTTGATGAGTGAATTGAGATACTCCTTCTTTCCATGCTTCTTTTGGTGCCATGAAAAAACACAATAGAACAAATTCGATGGAGGAGAAGTTGTTCGTTATGTAATTTGCTTTGTCCATGTTGCGCTTTGACAATTTGGATTAATTCATGAACTGCCCAAAATCTGGATGCAAAATTTGTGATTCGTCATCTGAAAAAGAATGTCTACTATCCAGTTAATTACATATGTCCATTAAATTCCCTAATATTTTGCTCATTAGATACAGGCTAGCTCATCTTCCAGAGGCTCTTTAAGGCCAATATGATTCGGTTAGATGTCTTTCTTGGCAAAGTGGTTTTATAGAAGCTCCAACTTTGCAAAGTTTGTATGGGTCATTATATATGTGATTTACAATAGACATAAATAATAAAAGTCGGGTGCACTTTAATGACACATGCAGTATAGTACACAGTTTTCCAAGTATAGGCCGACTCCAATAAGACAAGCAGGAACAGAACAACAGAATGTCTCCTCCCCTGGTACTGGTATGATGGAGCCCAGGAAAGAGCAGGAGTTGAGGACTGCACATCTGCTGCAGAAGATGGAAGCAGAACAACAACCTCCTGCAGCCTTATCTAAACATTCCCTACTTTATTTCATTAAACTGTTAAATACTGTAGATAAGATAAGTCACAGAAGTCAAGAAATACCTTTGGTAAAGGTTGCCTCGGGGGAAATCAACAAAATTGTAGGGAGATAAAAAAAAATAATTAGTTTTCTTTTTTACATTCAACTACGTCAAACAGCCGCATGTGTTTTATAATATGGTGTTGTTTGTAATGCACAAGTAATCTCATTACAACCTATGTAAGTGGTATTGTCCCTTTAATAGAGGATATTGTAGCTCCATAGTTTTGATTTCCCTGGTCAACTAAAAGGTTGGTATTCGAGTAGAGGAGTGTTTCCTGACCCTGGTCTTCAAGTATTCCTAACAGAGAAGATTTTAAGGATCACCTTGGGGAAATGCAGACTGAATCCTGCAATCACTGAGTAGCAAATCATATCACCTGTGCTGTGCTTCAGATATCTGGAAAACCTGGCCTGTTAGGGGGACCTGAGGACCCGGGTTGGGAAACCCTGGAGTTGAATAATCACAGGAGCTGAAGCTGAGGGGATATAAGATGGAAATAGGATAAGGTCTGTAGTTTGTAGTCGGTCATGTAGCATGAATTGAGTGATTTGTAATTTCTGCACTGATTGGACGTAATCCATTATTGACAGCCTTTATCTTTTAGATTTAAGCGTGCTTGAACTCATTTAAGCGGAATCTTGTTTCCCATCATTCTCGGTTTGCCAAACTTGTTTGTTAATTTTATGTTTCTTTTGTCCCATCCATTGTACAGCACTTGTAATTATAATCGTTGAAGTTTAATGATGATGTAATGGGTTTTTGCGCAGTCCCACAAATACCCCTGTGGTCCTTTACCTCCGCTACCTTCAAGCGCTCTGCAAGCCGATCCTGAGCCTCCGCTGCCTGGGAGTTGGGGTACATGACTGCGGCAGTGCCTCCACCCAACTGGACATCCAGGCTTTGGGTGTGAGATCCAGTTGGGAACATATTTAAACAAGCAATAAATCAACACAGAGCTGTCTTTTATAGAACTTTGTATTGCACAGCAAAACTCTATGCAAAAATAAATGTAACGGTCTAAATAAACATAATGCAGTGGAATAAGTAAATAACGCAAGAGTCAGTAAGAGTTTACCCACAAACAATACTGCGGCCCACCCTAGTCTTTTCCCTAATGGTACCATAGGTAGGTGGTGCACATCATTGGGGCCCAGAATAATTGTAATCCACTTTCTTAGTAATATGCTGGGATGTTCCGGGGATCAGAGAAGTCATAGACTGCTGCTTTAGTAACCAGTGTCAGAATGCCTTGTTGTAAAACCAATTGGAGAGGTCTCAGCTTACCACTCCACAGTCTGCAATCAGATTTTGTCCAGGAAGGGGAGAAGCTGCTCCACTGGGATTCCTTCTTTCTGCAGAACAATCACTGCCAGGAACAGTTCTGTGCTTTGATCTGGATACAGAGTCTGCTGGGAGCCTTTATGCAGGATGCTTCAGCACTGGACACAATACCACAAATCTCAGCCACCATCATCTTCCAGCTTCCTCTCTCTTTTGCTTCCTTTCTTGCAGCCCTGCCTCCACACACAAAACCATAGAGCCACACAGTCTTGAATCTCAGAGCAAACAGAAGGTCGCCATCTGCTGGTTACTACATAGAAACTGCAGGGTAGTAGAATTACTGTACTCCAGGGGTTACATGTTCCCCTTTGAAAATAACTTGCCTTCCACTGGCAAGTCCTGGACAGGAAGCGATCAAAAACCAAACTGTATAAAACATTTATAAAAGCCTACAATAACAGTGCTAGCTAATACAATGACATCCTAGCTGGCCAACTATGCTAAAACAGAGAATGATTTTCATTTACGATTTCAGCTAGCGAATGGAGAAAGGAGGTCATTTTACATGATGCCTGTGTCACTGGAGCATAGCTAGGTTCTCCTATGTGATCATAAACCAAGGCTGTAGGAGGCTGCCGTACCCTGGTGCTGTGTCTTGGAAGTCGCTGGGGAAGAGCACTTTCTGGCCATGCCGGGGAAGCTTCGGCTCCTGCCCTGTAGTTGGGGAGGTCACCAGTGGCTTGAGGCCCTGGCTCTCCCATAGATCGAGAGTCTCTGACGGTGGTCCCAGGCACAAAGCACGGGCTTTCTGGGTTCAAAGATGGAGGACTGTTTGACATAAGAGGTGTTTTAACTCTCTGAGGTGCCACAGGGGTAGGAGACAAATTCTGTGTTCTCTCAGTATGGGGAGACCACCATTGATAATCAGCTGTGGGAGTCTCTGCGGTCTCCTCTGTCCCATTTTCAGGACTCGCTGCTGTGCTTTCCTCCAATTCACTACTACGCTCTTCCTCATCATCTGTATAGGCTAACGGTAGTAGATGGTTCCTATGCCAAGCCTTTATCCGTCCTTCAGGCCCTTTTATGTTGTACACAGGCAGTCCTTTTAGCTTAGACACAATTTCAAACAGGGTATCCTTCCATCTGTCTACTAATTTGTGTTTTCCAAGCAACCCTAGATTCCGCAGTAGAACCTTATCGCCTGCTTGGATTTCCCGATACTTGACTTTGGTATCGTATCTTCTCTTGTTCCGTTCCTCCATTCTTGTCGTAGCTTGAGTAGCCAACTCATAGGCCCTGTGGAGGTTTTGCTTGAGGGTCCTCACATAATGGGAGTGTGAGCTTGAAGTTGTCCCATCAGGGGACACCCCCATCCGGACATCTATTGGTAGTCTAGCTTCCCTTCCAAACATCAGGAAGTAGGGTGAAAATCCTGTAGACTCATTTCTTGTGCAATTATATGCGTGGACCATGGTTTCCACGTGCTTACTCCAAGACCGCTTCTCCACTGTTTTCAGAGTCCCAAGCATATCTAGGAGGGTCCTATTAAAACGCTCAGGCTGAGCATCACCCTCTGGGTGGTAGGGTGTTGCTCTGGACTTCTGAACCTGCAACATATCCAGCAGCTCTTTGATCAACTTGCTCTCAAAGTCTCTACCTTGATCAGAATGTATTCGATTGGGTAGACCGTAGTGCATGAAATACTTCTGCCACAGGACTTTAGCTACGGTCACAGCCTTCTGGTCTTTAGTAGGAAAGGCCTGAGCGTATCTGGTAAAATGATCTGTAACCACTAGAACATTCCCGATTCCAGTAGTATCATTCTCAATACATAGATAGTCCATGCACACAAGATCCAGGGTCCCTGTGCTTTTAAGGTGGCCCATAGGGGCAGCTCTCACAGGTAGGGTCTTTCTCTGAATACATCTTCTGCAGGTTTTCACATAATGTTCAACACATTCCCTCATACGAGGCCAATAGAACCGGTCTTGTATCAGTCCGTAGGTTTTGTCAACTCCAAGATGACCATGTTGATCATGGAGAGCTCTCATGACTATTCCCCGGTATCTATGAGGTAGTACCAGCTGCTTTCGACCTGGGTGGTCGTGGTATTTCAAAATCCTATGAAGGATCCCATCTTCCAGATGTAGTTTACTCCACTCTCTCCGGTACACGTCTCTTTGTCCTATTGGAAGGGAGCTCAGCAATTTAGGATTCTTAACTCTCATCGCCTTGAGGACTGTCGCTATATACCAATCCTGTGATTGGGCTTTCTTTTTTTCTTCATTGGTTATTTGAGACCAATGTTGAAGGATGACTGGAGCACAAAATATCTCTGGTACTGCTTCTGAGGAGTAACTGATGGAATCTATTCCTCTAAGGTCAGAGAACTCCTCCTGTTTCTCGGCCACTACATAGGTGTGGCAAAAAGCCCCTACCCCTGGCCCAGGAATTTCTTCCCATTCTTCCTTTTCTTCATGAGGAAGCAGTCCAGGTCTGTGAGACAGAGCATCTGCACTGACATTCTTGGGGCCTGGCTTGTATTTAAGGATGAAATTATAGCTCGACAATGCTGCCAGCCACCTGTGTCCTGTGGCATCTAGCTTAGCCGTAGTTTGGATATATGTAAGTCGATTATTATCTGTCCTTACTTCAAATGTTGTACCATATAAATAGTCATGCAATTTGTCTACAATTGCCCACTTAAGAGCCAAGAATTCTAGCTTGTGGACTGGATAGTTTTTCTCTGCACCAGTTAGACTTCTGCTTATGTATGCCAAGGGTCTTAACCCTTCTGGGTAGCTTTGATGTAATACACCCCCTAGGGCCTCCATACTGGCATTGACATGGAGCACATACTGCTTCTCGGGGTCTGCATACACCAAGACTGGGGCTTCTGTAAGTCTTTCTTTCAAGGTTAAAAAGGCTTCTTCACATCCTGAAGTCCATTTGTTTCCGAAGGAGTCTTTAGGACTGGGTACCTTAGCACCTTCTATATCAGAGGTAACCTTTAACAAATTATGTAACTCTCAGCAATCTTCGAGTAGTCCTTCACGAACCTTCGGTAATATCCACAGAACCCTAGGAATGAACGTAGCTCACTGATGGTATCTGGCCTAGGCCAATTCACCACTGCTTCAATTTTGGCCGGGTCCGTTGCTACTCCTTCTGCAGAAATGATATGACCTATATATGTGACAGAGTCCCGTGCAAATCGACATTTGTCTAATGATAATTTCAGACCCTCTGCTTGGAGTCGATCCAGCACTTTCAGTAATCGCTGTTCGTGTTCTTCCGGGGTCCTTCCAAACACTATGAGATCATCCAGATACACTAGGCACTCCTTGGGATTCATATCCCCCCACAGTCTTTTCCATTAGCCTTTGGAATGTGGCAGGAGCTCCTGTGATTCCTTGAGGCATCCTAGTAAACTCATAGAACCCCAAAGGGCAAATGAAGGCTGTCTTTTCCTGATCCTCTTTATTCAGTGGAACTTGATAATACCCAGATCTCAAGTCAAGAACACTAAACCACTGGGGCATTTAACAGATCTTCTATCTGTGGTAGTGTGTACTGATCTGGCACTGTTCTCTTATTCAGAGTGCGATAGTCTATGCAGAGCCGAACTGTGCCATTCTTTTTCCTAACTATCACTATGGGTGAGGCATATGGGCTTCTGGACTCTTTAATAATACCAGATTCTTCCATCAGTTGTAATATATCACGGACATCCTCCACATCTCGCGGGGGTATTCTCCTTGATCTCTCCCTGAAAGGAGTTGAGTTAGAAAGTCTAATAGCATGTGTGGCACTTCTTGCGCATCCCACATCCAATTCTTCCCTGGAGAAGACTTCCTCTCTTGTAATTAGTTTGGATCGGAGTCTATCTTTCCATTCTTGTGGTAAAGGAGAATCTTCCAGATCAAAATCTATTCATCCTTCAAGGTTACTCCCCAGTTCTGCTTTCATGGACATTACTGAAGATACCTGCTCTATCAAGTGAATTACGCCAATCTTCTGGTGACGATCAATTCTGACCTCAGTAGGTGTGAAATTCTTTATCATTATGGGGAAATCTTTACACCAGTGATTCCGCCAATCTTTCACTTCAGGTATGAGGGTCCATCCATTTTTCGTATCCTCCTCAGTCAAGAACTCAACTAGGTATTGCCTGGTTCCTCCTGATATTTCATGATGCATAGAAGCTATGGCTCGTAGAGTCTTGGTTTCTCCAGGCTTCAGAAATACAGACTCTTTTCCTGAGTAATAGCATGACCCAGGTTTAGCTTGTAGGGCTAGTCGATGACACTCCTTTCCTAAAACAGGGCTGACCTCCATTAGTCATGCTAGAGATACATCTCCCACTTCAGAAAGATAGGTCCTGAACATGTCCTGCACAATTCTTGCATTGGTACCCAGAATAATTGGAGCACAGGGTTTTCTTTCCACTGGGCATATAAGAGCTTCCAATTCCATAGGACAGATCATTCCTGTGTTTAATTGTGGGATGGTTACAGTAACCCTTATGCATCCCTGTACAGATTGGGCCTGAGATCCCACTCCCCACAACTGCAACTCTCCCACAGGCTCCAGAGGAATATGGCTTAAATGATGATCATAGAAGTCTCTATAAATGATGGTGACCTGAGATCCAGTATCTAGCAAGGCGGATGCGTAAATACCCTCTATTTGCAGGTGTATGATTGATTTGGGCCCGATCTTGGCTCCCACAGATATATGATCTTTCTTACTTTTCTTAGAAACACTGGAAGTGGAGGCCTTCTCTAGTCCAATAGCTAGCACTTCAACATCTGTCTCTGATGAATTGGTGGGACACTCCCGCTTGAAGTGCCCTAATTTTCACATTTAAAACAGCTTCCTTGGGGGGACGAATCCTCCGGTAACAATCTTCTCATTGTCCCCCAGTGGAGTTGTCTACGAGGAGAAGAATCTGTCCTTTTTGCCGCTGGCTTGGACAATAATTCTAGTTCAGCTATCTTCTTTTTAAGAATTGCCAGATCCATATCCTCTTTCTCTGCTGCTTTAAATGTATTCCCTTTGCGTAAAGGAGATGAGGACATTTGATCCTCCAATCTTTTTGCTTTGTTGATCAGTGTGGAATAGGACAAAACTTGATCATCCAGCTTAACTCTTAACATAATCATTACTGGGTCGTTGGTAAGGCCTCCCCTCTGAATTTGCTTTGATAGTCGTGTATCCAACTCAGATGCCGTGATTGCTCCTTTTTTAAATAGTTTTCCTAGTAGCAGTTGTAATCGATTAATATAGTCAGAAGAGTTTTCATGCTCCTTCTGCTTAGTGGCTAGGAACTTGACTAACAGATCATCAGAGTCCTCCAATTTTTCATAAGCATCTTGCAAAGCTTGAATGTAATCCTGTGCGGTAGTTTGTGCATTCACTCCCTTGTAAAGCCTTATTATTTCTGTAACTGGGGATCGGAGACTCTCCATTAACCGTTGTTTCTTTATAATATCAGTACAAGACCATTCTTCCAATAATTGTAAAGCATTATCCTTCCAGGCTTCAAAGGTTTCTTCTCCTACAGGCACAGGCTGGTTACCAGAAAACACCTTCAGCTTGCGGTAGCTGTGCGTGTCTATAGCCGTTACTATGGCCTCTGAGAGTTTTTGTAGTATTTCGGCCATGTTACTTTCCCCTGAATTGGTGGTACTCAAAAAGGGGCTGTCTGGCTGTGGCGATATTGGAGATGAGACCACTACAAGACCTGTGGTCTTAGGGTTGATTTCCCCTTGCTCTTTGGAAAATTGTACAGTCTGTTTTGGAATGGCTCCAACTTCGAATGGTGTAACCGGTAATCTCCAGGTAGTTTTCTCTAACATAGGGGTCCGAGGCTGGGAATGGCTTGATACATCAAAATTCCTCAGGTTTATACTGAGGGGTTGCTGTGGAGTATGCCCCTCCTCTTTGTCCAAAAGAGCGTACACTAAGGGGCATCCTTCGGGTGCTGCTCCAAGAAGGTGTAGGCTTGTGGCCCTCTGGCGGCCTCTCAAATCTGTATGGGCATATATTAACATATAAGTTTGACCATTTAAATCCTGCAAGATATCCCTGATGGTAACAATCTCTATTCCCAGTAAAATCTCCAAACACTTGGTGACATGCTTCAGCTCGCTGTAGGGAGGTACTTGACATATCATCACTGCATGGTGTAATGGTATCTTCTGTTGCTGGGCCCATTCTGTCGCAAATAAGAACGTGGGCCGTGGGATTAATATATCCTTGTGGTTGTACCCCAATTCATCTCAGCAGTGCCTCTATTTGTAACGGGTTTTTGCGTAGTCCCACAAATACCCCTGTGGTCCTTTACCTCAGTTACCTTCAAGCGCTCTGCAAGCCGATCCTGAGCCTCCACTGCCTGGGAGTTGGTGTACATGACTGCGGCAGTGCCTCCACCCAACTGGACATCCAGGCTTTGGGTGTGAGATCCAGTTGGGAACATATTTAAACAAGCAATAAATCAACACAGAGCTGTCTTTTATAGAACTTTGTATTGCACAGCAAAACTCTATGCAAAAATAAATGTAACGGTCTAAATAAACATAATGCAGTGGAATAAGTAAATAACGCAAGAGTCAGTAAGAGTTTACCCACAAACAATACTGCGGCCCACCCTAGTCTTTTCCCTAATGGTACCATAGGTAGGTGGTGCACATCGTTGGGGCCCAGAATAATTGTAATCCACTTTCTTAGTAATATGCTGGGATGTTCCGGGGATCAGAGAAGTCATAGACTGCTACTTTAGTAACCAGTTTCAGAATGCCTTGTTGTAAAACCAATTGGAGAGGTCTCAGCTTACCACTCCACAGTCTGCAATCAGATTTTGTCCAGGAAGGGGAGAAGCTGCTCCACTGGGATTCCTTCTTTCTGCAGAACAATCACTGCCAGGAACAGTTCTGTGCTTTGATCTGGATACAGAGTCTGCTGGGAGCCTTTATGCAGGATGCTTCAGCACTGGACACAATACCACAAATCTCAGCCACCATCATCTTCCAGCTTCCTCTCTCTTGCTTCCTCTCTTGCAGCCCTGCCTCCACACACAAAACAATAGAGCCACACAGTCTTGAATCTCAGAGCAAACAGAAGGTCGCCATCTGCTGGTTACTACATAGAAACTGCAGGGTAGTAGAATTACTGTACTCCAGGGGTTACAATGAGATCAGACATAATATCAGGTTTATAGATGTAAGCTTCCCCTTTGCAGAATATGATCAGAGTGTTTGGTTTGCTAAGTAAGCTTTAATAAATCCAGTCTAAAATTCTAAGCATTTTAGCAGTACCTACCTACTGTGTTCTGCCTAAAAGAAGTTAATCCTAATTCTTTTTCAGCCTTCAATTACCCATTGGCCTCATCTCTGTGATCCCTACCTTCACCGCTCAAGGACAGGGGGAGGGAGTTTCTGTGGTTGTGTTCAGTGTTGAGTAGATTAGGGTGTGACTCAGTAATTGTTATACAGATGGATAGAGGAGAGATGGCAGTAGAAAAGTAGCATTGGTGCAAAACAAAAATATATGACCACTCCTGTTTAAATGAATGGATAAAATCTTTACGTATCTGCTGACTTCATGAAACAGCACTGTCCCCCCAATGCTGGCAGAATATATGAGGGAAAAAAAAGGGTGAAGTAAAATCTGCAAGAAAGAAAATTTAAACAGACATGGTGCAGACTGCAGATACAAACGTTGTATAATGAGCCACTGCTAGAATGGCACTCACAAGATGCAAGACCAAATTAGGCATGTAGCAAGTTCTTTGTTACCCTCTCCTGGCTAGGATAAAGTGCCTCCTGAAATCCAACCGTCTGGAACACCACCAAAGAAATCCTTCGGATCTGGTCACCGATCGGTAGTACAGGATTCAGGTTTAGAACATAAACTGCAAGCCAAGGGCTCTCCAACAAAAAGAATTATAAAATTAACATAAAATAAAAGGGTTGGAACACAATCCAATGCGTTTCGTCTTAAACAAACTAAGACTTCCTCAGGGATAATGTTTTAATTTGAGACATCACAGTTATATACTTACATGAAATTAATAAAACATTGCAGCTGACACATAATTAATTAAAACAATACTCTTCATCTGTCCCGATTATTCCGGATAGGTGGAGTGTGTTGCGTCCCACAGAGGAAAACTTATCCGTTCGATGGTAATCCCCTTCCATCTTCCGTCCATTTCCGGTGTGACCAGAAATGATGACTCGCAAGGCGTCGTCCAATCCAAGTCCAGCGATACGCCATCTAATGAAGGTCAAGCATACATCATACTGGCGCCGCCATCTTACGAGGTCCCGAGATTCAATTTTCCTTGTTGCGCTCGAAAAAGAACAATGAATGCATAAGCCTAACAGAAATATAGCACTCCCAATCTTAAAAACCACACTGAAACAACCTTAACACCAAACAGAGATGATCAAGATCACAAACATTGATGTATATCTAAATCAACATTAAGCCCTCCATTATTCCATGTCCCCATATTAAAAATCCATTCTGTTTCTCTTCTAAGTAAATCTTTATTTAGATAACCCCCTCTCCAACTAGGGGTGACCAAATCAATACCAAGACATAAAAAATGTTCTAAGTTGAAAACAGGGGAAAAAAGTGTCATCTGCGCTCGTTTCTATGTATTCCATGTGCAACAAAACACTGAGGTTTTTGTTTGTTTCAATGGCCATTGTAACGTACGCTCACTCGCCACTTCAAGGCACCTCTTTATAGAGTGAGTACCTAACCAATGTAACCAAAAAGCCGCTCTACTGAGCAGCTCCAAGCCCCTCCTGCTGCTTTTCAGCTAAGGAGAGGCAGAGAAATTGTGGGTTTTATTTATACACGCACCAAACACTTCCCATTTGGGATTAAAAACAAAAACATGGAAAGAGGAACAGCAGCAAAACGACGAACTGGAGTTACTGGGTTGTTGCAGCCGCTCCGGTGAGTATGGGCGCGACGCCATTTTTTCTGTATGTATATTATGCTTGTAACTCCAGTTCGTCGTTTTGCTGCTGTTCCTCTTTCCATGTTTTTGCTTTTAATCCCAAATGGGAAGTGTTTGGTGCGTGTATAATTAAAACCCACCATTTCTCTGCCTCTCCTTAGCTGAAAAGCAGCAGGAGGGGCTTGGAGCTGCTCAGTAGAGCGGCCTTTTGGTTACATTGGTTAGGTACTCACTCTATAAAGCGGTGCCTTGAAGTGGCGAGTGAGCTTACGTTGCAATGGCCATTGAAACGAACAAAAACCTCAGTGTTTTGTTGCACATGGAATACATAGAAACGAGCGCAGATGACACTTTTTTCCCTTGTTATGTTTTATACATTAACTGGGCTGTTACTCCTGGTTGTTGCAGCCGCTCCGGTGAGTATGGGCGCAACGCCATTTTCTCTGTATGTATACTAAGTTGAAAACAGGACATTTATTGCAATGGACAGGTACATTGTGATTTGTACATCTTCTCCTAATATTGCCTAGGTGCTCTAAAATACGCACATGCAAAGGTCTTGAAGTTTGGCCAATATACTGTGCCCCACAGGGCATGAAAGTAAATAAATTACTCCTTTACTTGAACAGTGTATAAAGTGGTTAATCTTAAAAATCTTCCCAGTATTGCTACTTTTAAACTCCATAGTTTTTTTTATTTTGGTTAACACATGCTTTACACCTCCCACATTTATTAAAGCCCATAGGTTTCTTCCAGATGTTTTCATTATTAGTGGTGGATTTAATAACTGCTAACAAACTCGGGGCCAATGAATTTTTTAGATTCTGAGCCTTCTTGAAAATTACACGTGTTTTTTTTTTAATACAGTGTTTCAGTACCTCATCTGTCTGCAATATATGCCAATGTTTATTTATTATCAGGGTTATTCAAAGAGATCCGAATGGCTGGAGAAAGGTAACCGAACGCTGAAAATCAGTGTTCGGTTACCTTTCTTGGACATTCGGCTATCCAGAGAGCAGGCAATTCGCCAAATCCTGGCGAATTGCCTGCACATATGGTGCCTGTTCGGTGCCTGTTCGAGGGCAGAGAAATCCCCATAAAAAAACCCCGGTTCGGCTATTCAGAGAGCACAAACCAGCAGTGAAAGGTTCCCAAAATGCCCTGCCATTCGGTGGTTTAATTCGACAGGTTTATTCAGGAGCATCCCATAGGCTTCAATGCCAAAAATATTCCCGTTTTAATTAAATATCTATTAAACCGTTCATTATAAAATTCTGCAGTGAAGAGTCTCTTTATTTATAGATTTTTTAGGATATTTTAAGCATTTTTCTGGATATTTTTTAATAAAGTCCGATTTTTTTTTTTTTTTAAGTTTACTTATTTTTTCTGTAACAGACCTTTTTATTACCATTCCCTGGACCTCATATGTAAATTTCAGACATTTTCGCTCAGTAGTTTCTTTGCAAACAGCGTTTCACTTTTCAAACATTCAAGCAAACTGTTTTTCTAATTTATTCGCTTCACTCTTCTGCGGTGTCGGATTTTTCCGGAGGCTGCGCTGCGTGTAATTGGCTCCTGCTCGGGTTTTTCCGGCATCTTCGGCAGGTTAATCCAGATGTTTTTGCGGGTTTCAGCGTGCATTCGCCGGGTTTTTGCGGTGACTTTTCGTCGGGTTTGCCGCAGCTTTTCCCTGCGCTTCGACGGCCCTGTGGTGCTTGCTAAATACACCGCAGGGTCGCCGAAATGGGATTGTCGAATCGGCCCGAATTGAAGAGAACGAAAAGTCACCGAACGTGCGGTGACTTTTCAATTCACTTTGAATAACCCTGTATATTTCTAACTCGATAGGATTGAGGATTAAATTGAGTACAGAGGGCAACATCAAAATGGTTGTCTGGGCCAGTACTTTTTTCTTTCAACAGTGATTCCCTATCTATATTCCTAACTTCATCCAGATCTTTTAAAACTTTTATTTTATCATATCCCTTCTCAACATACCTATTCATAATAATTCTTGCTTAATTATCAAAAAGTTCTAGGTTAGAACAATTTCTTATCATCCGTTTAAATTGACCTTTAGAAATATTTCTAAGCCAAAAATCAGCATGGGCACATTTGATATCAATGGCTGAGTTACAGTCAGTGGGTTTTAAATAAGTTTTGGTGTCCAGTTTATCTTGATTTACAAAATTAGTTAGGTCCAGAAAATCAATTTCTTTTTGGTCAGTTTTATGGGTGAATCTCAAATTAAAATTGTTAACGTTCAACGTATCTATAAACATCTGAAGTGATTCCGTAGAACCTTCCCAATTAACAAAAATATCGTCAATAAAATGATGCCAGAGGACAAGGCTGCCCCCAGCCATCGGCCAAGCTTGCTCTCGCTCCCAACTATCCATATATAAGTTGGCACAGGGCCGTCTTTAACGTGGGGCAAAAGGGGCAGCTGCCCCGGGCCCAGTCACCTGATGGGCCCAAAGCAGCTGCCCCCTTGGGCCCGCGGCAAAGACCGCCGGTGATGCCAAAAACTACTTGTGAATGTGTTACTATTTGTTGTCCTCCTCAGGCTCCGCTCCCTATGAAGCTGGCGGTGGCAGCGCCATCTGGCTGTGTGTGTCACTCACGCAGGGGCGGATTGACCACTCGGGCACCGCCAGAGGGCCCGGGGCCACCCGCAGCCAGGGCCAGACTGACGACCCATCGGGCCCTGCGTGTACCCAAGAGGCACAGTGCTCAATCTAAGAGGCTGAGCGGCGCCACAGCGTGCCTCCATAGCTGCGTGCCTCCCATATTCATATCATGCTCGGCACATTGCAAATGGCACCGCCCCCTTCATCATGTGATGCATAGTGCAAACTGCACATGTGTAACGGCAGAAGAGGGGGGGCACATCACAGGGTGCGGTGCGGTGCAGTTGCAGCCTGTGGATGGAGGTCCGCGATGAAAGCAGAGCCAGCCCAGCCCAGCCTGTGTCCACTCCACACAGAGGCAGAGAAAGGAGGACAGGGGCCGAGAATTTTTTGTAAGTCCAGATGTGCCTCTTGAGACATTCACCCTCCCCCCTTGGTACCCTGCTGGGTTAGCACTCTGTAAAGGCAAATAAAATAGACTTATAAACTTTGAGTAGTCCCAAGTTTATCCTGCAGCATGCAGCAGGATGAGGTGTCCATCCCTTAACTACTTACATGTTTTCGTGGGATGAAGGAACCTGTCACTTTACTGTTTTTATTTGTATATTTTATTTTATAATAGATATGTATTTCTTCCACCACTTGACCTGTTGAAGGATAAAGTCCTTGTTGTTTTTCCTTTGCTTATGGGTCCGAGCCCAAGATATTTCAGTGTTCTGGAATAGCAGCAATAGATCATATTGCTAATGCTGTATTTAGCACTTATAGGCCTTCTTACTACATTTTAATTGTGACTGCCTCTCCAGGCCATGCTTATCCCAGTGTTGTGATTATCTGCACTTTATTGTTTCAAGGTTGCATTTATATTCCCTATATTATCTCTGTTTTCCTGGTGCCTTGTAGTGAAATATCTAAAAAAACATCAGACCTTGATTTTTTTTCCTGCAGTTCCAGAAGTGGGAATCTGAGGGAGTAAGAAACTGGTGGGACCCACTGGGGGGGACATGCTGGGGGGGGAAGTAAGGTGAGGGAGGCATGATAGGGGTGAACAAGGTGGGGGAAGTAAGGTGAGGGGGCATGTTGGGTGGACAATAAGGTGAGGGGGGCTGCTGAGGGGGTGAAGTGAGTGACTTGCTGGGGAAGGGGTGTAAAAAAGAATAAGATGGGTCTAAGAAAAAAAGTGTAAACCCTGGGGTACTCTGTGATATGTTCATACACACTGCACATTACTGTGAGTTTTATGTCTGTGGAGCTCTGTGATACACTCATACACACTGCACATTACTGTGAGTTTTATGTCTGGAGCTCTGTGATACACTCATATACACTGCACATTGCTGTGAGTTTTATTGCTGTGGAGCTCTGTGATACGCTCATACATACTGCGTGTTTCTTTTGTTTTTTTTGGGGGGCAGCATTTCATCCTTCGCTTCAGGCAGCACAATGTCTTGGGCCGGCCCTGGTGTGTGTGTGTGTGTGTGTGTGTGTGTGTGTGATTTATATATACATATATATATGATGTGGTGATGTTTGGGTGTAAGGTGTATATTCTGTGTAAGTGTATGATGTGAAAATGTGTATATGATGTATATATTCTGTGTACGTGATATATACAGTATATAGAATGTGTATGTGTACAAAGAATGTATATACAATAGTACGTGTATATACGATGTGTATGATTGGAGTGGAGAGCAAAATTCTAAAGGGGGGGGCCCATTAAAATATTTGCCCAGGGCCCAGTCAATATTAAAAACGGCCCTGAGTTGGCATAGCTGGGGACAAACCTTGTCCCAATGGCAGTGCCAGAGATTTGTAAATAAAAAATGTCCTCAAACCAAAAATAGTTGTGTTTTAAAATAAAAAACATAAGATCTCCCAAAAGGTCAATCTGTAGCTCTGGTATGGTGGGATTTAATTTCAGCACCTTTAATACTTCCCTCTACTCCTTTTTGGTTGGAATAGAAGTGTAAAGAGAAGTTACGTCAATAGTGGTCATACAAAAATTATCCTTCCATATCACATTCTTAAGAAGTCTCAAAATATGGCCTGTATCTTTCAAATGTGATTTCATCTGACTTACATGTGGCCGTAGAAAAATATCTACATATTGAGGGATATTACTCGTAAGTGAATCAATGCCACTAATGATCGGTCTACCAGGGGGTTGGTTTACATTCTTGTGGATTTTTGGCAAAAAATAGAAAAGGGCAGTTTTGCAATTGGCCTTATAGTGAAACTTAAATTCATCCTCTGTCAAAATACCACTTTCTTTACCTGTCTCTAATAAGAGTAATAATTCTGCTAGAAACATCCTGGTAGGGTCCCGTTCTAAAATTTGGTAAGTGTCTAGATTCCCCAGGATTCTTCTCGCTTCTCCCAGATAATACTCTCTGGACATGATAACCGTCCCTCCCCCTTTGTCCGCCTGATTTATTACAAGATTATTGTTGTCCTTTAAAGTTTTAATAGCTTGTATTTCTTTATAGCTCAAATTTGGTTTAAAAGGGCGTGTTTCTAAATTTTTAGATCTCTCCAAACTACGTCCATATACAGTATACTGGTATATGATTACCTTTCTCCCAAATTGGAAAGAAGGCAGATTTTTGTTTCAATGCTGTATGTTGAAAACCTTCTTGATGAACCTCAAGTGGAGCTTCAATCTTGTTTAATATCTCTTTTTTGGAGAAAAACATTTCCCTAGTTAGTTTCCTCATAAATCGATGTAGATAAAGGAAAACCTCAAAATTATTTTGCTTCTTAGTTGGGGTGAATTTGACTCAATTTCAAAGTAATTTAAGTTCATCAGCGGATAATGATACCCCTGAAATGTTAAAGATACCATCTAAGTTTTGTATGGGTAGATTAAGGGTATTCTGAATAGGCATGTCAAGAGTGCAGGTGTTTTTCAATGGGTTTTTAATATTCAATACTCTTCCTCAGTGTCTGTTTGCTCTTTTCTTTTTGGCTGGTTTTAATGGGGAAAATGGATTGTGATGAGCCCAACCTTTCTCAAGAAGCATTGGTTGGTCTGTTTTCCAGCTATGGGCTCGATTTAAATTAGATCAACTTTATTTTTTGTCAAAAATATTGTCTAGTTTTGACTAGTATTTTCTTCTAAATATCTGCGGATTCATTTGAACGGATTTGCCACAGCCAAAATCCGTAAAATGACACTGTTCTGAAAATAAGTAGTAAGGTAAAAAGCAAGAAAAAGCATAATTCCTGTCAGTCATTGTACTATCTGTTAAAGTTATAAGTAGTTATGCAGCACCAACTGGTTCCGTAGTGCTTTACAATGAGGAAGCACAAACAGGTGACATAATAAATAATAAAACATAAGGAACAGACGGCCCTGCCCGTTGGATAATTGTCCTGCTAATACAGTACTTTATACAAGTGCTCATCCAGACATCCTGTGAGCTTACAATCTAAGGGACTAAGGCAAGTGAAACAAAAGGGAGCAGGGGGAGTGTGGAGATAATTTCCAGAGAGAGTATAGCAGACACAACATGATGATAGACCAAGAGCTTGGGCATGATAAGGTTAAACCGAGAGAGAAGTGAAACAGCTGAGAAAAGGAGCTTCTATTATTAGGATAGGGGATGGCTGGAGGGTGTTTGGGGCAGGCAGGTGGGACAGCAGAGGGAAGGATGAACTTGGATAGTGGCTGTGGGTAAGAAACACAGAGTTTAGTAGACATGTGCATTCATTTTAGTACTAAAATGATTTAGTCAGAATTTTGGGATAATTTAGTTTTAGTATGACTCAAGAGATACGAAACTGCTCAGTATAAAAAACGAAAGAAACTAAAATAAAATGCACTATATTTTAGTTTCAGTCCTTTTTGTGATATTACATTGATGAGTGAAGGAGACCAGCATTGAAGAGCGCAACAACGCAAAGCTACAGAAAAGGTTTGTATGCGTAATCCTTCCTGACCCCTACCCGAAACTCAGACAGTGATAGAGCTCCAGAATACTCACTCGCAGCACAGACAGCCAGCACAGGAGAGGAAACCTTTACTTAACCCTTGCATGTCTATGAGGCAGACAAGATGATAAAATATCTACGCTGTCCTCCAACCCTAAACGGCTCTGGTCCACCTTCAACACCCTCCTCTACCCACCTGCACCTCCCCCCACAGCTGCCTTCAGCGCTCAAGACCTGGCAGACTACTTCCTCAGTAAAACTCTAAATATCAGAAGCAACATCCCAACAAAAGATAGTTATCTGCCACCTCCACTCCCAGAGGTCCCCTCTGCCACCCTCTGTCGCTTCCTCCCAGCCACTGAGGAGGAAGTCAATTCCTTATTGTCCTCCTCACATCTCACCACATGCCCGCTCGACCCCATTCCCTCACATCTAATTCCTCCCCTCTCCTCCTCCCTCACCCCTGCTCTCACACACATCTTCAACCTATCTCTCTCCACTGGCTCCTTTCCACCCGCCTTCAAACACGCGCTAGTTACCCCTTTACTAAAGAAACCATCCCTCGATCCCAACTCTCCATCCAACTACCGCCCTGTATCCCTGCTTCCCTTCACATCAAAGCTCTTAGAAAAACTAGTCTTCAACCGCCTCTCCCTCTTCCTGTCCTCCAATTCCCTACTTGACCCCCTGCAATCTGGCTTCCGTCCCCTACACTCAACTGAAACTGCCCTCACCAAAGTCACCAACGACCTCCTAACTGCTAAAAAACATGGCCACTATTCTATTCTCATCCTGCTCGACCTCTCGGCTGCTTTTGACACTGTTGACCACCCCCTCCTTCTACAGACCCTCAACTCTCTGGGTCTCGGTGACACAGCACTCGCTTGGGTCGAATCCTATTTATCCAACAGGTCCTTCTGTGTGTCCTTTGCTGGAAACTCCTCCTCCTCATTGCCTCTATCTGTTGGTGTACCTCAAGGCTCTGTCCTTGGTCCTCTGCTCTTTTCCATCTACACCTCCTCCCTGGGCAAAATCATCAACAGCTTTGGCTTCAATTACCACCTCTACGCTGATGACACTCAGATCTACCTCTCTACCCCTGATCTCTCTCCCCCTGTCCTTTCAAAAGTCAGTGACTGTTTATCTGGCATCTCCTCCTGGATGGCCTCCCACCACCTAAAGATCAACATGTCAAAGACTGAACTCCTACTTATTCCTCCCTCCAATGCCTCCCCACCTCCTGACTTCTCTATCACGGTGGAGGGTATCACCATTTCCCCATCAAACCAAGTTCGCTGTCTTGGAGTTACACTTGACTCTGCTCTTTCCTTCATCCCCCACATCAAGTCTCTTCCTCCTCCTGCCGATACCAACTGCGTAATATTTCCCGAATTCGGCCATTTCTTACCGCTGTCACCACAAAACAACTCATACACGCCCTGGTAATCTCCCGACTCGACTATTGCAATAATCTCTTATCTGGCCTCCCTCTGTCCCGCCTCTCCCCCCTACAATCCATCCTGAACGCCTCCGCCAGGCTAATTCACCTCACCCGCCGCTCTGTCTCTGCCGCTCCCCTCTGCGAGTCCCTTCACTGGCTCCCCATCCACTGCAGAATTAAGTTCAAAATCCTTATCCTTACCTACAAAACCCTCACTAACTCAGCTCCCCACTACCTGTCCTCACTAATCACCAAATACACCCCGGCCCGCTCCCTAAGGTCAAACAGTGACCTGCGCCTAGCTTCTCCCCGCATCACCTCTTCCCATGATAGACTGCAGGATTTCTCACGCGCAGCCCCCACTCTCTGGAACGCTCTCCCTCGTACTGTCAGACTTTCACCTAACTTCTCTTCCTTCAAACGCTCCCTTAAAACGTTCCTATTTAGGGAAGCCTACCACCCAACTCACTGACACAACCATCAATCACTCTCACCTTACAGTCCTCTCCTCCTGTTTCCAACCCCAACCCTCCTAGATTGTGAGTTCCTACGGGAATAGGGCCCTCATCTCCTCCTGTACTGTTTGTCAAATGTTGTTCAATGTATTGTAACCCTGTCTATACTGTGCTTATTGTACAGCGCTGCGGAATATGCTGGCGCTTTATAAATAAAGAATAATAATAATAATAAAAGCAGCTGGAGAAGGAAAACATTCTAATAAATCACACTGAAAGCTAATGACAGAGGAGGGCTGTATAGTAAAAACCCCTTTATAACAAGCAGCGCTGGGAGAAAAGAGGGACTTTATAAAATGTGTGTTATCTCCCCTCCCACTCTGCATAATAGGGGCTTAGGTCTGATACATTTTATATTATCCAGGAGCACTATCCCCCTTTCCTCATCTATAATACACGTTTTATATAAAGTCCCTCTCCTCTCCCAGTACTGCTTGTTATAAAGTATTTTTTAACGTCTGATACATTTAGTATCCAGCTCTCACAGTTATTGTGTCATTATGAGCCTTCAGTGTGATTTATTTGAATGTTTTCCCTGGATTTAAAGTGCTTAATTTTATTATAAAAATAATTTGCACCAGTCATCTCTTCTCTGAGCTTTCAGATTGATTTACGTTAATATTTTCCCTCTCCCCTGCTTTTATATTCCTGTGTCTCCCCCACAGAGATACAAAGTTTAAGTAAAAGTTCTCACTCCTGTGCTGGATAAGCATTGCATTCCGAAGTTCTGCACCCTCCACATGCCAATGCAGTAGTATGTTCTATACAGAGAGGGGCATTAATTAATGCAGGAGGATGTTCTATACACTATACAGAGTACACTATACAGAGAGGGGTATTAATGCAGGAGGATGTTATATACATTATACAAAGAAAGGTATAAATTGAGGAGGATGTTCTATACAGAGAGGGACATTAATTAATTCAGGAGGATGTTCTATACATTATACAGAGAGGGGTATTAATTAATACAAATGGATGTTGTATACATTATACAGAGAGGGGTATTAATTAATGCAGGAGGATGTTATCTACATTATACAGAGAGGGGTATTTATTAATGCAGAAGGATGTTCTATACATTATACAGAGAGGAGCCTTTTTTTTAGCCCTTTAAATCCAGTGGCTGTGAGCACTGAGATCGGCAGCTTGTTATATTATCTCTCATTACAATGTATCAGGCTCAGCTGTTACAGTAACTGACTGTAACAGCGCTCAGAGTTTCAGTAAAACAAGGAAATAATATTGTTCTGACCTCTTATATATAAAAATATTGCTTACTAGTTTTACGGAAACTCTGAGCGCTGTGATGAGCAGCAGTCAGTTACTGTAACAGCTTTACCTGACACCAGTGGTGTATTTAGGTTTTGTGCTGCCCTAGGCCTGACTAAACTCGTGCACCCCCTAATTTAAATTTGACACACCCCTTCCTGTCAAGGGCACACCTCTTCCTGGTTAATCCCCACCCTTCCTCTTTAAACTCCACCTTTTCCTCTTAGAGCTCTGCCTTTTCCTCTCTTTATAATAAAAGTGGATACCAAGTGCCTACTTGTATATTTTGTATACCATTTCAAATGTACCTATTACGATAAATAAAATTATGAAATGTTTAAATTCAAGCATTTTTACAAAGAACAGCCACGCATGTCAAGTATACTGGATCAAAGCTGCTCTAATTGGTTGAACAATAAAATCCACAGAAACCTGCACTGCATATGAGTGTATCACAGAGCTGCACAGCAATAAAACCCACAGAAATGGGCACTGTGTATGAGCATATCAGAACTGCACAGCAATAAAACTCACAGTAATGTGCAGTGTGTATGAGCGTATCCCAGAGCTCCAGGGCAATAAAACTCACAGTAATATGCAGTGTGTATCACAGAATCCACAGCAATAAAACTCCCAGCAATGCAATGTGCAGTGTGTATAAGTGTATCAGAATCCACAGCAATAAAACTCCCAGCAATGCAATGTGCGGTATGTGTGTCAGCGTATCAAAATCCACAGCAATAAAACTCCCAGCAATACAATGTGCGGTGTGTATGAGTGCATCAGAATCCACTGCAATAAGACTCCCAGCAAACCGAGTGAATATGAGCACAAAGTAATTAATTATTTATTCTATATTTACCGGCTTCCGTCTGTGGTAGGGCTGTGTGCAGAGTCAGCAGGGACTGTGTACGGACTCAGGATCGCGGCTGTGTCTGTGCGTGGAGCCATCTTGTCAGCAGTGGGGTGCCACTGCCAGAGGGTGCACCGTGGCTTTGATTCCCTTCCGGTGGGTGTTCAGTCCAGAATAGAGTGAGAGTCCATGTTAATGAAAGGGCAGGCAGCTGCGTGCATGTCACGTGGTTCAGCCAGTCAGGTGGTACAGAAAAAAATAAGTAAACTCAGTACCACCTGACTGGCCGGACCGTGTGACCTGCATGCACGCAGCCTCACCAGGAGCCAGGCAGCTCAATGACAAATTTCTATAACTGCAGTGTTGGTTAAGGAAAGGTCCACTTTAAACAGCAGTAAGCAGACAGGCCTTCATATTCTGCTGATAAACCCCCCCTATACCTGCCATTTACTGTCATCTTCTCTCTCTGCACACAAATCATATCCCCCTCCCCTCTCCTAGAGCTGCTGCGGGGCAGGGGAGGAGCTATGGAGGGAGGAGAGGGGGATTTTTATTCTATTCGATTTTATTCCGTATGCAAACGCCCTGCTCCGCTGCTCGTTGTTTGAGAACACAGCTCAAAGCTGACACACAGTGACAGTGGCACCTCCTAGTACCCCCTAATGACACTCAAATAATCACTGGTACCTGGGGCGGCCCGCCCTCCGCCACTCCCCTAAGTACACCACTGCTCTGTGATATGCTCACACACAAGATTGGTGAACTGCCAGCAAGTACGGTGCTGTTTGAAGGCATTGCAAATCCCCATAGAGAAGTAATGGTTAATCTATTCAGAAAACACCAAACAGCAGAGAAATGGCAGTGAAATGCCCTGATGTTTGGTGGTTTCAATCAGCAGGTTTATTCAGGCGAACCCCATAGGTTTCAATGTTAAAAATATTCCCGTTTTTATGCAATATCTAATAAACCATTTATTATTTTAATCTGCAGTAAAAAGTCTTTGATTTTTTTCTGTACCCTTTAGTCATTTTTCAGCAAAATCCCCCCCCCTTTTTTTTACTAGCGGCTTTTCTTTTTTCTGTAACAACTTTTTATTATCAATCATAGGATCTTATTTGTAAATTCCAGACATTTTCGTTCAGTAGTTCTTTTGAAAACAGCAGGCCACGGGTTTGCGGTGGCAGCATTCAGCGGCCGACTCCATGCACTTTGGGGACCCTGTGGTGAATGGTGAATTCACTGCAGGGTGGGGAAATTTTATTTCCCGAAGTGCAGGGAACTACAGAACACCAACATGTTGGCGTCATTTCGGTGCTCTGTGAGTAACCCATTTAGTGGTGAGTTTTTTTGCTGCCCCCTGGAAAGTGAAAGCTTAGGCCTTGCCTACCAAGGACATACTTGAAAATTTGTGAAATCTCAATGTATCCTTCCTGGCAAAATGCTTTGCAAAAGAAAAAAAAAATTATTTAGGGGTGGGGCCACCAGTGCCGGCCGCCGTCCCCTGGAAAGTGCCACCCTAGGCCTAGGCCTTGTTGGCCTAGGCCAAAATACCCCACTGCCTGACACATTGTGCTGAGAGTGAGAGATAATGTAAAAAGCATCAATCTCAGCCCTCTGAGGAGCCACTACAATAGTAATTGTATCCACTGGTTTTTGGATGAATGAAATTAGTTTTCATACTAAAGAACTGAAAACGAATTTCTTTAGCAACTAAATAAATTGCATTTTAGGACTAATCCATTAGTTCAAGACGAAATTTTGTGCTGTGCACATGTCTAGAGTTTAGAGCTAGAACAAGAAAGGAGGGAAAGGACAAAGAATAAAAAAAAAACATAAACTAGCATTCAAGATAAGATAGATTCAAAGATTAAAAATACATTAAAATTTAGAAACAATGTGGCAAAAATTGTGTTGATTGAAGAATACCTTGCTGGTTGGTTTCAGAAGGAAGGATGTAGGTGGATAGTGGCAAGGACGTGAATATTGGTGTGGGTTTACCAATCCTCTGCAAAGCCATGCAAACATAAAGCAGTCCAGGGGCAGTTTATAAAAAGTTTATCTATTAGTAAGCAATTGTAACCCAGATTAAATTCTATTTTATTTATTTATTTATAAAGGATTTTACAGGGAAGGATACATTGAGATTTCTCTCGTTTTCAAGAATGTCCTGGGTTCAAGAACATTGAATTGTTACAATTGTTACAGAAATACAAAGTAATAAATGCAAGATATTAAAAATACAACACAAATATACAGATTAACAGAAAATACATATGTTCACTATGTTACATGTTTACAGGTGCATTCTGTATCGAGGTATGTTAATAGGGAGCTCTTAAGGGACTTTAAACTGGGGGAAGATTTGATGGCGTCTGGGAGGTTATTCCAAAATTGCGGTGCTTTGTAGGAAAATGAGGATCGAGCCACTGTCTTTTTGTATTGTGGTATTGCAAGTAAGGTGCAGGTCCTGGATTGGAGGTTATGATATGAGGTAACTGCTGGGGGAAGCAGCCTATTCAGGTAGGGTGGCAGCTTCCCAGAAAAGCTCTTAAACACCAGGTTGGAAAGGTGAAGGGTGCGTTTGGATTCCAGCGACACAGTGGTGGGTCATGTAGTTACATTGTAGCACAAAGCTGCAGAATGAGTTATACAATGTAGTAAGTTTCTGGAGGTGTGTTTGCGGGGCAGCTGCATACACTACATCTCCGTATTCAAAAGCTGGCATAAGCATTTGCTGTACAATCTGCTTTCTTACCGCGGGGCTCAGGCAGGATTTGTTTCTGTACAGGGCACCTAGTTTGGGGTAACATTTAGATGAGAGTTTATCGATGTGGGGGCCAAAAGATAGATTTGGGTCTAACCACATGCCTAGATACTTGAGAGAAGTGACTGTGGTCAGCATGTCATTTGATCTTGTCCTGACTAGAGATAGGAAGGCCTAGAAAAAAAACGGAAAAATTGGGGGGGAAAATTTTTTTTTCTGTTTTTTTCCAAAGCCATTTTTGTTTTTTTTCCAGAAAAAAACAAACAAGTGTGTGATATGTTCTTTTACAATGATATATAATATGTCTAATATAGATTTAAAACCATATCATAACATTAGGACCTTAATGAAAGACGTCTGTGGCATTATTTAAAGTCTTAAATCATTACGAGTTCTCAGAGCTGAAGACGAGCAAATCCTGGAATACAATACAAGTAACACATCTCAATGCAATACTCAGACTACAAAAATATACATTTCAGCCTCTAGGGGGCGCTGCGGGGAAAAGGCTTCAGTTTAGCTTAATTGGGAGCTCCATCTCGTACCTCCCACAGTGGTTGTTGGGATACAGTTGATGATAGTTTCTGTCTTCTCAGGCCTTAATTGACCGGTAAGAGGTTAAATTTGTCCATATTTGATCCCTATTATTGTTCTCCCCAGTACAGTCTGGGATTCTGCAAATCATATCCCTCCTGTAACACAACCTTCTGCTGCTGCGTGTGAAAGAATTTGCTCTATGTTTGCTAATATTCAAACCAAGTCAAGAAACAAACTAACCTGGGAAAGGGGAGAAACGCTTGTTTCAACCTGTGCAAACCTTACGTTTTTAGAAGTCAATGAGAAAAATGACAAATATGGAGAGGAAGAAGAAACAGAAAGTGATAGATCAGAAAATGAGATTAAATTCCACGTACAGTATTGTATATGTTGTGTCGTTTGTTTCCTTTTCTCTATTTTTTTTACAGCACCACTCGAAAGTTAAACCTCAACATGGAGCTTAAATAAAATATTGATATACTACAGGCACAAATAATGCAGTTACTTCCTTTTGCTATTGGTGCTAAGGGACAAATTTGATAAAGAAATATATATATTTCTGTTTTTATGTTGATGGTTTCTTGCTTTTCAGGAATCAGAGGGCTGGTTACTTGTTCTCATACTATCATATACAGTCCTTGCTTGTTATTCCATTTGAAATAAAAGATAAAATTATAAAAAGCAAATTCAAGTTACTAAATAAACTGTACTTTAATTTCAAGTGAAACAAAATTTATTTTAATTTGTAAACCTACTCCGTGGTGCAGATTTTCAATTTTTCCGAAAATTTCCAATTTTTCCAGAAAAAAACAGGGAAATGGCTTAAAAATTTCTGGAAATTTTACATCTCTAGCCCCGACATAGATGGGGCATTTGCAATTTGTGTCGTTTAGGTGCTGTACCAAAGAGCATCGTAACAGTTTTGTCAGTATTTAGAAAAGGTTTGTTATCTCTGATCCACTTTTCTACCTCTGTGAATTGTTCTTGCAGCACGGCCTCCAGCTGTGGGAGATTTGGTTTGCCGGTATAGATTACAGGGTCGTCTGCGTACATGTGTACAGTTGAGGCTTTGCAGACATTGGGCAGATCATTTATGAATATTGTGAAAAGCAGGGGGCCGAGTATCTAGCCTTGGGGTACACCGCAAGTGAAACGGCATCAGCCATCAACATTTCTCACCCCTCAGGTACCGCTTTCTGGTCTGTGTTGTTTCTAGTTAACTTCTGGACACCAGGTGCAGTTTTATAGTAAATAGAATATGTTCTGGTACATTTGATTACTACAGGATAAATCACTATAGACTGCACCAGGGATAAAGAGTCATCTATTTACGTGTATTTAACTAGTTGATCTAGTAGATTGGCCTTGAGATGTGCACACGTTAGATTTAAAAATAAATAAATACATGTATTAATAGAATAAATATCAATAAAATAATAAATGTAACACGTAACAAGGCTCCAAGCTCTGAGAAGAAGGCCAGGTTCAGGCCATTCTTTAAGGACCAGCTTCCGCAGGTGCAGTTTTTCTATTGCAGAGCAGTGATTATAGTGGCTTCATCATGGGGTCCTAACAAGGAACTAGATAAAGCTACTTCTTTAAGGCAAGTTAGCAGACCTGCAAGGAACACAGAGTGTGATTGTAGCTGTACCCAGAAATAAGTCCGAATCTGTATTGCAACGCTCTCTTTTATACCTAGTTTTTGTCAGGAAAATAAGTCACACAAAAGGGGTAATTTAGAAAGCACCGAAATGTCACTGAAATTTCAGTGCTTTCTCGTTTGACCCAATTCAGCGATTCCATTTTGTGGACCCTGCAGGGAATTCACTATTTTTTACATTGAATCCTATGGGATTCGCCTGTTTTTCCAAAATGTATTTATTTTAGATTCAAGCAGTACAGCATAAAAATAAGGCTGATAACCCAAAATGCATGAAAAGTATAACACAATAAGTTCAGTAACAACGCAACCCCACAACTCAAAGCCGCGCTTAGACCATGACATTTATGAATTCAAAAATCGTTCAAGCAGCCTGGAACACGATGTCGGCAATAGAGGGGGTCCCGTAAGCGAACACGGCAGAAACCATTCTGTAAATTGGAAATCCGTTCTGAGTCGAGTCAAACTATCTCCTGGTAGGTGTTGTATAAAGGGCCCCCAAACCTCAAAGAACTTGCCCACATTGTCTTCTTTATGAAGACTCGTTTCTGTCCAGGGATTCGCCTGTTTAAATCTGTTGAACCTGAATCACTGAATCACTGAAAATCAAGGCATTTCACCGACACTACGGTGCAGTTCAACGTTCGCTGAATAGATTAACCATTACTTCTCTTTGGGACAATTTCGCTGCCGCCAAAGATCGCCGAATTGCAGTGTTCTGCGATGAATTGCACCGTATTTCGCTGTCATTTCGCCAGTGTTCTGTGTGTGTAATGTGTACGTATATTTGTTATTCTATCTCTCCTTTTGTACAATGCTATGGAACTTGTCGGTGCTTTATAAATGCTTTTAACTGTAACTATATTTGGCGAATTGACAGTTTAGTGAATAGACGAACTGCCACAAAATTGCACTGTACGGTAAAAGCCCCTGGTGCCACCCTGTCTCCTCCCCACACTTCCTACCTCAAGTGTGATTTCTCAACATTGCATAATCCTTTCCTTCTGCCCTCTAGCTGACCCTAAGGCTGTGGCCAAAACAAAATGATGCTACAGGGAAGAAATGCACTTACATAACTATAGAATGTATTGAATAATCAAGTAATAACACACTGATAAACAGTAAGACGGAGCATTTTGCTTAAGCTAATGAATAGGTTTTCAGACAATATTTTCACTGTAAAACTAAGCCCAATTACTATATGATAACTCTATGAAGATGTTGAACAGATGTCTGTAAAAGATGCCAAACCTCAATATATACTGTATACTATACTATACTATATGCCAGAACTCAACAAATACTATACTATTTTAGTTTTTTCTCTTCATGTTGAAAAACCTGTCTTCTGTTTTCAGTTATTTATTTAACTTATTTTTTATTATTATTATTATTCTTTATTTATATTATTTTTGTTTGTTTGTTTGTTTATTTTCCTGTAGCAGGAATTTTTTTATTTTTTTTACCTGCTCTATATTTGAATAAGCCTTTGAAAATGTTTGAATTAGTCAGAGCCAATAATTAGAAACCAATGGCCATTGTACGAGGTCCAGTTCTTCAGAGGACAACAAAGGCTCGTGGCTAGTATATGTATCAAAAACCAGAAAGCTGAAAGCGAGCATCATCAAAGGTGCTTCACTGGTACAAAAGTGCGTTTTTGCTTTTTCCATTCCTGATTGTCAAGAGAGGGAGGTGGAGTGTAGCTCTCAGAAGCCTGTAGAAATGAACAAATGCAACTTTTCTATGAAAAGTCTAAATTACTTACTGACAACCTTAGAGTTGCTCTGAGTCGAACAATGAAGCATGTGGACACTGAATTGTGATGTGGTGCTGCACAGACAAGGCCTCTTCAGGATCTATTCACCCCTGTCTCTGTTGATATTTGATGGCCTTGAAGTGTATAGCGTATATATACTTTTAGCTCTTATTTATTGTGTAGGGATCATTGACTGTTTACCATAGAGCTGATGCAGTCTGAAGAGATGTAGGCTCTAGATGTTTTATCTCTTGTCAGAGCTTGCTTCAATTAAATTAATGGATCCATTCAGCCCTCTCTTTCCACTCTCAGCTGCATCACAGCCGAATACATTAAAAGGATCTTAAGCTCAAGATGGTACATCATGGCATTAGCCAGGGCACTCATTTTCCTCTGTCTCCTTTTTCTGTAAATCAAATAATTAATGAGATCTCCACCTCAATAGAGCACTTCATCAATATTTTGTAGCAATGGAAAAATATGTGTATTTTGCTTGTGGAAGTGCTTTTATGTCTGTGTGCAGGGCTTTGTGGGCAAAAGAACTAACTCTAAAAAGGCAAAATATTGACCATTTGTTGTAGATTGTCCTTTATTTCTGAGAACATCACTTAAACCCTAGAGCAGCCACAATGTGTCTTCTAACCATAATAGCTTGAATCAGTTTAAAATTTGATTCTGATTGCTGCCATTTTTCATTATTTTTATCATTTCGAAAATGTATTATTTTTTTCAGTCTTCACACACACACACTTATAAATACTAAAAATTATAAGTCGTAATGTCTTCATTTAACAATATGAAAAAAATCCATAAAATTTGATTATCTTTAACGTTTTCTGTGAAAAACACAAATAGACGACATACAAATGTTACACCTGTTTTTTAACTTCTAAATTCATGAATTGCTGATGTGATTTTATGAATCTGTTATGTTTGTGGTCTTTTTAACCCCTTTCCTACCAAGCCCTTGTTGTTGCTGAAACTAATGTTTATTTGACAGATAGGATGTGTAGTTAATAATTAAATATAGGATAAAATAGCAATTTTGTACCGATTTGTTATTCCAAAATAGATAAAATATTAAAATAATGTATATTTCTCGTTTTAAGTTTTTCATGGATTTGTTTATCCTTTACATAAATATTGCTGGGATGAAAGGTTCTGAACTGTAGATGCTGTGTCTTGTCTCTTACTCAATTTCAAACAGGGTTTGCATTATTAGTATACAGGCAGAAATTGCTTTTGTGCTAAATAAAGAAGGATAATAAATTGTTCAGATCTCCTGCTTATGGAGATTTGTAGTGAGATTATTAACAACGCAGCTTCAAAAGATACCACTCTATAACTATAAAATTGAATATCCGTCACCGCACGTCCGGTTTCTGTTGGCTGCGCACGCAGCCAACAGAAACCCGATGTGCAGCATCGGACAGATGCTGGATGCGCGTGCAGCCTCTACCCGTCGGCTGTGCGCGCATCCAGGAGAGCCAGAACAGCATCGCTGTCACTGGCTCCCGCGGCAAAACCTCCCTCCCTATGTGAGTTTTGGGAGGGAGATGACGCTGGGACGCCGCAAGCCCCGAATCCTCCAGCGGTGACCGTCCAAGGGGGCTCGCCTGAGCCTGGATGCCGGCCGACCTCCTACATCGGCCCTGAGGTCCAGCGGTGACTGTCCTCTGGCCGCGCAGGCTGCTCGGCCGGCCTACAGGCTTAGGCGAGCCCCCAGCTTGGCTTGGGCCTACAGGCCCAGCCGAGCCGGGGACTCGCCTAAGCCTGGAGGCCGGCCGAGCAGCCTGCGACAGCCGGAGGACAGTCACCGATGGAGCTCAGGGCCGAAGTAGGACGATGTTGCCTACACATTCTCACCTACATTGGCCCTGAGCTCCAGCGGTGACTGTCCTCCAGCCGAGCAGCCTGCTCGGCCAGAGGACGGTCACCGCTAGAGCTCAGGGCCGATGTAGGAGGATGTTGCCTACACATACTCACCTACATTGGCCCTGAGCTCCAACGGTGACTGTCCTCCGGCCGAGCAGGCTGCTCGGCCGGCATCCAGGCTCAGGCGAGCCCCCGGCTTGGCTTGGGCCTGTAGGCCCAAGCCAAGCTGGGGGCTCGCCTGAGCTTGGATCCCGGCTGAGCAACGTGCTCGGCCGGAGGACGGTCACCGCTAGAGCTCAGCGCCGATGTAGGAGGATGTTGCCTACACATACTCACCTACATCGGCCCGGAGCTCCTCCAGTGATGGCAGTCCTGTTTCCAGTGTCCTCTCTCCGTTGGTCGCCGGCAGTGGTGTATTTAGGTTTTGTGCTGCCCTAGGCCTGACTAAACTCGTGCACCCCCTTATTTAAATTTGACGCACCCCTTCCTGTCAAGGGCACACCTCTTCCTGGTTAATCCCCACCCTTCCTCTTTAAGCTCCCCCTTTTCCTCTTAGAGCTCCGCCTTTTCCTCTCTTTATATTAAAAGTGGATACCAAGTGCCTACTTGTATATTTTGTATACCATTTCAAATGTATCTATTGAGATAAAGAAAATTATGAAATGTTTAAATTCAACCATTTTTAAAAAGAACAACCACGCATGTCAAGTATACTGGATCACAGCCGCTCTAATTGGTTGAACAATAAAATCCACAGAAACGTGCACTGCATATGAGCGTATCACAGAGCTGCACAGCAATAAAACCCACAGAAATGGGCACTGTGTATGAGCATATCAGAGCTGCACAGCAATAAAACCCACAGAAATGTGCAGTGTGTATGAGCGTATCCCAGAGCTCCAGGGGAATAAAACTCACAGTAATATGCAGTGTGTATCACAGAATCCACAGCAATAAAACTCCCAGCAATGCAATGTTTGGTGTGTGTCAGCGTATCAGAATCCACAGCAATAAAACTCCCAGCAATGCAATGTGCGGTGTGTATGAGTGCATGAGAATTCACAGCAATAAAACTCACAGCAATGCAATGTGTGGTGTGTGTCAGCGTATCAGAATCCACAGCAATAAAACTCCCAGCTACTTGCTTGGCCGGCATCCAGGCTCAGGCGAGCCCCCGGCTTGGCTTGGCCTAGAGGCCCAGCCGAGCCGGGGGCTCGCCTGAGCCTGGATGCCGGCCAAGCAAGTAGCTCGGCTGTGTGTGTGCATATATATATATATATTAAACCCACATGGGGTTACAGGGTATATATATATATATAATATATATATAATATACACCTCATGGGGTTACAGGGTATATATATATATATATATATATATATATATACCCACATGGGGTTACAGGGTATATATATATATACCCACCTGGGGTTACAGGTATATATATATATATATATATATATATATATACACCCTCATGGGGTTACAGGGTATATATATATATATATAATATATATATATACCCACATGGGGTTACAGGGTATATATATATATACCCACCTGGGGTTACAGGGTATATATATATATATATATATATATATATATATATAAATATACCCACATGGGGTTACAGGGTGTATATATATATATATATACCCACATGGGGTTAAAGGGTGTATATATATATATACCCATGGGGTTACAGGGTGTATATATATATATATATACCCACATGGGGTTACAGGGTGTATATATATATATACCCACATGGGGTTACAGGGTGTTTATATATATACACCCACATGGGGTTACAGGGTATATATATATATACACCACATGGGGTTACAGGGTATATATATATATATATACACCCACATGGGGTTACAGGGTATATATATATATATATATTATACCCTGTAACCCCATGTGGGTGTATATATATATATATATATTTACTTTGTTAACTGAATCCCCATCATTTTACCTCAGTAGGTTTTTTGAAATGTGTTTTTTTTCTTGCACAAAATGGTGGATGAAGGTGGTCATTGATATGGAGTGCTCCTTTTTCGTGTTTTATATATATTATATATATATATATATACACTGTAACCCCATGTGGGTATATATATATATATATAGAATCCACGAATGGAGCCGCACACGTGTAAATAAAATAACAAATTTATTAAATCTTATAAAATTGACCGACGTTTCGGCTCATGTGTGAGCCATTCTCAAGGTTACATACATAATGAAAACATAGCACTTAAATGTAAGACATAGAGAATGAACTCACCACTCAGATTGAGGGCTGGCATTTCAATCTGAGTGGTGAGTTCATTCTCTATGTCTTACATTTAAGTGCTATGTTTTCATTATGTATGTAACCTTGAGAATGGCTCACACATGAGCCGAAACGTCGGTCAATTTTATAAGATTTAATAAATTTGTTATTTTATTTACACGTGTGCGGCTCCATTCGTGGATTCTATGCAACTTTTTGAGCAAGCACCGTGACAGTCTTCGAGTTGTTCAAGTCGATTTACAAGGTAGTTGCAGGGACATTGTGTTCTATATATATATACCCTGTAACCCCCATATATATATATATATATCTATATATATATATATGACTGCCCTCCGAGCAGGCTTAACAGCTAGTAGAATATAAAAATAATATCTGTATGTGGCATAATGCCTGTGTATGGAAATTACAGTAACACCGTGTATCTGTACTGTACATGGATTTTCAGCAAGTATAACCCCCTGAATCTTATCCCTATACAGCAGTAAGTGACCCCAGAACTCTCCCTGTATTCTGCCCTCTCCCTGGTTTTTGTAATGCAGCTGAAGGTTTGTGGAGCTTTTTGTTACATTGAGGGTATGGGCTGCTCTTCGTAGCTTATTTACAGTAATTCAGCATGATGGCAGTGTGCTCTCACTGGGAATTTAATTTCTCCAATGGGGAACACTAATTTTGCACGACAATTTTAAGCAAAAGGGGGTTTATATGTTTAAGGACAGTTAACAGCTCCTGAAGAGGTCGGGATCTTATGAAACGCGTCGGGCTCCGCAAGATACATGGAGATTTCCATAGAAAGTTTTGCGTGATCATCAGTATTGTTTGATGTGATGTACCTGTATAGGTTTCTCAATGTGAGTGCAATAAATATATATTTTTAAAACAATATAGACTGGCTACACTATTGTATTTTCTATCTGTCTTGCACTATTGTATAAACGTAACAACCAATATAGGATCAAAGAAGACTTAAACCAATAAAGTCCATCTGATGTAAAGGATGGTGAGCTGAGCTGATTTGTATAAAATGTGATTGTCCACTTGCTTTATTTTGCCCTGTTTGGAAGATACTACCCTAGTATTTTGGTTTCCATTTTTGGTTATAGATTATATATGTCTTCTGGATTCCAGTTAGCACAAAGCCTGTCTGAGTCAATCATACACCATGTATACCTGCCATGTATACCATGCAATGAAGCTAAAGGACTGGAAGGAAAAGGTACACCAGGATTGAGGTATTCTAGAGAGGAAAGGATAACAAACATTGGACACAATGCATTATGAGTGAGTCGCTATGTTAGTGGCGCTGGATGCAGCCACTGGTAGCATCTCCTGGACTTGGTCAAGACTTGCGCAAACTCTGCTTCAGCTCACTAAGTGGTATCATGCAGGGTCAGCAGAAGTACACTGGGTGCTACTGTTTGTCCTGTTCAATTTCCTGTTGTTTGCAGCGAGAGGAAGCTGGATCATGTCATTCTCTGTATCATGGACCAGAGTTGAGTTGAACTTTTTAATGTTTCTTGTATCAAGTAATTTATTTTATTACCAGGTTCAATGGCTACCATGTAATTTCTCACCTACTTTACGGCTGCCAACTCATGAGTGTTTCATTCACAAAGTATAGGAACCATTAATTTACAGTACGAAGCCATGACAGTCAAGCCGCAACTGGACATTTAACTTTTGGCTTCAACAGGATGGGATATGATATTGAGTGGCAACGTATTTCGTGACAATTCAGCTATTCAGAAAGCTGGCAATTCACCAAATATTGGTGAATTGCCAGTGAAATATGGTGCAATTCACATCAGATCGCTGCAATTCAGCAGCAGTGAAATTCCCCATAGAGAAGTAATGGTTAATCTATTCAGAGAACACCGAACAGCACCAAAATGTTGGTGAAATGCCCAGACCTTTGGTGCTTCAGTTCGACAGTTTTAAACAGGCGAATCCGATAGTTTTCAATGGAGAAAAAAACATACAGGTCTATTCACTAAAGGTGAAACTCAGGAGAATGACTGGAGAAGTAAAAATCAAGGTTAAAATAACCAAAACAGAAAAATTCTCCCATTTATCTAATTTTCCAAATTGGTTATTTGGTCTAGATTGTTCTCTTCCCAATTCTCCTGAGTTTCACCTTTTAGTGAATAGACCTGATACTGTTTTTATAAATTTTATTTCCAGCAGTTTATTCTTTTCTTTTGCAGAAAAAACATCTGTATATTCTTCAAAATAAGTTAGGCATTTTTCTGGATTTTTTTTAAGCAAAATTTTTAATGTTTTTTTTTTTATTTATTCTGTAACAGACCATTTTAGTATTATTTATAGGACTTTTTTGTATTAATTTCATAATTTTTTGTTTTAAACGCCTTTTTTAAAATTGCTGTGTTTTTTTTCTTAACCCTTAGGTCGGTGGCATTCGGCAGCTGATTGTCGGCATTCGGTGGTCAGTTTGGCGGATCGTTGGCTGCGTTTGGCGGTTTGCGGCTGCGTTTGGTGGCCCGTTTGGTTGGTTGGTCAGTGGCGTTCGGCGGATCCCTTTGGCACACTTCGGGGACCCTGCGCTGAATGCTGAATTCACTGCAGGGTCGGCAAATTGAACTTGCGTAAGTTTTGGTGCTCTCTGTGTAACCTCTATAGTATATGTACAATAGTATGTATGCACAGATAAGAAGAGGACAGGACAGACAAGTGTTTTTTTTTGTCACAACATTTTAATTGCAAATTCAGCTAATTTAGTCAGCATTGTCCTATTATCATGGAGGTGAACCGAGACTCTTCACCTGTTCAGGAGATTAGCTTGCTGGAAATTTTGTGCCTTTCCTACATATTTCAAGAAGCTATACAATTTATAAAACAAAAAATATCAATATAACATGCCTAATTAACCCAAATCTACATGCATTTATTCACTCTTGTTCATTAAATCAATGTTTGTTTGTTTATTGTAATAAATGGAAGTTCTAACTTTTAACCACTTGAATGCTAAGGACGCGCTCAGCGCGTCCTCAGCATTCCCGCTGGTATGCGGAGGACGCGCTGAGCGCGTCCTCGCATCGGGGTCAGCGTTCGGCCGGGTTCCGGCCGATCGCTGGCCCCTCCGGTGCGGGCTGACATCCTGGATGTCAGCCGGCATCCGGACCAGCAGCCGCCATTATTAGGTGTCATCGCGGGGGCGCGATGACACCTAATTCAGGCGCCCCCCCCGCATGTGCGGAGGAGGCGCCTGAAAGGGAGGGGGGGAGGTCCTTCGGACCTCTCTCCTCCCGATCGGCGGCGCACAGGGGCTTAACCCAGGCATCATTTGGAAGGGCACAGCCTGCCCTTCCAAATGATGCCTGGCATTAACCCCTGGGGAGCTGGATCGCGAATCGGCGCTGAAAAGCGCCGATTCGCGATCCTTCCCGGGAGCTGGCCGACATCTTGGATGTCGGCCAAGCTTCCGGGAACTCCCCCAGAGGACTGGCGTCATCGTGCGTAGCACGATGACGCCAGTCCTAGCATTAACCCCTAACTGCCACCAAGTGTGGAGATAGGGAGTTCCAATGAACTCCCTATCTCCCGATCCGTGGCAGTTAGGGGTTAAATTTTGATATGGTTGGATCGGCCAGAGCATGGCCGTTCCAACGATACCAAACATGAAAGTTAAAAATTTTGTAAAAAAAAAAAAAAAAGAAAAATAAAAATAAAAAAATTAAAAAAAAAAATTAAAAAAAAAAAAAATAAACACTTTTTTTTTATTTTTTTTGGTTTGTTAGTGTAGCAATATTGTTCCCATTTCAATTATAATGTGAACAATGATGCTGCACTAACGATTTTGTATGCGGTGCGTTTGTTAAAAATAGTGTCATTTTCCCCAAAAAAAAATGTAACGAGACCCCATCTCTAATTTTTTTAACAAGCGCACCCCATACAAAATATAACCGCAATTGCTCGCATGTTAAAATGTGGAAAAAAACACTTTACACATTGTAAATTATTGAAAATACAGATTTTATTGCATTTTTTGTTATAATATACAGACATGACATAACGTATACATATAATAATGACATATTATGAATCTACCGAGTCTGACGGAAAGAACGATATATAATATGTCGGTGTCATATACTAAAATAAGCCTTAAAAACACGTTTAAACATGATGCGCAAAACAGGTAAAAAATGACCTCAGCACAGGGGCGGGAAAAGCCTCAGCAGCGAAAGGGTTAAAGAAAAGAAATGTTGGACCCGATTCCAAGGTTGTTGTAAACTTAACTACCCCATAGACTATAAAGACTCAGGTATGTTTACAACAGCTCTGGTTACGGTAACACCAATTTTGGAATAGGGGCCCTGGTCTTTATGATAACAAGTAATTTATGTGCCCAAAATGTTAAAGAGAAGCTATAGATGTTTTGTTCATTCCGTTATGTGACCTTATATGACTCACTATGAGGGAAAAGTCCAGTGCCCCTCTTTCAAGCGGGAATAAATCCTAAATGATAGAAAAGAAATAACGGGTGATTAAAACTTGGATTTTCCTAATTTACAACTGGTTGGAGAAGCTGGTCATTTGAGTTCAACTAGATCATTTCAATTTCAAAATCACTAAAATCCCTGCAGTAAAACTCTGCCTTTTGCCTTCTCAATTAGGAGTATACATACATACTGTGGATGTGGAAGATCCATCATAACCCCAACCTTTTGATTTGAAAAGATTGTTTTATCTTTTTTCTTTGTAACTGGTCACTGCCTATCTCCTGCTGATGAGAGTACAATAAACCCGAAATAGCTGTACAGGAGTGGATGTGACCTGTTGCATATACCTGATCTTTGCTAAAAAAGAAAAAAAGCCATCTATTATGGCGTGGAATTGATTGGAGGGTTCTGTGTTAAAACAGACTCGGGATGCAAAAAAAAAAGAGAAATTGCAAACGTCATTTGCATGGCTTACCCAGAGTTCCTTGCTGCATATAACTGTAGCACATGAGCTCTGTGAAGCAATTCTCTGAATTGCTGAGATGTGAAAATGGCTTCTGCAATAAAAAACTTTTTATCTTTTATAATATTAATTTCAAGCTTCTCCAATGGCATTATTTATAGCCTAACAACACATTTTAGACCAAAATATCAAAACTGAGAAAAATCCTTTAGTCTGGAAATTCAATAGACCTATATTTTGCAACTCACTGGTCTCTGCTTTATTGGATTTCTTCAATAGCTTTCTTAACCCTGTATTTCTTCAGAGAAAACCTATTCATTAACAGGACTATACACAGGACACGGGGTCACCTATTTAGACTGGACAAAAGGAAATTCAGCCTAAAGCATAGGAAGGGTTATTTTACGTTGAGAACAATAAAGCTGTGGAATTCTCTGCCTGTTGAGGTGGTTGGGTCAGACTGTACAGACTTTTAAAAAGTGACTGGATGACTTCCTGCAGACACAGAATATTAAGGGTTATAATATTAATATGTGGGTAAAAGCTTCTTGATCCAAGGAGAAATCTCACGGCATTCTGGGGTCAAGAAGGAATTTTTCCCCAGTTTGTTGCATATTGGCAAGCATTTCAGACTGGGTTTTTTGCCTTCTTTTGGATCAACAGCAGTAGGTGATGTGTGAGAGGCTGAACCCGATGGACGCATGTCTTTTTTCAGCCTATGTAACTATGTAAAAAACAAAGGTCAATAAAAAATTAGATATAATGAACCCCTCTAAGTGAGATCTTTTGAATGGGGGATGGGCATTCCAACTAACAACCTTGGTTTGCTTCCTCCCATAAACAACTTCTCATAACACTTGCAATGCCCCTTGCCTCCGAAAGATTCCACAATATCTTGCACACACTAGATACTCATCCCTACCCACACTCTAGATAAACATCTTATAATATCCCAGATATGTCTAAATCTAGTAAAAGGGTGGGAGTAAAATGGGGGAAGGTGAGGTGTTTTTTTTTTAGACACTTTCACTACCGTTTTAGTACCTCTGAGATGCAGATGGGAGAATCCAAATACCTGTGCACCACTAGAATCCCACCTATAGAGGTCATACTGGCAAACACTGGGGACCAAGGAGGATCAGGATTAACTTTGGTTGATTCAATTGATACAATAGATCATTTTTTTAATATCACAATAGTCACTGTGACACAGGAGGAAACTAATATTCTCTATAAACATAATATATACCCACAGAGAACACAGAACCTACCCCTTTTTCTACGTGTTTAAAGATTTATTAACAAGATTCTTCCTTTAAAAAGAAGCACCTATAAATAATATAAAAATTACTCTACCAATACAGTCATGGCCGAAATTGTCGGCACCCCAGACATTTTTCCAGAAAATCAAGTATTTCTCACAGAAAAGTATTGCAGTAACACATGTTTTGCTATACACAGGTTTATTCCCTTTGTGTGTATTGGAACAAAACAAAAAAGGGAAGAAAAAAGCAAATTGGACATTCACACAAAACTCCAAAAATGGGCTGGACAAAATTATTGGCACCCTTAACTTAATATTTGGTTGCACACCCTTTGGAAAAAATAACTGAAATCAGTCGCTTCCTATAACCATCAATAAGCTTCTTAGACCTCTCACCCAGAATTTTGGACCACTCTTCCTTTGCAAACTACTCCAGGTCTCTCTTATTGGAAGGGCGCCTTTTCCCAACAGCAATTTTAAGATCTCTCCACAGGTATTCAATGGGATTTAGATCTGGACTCATTGCTGGCCACTTCAGAACTCTCCAGCGCTTTGTTGCCATCCATTTCTGGGTGCTTTTTGATGTATGTTTGGGGTCATTGTCCTGCTGGAAGACCCAAGATCTCGGACGCAAACCCAGCTTTCTGACACTGGGCTCTACAGTGCGACCCAAAATCCTTTGGTAATAATCAGATTTCATGATGCCTTGCACACATTCAAGGCACCCAGTGCAGAGGCAGCAAAACAATGCCAAAACATCATTGGACCTCCACCATATTTCACTGTAGGTACTGTGCTCTTTTCTTTGTAGGCCTCATTCCGTTTTCGGTAAACAGTAGAATGATGTGCTTTACCAAAAAGCTCTATCTTGGTCTCATCTGTCCACAAGACGTTTTCCCAGAAGGATTTTGGCTTACTCAAGTACATTTTGGAAAACTGTAGTCCTGCTTTTTTATGTCTCTGTGTCAGCAGTGGGGTCCTCCTGGGTCTCCTGCCATAGCGTTTCATTTCATTTAAATGTCGACGGATAGTTCGCGCTGACACTGATGCTCCCTGAGCCTGCAGGACAGCTTGAATTTCTTTGGAACTTGTTTGGGGCTGCTTATCCACCATCCGGACTATCCTGCATTGCAACCTTTCATCAATTTTTCTCCCCCGTCCACGCCCAGAGAGATTAGCTACAGTGCCATGGGTTGCAAACTTCTTGATAATGTTGCGCACTGTGGACAAAGGCAAATCTAGATCTCTGGAGATGGACTTGTAACCTTGAGATTGTTGATATTTTTCCACAATTTTGGTTCTCAAGTCCTCAGACAGTTCTCTTCTCCTCTTTCTGTTGTCCATTCTTAGTGTGGCACACACAGACACACAATGCAAAGACTAAGTGAACTTCTCTCCTTTTTTATCTGCTTTCAGGTGTGATTTTTATATTGCCCACACCTGTTGCTTGCCCCAGGTGAGTTTACAGGAGCATCACATGCTTGAAACAATCTTAGTTATGCACAATTTTGAAAGGGTTGCCAAGAATTTTGTCCAGCCCATTTTTGGAGTTTTGTGTGACATGTCCAATTTGCTTTTTTTCCTCCCTTTTTTTGTTTTGTTCCAATACACACAAAGGGAATAAACATGTGTATAGCAAAACATGTGTTACTGCAATACTTTTCTGTGAGAAATACTTGCTTTTCTGGAAACAATTCTGGGGTGCCAACAATTTCGGCCATGACTGTACATGATAACTTCCAACACTCCAACATGAAAAATAAGTTGGAGTTTTACCTAATATGGGACAAAAGACATTCCTTGGAGATTTTCGATTCAAACTCACTAAAAAAGAAGTGGACAATTGTAAAAAAAAAAAACGTAAAAAAAAAAAACGTAAAGGAAATTATGACCTAGTTATTAAATAAAGCCAACAAATTTGGAGGAGGAGCAGTTATTATAATTATGGATTATTATATTCAGGAAGAAAATAACATCTTGGGAGATCCTTCAACATATAAATTGCTACACATTAACCACAAGGAAATATTGTCAGGGTAATTCAAAGAGATTTGAAAAGTCACCGTACGTTCGGTGACTTTTCGTTCTCTTCAATTCGATTCCTTTTGCCGATTCCATTTCGGTGACCTTGCGGTGTATTCAGCAAGCACCACAGGGTCCCCGAATTGCAGGGAAAAGCTGCCGCAAACCCGACGAAAACGAACCGCAAAACCTGGCGAATGCACGCCGAAAACCCTCAAAAACATCTGGATTAACCTGCCGAAAACCACGGAAAAACCCGAGCAGGAGCCGATCACCCGCAGCGAAGCCGCCGGAAAAAGCCGACACCGCAGACGAGTGAAGTGAATAAATTAGAAAAACTGTTTGCATGAATGTTTGAAAGTGAAACACTGTTTGCAATGAAACTACTGAGCGAAAATGTCTGAAATTTGCATATGAGGTCCAGGGAATGATAATAAAGAAGGCTGTTACAGAAAAAATAAGTAAACTTAAAAAAATCAAAAAAAAATCTGACTTTTAAAAAAAAAAAATTCAGTAAATTGCTTAAAATATCCTAAAAAATCTATAAATAAAGAGACTCTTTACTGCAGAATTTTATAATGAACGGTTTATTAGATATTGAATTAAGGTTATTCAAAGCGATCCGAATTGCTGGAGAAAGGTAACCGAACAGTGAAATTCAGCGTAAAAAATTAGAAATGGGGGCTCGTTACATTTTTTTGGGGGGAAAATCACGTGATTTTTAACAAACGCATCCTATACAAAAATCGTTAGTGCAGCATCGTTGTTCACATTATAATTGAAATGGGAACAATATTGCTGCGTTAACAAAAACAAAACAAAACAAAAAATGTTTATTTTTTATTTATTTATTTATTTTTTAATATTTTTTTATTTTCATTCTATTTATTTATTTTTATTCTTAACTTTTAATATGGTCATGTTTGATATCGTTGGAAAGGCCATGCTCTGGTCGATCCAATGATACCAAACATTAACCCCTAGCTGCCACGTATCGGAAGATAGGGGGTTTATTGGAACCCACTATCTCCACCATTGGTGGCAGCTAGGGGTTAACTCCAGAACTGACATCATCGTGCTATGCACGATGATGCCAGTCATCAGGGGGAGATCCCGGAAGCTTGGCCGACATCCAAGATGTCGGCCAGCTCCGGGAGAGGATAGTGATTTGGCACCTTTCGGCACCAAATCACGATCCGTCCCCCAAGGGGTTAAAGCCAGCCACTGTTTGGAAGGGCAGGCTGTGCCCTTCCAAACGGTGCCTGCCTTTGACCACTGCCCCCAGCCGATCGGGAGGGAGTGAGGTCCAAAAGACCTCCCCCTTCCCTTTCAGGCACCTTCCTCGCACTCGCGGGGGGGCGCCTGAAATAGATGTTATCACACTAGCTCAGACCCATCTATTGTCCTCGCCGGGGTCCCAGAGTGCCAGGCTACTCGGGTTTCTCTGGCGTGTTCGGTGGGGTTAATCCAGATGTTTTTGCAGGTTTCGGTGTGCGTACGCCGGGTTTTGCACTGAGTGTTCATCGGTTTTGCGGCGGCTTTTCCCTGTACTACGACGGCCCTGTGGTGCTTGCTGAATACATCACAGGGTCAACAAAATGGGATTGCCAAATCGTACCAAATTGAAGAGAATGAAAAGTCACCAAACGTGCGGTGACTTTTCGATTCTCTTTGAATAACCATGACAATATTTAGCTCTAGGACAGATCAACTGGAGGAACCTCTTGTAATGGTGCCGCTATATCGATGTTGTCTGTCACCTATCGATGTGTGTTACACATGAATGTAAGAAAACTATTCAACATATGTATTGGAAAACCTGTACCGGTTTTCATTACAAAAATATATTCATATTTTCTTTAACTTAAACATTCTGGGAACAGAAGTGATTTAAGATCCATGAAGAATCAGTGACCCATAAGTTATTTACTCAATATAGTTATACACAATTATAAATAGAGGGATTGACCCCCACAATGAAGGGACAACACTGGAGAGCAGAGTGCCAGATGGAGCACCTCTAAAAGTGAGATACATTAGGTAGTATCCAAATCTACACCATACAGAGGGCCAGTCCAAGCCACTATGCTGCCTGGAGCGAAGGATGAATTGCTGCCCCCCCACCCCCCAAAAAACATGGTGTGTATGAGCATATCAAAGAGCACCACATATCACGGCCCGCTGTCCCAAACATCTGCATACCGTCACAAACACACACTTCCACATACAGACACACAAACTTCACATACTTTACACACATACATAATTCCACAGTCACATACTTGCAGTCACACACACATAACACAGCTGGTAACGGGGAGACGCAGAGGATTTATGACTTCGGAGGGCACAGAATTACTGTTGATTATATTTCATAGGGTGTTCCTTTAAATAGGAAGCGCCTCACTGAAGGTATGAAAGAATTAGGAAAATGCTTGTTTTTTTCACCATGATTTAATAATTCAGGGAATACTGGGGGGTTAAAATCCATAAAGCGGCATTAAAACATGCGGCATCCCAGTCGTTTCTGTAATTCCCCCATCAAACCCTGGCAGCTCCATACTAACCCCCCCCCCTCAGTTTAGAAAGGTAAAAATGTGATGTATTTATTTTAGCAAAGTCACCCAGGCCTTGCCAGGCCAGTGAAAAGCAGATCCCCCCAGTTATTAACAACTAACAGCTCCCATCATGCTGTGCGGGCTGTAAGGGAGCTGCAGATTGTCTTCAATCTGGGCCCCGTGCAGCCCTCAAATCGGCAGCTCCCTCAGGACTCTGGTATAGGGTGTCTGTCCACTGGCCTTCCCTCAACCAGGACAGAGCAGCTGGCAGTGCATTATGGGGGCAGCAACATGTCCCTGTGAGGAGGAAAGGGCGGGAGGGGAACCTCCATAACACACACACGGGGGGGCACAGAGTCTCCTGTATGAAATCAAGCCAGGCCTACCTCCTCAGCAGCCTCATGGTTCCCTGGGATTCATTTAAAGGCACGCGCTTGACTACACCATCAGAGCCCTGCCGCGCGTGTCACGTGACAGGCTCTAAACACCGTGTTCCGTCTCACAGGCGCACTGAGCTGCAGGAGAGACCACAGCCAGGCTGCATCGCTGGTAAAACTTAAGCTGATGGCCTCCATGCCTGCTGAAAGGGGTAATCACGTGCTGGAGAGGCAGGCGTGGCTTGGTTTTCAATGAAACACTGTCCTGCAGCCGTGTCCAGGCTGGCGGCCTTAGAAAAATGCTGCCCCTGACAAAGTGCTGCCTGGAGCGGCTGCTCCACCCTTCTCCATGGATGGGCCGGCCCTGACCATACACAACATTTTTGAGACAAGCATAGAGACGCTGTTTCGTGTCCTGGTTCCATATTGGGCATGCACAGTAAAGACACATAAAGACACAAACAGCGAGATCCGAATGGCTGGAGAAAGGTAACCGAACGCTGAAAATCAGCGTTCGGTTACCTTTCTTGGTCATTCGGCTATCCAGAGAGCAGGCAATTTGCCAGATCCTGGCGAATTGCCTGCACATACAGTGCCTGTTCGAAGGCAGTGAAATCCCCATAAAAAAGCAATGCTTCGGCTATTCAGAGAACACAAACCAGCAGTGAAAGGTTCCCGAAATGCACTGCCATTTGGTGGTTTCATTTGACAGGTTTATTCAGGCGAATCCCATAGGCTTCAATGTTAAAAATATTCCCGTTTTAATTCAATATCTAATAAACCATTCATTATAATATTCTGCAGTAAAGAGTCTCTTTATTTATAGATTTTTCTAGATTTTTTTTTTCAAAAAAGTCCGATTTCTTTCAAATTTTACTTATTTTTTCTGTAACAGCCCTTTTTATTATCATTCATTGGATCTTATATGTAAATTTCAGACATTTTCGCTCAGTAGTTTCTTTGCAAACAGTGTTTAACTTTTCTAAACATTCAAGCAAACTGTTTTGCTAATTTATTCACTGCCTTCGTCTGCGGTGTCGGGTTTTTCCAGCGGCTTCGCTGCGTGTGATCGGCTCCTGCTCGGGTTTTTCCGGCGTCTTCGGCGAGTTAATCCAGATGTTTTTGCGGGTTTCGGCGTGCATTCGCCGGGTTTTTGCGGTGACTTTTCGTCGGGTTTGCGGCAGCTTCTCCCTGTGCTTCGACAGCCCTGTGGTGCTTGTTGAATACACCGCAGGGTCACCGAAATGGGATCGCGAATCGCCCCGAATTGAAGAGAACGAAAAGTCACCGAACGTGCGGTGACTTTTCGATTCTCTTTGAATAACCCTGAAAGTCTTGATGTCTTTCTGTGCACATGTGCACCACAGGTAGGATTTACAGAATCTTATGAGATGAAAACAATCTAGCGACTCACGAAATTCCACGAGGAAGACACTCACCGGTTTTAGACTAGGCAGTTCACTTTGTGTGTATAGGTGTTTGTAACACTAGCAGGTCTATACGCTAGAGGATGAAGTCAGAAGAATTGACAGAAGTGAAAAATCGAGTTCAAAATAGCCAAACCAGAAAAATTGTCCTATTTATCTCATTTCCCAAATCAGCTGTTTTGGTCTAGATTATTCTCTTCTGCCAGTTCTCCTGACTTCACCCTTTAGTGAATTAATTGTTTATTTATTTATAAAGTATTTTACCAGGAAGGATACAGAACTGACCTGAACATGTTTTTACAGAACCATGAGGAAGTCGCAAGACGAAGTGTGTTGTATATGTCATGCAATATTGTATTAATACATTATGAGCCCTATTACATTCTTCGTGCACTATTGTGCGCGCTCAAAACGCATTAACGAGAGGTGCAAAACCCTTTGCGCTGAATGTCGTATTACGACATTCGCGCACAAAATGCGCGTTAACGTCTAACACGAGTGACCCTGCGCGAACCCTTTGCGAGCGCAAATTAGTGCACGCATCCTATAATTAACATTGTGAGCGCAAATGCGTTTGTGCGCTGGTGTGCGAATGGTATTACAATCTTAGCGCAAAATTTAACGGACAGCGTTTGCGCGCATAATTTTAATGTCTTTGAAAAGCTGGTGGTAACGGCAAATTGTAACAACCTGACCGTACCAAACTGCGGATTCACAACGGAGAACGTCGATGTGCACTTTTTTTTTTACTAGATCCATCAAAAATTACGGCCACTACCTTGTCTTCCGTCAGAACGTTTTGTCTGTTGTGCGCAGTCCGCACAAAAATGCGTTCGTCTGACGGACTTGCGTTAAAAATTACATTGCGCTCACTGATTTCTGCGCGCAACGGTACTTTGCACGCGTTTTAGCGCGTCGGTTTTACGAGTTTTACAATTTGTAATTCTAGCAGGGATTTTTTTGCGTTAACGTTTAACGCTTCGCGCAAAAAAACATGCGTTTAGTGTGCATTTTGCATTAAGAATGTGATAGGGCCCTATTTCTACTACTTATAGTTGCCTCATCTCCACCTTTGCGACATTGTCAGTATCCGGTTCCATGCTTTTTGAGGTTACACATGGAACGGTGAAACTCCTGCTTGAGTGCATATTTACGACACCTATATTCTGTATTCATGTTGTGAGTGACATTCTAGTGTTAATTTAGTCAATTAAAATATGACTATAGCTAAATGGTATTTTTGTGAAAGAAATAAAACTAAAATAAATTAATCATACCCTAATATTTTCTTTACTTTTTATTAGTTGACAAAAATGTCAATAAGTTTTAGTCAAATGTCAATAGATTCTCATCATAGTTTTAGACGTCAACAAAAATATGGCTTAGGTTGGCCGTCCATTGGGTCCGTAGTCGGATGACTAACAAGTAGACCCTCGTTTCCTCCTCTACTGGTTTGTCAAAATATTGTTCAAAGTATTGTAATCCTGTCCATATTGTGCCCATTGTTCAGCGCAGCGGAATATACCGGCGCTTTATAAATAAAGAATAATAATAAATAATAATAAACATGCAAAACAGGCGAATCGCAGAGGATTCAATGTAGCATAATATTTTTATCCTTCTATTTCTATTAACCCGTTTATTCTTTTCATTTTCTGCAACAAGCGTTTTTATTTATTTTCTGAACATCTTTGTATTTTTGGTATTTTTTGGAGGAAATCTTTGATTCCCAATTTCTTTTTAAAAGGTGTTTTTTTATTCTGAAACAGACTTTTTTAAATTATTCGATTTTTTAATTACTTAAAAAGGACCTTTTTTTTATTACTGAGACTCATTTTAAATGCATTTTTTATTGGTTTAAACACCTATTAGAAGAATAGCAGAGTTCAGTTTGTTTTTTTCTGCAGTCCGGCGGTCTTCGACAGCGTTCGGCAGCTTTTTTTACCGGTGGTCTTCGGTGGCGTTCCGTCGATCAACCTGGGTCATCCATAGACTCTTCCAGTTGACAACCCAGGTTGTACGATAAAGCTGTCCGTGGTCTGACGACCAAGTCAGTCGTCCGACTACAGACCCAGTGGATGGCCAGCATAAAACAAAATGGCATTTCAGTCCTAGGACTATGATTAAAGACAAATTAAGATTAGACCCTTCCTAACATTTTCATATAGGTTTCGTTAGTCAACGAAAATGTCAGTAGGTTAGGTCATAGTTATAAGGGGTTATTCAGAGAGTTCTGATATGTCGCTGAAATGTAACCGGACACTGAAATTCAGTGTACGGTTATATTTTGAGGCCATTTGGCTATACAGAGACCAGTCAGTTTCGCCAAATTTTGGCGAATTGCCTGCACGTACGGTGCTGTTCGACATCAGTGAAATCCCCACAGAGAAACAATGGTTCATCTATTCATAGAACAGTGAACAGCAGTGCTGCCGAAATGCCCTGTTGCTCGTTGCTTTCATTCGGCAGGTTTATTCAGGCGAATCCCATAGGCTTCAAAATTAAAAATATTCCCGTTTTAATACAATATCTAATAAACCATTGATTATAATATGCTGCAGTAAAAGGTCTCTTTATTTATAGATTATTTAGGATCTTTTAGGGATTTTACGGGACTTTTTCGGCCTATTTTTTTTTTTAAGTGTTTTTTTTTGTAACAGACCTTTTTGTTATCATTCATTGGATCTTATACGTAAATTCAAGACATTTTCGTTGTGTATTTTTTTTGCAGACAGCTTTCAAGCGTACGGTTTTTTTTTTTTACCCCGTTCGTCAGCTTGTCGGCTTTTTACGGTGGCTGCTCTGCGCTGTGATCGGCGGCTCGTTGGCTTTTTCCAGCATGTTTTTTTTTTTTCCGGCGTGGTTTTTGCGGTGGTTTCTGTGGGTTTTCAGTGAGTGTTCAGTGAGTGTTCGGCGAGTATTAGTTGGGTTTGCGGCGGGTTTTCCCTGCACTCCGGGGACTCTGCTGTGCTTGCTCAATACACCTTAGGGTGGGGAACTGTGATTCCCCGAAGTGCAGAGAAGCGCGGGGAACGAGAGAGCACCGAAATGTTGGCGACATTTCGGCGCTCTCTGAATAACCCCTTTAGTCATCACAACTACTGCATTGCTGGTTTATGTAATGATTTTTTGAAGCTATTTGCCAATTATTGTGAACCAAGAGACAGTTCTCAAATAAATATCTTGGAAACGGTTAAAAGTGTCTTTCAGAGGAGTAATGTGCTATTCCGTTATTATGACTCATTTTGCTATTACATGTGCGCTAGCCTTTACACAATGACAGTAGCTTAGCGAGGCCTGGTGTGGGATCCTGTTACTAAATTCCTTTTAGAGCCTAAAAAAAAAAAATAGAAGAAAAAAAACTTCAAGAAAATGAACATCTTATGCTGTTCTATCTTGATGGATCAAAGGGGCATGTAATTTGTGTAAAACATCTATGCATGTGGCAAGGTATCAATGGTTACCGTGTTAAAATCCTTCTATTAAGCAAATGTGAGGTTTTTAATCTCGTGGAAATGCACAACAGTAACTTAATATTCTCTTTCGGGCAGAGATATTTATATTGAGGAGTATTTAGCACCATTGTGCATCCACAGATGATTAGTGTGTGTAACTAATATGCTCTCAATAGTGGCAGGTGCAAACCTTCATGCTTTTACAGGTCCGTTGAAATGGCAACTCATATGTATAGTCCTGACATGATTAAGAACATCTGTTTTATTTTATTTAATTATTATTATTTTTTTCTTGCACTCGGTTCATGCCCCCGTGCACTTTCAAACCCATGATGAAAATGTGCGAAAACCTACGCAGCTTCTCTTTCAGTTTGCTCGCTCGCTCGCTCGCTCGCTCGGGTTAATTAGATTTGATTTCACTGCTTAATTTCTTAAAAGAAAAAGGTGACATTCGAATTTTAAGAACTTTTTAAGAAAAACTATTTTTTAGGGGGAAAAATGTTTAGCGACGTTGTAGAGTGGATGGACCGTTACTTTTTTCATTTTCCATTAATAAGTTGTAATTCAACTGCAATAAAAAAAACACGTCGGATTATTTGTACCTTTTTATTAAAGTGTTGTCTAAACGCAGGAATACTTATATAATACTCCACTACGTTAGAGAAGAAAGAGAAACACTTGGGGTTATTCAGAGAACACCGACATGTGTCACCGACGTTTCAGTGCTCTCTTGTTCTCCGCAGTTCCATGCACTCACGGGGAATTAAAGTTCCCCACCATACGGTGATTTCAGCATTCATCGCAGTGTCCACAGAGTGAAGGGAAAAACTGCCGCAAACCCACCACAAACCCGCCGCAATCCCGCCGAACAACCACCGAAAACCCACCAGAACCACCACAAAGACCATGCCGAACACACCAGAAAAAGCCGACGAGTTGCCGATCACAGCACAGACCAGCCGCTAGAAAGAGTCAACAAGCTGACGATCAGGGTACAAAAAAAAGAGACAATACGCTTGAAAGTGTCAAAATTGAAACGCTGTTTGCAAAAAACCTACTCGACGAAAATGCCTGGAATTTACATAAAAGGTCCTATGAATAATAATAAAAAAGTCTGTTACAGAAAAAAGAAAAAAAGATTAAAAAAAAAAAAGGGGAAAAATTTGCCCGAAAAATCCCCAAAAATGCCTAAAAGATTCTAAAAAAAATCAATAAATAGACTTTTTCCTGCAGATTAAAATAATAAACGGTTTATTAGATATTGAATTAAAACGGGAATATTTTTAACATTGAAGCCTATGGGATTCGCCTAAATAAAACCTGTCGAATGAAAGCACTGAACAGCAGGGAACTTCGGCAACTTTTCTCTGCTGTTCGGTGTCTCTGAATAGATTAACCATTGCTTCTCTATGGGGGATTTCACTGCCTTCGAACAGGCACTGTACTTGCTAGCAGTTTGCCCAAAATTTGGCTAACTGCCTGCTCGCTGAATAGCTGAATGGCCCCAAAATGTCACCGTACGGGGAAATTCCCTGTTCGGTGACATTTCAGGGCCAGATCGGCTGTCTCTGAACAATCCCTTTTGTATTAAGTATGATGCGCCGGCTGCTTTATGCTGATAATTTTTATTGCTTCCTTCTATCTATTTAAGTTGCCTACTGATGACCGGGTCGTACTTCGGGAGACAAAAAAACACCCAAGAAAACGCGAACACATATCTGTGGAATAACATATATATTTATTATATATAGGCCACAGCTAAAACTCCACACTATAACCCCACCATAATAACATAATAATTTTAATAACAAAATAAAACAATAATCCAGTGCTGAAAGAGGACTCCCCACAACCCCCACACCCCTCCATACCAACCAACCACCAAAAATCTTCCCAACTCCCAACCATCTGACCAAAAAATCCTAACTAAAAAGGAACCCCTAGCCAGCACTGCCTACAAGCCCCCGCCACGAGCTCCTCACATAACCCCTTATGGGAGAGCTCCCCCACCAAGGAAAAACAGGGCTTGTTCAATCCCTTCCTTGAGTCCCAGGATGAACAGATCCTTGCCCACATCTGTCAGGTGAACTCCATCCGCCATAAAATAACACTCCGCCTCCTCCTCTTCAAAGGGTAGATGTCGCATCACCACACCCACCATCCTCCTCACGAACCTCCCTATGCAGCGATTAAGCTTGATACGGCCCAGCCGCAACGCCTTCTCATTCTCCGCCTGCTCCCACACCATCCTTGGCATCACCTCGGACCACACCACCACTGTCCATGGTGACCACACCCTCAACTGCCGCAGATCTTCCTGCATCTGCTCCAGCAGCATACACAGAGGGACCACACCCAAATTGTTCCCTTCCATGTGAACCACCAGCACATGGGGAACTTCACCATGCCTCAGGGCACCCAAAATTGTCGGCTTAAACTCCTCCCATAGGAGCCCACGGATTCCGATTCACCGTACCCGTGTTGCCGACCCAAGCAGACCCATCTGAATTCCAGAGGATTGCACCAACGCCCTTCTTCTCGCCCAAAAAATCAGCGAGTCTCCAATGATCCACACCACTCTTGGAGGATCTGCAAAAACAAAAACACATTACCAACATCTCCACCACACAAAATACTTAAAAAGAAAAAACTCCCCACACAAAATATTTTAAAAGAAAAATTCCCCACCAAACCACCACACATCCCTTCCAATAACCACGATCATACCTGCAAAGAAAACATATCATAAACAAACACCAACTCCTAGCCTCCAAATACTCCAAACCCCCACACTCAACCCCAAACAACCAACAAATTTACAAAGATAAAATAGAATAAATATATATATTCCGTATAAAAGTATATTTCAGATATCATGTAAAATAGATAATTCATTTTTCTAAATTTTCTCTTTGTATTTTTTTTATTTTTTTTTATAAAAGTTGAAAACATAACATAATATACAGCAAATCGTGCTCCACATTACCTCCCAGCTTTAACAGAAGAGTACAAAATTTATGACAGCAAACCAGGATGAACGTAAGACTTAAAAGCCCTTGAGTTCCATCCTCCCAAATCTTGAATTTCCGTTGCCGACAAACCCAACCTAGAAGCTTCCGTCACAGCCCCAATCCAAAAAGAATGAGAACCAAAATCTTTCGGGTTTCTCCCTAAACTAACCAAACCCTTCCTAAAAATAGAAATAAACTGAAACCTTGATAAGGCCGACCCGTCCGCGTGACATAAAAAAGCCACACTAGACTCCACCCGGACCTCCAAAAAATTCTTAACGTTCCCCACTGGACAAACCACACAGTTATCCACACTGAATAAACCGACTCTACGCCCCCTACCCAACTGATCCGACTTGGAGTTAGCAACCCAAATAACCAAATCCCTAACTCCCAACCAAACCGCATCAGCTCCTAAACCACCACCTCCTCTCCTAGAATTACACACCAACTCACCCACTCGAAATGCCCCAAAAGACCCTAAACAAAAAGCTGCCCTAAAAATCAGAACCTCATAAGGTGAAGAACAAAAACTCCCAACGAAAACCCATAGCCCCTCCAATAATTGTCTCGAAACTGGGTGCCTAGCATCCGCCCTGCATCTCCCTTTTACGTAACCCCGAACCGCACTGATCACAAAATCTTTGGTAACATCTCTTCTCCTCGATACTTGAAAAAGGAAAGCCAAGGCAGCAAGAGACTGCCGAACCCCTCCCGGAGAGGCCCCAGACTCAAATAGTCGAATGAGGTATGCTCTAAGCAGACTTACCTCATCCAGACCACCTACTGCCACGTACCTGAACCGCTCCGCCAAAGCGTCCCAATCCCTCCATACTCGCAAGTAGGCCTTCCAAGAGGACTCAGACAAAGAACCTCTCACCGATCTTCCAAAAATTCTGAGCCTAGCTGCCAAAGGCCCTCCGGACCAGGGGTGCCCATCTCCTCTGCCAACGGAGCCAGGGAACGAAACCTGCCCCACTGAAAACGAGACAAAGCATTCCTGGAGTTTTATCCAAGATCCCCCTACGCCATCACGATCCCTAATTCCTGTGTCTCCTCTGTCCACAGGTAGGCATTATCACCCATCATCCACAGACACCCACAGCTCAACTGAACCCCTGCATACTTTTGCTGGTAGGCATTATCACCCATCATCCAGACACCCACAGCTCAACTGAACCCCTGCATACTTTTGCTGGTAGGCATTATCACCCAGTATTCGCAGGCACCCACATTATAACGTTTCCTTGTTTTTTTTTCTGTTTTTTTATTTATTTTTGTTTTCTCCACCATTTGCTTTGCTAATTAGCATGTGAATCTCCTGCCCTATTGACACAGCCCATCCAGCTTCAGCTGTTGACTTTTTAACTGCCTGATTGCAATCAGTCTGCCCTATATAACCACTAAGACTGGCTCCATTTGAGCCAGGCTCTTGTGACATTCACAAGTGACAGTCTTAAGTGGACGCTTAGAGTTGATTCCTGGAGTTTTATCCAAGATCCCCCTACGCCATCACGATCCCTAATTCCTGTGTCTCCTCTCTCCACAGGTAGGCATTATCACCCATCATCCACAGACACCCACAGCTCAACTGAACCCCTGCATACTTTTGCTGGTAGGCATTATCACCCATCATCCAGACACCCACAGCTCAACTGAACCCCTGCATACTTTTGCTGGTAGGCATTGTCACCCATTATTCACAGGCACCCACATTATAACGTTCCTTGGTTTTTTTTCTTGTTTTTTATTTATTTTTGTTTTCTCCACCATTTGCTTTGCTAATTAGCATGTGAATCTCCTGCCCTATTGACACAGCCCATCCAGCTTCAGCTGTTGACTTTTTAACTGCCTGATTGCAATCAGTCTGCCCTATATAACCACTAAGACTGGCTCCATTTGAGCCAGGCTCTTGTGACATTCACAAGTGACAGTCTTAATGTGACGCTTAGAGTTGATTCCTGGAGTTGCGGGACTGGAGGAAGGAACTGCAAGGCCCTATTTTACTCTGGGTAAACGCAAGTCTATATCATGCTTTCTCTCACGCTTCTCTCTTTACTTCTACCTTTCTCCTTAAATGGAACTCCTGCCCCTCTACCACCGACCCCTACACTATCTGCATCTCTCCCTCCCTCCTCTCGTCCCACATGATGGCCTCACATGAGCTCCTTTGTTTCCTCAGAACATGGTCTCCCTCTAACTCTCGTGCTGCCAATCACTCCCACGCCCACAAATCCCATTCCCACCTTCTCTTTCTCACCCTCCTGCTGTTACTCTATTCAGGTGACATATCCCCTAACCCTGGCCCCACAACACATCCAATACTTCCCTCTCATCCTATCTCCATCGCACATAAATCACCTCCCTGCAAGCCCAGCAACCTCATTCCCATCATCCCTCAGCGCCTGTCCTCTTTCTCCTGCGCCCTCTGGAACGCTCGCTCTGTGTGCAACAAACTCACAGCCGTCCATGACCTCTTCCTTTCAAACTCCTTCAACCTCCTAGCTTTAACTGAAACCTGGCTAACTCCCTCTGACACGGCCTCCGTTGCTGCTCTCTCACATGGCGGTCTACACTTGAGCCATACCCCCAGACCGGGTGAGAGAAATGGTGGCGGGGTCGGGCTCCTGCTCTCTCCCACCTGCACCTACCAGCATCTCCCTCCACCCCCATCCCTCTCCTTCTCCTCCTTCGAGACACACTGCATCCGCCTGTTCTCTCCTCTGGCTCTCAGGGTGGCAGTCATCTACCGCCCACCGGGACCAACCTCCCAGTTCTTTGACCACTTTGCTACCTGGCTTTCTCACTTCCTGTCTTCTAATCTTCCATGCCTAATTCTCGGGGACTTCAACATTCCCATTGACGATCCTTCCGCTCCTGCTGCCTCCAAACTTCTTTCACTCACGTCCTCCCTTGGACTCACACAATCCTCCCTCCTCCCTACCCACCGCGATGGTCACGTTATTGACCTGGTCTTTTCCAACCTCTGCTCCATTTCTGAGTTCAAATGTCGCCTTTCCCCATCTCTGACCACCACCTTCTCTCTTTCAACCTATCTGGACTTCCTAAACACCCTGCTCCCCCACCCCGCACACACACTCGCAGAAATCTACATGCTGTGGACCCCCATCAATTCTCCAACCTACTTCACCACCTCCCTCATACCTCATCCTTCACCTGCCCTGATGCTGCCACTAATCACTACAACACTACGCTTATCTCTGCTCTAGACACTCTTGCTCCTCTTCGACTCTGCAAGGCCCCACGCCGCCAGCTTCAGCCCTGGCACACCCTCCAAACTCGCTACCTGCAAAGATGCTCCCGCACTGCAGAGCGTGCCTGGAGGAAATCCCGCTCTGAAGCTGATTTTGTTCACTTCAAGTTTATTCTCCGGTCATACACCTCTGCCCTCCACTTGGCCAAACAATCCTTCTTCTCATCTCTTATATCTACGCTGTCCTCCAACCCTAAACGGCTCTGGTCCACCTTCAACACCCTCCTCCACCCACCTGCACCTCCCCCCTCAGCTGCCTTCAGCGCTCAAGACCTGGCAGACTACTTCCTCAGTAAAACTCTAACTATCAGAAGCAACATCCCAACACAAGATAGTTATCTGCCACCTCCACTCCCACAGGTCCCCTCTGCCACCCTCTGCCGCTTCCTCCCAACCACTGAGGAGGAAGTCAATTCCTTATTGTCCTCCTCACATCTCACCACGTGCCCGCTCGACCCCATTCCCTCACATCTAATTCCTCCCCTCTCCTCCTCCCTCACCCCTGCTCTCACACACATCTTCAACCTATCTCTCTCCACTGGCTCCTTTCCATCCGCCTTCAAACACGCGCTAGTTACCCCTTTACTAAAGAAACCATCCCTAGACACCAACTCTCCATCCAACTACCGCCCTGTATCCCTGCTTCCCTTCACATCAAAGCTCTTAGAAAAACTAGTCTTCAACCGCCTCTCCCTCTTCCTGTCCTCCAATTCCCTACTTGACCCCCTGCAATCTGGCTTCCGTCCGCTACACTCAACTGAAACTGCCCTCACCAAAGTCACCAACGACCTCCTAACTGCTAAAAAACACGGCCACTATTCACGACCACCCCCTCCTTCTACAGACCCTCAACTCTCTGGGTCTCGGTGACACTGCACTTGCTTGGGTTGACTCCTATTTATCCAACAGGTCCTTCTGTGTGTCCTTTGCTGGTAACTCCTCCTCTTCATTGCCTCTATCTGTTGGTGTACCTCAAGGCTCTGTCCTTGGTCCTCTGCTCTTTTCCATCTACACCTCCTCCCTGGGCAAAATCATCAACAGCTTTGGCTTTAATTACCACCTCTACGCTGATGACACTCAGATCTACCTCTCTACCCCTGATCTCTCTCCCCCTGTCCTTTCAAAAGTCAGTGACTGTTTATCTGGCATCTCCTCCTGGATGGCCTCCCACCACCTAAAGATCAACATGTCAAAGACTGAGCTCCTACTTATTCCTCCCTCTAATGCCTCCCCACCTCCTGACTTCTCTATCACGGTGGAGGGTATCACCATCTCCCCATCAAACCAAGTTCGCTGTCTTGGAGTTACACTGGACTCTGCTCTTTCCTTCATCCCCCACATCAAGTCTCTTTCCTCCTCCTGCCGATACCAACTGCGTAATATTTCCAGAATTCGGCCATTTCTTACCCTGTCACCACAAAACAACTCATACACGCCCTGGTAATCTCCCGACTCGACTATTGCAATAATCTCTTATCTGGCCTCCCTCTGTCCCGCCTCTCCCCCCTACAATCCATCCTGAACGCCTCCGCCAGGCTAATTCACCTCACCCGCCGCTCTGTCTCTGCCGCTCCCCTCTGCGAGTCCCTTCACTGGCTCCCCATCCACTGCAGAATTAAGTTCAAAATCCTTATCCTTACCTACAAAACCCTCACTAACTCAGCGCCCCACTACCTGTCCTCACTAATCACCAAATACACCCCAGCCCGCTCCCTAAGGTCAAACAGTGACCTGCGCCTAGCTTCTCCCCGCATCACCTCTTCCCATGATAGACTGCAGGATTTCTCACGCGCAGCCCCCACTCTCTGGAACGCTCTCCCTCGTGCTGTCAGACTTTCCCCTAACTTCTCTTCCTTCAAACGCTCCCTGAAAACGTTCCTATTTAGGGAAGCCTACCACCCAACTCACTGACGCAACCATCAATCACTCTCACCTTACAGTCCTCTCCTCCTGTTTCCAACCCCAACCCTCCTAGATTGTGAGTTCCTACGGGAATAGGGCCCTCATCTCCTCCTGTACTGTTTGTCAAATGTTGTTCAATGTATTGTAACCCTGTCTGTACTGTGCTTATTGTACAGCGCTGCGGAATATGCTGGCGCTTTATAAATAAATAATAATAATAATAAAATAATCCGTCATTGAGTTAAGGCGACCCGGGACATGCCTTGCCCTGCATAAAACATTAAACTTAAGACACAACAACGCAAATCTCTTCAACAATCTAATAACCGGCAATGAGGAAGCCGATAAAGAATTAACCGCCGACACCACCGCCATGTTGTCAGAATGGAACAAAATCCTTCTTCCCTCCAGAGCACCTCCCCACAGCTCCAAGACCACTACTAATGGAAACAACTCCAAAAAGGCCAAATTCCTCACCAAGAAAGATGCCAACCAACGATCAGGCCAACGAGAAGCACACCAACGACCCCCAAAATATAGAAACATAGAAACATAGAAAAATGTCGGCAGATAAGAACCTTTCGGCCCATCTAGTCTGCCCAATTACATGGATACTTAACCTGGATTTATCTTTTGTTTAGGATAGCCTATTCCATGCTTGCTTAAATTCAATTACTGTTTTGGCCTCTACTACTTCTACTGGAAGACTGTTCCATGTATCCACCACCCTCTCAGTAAAATAATGCTTCCTGATGTTACTTTTAAACCTTTGCCCCTCTAATCAAAGACTATGTCCTCTTGTTTTGCTATTTTGTTTCCTTTTAAATATATTCCCTTCCTCTACCTTGTGGATTCCCTTTACGTATTTAAATGTACCCCAAAATCAACACCTCCTGAAGCGTCCGTAAAAAATTCCAGCTCCTTCGCCAAAACCTCTTTCGAAGGGAATAAGGCCACCCCATTAAACACCACCAAAAAGGATTTCCACACTTCCAAATCTTCTTTCATGGTACTGGAAATCCTAACAAAGTGATGACCTTCCCGAATACCCTGTGTCGCCAAAGTCAAACCACGTAAAAAGACTCTTCCCACTGGAATGACCCTGCATGCAAAATTCAGGCGACCAATCAGCGACTGAAGTTCTCTCAACTGTAATTTCTTCACCGACAAGGCCCCTTCAACCTGTCTCAAAGCTTCCACCACTTTTTTCACAGGTAAACGACACACCCCTTTCACTGAATCAATCTCAATTCCCAAAAAAGTGATCACCGATGCTGGACCTTCCGTTTTATCGGAGGCCAAAGGAACACCAAACCAGTGTGCCACCCACTGAAAAGACCGAAGAATATGCAGACACTCTCCTGTCCCTTCCCTTCCCACACATGAAGAATTATCCAGATAATGAGTCAGATTGCCCTACCCTGCCACTTCACAGCCCGCCCATTCCAAAAATGTACTGAAACATTCAAAAAAAGGAACAGGAGATGGAACAACCCATAGGCAAACATAAATCCACATAAAATTCACCTTCAAACCAAAATCCCAGAAGATGATGACACGAAGGATGAATAGGTAATAACCGAAAAGCCGACTCAATATCCACCTTTGCCATCAAAGCCCCCGGACCAGCATCACGAACCAAACTAACCGCAGAATCAAATGACACGTATGACACCGAGGCCAACTCCTCACCAATATCATCATTCACCGATCCCCCCCGTGGAAAGGATAAATGATGTATCAAACGAAATTCTCCCACCTTACGCTTCGGCACAACCCCCAAAGGGGAGATCCTCAAACCCCGCACCGGAGGAGATGAGAATGGGCCCGCCATCCTACCAGCCCCAATCTCCTTAAACACCATCTCCCGAACTACCTCCGGATACACTCTAGCCGACTTCAAATTTCTAAGCTTGCCACCCCCAGGTCGTGCCACAAAAGGAATCCGAAAACCAACACCAAAACCATCCCGTAAAAACTCTGCATCTCTATGTCTTCCGTAAAGCCTTAGCCACGGTAACATCGTGTCGAGTTTCACTGGGGAAGCTCCCCTCTCCAGACCCTCCAAAAGGCAGCCCTCCTTGCCTTGCCCTCTTAAAACATCTGGAGTCTCTGGACAAGGAATGCGCTCCTCCACAATTTGAACATTCGTGCTTGTATCTGCACCCTGCACCAAACTTGCACTGACCCTCGTTAAACTGCCAGCACGATCCCTTTTTACCACCAGCCGGTGGGGAACTGACTCCTCCCCCACCGGCTCCCCCTGGAAAGGGCAACGCCTTTTGTGCCCCCATCAAACGCAACCACAGCGTAATGTCCAACTGATCCCACCCCATACCTGGGTGAGCTGCCAAACGTTGCCTAAACTGCTCATCATATTTCCACCACGCCCAACCACCATAAGTTCGATAAGCCTCCCAAATCCCATCCACATAACAAAACAGACCCGAACAGTGCTGTGGGCTCTTTTCCCCCACCACACTTGCCAAAATACAGAAAGCCCGAAGCCAATTCCCGAATGACTTAGGAATCCTCCGAAAACTCTTCTTTCTTTCCTCCTCTTCCTTTAAACCGTCCTTAGAGGAATCAACTTTTACCCCAGCCACCTCATCCAACGGAAGCAGGGAAAACAGTTCCACATACTCCCCCCGCCAAATACCTTCTTTAACCTCTTGCTTGAAATGAAACCCCAAAGGCCCAGAAAATGACACGTAAGCATTCCTTATGGCCACAGCCGCCACTCCTGCAGACTCCCCGAGTGAACCCACATTGCCACTCGGCCCATTAGAAATCAAATTTTCACCTCCAAGAGCTCCACCGGCTCTCACAACTGGCCCACCAGACCCATTCCAAGCTTGGGCCAAATCCCCACCCTGGTCACACCCCTTGGTGAACCCGACCAAGCCTCAAACTTTCTGGAACCTCCATCGCCACCGACTCCACACCTCCTGCACCACCTCCACCAACTCCAGCAGCCTGGAAACCACCCACCGGCTGTGGACTCTTCTCCCGAAACATTGGAACTGTGGACAAAAAATTAATAGTGCGATGAGCCCCAGAGCCCGAAGTACCAAAATCAACCACTCCCTCCCTCACATCAGCCTCCGGAGCCCCATCATCTTCACCAACTGAACACCAATTTACTTCGAGCTCTTGGGTGCCCTCATCCTGCACACCAACACCCAGTGACACACCACCATCCACATTCCTTTCCACCAAATGTCTTACCGCTGAAACATCAGTCCCTGAGACAGCCCTAGCTCCTCCTCTGGGACCCCTGGCGGAACACCAACCTCTTCTTCTCCCCGAGGAACTCCTCGAACTCAGCACTCCTTCTCTCCTGGTAGAGCTCACCACACCACCCCTCCGACCGGAAGGATCCTTAGCCCCTGAAGCCGGCCTCAAGCTCCTACCTTCCACCCTCCTGGAAGCGCTCACGCCAGCTTCATTTCCAACTGCGCCACCACCAGCCAACATCCGTTGGACCAATCGACCACGACCTCTCACAGCCTCCAATCTCATTCTCTCGGCCGCCGATACATCATTGGATTCACCTCCCGGATTAAACCGCACTGGAGGCCTCGAAATCCTGGCAGGCCGAGAACCCCCATCCGCCGCCAACACCTCCTACAGGCTTCTTCTGGCCCACTCCACACCACGGTGCCGAGCCGCCTCCCGCACTTTCTCCAGTAGCGACTCCAGCTCACCACCTTCCGCCATTCCCAAAACAATTTTTTAAGGCAAAAAGCCGAAAAAAACACTGCTTCTCTGACGCAGCACAGATTTTCACCACTATACCTCAGGAGAAAAAGGCGCGCAGACCCTTTCCACACGTGCCTTAAGTACCCTCCTGTCGACTCCTCCCACACCACTCCCACTCAATCTCCTCACGCGCTGCCAAAACCTTCTAGAAAAATCCTCCCTGCGTCCTGGCATCAGAAGCAACTTAAGGGCCCTACGCCCTACGTACTTCAGGCCTTTTAAAGGGCTCAGAGGAGGGCTGGCAAGGAGAGCATGGGGCAAAGTAGTTGTGCTAATTTCTGCTAAATTGAGCTGAATTCTAATAAAATTCAGGTTGGACCCAAATGTATCCAATAATATTGACGCTAGAGGTAGGTACAATTATAATTGTCTTAAATAAGTCGGTGTAATAGGGATTTATTGCTTATTATGTGATGTGTACTGCCGGCAGGTAGTCACTGCAATTTATGTAAATCTGTTTAAATAATTTTGGAAGAAATGTAAATAAAAGTAAAATGGTTTAGTAACTTAAAAAAAAATCAATATGTTTTGAATCCTGATAATTGGCTAGAATGTTGTTATTACCTAAAAAATAAACATTACTTTGCATTAATATAGCCAGGGAAAGGGTAAAATAGGAAAACTCTGGGTAGGATTGCCAGATCAGCCATGTTTTCCTGGACCCATATTACTATTTCATGCAGGGGGAGACCAGGGAAAAGTGCTGCCGTGCAACATGTATAATTCATATGCTGCAGGAAGGAAATCGAGGCTGGTCACCTGGGATTCCTTGATTTCTTACCTGCAGCGTATAGATTATACATGTTGTAGGGTGTAATTTCTTATGCACTGACCCTCAGAATGAATAAATTATATGTGTCCAGGTACAACATGGCCAATCTAGCACCCCTAGCTCTGGGGTCACTCACGTTTGTACAGGGATTAGATTCAAGTGATTTTAAATCACTACAGAACAATACAGTACAGATACAAGGTGTTACTGTAATTTCCATACACAGGTATTATGTCACATACTGCTGATAAATCAGACACCATGTGAAATTATGCTGAATAAGGGACACCATCTAGCATATAGAACCTTTCATCCAAGCAATAATTCTGTAAAGAATAAACAACTGACTGAAAAAATAGAACTGAGCAAAATTACATTATTTTTATCTTTTATCAGTCTCAGAGTAACAACGTCTATGTAAAATTGTCATTTTATCCTACAATTATTTGTTAAATAGCCATCCCATGTATTTTTCTCATTTCAATTTAATTTTAAATAGGATTTTTTCTCTATATTTTGTCCACAGTTTCCACTGTATGATTTTGAAACTCCTTGTTATTTGAACTGGCTATTAGCGGATTGGCTCTTTCATGTATACTTGCACTTATTTTGGAGGGTACAAACATAATGGTTTGGTAAAGTGAAGTCTTGACAAGGAAGGAATTCACAGTTAATTAAATGTATAGAATGTATGCACTAATAAGAGATAGCTGGTTGGGGATCACAATCTTTGTTCTGTACAGATCGATACTTTAAATGCCAAAGGTTTCATTAGGGCTCCATAGGGGTTATATAGAGAGCACTGAAATCGGTGCTCTCTCTTGCTCGGCGCACTTCGGTCCGTTTTGGCGATTTCAGTTCGCCAACCCTGCGGTGAATTCAGAATTCACCGCAGGGTACCCGAAGTGCACCGAATGGGATCAGCCTGCCAAACGCAGCCAACGATCTGCCGAACGCAACCAATGATACGCCAAACTGACCACCGATCAGCCGCCAAACAGCCGCCTACTGGGAGTAAAAATTAAATGGCGTTTAAACCAATGAAAATGCATGAAATGGATGGAAATAATAATAAAGGTCCTATAAAAAATTATAAAAAGGTTTGTTACAGAATAAAATTAAAACGCTTTTTAAATTAAATGGGAATCAAAAATTTCACCTAAAAAACCTTAGCTAAAACCGGGATGCTAAGGGGGATAATTAGCGATCTCAAATTTCCCCTTTGCATGCCGGTTTCACCAGGGGAGTACAGGGCAGGCACTGAGTCCAGCAGCGTGCCCCATAGCGTCCGCTATGCTCATGGACGCTCGGGACAGCACCATCCCGAGCATCCCCTCCATGGAGTCCTATGGCTTCTGCTGCCGGGTCACATGATGGGCAGGATCTCGCCTTTCTCGAGATCCTGCTGGTTGGAGGTGGGATTACGGAGGGAGACTGGGGACTTTTTTCGCGGGATGATAGGTATTTATTTTTTTAATGGGCTTTTCCGCTGCTGCTAACTGATTCTGCTGCAACTATGAGCTGTTGTTAGCTCTTCTAGTTAACGCCAGCTCTTAGGCTAGGGTCAGACGAACGCATTTTTCGCGTCGTCCGTGAAAAAGTGCGTTTGAACGAAAGGACGCATTTTTTCACGGAATACGCAATAGCGGTCATACGATGCGCATTTTCGTCCGTGATTTTGTACGGATCATCAATTAAACCCTTTTTGCGTCTGGACGTTATGTTGGCCGGACATTAGCAGCGTCTGACGTCTCCTAATCACGCACACATGCAGCTAGCAGACGCAGCGCACTCTGTACGTCAGTACTAGAGGTATCACTTTCTCAAAAAAATGCGTTTGTTTGCCGCTTGCGTTGCGAGGCCGCACTTTCGGGCGGCCATACTTCGTATATTGCCCGTCATTGCCGTCATTTGCTGCTACTACGGCCGTGATAAAGTGCGGTTGCACGCGCGTTTGCACTGTATTCGTCTGACCCTAGCCTTAGTAACTAGCATTTGGACCTTGTGATCCTAACGCTAGTTAATCTCTGCTTTCACTTTGCGCTCCCCATATTAAGTATAAGGAGCGCAAAGTACAGTAAACTCGCGGTACAAACCGCTAATACTGGCTGTTTTTATCCCATGAGCGAATCGGAGGTGATCTGTGTGGAGTGCTATCACCTCCTTTAAGCGAGTGCTATCGTATGCTTGAAGGTGGTGATAGAGCCCGAAATAAATAATGAATATTTGCTTCAAATTAAAAGAATAGACGGTCGAATTAAAAAATCTGTAATTTTTTTTTACATTGAAAATGAGATTCGCCTGTTTAAACCTGTCGAACCGAAGCACCGAAAATCTGGGCATTTCGCCAACTCCTCAGCGCAGTTCGGCGTCCACTGAATAGATTAACCATTTTGTCTCTATCGGACAATTTCACTGTCGCTGAATTACGGCGATCTGAGGCGCATTCCACCATATTTATACCCAGGACATACTTGAAAAACGAAAGAAATCTCAATGTATCCTTCCTGGGAAGATACTTTATAAATAAGTAAATAAATAAATATTTTGCTTACAATTCACCAATATTTGCCGAATTTCCTGCTTTCTGAGTAGCCAAACTGCCACGAAATTGCAGCGTACGGTGAATTCACCATTTGGTGCAATTCGGTGGGAAGTTCGGTGCTTATTGACTAATCCTTTATGTTTCTTCTAATATTTTTCAGACTGAGGATAAGTCAAACAAACATGAGCAATAAGATGCGAGGAGGATAAAACTACACCCTGATTAAGGATACAACTGCACCGAAGCTCTTCAAAAAGGACATTTTGCATAAACAGCAGTCTAGCTGAAGATTGTAGATGGAGCTCCATCCATTTGACTTTAGATTACAAGGGAAGGAATTTAAATATATGTGATAAATTCTACAACATGTCCATTATTAATGTTCATTTCTCATGACCCCAGAAAACCCTTTCAGTGGAAATGTTAGACAGCAGAGTACAAAACATTTTAAAAATGAAGCCGAAAGTGTGTTTTCAAAGTAATAATGATAGGAATGGTTTATTATTGTCAAGAACTTTGCACTGTGAAGATAATTACAAATCCAGAACATTATAACAGATGGAGGAATGCTTTTAACAATGAAAAATATCTTATTAGAATGTAGCCATTATTGACACTATCAATATTAAATTACACGGCACAAATGGAGCGCACTAGACTTACGCTGGACAGTTCAGACTGCAATATATCTGGTGTCTGCTTACAAGCAAGTGGATATTTGGTCATTGTTCATTTCTCTGTGACATCATTTACGGGCTGGCTGCGCTGTTATTCAGAATTTTTATAATTTAATTTTCTGTATTGCAGGATACATTTCTGACAACCCATTACAGAGAAATATAACTAGATTGATCATTGAGAAACAATATGGCTTGCCATTTGCACATACTGTATGACAAGAGAAATAGACACTTACACAATGATTGTCTCCACATCGCAATTTATAATTTCCTATTTTGTGAATAAATTTGAAAATACCTGCCTGATGTGATGCTTGCTTACTTTCCCATCACATACTCATTGGCTGCTGAACTAAGACAATTGTAGCGGCACACCTCTTCACCTACACGTTAAAATAGCTAAACTGGCCGTCGCTGGAATCTAGACGCACCCTTCATCTTTCCAACCTGGGACCCTATTACACTCTGCACGCTAACGGTAGCGCTCACCTGCTACCGTTAGCTGCGGTGTTTAGGGCATATTACAATCCAAACGCAAACGGGTTAAAAAACCCGTTTGCGTTTGGTACCTTGCGCTCCTCTGCGCGAGGTTAGTGCCCTTTGCTCTCCCTATACTTAACATGGGGAGCGCAAAGTGTTAATCAGCGCTGGATTACAATGTCCCAGCACTGATTAACACCTGGCTCTGGTCAACGAAAAGTTAACCAGAGCCAGGACCTGGTGTTAACGGATTCCGCTGGTGCAGAATCCGTTAACACCAGATTTGAAAAAATAAAAAAACGCAACATATACTTACCCTCTGTCCCGCGGTAAGGACCGCGGCTCCGGTCGCCTCCTCCGGCGGGCGGGAGCAGGGAAAGACAGGGGGAAAAAGTCCCCCCTTTCTCTCCCTGCGTATCACTACGCCGACTGGCCGAATCTCGCGATGCGAGATCTGACCGGTCACGTGACCGACAGAGAGGAACTCAATGGACTCCTATGGACTCCAGCGAGTGGATGCTCACGGCTGCGCTCAGCGCTGCCGCGAGCATCCTGATTTTTAACGCTCGATAACAATGCAGGCAGCATTTTTTGCGCCTGCATTGTAATCTGGCGTTAAAACGCGGGTGCAAGAGGGGAAACTGCGGGCACAGTTTCTCCTCCCCTGCATCCACGTTTTAACGCTAAGAGCGTAATAGGTGCCCTGGTGTTTAAGAGATTTCCTGGGAAGCTACCACCCTACCTGAATAGGCTGCGTCCTCCACCAATTCCCTCCTCCTATAACCTATCTATAAATCTATCCTTTGGCCCCCACATCGAAAAACTCTCATCTAAACTTTACCCCAAACTAGGTGCCCTGTACAGAAACAAATCCTGCCTGAGCCCCGCGGTAAGAAAGCCGATTGTACAACAAATGCTTATGCCGGCTTTTGAATACGGAGATGTAGTGTATGCAGCCGCCCCTCAAACACACCTCCAGAAAAGTACTACATTGTATAACTCATTCTGCCGCTTTGTGCTACAATGTAACTACATGTCCCACCATTGTGACATGTTAAAAGAGCTAAACTGGCCATCGCTGGAATCTAGACGCACTCTTCATCTTTCCAACCTGGTGTTTAAGAGATTTTCTGGGAAGCTACCATCCTACCTGAATAGACTGCTTCCCCTAGCAGTTCCCTCATCCTATAACCTCCGATCCAGGACCAGCACCTTACTTGCAATATCACAATACAAAAAGAAAGTGGCTCGATCCTCATTTTCTTCCAGAGCATTATGGAATAACCTCCCAGACACTATCAAATCTTCCCCCAGTCTAAAGTCACTCAAGAGATCCCTATTAACATACCTCAATACAGAATGCACCTGTAAACATGTAACATAGTGACTATATTACTTACATATTTATTTTCTGTGTTAATCTGTATATTTGTGTTGTTTTTTAATATCTTGCATTTATTACTTTGTATTTCTGTAAAAACTGTAAAATTTAAATGTTCTTGAACCCAGGACATACTTGAAAAGGAAAGAAATCTCAATGTATCCTTCCTGGTAAAATCCTTTATAAATAAATAAATAAATGGCTGAGATTTTATATATTTATTTATAAAGTATTTTTCCAGGAAGGATACATTGAGATTGAGATGCACACAGGGACACTGCGAGAGTATTTCATCTGACATAATCCATTTCCAAAATGTTACCAATAAACAGTAAACAACCAATAAACAACCAAGGGTGGGGGAGGGAGAATAGAAGAAGAAAAGAAAAGATGAAAGGGTAGATAGAAGTCAAGAAAGACCTGGCCGCCACCAATTGGGGAAAGGGAGTCATTGACCTCAACATTCCCCAAAAACTCCTGTTATCTTCCCCCTAAAATATAGTTTATCTATAGTCAAACGACGCATTCGTCATGTTTTGACGAGATGAAAATTACAAACCAAATTTATTTGCTCATGTATTTATGTCTAATAAAAAGAGTACACTAAATCATATTCATTCCCAAAGCTAGTCTGGCAACTATCCCCACTATCACCCACTCATTCACACAAATTAGAAGTGTACATTAAAGATTAAATATACCTTTATACACTATTATACAGTATATAGTCATGGGTATCACTACTGAGCAATTCTTACATGATTCAGTGCATCAATTCTCTGTACAGAACCTACTTGAAAAGGAGAGAAATCTCAATGTATCCTTCCTGGTAAAATACTTTATAAATAAATAAATAAATATGCATTATTAGGAGTAATTTCTGAGCCTATGCTTCCTTCAGTGCATCATTTCCGAACAATTCCTTCATCATTCTGTGCCTGTGAGCCATTCTTTGCATTGTTTCTCAGCCTGTGCATCATTCTGTGCATCATTTCCCCCAAAGGTAATAACCACCAGGTCTTTCAAGAAATGTATTCTTGAATCCTTCCTAAGGGATCTCAAACAGCTCCCATGGTACAGACTAAACCTAATCTCAGACCTAGACTGTGCAATTGCATACTTTCAGTCCGAGCTCCTGCAAGTCTGGAATTCCCATGCCCCGCTGCATAAAGTGTGAGTAAGAGGGACCCATCTCCCCTGGGTTACAGATGATCTTACACTAATGTACTGTCACGTTCCCACGTTCCAACCCTGTCTCCCTGCCCTCTGTATTCCTTATGTCTGTGTTTCCATGTGTTTCCCTGTGCTACTTTCCCTGACATGCAGCTCAGGGGTTAAGTTCATGGCTCGTTGAGCTTCTGTTGGTGATTATGGGCTGATTACTCCCCTATATAAAGCCATGGGCCCATATCACCATGCTCTTGCATCCTGGTTCACTTCAGCCACAGATTTGTTCCTGAGAGCTCCCTGTTTTCCATCCTAGTTCTATCTCAGTGTTTCCCCCTTGTCTGAGTTCTAGGTTTCTGATTGACTTCCTGGTATTGACCCTCTGGCCTGGCTGACGGATTTTTCTCTGGTGCTATATCCCCGCTTTGGCTCAAGGTATACGTTTTGGTTTTGACCCCTGGCTTATTTATTGACCACTCTTCTGGATATCCCTAGCTGTCCTGTGCTTTTCGTATTATATGTTGTGTGTCCCTGTAGACCACGGCTTTAGTATATTGAAGTCCTGCCCTGCAAGTTGTTGAGTATATTCTCCTTCAGGTGTCTTTGTTTTCCCAGGACTCTGCACGGCTACAAGGTAACCTTTTTCTATTAGTGCAGATTCGGCCACTCTAAGGACCGATCTATCAGTATAGGGCTCCTTTGGTATTTAGCCATGCAGAGGTCCCCAGTGTCTACTGTGGTTTATTTACTTTTCCTGATCGTTGTGTCACGCATCTCTGCATATAGCGGCTTTTCCTTTTACCTGGGCCCTACTTGGCACATGCCAGGTACCGCCATTGTGGCTGATCGTGACATGTACCAGCTTAGAGATTCACTGTGCTCAGATTTCAAGACTACTGGTTCCATGAACGATCACTATGAATACCGAAAATGCTGGAATGCATGCACAAAACAAACAAAAATGGCGAAAGCCCATTACTTCAATGAAAATCTAAACAATAACATATCAAACCTAAAAACTTTTGGAAAACCATAGGTAACATACAAGCACCCCCTGTCCACTCCCAGCCGGCTGCTATCAAAGTAAACAACTAAACCCTGCAACACCCTCTACTGTAGATGTAGCAAATGCCTTTAATGATTATTTTGTTGGATGTGCCACCACCCTGATTGCTAAGCTAGGAAATGACATGCAATCAGAAAGGCCGCACGCAGGTCAGGCCCCTCCAACTATGCAAAGACCCTGTATCAGACAGGAATTCAGTTTTAGACCAGTGCCTGTCAGTGTCGTTACTAAACTTCTCCGTAACCAAAAAATTAAATACCAGTCTGGACCTGATCAAATACCAGCAATGCTGCTGAAAATCAGTGCATCGGCAATTGCAAATCCTGTTGCAACCCTAATCAATGAATCACTGGCGACTGGATACATACCCAAACTCCGGAAGACTGCGAGAGTGGTACCTATCCCTAAAACTGGTGACAGTACTTTGGTATCCAACTACTTCCGATATCATTGCTCCCTGTAATGTCAAAAATTTAGGAAAAATGCATCTATTTACAATTACGTGATTATTATCAATATTGGAACTACACACAATTACGTGATTATTAGCAATATTGGAACTACTTAACCATGGATCAATCCGGCTTTCATCCAAATCACTCAACTACAACCACCCTTTTAAAAGTCTGCAATGATATCCAAGCTGGCATAGAACAAGGAAACCTAACTGGAGCCATCTTCCTTGATTTTGCCAAAGCCTTTGACACAGTAGACCATGGCATCTTGTTGGAAAAACTAAAAAACTCTGGCATGGGTGATCGCACGTTAACCTGGTTTCAATCATATGTATCTGACCGATCACAATATGTGTCAATTTCTGGCAGCTCCTCCCTCCCCCTCCCAGTCACTTGTGGTGTACCCCAAGGCTCAATACTGGGCCCCCTGCTATTTACAATATTCATAAATGATCCGCCTAACATCTGAAAAGCCTCAACTTTACACATGTACGCAGACGACACCGTAATCTATACCAGCAACCAAATCTCCCACAGCTGGAGGCCGTGCTGCAAGAACAATTCACTGAGGAAGAAAAGTGGATCAAATACAACAAACTTTTTTTAAATACTGACAAAACGTTAACGATGCTCTTTGGAACAGCACCTAAACTACATAAATTGCAAAATCCCCATCTATGTGTGGGGACAAAATCAAATGGCACGCTGACCACAGTCACTTCTCTCAAATATCTAGGTATGTGGTTAGACCCAAATCTATCCTTTGGCCCCACATCAATAAACTCTCATCTAAAATTGATCCCAAACTAGGTGCCCTGTACAGAAACAAATCCTGCTTGAACCCCACGGTAAGAAAGCAAACTGTACAACAAATGCTTATGCCGGCTATTGATAAATGGAGATGTAGTGTATACAGCGGCCCCGCAAACACACCTTCAAAAACTTACCACTTTGTATAACTCATGCTGCCGCTTTGCGCTACAATGTAACTACATGACCCACCATTGTGAGATGTTAAAAGAGCTAAACTGGCCGTCGCTGGAGTCTAAACGTACCCTTCACCTTTCCAACCTGGTGTTTAAGAGCTTTTCTGGGAAGCTGCCACCCTACCTGAATAGACTGTTTCCTCCAGCAGTTCCCTCATTCTATAACCTCCAATCCAGGACCAGCACCTTACTTGCAATACCACAATACAAAAAGAAAGTGTCTCGATCCTCATTTTCCTACAGAGCACCGCAGTTATGGAATAACCTCCCAGACGCCATCAAATCTTCCCCCAGTCTAAAGTCACTCAAGAGTTCCCTATTAACATACCTCAATACGGAATGCACCTGTAAACATGTAATATAATGACTATTTCCTACATTTTCTGTTAATCTTTATATTTGTGTTTGTTTTTTTTAATATCTTGCATTGTACTACTTTGTTACAGAAATACATTTTAATGTTCTTGAACCCAGGACGTACTTGAAAACAAGAGAAAGCTCAATGTATCCTTCCTGGTAAAATCCTTTATAAATAAATAAATTTGTTAAAGATAGTACAATTTGTTTATATTTAATACATTATGAGTCCAAATATCGGAAAAGGCTGAATATATCAGTTGCTTCTAACATTCTGAATCCATCAAATATCAAAATATCAGACGTTTCCCATATTTTGATTATTTTGGAATCTGAAACTTATGGTTTCCAAAATATTTGGACTTGAACCAAATAGAAATTTTGTGCCTGTGCTGATGTTTAATGGTTATTAACTCACAATTGCTGTGTTGTGTAAGCCTATAAGGACCACTGACATACATAGTACGTCCTGGGTAAAATTCCCCTTAAGGACCGAGGACCAATGATACCAAACATGACTAGGTTTGATGCAAAAATAAAAAATAATAAATAAATGTTTTTTTTACAAAAATAATAATAATAATTGTCTGGGGGTATGATAAAATAGGACTTCAAATCACATTTAAACATGATGAGCATAAAATGGTGAAAAAGATCTCAGCACACAGAGGTAAAATGGCTCCACAGTGCAGGGGTTAAAAAGCAAAACGTGTAAAAAATTGGGTATTTCTAATTTCAGGACAAAATTTCTAATCTATTTATCTGGGGTATTTTTTGGCGGTTGTAGAATTTGGGTATTAAAGTTAGAAAAAGTGTGTTTTTTCCATTTTTTCATCATATTTCATAATTTGTTTATAGTAAATTATATGATATGATGGAAATAATGGTATCTTTAGAATGTCCATTTAATGGTAAGAAAAACGGTATATAATATGTGTGGGTTCCATAAACGAGTAAGAGGAAAATTACACCTAAACACTAACAGCGCAGAAACTTAAAACCAGCAGGGGGTACTTTCGGACTGACAATGGTAAAACCGCCTGGTCACTATGGGGTTACACTTGACATACAATTTATGTGGTTAACCCCATCATAATTGTTGGTGTCTACAGTATATGAGCTCCTCTAAACGAACTAAAACTAGACGTTTATTTAATCTCACTCTCACACCTCTGTGGTGGGGACCAGAGGTAAAGTAAAGCGATAATTCGGAGAAACATGGTTCCTCCACTTTTTTCAAAGAGGAACTGAGTTCCCCTTTGGTCCACACACTGAAAAACTGCATTTCTTTTGATCACAGTTGTATCTTTCATTTTAAGTTACAATAAATATATACTATTCATGATAATTATCAATATAATTACCTAGAACCCTTCCTGGTCATGGTTTTACTGTTAATACCAAATTCCAGTGTTGACTATGGGTAACAGCGCTCTACGTTTAGCATATATTCAGTGTCCAGATATATTTATCTCCAATGATATCCTCTACATCAGTGGTTCCCAACTGCCGTCCTCAAGAACCACGGCCCTAACAGGTCAGGTTTTCCAGATATCTGAAGCACAGCACAGGTGATATGATTTGCTGCTCAGTGATTGCAGGATTCAGTCTGCTTTTCCCCAAGGTGATCCAAGAAACCTGGCCTGTTATGGGTACGTGAGGACGTCGGTTGGGAACCACTGCTCTACATATCTGAAGAGTATCTAGGAAGGCACTGTTGAGGCTCCCAGAGGTGATATATGAATCTCAAAAAAAAGTGCACATAGCATAATATTGCACAAACATATACAATAATGTGAAGTCAATACGCAATTCACTCACGGATTTCTGAGCCTAAATGAAGCTCACACGAAAATGGCTTGTGGGTCATTTGGTAAGGCCACCCATCAGCCCTTCTGGATGTTCAGAAATCTCCACCACACTGTCACTTCAATTTTCCCTCAAAAGAAAAAAGGACAGGCCAGTAGTGCAACTCTATATATACAGTGCAATAATTGATAGATAAAGATCGCCCACTTACGTGGTTAGGAGCCCGACCTGGATCTCTATGTGAGCCCAGAGGTTGTTTTGATAAGTACAATTCTCGAAAAAATCATAATGGAATTCCTCAGTGAATTTATTGATAAGACATATTAGGTCAAACGCAAGTAATTTTTTTTTATTTTAGTGTTTTTTATTGTTTTTGTCATTTTTATTGCCATTTGTGGTAGGGACCGCACTTTTGGATTAACAGCGATCCGTTCTATTTGCATTAATTGCCTTGACTGAATTTTTTTCTTGACTATGGGTAAGATGAAATTGATTTCTTGGAACTGGCGTAGACAGAATTCCTTAAGAGTTCACATTCTCCTTTATGTTGGACCTGACCCCTAGTGGGGACTTTCTCTTTCCATAAGGGTTTTAATAATCAAGATTTATCTTCTAAATTGTAAATTCCCACGGGAATAGGGCCCTCATTTCCTCCTGTACTGTTTATACTGGGCAATATCTCTTAATAAGGTGACACGTTTTGGAGTAACTTTTGCAGACGCTCTTACTAATAGTTCATAGTATTTCAAACACATGAAGACATGAAGAGAGCTATATATGAGAAGAATGTTTTAAATATAAAATTTCAATATTTTAAAAACATGTACCATGGAAAGGTTTGGAATTAGCAAGTCTGACTGGGTTTTACAAGGTGTTGGACATCAACAAGTGATGAAATACTGTACTAGAAACTCATCTTTATGGTCTGTTGAGTCCTACTAGCTAAATAGAGATAAGTCAAATATGCATCTATATATTATTAAACTTTCCTTCATCAAACTGCGGACCAAACTAAAGCCTCAAATTAAGTGAATGTGAGGCTATAAATGGAGGTGTGGTCACTCCACACCTGGGTGGATAGGTTAGGGTGTGACTAGAATGTCTCTCCTTAATCAGCCAAGTTGCAGTAGAAAGATCTCCTGATCTTCCAACTGGCACATTCAATCGTATTGCTGGTCTTACATGGGCAAGCTGGGCGATTGTTGTATCTCAATCAACGGCACTCATGCCAACATTGATCAATGGAAAATTCATCTTTAAGTTTTGAAAGGTGTTGATAAATGCATTTTCCAGCAAGGAAATCGTTACAATCATACTGAAACAATAAAGTATATTATTAGTGTTAATTTAGCACTTCTCCCTAAGCAGCAGATGACTTCTGCTGTCCAGGACTTAGAGAAAGGACTTAGAGAAAGAATGGTGCTCAAGGGGTGAGACCTGATGGGCTTTATCACCTCGTTAACACTAGCATTCACATAAATGAGTGTTAGCGCCTGAATCACCTCCCGATCGCTAAAAAAACCATTAGCGAATCGGTATTAGCGCTTTTTAGAGTGGGCTTACTGTACTTTGCGCTCCCTATGCTTAACATGGTGAACGCAAAGTGTAAGCACAGTTTCACTAGCGTTAGGATCACAAAGTCCTAACGCTAATTACAAAGAGTCGGCGCTAACTAAAAAGGTTTGCTAGAGTTTAGAGCTGGTGCTAACTGATTCCACTGCTTCAGAATAAGTTAGCAGCAGCTGAGAACTCCCCCAAAAAATCTACTACATCCCTCTCATCCCGCGGCAAGAATGACAGCCCGACCTGCCGCCTCTAGCCACTGGAAAAAAAGTCCCCAGTCTCCCTCCACGATCACTCAGCCGACCTGCAGGATATCGCAAGAGGCGAGATCCTGCCAGTCATGTGACCCAGCAGCAGTAGCCTCCATGGAGTCCTATAGTCTCCATGAAGGGGATGCTCGGGATGGCGCGTTAGCACTGCCCTGAGCATCCAGAACCCTAGAGTCAGCACCTGCCCCGTAATCTACAGGTAAAATGGGGCGCTAGAGGGAGATTAGTGAACACAAATTTTTCCCCTTAGCGTCCCCGTTTTAGCTGTACGCAGCTTATGGGGCCCGTTGATGGCTGCCCTGGCCCTTTAAAAAAGTCTCTCTGCTTTGCACAGGAGTGCTAAACCTCACAAAAATTGATATCCTATGCTAAATAACTCACTAACAACATCAATTTCGAACAAAAATGTGGTTTTTCATACTTATTATTACCAGCCAGATTTTTTCCAGAATGGGGTGACTTTTGACATTCGTCTGAGCCTAATCTCTTCGACTGAATCTACTGATAATGTGAAAAAAATATCAGATGAAACTAGTCGATTTAAAAAAAAAATGGCTGACCTAATTTTATCAACCTCCAAGTCCGTCACATGTGAGCATATGTTTCTATATGCAGAAACTATGGACTTCTTTATTTCTACTGTGCCATTATTCTAGAATATTTATTACGTTATGCAATCTATATTTATTATGTTATGCAATCTGACCTTGCATGCGAGAAACCTTTGTCTCCAAAGGATTTTTTCATTCTGTCCCACACATATTTTTGCTTTACCGTGTTTATTCTTAAATGCATTTACGTTTCTAATGTTATGGACACAGCGCGTTATTTAAATGCATTAAACTTATTTCCATCATTTCTTCAAATTAAATTTGTGTAAATAAATATATTTTATGCAGGAAACAAAGCTTTGGTAAACAAACAGTGACCATTGTTTTATAGCTATGTGTGATGTTAAATGTATATTTACATCCGGAATGTTACACGCAAAATGAATAGCATAAAAGTTTTGCAGTGAAATAAATTAGAAAAGAGAATGTACAAACCTTTCGAATCCTCAGTGTTATAAGGTAGCCATAAAATGGCCTTTTATAAATACAAAACATTGCAGGGCTGCTTAATGTTTATGTCGATAGTTAAATTAAATGTGACAAGGTTAGTAAGCCTGGAGATTTTCAGCACTGCCTGATTGCCTTGAAGTATTTTGTCTCCCAACAATCTATCTGGCTCCAGCTCCCAACAATGCTGACTCCATGTTAATCCTGTTGGCTTTTTAACAAGGACTTTAACTAGGAAATGCCCAGTCACAAGGAATGAATGGACTGGTCTAGTTTGCCAAGCAGCAATCATCATGTGACAGCATAGAAAAGAATGCTAATTACATCAGGGATATTGTCTAGCTGCTAGAATAGCTGTAATTGTTTCTATTGTTAAAATAGCAGTTTGTAGACTTTACTCGGTCAACAGTAACTTTCGCAGAACTTGTTTTTCGAAATTGTTTGTGGTTTTGCACGATTCTGCTTTGGAAAAAGATCAAATTAATGTAAGGATAGGATGCTTTGCATTCATTATTTACTTATAAATCCTAACTTGTTTGACTTTGCATTTATTATTATTTTAAGCTTATGGAGCCTTGTGTTTAATTTATTAACTTGTATCACATAGATTAAACAGGACGGCTATATATACAGTTGTGTTCAAAATTATTCAACCCCCACTGAAATTGAGTGTTTTGGCCAGTTTGACATTGATTTTGATCATTCAGTCATCTTGCTTACAATTAAATCAAAGAGGCACGTGTAGGTCAGACAAATATAACATAACATTTATCATGAAATAACCACAAATGTCTTTTCTGTGCCTCACATCATTATCAGTTTTATTCAACCCCCAAGTGACATTCAATCTTAGTACTTAGTACAACATCCTTTTACAGTTATAACAGCTTTTAAATGTGAAGCATAGCTTGACACAAGTGTCTTGCAGCGATCTATGGGTATCTTCGCCCATTCGTCATGGGCAAAAGCCTCCAGTTCAGTCACATTCTTAGGCTTGCGCACTGCAACTGCTTTCTTTAAGTCCACCAGAGGTTCTCAATCGGATTTAAGTCAGGTGACTGCGATGGCCACTCCAAAATGTTCCAGCCTTTAATCTGCCAACCATGCTCTTAGTGGACTTGGAGGTATGCTTGGGATCATTGTCCTGTTGAAAGGTCCAACGTCTCCCAAGCCTCAGGTTTGTGACGGACTGCTCATCACATTGTCATCCAATATCTCCTGGTAATGAAGAGAATTCATGGTACCTTGCACACGCTGAAGCTTCCCTGTACCTGCAGAAGCAAAACAGCCCCAAAGCATGATTGACCCCCCCCCCGCCATGCTTCACAGTAGGCAAGGTGTTCTTTTCTTCATAGGCCTTGTTCTTCCTCCTCCAAACATAGCATTGATCCATGGGCCCAAACAGTTCTAATTTTGTTTCATCAGTCCACAGAACACTATCCCAAAACTTCTGTGGTTTGTCCACATGACTTTTGGCATACTGCAGTCGACTCTTCTTATTCTTTGGAGACAGCAAGGGGTGCGCCTGGGAGTTCTGGCATGGAGGCCTTCATTATGCAGTGTGCGCCTTATTGTCTGAGCTGAAACTTCAGTACCCACATCTGACAAATCTTTTCTCAGTTCCTCAGCAGTCACACGGGGACTTTTCTCCACTCTACGCTTCAGGTAGCGCACAGCAGTCGAAGTCAGCATCTTCTTTCTGCCACGACCAGGTAGCGTTTCAACAGTGCCCTTTGCCTTGAATTTGCGAATGATGCTTCCTATGGTCTCTCTTGGTATGTTTAACATCTTTGCAATCTTCTTATAGCCATTGCCCTTCCTGTGAAGAGTAATCACCTCTTCTCTTGTCTTCCTGGACCATTCTCTTGACTTCACCATGTTTGTAACCACACCAGTAAATGTCTAGAAGGAGCTGAGTATCACAGTCATTTTAAAGCTGCCTAATTGGTGCTTATTATGCTTTTGCTTGCTCCGTGACATCCACAGGTGTTTTCAATACCTGATTGAAAACACTTGAATGAACCTCTGTTCTTCAGAGTGGTAGTCTTTAAGGGGTTGAATAATTGTGTCAATGAAGAATTCACAAAAGAAACATTTACTACTGTATTACAAAACCAATTGATGTCATTTTAGTAGCATATGGTTCTTTAAAAAGTCCTTGTAGGATTTCATTCTGAATACAATTACAAATGTACACTAAATTCCCTAAAACCCTTTACAGCATTGGGGGTTGAATAATTTTGAACACAGCTGTATTTAGAGTAGTGATGGGCTGAACACCCCCGTGTTCGGTTAGCATTCGAACTCGAACACCTGAAAAAGTTCGACCGCGAACTCGATCACAATGCGAACACCATTAAAGTCAATGGGACTCAAAATGGTTGGAAATTAAGGTCCCCTCCAAGAGGGCATATATGCAAGATATTGGCCATAAAAGGTGTATGGGGGTCCAGGTACTGCCCTGGGGGACAGGAAACAATGAAAATAAAGTTAAAAAAAATGGTTTTAACCCTTTCACTGAGTGCTGAGCCATTTCACCACTGTGCGCTGAGCTAATATTTACTGCTTTTGCTCATGTTTAAACACGATTTGAAGCCATGGGAAATGTTTGACCAACAATGAGTGGGAAATGTTTGACCAACAATCAGGGGAAATGTTTGACCAACAAGGAGTGGGAAATGTTTGACCAACAAGGAGTGGGAAATGTTTAGGCTTCAATGTTAAAAATATTCCCATTTTAATTCAATATGTAATAAACCGTTTATTATTATATTCTGCAGTAAAGAGTCTCTTTATTTTTAGACTTTTTAGGATCTTTTAAGCATTTTTTTGAATTTATTTTTTTCTCAAACTTTCCTCGAATGTCCCGAAAGTTCGAAGTTTGCGAATTTTCGAACAGCCGATGTTCGAATCGAACTTCGAACCGATTCAAACCGGCAGCCCATCCCTAGTTTAGAGGTGCTAGGAATGGCACCTGGGTGGCACCACAGGTTTAGGGAGTTTGAGCCCAGGATGAAGGGATACACTGATATACCTTTGGATAGGCAGATATTGGGTGATCCGAGGCGTAGTACAAAGGGGGTTATTCAGGAGAATGGTCAGCAGGCGATCCGAGGTCGAGGGATTGGTACAGGGGGGTAGTCGTTCAAGCAAGCAGGGTCTGATACACGGTTGGCAATAGTAATCTTAGAACAGGTTATATTAGTTGTCAGGTTAGACTTGCAATGCAAAGCTAAGGTAGAGAGGGGGAGGGAACCTTTATTTTGGCAGGAGGGTGTGGTGTGTGTTGTTATGCTTAACTGTTTGAGTACCAAGTCAATGCTGAGCATCGGGGAGCATTTTACATGTGCTGCCTGAGCAAGGAATGCGAGCCCAGTGCGGTCAGTGATGAGGATCCTGACAAGCTGTATCATATTGTAACTTGTGGTCTAGGATACTACCATAATTTTCGAAACAGAATAGAGGGACAAGCTCCAAGAACTCTTCACTCTTGCACCATTCTTCTACCGATGCTCCTTCAGCAGGCACCAAGCTCAAAACATGCATGAAAAGATAACGGGCAATATGCGAACATAGAAATAAAGGGCTCTATTAACTGTTGATTAGACATGTGCATTTCGCTTCATTCCGAATCAAAATTCGGACAACATTTTGACGGTTCGTTTTTCGGAAACACTTCAGAAATATGGAAACTATCCGAAAACTAATTGTATCCATCCGAAACGGACGAAAACGATCCAAAAATGAACCAGAACTAAAAGGAACGAAATACAACAAAATGAATACCGTTTTTCAGAATGAATTTGTTGTATTTCGTTTGTGAGCTCCAAAATTGTTTCAGCACCATGTAGCAGCTCCGCAGGGCACCCACAGGGCTGCTTTCCTTGGTACTGAATAGGTTTCAGCAGCATGGATAGCAGCTTCGCGGGGCTCCGGCGCCCCGCAGTGCTTCTGTCCTATCCCTAATTTGTAATCCTAATTTCTGACCCTAGCGTCTAACCCTAACCCTGGTTCGTTGGACAAAATAAAATAAAAATTCAGCCGGTAACAAAATAAAATACAGCCGCTGCTACAATAAAAATACTAGACAAATAGACATGTGCATTTTGTTTCGTTCTGAATCGTTCGGTGCAGTTCGGCTGCAGTGAAATTCCCCATAGAGAAGTAATGGTTAATCTATTCAGAGAACGCCGAACACCTCCGTCAGTGAAATCCCCTGATTTTCGGTGGTTCAGTTCGACAGATTTAAACAGGCGAATCCAATAGGTTTCAATGTACAAAATATTCCCAGTTTTTATTAAATATTTATTCAACCGTTTATTAATTTCACTTGCAGCAAAAAGGACTTTTTTAGGACTTTTTAGCCATTTTTTTAAAAAAATTCATCAAACGCAGCAGGTTTTTTTTCTTTCCTTTTGCAGCCCAAAAGAAAATTAAATTATTTTGCAACAATTGAATTTCATTTGCAATCACACAGCACAGCCACAGATCGTCTTAACATGATCTCGGGCTGCTGTGTCTGCTACCGCTGATCATGTATACTGAATCTCAATAGTGAAGAGTTTAAAGCAGTGTTTCCCAAACCTGTCCTCAGGAGGACCCTCCACCTCGCCAGGTTTGACAGATATCTGAAGCTCAGCACAGGTGATATGATTTGCTGCTCAGTAGGCTTGTGCACCGATTTTTTTTCTCAGTTCGATTCGATTCGATTTTTAGGATTTTCAAACTTTTCGAATCGGCTTGTTTCGACCGATTTCTGTTTCTATTCGGTTCGGCTCGACTCGTTTTTCGTGTACATTTTTTTTTCGGATTATCGACCATTTTTCGTATTTTCGTGTCACTTAGCTCGTTTTTTGTATCGACTTTTCGTGATTTCGGAAATTTTCGTTTTTTCGGAACGTCTGTTCTCCTCGTTTCAAAGCAATAAATTTCGATTTGACACATTTCAAGTCCATTCGAAAATTCCGAAAATATTTCGTTTCGGCTCGGAAAACTTTTCGGATCTGCCATTTTCGGATCTAAAAATTTTTGGAAAATCGGCCGCATCCGAAAACACGAATCGGGAAATTTCGTGAAAATTCCAAAATTCCGAAACCCGAAACGCACATCCCTACTGCTCAGTGACTGGAGGATGAAGTTTGCATTTCATCAAGGTGATCTGCAAAGTTTGGCCTGGCTGAGGGTCCCGAGGACAGGTTTGAGAAACACTGGTGTAAAAGAACTCTACCACTAAAATAAACTGTAACCAGATTACTTGAGCAATAAAAAACACATTATAATATACATGCTGCTTGCTTTATTCTTTATTTGAATTAATTGCATATAAAAAGGAAACATAAAGTTGTGTTTTTACAGTTGTGTTCATAATTATTCAACCCCCAATGCTGTAAAGGGTTTTAGGGAATTTAGTGTACATTTGTAATTGTATTCAGAATGAAATCCTACAAGGACTTTTTAAAGAACCATATGCAACTAAAATGACATCAATTGGTTTTGTAATACAGTAGTAAATGTTTCTTTTGTGAATTCTTCATTGACACAATTATTCAACCCCTTAAAGACTACCACTCTGAAGAACAGAGGTTCATTCAAGTGTTTTCAATCAGGTATTGAAAACACCTGTGGATGTCACGGAGCAGCAATAACGCATAATAAGCACCAATTAGGCAGCTTTAAAATGACTGTGATACTCAGCTCCTTCTAGACATTTACTGGTGTGGTTACAAACATGGTGAAGTCAAGAGAATGGTCCAGGAAGACAAGAGAAGAGGTGATTACTCTTCACAGGAAGGGCAATGGCTTTAAGAAGATTGCAAAGATGTTAAACATACCAAGAGAGACCATAGGAAGCATCATTCGCAAATTCAAGGCAAAGGGCACTGTTGAAACACTACCTGGTCGTGGCAGAAAGAAGATGCTGACTTCGACTGCTGTGCGCTACCTGAAGCGTAGAGTGGAGAAAAGTCCCCGTGTGACTGCTGAGGAACTGAGAAAAGATTTGTCAGATGTGGGTACTGAAGTTTCAGCTCAGACAATACGGTGCACACTGCGTAATGAAGGCCTCCATGCCAGAACTCCCAGGCGCACCCCCTTGCTGTCTCCAAAGAATAAGAAGAGTCGACTGCAGTATGCCAAAAGTCATGTGGACAAACCACAGAAGTTTTGGGATAGTGTTCTGTGGACTGATGAAACAAAATTAGAACTGTTTGGGCCCATGGATCAACGCTATGTTTGGAGGAGGAAGAACAAGGCCTATGAAGAAAAGAACACCTTGCCTACTGTGAAGCATGGCGGGGGGTCAATCATGCTTTGGGGCTGTTTTTCTTCTGCAGGTACAGGGAAGCTTCAGCGTGTGCAAGGTACCATGAATTCTCTTCAGTACCAGGAGATATTGGATGACAATGTGATGCAGTCCGTGACAAACCTGAGGCTTGGAGACGTTGGACCTTTCAACAGGACAACGATCCTCCAAGTCCACTAGAGCATGGTTGCAGATTAAAGGCTGGAACATTTTGGAGTGCCATCACAGTCACCTGACTTAAATCCGATTGAGAACCTCTGGTGGGATTTAAAGAAAGCAGTTGCAGTGCGCAAGCCTAAGAATGTGACTGAACTGGAGGCTTTTGCCCATGACGAATCGGCGAAGATACCCGTAGATCGCTGCAAGACACTTGTGTCAAGCTATGCTTAATGTTTAAAAGCTGTTATAACTGTAAAAGGATGTTGTACTAAGTACTAAGATTGAATGTCACTTGGGGTTGAATAAAACTGATAATGATGTGAGCACAGAAAAGACATTTTGTGTTATTTCATTATAAATGTTATGTTATATTTGTCTGACCTACACGTGTCTCTTTGATTTAATTGTAAGCAAGATGACTGAATGATCAAAATCAATGTCAAACTGGCCAAAACACTCAATTTCAGTGGGGGTTGAATAATTTTGAACACAACTGTATATCTTATCTATATATATATATCATACCTGCCCTTACCTTCCCATATAAATTTGCTAAAAATATGCACGCAAAAAAACCAAACCACTGCCTGAGACCCCGCGCAGCCCACATGCCACCCCCCTCTACCTGGCTGAATGTATCTAATATATATATAATTAAATACATTCAGCCAGGTAGAGAAAGAAAAAAAAAATTATGTTCCCGGGGACATTTAAAAATGTCCTTGTTTTTTTTTTTTTTAGAAATGTGTCACCTTACCTTAGCTTGGTGGTCAGTGGGGGCTCCCTGGATCCTGGTTGTGGGAGGGGAGTCTACCATGGCCACAGGTGCAGTGGCTCCCTCCCTGCGCCACCTGTCTCTGCCACATGCACCCAGGTGACTAGCCCGCACAGTCGCAGCTCTTTCATCCGGTGGCCGCATGCTCCTCAAGGGGATCCTTGGGAGGCCCCGGCAGGCTTCCCTCTACAGTGCCTGATTAGAGGGCCGTGTCTGCCTGATGTTTTAGTAACAAGAATGTTTTATCCCATAGGCTTCAATGTTAAAAATATTCCCATTTTAATTCAGTATCTAATAAACCATTGCTTATAATATTCTGCAGTAAAGAGTCTCTTTATTTCTATATTTTTTAAGCATTTTTTATACTTTTTTAAAAAAATAAATTTTTAGAACTTTTGGCGAACGTCCCAAAAAGGTTTGAAGTTTGTGAACTTTCGAACAGCCGATGTTCGATTCGAACGCCGAACAAATCCGAACCGAACGCTTATCCTTAGTGAGGAGCAAGTGCTGTAAAGATACTGGGGGGGGGCAGATTACAACACAAAATATCACACAATGGATGCACCCACTGACAGGTATAGAATAAAATATTTTCTTAACTAAACATACACAAGAAAATCAAAGTCAATGCAAGATATCGGCAGCGTAAAATACTGCATTTTATCTCAAATATGTGTGGCTTTATCTGTTGGCAGAAATCAACGTCTGTAAGTTCATCTGGCTAGGTCCTTTACACCACTTGTCTTTGGTTCCTAAGCATATTTATAAATGTGTTAGTTAATGTCCAATCCTTATGGCAAAGCGTTGCGCTAGTTACTGTTGCTATATAAATGACGATGATAATAATTAATCACTTCAGCAATTCAAACCGCCTACATCACATGTGTAAACTGACTATATTGCCTGTCAAATTTCCATTGGTTCTTCTCATGTATATTTGGTGCATGTGTCCAGAATTAACACAATCCACCATGAAGCTCTACCAGCTAGATTTCCTGGTCCATCACATTACACTCCATTACATTCTATGGGGTTTTTTCAAAGAGATCTGAATTCTGAACGAAAGGTAACCGAACAGTAAAATTCAGCGTACGGTTACCTTTCTTGGCCATTTGGCTATTCAGAGAGCAGGCAGTTCGCCCATAGAGAAGCAATGCTTCGTCTATTCAGAGAACACCAAACATCAGTGAAAAGTTGCCGAAATGCCCTGCTGTTCGGTGGTCTAATTCAACAGATTTATTCAGGCGATTCCCATAGGCTTCAATGTTAAAAATATTCTCGTTTTAATTCAACATGTAATAAACCGTTTAATACTATATTCTGCAGTAAAAAGTCTCTTTATTTATAGATTTTGTAGGATCTTTTAGGCATTTTTTGGGAATTTTTTTGGCATTTATTTTCATTTTTTTAAATTTAAATTCTTTTTTCTTTTTTCTGTAACAGCCCTTTTCATTATCATTCATTGGATCTTATATGTAAATTCCAGGGATTTTCGTTCAGTAGTTTTTTGCAAACAGCGTTTAAAATTTCAAACTTTCAAGCGTACGTTTTTTTGTTTTATTCACCTCCTTCGTCTGCGTGTCGGGTTTTTCCGGCGGCTGCTCTGCGCTGTGATCCGCGGCTAGTTGGGTTTCTCCGGCATCTTCGGCCGGGTTAATCCAGCTGTTCTCTGTGGGTTTCGGTCAGTGTTCGGTGAGTGTCCGGCGGGTTTGCGGCGAGTGTTCGGCGGGTTTGAGGCGGGTTTTCCCTGCACTACTAATCTTTCTGAATACACCGCAGGGTCAGCGAAATAGGATCACCGAATTGCCCCGGAGTGCAGGGAACAAAAAGTCACCGATCGTACGGTGACTTTTCAATTCTTTTTGAATAACCCTGAATGATTTGGTTGGTTTGGATGTATTCCATTTTGGAACTCCGTTACAGGCCTCAAGTTCCGTGAACCTTTCCATCCTCCTAGGTGTGTTGGGGATAATTGTGACCACCGTTCCAAGCTTGGGCAGCGAGCCTTTGGCAGTTCCAGCTGGAGATTGTGGTGGTCAACCAACCCACTCTGCTGAAGGGGCACATTTAGGCCGCCCTTTAAAACTCTGTGATTAAAATATAAGTGGTTACATTGAAAAAAAAAAAATTATTGGCGTGACTTCATGTTACAGACAGTCTTGGCGCTATTCTCAACCATATTACCTTTAACACGTTGTCCTGTTCGTTCCACTGCTTGGCCTGGCTAAATCCACTGAAAACTAAAAAGGAGTAGGAAGCACATTTTTACCAGGAAAAGGTTATTTGCCTCCGAGTCAAAATATAAATAAGTAATCCACAGACTATGGTCACTATCAGGGTTATTCAAAGAGAATCGAAAAGTCACCGCACGTTCGGTGACTTTTCGTTCTCTTCAATTCGGTACGATTTGGCAATCCCATTTCGGCGACCCTGCTGTGTATTCAGCAAGCACCACAGGGCCGTCGTAGTGCAGGGAAAAGTCGCCGAAAAGCCGCCGAAAACTCACCGCAAAACCCAGGCGAATGCACATCAAAACCCGCAAAAACATCTGGATTAACCCCGCCGGAGAAACCCGAGCAGGAGCCAATCAGAGCACAGAGCAGCCGCCGGAAAAACCCGACACCGCAGACGAATGGAGTGGAAAAAAAGAAAACAGTACGTTTGAATGTTTGAAAAGTGAAACGCTGTTTGCAAACAAACTACTGAGCGAAAATGTCTGAAATGTACATATAAGATCCAATGAATGATAATAAAAAGGGCTGTTACAGAAAAAAGAAAAAACTATTACATTTTTTTAAAAAAAAGGATAAAGAAAATTTGCAAACAAAATCCCGAAAAATGCTTAAAAGATCCTAAAAATCTACAAATAAAGAGACATTTTACTGCAGAATATTATAATCAACGGTTTATTAGATATTTAATTAAAACGGGAATATTTTTAATATTGAAGCCTATGGGATTCGCCTGAAAAAATCTGTTGAATGAGACCACTGAACAGCAGGGCATTTCGGCAACTTTTCACTGGTGGTTTGTGTTCTCTGAATAGACGATGCATTGCTTCTCTATGGGTGATTTCACTGCCCTCGAACAGGCACCGAACAGGCACCGTATGTACAGGCAATTCGCCAACATTTTTTTTGAGAAAGGATTTTACCAGGAAGGATACATTGAGATTTCTCTCATTTTCAAGTATGTCCTGGGTGAACAGCCTGCTCTCTGGATAGCCGAATGGCCAGGAAAGGTAACCGAAACGCTGATTTTCAGCGTTCGGTTACCTTTCTTCAGCCATTCGGATCTCTTTGAATAACCCTGAATATGAAATGTATGGCTGTTCAAACGTGTATAAATGTACAGAGATTCTACAAAACATAATTCAAATAAACTATCTTGAAATTGACTTGAATAGTCTTTAGTTGACTGGTATAATTATATAAAGGCCTGAAGATGTCTTAGATCAACTTACTTCTTTAATAGTCACATGCTTTTATAGCTCTGTGTGATGATCGTGCTTAAAGCTGCTTCTTATAAAATCTGGAAGTAGCGCTTCTTGCAAATGGTCTCAACAGACAGTAGCACAAAATAAATCACAACAGAATGAATTTGTGAAACATTAGCATTGGATTTACTAGCTAAGATAAAAGGCAGGACTATTTTTTGAATGACCGAATGTCATAGCCATATTCCTTACACTGGTGGGTCCCTCAAGCTGACTTGTCTCCACAACTTTCCATTTAAGAGTTATTATTTCTAAGCTTTTTTTGTGGGACTGGAACAAGCCTGGTATAAAAATGTTCAAATATGAGAGTGACGTTAAAAGGATATACAAAACCGAGATTATGGCCTTTCAAATGATACCAAACATGACCAGGTTTGGTTTTAAAAAAAAATGAAAAAAAAAAAAATTTATGAAAAAAAATAATAAAAAAATTAAATAAAAAAAAAAAATGATTTTTTTTTAAAAGTTTTTTTTGTCTGGGGGGAGTTTAATTAAATAGGACCTAGGCTGTCATCTAAAAATAATTAGCACAAAATGGTCAGAATGAGCGCAGCGCACATAGGTGAACTGGCTCAGCAGTGAAGGGGTTAAAAAGCAAACGCATGTTAAAATTGGGTATTTCTAGTCTCGGGACAAAATTTTGAACCTATTTAGCTGGGATCTTTTTGGGTGGTTGTAGATTTTGGGGATTAAATTACGAAAAAATCGGTTTTTACCATTTTTTTCCTCATATTTCATATTTTTTTTTATAGTAAATTATTCGATATGATGGAAATAACGGTATTTCTAGAAAGTCCATTTAATGGCGGGAAAAAGGGTGTATAATATGTGTGGGTCGAATAAACGAGTAAGAGGAAAATTTGTCCTAAACACTAACAGCGCAGAAACGTAAAAACAGCAGCGGTCACTAAAGGACGGATTTGTGTAAAACCGCCCGGTCACTAAGGGGTTAATGCAGAGTTACATGACAGTTATTTAGTGTGGTTTGTGAATGTGGATACAATTTCATTAAAAATAACAAAAACAACTTTATCATCAGTCAGATAACAGTTTACAGCTTTATCCAGGTAATCCTCGGATTTCAGTCAACTGTAACCTCCTGAAAACCCAAGAAAAGCGGAGCACCCAGAGGCATTCGGATACTTTGCAGTTTACCCGGATAAAGTCCGATGTTTCATTGCACATCACACTTTATCCAGCAACACTAGGGTAATGTGCGAATTACCCGGGTAAAACACAGCAGAAAACCGGAGTACCCAGAGGTCTCTGGATACTTCGCAGATTACCCGGATAAAGTCCGAAATTTCATTTCACTTTGGACTTTTGCTAATGACGCCTGGGTAATATCAGGATTACTTTAGGATAATTCTAAAATTAACCGCACTTCGGACTTTAACGGTAACATATTTATATTATATATTTTGTACCGCAAGACCCTCATATGCCTTAAAAGTTCCCTTTTCTTCGACTCCAACAATGTAGTCCAAGGCTCTGATGAACCTATGCAACGCTGCCAACCACACGCACATAGTGTACCTGATCGGGACATATTCACATACTGCATGGAACTGTAAAACGTAGTGGAGAGTTGCCAGAGCTTGGTGATTTTTTGGCACGCCACTGTAGACCAAAGTGAGCTATCCAGGGGTGCAGTTGGTTTGGTAATTTTTTCCGTTCCTTGGAATGGTGTCCCCTTTTTTTGTTGCACCAGCCAAAGAGAGAGGAGCCCAGGTGCCACGGCTCAAGGAGCCGCCCAACTCTATTGAATACGAATGACCCCCTGCAAGATAAATACACATTCAGGACTGCATTAAATGTGCTTTGGTTTTCTCTTGTATGTTTAGTTAACCTCCATGGCGTTACGATTCTGACATATTTTAGATGTCAGAATCTCTCCTTTTTTTTGACCCCCTAGCGGTATTCCCGAGTGTGGCTCGGGGTTAACGTTCAGTGCTGAAAGCGGTAACCCCGAGCCACACTCTGGCTGCATACATTACCTGTCCCTGCTCTCCCTCGCTGTCCCCCTCAGTCTCCTCCGGCGATCGCGACCCTCATACTTCCTGGTTCCCTTCTCGCTCGTTTTACTCTGTAATTAATTAAAAATTATATTACAAAAAAGCACTGGTTTCTGACAATGTTTTTTTGGAAGATCATTTGGTAGTGAAGGGGTTGAACTCCCTTCGTTATCCTATTCAGCTGCCATTTCTTATCTCAGGTAACATACACCACGCAACAACGCCTTTTAGCCTTATCTAAACACCTCATAGACTTTATGACTGTGGTATTGTTTCTGCAGTATTTAAAAGTAAATCTCACCATAAGATTTTGGTTAGTATTGCCTCATGGGAAAAATCCACAAAATGGAAACAGGAGAACAAAAACCTAACTTTCTTAGAAACATAGAAACATAGAAACATAGAAAAATGTCGGCAGATAAGAACCTTTCGGCCCATCTAGTCTGCCCAATTACATGGATACTTTACCTGGATTTATCTTTTGTTTAGGATAGCCTTATGCCTATCCCATGCTTGCTTAAATTCAATTACTGTTTTGGCCTCTACCACTTCAACTGGAAGGCTGTTCCATGTATCCACCACCCTCTCAGTAAAATAATGCTTCCTGATGTTACTTTTAAACCTTTGCCCCTCTAATCTAAGACTATGTCCTCTTGTTTTGCTATTTTGTTTCCTTTTAAATATACTCCCTTCCTCTACCTTGTGGATTCCCTTTACGTATTTAAATGTTTCTATCATATCTCCTCTGTCTCGTCTTTTTTCCAAGCTGTACATGTTAAGATCATTAAGCCTTTCCTGGTAACTTTTCTCCTTCAAGCCGTACACCATTTTAGTAGCCCTTCTCTGAACTCTCTCTAAGATGTCTATATCCTTCTGGAGATACGGTCTCCAGTACTGCACACAGTACTCCAAGTGAGGTCTCACCAGTGCTCTGTACAGTGGCATGAGCACTTCCCTTTTCCTACTGCTAATACCTCTCCCTACACAACCAAGCATTCTGTTAGCATTTCCTGCTGCTCTATTACATTGACTACTTACCCTTAGATCCTCTGAAATAATAACCCCTAAATCCCTGTCCTCAGATGTTGAGGTTAGGACTGTATCAAATATTCTATATTCAGCCCTTGGGTTTTTACGTCCCAGGTGCATTATCTTGCACTTATCCACATTAAAACTCAATTGCCACAACTCCCACCATTTTTTTAGTTTACCTAAATCATTTGTCATTTGGCTGATCCCTCCAGGAACGTCAACCCTGTTGCAAATCTTTGTGTCACATCAGCAAAAACATACTTTTCCATTAATACCTTCTGCAATATCACTAATAAAAATATTAAAGAGAATGGGTCCAAGTACTGACCCCTGAGGTACCCCACTGGTAATAAGACCTTGAGCCGAATAAACTCCATTTACCACAACCCTCTGTTGTCTGTCACTCAGCCACTGCCTAATCCATTCAACAATATTGGAATCTAAACTTTTTTTCATGCAATTACTTTAAACAGGTTTAACATTCTCTGCATTTAAATTAATTTTTGCAACAAAAATAACTCATATAATAGATTCTGATTAGAAGCTAGAAATAAAATAATAAAATACAATATAATACATAAAATCATACAGGGTAATTCAAAGAGATCCGAAAAGTCACTGCACGTTCGGTGACTTTTCGTTCTCTTCAATTCGGTCAGTTTTGCCGATCCCATTTCGGTGACCCTGCGGTGTATTCAGCAAGTACCACAGGGCCCCCGAATTGCAGGGAAAGGCTGCCGCAAACCCAACGAAAACTAACCGCAAAACCTGGCGAATGCACACCGAAATCCCGCAAAAACATCTGGATTAACCCGCCGAAAACCACGAAAAAACCCGAGCAGGAGCCGATCACACGCATTGCAGCCACCAGAAAAAGCCGACACCGCAGACGAGTGAAGTGAATAAATTAGAAAAACAGTTTGCTTAAATGTTTGAAAAGTGAAACGCTGTTTGCAAAGAAACTACTGAGCAAAAATGTCTGAAATTTGCATATGAGGTCTTTGACAACAAAAAGGGCTGTTAAAGAAAAAATAAGTAAACTTAAAAAAATCTTTTTAAAAAAAACGCACATTTTTGTTAAAAATAAAATCCATAAAAATGCTTAAAATATCCTAAAAAATCTATAAATAAAGAGACTCTTTACTGCAGAATTTTATAATGAATGGTTTATTAGATATTAAATTAAAACGGGAATATTTTTAACATTGAAGCCTATGGGATTCTCCTGAATAAATCTGCCACATGAAACCACCGAATGGCAGGGCATTAGGGGAACCTTTCACTGCTGGTTTGTGCTCTCTGAATAGCCGAAGCAGTGCTTTATCATGGGGATTTCACTGCCCTCGAACAGGCACCGAACAGGCACTGTATAAAAAACTTTTAAAAAACGACTGGATGACTTCCTGCAGACACAGAATATTAAGGGTTATAATATTTAATATGTGGGTAAAAGCTTCTTGATCCAAGGAGAAATCTGACTGCCATTCTGGGGTCAAGAAGGAATTTTTTCCCAGTATGTTGCATATTTCAGACTGGGTTTTTTGCCTTCTTTTGGATCAACAGCAGTAGGTTATGTGGGAGAAGCTGAACCCGATGGACGCATGTCTTTTTTCAGCCTATATAACTATGTAACTATGTAACTATGTAACTATGTATGTGCAGGCAATTCGGCAGGATTTGGCGAATTGCCTGCTCTCTGAATAGCCGAATGGCCAAGAAAGGTAACCGAACGCTGATTTTCAGCATTCGATTACCTTTCTCAAGCAATTCGGATCTCTTTGAATTACCCTGAGTGTAAACACCCAATGCTCCAAAAATTCTCAATCTGTACTGGCATTCCTCAACTGTTCTGGCTTATAACATGATATACAAATCAGAAAAAGTGACAGAAGTGTGGAATGGCTAATATATATATATATATATATATATATATATATATATTGTCCACCTGTGGGTGTTGGAGAATTCATGATATACACTGCCTGGCCAAACAGATGCTAACATTTTGTTGGACCGCTCTTTTCTTTGATTCCGCCATGCATTCGCCGTGGAATCTTTTCGATAATTATACAATGTCACTACATTTATTTCCATCCAGAGTTGCATTAATTTGTGGCCAAGATCTTGTATTGATGATGGGAGAGTCGCAGCGCTGCGTAAAGTCTTCTCCAGCACATTATCCCAAAGATTCTCAACGGGGTTAAGGTCTGGACTGTGCGGTGGCCAATCCATGTGTGAAAATGAGGTCTCATGCTCCCTGAACCACTCTTGCACAATATGAGCCCGATGAATCCTGGCGTTGCCATCTTGGAATATGCCCGCTGTGCCATCAGGGAATAAAAACCCATTGATGGAAAAGCCTGCTCATTCAGTATATTCAGCGAGTCACATGACCTTTTTTGTAGCTGAAAGATATTAATCACTGCAGTAATTATCAAATGGAAGGTGCAAACTTGTTTGCTTAGATAAATCCCGGTGGGGATTTTTTAACGTCTGTCGCGTTTTCTGATTTGTATACAATATAATACAATGGAAATAATGTAATACAAATAAAATAATAAAACATATATTATAAAAAATATAACCAAAATAGAAACATACCTTAAACGCACAGAACTTCATTACTACCATTTCTGAGAAAAATATACGATTTTCGTAAATTCTGGGACATACCTTGTTGTTTTCAACTCTAAGACCTTAAATCAGCCTACATATTAATGCCCGGGCTTAGACGCCAAGACATTTTATCTAGCATGTAGAATATATAATATGTTTTCGTGTTGGAAAATTTCCTCCAGTGTTTACATTAACAATTCTTGCCATATGAACCTTTAATAGCGGTAAAGTGCACCATATACATTTTTCCTCTTCCATTCACTCCCTGTGCTGGTGAGACATTTTACTACAAACATGTCCATTCACATCTCTTAAGTATCTTATTATTAGTACTAGTTTTCTAATAGAATGCAACTTGTATTTTGTGAGGTCAACAATTAAAATAATAGAGAAGAAGACCTTGGAGAACATTGATGGAGTGTTCGAAGAGATGCCGAATGGAATATAAGGAGACGCTCTACTAACAATATAACCCTTATTATTGTGATGCTCCTATTGATGCTCATTCTGTTAAGATGCCATTTGCAGCACTACATCCAGACTAATAACCTTTCACTTAATTGTTACGATAACATGGTCACAGTCTATTTTAGCAGAGAAAATCATTTGTGCATCTGAAATGGAGTTAATAAGCCATTTGCGACTAAAACCCGCTCCGTGAAAGCATATGAACTGTTAGAGAAAGAACTGCTGTCTCTAGTCAATGGGGTGAAAACATTAATGGCCCATTTAACAAAGGAAGGATTAGGCTATAAACAGTTAATAAAGTCAAAGTATACCTAACTTAATGGCTGGATTTAGGTACGCATATAAGGGGTTAATCAGAGAGCACCGAAATGTCGCTGACATTTCGGTGCTCTCTCGTTCTCTGCACTTCCCTGCTCTTCGGGGACTCAAAGTTCCCCACACTGCGGTGAATTCAGCATTCAATGCAGGGTCCCCGAAGTGCAGGGAAAACCCTCCGAACACCCGCCGAAAACTCAGCGAACACTTACCAAAAACTAACCAGAAACCCGCCGGAAAAAACAAGCCGAACACGCCAGAAAAAGCCGACAAGCTGACGAACAGGGTAAAAGAAAAAAAAAATACACTTGAAAGTGTCAAAATTGAAACACTGTTTGCAAAAAATCTACTGAATGAAAATGTCTGGGATTAACATATAAGATCCAATGAATGATAATAAAAAGGTCTGTTACAGAAAAAAAGAAAAAACGCTTTTGAAAAAACAGAAATTTGCTGAAAAAATCCCGAAAAATGCCTAAGAGATCCTACAAAAAAAAAATTCAATAAATAAAGAGACTTTTTACTGCAGATAAAAAGAATAAACTGTTTATTAGATATTGGATAAAAACAGGAATATTTTTAACATTGAAGCCTATGGGATTCGTCTGAATGAACCTGCCGAATGAAAGCACTGAACAGCAGGGCACTTCGGCAACTTTTCACTGCTGTTCGGTGTTCTCTGAATAGATTACCCATTGCTTCTCTATGGGAATTTCATTGCCGTCGAACAGGCACTGTACTTGCTGGCAGTTCGCCAAAATTTGGCGAACTGCCTGCTTTCTGAATAGCCGAATGACCGTGAAATGTCACCGTACGGGAAAATTTCTTGTTCGGTGACATTTCGGGGCCAGATCGTCTCTCTCTGAATAATCCCTAAACTTTCAAAGCAAATATTGGTTATATACAGGGAGATTTTCACTGACCTCCATAGTTTACTATTATTGCAGATAATGGAAAATGCCATCATTGTTGCAATGGCAATAAAGTTCTGAGATCCATTGAAGACTCTTCACATGTCACTGCTTGAATTTCATGCTCTGTTGCAATTTATCATCACTGCAACAGTGGTAAACTACATTAGACAGTGAATAAACCTCTAGTTCATGATCTCAGGCGCCGTACGTAATACATGCATTGCCTGCCCAAAATAAAGTCACACACCCTCATATTTCCTTGGACCACCTTTTGCGGTGATTGCGGCACGCATTAGCCATGGTATCGTTTTGATAAACTCATGCAATGTCACAGCATCTCTTTCCATCCAGAGTTGCATTAGTTTAACACCAAGATCTTGTATTGATGAAGGGAGAGTCGGAGCACTGGGTAAAGCCTTCTCCAGCACAACCCAAAATTCTCAATGTGGTTAAGGTCTGGACTACATGGTGGCCAAACCATGTGGGAAACAGCATTACTGATCTGCTAATACAGTAATGGAATTATGCTAGAGGCGGATGTCCATTGCCCAGTTTCTTTTTTGTTTCCATTTCTGTATGTTCTACAAAGAGAGAAAGAACAATCCTTCATAAACAGAGAGTCAGGAGATTTGTGGGGTTTAGCAGCAGAGCCCAGTTTGTAGTGACACGCAGGCGAGCAGACAGGTTCTTAGGGAAATTTGCCCCGGTTTTAATTGGATATACTAGGATAAATGAAAGGCAATAATACGAGAAGGGCCAGGTATACAGGAACTGGGCTGGAGCAAGGAAAGAAAGTAAGCTAGGGATACAGGTTGGCCAGGTATGAAGAAGGCTGACTGGAACGCACAGAAGGTATACAGAGAGGGAAGACAGGAAAGGAGCTGGACACTAACAAACGGCAAACAGACTAGACAAAGAGAATGCCTAGAAAACAACAGAGGTAATACAGAAAACAAGAAGTAGAGAAAGGAGCACAGGCAAGACTGGCAGGCAGGAACGCAGGCAAGCGTAATTAATTTGGCATGTTACAGGCAAAAGAACACACCAGCAAAGTGTACAGACAAACAGACTTGAGACCCAGAGCACACCTAAAACAATGTAGACAATGCAGAAGCAAGCAGGGCCGGATTAACATAGGGACAGATGGAGCAGCAGCTCCAGGCCCATGCCTCAGAATAGGCCCACAGAGAGGATAACTATGTCTGCATTGATTGGCATTTGGATCCCTGTAACTCCAACTCCATAGCAGCTACAGGGTCAAGAGCATGGCCTGTCCAATGATACCAAACATGACCAGGTTTTAAGGGGAAAAAAAATTTACTTTTTCTTTCCAACAGTAATATTTTTCACTTTTCAATTATAAATTAAACAATGATGCTGCACTAACTAACCATCACATTTCTCATGTCAGCAACAAGTGTGGAGGTGATGGGTGATGGTACAATCCATTGTTACGAATTGTTACATCAAAAATCTAAACCGTCGCACTGCAGCAAAGAGCACTGCAAGGAACTTTGGACCACTACGTCACTAATCTTTACACCTCACAAGGTCAAGTGAGGTGTCATTGGACAGGGCAGAGTCTGGCCTTTGCATTGATTCCAAACCTGACCATGTAAGATCTAAAAGAAAATATTTTTATTTATTTATTTATTTATTATTAGTTCCAAAGCGATGGCATTGTCCATTTGTCACGTATAAAATGAGCAATACCACTGCCACTACTCACCTTCTCATTTCCCACACTGGGAGCAAGGTCAGTGTTTTATACATAGTCATATTATTCATAAAAAAACATGTTCCAAAACACAAGGGAAATATTTCCTTTTTTCCCCCCATTTTTGTTGGTTAAAATTGTATATTTTCTCAGAAAAATGCAGTAACAGGTTCCTATTTCCCTTTTTTTTTTTTTTTTTAATTCTTTATTTAGAGAATTATACATAACAAGAAATTCACGAAATCAAACGTAGAAAAAGACAGCCGTCTAGGGCTGGCCGAACTAACTACGGTCAGCCAGTCAGATAATGTAAGATGCAAGTAGTAACAGGTCAATAAGGGAATAATAAAAACAAAAAAAAAAAGCAATAAGTCCCAACCTCAGTGAAGGAAGAAAACACAAAAGAAACACATAAGCATGTAGGACTATCAACGTAAATGCCATAAATTGTCCTGATAGATTATACTCAGAGCTTATCTATAGACCAGTGACACGTAAACATAGAAGAAAAAAGCTGGGGGGGGATAAACAATATCGCTCAGGTCTCAGTCTGGCTGAAGTTCCGGAGGGTCCGGCGAGATGCCCGCCGCTTCAAGGTCGGACCAGGCGGTTTCAGGATCAGTGATGGTGTAGGGGACATTATTATGTGTCACCACCAATGCTCCCGCCAAGCCCCACCGATAACGGATCCCCCTCCGACGAAGAACCGCAGTCACAGGACGGAACCGCCTGCGAGCAAGCAGAGTCTGGAATGGAAGGTCGTGATACAAAGCCAACGTGGAGCCCTCAAATTTCACTGGATCTCTTGCGCCAGGAGCAGACAAAAGCTTGACCTTAAATGCTACGTCACGAAAGGCCACCACGACATCACGGGGTGTCCCCTTCGAAAGCGCCGCAGGTTTCCGAACCCTGAATACCGATCCGATCACATCTGGCTTGTCAGGAGGGAGTCCCGCCATCCGAAAGGCCAAACGAGACACATAAGCTGGGAGTTCATCCGACGACACAGAGTCCGGGATGCCTCTGACCCTGACGTTACGACGGCGGTGTCTTGTTTCCAGCATCTCCACAGAGCGGGACAAAAGCTCGACCTGGGATCTTAGACCAGCGACCTGTCCCAACAGGTGAGTATGTTCCGATAGCACTGTAGAGGTCGTCGCCTGCACTGCTGTCACCTGCGCACGGATTGTTGCAACCTCCTCCCGAACCGCCGCCACTTCAGGTTTCCACACCCCCCGGATCTCCCGGAGTTCGTCCAGGATCCTCCGAAGGTCTCTTTTCGTAAGAGGAAGATCATCATCCTCCTCCTGCCGACTTTCCTCAGGCTGTGTCATACGGGTTTCGAATGAGGTCGCTCTTGTTTGTTGCGGTTGGGCACCCGGTCTCAAAACGTCCTGTCGTAATGAAGCCACACTACTGCTGGCTGAAAGCTGGTGTTCCTCGGCCGAATCCCCGTCAGAGAGGCCACCAGCAGTAAGTGAGGCACTCAAAGACGCCGTCAGCGCTGCTTTTCGTTTCTTTTGCGCCCTTTTTTTTGCTGCTGCAGATAGTGGTTGGGAGTCTGGTGTACGAGATTGTGGGGAGATCCAGGTCATCGCAGAGCTACCACCCGAGTGCCAGGGGTCCTCTTCATCTTCCGAAAAGTCATAGCCCGGGGGGAGGGAGGAGGAGATCGCATCTCCCTTCGAAGTGGACCCACCTCTCATGGAGTCCCGAATGTCCCTCTGTCTGGACCGCAGCTTCTGTGAGCGACCGGTGGGCATGTCACCAAAAGCGCAGGCACAAGGAAGAAGAGCGGTAAAAGTTCTCAGAAATCTCCTTCCAGGCTTCTAAAATGGCCGCTAGTATTAGGCCCCGATTGTGCCGCGGGGGTTAATCCGCTCCGGAGCGTCAATTTCGGGGGTAAGGCAAACTCACCAAGTCCCCCAGTGCCCCCAGAGACCGTAGAGCGTTTCTCAAGTGCGAGCAAGCGGCGGAAATAACTTTAAAAACCATGTTTATCACGGAGCTCCTTCAACATGCAGCCGCTCGCTTCCTCGGCTAGCTCCGCCCCCCATTTCCCTTTTTTTTTAACAAGAATTCTCTATAGAATATATAACCACAAAGGTTTGGATGATAAAATGGGGAAAACATTTTTTACACTCTTTCAAATGATTGAAATCTGAATGGAAATTTCCTCACACAGTATCTGCCTGGATAGATATACCCGTATCTGCACTACTAAATAACCAAAAATATGTTTCCATTTTTAGACAATTCCAAAAAAAACCACCAAAATATTCAGCTCCAGGCCCATAGAGATCTTAATGCAGGCCTGGAAGCAAGGACTGAACTGAGAGCTTCTCTTAAGTAGCCAAACACAGAACCTGTGGCTACTTGCTGATCAGGGTGTAGTTGAAGGAACATCAACTGGTGCTGTGAAGGTAAGGCAAGCTGCTGTATACTATTATTATTATTATTTATTAAGCACCAACGCATTCCGCACCGCTGTACAAGGTGTAATGGGTAAAGACAGGACAATTCTACAATACATACAGGAGAAGGTCAGTATTGCTGCCAGCAGATACAGGAGGATATGAAGACCCTATTCCCGTGTGAATTTACAATCTAGATGTTGAGGGGATAAGAAACAGGAGGGGGGGGACTGCAGTGATGAGTTAATGCAGGGAGAGGTGAGGACCATTTTTAGGTCTGTCAGATGTCTTGTTAAGGAGTAAGGTGGTCGGCTTCCCTAAACAGAAGGGTCTTTAGGGAGTGTTTAAATGAAGCCAGATTTGGGGACAGTCTGATATTGCGAGGAAACGCGTTCCATAGGGTCGGCGTATAGAGGTCAGACCATAACTGAGGCAGTTCGGTGTGGGTTTTCTTCTCACGCTGAGATCCTGCTGGATGCCTAACACAGAGGCTCTACGAGGGTACCCAAGAAGAAGAACCCTGTATGCAGATTGACAGAGCCATATCTGGGCTCTGAAACGTGTGAGTGGGACTACATTAAAAATTGAATTATTTATGTGGGTTAATTACATACAAACATAGAAACATAGAAAAATGTTGGCAGATAAGAACCTTTCGGCCCATCTAGTCTGCCCAATTACATGGATACTTTACCTGGATTTATCTTTTGTTTAGGATAGCCTTATGCCTATCCCATGCCTGCTTAAATTCAATTACTGTTTTGGCCTCTACCACTTCACTGGAAGGCTAACCAACTGATTATTAAGCTATGATTATGTTCTTGGTTTTCTTATTGCAATAGATGTGGAAAGAAATTTTGAATTACGAAAGCTTTAAACAGTCAAACAATGTATGTATTTCTTTGTAACCCTCCTGTGTTCTTATTCGCCCTTTGGGGAGGTGCTGTGCCACAATATTTCATTGGATTAGAACCCGTTCGAGCGTTTGTATCTCTGCTCAGTCGACTATAAAGTGTTAGTAATAGAGTGAAAATACTATAAGATTTCCTTTCATTACTTTATATTTGTGAGCAGTATATGTATGCTGTTACAGAGTGTGTCCATGAACATGCATATTGGCACAAGGTTATGGGTGCCCAAGACAAATAACAGGTGGTATTTGGTGATTTCCACACTTCCTGGCATGCTGTGTCTCTGTACTGAGGCAGAACGAGGCACACTGTATTTATTCCCAAGCAACTGCAGCAAAAGGGAAGGTACAAACGAGAAAGGCTTAACACGGGAAGTGATATACTGAATTTGGGGCCAAAGGTTACATCACAACGTTCAGTAAGAAGGAGTGGAGAATGTAAAAGGTATCACAGGTGGTCTCGAGAAAGGAATTAAAACCTACAGTTTTTTAAGGAGCATTACTTATTTATTTATTTATAAAGTATTTTACCAGGAAGGATACATTGAGATTTCTCTCCTTTTCAAGTATATCCTTATTTTTCATACAGGGTTGTTCAAAGAAAATCGAATGGTCACCGCACGTTCAGTGACTTTCCATTCTCTTCAATTCGGCATGATTTGGCGATCCCATTTGGGCGACTCTGCAGTGTATTCAGCAAGCACCACAGGGCCGTCGTAATGCAGGGAAAAGTCGCTGCAAACCCGACGAAAACTCAACGCAAAACCCGGCGAAGGCACATCGAAAACCCGCAAAAACATCTGGATTAACCCTGCCGAAAACGCCGGAAAAACCTGAGCAGGAGCCGATCACAGCGCAGAGCAGCCGCCGGAAAAAGCCGACACCGCAGACGAATGGAGTAAAAAGCAAAAACAAAACATTACGCTTGAATGTTTGAAAAGTGTCCCGCTATTTGCAAAGAAACTACTGAGCGAAAATGTCTGGAATTTACATATGAGGTCCAGGGAATGATAATAAAAAGGGCTGTTACAGAAAAAAGAACAAACGTTTCAAAAAAAATAAAAAATCGGAAAAAACTTTTTGGCAAAAAAATCCTGGAAAATGCTTACAATATCCCACAAAATCTAGAAATAAAGAGACTTTTTACTGCAGAATATTATAATCAACGGTTTATTAGATATTGAATTAAAATGGGAATATTTTTAACATTGAAGCCTATGGGATTCGCCTGAATAAATCTACCGCATGAAGCCACCGAATGGCAGGGAAATTCGGCAACTTTTCCCTGCTGGTTTTTGTTCTCTGAAAAGACGAAACATTGCTTCTCTATGGGGATTTCCCTGCCCTCGAACAGGCACCAAATGTTGGCGAATTGCCTGCTCTCTGGATAGCCGAATGGCCAAGAAAGGTAACCGAACGCTGATTTTCAGCGTTCGGTTACCTTTCGGCAGCCATTCGGATCTCGTTGAATAACCCTGATAATTTCCAATTTCATACTACATGGTGAAAACTCATCAGAAATACTCACAGGTCTATTCAGAGAAAGGTCAACCTCAGGAGAATGACTGGAGAAGTGAAAATTCTAGGTCAAAATAGCCAAAGCAGAAAAATTCTCCCATGTCTCTCACTTTCCAAACCGGCTATTTGGTCTAGATTGTTCTTTTCTCCTGCCAGTTCTCCTGGTTTTCACCTTTCTCTGAATAACCCTGTATGGGATTCAGTAGAGGGTTTTGCATAATATGACATAAGGACAACCAAATGTCAAAAGAAGATTTTGCTAAATTCATTTACCAAGATAAATCTATGAATATTAGCACCAAAGCCCCCTTGGACCTGGGTTAAATGACATGCTGCCTCTGTGTCTTATACTTTTACTGACCCCTCACAATCACCCAGTTTTTGAAGCCAATAATATTTTGTAAATGCCGGCTGCAACAAAAAATAACACTCAACCTCGCTCATTATTCTATGACTGCCTACACATTATGGGCCCTATCACCTCCTTCAAGCTAAGACTAGCGCTCACGTTAGAGCTAGCTTAAAAGAGGTGATAGCATCCAGCACAGATCAACTCCGATTCGCTAACGGGTTAAAAATCCCATTAGCGAATCGGTATTAGCACTTTTTAGCGCTTGCTTACTGTACTTTATACTTAACATGCAAGCAGAGATAAACTAGCGTTAGGATCTCACGGTCCTAATGCTAGTTACTAAGCGCTGTCGCTAACTAAAGAAGTTAACACCAGCTCTGAGCTGCTGCAGAATCAGTTAGCAACAGCTGAAAAGCCCCTTAAAAAAACAAATACTGACCTCTCATCCCACAACGAGAACGGCGGTCCGATCTGCTGCTTCTGGACACCGGGAGCAGAGTGAGAATGGGGTAAAAAAAGTCACCAGTCTCCTTCCACGATCACTCTGCTGACCAGCAGGAGAGGCGAGATTCTTCTGGTCATGTGACACGGCAGAAAAAGCCTTCATGGAGTCCTATGGACTCCATGGAGGGGATGCCCGGGACTACGCTTTAGCGCTGCCCTGAGCATCCACGAGCCTAGTGGCCTCTACGGCGGGGCAGGCTGCTTGACTCCTGCCCCATAATCCACTAGTGAAATCAGGACACAAAGGGGAAATTAGCAAAAACTAATTTTTCCTCTTAGCATCAGGAACCCGATAGGGTCCTACGACTTCTTATACATAGTACAGTAACTATTTATTTACAGTAGGTAGTCCTAACAGATGAACTCTATGGGAGGATTGTAATTCAACTGGATAAGGGCAGGAGCCATTATGATTAACCCCTTAATGGAATGGGTTGGAATTGCTGTTCTCGTGGCAGGTGGGCCTAAATAGCATACAGAGGCTTTCTGGCCCTCCTCCGATCCGCCTTCCTTCCTAAAGGCTTTTCGCGGTCATTGGCTGCAGCGGCACTGCCTCGACTCAGGCAGTCCTCCTGCAGCCAATGACGTCAATCAACCGCTGGGGTGGTTGGCTGGAGGAGAGCCAGAAAGCTCATTTAAGCCCGCCGGCCTCCTGGCAGTCCCCTGGTGTTAAGGGGTATTAGTGGGACCGTTATACTTCACAACTCACTCTCTAATCGTGAAGGCTCCTTTGTAATAGGGTCCCATGGATAATCATCTATAACATCTGCACTTTGAATCCCATATAGTCATGCTATATAAATATACAGAATATTTGACTTTAAAAACAGAGAACATGATTCTAAAAATGACTGTGGTCAGTCCTGGCGGAGATCGCGGCGCTTCCATGTGGTCATTCTTCTGACACCATAGTGTTAAGGAACATCCGACTCTTTTCACGTATTCTAAAAAAAAGAAACAAAAAACCCGCTTTTAAATGATCTCGAGTACACTGCAGTCTTAATGGATTTTTTTTACATGAATCGTTTATAAATGGAATTTTAATGTTTTCCTTAATCCATTCTGTGTTTTGCCTTTTTCTTCATATTGGTTTCTGGCTCAAATCCAAGCAGGGCTGGAGTTGTTGCTCACTGCTTTTTTACTCTCAGACTGACATACTTTTTCCCTCACCTTGAACAGGTGGTCGGGCTCTGTTTATGCCTTAAAATCTTCAATGGTATATATATTTTTGTTTCCTTTTATTGACTCTATAGTGCTTCAGGATGGAACACAGAATGCCAGATATGTCCCTGTTTAGTTTTCTATTTGTCATTATACTCATCAAGCTATTTCCTTAATTATTAATATGATAATAGCAGTTCAAGTTGTGATATTCTGTGCATTTATACCCTTCATGACTTGTATTGCTATATTCAGGTTTTAGTCCTTTGGAAAAAAAAAATTCTTTTCTATTTTCCTTATTGCTATTTCATTATGAGTGAATGGTCATAATAAGAAACTGTAAAAAAAAACTGCAAAAATTATCATTTATTTATACTCTACTCACAAATTTTTGTGCGGAAAAACGTGCGCAAAGTATGTTGAGCGCAGAAATCTGACTTTTTTTTTCACCGGATTCAGCCATTTATTTGTTGCGCCTGTCAAAGTTTATCTGTGTATTTATGCTGCAGCAAAAAAAATAAATTAAACAATTTATTCATTTTATTGTTTGGGTATGTGTAGAATGTGTAACTGTACTGTGCTGTATTCTTTTTTTCGTGCTGGTGTATTTTGTTTCGCCCAGGACGATCACATTTACAGTTACCACCAGCTTTTCAAAGACGTTACAAAAATTCGCGCAAACTTTCGTTGTGCGTACATTGTAATACCATGCGCGTACCAGCGCACGAACGGATTTGCGCTAACAATGTTAAGTATAGGATGCGCGCGCGCAAATTAGCTTGCGCAGGGTCATTCGCTGTAGACGAAAATGTGCATCGTTTGAACGAACGTCGTAATATGACGTTCAGCTCAAACGATTTTGCCCCTCGCGCAAATGCGCATTTGCGCGAGCGCAAAACAATGCGCGAGGAATATAATAGAGCCTTATGATTTTATGAATTCTTTTGTGGGGCATCAATTCTGTGAAAATAACCATAAAGCCAACTGTACTGCACAAATTATCATCTAAATTGTCAAATTCTGTAAATATTTGAGGTAAAATTCTGATAATCATTACAGTTTGGATATCTGTGATTCGTGCCTAAAACACAGATCCCCAGATGATTCAGCATGGAGCTCCAGCTGCAGTAGCGGTTATTGGCCAGCAGATGACAGCATCTCCCTTTTAAATAGGGCTACTAAAGCAAAAAAAAAATGCATTGTGAATATTTGCAATGATTTCTTACTGTATACTTAATGGAAAGTGATTTTAAAAAAACTGGTTTCTGACAGTGGCTTTATGGAAAATCACTAGGGAAAGGGTTGATCCCAATTAATGTGATACTTTATTGAAAATTAGAATTCCCTTTTTACCCTTAAATAATTGGGCAGAGGCTTCTGGCAGCCTCTGCCCAATTATTTTTATTATTTTTTATTTTAGGTGTTTTTAATCACCTTTTGTTGGCGTGTGCAGTTTGCGTAGCAAAGGAACCGCAAAGTGTGCACTGCTACGGGACTTGTGCACTTTATATATGCAAACTCCGTAGTGCTTGCACAGAATGAACGATCAGAGTTGAGCACATGTGCAGATGCGATTCATCAGGTGCCTCAGAAATTGCTCGCCCTAGTGATTGGTCTCAAAGAGCGAGATGTCAACATGATCTTGGCGTGCTGATGTCACTAGTGACTGATCTGGTGACTGGCAGTGGCGGGAATTTCATAAATCACGGCTGCTGGTGATGCTGGGTGGGTACGTGGTGCTAGACAGCCAAAACGTTGTTGCTGTAAGCCATTGTTGTGATTCTTCAGTAAAGTCCCGTTCAGGGCCAGTCCAAGCCACTGTGCTGCTGGAGCGAAGGATGAATTGCTGCCCCCCCACCCCCAAAAAAACATGGTGTGTATGAGCATTTCAAAGAGCACCACATATCACGGCCCGCTGTCCCAAACATCCACATACCGTCACAAACACACACTTCCACATACAGACACACACACTTCCACATACATTACACACATACATACTTCCACAGTCTCACACTTGCAGTCACACACACATATCACAGCCGGTAACGGGGAGACACAGAGGATTAATGACTCCGGAGGGCACAGAGTTACTGTTGATTATATTTCATAGGGTGTTCCTTCAAATAGGAAGCGCCTCACTGAAGGTATGAAAGAAATTAGGAAAATGCTAAATTTTTCACCATGATTTAATAATTCAGGGAATACTAGCGGCATTAAAACATGCGGCGTCCCAGTCATTTCTGTAATTCCCCCATCAAACCCTGGCAGCTACATACTAACCCCCCCTCCCCCAGTTTAGAAAGGTAAAAATGTGATTTATTTATTTTAGTAAAGTCACCCAGGCCTTGCCAGGCCAGTGAAAAGCAGATCCCCCCAGCTATTAACAACTAACAGCTCCCATCATACTGTGCGGGCTGTAAGGGAGCTGCAGATTGTCTTCAATCTGGGCCCCGTGCAGCCCTCAATCGGCAGCTCCCTCAGGACTCTGGGATAGGGTGCCTGTCCAGGCCTTCCCTCAACCAGGACAGAGCAGCTGGCAGTGCATTATGGGGGCAGCAACATGTCCCTGTGAGGAGGGAAGGGCGGGAGGGGAACTTCCATAACATACACACGGGGGGGGGCACAGAGTCTCCTGTATGAAATCAAGCCAGGCCTACCTCCTCAGCAGCCTCATGGTTCCCTGGGATTCATTTAAAGGCACGCGCTTGCCTACACCATCAGAGCCCTGCCGCACGTGTCATGTGACAGGGTCTAAACACCGTGTTCCGTCTCACAGACGCACTGCGCTGCAGGAGAGACCACAGCCAGGCTGCATCGCTGGTAAAACTTAAGCTGATGGCCTCCATGCCTGCTGAAAGGGGTAATCACGTGCTGGAGGGGTTGGTTTTCAATGAAACACTGTCCTGCAGCCGTGTCCAGGCTGGGAGCCTTAGAAAAATGCTGCCCCTGACAAAGTGCTGCCTGGAGCGGCTACTCCACCCTTCTCCATGGACGGGCCGGCCCTGGTCCCATTGGGTTGGAGTGCCTGGTGTCTTCATCATCTTTCTTTGTACCCATGATTCTTCTGATAAAAGAGATTACTGGAACCAGGCACAGCAGCAGCTCTTCTATATCAATGAAAACAACACGATTCCTCTGGGAAATATAGAGCAACTGTCATTCCCTTACATGTACGTAAGCCCTGGAAACACCCTTAACTATAGACCTATTATAAAACTATATCCAAACAGAAAGGTATTGCAGATCTCCTTCATATCATCCAAATGGGAGCTAAGTTCCCCATGTTAAAATAGTGGGGAAACTGCATTCCTGTATGTTCCTGCTTGACCCCTGGAAAATAATACACTGCCTTATGACTACCTTCAGTAAGAGTAAAAAGATCCACGTTGAAGAACCAGAACAATGGTTACAGGGAGGGTGTAAAAGAAAGGGAAAGACAAAGTCCTGCCATTTTAGCCCCATTTTTGAGTTTAATTGGTCAGAGTGCCTAGAGTGTCTCTTAACCCCATAGTGACCAATGATGTAGTAGGTAAGTCCCAGAATGTCCCTTAACGACCAAGGAGGTACCTGGTACATCATGGCATTAGGGGAATCTCCCTCCCTATACTCACCTCTCTGGCTGGGGTCCCGCAGTGGTCTGACAGACAATGGTAAAACAGCCTGGTCAGTACCTAATCACTAAAGTATCAATTATATTTATAGCTGTAAACACATCGGGCAGTATTACAAAGCTGGTGCTAACTTAACCAGAGCTGTTGTAAACTTACCAGAGCCATTATAGTCTATGGAGTTGTTGGGCTAAATTACTATCCTGACGTTAAAAAGGGAGTGGTAGGGAGAAAAAACTGTGCCTGCAGTTTTCTCCCTACTGCCCCCGTATTAACGTGGGATTACAATGCAGGCGCTTAAAAAGCTGCCTTCATTGTTACCGCACACTACGCCCCGGGATGCTCACGGCACTTTTTGCTGAGGAACTTTTTCCCCCAGTCTTTCCATGCTCCCGCCGGATGCAGAAGACGAACAGAACCGCGGTCCTCGCCGCGGGACAGGAGGTGAGTATATGATCACTTTTATTTAGTTTTTGGCTGGTGTTAACTGATTCTGCAGAACCGAAATCTGTTAACACCAAATCCTGGCTGTGGTAAAGGCAGCCGGACATTAATCAGCGCTAGTAGATTGTAATACTAACGCTGATTAACACTTTGCGCTCCCCATGATAAGTATAGGGAGCGCAAAGTACAGTAACCTCGCGCTGAAAAGCGCAAGGTACCAAACGCTAACGGGTTACTTTACTTGTTAGCGTTTGGATTGTAATATGCGGTAGCCATGCGGCGAGTGTATAAATAAAATCCACCATTTTGTCTCTTGGCTGAAAAGCAGCATGAGAGTGTGTGGCTGCTCAAAGGAGCGACTTCTGGTTTCATTAGGTAGGACTCACCTTACTAGAGGTGCCGTGACGTGGCATATGAGCTTACACTTCAATGGCCATTCAAGTAAACCAAAACCTCTGATTGTATTTTGTTTCACACGGAGCTATAGAAATGAGCACAGATGACAACCTACTTTCTTGTTATTTTAAAAATTGTATAATCCCTCCCCAACAGCAGAATTGGAGAATCATATGTTTCTGATTTGACAACCAATATGGATAATACACTGTTTGGCCCAAAATAGAGTCATGACCTGCACTTAACTAAGCAATTGGGTAAGATCATTCCATTGGATAATTACTGCAGTGATTAATATGTTTCAGCTGCAAAAAAGGTCATGTGACTCCCTGAATATACTATCAGGGTTATTCAGAGAGAGGTGAAAAGCAGGAGAATGACTGGAGAATGGAATATTTCCATTCTCCAGCCATTCTCTTGCTTTTTACCTCTCTCTGAATAACCCTGTGGACAAGCAGGTTTTTCCATCGATGTTTTTTTTCTTCCCTAACAGCACATCTGGCATATTCCAAGATGACAATGCCAGGATTCATCGGGCACAGGTTGTGCAAGAGTGGTTCAGGGAGCATGAGACATCATTTTCACACATGGATTGGCCACCGCACAACCCAGACCTTAACCCCGTTGAGAATCTTAGGGATAATGGGCTGGAGAAGACTTTACGCAGCGCTGTGACTCTCCCATCAACAATGCAAGATTTTGGTGAAAAAATGAATGCAACTCTGGACGGGAATAAATCCTGTGACATTGTATAAACATATCAAAACGATGCACCGGTAAATGTGTGACGTAATCAACAAAATGGCCGAACCAAAATATTAGAGCATGTGACTTTTTTGGGAGGGGCAGGCAGTGTATGTTCCGATTAATTATGCAGACTTGAATCATTTAACATTTGTATATTTGGGGCTCTATTACATTCTTTGCGCGCGCGCAAAAGCGCATTAACGCGAGGGGCAAAACCCTTCACGCTGAATGTCGTATTACGATGCACGTTAACGTCTAACGCGAGTGACCCTGCGCAAACCCTGCGTGAACGGAAGTTCGTGCGCGCATCCCATACTTAACATTGTGATCGCAAATGCATTTGTGCGCTGGTACGCGAATGGTATTACAATCGATGCACAAACGACATTTGCGTGCATAATTTTAACGTCTTTGAAAAGCTGGTGGTAACGGCAAATCTGAACGTCCTGGCCGAAACGAAATACACCAGCACGAAAAAAAAATATACAGCAAAGTATAGATACACATTCTACACATACCCAAACAATAAAATGGAGAGGTTGTGCGTGTTTTTATTATTGATGCAGCATATATACACAGATTGATTTTGACAGGCGCAAAAACTGAACGGGAAACAATTGTGGTTCTTTATTCTGATTGGCTGAATCGCGTTAAAAAACAGTCTGCACACCGATTTCTCCTCGCAACGTTAAGGCTAGGGTCAGACGAAAGCATTTTTCCCCGCGAACGTGAAAAAGTGCGTCCGAACGCATTGACGTATTTTTTCACGGAATGCGCAAAAACGGTCAGACGACGCGCATTTTCGGGCGTGATTTTGTACGGATCGTCAATAAAACTCTTTTTGCATCTGGACGTTATGTAGGCCGGACATTAGCAGCGTCTGACATCTCCTAATCACGCAAACACGCCGCTATGCCGCAGCTGCGCACTCAGTATGTCAGTACTAGCGATTCAGCGTTCTCAAAAAAATGCGTTCAAATTCCACTTGCGTTGCACGGCCGGACTTTTGTGCGGCCGTACATCGTATATTGGCCGTCATTGCCCGTCATCTGCTGCTAGTGCGGCCGTAATTATGTGCGCCAGAACGCACGGTAAAAGTGCGCTGGTCTGACCCCAGCCTTATGCGTGTGCGTTTTTCCGCGCAATATTTTTTGACGGATGAAAAAATGCTCTCGGATCATAATACCTGCATTAATTTACGCGTGTTAACATTTAATGCGGAGTGCAAAAAAAATTGTGCTGTGCGTACGAATTTGCGCGGAGAATGTAATAGAGCCCTTAGAATTTAATGCTTTTTCTAGCAGTATCCTTATTAAATATTAGTGCTGTGTGTTGTGTTTCATTGTATGGGAAATACTGAATTCATTTTACTGTTCTTCTGAATCTTTAGTATGGCATTGAATAAATCTAATCTCCAATATGAATTTTGTTTGAAGAAGTATCACATGCTAGGAGTTAATCATGTCCTGGCTTTTGATCTTTATCAGCCGTTTCCTGGAACAATATAGTGTTATAATTCAGAAAATTTACTCTTATATTTACATGTGATATGGGGCTCTATTGTAACTGATAAACATAAAAAAGAAAAATCACCAAAGAGTTCTATTCAACATTATCTTTTGGCAAACCCGGAGGGGAAATATATTTTTTTCGATATATGTTTCCTTCGTGTCATTATTCATATAAATTCTTTATTTCTCCGTTAATTTATATAGGAAAGATTTTATTTTTATTTGTGTTTATTATCTTTTTTTATATTACCCATTTTCGTGGACATGGCATATGTTACTTTTTGATGGGGTTGAATTATTTTTCTTGAAAACATGGAAGCACTTAGGTTATTTTAGTTGTATTTTTAAACGCTACGGAACCTGTTGGCGCTTTATAAATGCTTGTAAGTGTAACTGTAACTGTAAGTTCCAATGAACCCCCTATCTCCAGATCCATGGCAGCTAGGAGTTAATGTTTGGTATCGATGGAACGGCCAGAGCATGGCCACGTAAAACGTAAAAAGAAATTATAATAATAATTTTTTAAAAAATGTTTTTTTGTTTGTTTTATTAATGAAGCAATATTGTTCCGATTTCAAATGATTTTTTCTATGGGGGCGTTTGCTAAAAATCAAGTAATTTTCCCCCCAACAAAATATAACGAGTCCCCATTTCTAATTTTTTTTAACAAGCGCACCCCATAGAAAATATAAACGCAAAGGCTTGCATGATAAAATGTGAAAAAAAACACTTTACACGCTGTAGATGATTGGAAATCCAAATTTTATTGCATATTTTGTTATAATATACAGACAGGACATGACGTATACATATAATAATGATATATTATGAATCTGCCGAGTCTGCTGGAAAGAACGATATATAATATGTCTGGGTTGTATAATAAAATGTGACTTCAAATCGCTTTTAACCCCTTAGTGACCGGGTGGTTTTACACAAATCCGTCCTTTAGTGACCGCTGCTGTTTTAACGTTTCTGCGCTGTTAGTGTTTAGGTCAAATTTTCCTCTTACTCGTTTATTCAACCCACACATATTATACACCCTTTTTCCCGCCATTAAATGGACTTTCTAGAAATACCATTATTTCCATCATATCGAATAATTTACTATAAAAAAATATGAAATATGATGAAAAAATGGTAAAAACACACTTTTTCATAATTTAATCCCCAAAATCTACAACCACCAAAAAAGACCCCGGCTAAATAGTTTCAAAATTTTGTCCTGAGACTAGAAATACCCAATTTTTACATGTTTTTGCTTTTTAACCCCTTCACTGCTGAGCCAGTTCACCTATGTGCGCTGCGCTCATTCTGACCATTTTATGCTAATTATTTTCAGATGACAGCCTAGGTCCTAATTAATTAACCCCCCCAGACAATAAAAACAAAATTTTTTTATATTAGTTAATTTTTTTATTATTTTTAATAAAACCTGGTCATGTTTGGTATCATTGGAAAGGCCATGATCAGGCCTTTCAAATGATGTCAAATATGACCATCTAGCTGGATCGGGAGATAGGGGGATTCTTAGGATCGAAAAGAAAACAATATTATTTTTTTTTACATTGAATCCTATGGGATTACCCTGTTTAAACCTGTCAAACTGAAACACTGAAAATCAGGGCATTTCACTGACATTTCGGTGCAGTTCGGCATCTCTGAAATGATTAAAGCTTTGTGCCCAAACGTTTTTTGCTTTTAACCCCGGAATGTGGTGAATAAAGACTACCTAAATGCTTGATATATCGGTGTGGCCTATCGCGTTTTTGGAGATTGAATAGATTAACCATTACTTCTATATGGGACAATTTCACTGCAGCCGAAGATTGCCGAACTGCAGTAATCTGCAGTGAAATGCACCGTATTTCGCTGACAATTTGCTGGTATTTGGTGAATTTTTTTATTTTACCAGGAAGGATACATTGAGATTTCTCTCGTTTTCAAGTGTGTCCTGGGTGGTGAGTATGTACCGTTAGGTGTCTTGCCCAAGGACACTTATTTATTTATTTATAAAGGATTTTACCAGGAAGGATACTTACACTTACTGGAGAGGTGCTCTTGCCAAGATTTGAACCTGTGTCTCCATGGTTATAGAGCAGTAATGTTGTCTCTACTCCATCCAGCTGGTACAATTCACAGCTTTCTGAATAGACAAATGTAGCGCTACTCCCGCGAGAGCCACTATAGTTTACGGGCCTTCTGTCCCACTCCAGTGATCGCTCACCTCCACCAAGTAACACCAAGACACTGCTATACAATAAATAAAAAGGGTTTATTAGGACTAGCAACCAGCCCCTCTGATGGACAAAGTGCTCAACAGTATAACAATATTGATTGGAATGATTTACCACCGCTATGCAGAGCAATGATGAATGAACGAAACAGTAAGCTTTACAATACTTCAACACTGTTCAATTATTGACTATAATTGACGTGACTCACATCCATAACCTATATAAACCTTATAGATTCTACCTAACCACTGGCCAGTGGGAATTACACAAACTCTCGAGTCTGCTAGCTTTGGGGCCCTTTGGATTCTGTCGTTGGGTACCTTTACTGTGAAACCATATTTGTACTCCACAAAGAGGGAAAGAAATCTTCGCAAAGTGTCACAGGGTAACAAGATTTGTAACTGCAGCGATCCTCCTTTTAGACGGAGCTGCGCAGGCAGTAGAACTAGGCTGGACAACAAAGTTAGCGATATCAACTCACGCTGGGTAACCGAATACCTCTCTCCTTTAGATGCACTTGATCTCTCTTTCTCTCTAGTGCTGGAAGCACGAGGACAGCCGGATCTCTTCTCCGCTGGACGTACTCGATTGCTCTCTCTGGCACTGGAACACGAGGACAGCCGGATTTCTTCTCCGCTGGATGCTCTCGATCGCTCTCTCTGGCAGGAAGCACGAGGACAGCCAGATGCCCAATTTACAACAGGACCATCCACGCCGTCCGTCTCGCCTTCTCTGACTTTAACCTTTGCTGACACGTGCTCTTCCTTCTCTGGAAAACGTGGGTCGCCCCGCCCTTTGGTGGGAGGCGTAGTTTTCTTCCTATCAAATTGCATTAGGCCCTGTGTACTCGAACCTACATGTCCCAGAATCCTTTTGTGATACCTTCAGTCTCCTGTATTAACAACTTCCTTTGCCAATCAAGAGACAGGGAAAGGAGGGAGGGGAATTCCCCCATGGCGGTGGCAGGCTGCATATGTCTGTTCAAGACTGGGCTGCAGTGGGAAACACAAATCCATAGGTGGTCTGAGAGGTCGCCGCTACACAAACTACCACGAAATTGCACAGTAAGGTGAAATTTACTGTTCAGTGAAATTCGGTGCCAGGTTCGGGTCTTATTGAATAACCCCTTATAAGGTGAAATAATTAATGTATTCCATAGATGCTGTGACAATCCTGACATGGTCTTCAAGGCTGTTCCTACAGGAAGTAATCTGTTGAGGTCATCACCTTGACCTATATACGCTTTCTTAGTGAATATTGTCCATTTAAGACCTTAAAAGAAGCAGTTACACAAAATCCAATGAAAGCAACCTGCTGTTTTTATTGACTTCTTGCAACATTTAAAGCAGCAGTAATATAGGTAGTGTGCTATATCACTCTCAGTACTGATTTATTCTTCTGGACATGTTTTTTTTAGTGTTCTAAAGCATATACATACATATTTCTAGTGGATATGTCTTTCCCAAAGTTTATAAACAAAATACCATATATATATATATATAATTTATTCATTTTTAACATACATAGATATATATGAAAATACATTTTATATATCCATACCTTTAAATATGTTATAATAATATTACAATAGATTAGAGCTGAGGGGAAAAAAAAGTAACCCGATCAGTGGTAGCAAACACAATCCTTATGACACATTTTGCCGCCGATGCTGGCGCTGAGGTATTGATTTTGTACTACCGCGGCTGTTTGATGTCACCGTCGGGCACTGAGGCTCGAAAAATGATTATTGACAGATTTTTACCAAGTCAACAGTAAGTGGTGAGGAGACTGGAGCAGAGACATGCAGAAATGGCCTCTGTGAGTTCTTTTGTCTCAGACAGAAACCTGACACAGGAGTCAGTGCAGTCTGCCATTAACCTCTTTGCGTCTGATTGTGAGGTTTAAATGGCTTATTCAGACACTACAGATATCTGAATACCAACAGCATTTACAACCTGTTTATTTTAAAGAATAGGTTTTATTGGATTTAATTGCCATCTTAGTAAATTTGCAATATTAAGCAATCAATGTGGATATGTTTGTTTTAGGCGATACAACTTGTCTAATGATAATGGTTACATTAAGACAATGCAAAAAGGGTTTTATTTTATCCACTTGTAAATGAATAAAGACGTGTAATGAAAAAGAATAGGTGTGGCAAAACCGCAATGAGCACTCCAAAGGCATGCCCAACACAATTGATGAGGAAGTGCACTGGTGGGACGTTCCTGTAGATTGCAACTTTTTCTTCTAATAACCTGTTACAAATATATATAATATAATATACAGCAAAATAAGAAGTCAAACCTTGTCAGTGTCTTATTGATAAAGCATGGCAATTGGTAACTTTAGTAACTTTGGTGAACAAAAGCAATTTTATGAGAGCACTTAGAACGGGCAACAGTGTAAGTGGTCTGCCCTTATGTTTGTTCCAGCTCTGAACTCATAAAATTTAAGTTTGATATTGCCATTACAGAGAAGATGTTACCCGAATAATCAGGACTAAGGCTGGGAAACACTTAGAATAACAATGGTACAAGGTCTGCTTGTTCCCTCATGTAAATCACCAGTGGAAACCCAAAAAAGTCAAACTTCAATGAGACCAACCAGCAGAGCCATTATATGTATAGTTGCTTGCAGCCACTCGTTGACCCAAGCACAACCCAATAGAGATGTGCGTTTCGTTTTGTTCCGATTCAAAATTCAGACGATATTTTCCAGATTCGTATTTCAGAAGTGCTTCTGAAATACGAATCAGTTCCATCCGAAACGGTCCGAAAACGGAACGAAAACTAATCAATTCGGACTGAAACGGAAAGAAAACTAACCGATTCAGCCCGAAATGGAATGAAACGTATAAAAAAAATAGATTTTGATTCTCGGATCAATTTGTTATAATGTTTCACTTAAACGCGGCACTGCGTCCCTATCCATTGGTCATGGTTCTGAATCTGTTGTATTCAGAACCACAGGCCATGGACATCGCCATGGTGCCGTTCAGTTTGATATGGCGACAGCGAAATTCCCATAGAGAACTAATGGTTAATCTATTAAGAGAACACCGAACAGCGCCGAAATGCCCTGATTTTGCTGGTTCGTTCAACAGCTTTAAACAGGCGAATCCCATAGGATTCAATGTAAAAAATAGTCTCCATTTTATTAAATATTTATTCAACCGGTAATTCTTTTCACTTACAGCAAAACATGAAACATGATTTTATCCTTTATGTTGTTCTCCTCAGTGTGAGGAGACACAAAAACAAACTTTAGTGCAGAGGTTTGATACTGTCAGAGATCTATCCCAGGGGCACGGAAGGGATTTAAAAAGGCCCGTGCCAACTCCAGTTCAGTTGTGACCCGATCCTTCGCAACACCTTTTCTCCCCGTGCAAATTCAGTCCATGTTTTTCATGCTGCCCCACCTTAAAGAAGCCACAGATGCCTCACCATCGTGTCCTGTTCCTATCTATGATTTCCTATAAAAGGGTGTTGCCTCAGTGAACTGATGCCTTTACCTTAGTGCTCGCGGAACACTCTAGATGTACGTTGTCTTTGTACCTGATTACAAAGTCTTGCCTTGCCGTGTTCCTGTGTTCACCATTGTGATCCCCACCAATGCTGTATACCTATCGTTCAGGGGTCAAGTCCTAAAAAGATAAGTGTGAGAACTCATCAAGATTTCTGTCACTAAATTAGTAATTATCATTTCACACTTAACACAAACACCCATTCAAATATGATATTTATATGGATTTTATCAGAAATATACCATAAATACCATATTTATTGTGACTTAACAGGGAGCCATATGATAAAACACTTGAGTACAAGCTTTGTAGTGTGGGGGACCAATGGGAATGGAGTTCTCTCTGCAAAAAAATTGGAGGAACTACTTGCCCATTTTTCCCTGCAATTTGACCCCTGCTATCCTATTGGGTCTGTTATTGTATCCTGCCTGTTGATAGGCATGTTAACGGTGGTATTAGGAGGATTTTTTTCAAGGGCTCAATGAGTGTTTGGCCATTAGTCCTCAGCACTTGGAGTCTACTTGCATGTCCTTACCTTGCCGTTAAAACTACATGTGACGTATTGTGACTTTGGAGATGCTGCTCTCCTTTTGGACGACTCCCATGGTGGCCATAGTGACCATTAGAGAATCCAACGCTGGTCCAGTAATTGCAGGGACCTTCAGTCCCCAAGGGGATCCTTAAAATCTGGCCTGTAGTGGGTCCCGAGGACTGGAGTTGAGAAACCCTGATCTAGACCAAATAGCCGATTTGGAAAGTGAAATAAATGGGAGAATTTTTCTGGTTTGGCTATTTTGATCTAGAATTTTCACTTCTCCAATCATTCTCATGTGTTTCACCTTTCTTTGAATAGACCTGATAGAGACTCCAATAAAGTAATAAATCTTTAACCCATTACAACTGCTGGGAGACAGGGGATCTCAGGCAGTCCTTCTGCAACCAATGGCAGCGATCGGCCACTGGGAGGAAAGGATTAAAGAATAAAAATCATTTAGAAGGATAGGCAGATCATAGCTAAGTGAAAAATGCAGCAGCTAATATTTCGAAAGCGCTTTTATCCTCACCTCATTAAATTAAACTCAAATATAAAGTTGGTTTTGTTAACATCAAATGAAAATCAAAATTAAGCAATTTCTCTTTTTACAGCAGGCACTTTAGTGCTTCAATTTTAAACGTTATATAATCTTTAGATAAGGTCTCTGAAGTTCTCGCGTAAAGCAAATATTGATGTATGTCTGATAAAGTATTAATAAGAAAAATAGTAACATTTGGTTTGCCGTGGGATTTTTAAATTAGCTTAATTGACTGTTTTACTCGTATCTCTTTCAGCCACTTTTGTTTGAATAGTTAAATGAGAGATTAGTACAATTTATTTTCCCACTTAGTTATTGTTTACTTATGCCGGTATTGACAGCCATCAGTTATAAGTGCCAAGAAATCGTGATGCCGCTATAAATTCTTTATCCTCGATTTTATGAATGTTCACATGACTTTGGCTCATGAGATGGAGAATTTAATATTTTATTCAATTGTCAATTTTAATGACAAAAACATAGAAGAGGAAAAGAAGAAGAAAGAAAAAAGCAATATACAGGGTTATTCAAAGAGATCCGAATGGCTGCCGAAAGGTAACCGAACGATGAAAATCAGCGTACGATTACCTTTCTTGGCCATTCGGCTATCCAGAGAGCAGGCAGTTCGCCAAATGTTTTGCCTGCACATATGATGCCTGTTCGGTGCCTTATCAAGGGCAGTGAAATCCCCATAGCTTCAGCTATTCAGAGAACAAAAACCAGCAGTGAAAAGTTGCCGAATTGCCATGCCATTCGGTGGCTTCATGCGGCAGATTTATTCAGGCGAATCCCATAGGCTTCAATGTTAAAAAAATTCCCATTTTAATTCAATATCTAATAAACCGTTGATTATAATATTCTGCAGTAAAAAGTCTCTTCATTTATAGATTTTTTGGGATATATAAAGTACTTTTCAGGATTTTTTTGCCTAAACAAATTATCCGATTTTTTAAAAAATTTTTTTTAAACGTTTGTTCTTTTTTCTGTAACAGACCTTTTTATTATCATTCATTGGATCTTAAGTAAATTTCAGACATTTTTTCTCAGTAGTTTCTTTGCAAACAGCGTTTCACTTTTCAAACATTCAAGCATACTGTTTTTTTTTTCCACTCCATTTGTCTGCGGTGTCGGCTTTTTCCGGCGGCTGCGCTGTATGTGATCAGCTCCTGCTCTGGTTTTTCCAGCATTTTCGGCGGGGTTAATGCAGATGTTTTTGCGGGTTTTCGGTGTGCCTTCGCCGGGTTTTGCAGTGAGTTTTCGGTGGGTTTGCAGCGACTTTTCCCTGCATTGTGACAGCCCTGTGGTGCTTGCTAAATACACCGCAGGGTCGCCGAAATGGGATCGCCAAATCGTGCAGAATTGAAGAAAGCGTAAAGTCACCGAACGTGCAGTGACTTTTCGATTCTCTTTGAATAACCCTGGTAGCAAAAAAGCACAGTTAAGGCTAGGGTCAGACTAACGCAGTATTAACGTGCGTTTAGCAGCACTAAATCACGACCGTGCTAGCAACAAATGACGTCCAATGCCGGGCAGCATACGAAGAACGGCCGCACAAAAGTGCGGAAGCGCAACGCAAGTGGCAAACGAACGCATTTTTGCAAGAACGTAGAACCGCTAGTACGGACGTACAGAGTGCGCTGAGTCCGCTAGAGGCGTGTGTGCGTGATTAGGAGACGTCAGACGCTGCTAATGTCCGGCCAACATAATGTCCAAACACAAAAAGGGTTTTATTGATGATCCGTACAAAATCACGGACAAAAATGCGCATCGTATGACCACTATCATGTATTCTGTGAAAAAATGCGTCCATTCGTTCGAACGCACTTTTTCACAGACAACGCGAAAAATGCGTTCGTCTGACCCTAGCCTAAGTAGTCAGATAACAAGTATATAAATCCAATTGAACACGCAGGTTCAGGATAATAAAGCAGCAAACACAACCAAATGACAATCAAAGGTTTGAAATAGGATTACTGTAGTAATTGAACAAAATGAAAACAATCCTGACCAGAGAAGATATTAAAAATACATATTGAGAAATCTTCATATGGCTGAAAAAGAAATACAGGGTTATTCATCCAGGGTTATTCAAAGAGCACCACTGGAATTTCGGTGCTCTTTCGGTCCCCTCACTTTGGGGAGTCAAATTTGCTGACCCTGTAATGAATTCAGCATTCACCACAGGGTCCTTGAAGTGCAAGGAACAAGTTGCCGAACGCAGCCAAAAAACTGCAGCCAAACTGCCAAATGTAATGGAAAAACCTCTGCAAAACTGCCGAATCGATCGGCAAAACTGCCGAAAAACTTTCAATCGACCCAATAAGCCGCAGAAAACACGCCGAACGCACCCGACGATCTGTCACAAAAGCGCCGAATGCATCCGATAAAAGCTGACGACCCACCTCACAGAGCACCAACCAGCCGCCGAAAAAATCAACAAGCAGACTAACGGGTGAAAAAAACAAAAAAAACATTGCAACTTTTAATAGCTATTTGCAAAAAAAACCTACTGCACGAAAATGTCTGGAATTAATATATATTAATATATGAATACTAATGAAAAGGTCTTATACAGAAAAAAAATCGCCATTTAAACAAATCGGGAAAAAAATTGGCACAAAAAATACTTAAAAATGCTTACAAAATCCTAAAAAATAAATAAATAAACTTTTTGCTGCAAATTAAAAGAATAATAAATATTTTATAAAAACGGGAATATTTTTAACATTGAAACCTATGGGATTCGCCTGATTAAACCTGCCGAATGAAACCACCGAAAATCAGGGCATTTCACTGACATTTCGGTGCTGTTCGGTGTTCTCTGAATTGATTAACCATTACTTCTCTATGGGGAATTCACTGTCGCCAAAGATCACAATATAATATTTATACTGTATGTGTATTTCACAGTAAAGGAATTAAATGCACACTTATACCAGCATATACTTTTATACACACACACACAGACTTTTATGTAAGTCTGGGAATGTAAGAGCTGAAGTGAACATTTGTTTCAATGAAAAAAGTGGCAGGTGGAGATTACACGGGAGAGAAATGAACATCTGCTTTGGCTTTCTTGAGTGTAAATGATAGTTCTTCCTGTTGTCCCATAAACAGCCTGGGGAAAGATACACTGGTAGAGTTCCTGACACAAACCTGACTCTTGCCAGCAGGTAGAATTCCAGGCCATCTGCCGTACAAACTGACAAAGCATTGACGAAAGATGGATAAATGGCAAAAACAGAACTGACACAATCTGTTAAAAAATGGAGTTGTCTAAAATTGACATTAGTTTGAGCACAAACTATTTTGATATTTCCTACTACTTAATTACTTCATATAACATCATGCAACCAGAAATTGCTTTTACTAATCTGTAGAAAGTAACAAAAAATAACCCAGAAAGAATTTTTATAGTTTGATTTAAACGATTACAAGATTATGTAAATTTTATTGAAAATAAACATTCATTAAATCACAAAAAAGAGAAAAAATAAAAAGGACACAGTGTGCATAAAGGTACTGCACTCTGGTATACCAATGGTGCATATGGCCTGCCACTTGGTCCTGTGACCTGCTATATACATACCTGGTCCAGTGGAGCTACCAGTCCCAGCATCTTCCTTTATATTGCATGAGAACGTGAACCTTTGTGACAGTATATGGAATTCTGGCTTTTTTGTGGCTGTGTGAGCCTGTATGTATATACATTGCCTTAAGTGAATAAAACAGTTTAGTACTACTACATACAAGGGTGTTCTGGTAATCATAGATTTCCATGCATTTAATGTATTAGGGTACTGTTGCTTTAATTTGTCAGCCATTACTAAGCAATACATTGAAGCTACTTCCTGGTCAGGAATCCATTTGGTGTTCAGAGAGCAACAGCTCCACATTTGTTTTGCACAGGCCTTGAAATCATAAGTCTGTAAGTAGAGTATCAATGTTTTTAAGTTAAAGCTCATGTTTTTAGCAACTCAAATACTGTTCATATTAGTTTAATAGTGTTTGATTTGTCTTAGCATTAAGTTACTAAACTTTTATTTCTGTTAGCTAGTATTTTCACAGTTAGGAAGCATCGCTTGTCACTTGTCTGTGTAGATTTGCATTTCTAGCCTAATATATTGTCATAATTTTGTATCTTTTGCAGTTTTACATAAAAGATTAATGTAAATAAGAATCTAAAACGTAAGGATAAATAAAAGTAAAGGAAAGACTTCATGCTATCCTGCTTCTGGATTTTTATTAACAATTTGTAAGCTGTCTGCCAAGCCTTGTACCTCAGACACATTAAAGAGGTACTATTCACTCAATATTTTGAGTGTATATACTACATTATACGACCTTTTGAGGCAGTCCATATGCACCATTGCTATACAAGAGTGCAGCACCTTTATGCACACTGTGTCCTTTTAAATTTTTCTCTTTTTTGTGATTTAACAACTGTTTATTTTCAATAAATTTTACATAATTTTGTAATCGTTTAAATCAATCTTCCCAACCAGGGTTATGCCCTAACTGACTGCAATGATTATGTCCCACACAGTTCTGTTGGCGTGTGAGAATTTTTATAGTGCCTGCATTTAATTGTCAATAATGAGAATTTTCGTTACAATTTGACATTTTTTTTTCATCGGTTATCGCTTCTCTTGGGAGAAGTCCTGAAAGACACTGGGCGGTTCTTATCAATGGCAACTTAGCTGTTAGTGAAGGTTCCTATAGCTTTATATTAGACCTGCTATGCACCTTAACCCCTTCACTACCAAAGTTAGCTAACCGGATCATCAAAAGCACCTTCAAGTGCCCAAGAGCAAGTTAATTTGTACAGTAGGTATTCTATAGGAATACATATGAATTTTGCTCATTAAATGAAAGGCATTTGCAGATGGGCTTCAGAAAATGTCTTTCAAAATGCAATACGTTGTCCATAACAGTCGATGAATTGTAACTATTTGAAGTACTGGTACTTCTGATTCTCTTCCAGTGACATTCCAGCTTTCTTACCATGAATGACCAGCAGAGGGAGGTCTGGGAACTAACAATATAGAGACCGGATGTTTCCATATAAGGAGAAAGCCGTGACGGGAAGGAGAGCCAATCAGACGAGTGAACACACTATATAAGGAGTGATGGGAAATATATGGTTTTATATGATTTTGTTTTATTGCACATTGCACTTGCCCTTGAGGAAGTCTAGAAATAGACAAAACGCGTCAGGCTTTTATTATTTGTTTTATCATTTATTTGTAATAAAAGATCTTAATATTTATGGATCTATTCGTCATTCCTTATTGTGGAGATTAAAGACAAGACTCCACACCGAATGGGCTCTTCCCCTGAAGGTTTTTGCATCAAAAGAGATTTGAAGCCTCTGTTTTCTCAAAGAGGGAGGTCTCTGCCTGTCAAATAAACCATACGGTCTTTAAATGCACTGTAAGAGTATTGCAGTGAATTTAGGTTGTGAGTATTTGTGTGTGTGTGTGGGTATATTTGTTTTGTGTGTAGGATTGTGTGGGTGTGTGTATGGAGGAGATAGGGTTAAGGTGTAATGTAAAGTGCTTTTATATAAACCATTTGCTCCTGCTGTGGCTTTATGGAAAACCCCTTGTTAGTGAAGGGGTTAAACAAGTATATTATATGACAACGTGCGATCTATTATAAAATTGTCTATGATTGTATTTGGCAGCATAAGACTTTATCCCCATGTGGTCTATAACTTGTACATAACAAAACACAGCAGGATCCCACCCAGTTCTCTAGCAGACATGTGCATAGTGTGTTCCTGGAATTTTGGATTTTTGCATGGATCAAGCTTATTCTTTGGTTGATCACCCTAAAATTCGGAAACTCAAAATTTGTATGTCACGTTGGGTAATAACCTAGTAAACGGAACTTCCTATCCGGTAGTCCTTTAATTATATATACAAACAGTATGGTAGGCTCCCCTGCTTGTGCCACCACCAACTCTCCAAAGCCAGCCAGTAATCAGTGGTTTCCCCCAAACCAGTGTGCAAAGATAGACAAAATACGTATCTGGCGGCGCGATGACAATCGCTCTTGGGTCGTAAGGTGGTTCTCTTTAAATGGTTCTCTTTAGATATATCATCCATATGTGTCATGAAAAACAGTAAAGAATACAAATAGTGCAGCACGAATATGAAGTGTGAGGTATCTATACAGTATAATGATCCCACTCACAAAAAAAGAGCCCTGACGCTGGCTCTGAGTGGGTCATCACATATGGGTCCTTTGTTCCTGTATCAGGAGAGGCGACCCACGACCTTCAAAAGCGGGAATCTTTTTCAATCTCGGTCCATGAGAAGACACAAAGAATAAAGGAAACTTCCTTGTGCAGATCTACTGACAGTATATTGGAAGAATTTGTATGGCAATCAAACTCACATGTGTTGGAGCTTATAGCCAAGCTCTGGAGGTTATTTACTCCAGAGCTTGGCTATAAGCTCCAACACATGTGAGTTTGATTGCCAAACAAATTCTTCCAATATACTGTCAGTAGATCTGCACAAGGAAGTTTTCTTTATTCTTTGTGTCTTCTCATGGACCGAGATTGAAAAAGATTCCCGCTTTTGAAGGGCGTGGGTCGCCTCTCCTGATACAGGAACAAAGGACCCATATGTGATGACCCACTCAGAGCCAGCGTCAGGGCTCTTTTTTTGTGAGTGAGATCATTATACTGTATAGATACCTCACACTTCATATTCGTGCTGCACTATTTGTATTCTTTACTGTTTTTCATGACACATGTGAAAGATATATCTAAAGAGAACCATTTAAAGAGAACCACCTTACGACCCAAGAGCGATTGTCATCGCGCCGCCAGATACGTATTTTGTCAGTCCTTTAATTATATTTAGCCTAATAATGCATTGCCTTACAGTGGGTAGTCTAACCCACAACATTTTTGGAGGTTCCTACACCAATGACTCCATGCTGAGTCTTGCACAAAAAAGCCCTTCTTTCATACTTTTCCCACACCTTGGGACTATTCCCACACAAGCACAATTTACAACCTCTTTGTAATTGCAATCACGTGCACGCATTTATGGTGAAAATCTCCATACGTTTAAGTAAGGGATGTCCAATCTCTGGCCCCCCAGATGTCCATGAACTACAACTCTCATGCTTCTCCATCTAATGCAGTCAGATATTTCTGGGAGTTGTAGTTCAGGAACATCTGGTGGGCCGGAGTTTGGACATCCCTGGATTAAGCATACAACTTCCATATAGGAAATAGATATTCTAATCATTAAAAAATATGAAATGTGATTCCAGATTTGGACATATCATCCATAGTTACAGTGAGAAAACCCAATGCATTCATTTTAAAATGTTTATTACATTAGGGGTTATTTAGAGAGCACCGACATGTCACCGACATTTCGGTGCTCTGTTGTTCCCTGCACTTTGGGGAATCAAAATCCCCGACCCTGCAGTGAATTCACCATTCACAGCAGGGCCCCTGAAATGCAGGGGAAAACCGCTGAATCGGAAAAAAAACAGCCGCTAAAATGCCAAAATTATCGGTGGTTTATCGGATCCGATGTTTGCTGACGGGTTCAAGGCGGCTTATTGGACCAGATCCAATAAGATAAACCGCCGAAAACCCTGCCGAACGTGTCTGAAAAAGCAGACAATCCGCCGAATACAGCGCTGACCAGCTGCTGGAAAAAGCCGACAAGCTGACAAACGGGGTAAAAAAAAAAATAGATTGAAACTTTCAAAGTTTGAAACATTGTTTGCAAAAAAACTACTGGATGAAAATGTCTGAAATTAACATATAAGGTCATATGAATAATAATAAAAAGGTCTGTTACAGAAAAAAATCAAACGCTACTTAAACAAATCAGAAAAATTCATTTAGCCGAAGAAATCCCGAAAAATGCCTAAAAAATACTATTAAAAAATTAAGAGACTTTTTGCTGCAGATTGAAAGAATAAATGGTTTACTAGCTATTTTATAAAAACGGGAATATTTTTAACATTGAAACCTACGGGATTCGCCTGAATAAACCTGCTGAATGAAACCAACGTACATCAGGGAATTTCACTGACATTTCTCTGCTGTTCGGTGTCTCTGAATAGGTTAAGCATTGCTTCTCTATGGGGGATTGCACTGCCGTCGAACAGGCATTGTATTTCACTGGCAATTTGTCCACATTACAGGTTTGTAATAGCCGAATGGCTCCGAAACTGCACTGTATGGAGAAATTCACTGCTCGGTGCAAATTCAGGGACAGAGTCTCTCTGAATAACCTGTGTGTATAAACATCTAAAACACATTTCATGCTAGACATCCGTATTCTGTAATACTTTAGTTATACATTCCGCAATGATTACTGCAGGGTTATAATAGCTCCGTTTAGGAATAAAAAAGACAGACAACATTTCTAAGCTTTCCGATTTTTATAAAGCTTCGCATCTCACAGCTGAGTGTTTTAGGAAAACAAATGCGATTAAGATTAAACACAGCTCATGACATTACTACCAAATGCTAAAATGTACTAATGAATGTTTGGGTGGATAAAATATGCCACTCTCAAATAAATAGAGTACTGCATTATACCGTTTTGCTATATTTTTAATAAGGTTGAAAGCTGCAATTACGCGGTCAAGGTTGAATTCATATTTGCAAATTAGTAATTTTTTTTCAGTATTACCTATAATGACATTACAAATCAATGTTTTGAAGAACTATGATGTAATTAGTTGTTATGTAATGAGGCAGTTCATAACACATTGCCCATCTGCATTGTCCATACTTAACGTGATATAATTAATTCAAATTACTTCTGTCAGGTTTTACTTGACTTACCTGATAATTATAGCTTACGTAATGAAGCATTCTTTTTCAATTGTGACCTAATATCCATGTCATTTCAAATGAACCTGCCTGACAATAACTAAATACAACGTCTGGTAATGGTCACTCGATAATTGGACGCGTTCTAAGAAAAATACATTCCAGCCAACCAGTAAACTGTCACACACACTCATTAAACATTAGTATTTTACATTCAATTTCTACTTCTGTTATCTTTTACCCTCTCACTGTGTTATAAGAACATTAAATTCTGACATAAAATAGCAATTGTGCTTATATTGTGCGTTGTTTTTCTGGTAGAAAATTTAAATAATGCAAAGTTGGCATTTTTATTTTTTCATTTATTCATTTACCTTTTAGAGAATTATTGTTAGGACCAAAAGTTCTAGGCTTTAAATGGCGTCTTTTACCTTGGGTAATTTCTAATGGGATCTTCATTATTAAGAGAAGTAGGATTTGCATCAATTTGAGAAATGATAAAATGTTCAGATACCCTGGTCTTTTATATTTATTATGATAATCGTGGCTTTGGATAGATTTCGACTATTGTTAAAAAAATTATAGTTGAAATCTATCCAAAGTCCCGATGTTTCGCATCGGGACTTTGGATAGAGTAAGTCTGCCGTTAAACACATCAGCAGTCTGATTTCTAAAGATCAGCACCCTGGATAGCAATAACTTGTTGCTATCCAGCGTCCAGATCTTCAGGAAATCAGACTGCTGATGTGTTTATCGACAGATTTACTCAATCCAAAAGTCCCGATGTGAAAAAAATAGACTTCATCTATTTTTTTTTCACATCGGGACCTCGGATAAAGTTCTGGAGTTAACCCCTAGCTGCCACTAATGGTTGAGATAGGGGGTTCCATGGCAGCTAGGGGTTAATGTTTGACATCATTGGATCGGCCAGAGCATGGCCTTTCCAACCATACCAAACATGTTAAAAGTTAAGAAAAAGAAATAAAAAATATTACAAAATAAATAAATTTAAAAGAATAAACTGTTTTTTTTTGTTTTGTTTTGCTAATGCAGCAATATTGTTTCCATTTCAGTTATAATGTGAACAATGATCCTGCACTAACGATTTTGTATTGGGTGCGTTTGTTAAAAATCGTGTAATTTTCCCCCAAAAAAATGTATGTAACAAGTCCCCCCTTTTCTAATTTCTTGAACAAGCGCAACTCATAGAAATTATAACTGTAAACGCTCGCATGTTAAAATGTGAAAAAAAACTCTTTACACCTTGTAAATTATTGAAAATTCTAATTTTATTGAATTCTAAGTTATAATATACAGACAGGATGCATATACATATAACACAGACGTATACATTAATTATACCGCAGAGAGGCACTTCCCCGCAGCGTGTGGATTCATATGCTGCATTAATTATACCGCAGAGAGGCACTTCCCCGCAGTGTGTGGATTCATATGCTGCATTAATTATACCGCAGAGAGGCGCTTGTTTCCAGCAGTGTGTGGATTCATATGCTGCATTAATTATACCGCAGAGAGGCGCTTGTTCCCAGCAGTGTGTGGATTCATATGCTGCATTAATTATACCGCAGAGAGGTGCTTGTTCCCAGCAGTGTGCGGATTCATATGCTGCATTAATTATACCGCAGAGAGGTGCTTCCCAGCAGTGTGTGGATTCATATGCTGCATTAATTATATCGCAGAGAGGCGCTTCCCAGCAGTGTGCGGATTCATATGCTGCATTAATTATACCGCAGAGAGGCGCTTCCCAGCAGTGTGTGGATTCATATGCTGCATTAATTATATCGCAGAGAGGCGCTTCCCAGCAGTGTGTGGATTCATATGCTGCATTAATTATACCGCAGAGAGGCACTTCTTCCCAGCAGTGTGTGGATTCATATGCTGCATTAATTATACCGCAGAGAGGCGCTTCCCAGCAGTGTGTGGATTCATATGCTGCATTAATTATACCGCAGAGAGGCGCTTCCCAGCAGTGTGTGGATTCATATGCTGCATTAATTATACCGCAGAGAGGCGCTTCTTCCCAGCAGTGTGTGGATTCATATGCTGCATTAATTATACCGCAGAGAGGCGCTTCCCAGCAGTGTGCGAATTCATATGCTGCATTAATATACCGCAGAGAGGCGCTTCCCAGCAGTGTGTGGATTCATATGCTGCATTAATTATACCGCAGAGAGGCACTTCCCCGCAGCGTGTGGATTCATATGCTGCATTAATTATACCGCACAGAGGCGCTTCCCAGCAGTGTGTGGATTCATAAGCTGCATTAATTATACCGCAGAGAGGCGCTTCCCAGCAGTGTGTGGATTCATATGCTGCATTAATTATACCGCAGAGAGGCGCTTGTTCCCGCAGTGTGTGGATTCATATGCTGCATTAATTATACCGCAGAGAGGCGCGTCTTCCCAGCAGTGTGAGGATTCATATGCTGCATTAATTATACCGCAGAGAGGCGCTTGTTCCCAGCAGTGTGTGGATTCATATGCTGCATTAATTATACCGCAGAGAGGCGCGTCTTCCCAGCAGTGTGTGGATTCATATGCTGCATTAATTATACCGCAGAGAGACGCTTCCCAGCAGTGTGCGGATTCATGTGCTGCATTAATTTTTTTTATTTTTTCGTTTTAAATCTTTTTATTTGTTCTATTTTTTTTTCGTTTCTGACAACTTTGTTCAGCTTTTTTTCCGTTTTAAAACCTTTTGTTCTGTCTTTTTTTTAAAGTCAGACCTCTTGGGTCAGTATTTTCGCGTTTTTTAAATCGTTTTCATTTTTGTTCCTTTCATACCATTTTAATATGATTAAAAAAAGTTGCGCAATGCATATTGATAAGAAAAAAAGGATGTTTATTTAATAAAAAACTATAGAATCGGCAGAATTTACAGAAATATCAGATCATTGGAAACGATACGAAATTACGGAATCAGCAAAGGAACTGAAAAATACGTTGTCCGAAATGGAACCGAAATCACGAATGGAGCGAAAATGACTTGCGATTTTACAAATTTCACGTCCATATGAAATAACGAAATTATTTTGTTTCGTATCGGAAATAATTTTGTTTCGTATCGGAAATTATTTCGTATCGGACAATTTCGGATCCGATTCGGAAAATCGGCCCAATTTAAGGCACCGAATCGGCCCAATTCGTGAAAAAAACAAATCGGTCCGAATCAAAACGCACATCCCTAATTATAGTACAGGATAACACACACCATCTATAACCCATCCTTTGTTAATGTTATTCATACCACTCTATCAGCAGTTGAATGCCCTGGACACATCCTTGTGCAATATTCTAGTCTTGCTCAGATTGTTGAGACCAACAGCATGGGAAGCTTAAATACAACCAACATCCAACGTACGTAGGCGGTGATTTTTGTCATCCAACCTGTGAGTATGAAGACATTAACAGCTATACCTGCACGGAGTTCATATTTGTCTTTCAAGGATAAATAAATGAATGAATCAACGTGGAACGTATGGTCTCAGTTTGGGGATTAAAGGAAGCAATACAAATAAACCTGCCTTTGACTCGCTATACTGTCTTTTGTTACCATATTTTTTTATACCTTTGATAAATGTATTTTATGATAATAAAAGATCAGTCAATATAATTGTGGCTGCTATCATTCCATGATGAAAATAATCAGGAGATCAAAGGGTTGCCAGCAGTGCTTTGTCTGTTTCATAATGATGTAGCTTAAGGAAAAATTAGCTCAAGTTAGGTTGTAATTTATTTTGACATATTAAACCAAAATATGAGTTACAGAAATTTATGAAAAAATAGGTTTAGGTAAAACGTAAACGTAAAGAAAACTCCAAGAAACCCACTGTAGCTGTTACAGCTCACTTCTATGTTGATGGATCTTGGTGTCTATGTGGTTAGATGTCTACACATGAAGTATCGCTAACTGTATATATCACCTACACATTGGCCTAGAGTCACTAAGGACTAATTCAGAGGGCACAGAAATTTCGGTGCTTTCTCATTTGGCACATTTCAGTGCGCTTCAGTGATTTCAATTCGCCGACCCTGTGTTGAAGTCAGCATTCACCGCAGGGTCCCCGAAAGTACATAGACTAGGATCCATCGAATGTGTATCGGGTCAGGGGCGGATCCAGACACAGGTTTCGGGGGGCACTCTACCAGTTTTGGTTAAGAGATGGTGTTGGGTTTGCAGTGACAGGCAGAGATGCGCCAAATTGCAAGATGTGCTCGTTACACTCACTCTCCCCAGAACATTGCACAGGATCTGTCCTCATGTGGCTCATGAGCCCTGCAAATCCTTTCCATACGAGGGGCCCAGGGTACCCCCCTCCCAGCACATACCCTTTGAAGACATGCAGTGTAAGGTAACCCAGGTGTGGGCTGCCCTTTGCACCCTTTCCGTGCTGGCAGGACAAACATAGCACCCCAGGACAAAGGGGCAGCCCTTTGAACCCTTTTCATACCAGGGGCTCAGGGTACCCCCCTCCCAGCTCACATGTATATCATGTAACAATATATTGCCCCCAGCTCACATGGATATATTGCCCCAGCTCACATGGATATATTACCCCAGCCCAGCTCACACATGGATATATATTGCCCCAGCTCACAAATGGATATATAGTACCCCAGCTCCTCACATGGATATATAGTGCCCAGCTCACATGGACATATATTGCCCCAGCTCACATGGATATATAAAGCCCCAGCTCACATGGATATATAGTGCCCAGCTCACATGGATATATATATATATAGGCCCAGCTCTGATGGATATATATTGCCCCAGCTCACATGGATATATACTGCCCCAGCTCATATGGATATATATAGACCCAGCTCACATGGATATATAGTGGCCAGCTCACGTGGATATATACTGCCCCAGCTCACGTGGATATATATTGCCCCAGCTCACATGGATATTTAGTGCCCAGCTCACATGGAAACATATAGTGCCCAGCTCACATGGATATATATAGTGCCCAGCTCACATGGATAAGTCCAGCTCACATAGATATAAACAGGCCCAGCTCACATGGATATATATAGTGCTCAGCACACATGGATATATAGTGTCCAGCTCACATGGATATATAGGTCCAGCTCACATTGATACATATAGTGCTCAGCTCACATGGATATATATAGTGCCCAGCTCACATGGATATATAGACCCAGCGCGCATGGATATATATAGTGCTCAGCTCACATGGATATACAGTATATAGTGCACAGCTCGCATGGATTTATAGGACCAGCTCACATGGATATATACTGCCCAAGCTCACATGGATATAGATAGTGCCCAGCTCACATGGGTACTGTATATAGGTCCAGCTCACATGGATATACAGGGGTGCCGGACAAAATCCCTACAGCCAGGTTCCCTAATGCCAACATCCCGACGGCCAACTTCCAGACAGAACAAGTGCCGGACATCCCAATTTCCCTACACGGCCAAATTCCAGACATCCATAATCCCAGCGGCTAACCCTAAAACTAACACCCTAACCCTAGGTTTAAGGGGGATAGGGCTAGGTTTAGGGGGGTTAGGGTTACGGCTAGGTTTAGGGGGTTAGGGCTAGATTTAGGAGGGTTAGGGTTATGGCTAAGTTTAGGGGGGCTAGGGCTAGTTTAAGGGGGGTTAGGGCTAGATTTAGTGGGGTTAGGGTTAGGGCTAGGTTTAGAGGGTTAGGGCTAGGTTTAGGGGGTATGGGTTAGGGCTAGGTTTAGGGGGTTAGGTTTAGGGGTTAGGGTTAGAGCTAGGTTTAGGGGGTTAGGGCTAGGTTTAAGGGGGTTAGGGTTAGGGCTAGGTTTAAGGGGGTTAGGGCTAGGTTTAGGGGGTTAGGGCTAGGGCTAGGTTTAGAGGGTTAGGGAGTAGGGTTAGTGTTAGCCACTGGGATCTTGGATGTCTGGAAGTTGCCTGTCAGGGAGTTGTCTGTGTAGGGAAGTTGGCCATGTAGGGAAGTTGGCCGTTGGAATTTTGGCATTAGGGAACCTGGTTGTAGGGATTTCGACCCAAACCCGGATATACAGTATATATACCTGTAGTGCCCAGCTCACATGGATATATATAGTGCCCAGCTCCAATTTTATATATATATTGCCACCGCTCATGTGGTCCCAACTGGTCTCCTGCCATCTGCAGTGCCAGGCCAGGCCCCGAGTGCTTCTCACTGTGCGGGCGGCCGTCGGCATCAAGCTCTGCCGCCTGCCTGTGTGTGAACCACGCACAAGCCACGCTCTCACAAGATCCTGGAAGTTAACGCCTCAATCTCGCGAGATCGTGGCTCTGGTGGTTCTCAGGCGAGTGGCCGAACTTGATGCCGGCGGCCGCTCGCACTGTGCGAAGCACTTGGAATACTTTCTGGGGGGGGCAATTGCGCCATTGCCCCCCCTGGATCTGCCTCTGTATCGGGTAAAAGAAAAAATGGAACTCTGCTATTTAAAAAAAGGTGTTAGAAAAGTAAAAAATGCATGGAAATAGTAAAAAAAGTTCCAATAAAAAAATAAAACTAAAACAAATATTCTGTTACAGAATAAAAAAGCTCGACATCAAAAATTTTGTCTAAAAAAAACTGAAAAATGCCTAATAAATAAATAAATAAAAAGACGTTTTCTGCAAATGAAAATAATAAACAGTTGAATAAAAAAATTTATAAATATTCTAGAGTACACCAGCACCACATTTTGGTGAAACATTTACAGTTTTAGAGCTGGTCTCTAGCACCAGAGAAAACCGCACACCGTCATGCAGTGCTTATCTTATAAGTAAGACAGAATAGAAAGAGTAAGTACTGCCTCAAACAGTAATATAATATATTACCTGATACATGTATTTTCTATCAGCATTGATCAAAAAGATCTGTAAAAAACATAAGTGCAAGATATCTTATCGTAACACTGTAGCAAATCAGCAATTGTTCGAGATTTTAACAAACACAAAATTAGAGCCTCCTTGGTTCTATAATGTAGATAGGGGGACTGTTCGCCGGCCGTCCCCAGCCTCTTATTCGAAACTGATATCCATATTTTTTCTTAAAAGATTATATAACTTAGTGCAGATCACACTTAACCACAATGTATTTGAGTTTGGATCAACTCACTGGTTTCTGAGCATATATGGGGTGCTCTTTTATCGGGAAGTGGTTGTTTAGTAGGTACAGCCAAAACCCTAGGGATAAAAATCATCAGGCAGGTCTTCCTTGGAAAGGATTTTATTCAAAAGCTCCGAGACGCGTTTCGCTGGTGCACAAACCAGTTATTTCAATCGGTATTAAACATATTTTAAATTCCTATACATTCTGGTTAAGTGCGAGCTTACTTTACTTTTGCGCTCTCTATACTTAACATGGGAAACGCAAAGTGAAAGCAGAGATTAACTAGCGTTAGGATCACAAGGTCCTATCTAAAACAGTTAATACCAACTCAGAACTGTAGCTAACTGATTTCGCTGCTGCAGAATCCGTTAGCAGCAGCTGAAAAACCCCCAACAATCAAATACTCCCCTCTCTTCCCGCTGGGAGAATGCAGGCCTGATCCACTGCTTCTGGCCCCTGGGAGCAGAGTGAGGCTGATTAAAAAAAGTTCCCAGTCTCCCTCCACGAGAGGCGAGATCCTGCCAGTGATGTGACCTGGCAGGAGAAGCCTCCATGGAGTCCTTTTAACTTCATGGAGCTGATGCTTGGGATGGCGCATTAGTGCTGCCCCCAGCACTCGCAAGCCTAGCAGTCACTACAGGGCAAGCAGCTGGTCTCAGCGCCTGCCCTGCAATCTAATGGTGAAACCGGGACGCAAAGGGGAAATTAGCGACCCCTAGTTTTCCCCTTAGCATTCCGGTTTTATGTCAGGGCAGCCGATAGTGCCAGTAATTGGCAATTGGCATTAGATGGTTACAAGGGGACCCTGGAGAATTTTCCATAGGAGTATAAGGAGGAGCCATATTGGGCTCAAGGACATGTAAGTGCATTGTGTGCGATTTATGCAAATTGTTGGAATATAATGACAAGTTACACTATCAGGGTTATTCAGAGAAAGGTGCAACTCTGGAGAACTTTTGAAAATTCAAGGTCAAAATAGCCAAACCAGAAAAATTCTCCCCTTTATCTCACTTTCCAAATCAACTATTGTGACCTAGAATTTTCACTTCTCCAGAAATCCTCCAGAGTTCCACATTTCTCTGAATAACCTTGTAGGTTAGTATATGTTCCCAATGAGGATGAAATTGTACCACCAGAAGAAGAATCAATCTGTTAATGTATGCATATATTAAAGAAATTTCTTCTTTATTTTTTGATGTCCTTTTATCGCAAAAAATTACTATACACTGTGAAAGAGCCCACAAAGCTCTATTCTCTTCTTTCTATAAAGTTTTAATTGTGTTTGACAGGCAATTAAATATAATGAAAGTGTCAGTTATGTTTATGTTATATCTAGTTCTAGCATAGCATTAGAGGTGCTTCAGAAGCAGGTAGAAAATGTACTTAACAGATCTATTCAGCAGGTTAAAGTAGCTATTTTTAAAGTGATGTTTTCAGTGTTAGAAATGCATTTTTTTAATTTTATTAACCTTTATTTATATAGTGCCACAAATTCCGCAGCGCTTTACAAGATCAGTGTACAAGGGGTTAATACATTATAATACCACACATGGATGATGACCTGTTTCAGGGGGTCCCTGTTCCCAAGGGAATTTACAATCTATGAGATGTACAAGTATTTTGTGAGGTAGGCGCATCCATATCATTAGGTTTCTTGCCCAAGGACACTCGCTGGTAATGTCTTCTGAGTGGGGTCGAGTCATCTTTCCATGTTTGTAGAGTAGCAACCTGGTGGTCATGTTGAACCTGCTTCTCGTAAAAGCATTTCAGAACGCAGAATAAACGCAAGGAATGTTATACTGGTGGTAGATTGAACAATCTGCCTTAGTAAACATGAATTGAGAAAGAATCATATTTTTTATTACTTTATGATGGAAGTAAGACGTATAATTGATCATGTGCCGTTATTTCTCTGTATTAAATGTTGAAGAATTACCCTTTCTACGTTTACTATGCAGCAAACTGAAAACAAAGAGGGAAAGAAAATAAGTATTTATGCATGCTGAGAATTTCAATGGATTTAACATTTGCCTCAATAAGTAAATACAGAAAATGTTATTTTATGCTCCCGTATTGCAGTTTTCATATCCGATGTAACCCTGACCTACTGTATTACACTGCTGTTGTAACCTTTATGCTTTAGAAAAACAAAAAAACTTTTTCTTGCCACAAGCCTGGATTAGAGTAAATTACTCAGAGGCTGATTATTTGGACAACACACCAAAAAGGGTTATTCAATAAGCTACCAACTGGCCACTGAATTGCACAGAACGATGAATTCCATGGTCGTTCGTCTATTCAGAAAGCTATCAATTCACAAATACTGGCGAATTTTACTGATAAATACAGTTTGTCGCAGATCGACGCATCGATACTCACCTCTCATCCCACGGTGAGAACGCTGGCCCAATCCACTGCTTCTGGCTGCCCGGAGCAGAGTGGGACTGGGGTCAAATAGTCCTCAGTCTCCCTCTGCGATCACTCCGCAGTCCTGTGTGATCTTACGGCCCAGCAGCACAACCCTCCATGGAGTCCTATGGACACCAGCAGGTGATCACCGTGGGTAGCGCTGCATTCCGGGGCAGGCTGTTGAATTCGCGCCTGCTCTGGAATATGGTGCTAAAATGGGTACACAACGCGAAGATTCCCCATTTGCACCCCCATTTTAGCGCCAAGTAGGAATTAGGACCCAATGATTGTTGAGGTCCTCATCGATTACAATGGACAAACAATGTTCTGCTATGGTATAACGCACATTTCTCTCATTCCTGGGCTGTTTGTCTTATGCACTTTCCGTTCTCTTTTGTTTTATACTTTATTAGCTTCTTTACCTTTATTCATGGACGGCGGCTGGTGACTGGTCCAGGTGAAACTCATTAAGGAGTATTAAGTGCATGGATTTCTACTGACCACCTAGGCGTCAACTTCTGCAAACGTTGATAGACAGAATGGACTCATAGCAAGTGACCATTTATTTTCATAACCTAGTACGTTTGAGCCCTAAAGTGAACAAAATTTGAAGAGTTTCTCAGAGGAACAAAAAAGCATGTATACATTGTGACGGAAACCCCTCTCTTCCACCTGTCCTGGCTTTCCAGACACCCCCTTACTGATCAGCCCAGCCGCTGAGTTGCTCGGAACTCAGTGCCTCGAGCAACCTGATCCCCAGTTCCAGACCTGCTTGGTCTAATCCTCTGCCTTGGAGCCTCTTTGAATTTCCAGAAGGCCGCTCTGTGCCTTCTGTGGGTGAGAGTGGGTATCCTGAATGAGACACCAGACAAGCTGTATGTTCAAACAGGATTCTCACTTTTAATGAACAAAAAAGCCACTATTTATGCCCAGGTCCAACAGTGATCATTTGCAAAAACTAAATAATGAACCTTGATTTACTAAAACTCTAATTACATTAGGTCGGGTAGATATTTACAATCAATAAACATTCCTTAGCCTTCCTATCACACATCATTTACATAATCTATTGTTCCAATAGATCAGATTAAAGTCAAATACTGTCCCAGACTCTTGACTGCTTAAACATGCAACCAGATAAAGTGATACACTCTCTTGCATAATCACACAGTACTCAAACCTATTTTACATTCTATACGAAAGAACGGTCTGCACCTTCAAACCACATCTTAGTTCAAATTCACATAAAGTAATAAAAGCACATTTAAACTAAAACCGAGCAATTTACAATACATTTTAAACCACACTAGATAAGTAGCAATAGGTGGCTATTGTGAGAAAAGGGGTATTATGAGAATACTCAGGTAATAAGGGGCAAATAAGGCTAAGAGTGCTATAAAAGTAATTAGGAGAAATTGGGCAATATACAGTTGTGTTCAAAATTATTCAACCCCCAATGCTGTAAAGGGTTTAAGGGAATTTAGTGTACATTTGTAATTGTATTCAGAATGAAATCCTACAAGGACTTTTTAAAGAACCATATGCAACTAAAATGACATCAATTGGTTTTGTAATACAGTAGTAAATGTTTCTTTTGTGAATTCTTCATTGACACAATTATTCAACCCCTTAAAGACTACCACTCTGAAGAACAGAGGTTCATTCAAGTGTTTTCAATCAGGTATTGAAAACACCTGCGGATGTCACGGAGCAGCAATAAAGCATAATAAGCACCAATTAGGCAGCTTTAAAATGACTGTGATACTCAGCTCCTTCTAGACATTTACTGGTGTGGTTACAAACATGGTGAAGTCAAGAGAATGGTCCAGGAAGACAAGAGAAGAGGTGATTACTCTTCACAGGAAGGGCAATGGCTATAAGAAGAATGCAAAGATGTTAAACATACCAAGAGAGACCATAGGAAGCATCATTCGCAAATTCAAGGCAAAGGGCACTGTTGAAACGCTACCTGGTCGTGGCAGAAAGAAGATGCTGACTTCGACTGCTGTGCGCTACCTGAAGCGTAGAGTGGAGAAAAGTCCCCGTGTGACTGCTGAGGAACTGAGAAAAGATTTGTCAGATGTGGGTACTAAAGTTTCAGCTCAGACAATACGGCGCACACTGCGTAATGAAGGCCTCCATGCCAGAACTCCCAGGCGCACCCCCTTGATGTCTCCAAAGAATAAGAAGAGTCGACTGCAGTATGCCAAAAGTCATGTGGACAAACCACAGAGGTTTTGGGATAGTGTTCTGTGGACTGATGAAACAAAATTAGAACTGTTTGGGCCCATGGATCAACGCTATGTTTGGAGGAGGAAGAACAAGGTCTATGAAGAAAGGAACACCTTGCCTACTGTGAAGCATGGCGGGGGGTCAATCATGCTTTGGGGCTGTTTTGCTTCTGCAGGTACAGGGAAGCTTCAGCGTGTGCAAGGTACCATGAATTCTCTTCAGTACCAGGAGATATTGGATGACAATGTGATGCAGTCCGTCACAAACCTGAGGCTTGGGAGACGTTGGACCTTTCAACAGGACAATGATCCCAAGCATACCTCCAAGTCCACTAGAGCATGGTTGCAGATTAAAGGCTGGAACATTTTTGAGTGGCCATCGCAGTCACCTGACTTAAATCCGATTGAGAACCTCTGGTGGGACTTAAAGAAAGCAGTTGCAGTGCGCAAGCCTAAGAATGTGACTGAACTGGAGGCTTTTGCCCATGACGAATGGGCGAAGATACCCGTAGATGGCTGCAAGACACTTGTGTCAAGTTATGCTTCACGTTTAAAAGCTGTTATAACTGTAAAAGGATGTTGTACTAAGTACTAAGATTGAATGTCACTTGGGGGTTGAATAAAACTGATAATGATGTGAGCACAGAAAAGACATTTGTGGTTATTTCATTATAAATGTTATGTTATATTTGTCTGACCTACACGTGCCTCTTTGATTTAATTGTAAGCAAGATGACTGAATGATCAAAATCAATGTCAAACTGGCCAAAACACTCAATTTCAGTGGGGGTTGAATAATTTTGAACACAACTGTAGCAATTGGACAGAAGTGACAAAGTACATTGCAATATGGGGCTGGTATATCATGGGCATGAATGGGACCGGGAGTATTGAATGGACAAGGTGTTGTTATATGGATCACAGGGCAATGTGGCAACAATATGTGGGTCAAAGGTACATGTGGTGGTTTATGGGGGTCATGCAGTTGCAATATATGAATAAAATGGTGCAAAGAGCACAACATTTTAGAATATTGCCCAACAAGGCAACGTTGTCTTTTTGAACAACATGTTGATAATTTGGTGAAAGTGACACGTGTGGCAATATTTATAGGGCACCTTGAAATCCTAGGAGAACAGCTATATGAGTAACACATCACAAATGTGAATAAACTCCAAATATGGTGCAATAAAATGGACCATTGCTTTTATGGATTGTAACATATGAGAGAGAAATTATAACGTTTGTATGGAAATGCTCTCTAAGCACAGAAAAGTGGAAAATGTTTCTTTTTCAAACACAATGCTATTTAAGATTTTCTTTTCTAACCTGTATCTTTGTTGTATTTCAAACGATTTTATACAAATGTGTAAAAAATGATTTATGTAAATGTGAAAATGCAGTGCATTATTGTATTGTGTCAACTGCTTATATGCTATATTGTATTTTTTTTGTTTTTTAAATATCAGTGTTTGGAATTATTGATCCAGCTTCACCTATTACACCTATAAAGAATAGAACTGTAAATATTAATTATAATAATTAAAATAGTACATCAAGAAATGCAGAACTGATTTGAATATCCTTGATTGTCTACATTTGTATGTATAATCTGTACGGAATGCACATCAGCCACATCATGAAAAAAGTGAACCAGTGAAATTCCGAAGTCTGTTTACCTGCCGACCTTGCTTTCTTCAACTTTCCCATTTTTTAATTACCATAAGTGAAAAGAATAGAAATTGCTGATTAGGAAAAGCATTTCCAAATCAATAACTTGCATCCTGACCTTGAGCTTGCATCGCAGTCCGAAACGATCTCTAGACATTTAAACGAATTAATGTGCAGTGATTAATTAATTTGCCATTATTTTTAAAATAAGATACTATTCCATCGTTCCATTTTTATTTGTTTTACTTTAATATATGCAATATTATGGCTATACTTTATGCTAAATATATATGTAAAGTCATTGTTTACCTTTATGGTAATTGGAATTATAAATAAAGAAAGGGTAGTGGAACTTTGAACTTTCCGAGAACTCTATGACCCTACAATGTTCTTTTCCTTCTTATAACATTTATTTTTATAACATTATTTGGACCAGTACTGGATGGGAAGACACAGGGCAGAAATGTGCTTCTAGAGGATTTTTAATAACCATGGGGGTATAGGACTTAAACAAACAAGAAATGACTTTCATTGATTAAATGTAGTTTGAATTAGTAGGGAAAAATGACAGGCTATGCTAAGGTTATGTCCTTCGTTCATTGTTTAACTCAGCTTGACAGATTCAATTTGTGGAGCCCAAAGGAAGGCCAAAGATGTCACTCACAGATTCCACATAATACTGGAGACTAAGAAGAGTAAAATCGAAAAGTTGCACTTTATCAACTCACAGCCTGGAGCCACTATTCTCATTCAGGCTTGTGTTAGTGGAACAATGAGCTACTGCAGGCACAAGACTGTTTCACATAATAATTATAGGTATCCCACAGGCAAAGCTGTTTTGGCTTTTAAGACCAGACAGAATGTGTCTTGTAGGCATGACCCAGCAGATGGGGATTTTTCTTTTTCTTTCATTTTTACCTAAAGCCACCTAAGAAAAAAAAAAGATATAAAGAATATTAATAAAGGACGTTGTTTTTTTTTCTCCTATAGGGTAGGACGATTACTAGAAGCCACTCTCCCCCTTTCATTCATCACCAGTACTTAAGCTGAAGGAAGTCAAGTGCAGCAGTAGCGAGAGGGACAAAACGTTTGTTCCGTGTAGCTATTTTGTGTCACCTATTGCACTTCCTTATGTATTGATGGCAAAAAATATGAAGCAGAAAATTAAGCCTGAAAGGGGTTTTTGTAATGCTGTCACTTTGTGCAAGATTTAGCTCTGCTGACATGACACCGTGCCTTTTGTTATATAAAACTGCCACGATGTCCCCTTCTGGATAAATACAGTAACTGGCCAGATCAATAATATCTGTCAAAAGTACTAAAAATGAATGTAAAAGGCGGTCAAAAAGTCTGTTTAAACTCAATTAATATTACTTTGTGTATTTTGACAAAGCTAAATTATCTTTAATGGACTGTGAGGCTTATTAGCAGAACCGATATAATTTATGTTGCAGAGCAGAATGCAACTCTTTATGTCATGGACAGAGATTAGAACAATTCCACTTCAGAAGAAGAAAAATGAATTAACAAATAGTAAGACAAATATAAACTCCACAAGCACTTTCGAAGAGAACAATACTTACTTTTTGAATAGTAATATTCAATTTATATTTGCTCTATGAGAAAAATGTTTTCAAAATACAAAAAGAACCTACTATAGAAAGTTGTGTTTTGGCATGTAAAAGAATGAAAAATAAAATATACGATAACTTTTATATTTTTGGATTTTTTTACAAAAATATTTTTCCGAACTCAAAGTGATCCTCAGTTTATTACTTAAACAGTTCTTCTTTCAAAATGCTACAATAACTTTAGCGAAGATATTATTATTTTTATGATTTTTACGATTATTATTACACATGTGCTACTTAGTTAATTATACTGAGTGTATTATTTTCAAACATTGAGTTACACTATAATATAGACCTATGGTATGAGTAAGTTGAATAGCTTTGTGTAAAATATTTTAACATATTTCACATATTAAATTAGTATTTGGTCTGTTTTTAGGATGTATCTATCTTGCATACTCAATAACATGGATGCATTTCTTTATAAACTCATTTGATCACCACCTTGCCATATTTTCAACCATAACAATGCAATATTTGCAAACAGAATATTGAAAATATGGAAATTTTCATTTATAGAAATAGTTTTCCCTTTTAATCAAAATAATGCAAAACACACACAGGGTTATTCAGAGAGAGCACTGAAATGTCACCAACTGATGATTCACCTTACTTTGATGAGCCCAATTCGCTGACTGTACAGTGCATTCACCATAGGGCCCCCAAAGTGCAGTGAACTGGCTGCCGAATGAATCGAAAAACTGCTGCCAACCCACCAGCTGCCACCGCCAGCCCGCCGGACAGCTAAACGCAGCCGACGAGCCGCCGAACACAGTGTTGAACAGCCGCAGAAAAAAAGCCGACAAGCATCAGGACGGGTAAAAAAAAATAAACGATTGAAACTGTCAATGTTATATTTAAAGAAATAAAAATCTAAATATAAGCAAAACATTTTTTAAAAAATAAATAAATAATAATAACTATTTTTTTTTGGTTTTATTAATGCAGCAATATTGTTCCCAATCTATACTATAAAAGAGTAAGGGCTGGCGTGTCCGTCGCCAAAACCCTACTGCGCATGCGCGCGCAACCTGCGGCGGTTGGCTGTGCGCGCATCCAACGGCCACGGCACACGTACAGCCGGCGTGCAAGAGGGCAAAACAAATCCGATCCATTGGAGAGGCGCGCAGCACAGCGCCTCTCCAATGGATCGGATTTGTTTTGTATATCTCCTCCTTGCCGGCCTCCATCTCCTCCGTGCCCGGCCTGCATCGCCTCCGTGCCCAGCCTGCCAGCCATATTACCAGTCTGCCATGCACAATACCAGTTCCCAGCCATATTACCAGTCTGCCATGCACAATACCAGTCTGCCATGCACAATACCAGTTCCCAGCCATATTACCAGTCTGCCATGCATATTACCAGTCTGCCATGCACAATACAAGTCTGCCATGCATATTACCAGTCTGCCATGCACAATACCAGTCTGCCATGCATATTACCAGTCTGCCATGCACAATACCAGTTCCCAGCCATATTACCAGTCTGCCATGCATATTACCAGTCTGCCATGCACAATACCAGTCTGCCATGCATATTACCAGTCTGCCATGCACAATACCAGTCTGCCATGCACAATACCAGTTCCCAGCCATATTACCAGTCTGCCATGCACAATACCAGTCTGCCATGCACAATACCAGTCTGCCATGCACATTACCAGTCTGCCATGCACAATACCAGTTCGGCAGCCTTATTACCAGTCTGCCATGCACAATACCAGTCTGCCAGCCATATTACCAGTCTGCCATGCGCATTACCAGTCTGCCATGCACAATACCAGTTCCCAGCCATATTACCAGTCTGCCATGCACAAAACCAGTCTGCCAGCCATATTACCAGTCTGCCAGCCATACTACCAGTTCGCCAGCCATATTACCAGTTCGGCTGCCATATTACCAGTCCACCAGCCATATTACCAGTCTGTCATGCACAATACCAGTTCGCCAGCCATATTACCAGTCTGCCATGCACAATACCAGTCTGCCAGCCATATTACCAGTCTGCCAGCCATATTACCAGTTCGTCTGCCAGCCATATTACCAGTCTGCCATGCACAATACCAGTCTGCCAGCCATATTACCAGTCTGCCATGCACAATGCCAGTCTGCCAGCCATAATGCCAGTCTGCCATTCATAATACCAGTGTCTCATAATACCAGTGTGCCTAAATACCAGCCTGCCGTGCCATGCATATCACGTGCCATTAAATATACGCATAATGTATATGCTAAAAAAAATGCCCGCCCAAGCCCAACACAATCTAAGGGGCCCCATGAGCTTACAATCTAAGGGGCCCCATGAGCTTACAATCTAAGGGGCCACATGAGCTTACAATCTAAGGGGCCACATGAGTTTACAATCTGAGGGGTCCCACGAGTTTACAATCTAAGGGTCCGGTTCACGTGAGCTTACAATCTAAGAGGGAAGAGGAACCTACTCTAATATATAAATTCCTTTGTAATGCGCTGTCAGCTGTGCGCGCACCCATCACAGCTGCTCAGTCGGCCCTCCTGTTGCGGATGGGATGGCGATGGACGCGTTACAAACGTATTTGTATAGAGAGATACTCTTGGATAGGACATTGAAAAAAAACTATGTGGACGTGAATTCTGACCTGGCGACAACAACAATAGACTGCCCTCTGGGAAGGCTTTCCACCTAGTTCAATTATAATGTGAACAATGATGCTGCACTAACGATTTTTTCTATGGCGGGAGTTTGCAAAAAATCATGTAATTTCCCCAAAAAAATTTAATGAGTCCCCATTTCTAATTCTTTTAACAAGCGCAACCCATAAAAAATATAACCGTAAATGCTCAGATGATGAAAGGTGGAAAAAAACACTTTACACACTCTAGATGATTGAAAATGTAAATTTTATTGCATTTTTGTTATAATATTCAGGCAGGACATGATGTATACATATAATAATGATATATTATGAATCTGCTGAGTCTGCCGGAAAGAACGATATATAATATGTCTGGGTCATATAATAAAATGTGGCTTCAAATCGCGTTTAAAAATGATGAGCGAAACCGGTAAAAATGAGCTCAGCACACAGGCGTGAAATGGCTCAGCAGCGTAGGGGTTAAAAGAATAAACAGTTTATTAGATAAATAAAAAACAGATTTTTTTTTAACAATGGAACCTATGGGATTCGCCTGATTAAACCTGCCGAATGAAACCACCGACCAGCAGAGCATTTCACTGACATTTCAATGCTGTCCGGTGTTCTCTGAATAGATTAACCATTGCTTCTCTATGGGGATTTCACCGTCGTCGAACAGGCACCGTATTTGCTGGCAATTCGACAAAATTTGGCAAACTGTTTGGTTTCTGAACAGCCAAATGGCCATGAAATTGCACCGTACAGGGAAATTCACTGTTCTGGACCATTTCGGGGCCAGATTGGATAGATCCTGATAGACGTTTCAATAAAGAGCATTTTCACAGAAAATTGGGTGAAAGAAGAACACTACAAAGACAACTACTGGATTCATCTAAATCTTATGGTCTTATTAGCTACCCATGAGTTTGCTGTATTGTTGCACTCTTTTTATTTATTGCTAAATACAATTTCCCTCAATAGATTCAACATATTTGAGGATCCCTCCCACCTCATGTTTAAAATCTCATCCTGGGTATATAGACTTGGTAAAGAGTTACTATTTTTAGTTCGAGAAATAAATTATAAGACATTTGTGATTACGAGTCTAATTCTTGGTTATCTGAGATAGACAAGCTTTAACCCCTTCACTACCGAGATTGAACTTGGGACTTCAAAGGCACCATCAGAAACCCTCTCTCCAACAGAGAGTAGAGCTCTTTTTATGTTTTGAAATCTGAAAAAGAGATTTTGAGCATTTATCACAGCATAAAGTGCTTCTTAATATAGAGAGTCTTCATTCATATTAGTAACACCGTCACTGCTGAGCCATCTCACCCCCTAGGTACTGAGCTCATTATGACTGTTTTTTGCTCATCATGTTTAAACGCGATTTGAAGTCGTGTTTTATTGTAGGACCCAGAATATTATATTATCGGCAGATTCATAATATATCATTATTGGATGTATGTCCAGTCAAAGTGCTATTACAAAAAAATTTAAAAAATTAGAATTTCTATTCATATTTCAATAGTTTACAACGTGAATTTTTTATTTTTTTTCACATTTTATCCTCCAAACCTTTGTGGTTATTTATTCTATGGGGCAATCTTGTTAAAAAATAAAATAGAAATGGGAACTTGTGTTTTATGAATAAAATCACTAACATTGTTATTCAAAGGGAGCCGTTCTGGCCCTGAAAGGTAACCGAACACTGAAATTCAATGGGACTCAAAATTCGATTTTTAGAGTGCCCTCCAAGAGGGCATATATGCAAGATATTTGCCATAAAAGGTGTATGGGGGTCCGGTAGTGCCCTGGGGGACAGGAAACAGGGACAAAAAGTAAAAAAAAAAAAGGTTTTTAAAGGGACAGTGAGTTTTCCGTTAAATAAGGGTTAAAAATAAAAACAAAAAATTCCTTTAAATATCGTGCCTAGGAGGTCCCCATAACCTGCCCGTGAAGTGGCGGATTTCTAGGATGTATAGAAACATTTAAAAACAATTTCCGAGTCCGTGTAGTGCCCTGGGGGACAGGAAACAAGGACAAAAAGTTTAAAAACAGACATTTTTAACCCCTTCACTGCTGACGACGTGTGGGACACGTCCTCAGTTACTCCCGCTGTATGCTGAGGAGGACGTGTCCCACACGTCATCAGCTTTGTGGGACCCCCGGCGGAGATACTCACCTCTCTGTCCGGGGTCCCGCGGCGTTCTGACTTCAGCGTCCTCAGATGCTGAAGTCAAGCTCCTCCCGATGTAAATGACGTCATCGCGCCATGCGCGATGATGTTATTTCCAGGCGACCCCCCGGCAATGCCGGGAGATCGCCTGGAAGGGAGGGGGGATCCTTTCGGATCCCTCTCCCTCACGATCGGGAGGTCGCACAAAAAAAAAGCACCGTTTAAAAGGGGAGAGTCTCCCCTTTTAAGCGGTGCCTGGCTTTAACCCCTTAGGCACAGGGTTGCACTTCGGCCTAGCTCTGGTGGGGGCCGCCATCTTGGATCGCGGCTCCACCCCCGGGTCCCCCCTCACTGCCTGACGTCCTCACGCATAGCGTGATGACGTCAGATAGCCGGGAAGCCCCTAGCTGCCCGGAATCCCCTGGTGGAGATAGGGGGTTCATTTGAGGGTTCACAGAGATGCTGTGAGGTTGTGAATAGAGATGCTGTGAGGCTGTGTATAGAGATGCTGATAGGTTTGTGTATAGAGATGCTGTGAGGCTGTTTATAGAGATGCTGTGAGGTTGTGTATAGAGATGCTGTGAGGTTGTGTATAGAGATGCTGTGAGGTTGTGTATAGAGATGCTGTGAGGCTGTGTATAGAGATGCTGATGGGGCTGTGTATAGAGATGCTGTGAGGTTGTGTATAGAGATGCTGTGAGGCTGTTTTTAGAGATGCTGTGTATAGAGATGCTGATGGGTTATGTATAGAGATGCTGTGAGGTTGTGTATAGAGATGCTGTGAGGCTGTGTATAGAGATGCTGTGTATAGAGATGCTGATGGGGTTGTGTATAGAGATGCTGTGAGGTTGTGTTTAGAGATGCAGATGGGGTTGTGTATAGAGATGCTGTGTATAGAGATGCTGATGGGGTTGTGGATAGAGATACTGTGAGGTTGTGTATAGAGATGCTCTGAGGCTGTGTATAGAGATGCTGTGAGGCTGTGTATAGAGATGCTGTGTGGCTGTGTATAGAGATGCTGTGAGGTTGTGTATAGAGATGCTGTGAGGTTGTGTATAGAGATGCTGTAAGGCTGTGTATAGAGATGCTGATGGGGCTGTGTATAGAGATGCCTTGCGGCGCCGAAGTGCGGCCTAGCTCCGGTGGGGGCCGCCATCTTGGATCGCTGCTCCACCCCCGGGTCCCTCCTCACTGCCTGACGTCCTCATGCATATCGTGATGATGTCAGATAGCCGGGGAACCCCTAGCTGCCTGGAATCCCCTGGTGGAGATAGGGGGTTCATTTGAACCCCGATATCTGCAGAACCGTGGCAGCTAGGGGGTCATGGAGGGTGTCAATCGAAAGGCCTTTCGAATGATACCCAACATGACCAGGTATAAAGTAAAAACAAACAACAACAAAAAAAACATGTATTTTGTTTTGTGTGTTATTTTTATTAATGCAGCAATATTGTTCACATTTCAATTATAATGTGAACAATGATGCTGCACTAATGATTTTTTCTATGGGGTGCGTTTGCTATAATTCATGTAATTCCCCCCACAAAATGTAACAAGTCCCCATTTCAAATTTTTGTACAAGCGCACCCCATAGAAAACATAACCGCAAATGCTCATGTGCTAAAATGTGAAAAAAAACACTTTTCACACTGCAGATGATTAAAAATTCAATTTTTATTGCATTTTTTGTCATAATATACAGGCAGGACATGACGTATACATATAAAAATATGATATATTATGAATCTGCGGAGTCTGCCGGAAAGAACAATATCTAATATTTCTGGGTCATTTAATAAAATGTGGCTTCAAATCACGTTTAAACATGATGAGCGAAAGCAGTAAAAATGAGCTGAGCACACAGCAGCGAAATGCAGGGTTAAGGGGTTAAACAGCATATTAGAGGAACATTTAGTAGAGAAATTAACACTTCTCAGAAGCACAGGTGTTGTTTGATACATGTTCAGGAGACACCTCCAGACACCCTCAGTCTACAGACAATGTATCAAATTCATTAGACCAGACTAATTAAAAGCACATGTTATTTCCAAACACTAATTAACACCTGTTGTTTACGGCGTTTGAGAGCACATGTCATTTAGAGGTGAGAATCTTTGCACGTAGACGTTATTTTTTAATTCAATATCTAATATTACCGTTGCTTATAATATTCTGCAGTAAAGAGTCTCTTTAATTCTAGATTTTTTTGTATTTTTTAAGCATTTTTTATACTTTTTTCAATTAATTTTTTTTCGAACTCGAACCGAACACGCCAAAAAGTTCGAAGTTCGCCAACTTTCGAACTGCCGATGTTCGAATCGAACTCCGAACTGATCGAACCGAACAGCTAATCCCTACATATGGTTACCTTTCCTGGCCATTCGGCTATTCAGAGGCAGGCAGTTCGCCAAATCTTGGTGAATTGCCTGCACTTACGGTGCCTGTTTGGTGCCTGTTCGAGGGCAGTGAATTCCTCATAGAGAAGCAATGCTTCGTCTATTCAGAGAACACCAAAGAGCAGGGAAAAGTTGCCCCAGTGCCTTGCCGTTCGTTAGTCTCATTCAACAGATTAATGCAGGCAATTCCCTTAGGCTTCAATGTTAAAAATATTCCCGTTTTAATTCAATATCTAATAAACCGTTTAATATTATATTCTGCAGTAAAAAGTCTCTTTATTTATAGATTTTTTTAGGATCAGTTAGGCATATTTTCGGATTTTTTTGGCAAAACCTTTTTTCATTTATTTTTAAATCATCTTTTCTTTTTACTGTAACAGCCCTTTTTATTATCATTCATTGTATCTTACATGTAAATTCCAGACATTTTCGTTCATCAGCTTGTACCTACTGAGGGAGCCAGCATGCCGGCGAAACGCGTCCTGTATTGATTTTAATAAAAGTGCTTTCATTTTACCCTGCTGTTGCTGTCATTGTGTGGGAGAGGTTTGGTGAATTTTACCTAAAATTCATATGTTGAGATTCCTAGAGCCCGGTAGGCTCCATCAAGAATTCATCCAAAGGAAACTGAAGGGGTGATGGGTATCCGAGATTGGGAGAAGATAAACACTCATAAGGCGGACTAAACTAGAGCCAGTACAGGCTCTATCTATGTGAGTGTGACATCACTATATAGATTGATATCTCGAGTAGATACTTACTGCTTCGGAAAGCAATTGGGGTGCACTCTGGATTAACACATACCACTGCATATTCTTGATAAAGTCATTTAGACGAAACGCGTCGAATATATGCTCACAGACAACATGTTTTATTTGTTTTAAAGTGTTTTTAATAAATCCGTTTTTTATTGAGGCTTATCTTGAATTGTGCTGTTGTTCTAATCACCAAACACGGAAGTGTATTATGCCGTCTCTTCAGTGGAGAAAGTGGATTCACCCACAGGAGAAAGATCAGGCTGAAAAATACTCAAAAGCAGACCACTACTAAGATAAATCCTTCTTATTCATTGTTATCAACAGCAGTGGTATGTGTTAATCCAGAGTGCACTCCAATTGCTTTCTGAAATATTATATTGTGGGTGAGGAGGAGAAACCACCCAGAGTGGCACCTTCCCTAATTGTGCTTAGCATCTGTTTTTATTTGCAGATACTTAATGCGCAATTATTTTTTATGAATTCTTGTTTCCATATATGCAAAAGCGGTCTCTGAGAGGATTGATCCTTAACAATTAAAGTGTATGTATTCACGGTTTGTATAGAGTGCGCTGTACCAATTTTCTCTTAATTTCGTTCAGCAATTTTTTTGCAAACAGCGTTTCAAATTTTAAACTTTCAAGCGTACTGTTTTGTTTTGTTTTTTTACCTAATTTGTCTGCGTGTCGGGTTTTTCCGATGGCTGCTCTGCACTGTGATCGGCGGCTAGTCGGGTTTCTACGATTTGTTCGGCGGGGTTAATCCAGCTGTTTTCTGTGGGTTTCGGTGAGTGTTCAGTTAATGTATGGCGGGTTTGTGGCGAGTGTTAGGCGGCTTTGCGGCGGCTTTCCCCTGCACTACGGGGGCCCTACGGTACTTGCTGAATACACCGCAGGGTCGACGAAATAGGATCGCCTAATGGCCCTGAAGTGCAGGGAGCGAAAAGTCACCGATAGCTTGTGGCGTGGGAAATGAGAAGGTGAGTAATGGCAGTGGTATTGCTCATGTTATTAGAGCTTTGGAACAAGTGAAAAAAAAGAAATTTGTAGTTATTTTATTTTTACACATAACTAGGTCATATTTGGTGTCATTGGAATTGCCATGCTCTGGCCTTTCCAATGAGACCAAACATAACCCTTTAGGGATTGCTGGGTGGGGGCGTCCATTTCTGATGCCATCATGCCTGTGTGTTATTTTTGTTGAAATTATTTATACCATAACATTAATTTGAAACCTGGGATATGAAGTTAACTATTAAATATCGGGTAAAATAGATGTTTAAAACAGAAATTGTTATTCAGGGATAGTTGAAAAATAAAATAGTGTTAATTTGCTCATTTTTTATATTTCATGTATTTGTTTATCCTTTATAGAAATGTTGTTCAAACAATTTCAACCAGGGTCTGCATTATTATCATGTAAGCAGAAATGCTCTTTGTGTTAAATACAGCAACTGTGACGATAGATAATAAAATGTTGATCTCCTGCTTATGTAGATTTGTAGTGATCGTAACGAGATTATTAGCAATGCAGCTTCCAAAAATACCAATAAAATATAAAAATAATATCTGCATGTGACATAGTGCCTGTGTATGGAAATTACAGTAATACCTTGTATATGAACTGTAGAGGGACTATCATCAGTCATTACGACCCCCTGAATCTTATCCCTGTACAGCATTGAGTGACCCCAGAGCTCTCTCTCTTTGTATTCTGCCCTCTCCCTGGCAGCTGTAATGCAGCAGTAGTCTGAACTTTTTGTTACATTGAGGTTTGGGGTTGCAAATTGCAGCTGGTTTTATGTTTCTCCAAGATGCTCGGAGAGACACAAAAGAAAGGATTGTGTTTCTCCACCAGGGACACACTGATCTTCAAAAAGGTCTTAATATGGTCTTTAGTGCTAATTAGTGCTTTTCAATGTATTACAATGCAAAATCGAGTTAACTCTATTCTGGGAGTGAAGAGGTTAATTTCGTCGACTAATAATTTACATAAAAAACTTAGTCGACTACATTTTTTGTGACTAAAACTAATAAAAACTAATTTTGTTGACAAAAACTGTGACGAAAATCTACTGATATTTTAGTCAACTAATAAAAACTAGATAAAAATGTTAGGGAGGGGCTATTTGGGAACAGGTCCAATCAGAACTAATCTGAAGTAAGAGAGAAATGATTACTTTCCCGTATTCATGTAAGATGTTTACTGCAGGAAAATGTAATGAGTTTGGAAATTCTAGATAAATGCTTAAAGAATGCTATATTCTTTAAACCCATTAGACTTTACTTGACAAAATGTATTGTAGATTTCGTTGATTAAAACAAAACCATTCAGATGACTAAATCTAAAATAAAATTTGCTGTCAATAGTAACACTGATTTCAAGTCCCGGTACTTAGGTTGATGTTTGAATTATCTGTGTTTGGGTCTCACCTCCAGTTCTATAATCACAGTACGTGTTGCAGTGTGTTCGCTGTATTATCTTATCAGTACCAATCAGTACCAATAGAATCTAAATTTAAAATCATTTTGTGGGAATTATGCAAGTGTATGGTAATTACAGAAAATAATGGTATCTTGTCAGTGACTCCCTATATTCTGCCCTCTGCCTGGCTGATGTAATTCCGCAGCAAATCTTGTTGAACATTTTTTAACCACTTCGATGCGGAGGACGCGCTCAGCGCGTCCTCTGCATGGCTCCTGCTGTGCTGAGGACGCACTGAGCGCGTCCTCACTTTGGGGTCAGCGTTCGGCCGGGTTCCGGCCGATCGCTGGCCCCCCTGGTGCGGGCTGACATCCTCGATGTCAGCCCAGCATCCGGAACCGCCGCCGGTGAAATTAGGTGTCATCGCGGCAGCGCGATGACACCTAATTCAGGCGCCCCCCGCATGTGTGGAGGAGGCGCCTGAAAGGGAGGGGGGGAGGTCCTTCAGACCTCTCTCCCTCCCGATCGGCGGCGTTGCGTGGGTTAACCCAGGCACCATTTGGAAGGGCACAGCCTTCCCTTCCAAATGGTACCTGGCATTAACCCCTGGGGAGCTGGATCACGAATCGGCGCTGAAAAGCGCCGGTTCGTGATCCTTTCCCGGAGCTGGCCGACATCTTGGATGTCGGCCAAGCCTCCGGGAACTCCCCCTGAGGACTGGCGTCATCGTGCATAGCACGATGACGCCAGTCCTGGAGTTAACCCCTAACTTCCACCAACGGTGGAGATAGGGAGTTCCAATGAACTCCCTATCTCCCTATCCGTGGCAGCTAGGGGTTAATGTTTGGTATTGTTGGATCGGCCAGAGCATGGCCGTTCCAACAATACCAAACTCGAATGTGAAAAAAGTTTGTAAAAAAAAAAAAAAAATAGAACTAAAAAAATATTTTAAAAAAAAATTATAAAAAAAAAATAAACACTTTTTTTTTCTTTTTTTTGGTTTGTTAATGCAGCAATATTGTTCCCATTTCAATTATAATGTGAACAATGATGCTGCACTAACGATTTTTGTATGCGGTGCGTTTGTTAAAAATCGTGTAATTTTCCCCAAAAAAAAATGTAACGAGACCCCATCTCTAATTTTTTTAACAAGCGCACCCCATACAAAATATAACCGCAATTGCTCGCATGTTAAAATGTGGAAAAAAAACAATTTACACGCTGTAAATTATTGAAAATTCATATTTTATTGCATTTTTTGTTATAATATACAGACAGATCATGACATATACATATAATAATGACATATTATGAATCTGCCGAGTCTGATGGAAAGAATGATATATAATATGTCTGGGTCATATACTAAAATAAGCCTTAAAAACACGTTTAAACATGATGAGCAAAACCGGTAAAAATGACCTCAACACAGAGGCGGGAAAAGCCTCAGCAGCGAAAGGGTTAAGGGTTGAAGTGGATTCTTGTAACCTTTTTACAATAATACAGGGTGACAGGAGTAAAATTTCACTGGGAATTTAGAACCACATAGCTCATCTTGTGTTAAAACAATATAGAAATGGGTTGGTTTTTTTTCGCTATTTTTTGCCATTATATTTCTATCCTAAATTTTACAGGCATGGTTGTGGTAGCGGAAGGGTTAAAATTTAGATTAAATTATTGCTTAAACAGAAAATTAGCTGCCTCTGAGTGTTTCCATTTCTTTTTTCATTTTATAAGTTTTATCTTTTTATAGAGGAATGAAGCTGTCTAGTCACACTATTGACTGTTGCATATCTTTTTGATTATTTTGTTAGGAAATGAACCTGTGTATTGCCTTATTTTACCCACGGGATACATTTTACATGCATTCATAAAAATTATTTGATTTTGTTTCTGTGGTATGGTTTAGTACATTATTGTTAGAATTTCTGCAATTATACATGCATAAATATGATGTGCTCATTTTATATTTGACCCTTATTGAAAACAGCTTTAAATATAGAGTGACATTATCTTGTCATGAAACGTTTATCATAAACCTCCTTCTTCCACAAATATGACTTCTGCAAATACTTGCTTGCCAACATCTGTGTTAAATAATAAGCTACATTTTTTAACTTATCTCAGACTATAGACAGGTTTCAACTGTGTATCATATATATATACAGTATATTTACGGTATACTCATGTGATAGTATACATAGTATAGCTGTATTGCAATTCTGGAGTAAACTTAACCAGGGCTGTTAGAAATTCCCAAAGGCATTAACGTCTAAGGAGTTGCTAAGTTTACAGAAGCTCAGGTTAAATTTAAACCAAATTTATTTTATTTATTTATTTGCAAAGTATTTTACCAGGAAGGAAACACTGAGATTTCTCTAATTTTTAAGTATGTCCTGGGTTCAAGAGCATTGAAATTATACAGTCTTTACCGAAATACAAAGTAATAAAATGCAAGATAGTAAAAAACAACACAAATATACAGATTAACACAGAAAATAAATATGTAGGAAATAAAGTCATTATGTTGCATGTTTACAGGTGCATTCTGTATTGAGGTATGTTAATAGGGAGCTCTTGGGGGACTTAAGACTGAGGCAAGATGTGATTGTGTCTGGGAGGTTATTCCATAATTGCGGTGTTCTGTAGGAAAATGAGGATCGAGACACTTTCGTTTTGTATTGTGGTATTGCAAGTAAGGTGCTGGTCCTGGGTCGGAGGTTATAGGGTTGAGGGAACTGTTAAGGGAAGCAGTCTATTCAGGAAAGCCATCAGCGGGATTTATAGTAACCGTACAACTCACCAGCAGTAAAAATTCACTGGTGTATTTTAATGTACCTTGCCCCACTGGTGTGTTTAATGTACATAAAAGTCCTGCTGGTGTGTTTGCTTGACAGGAAATCTAGCTGATGGCTTCATTTGACATTGGGCTGCAGCTGGTGGATTCACTTTGCAGTGGAGTCCTATTAGTGGGTTTAATTGACAGTGGAGTTTTGCTGGTGGATTTACTTTGCAGTGGAGTCCTGTTGGTGGATTTACTTTGCAGTGGAGTCCCGCTGCTGAGTTTACTTGACACTGGACTGATGCTAGTGCAATTCTTTCACAGAGGAGTTTCGCTGGCAATTTGACCATATGTGGTTTTTGTTGGGGTCTAGTCGTATTGTGCCTACATTTTATTTTACTTAGTGCTGATATCAAATAAAAACCCAATTGAAATTAAGTCACCTACTATAATATATCCATCAATGTTACTGTTATATGTGTATTGAAATGCCATTATTGAGTGTGTATTAAAACATTGATACATCAGCCATTGAGTTTACACCACAAGTGTGTCCTGTATCTACATGTACACTTGTCACATACAAACATTCTCATACTCTAAACTGTATGTCCAGCAATTGCTGAATGTTGCCCCATGTCCACCTTATAAATGGAGATAGAAGTTAGTCAAGACCCAGTATGGCGTGCTACAGGCATTGATGTGGTGATGCCTTGCTTAAAGAGAGGAAAAACACCAAAATGTTAGACTCATCTTTCGTACAAATTACATCAAAAAGCAAACATATGGGGCAGTATTACAAAATTGGTGCAAACTTAGCCAGAGCTGTTGTAAACTTAGCAACTCCATAGACTATAATGGCTCTGGGGTAAGTTTACAACAGCCCTGGTTATGTTAGCAGCAGCTTTGAAAAAACGCCTTAGGAGTCCTTTTACGTCAGTGCCATTATTGGCTGGAACCACTCTTCCAACCTTGCAGCAGGCTTTGCTTGTAGTTCAAAATGAGTGGCTCTTTCCTGTACATTAATGGCTCCTATACTTTGTATACTTTCTATAGGAGTCATTAATAATGGTGAGTGAGAAAATTGAGCATTAAACAAAATAAAACTTCGCCACAAGCGTAATTAACTGAGACAGATGATAAAGATCGTGATAATCAATTACAGTAACATGATAAAGGTCATCCTTTTTCTTAGAAACATGAAGGCGGATATATTTACATATGAATGTTATACTTATAGCACTTGGTTTTAAGTCAGTCCAGAGATCTTAGAAAACATAAGAACAGATGATACACATATTGCGAAGCATAGTTAATTATTATTTATTATTATTATTCTTTATTTATATAGCGCCAGCATACTCCGCAGCGCTGTACAATGGGCACAATATAGACAGGGTTACAATACATTGAACAACAGTTGACAAACCGGTACAATAGGAAACGAGGGCCCTATTCCTGTGGGAACTCACAATCTAGAAGGGTTGGGGTGGAAACAGTGGGAGAGGAATGCAAGGTGAGAGTGATGGACTGCAAGGTGAGAGTGATGGACTGCAAGGTGAGAGTGATGGACTGCAAGGTGGGAATGATGGACGGGTTGCGTCAGTGAGTCTGGTGGTAGGCTTCTCTAAACAGGAATGTCTTAAGGAAGCGTTTTAAGGAAGGAAAACTAGGGGAAAGTCTGACCGTACGAGTTAAAAGTCCTTGTAAAGAATAAATGTTATTAGGAGCCTATATAATGGATCTGTTTTCACCTCGTTGACTTCTGGGGTGATGCAGCTCTTTCTGTGGTGGTGGTGGTGGTCCTCTGATTCCTCAAATTAACATAAAAAAAGAGAGAACTCTCATAAGTAGGGATGAGCCGAACACTCCCCGAGTTTGGTTTGGAGCCGAACCCGAACTTTCCAAATGTTTGGATCCGAACCCGAACTCGAACTCAATACAAGTCAATGGGGCTGAAAATTCGGTTTTTAGAGTGCCCTCCAAGAGGGCATATATGCTAGATATTTGCCATAAAAGGTGTATGGGGGTCCGGGTAGTGCCCTGGGGGACAGGAAACAAGGACAAAAAGTAAAAAAAAAAAGTTTTTAAAGGGACAGTGAGTTTTCCATGAAATAAGGGTTAAAAATAAAAATGAAAAATTCCTTCAAATATCGTGCCTAGGAGGTCCCCATAACCTGTCCGTGAAGTGGCGGATTTCTAGGATGTATAGAAATATGTAAAAACCAAAAAATGACATTTCAAATGGCGGTAAATGCTTTTCCTTTAATCTATCCATAAACAACTGCTTGGGGCGGCAGTCTGTATGAAAAGAGGAGACATTTTCAGACACGCAGAAAAAGTTTACTGATTTTTTGGCGGTGAAAAGCAGGAGAATGACTGGAGAATGGAAAATTCTAGACCAAATAGCCGATTTGGAAAGTGAGATAAATGGGAGAATTTTTCTGGTTTGGCTATTTTGACCTAGAATTTTCTCTTCAGTCATTCTCCTGAGTTTCACCTTTCTCTGAATAACCCTGTCAGGGTTATTCAGAGAGCGGTGAAGAGCAGGAGAATGACTGGAGAATGGAAAATTCTAGGTCAAAATAACCAAACCAGAAAAATTCTCCCATTTAGGCTAGGGTCAGACTAGCGAATTTTTAACGTGCGTTTAGGCGCACTTAATCATGGCCGCACTAGCAGCAAATGACGGGCAATGACAGCCAATATATGAAGTACGGTCGCACGAAAGTCCGGCTGCGCAATGCAAGTGGAAAATGAACGCATTTTTTCGAGAACGCAGAACCGCTAGTACGGACGTACAGAGTGCGCTGCGTCCACTAGCGGCGTGTGTTCGTGATTTGGAGACGTCAGACCCTGCTCTTGTCCGGCCAACATAACGTCCAGACACCCAAAGTTTCCTGGTTTGGATCCGTAAAAAATCACGCACAAAAATGCGCATCGTATGACCGTTTTCACGCATTCCGTGAAAAAATACGGCAATGCATTCGGATGCACTTTTTGACGGTCGCTGCGAAAAATGCGTTAGTCTGACCCTAGCCTTATCTCACTTTCCAAATCGTCTATTTGGTCCAGATTGTTCTCTTTTCCTGCCATTCTCCTGGTTTTCACCTTTCTCTGAACAACCCTGAGAGAGAGGTGAAAGCCAGGAGAACTGGCAGGAGAAGAGAACAATCTAGACCAAATAGCCGATTTGGAAAGTGAGATAAATGGGAGAATTTTTCTGGTTCGGCTATTTTGACCTAGAATTTTCTCTTCAGTCATTCTCCTGAGTTTCACCTTTCTCTGAATAACCCCGTCAGGGTTATTCAGAGAGCGGTGAAGAGCAGGAGAATGACTGGAGAATGGAAAATTCTAGGTCAAAATAGCCAAACCAGAAAAATTCTCCCATTTAGGCTAGGGTCAGACTAGCGAATTTTTAACGTGCATTTAGGCGCACTTAATCACAGCCGCACTAGCAGCAAATGACGGGCAATGACGGCCAATATACGAAGTACGGTCGCACAAAAGTCCGGCTGCGCAACGCAAGTGGAAAATGAACGCATTTTTTCGAGAACGCAGAACCGCTAGTACGGACGAACAGAGTGCGCTGCGTCCACTAGCGGCGTGTGTTCGTGATTTGGAGACGTCACACCCTGCTCATGTCCGGCCAACATAACGTCCAGACACACAAAGTTTCCTGGTTTGGATCCGTAAAAAATCACGCACAAAAATGCGCATCGTATGACCGTTTTCGTGCATTCCGTGAAAAAATACGGCAATGCGTTCGGACGCACTTTCGGTCGCTGTGAAAAATGCGTTAGTCTGACCCTAGCCTTATCTCACTTTCCAAATTGGCTATTTGGTCCAGATTGTTCTCTTTTCCTGCCATTCTCCTGGTTTTCACCTTTCTCTGAACAACCCTGAGAGAGAGGTGAAAGCCAGGAGAACTGGCAGGAGAAGAGAACAATCTAGACCAAATAGCCAATTTGGAAAGTGAGTTAAATGGGAGAATTTTTCTTTCTTTTATTTTGACCTAGAATTTTCACTTCTCCAGTTATTCTCCTGCTTTTCACCGCTCTCTGAATAACCCTCTGAATGTTTAATCCCGAGGTGAAAAATAACATTGCTTTAGATGTTATTTAGAATTTTTTTCAAACACCAGTTAAATGCAGCATATTAGGAAGTTTTAGGAGGGAAATTAATTCTCAAATCTCAATCAGAAGCAGACACCACCCCACCCCCTCAGTATAGTGTACAATGTATCAAATTGATTACCAGACTAAAAACACCTGGTGTTATGCCCGTTTGTGAACAGAGGTCATTTAGAGTTGATAATCTTTCCACGTACACATTAGTTTTTAATTCAATATCTAATAAACCGTTTGCTTATAATATTTTGCAGTAAAGAGTCTCTTTATTTCTAGATTTTTTAGTATTTTTTTAAGCATTTTCTATACTTTTTTCAAAAAAAAAATTTAAAACTCCGAACCATCCGAACCCGAACAGCTCATCCCTTACTCATAAGGTAGTAGTTCCTTCATGATAACCGATAACAGAAAATACAATCGGTCTCACTCACCATTTCTGGAGCCACTAAGGAACCAGGCTCCAGGATGTGCACCTTTTTTGACACACTTACTGGGAAGTGTCCTGCCCTCTTTGCATTCCCAGTAATACATGTATTCCCTGTGACCTGCACTCTTCTTGAGAACAGTGAGCTATTCCAGTGTATCTCGCTGTTTTCAGAGTTTTGCAGAGAAGTGATTTGACCTTGTATTTTGGGAACTGTATATTTATCATCTAATTCACAGTATTGCATGTGTAGGTCTACTGTCTACACTCACAGTCCACATCTGCCTATACTTATAATGGGTGATATCTCATGGCTCGGTCAGGCGAGCTTAAAACATGGTGAATTTTCTATTTTCTTGCAATTTGAGCTTTTCATTAAAATCAATGATCAGTGAACCCAGCCTTGAGCGTTGATTGTAAGCTCATCTGATCTGAACAGGGTCTTTTACACCTATTGTCTCTGGTTCCTAGGCTTGTTTGTAATTTTGTCCCCCATTCGTATGGTAATGAGCTGTGGAAACTGTTGGCGTTATATAAATGTTGATAAAAAAAAATGAAAAACAAAAAGATAAGAAGTAATGATGAAGCGAAAGCTAACTTGTGCTCTGTCTCAATAAACAAACAGGTTTCAAGGCTAATAATGTACGTTTTGTCATTCTCGAGCAAGAATTTGTTAAACAAAAAAGAAAATATGTGTTTGATGTTAACCTCGCACTGTTCTGATTTTTATTAGACTTTTATGTTTGTGTTTTAAGGATTATGGCAGTGGTTCAAGGAATTTCTAACATGCTGTGATGGTTATTTAAACATATCCTTGTATAATATACAGGTGATTTACAAGTAAAGCACAATGCCAAGGTTAGACAAGGGAGGAAAATATGAGTACAGATTGGAATGAGGAAGAAACAAAAATTATGTTGATAGCCTTGAAGAAGCATATTGGAAAAACAAATTGAACACAGTTATATCATCATGAGCACTGCACTGTTATGCACTTATCCAAAGTGTGCTGAATTCTTGATTTCATCAAGCACTGTTCAAGTGATTAATAAGTCAGAGGCAAACTAGAAATGAGTGAAGCATAGGAAAATAAACATGTGCTGTATAAAACTGGATAGATGGAGGCAAAGTAGGATGAATAGGAGAGAAGGATGGACCAAGAGAATGATAAATAGAATGTTCGGTACAATAAGTAAATAATGTAAAGGATGATCATTTCAAAATACAACCAATATTTAAGCATAAGATTTAAGGTTTCTACTGACATTCTTGTTTTTTGTACATTTATTTATAAAGTATTTTACCAGGAAGGATACATTGAGATTTCTTCCGTTGTCAAGTATGTCCTGGGTTCAAGAACATTGAAATGTTACAGTCGTTACAGAAATACAAAGTAATAAAGTGCAAGATATTAAAAACACAAATATACAGATTAACAGAAAATAAATATGTAGGAAATAGTCATTATGTTACATGCAGGGGGGCATAGCGGAGTCAGAGTAGGACTAGCCATTTGGGATTGTAATTTAGATAAGTATACATGTTACCACAATCTAGTCATGGCTCACATAATTTGAGCACAAATGATATATCTTTCACTTCTATCTATACACTGATTAGTCACAAAATTAAAACCCCTGTCCGGTGAAGTGAATAACATTGATTATACTGTGTGATAAGGTGAAGGGGATCATCTGTGATGGGATGTATATTCCCCCTATATTTGCGAAGGAGGATTGGGTTATTTGAGTCCAGGAGAGCAATATGTGGTTCAAACCCCTTCACTGCCAAGTGATTTTCCAAAAAAAACATTGTCAGAAACCAGTGGTTTTTGAAGAATCATTTTTAATTAGTTATATTGAAGGAAATATTGAATAATACTCCAAATGATTTTTTTTTTTACTATGCTAACATATTTGGCCAGTGGATGGTGCAAAATTGAGTTACAGTTGCAGTTTGTGTTTCACTGCTACAATGTATCAGCATGCTGAATGCTTATGTACGAAATTCATTTTTGCTGATTTTACACAGTTTTAACTCTTTGCACATTATGCCCACAGGGCTAAAACTTTAGGGGCACCTTCTGCAGCCCAAAAGCAAATGAAATTTGTTGCAGCAAACAAATTTCATTTGCTTTTGGGCTGTAGAACAGCACATCGAGATATCTCGATATCAGTGCACTAGAAGGTGCCTTTGAAACCCGAGATATCTCGATATTGGTAGTAAAGGGGTTAAATTGGTCCTTGCTGCCAGGTTTCTCCCACCTGTTAATTCTCAAGCTCTTAAATGTTTCCTGGGTGGAAGGAAGGAGTGAGTGAGAGAGACAGAGAGAGAGACAGAGAGAGAGAGACAGAGAGAGACAGAGAGACAGAGAGCAATGTGAAACTCTGAGGCTGGCAGTGTGAAGACAAAGGTTGACAAAGGTTTTTCAATTTTGCTAGTTCTCCCAAAGTAGAGAGGGACAATTTTGAGTTAGTTAGAGCTTGGGCAAGCCAGGTTTTATTTTCTGTTATGGTTTGTTTGATTGCTAAATGCTGCTGAAATAAACTGTGAACTACAAAGAGACTATATCTGACTGATGTGATTGCCCTAGAGGACCGTGCTATGGTGCCCTGTGCCGGTGCTGGATCACAACTGTTACAATTGCACCTGTCAAGGGGTGGGATATACTAGGCAATTCTTGACAAGCACCAATAGTGATGACAAGATGACTGGATAAGAGCATCTCCAAAATGGCAAGTCTTGCAACATGCAATGGTTCATACTTACTAGACGTCATGGGTGGAGTAGAGGTAACATCACTGCTCTATAACCGTGGAGAGACACTGTGGAGACTCAGGTTTGATCCCGGCAAGAGCACCTCTCCAGTAAGTGTCCTTGGGCAAGACACCTAACGGTACATACTCACCACCAAGGGCATACTTGAAAACGAGAGAAATCTCAACGTATCCTTCCTGGTAAAATCCTTTCACAAAAAAAAAGAAGGATAAATGGTGAACTTGTGTTGTGGTCATGGGCTCCCAAAGTTTATTGATACATAAGGAGAGCAAAGGCTAGCCTGCCGGATCCACTCATAGATAAGTGCTCATGTATCTTAAATTGCTGAAAAAAGTAATGCTGGCCATGATGGAAAGGAGTTGGAGCACACTTGAGGCGTACCACATACTTAGAGATTGGTGTAGACCACATACACCTCTTCGTGGCAGTAGTATTCCCTGATGGCAGTGGCCACTTTCAGGAGGGTAAAGCACCCTGCCACAGTGCAAAAAGTGTTCAGGAACGGTTTGAGGAACATGACAAAGTTTTCAAGGTGTTGCCTTGGTCTCCAAATTACCCAAATCTCAATCCATAGAACATCTATGGGATTTGCTAGAAAACTAAATCAAGTCCATCGCGACCCAACCTCACAATTTGCAGGACTTAAAGGCTCTGCTGCTAATGTCTTGGTGCCACATAACAAAAGACATGTTCAGAGGTCTTGGGGAGTCCATGCCTTGACGCATTGAAGCTGATTTGACCTACAATGATATTAGGCAGGTTGTTTTAATACTGTGGCTGATCAGTGTATATTGTGGTAGCCAAACAACAACAAAAAAATAATTGATTTTCAATAAGTTCTTAAAAAATTAGCTGCACCCAGCACGTCACTAATGAACTTAATGACACATTTGTTTTTGTAGTCAAGTAGTTACCGCTGACAAAAGTAATTAAGAATAGCAAACAAACCAGGAAAGAGGATAGACACCGAGAACGCCTTTCAAACAGCTGGTGGGTCTGCTGGCGCACTCTCCACAGGCACCACACAGCCCGTCAACATAACAGGAACAATGAATACAAGAGGCACTGAAAGTTGCACTGAAGGATGGTGTATTGGAGGAAAAAGAAGCAACATTTCAGTGAGAGGACCTTAAAAAATGAATGCAGGAGGCATCCAAGTAGGACATGGGACACAAAGAGATAGATACTGCCTCTCTTTGTCCCATTTCCTACTTGAATGCCGTCTGTGATCAAGAGCAGTTGGTGGGTCCCTGCTGATGTAGTGAGCAGCTTACCTTTTTCAAATACATTGCAATGGTAATGTTGAAAAATTGCTCCCATGGCAAAGAACAACTAAGCATTGAAAGCCTAAAGATTATAGAGTTCTGACTTCCTAAAAGGAAATGAAATAATTAGAAGAAACTGTCCCACTACAGGTAGGACAGGTTGTCACATCATACCCAAAATCTTTTCAGTTGCACCATAAAAAAAAAAGGAAAAACATGAAGGGGTCTGAATAGTTTCTAAATGTGCTGTATGAATTTATAATAATATATGTGGTAGTTTTATTTTATAAAATAATAAAACCAATAAATATATATATATAAATATGTAAAAATGTATATAATAGTAAATACAATTATGCTAAATGCTAAAGTCAGTGGAATCATCTGCCCAGCTGTAAACTTGCTGATTATGAAATGACTAAAGTTAAATGATAAAGAATAGCAAAGATAATGCAAGTCAAAATGTGCACATTGTAGTTTAGAGTAGCTGTATGGTTTTTGTGTCAACATTGTGGAAATTAAAAAAAAAAACAATACAACCAACAAATGAGTTTTAACGATGAGAATATGGACCAATATGTAGTTAGCAGTTTAAACAAAGAACACAGACCACCTATGTTAGAGTCGTTCCTTAGATGGTCAGATAATGGGAAGGTTACAACAACAATATAAGGAGTAAGAGCTGGGATCTGGGACAGGAGAGGTACAGAGTTACTAGTACAAAATTAGATACTCAGGATAGCTCTTGCAGTGATGCCAATTTTGTGTTTGACCCTGATTATTCATCATTATACTCTTATTCACCTTTGAAAACAGGTAGTAGTGCACAATGTAATTCTGGGAAAAAAAGAAAATAATTAAAAAAACATAATAAGCATAAAATAATGACTGCACATAATAGCGGCTTCCTAGATAACTATCGTGGAATGGAAAATTGCAGCCATGTGATGTGAGCAGAATGTCATAGTGTATACTCTTCATTAACACATGTCATCCAGGAGTCATTTTCAGTAATAAACCATGATAATTAGGCATAACATAGGTTGACACTCCTTTCATTCCATAATTACTTTCTTCATTAAATAATTAAGACTTCACACCATGATCACCATAACAACATACATTTTCAGCATTGGGGGATGTCTGCAAACGTATTTTCGTGTCCCTTATTTGTCTTTTGTATCTCTTGCCCAATTATTCATTATTTTCTAGTTTTCCATTTGTTTTGGACATTAGGTAACCGTGACTGCACAATCTCATTTCTGTAAGGTTGCAAAACAAAAAAGTCACCAATACCAGCAAGCTCCATACCTACTGCACCAGTGATGTGGCCTTTTAACTACTTAAAACTACTTAAACCACTTATTAATCAACCTTTGCCATTATTTAGACCTATGTCAACAATAAAAAATAACAATATGATTAATAAACCAACACATAGATCTAATAAAAGTGAGACTGTCTCCACCATGCCTGGAACAAAATAGTATATTGCTGAATAATGGGCTGTTCCAGGAAATCAGGCAGTGGATTTGTTAAGATCTTCAAGAGAATTTCACATTAAAGGACATAAGAGCAGGAGTCACGGCCTTAAAAAAATATGCATGGGCATTCACCAATATTTTTGTCTCATATTATTTTTTATATACAAAGAAATGTAGCTTGTACTCACATGAACACAAACCTTTTTATTTGTCACATCAAGGGTGCAGTAAGGCTCAGGTCACACGAAGATCAAAAGTGTACCCCCCCCCACAGAAAATAGCAGTCCAAATTATTCTTAAAAATTCAGCATACGGACAGAAATGGCCTTTGTGTAAAGTCCAGTACAAATACGTGGAAACAAGAGAAATCTCAATGTATCCTTCCTGGTAAAATACTTTGTGCTCTATCACATCCTTCAAGCTAACACTATCGTCAGCATTAGCGCTAGCTTACAGGAGGTCATAGTGCTGCACCCACATCGCCTTCTAATCGCTAATGGGGTAAAAAACCTGTTAGCGCATTAATTAGCTCATTAATTTGCGATTCGTAACGTGAGTTTACTGTACTTTGCGCTCCTTATACCTATCATGGCGAGCGCAAAATGAAAGCACAGATTAACAAGCATTGGGATCACTTGGTCGTAACGCTAGTTACTAAGAGCTGGCGCTAACGAAAAAGTTACCACCAACTCAGAGGTGCAGGTAATGGATTTCACTGCTGCAGAATCTGTTACCCCCCCAAAAATCACATACTCACCTCTCATCCTACAAATCCGCCACTTCACGGGCAGGTTATGGGGACCTCCTAGGCACGATATTTGAAGGAATTTTTCGTTATTATTTTTAACCCTTATTTTATGGAAAACTCACTGTTCCTTTAAAAACGTTTTTTTAAAAACTTTTTGTCCTTGTTCCTGTCCCCCAGGGCACTACCCGGACCCCCATACACCTTTTATGGCAAATATCTTGCATATATGCCCTCTTGGAGGGCACTCTAAAAATCGAACTTTTGAGTCCCATTGACTTGCATTGAGTTCGGTTCGTGTTCGCGTTCGAACTCGAACTTTTGAAATTGTTCGAGTTCGAATGCGAATCGAACACGGGGGTGTTCGGCTCATCCCTAGTGCTACCCCCAGCATCCGCCAGTTTAGCGATTGCTAAGGGGTAGGCTGCCGTACTCGTCGCCTGCCCCGCGATCTGCTGGGATAACCGGGACACTAAGAGGAAGCTAACTTTTCCCCTTCACGTCCCGGTTTTAGCTCAGGTCAGTTAGTGCTCCTAATAAATAAAGATACTGTAGATAGATAACAAAATGGTCAGATCTCCTGCTTATGGGGATATGTAATAATCATGAGATTATTAGCAATGCAGCTTCCAAAATATATCAGTGGAATATAAAAATAATATCTCTGTGGCATTATGGCTGTGTATGGAAACTACAGTAATGCCTTGTATCTGTACTGTACATTGAAGTATGAACACACCAATTCTACCTCCAAAATACCTTTATATGTAAACAAGTGCAGTATGGCATTTACAAACCCCTCAATTTCAAAACAGGCAGGAGTCCAGCTTAAAGGAATTCTTCAGGGGGATATTTTTGCATACTTTTATTCTCTGTACTAAGAGAGGCCACATATAAGAGCATTGCCTCACTGAGCCACATCCGGAGAAGACGTTTCGATAACTATAAATTAAATAGTTGTAAAGGCACTATAATGACTAAAAACAACAATAAAACTAATAATTGTGATGAAGACAGAATATTGCCTAAACAAGTGATTTTTGGGCACATATGCTATTTTTGCGAGAAGATTATAACAATTTTAAAAAATGAATAAGCTATTGAGCTAAAGCAATGAGCTAAATAGGGCGATAATAAAGAAATACAGTTGTGTTCAAAATGATTCAACCCCCAATGCTGTAAAGGGTTTTAGGGAATTTAGTGTACATTTGTAATTGTATTCAGAATGAAATCCTACAAGGACTTTTTAAAGAACCATATGCAACTAAAATGACATCAATTGGTTTTGTAATACAGTAGTAAATGTTTCTTTTGTGAATTCTTCATTGACACAATTATTCAACCCCTTAAAGACTACCACTCTGAAGAACAGAGGTTCATTCAAGTGTTTTCAATCAAGTATTGAAAACACCTGTGGATGTCACGGAGCAGCAATAAAGCATAATAAGCACCAATTAGGCAGCTTTAAAAAGACTGTGATACTCAGCTCCTTCTAGACATTTACTGGTGTGGTTACAAACATGGTGAAGTCAAGAGAATGGTCCAGGAAGACAAGAGAAGAGGTGATTACTCTTCACAGGAAGGGCAATGGCTATAAGAAGATTGCAAAGATGTTAAACATACCAAGAGAGACCATAGGAAGCATCATTCGCAAATTCAAGTCAAAGGTCACTGTTGAAACGCTACCTGGTCGTGGCAGAAAGGAGATGCTGACTTCGACTGCTGTGCGCTACCTGAAGCGTAGAGTGGAGAAAGGTCCCCGTGTGACTGCTGAGGAACTGAGAAAAGATTTGTCAGATGTGGGTACTGAAGTTTCAGCTCAGATAATAAGGCGCACACTGAGTAATGAAGGCCTCCATGCCAGAACTCCCAGGCGCACCCCCTTGCCGTCTCCAAAGAATAAGAAGAGTCAACTGCAGCATGCCAAAAGTCATGTGGACAAACCACAGAAGTTTTGGGATAGTGTTCTGTGGACTGATGAAACAAAATTAGAACTGTTTGGGCCCATGGATCAACGCTATGTTTGGAGGAGGAAGAACAAGGCCTATGAAGAAAAGAACACCTTGCCTACTGTGAAGCATGGTGGGGGGTCAATCATGCTTTGGGGCTGTTTTGCTTCTGCAGGTACAGGGAAGCTTCAGCGTGTGCAAGGTACCATGAATTCTCTTCAGTACCAGGAGATATTGGATGACAATGTGATGCAGTCCGTCACAAACATGAGGCTTGGGAGACGTTGGACCTTTCAACAGGACAATGATCCTCCAAGTCCACTAGAGCATGGTTGCAGATTAAAGGCTGGAACATTTTGGAGTGGCCATCGCAGTCACCTGACTTAAATCCGATTGAGAACCTCTGGTGGGACTTAAAGAAAGCAGTTGCAGTGCGCAAGCCTAAGAATGTGACTGAACTGGAGGCTTTTGCCCATGACGAATGGGAGAAAATACCCGTAGATCGCTGCAAGACACTTGTGTCAAGCTATGCTTCACGTTTAAAAGCTGTTATAACTGTAAAAGGATGTTGTACTAAGTACTAAGATTGAATGTCACTTGGGGGTTGAATAAAACTGATAATGATGTGAGCAAAGAAAAGACATTTGTGGTTATTGCATTATAAATGTTATGTTATATTTGTCTGACCTACACGTGCCTCTTTGATTTAATTGTAAGCAAGATGACTGAATGATCAAAATCAATGTCAAACTGGCCAAAACACTCAATTTCAGTGGGGGTTGAATAATTTTGAACACAACTGTATAGAGAGTTGGATTGCATGCTAAGCATACATTTAAATAAAAAATAGTAGGGCTGCGGAAATTAACGATTAATCTGTTGATTAATCGTTAATTTTTTTGGTTGATTAAAAATATTTTAATCGACCAGCGGCACAAGGCATGAGGCCGTGCCGCCGCATGCTTTTGCGCCGCGTGTTCGGCTCCCTGTGAGTGTTCGAAGGCAAGGAGCTTTGGACGCTCGCCTGGGGGAACCACGTCACCAGCTGAGTTCTTGCGAGATCGCGGCTGGTCATGTGGCTCCCACAGGCGAGCGCCTAAGCTCCATGCCGCCGGACGCTCATAGGGAGCCAAACACGTGGAGGCAGGAGGTGAGCTCAGGCAGTATATCCATGCGTGCTGGGGGCATATCCATGCGTGCTGGGCATATCCATTCGAGCTGGGGCATATCCATGCATGCTGGGGCATATCCATGCAAGCTGGTGCATTTCTATGCATGCTGGGACATATCCATGCGTGCTGGGGGCATTTCCATGTGTACTGGGGGCATATCCATGTGTGCTGGGGCATATCCATGCGTGCTGGGGGCATATCCATGCGTGCTGGGCATATCCATTCAAGCTGGGGCATATCCAAGCATGCTGGGGCATATCCATGCAAGCTGGGGCATTTCTATGTGTGCTGGGGCATATCCATGCATGCTGGGGGCATTTCCATGTGTACTGGGGGCATATCCATGTGTGCTGGGGCATATCCATGTGAGCTGGGGCATATCCATGTGATCTGGGGCAATATCCATGTGAGCTGGGGCAATATCCTTTTGAGCTGGGGCATATCCATGTGTGCTGGGGCATATCCATGTGTGCTGGGGCAGTATCCATGTGAGCTGGGGCATATCCATGTGTGCTGGGGCATAGCCATGTGAGCTGGGGCAATATCCATGTGTGCTGGGGCATATCCATGTGTGCTGGGGCAGTGTATCCATGTGTGCTGGGGCAGTATCCATGTGAGCTGGGGCATATCCATGTGTGCTGGGGCATATCCATGTGAGCTGGAGAAGTGTATCCATGTGAGCTGGGGCAGTGTATCCATGTGTGCTGGGGCTGTGTATCCATGTGTGCTGGGGCATATCCATGTGTGCTGGGGCAATATATCCATGTGTGCTGGGGCAAATCAACATATCCATGTGTGACCTGGGGCAATATAATAACTTATGTCAGTGCTACAGTTTGAATTTAAGACGTATTTGTGTGAACTGTGAAGTAAAGTCATGGATTGTTGAAACTAACTAGTGTCGGGTGAATGTATATAGTGTATACCACATTTACCACTGACTCATGGTGGAGTTGCAATAAAGCAGATCAGCTAAAAGTAGTTGGATCTGTATGTGCGCTATAATTAATCGATTAAATTTTTTTTTGATTAATCGAACACAAAATTTTTAATCGTTACCAGCCCTAAATATTAGTATTGAAAAACAAGATTGAGGGAGAGCTCGGAAATCACTCATTTTTGTACAGGGATGGGGTACAGGTTGAAATAACATCTGGAAATCCATGTGTCACACATATATATATACATATATATATATACTTTCTGTATTCTGAATTCCACACACTTATAAATATTAGTTATATCGTATTGTTAACCCCTTCACTCCTAAAATTTAGTTAACTCGATTTTGCATAGAATAAATTATTGTCATAACAAAACCCAATTTGCAAACCTTTTTAAAGCAGGATTAGTGGAGAAAGGAAATCCACTGTTTTATCTCTTTCCTTTTCACCCTATCTTACTGTAAAGAAGCTACAAGAAGCAGCTCTCACAACCGTTGGAACATATAATGCAGAAACGTTGGTGCTGCATTACAGCAGCCAGGGACAAAGCAGAGTACAGGGAGAGCTGGAGTCACACACTGCTTTACCAGGATAAGATTTAGGGGGTTTTAATGACTGAAAATCCCTGTTCAGTACAGATACAAACAGGAGGACTGACCCATCGGGCACCGCCTGAGGGCTCAGATGGGGGGGCCTGGATTGGTTTTGCTTGCTCCTGCAATCTAGGACGGGCGTGGAGCATCATGGGGATTCCTGCCCCAGGGCACCGATGCTCCACGCCCATCCTGTTGAGCACCAGCTCGGTGCTGATCTGGCACCGAGCAGAGGCTTCAGCCAGAGCAGGCTGACAATAACCCTTGTTGAGGGATGGCATGTGTGTGATGATGTCACTCTCTGGAATTCCCCCTGCCCAGTAGTACAGGAGATGCAATGGCCCCTGTATCTCATGATCCGTAAGAGCTACAGGGACGTTTGAGGTGTCATTGGAAAGGCCAGAAACTCTCACTATATAATGTGTAACAGCATGAACAAAAAGAATAATAAAAAAGTACAGTTAAAAAGATCCTTTTTTTTTCTAAAAGCAGCGGCATTGTTTTTTCCACCTTTTTATAATTAACAATGCTGCAGCATTAACTCATTTATTTTTTTTTATATTTTAATGTAATTTAATTAATTTTAATATATGATTATTTGAATATATTTTTATTTTTAATTTATATAATATATAATTTCGGTGCATTTTTTTGTTGTGGAGCTCTGTGATACACTCATACATACCGCACATTACTGTGAGTTTTATTGCTGTGGAGCACTGTGATACGCTCATACACACCACACATTACTGTGAGTTTTATTGCAGTGGAGCACTGTGGTACACTTATACACACCACACATTACTGTGAGTTTTTATTGCTATGGAACACTGTGATACACTCATACACACCGAACATTAGGCTAGGGTCAGACTGAGGCAGTGCGAACGCGCGTTCTGGCGCACTTAATCACGGCCGTGCTAGCAGCAGATGCCAGGCAATGACGGCCAATATACGAAGTACGGTCGCACAAAAGTCCGGCTGCGCAACGCAAGTGGAAAATGAACGCATTTTTTCGAGAACGTTAAACCACTAGTACTGACGTACAGAGTGCGCTGCGTCCGCTAGAGGCGTGTGTGTGTGAATTGGAGATGTCAGACGCTGCTAATGTCCGGCCAACATAACGTCCAGATGCAAGAAGTGTTTTATTGATGATCCGTACAAAATCACGGATGAAACTGCGCATAGTATGACCGCTATTGCGTATTCCGTGAAAAAATACGTCCATTCTTCGAACGCACATTTTCACGGACAACGTGAAAAATGCGTTAGTCTGACCCTAGCCTAACTGTGAGTTTTATTGCTGTGGATCTCTGTGATACACTCATATACACCACACATTACTGTGAGTTTTAATGCTGCGGAGCACTGTGATACACTAATACATACCGCACATTACTGTGAGTTTTATTGCTGCGGAGCTCCATGATACACTCATACACACTACACATTACTGTAAGTTTCATTGCTGCGGAGCACTGTGATGCGCTCATACACAGTGCACATTACTGTGAGTTTAATTGCTGCAAAGCTCTGTGATACACTCATACACACCGAACATTACTGTGAGTTTTATTGCTGTGGGGCTCTGTGATACACTCATACACACTGCACATCACAGTGAGTGTTATTGCTGCGTAGCTCTATAATGTGCAGTGTGTACAAGTGTAACAGTAATGTACAGTGTCTTATAAACCTGAAAAGTGATCAGCAGTTTCCACAAGGACCTCCTGTGCCGCGGCGCAGCCTTAGCTGCAATGAATGGGTGATGGCTGCTGAAGCAGAGTGGTCGCCATTTGTAAGTCTAGAGGAGGCACAATGGATTCTCCAATTCACTGGTGGGCCCAAGTGGATTTTCTTAACTCTGTAAAATCATTATTTTGAAAGTGTGTGAATAATTTAATTCTTTACCACACAATGTACACGTCGGTTATGTGTGGTTTGTTTTGGAGTTTGACCTTCTGTGGGCATAGTCCAAGGGGCCCCATGATCTCCTATTGCCTGGGGGCCCCATTAGTTGTCAGTCTGCCCTTGGATACAAAGTGTAACTGTAATTTCCATATGCAGACATTATGCCAAGTACAGATATTATTTTTTAATTCTATCTTTTGGAAGCTGCATTGCTTATAATATAATTATTATCACTATAAATCCCCATAAGCAGGAGAGCTGACCATTTTTATTATCTATCTTTATCACTTTTACTGGATTTGACACGACTGACTTTTATACTTGAAAACGAGAGAAATCTCAATGTATCCTTCCTGGTAAAATCCTTTATAAATAAATAAAAAACTTATATGCTGATATTACAGACCCTGTATGAAACTGTACAAGATAAGGGACACCATCTAGAGTTCAAAACATTTCATCCCAATAATATTTCTGTAATGAATAAATTAATACTTTAAAAAATTTAAAAAAGAACAAATTGACATTATTTAAATGTTTTAATAATCTCAGAACAACAATTTCTGCTCAAAATATCTATTCTACTTTATATTTAATTGTTAGCTTTGCAATCCATGTTTTTTTTGGGGGGGTTTTCGTACAAAGAGATAAAGAGAGAAAAGGATTTTTTACGGTACACACTGTTTACACTATTATTATGCACTTTACAACAAGCTTGAATATTATTAAGAAAATATATGTCACTTTATTATAATAAGAAAATACATGTCATTTAATTCAGCACTTTAGTAACATAGCACTTTATCAATAGAAAGAATTTTGCACTTTAGAATACAGTAAAGATGTACCTTTAATACTATACATAGATTTATATGGGTTTAGCCCCTCTTTGGGGAGTAAGAATGCACAATATTTATTTAAATAGGTTCTATATATATAATTTTATATATATTTTATGTATATTTTTTTATTATAAGATTGTACAGTATCTTAAATAATACATACATCACTACTGGTCATACACATAAATGATTATGCACTTAACTATTATTCACTAATTTAGGATATAAATGGCATTTTATTAAATAATTTAGATATATTTGGTCATATTAGAGCTATGCTCGTAGGCTTATAATTAATGTAAGCGCAAGATGCGCCTCTATTCCCCATATGGGATAGAGTTGGGGAAGAAAATGGAGGTTTTTAAGTTAAGTTTGCACTGTAACTATGTAAATATATATGCTTCCCCCTCTTATGAGGTTAGAGACGTGTCCGGGGGCCACAGAGGGTGAGTATAGACAGTTTGTCAGAAAAGGAAGCAAAGAATCAACACAACCGGAAATTCAGTGTGACATGCGTGGTGGAACGCATGCACCATCCAGGAAAATGGCGCGAAATGCAGAATGGATCGCATACCAAGCTGAAACGCATACCAAGCTGGAACGCATGCGCAAAATGGCGGCGCCCGCCTCATGCCGAATGCGGTGCAGTCTGAGGCGTGGAACGCACGCCAATTACACGATTGGGAACACATGGGGACATTTTTTATGATTGTAAAGACATTATTTAAAAGCTATGTTAATACCAGCCTGTAAACCAGCTGAGGAAGCCAATTCATCTGGCGGAACGCGTCCTGGTCATCTGGCTGTGCCAGTTTATTATTTTATTTACATTCATGTTTTAATAAAAAAAAATTATTGAAGCTTTAGTCCCCGGGGTTCTGAGATTCGAGAGGGTTTTCATGGACTTAACCTGGTAATAAGTCCATAGGCACATCCACCACGAGCTTGGTCTTAAGCTCCACCAAACGTGAGTTGGCAGTCTATATTTACCATATGGTGTTGTATTTGTGGGATCTACACAAGGAAATTCTCCTTGTTTTTCTATAATTCCATACGTACTGCACATAAGAAGAAAGTCCTTCTACCAAGAGGTGTGGGTCACCTTAAATACGGAGAAGCAAAGTACCTGAATGCACCTGCCCACTGAGAGCCAGTGTTGGGGCTCTATATTTGTGAGTGGAAACATTGTATAATAGTCCTTCCACTATCTTATATAGTATGCTCTGCACTATTATGTTGTCTGCTTCTATTTATGTGATCCGTATGGACAATATGAATTAAAAGAACCACCGGATACACAGAAGCGACCACCACCAGATATGTACTTTTGGCATTTTTGATACACTGGTTTGGGGGAAACCACTGATTTTCTGGTTTGGCATTGGTTAACTGGTGGCGGTTGAGGTTTGAGCGCCTACCACCTCTTCTTTGTATTATGCCAAGTACAGATATTATTTTTAAATTCTATTGGTATCTTTTGGAAGCTGCATTGCTTATAATATAATTATTATCACTATAAATCCCCATAAGCAGGAGATCTGACCATTTTTATTATCTATCTTTATCACTTTTACTGGATTTGACACGACTGACTTTTATACTTGAAAACGAGAGAAATCTCAATGTATCCTTCCTGGTAAAATCCTTTATAAATAAATAAAAAACTTGTATGCTGATATTACAGACCCTGTATGAAACTGTACAAGATAAGGGACACCATCTACAGTTCAAAACATTTCATCCCAATAATATTTCTGTAATGAATAAATTAATACTTTAAAAGATTAAAAAAAGAACAAATTGACATCATTTAAATGTTTTAATAATCTCAAAATATCTGTTCTACTTTATATTTAATTGTTAACTTTGCATCCCATGCTTCAAATATATGTTATGATAAAAATGTTTCAGAGAAAGCACATGATAGTGAAGGGGTTATAGGGGTTTTAACACATCTTTAGAATGACATGTGCAAACAGCTAAAAGAAAAACTTGAGTGTCAGAAAATGTCCAGCTCTGCATGCCTTATTGCCACAGGAAAATGAGTGTAAAGTCCCAGTGCAAAAAAACTAAAATAAAATACCAAATTTACTTTTTTAGAATAGAAATGAAAATACGTGAACTGAATTACAGGGAATTAGAGCTTCCACATTATTTAAAAAAATATGATGAACTAGTGACTCACTCAGCTATCAGCACTTACTTACCGAGATAATCGCTCAGCCAGAACTCTTTATATTCAAAACATCTATATTTGCTACTCCCTTCAAGCATTTCACAGGTCAAAGTAAGATGTCACAAGTCTTTGTTGCAAAGCTTTAAAGGCATAATAGAAGTAGCAACATTTCTACTTTATCAACAACATAAACCAATACAGAAATGACTTTGCTTTCCTTGTAAATAATGTCTTTGCAAATAGTTCCAACCAAGCTTTAAGAAGGGATGAAAAGAATGCCCGGTGCATATTTTCAAGAATAACTCCCCTTTGAGTTATTTTACTAATTTGGTTAAATCATAATGATGTAGGTATATAAGCATTACAGTTTTTTTTACAAAAAAAATAAAGAAAACATAAAAAATAATTGTAAACACTACAAAATCATTTTGCATCTATATCAATAAAGCTATACTTCTACAATCCAATATATTTCCTTTTTTTTTGCTTTTACTTTAAAGCTATACACACACGAAGAATTAGAAAATACATGTGCACCCGAACATTACATTAATTGTAATTTTAACATTACAAAAGATGGGGTGCCATTTTTAGGTCACCTCCAATTTTATTGCTTCTTATTAATATTAGTAATGTTTCACATACTCCAAATTACACCGGCTTTGTGTATGGCTTGTTCTCCAGACAATTTTGACCACCATACGCTCAATTGTTCTCAAGTAGGCCTATTTAAACTATAATTGCCTTCCCTGGCAATTATTGTGAATAGCAGCTGACTGCTAGTACAAAAAGCAATATGCAAACACACAGAGACATTATATATGCTTCAGTATCTATAATTTGTGGCCATACATATGCATGTATACCGTCCAATTTCGATAAACTATTAGGGAGTTCAATTTATTTTTAAAATAGGTCGATTCCGTACCTTTCTTTTCGCAATCTAATCAGAAAATGTTTTTGTTTTTTTTTAAATATATTTTTAAATATAAAAATCATTGTTATCTATAAAATACTAATCCCCGAGCTTTCCTGATGTCGAATACAGAGCCGGTTAGCAATTTATAATTGGAAACTATAAAAAAAAAAAAATGAAAGAAGGTACTCATCTATTTATTAGAAGCAGCTGGGTCGGTCTTAAAAAAACCAAACCTGTAAAGTTGATTTGTTCTAAAAATTGTTGGAGCTTCCAGCCCTTCATTTATTTTCATTAACTGTGTTAGGTTTTGAGAAATCTTTTGTTATATCATGCACCTTCTGTATCAAGCAGAAAGAAAGGAAAAAACCCACCTTACTTTGTTTTTCCTCCTAAATAGCTACATAATTAGATGGATTATTTTGTGTGTCTGTGCATGTGTTTGCTAAAAGAGAACAAGCCAGATAAATTAGCACTTAGCAGAATTTACAATGGCGCATAATATGCCCTTGTGTTTCATATAAAGCTTTATTTGTCATTCACGGCTGGTTGGCAAAACTGACTTTGCTTTTGAAAATGACAGGTGGTGCTCCAGTGGGTTCTGTATGAAAAAAGAGAAACCTTCACCAAGACAGCTTCTGTCAATAGCTCCCGTGATTTAGTATTCAACCCTTGCTCTGTATTTTTATTTTTTTTCCCACTTTCCCCGAAAGTTTTTGATTCATTTGCGATTGCGGGGCCTGGAAAAAACAAAAAGTGTTAGGTTTCCTAATCACACGAAGACATGAGAGACCTTCACCATGTCACCAAATTAGATGGCAGGCAAAGATCAGTGTGTTTTTAAATAAGATTTAACATTTCCGTGATGGCAATCAATGGCCCTTCTTCCTTCCTTGTGGCTTATTAAATTTCAGAAGTAACATTAGACTTCAATATCACATTGATTATCTTTTCACAGAACTTGAAGGAAATCAATGGGGATGTCCTGGCTTGTTTTTTTTTTTTTTGCGGGGAAGATTTTTTTTTTAATAATTTTTTTTTATAAAAATTTAATTATTTTTTTAATTTTTTTTTTCTAATTGGTAGCTTGACTAAGCACAGCGTGATTTTTATTTTTTTCTGTTTCCCTCCTTTAGGACACGGTGTGGTGCATTGCGTGAAGCTAGCTTACTGTTAACTATAGGTATTGATTTTATAATGAAATATAGAGAAATCAATTACAATTGGATTATAGACTAAATGTACTAAATACATCACAGCAAAAAGCAGGCTCTCCTTTTCTGAATGTCGTGCTGTGATCCAATTAAAGCTTTCGTATTATATTTTATTTTTTATGTATTTTTTTAGTTTGATGTACTTGGTAAGGAAAGATAAAAATAGTAAAAAAAATAAAAAAAGAGAAGAATCTGAACATCATTTGCTAAATATGATGCTGTCCCATGGAGAGCTTATTGCTACAAGTACACATTGATTTTATTCAGCTAGAATTAATGGTTTAAAATTGGAAGAATTTTTTGTATACTTTGCTAATTTATTTTAGCATTATGAAGGACATGTTTTAGTTCCCAATATTATAGGGGTTATTCAGAGAGTGAAATCAGTAACCTGGATCGGCGCAAATACTGCTCTCTGGGGTCCTGGAGTCTCGTATATATATATATATATGATAAAGAGAGAGACAATGATAGTGCAACACTGTTATATACAATGTACTATGAATGTATGTGGTGTAGACCCCACTTACAAGTGTAGAGCCGTACACTGGCTCTAAGTGGGTCCAGACATGCGGGTAATTGTCTTCAATTTCTTAGGTGACCCCCACCTTACAGCAAAGTTTTTCCTTTTTCTTTGTCCGAAGTTTAAACGGTAGAAAGGAAAACAGGAAGAGAAATCCTTGTGTAGATCCACAAATTAAGGTCACAATATTATGTACAGTTGGAGTTGTACTCACATTCTGTGGAGCTCACATAGCTCATGGATATATGCCCATAGGTTTTTTTTGGTAGGAGAAAAACCCAGAAGAAAAACCACCGATGTTTACAGGAATCAACGAAGCAGGAATCAGGATAGGAGATGAAAAAAAATAAAATTTATTTAAAATATAATTAAAATCACCACCAGAACGCGTTTCGCCGCATCAAGTAGCGGCTTCATCAGCTGGAATGGTATCATGGGCCTGTAGACCCTTTTATAGTGTCCATAAATGTTCTTAATTGTCCCCATATGTCCTGTCTGCTTCTTTGATTGATCCTTCCGGTTTCTTCGGCATCTGTTGATGGGCGCCGCCATTTTGCGCATGCGCGGTTTACTTCCGCGTTCCACTGCGTTCCAATGCTCCATTTTAACTTCCGCGTTCCACCGCGTTCCAAGCGCCGCTCTTTTACTTCCGGTCGGCGGTTCTCGGCCAGGAAGGTGTGGAATTTTTCTTTTTTTCTGGATTCAACAGTTGGGGCTTTCTAAACACTTCCCCTTTTTCATCATATACGTCCCAAAAACAAAATATTACATATATTAAACTCCAATAAAGGGGCTAACGCTATAAAAATAATTTGTGCACCCCGCAGGGTCCCTCTATTATCCTACAGTATGCCCAATTGATGTATATTATAGCAATTGAAAAATGACTTCTTAGCAAACTATATGTGCAATGGACATTACTTATGCCCTCCTAAAAAGGGCCTATGTGTAAAATCTACACTATCCAAAGGGTGACCATACATTTCTTATCGTGTCTAATAACCCCCTTTAACAAGAAAGTGTCTTGTGCTTTAGTGCTTTGATTTAATTATAGTGACATTTGTGTATTCTCTTACGTTAGAGAGTTACTCCTATGATATTATGATCATACAGGTATTTTACCTTTCTGATACGCCAATGTAGATTACTTAGTTTGATGTACTTGGTAAGGAAAGATAAAAATAGTAAAAAAATAAAAAAAGAGAAGAATCTGAACATCATTTGCTAAATATGATGCTGTCCCATGGAGAGCTTATTGCTACAAGTACACATTGATTTTATTCAGCTAGAATTAATGGTTTAAAATTGGAAGAATTTTTTGTATACTTTGCTAATTTATTTTAGCATTATGAAGGACATGTTTTAGTTCCCAATATTATAGGGGTTATTCAGAGAGTACCACTCTTGTTCAGAGCACTTCGCTTTGGCGATTTCAGTTCGCAGGCCCTGATGTAAATTCATTATTCACCACAGGGTTTCCTGAAGTGCGTCGAATGGTATATGGCAAATGCCGCCGAAGACACCCGAAAATCTGCCGAACGGCCCTGAAAAAAGCAGACGATCCACAGACTGCCGACGAACGCCACTGATCAGGTGCCTAGCTGGTAAAAAAACAAGAAAAATGGTACTCTGCAATTTTAAAAAAAAGTGTTTAAAACAATAAAAATGCATGGAAATAATAAAAAAGGTCGTATAAAAAATAATTAAAAAAACGCTATTAAAAACAATGGAAATCAAAAATTTTGCTTAAAAAATCAAGAAAAATGCAATAAATTAAAAAAATAAAAAAATAAAAAGGCTTTTTGTTGCAAATGAAAAGAATAAACAGTTGAATAAAAAAATAATAAAAATGCTAATATTTTTTACCTTTGAATCCTATGGTATTCGTCTCTTTAAATCTGTTGAACTGAAACACTGAAAATCTGGGCAGTTCGCCAACATTTTGGTACAGTTCAGCGTTCTTTTAATAGATTAACCATTACTTCTCCATGGACCAATTTTACTGCCACCAAAGGTTGGCGAATTGCGACGATCTGCGTCAAACTGCACCTTATTTCATTGGCAATTCTCTATTATTTGGTGAATTGACAGCTTTCTGTATAGACGAACTGCCGGAAAGATTGGAATTAGGCCTTCTTGGGTATGAAAAATAGGAAGAATAAGAGAAGAGAAGATAATTCATTACAGTCAATGAAGCAAAAAAATTATATGGCGACAATTGGTACTGCTAGATTAATCTCAACCAGTACTCGGGGAACTCCAAATTTCTGGCTGCACTCTAGGCTAATGCCACTAGATACCGCTATATAGTCAGAGAAGATAACATTATGCTGCCACTAATGAAATCCAAATTATATCTGGATATAAGAAAAGGGCTGAGATTAATCATTAATCATTACCAGAATAAAAACCACATTCTACAAATCAGCTCCAAGAGTTAAGTTTAAGACAATCGCTGGCTGATAGAATATGTAGTCTTCCAAATTCAGTCCTATAATTTAATGACCTCTTCAGATTCTGAACAAAGAGATTGGAATCAGACCTTCTTGTGTCTGAAAAATAGGAAAGATAGAAGGAGAGGAGGTAATATAGTACAATCACCCAGCAATAAGTTCATTGATTCTACAAAAACCATGGATACCCTTGGATCTTCCACAAATCAAGTCTAGATAAATTTAATATAAGAAATGGGCTGCTTGATCTCAATCAGTGTCATAAAAAAAGTAGAATCTCAGGCTTCACTCTCAGCTAAAGTCGTTGGATACCATTACCTAGTCAGAAAACCAACAGATTGCTAATTTTGCACAAAGAGATACTTACCTAACCCTTTAAAATATTTCACCACCACGGTACCTCCCACCTCCTTCCTCACAATGCTGTAAAATTTGAAGGACTATGGTTGCCTACATGCTGACAGGAACATGAACACAGGGAAGTGTAAGATCAGACGTCACAAATTGTAGGGTAAGAAATATTTCCTGGCTGCTACACCAGTTAATGAACAGGTGTATATCACATTGTCACGTCCCATGTCGTCTTCATGACTCGGCACCCAGCAAGCATCTTCCTTGCTGTTCGCTGGCGTGATATCCAGGTCACCCCCTCACATGGCAAGAACATGGGCAGGGTGAGGCGTGATGATGCCGCGACCACCGGGTTTAAAACCAGAAGCTTGAGAAGCGTTCATTGCCCTGACGTGGTTTTCACTCCTCTCAGTGCTCATTGTGATTTGTTTCTTATTCTGTGTATTGACCCTGGCTTGTTTGACTCTTCTCTCCCAGCTCTTAAACCTTGGTAATCCATGGACGACCCGATCTGGCAGTACGATCCGTGGCACTTGGCTGACACTCTCTCTGGCGATACGATCTCCGTGGAATTTCTGATAAACCTCTTTGGTATATGACCCCTGGCATTTCTGATAACCTGCTGTGGTATATGACCCTTGGCATCCCTCTGACATTCCAATTTTGTATTAATCCCTGGTGTGTTGTTCTGGATAAATACTCCTCCGATTCTGTTCTAGGTAGCCATACCGACCATGCTAAGAATCGGAAGTGTAGGATAGTTGTGCTGCAGGAAGCAGTATTATAGTTATTAAGGAGGATCGCGTCACACACAATGCACTTTCTAGTCTATTTAGTGAAAACATACAAACATGTAAAGACATTTCTACATTATTTGTCATGGTTTGTTTTTACCTTCCTGTTTGCAGTTTGAGGCTACTGTAGTCTACTCTGAAGTCACCACCTTGTGGCCAACTTTATTAACAGTGACTAAAAAAAAGTAAAAGTAAAAACTTCCCTTTAAACAATGGCATTGCCAATGTTTGAAGCTATTCTCAACTGTTTTACAACCTTCAAAACTTTTTGCAAACTAGGTTTGCCCCAGGCGCACCTTATCGTCTTCTTCAATCGGTCAGTCCGGAAGTGCCGCCGTTTATGGAGCGATGGGAGTGGGAACTAAGAGCGGTGATCAGCCAAGAGCGATGGACTAGAACTCTAACCTTGACTCATTCTGGCACCCCGATCATGGTCGTCCTTTAATTTACTAACTTTTTGGTATCGCTCCCCGTATCTTCTTTTCCACAATGGCACAACGTCCACATTGTTGTGCTGGAGAGAATGTTCCCAATCAGGCATGTATCTTCATGTTTGGTGGTACTGCTCAGTCCTGGCACCTTATTGGCACATGGTCGTAACCATCATACTGGACACACGTTTTTGCTCTTGCTCATCTATTAAATCACTGAAGAGATCCCTCCTGCTTCGCATTTTACTCTGTGCATGACTTCTGATTCCAGTTCATTGGAAATCTATGGGGATCCCTTCCCATACAGAGTTGGTGGAACGGGTGGATTGGCTACGCAACACTGAAGAAACTATGGTGGTATCTGATCGAGATAGGGAACGTTTTACTCAGACATGGTTTTACTGGTTCCGTTATGTGGGAGACCTACCGGCGTTTGCGGCTCCTAACACCACCTCCTAAACCACAAACATTCCCATACGCCAGCTTTTCTGTCTGCCGTTGGTTGACAGACGCTGGATAGCGACTTTTTTGGCTGGATTACGCCCCTCCCTTCCCCCTTCCCTTTTTTCCCAGGTATGATATAGGTGTGGATGTTTTGTGTTGTGTGTTCCCCCTTCTCTTTTTTTTAATACCTTTCAGTACTTTCCCTTCCTCCCCCTTCCCTTCCCGCGTTTTCATTCTTTTCTCTTTCTTCTTTCCCTTCCTACAGCCGGACACATATTTCAGTCGGGTCAGGATGAGTAGTATCTGGTTTTATACCCCGACTTTGTCAGAACTCACTTTTATTTCCTCATAGATTGCTTTTCGTTGTTTTGGATTCTTATCTCCCCCCCCCCTCCCCAGTATAGCCAATGCTGGAATTATCCAGGTGCAGTGATATGATCTTTGAAATTTACCTCTCTTCTCTTGTACTGTTTGATTTCTTGTACTGTCTCATTTATTTTATTATAAACTGACAAAACGTGAAAAATAATATACATACACATTTTTTAACGAATGTAATTGAGTAAACGTTCTCATGTTTCACTGACCATCACAGTACACTTAAAACTGTGGTATTTTCCTATGTTTAAATCCATCATGTGTTTCTATTAAATATTGTGTCTACATAGTATTCATGTTATATTTACAAATAATGGTACTTGTTCTGAAAGAATGGAAGGATATTTTTGCTGTGTCAGTTTCAAGAACAAGAATTGCACAGAATAGTGCCGCAGCTTGCACTGATTTCACAATGAATTACTAGGTAAGTGACTGTGAAATGGTATTTTCTGCTTGCTTTTGCATGGTTCAATGCAATTTCATTTTGTGGCTGTGCAGGAAATTTGTCAAATGATGGATTGCAGGTATTTTTGAAAGAATTTCAATGAAGTGCAAAAGAGGTAAATATTTGCATGAAGTACTTTCTTGGTTTTGAATTTCACTCATCTTTTTTATTGACAAAAGGTACTTTAAGTGTGCATACAGAATTTCTTTGTGCCATAATCATAGGGGAAATCTGAAAAGACTTTCCTACGGGGTGCTTTCATGAAAGTGAAAAGAATTGACAAAGGTGCTTAATATTTCCAGCTCTAATATAGTCTAAACTTTGATGACTCGTGAAACACCCATCAAATTTATTAATCTTTTAGAAAGAAGACATCTTTAAACAGATTCAAGTCTGGAAATATGAACTCAATGCAAGTCAATAGGACCCGAACGTTCGATTTTTAGAGCACCCTCCAAGAGGGCATACATGCAAGATATTTGCCATAAAAGGTGTATGGGGGTCCGGGTAGTGCCCTGGACGACAGGAAACAAGGAAAAAAAGTAAAAAAAACCCACGTTTTTAAAGGAACAGTGAGTTTTCCATGAAATAAGGGTTAAAAATAAAAACAAAACATTCCTTCAAATATTGTGCCTAGGAGGTCCCCATAACCTGGATGTGAAGTGGCGGATTTGTAGGATGTATAGAAACATTTAAAAACAAAAAATTTACATTTCAAATGACGGTAAATGGTTTTCCTTTAATCTATTCATAAACAACTGCTTGGGGCGGCAGCCTGTATGAATATACATTTTAGGACACGCAGAACAAGTTTAGTGACTTTTTGGCTAAATTATGGTGAAACTTATGCAGGCTTTGGATGAAAGTAACAATAGGTGCTTTAAAATTGGGCCTTTAGTGTCGGCAACAGTGCCATCACACCGTAACCCCTCTGTGGTATTGTGGAAGAGTGCAGGGTTGGACCCTGCGGTCCAATATTAAAATGATATGAATATGGTACAGGCGTTAGTGCACCCAAATATTGTGCCTTTGGTGGCAGCAAGTGCCTTCACACCGTAAGTAACCCCTCTGGTATTGTGGAAGAGTGCAGGGTTGGACCCTGCGGTCCAATATTAAAATTATATGAATCTGGTAATATAGGCGTCAGTGGCAGTGCACCCAAATATTACTGCGCTATAGTGTATGGCAGGATGGAAGCGCACCAGCAGTAACAAGCAGCGGAATATACCAGACAGGGGCACAGAGCAAGAGTAGTTGTTATAACAAAACCAGCTCAACAACGTTTAGGCACTAGTACTGCGCTACTGTATACGGTGAGAATTGGTTCACACCAGTCCCGGCGGCTCTGCGTCATCACGCCGCGCCCTGCCCCCTGATCACTCACAGCTGCACCGGGTGCCGCCGGAGCTCCTGGCATTGGGCCAGCTGGCGGCACCATGTGTCCGGGGCCCCCCCCCCCCAATCGCCACCCGGGGCCCTGGATGTCACAATATTACAATCCAAACGCAAACGGGTTAAGTAACCAAATTTGTAAGAAGAATAATTAATGCAGCATATGAATCCTCACTTTGCCGGGCAGCACCTTAAGGACCGGTTCACACCTAAGCGTTTTACAGTGCGTTCCTGCATGCTGTAAAACGCATAAACAGGGAAATCCCATTATTTGCTATGGAACCCGTTCATACCTGGGCATTTTACAGCGTGCAGGAACGCGCTGTAAAACGTCCTACGCCAAAGAAGTACAGGAGCTTCTTTGGGGCGTATTGTAGCGCGTTCACTCTGCAGTCTATGGCCATGAACGCGCTGCAATGAGCTTTCGCATGTTTTTTACGTTTCCGCGATACGCGCGTTAAAAAACGCACGTATTGCGCGCGTAAAAAAACGCAGGTGTGAACCCAGCCTTACAGTATAATTAATGCAGCATATGATTCCGCACACTGCCGTTTGTGGATCCAGGAATCAGGGGAGTATTAGAAAGAAAAAAAAAAGGTTTTATTTTATGTTGCTGGGGACATTTAAAAATGTCCTCGGATTTTATTTTTTTTAAAAATGTGTCACCTTACCTTAGCCTGGTGGTCAGTGGGGGCTCCCTGGATCCTGGTTGTGGGGAAGGGGGGGTCTGCCGTGGCTCCCTCCCTGGAGTCCCTGCACCACCTCTCTGCCACATGCACCCGGCTGGCCAGCCCGCACAGTTGCAGCTCTGTAATCTTGTGGCCGCATGCTCCTCAAGGGGTCCTTGGGAGGGAGGCTCCGGCGGGCTGCCCTCTACAGTGCCTGATTAGAGGGCCTCGTCTGCCTGATGTTTTAGCAACAAGAATGTTTTATCCCATAGGCTTCAATGTTAAAAATATTCCCACTTTAATTCAATATCTAATAAACCATTGCTTATAATATTCTGCAGTAAAGAGTCTCTTTATTTTTAGATTTTTTAAGCTTTTTTTTTTAAAAAAATCTATTTTTTTTCGAACTTTTGTCGAACAACCCAAAAAGTTCAAAGTTCGCGAACTTTCGAACGGCCAATGTTTGAATCGAACTCTGAATCGATCGAACCGAACAGCTCATCCCTAATATACATACACACCACATACACATTCACAATACACAAAAACAATGTTATGTGCACTATGCAGATAACTTTAACAATATGCATTCAAAGTAATGTTATTTACAAACAATGCTCGCCTTCAGCATTACAGTAGTCTATCGGTTTGCTATTCAAGCCATACAGAGGCTCAACAACTCAGGAGCTACTCTTAACCCCTTCACTACCAAGTCATCTTCCAAAAAAAAACACTGTCAGGAACCAGTGTTTTTTGGAAAATCATATTTAATTAATTATAAAGTGAGAAATATGTGGGGATATTCCTAATGTATTCCTAACTGACTGTAATAACCTACTGTATTTGGAAGACAGATATTGCTATCTACTGGCCAAAACATGTCACTGCAGTTCTGGGCTCTGTGCAGGACCAGCTGAGGATATGTCCGTTAAAGACAATCCCCAAATGGCTTTAAAAAGTGTTAGTACCTAAGGCATCATGCCAACAGAGCTAAATCTTTGGGAGCAATTTGTAGAGTCCAAATGCAAATGAAATGTGTTTGCAACAAACACATTTCATTTGCAATGATACAGTATAGCCCTAGGTCTTGTTAACATGATCTCCGGCTATTGTGTCTGTTCCTGCTGATCGCATATACGCAATCATATAGTTACGGGGTTAAATTAATCCCTTTACCTTCCTTATACCACTTTGACATAGACTTTGAGAGTGATTCAATGTGAACGTAGCAATATAGCAACATTTCAATTTGCCTCTCTTGATAAGTAGTAATTCTTCCTTAGCTATCAACTATGAAAAAAAAACTTCTGAGGTTTTGTGGAAAAAGCAGGGTTTGAAATATAGTAATATATTTTCCTTTGACAAAGACCATGTTCCATCAATTGGCTGTTAACAATACTTTAATTCATAGCTTAGCAATATAAGTAATGTATATTTAATTTTATGTTTATTCATTCACTATGAATTTCATTTGAACAGACATGCATTACTCATGTGTAGTCATCTACATCTCTTGACTAATCGTCCATCTATAGATGTAAGCTAGCTGTAACACTAACCCTAGTATCAAAATTATCATTAGCATTAATCCCTAAAGTTGATTTTATTCTTAACCATAACCCTAATATTAGCTCAACTCCTCATAATTCCTAACCCTTATATTCCCTCAACTCCTCATAATTCCTAACCCTAATATCCCCTCAATTCTAACTCTAACCCAAATTTTATATATCACAGTAATTTATATCCAACTCTCTAGTGTCAGTAATGTTATAGAATTGTGATTATAGTGACAGGGGTGCACTACAAATTACTGAGCATTATGGGAAAATGTCACTTCCTGTATTCAACAATAGTCCAGTATACACTGAGACAGAAAAGGGGACACATCTGGCCATCCATTGGTAGGATTGTGGTATCGCTTATTTTGATAAGACACTAGCAATACATGGAGATTGCATTCCTGACAGTGATCTTATGAACTGTTGTTGGACTATCTGAGACATCTAGCAATAACTACATTATTCACAGACCAATCTTTGAAATGATCGCTGTATGTTCGTAATACTGTTCTACTCCAAATATCTTTTATTATTTTATATTGCCTATAGAGCCCTCTAGGACAAGGATCTCAATCTCCGGCCCCCAGATGTTTCTGAACTAAAACTCCCATGAGTCTCTGATCATCTATCGCATTCAACAAATTCTGGGAGTTGTAGGCAATAAACATCTGGGGGGCCGGAGTTTGAGTTCCCTGCTATAGGGGCTGTTATTGGGAAGCAACTTAGGGGCTACTCTTAAGTACCCTTCACTATCAAGTTATCTTCCAAAAATCAGGAACTAGTATTTTTTGGAAAACAACTTTTAATTAATTATAAAGTAAGAAATATTGTGAATATTCCCAATGTATTCCTTACTGTAATTATCAGGCCTGATAGCGCTGCAGTGAGGTTTCCTGGACAGAGAGGGCGCCATTCTGGCAATCTTGCATGTGGGACTGAGACCTAGAGACCTGGTCAGAGAGCCAGGAGGGCTTTAAATAGAAGAAACTGAATTAGTTCTGTGCCCTGCCATGGTTTCTAATAACCCCTCAGTGCGTTCCTGATTATCAGTTTTCTTTGATTCCCTGGTTTGACATCTGGCTAAGTATTCTTGGTTCTGGTTTCTTCTCTTGCCCCTGTTTGATTTATATTTGTTCTGTGTTCTGACCCTGGCTATGGTTTCTGGGCTTTGTTTTTTCTCTATATTCCCTGTATTGTTATTTAACCTTCCTGGCAGTAATCCTCAATGTGGCTCAGGGTTAATTTTCAGTACCAAAAGCGATAACCCCCAGCCACACTCTGGATTGCACTGTAGTGTGATTTACCTCATCCCTGCAATCCCCCGATGTCCTCCCACTGTGTCCTTCGGCCGATGTCGACATCCGTCTTCCTGGTTCCCTTCTCTGCGAGCACCACGACGCAGGGGGGCAGAACCGGCTGGAGATTCAAAAAAGTAAACAAAACATACACACAATACATTATAATCTGTTGAGATTACATTAATGTATCAAACCATTTCACCTCAGCTTTGTCCCTAGTGCTTTGTCTAGTGCCCTGCCAGCACTTTTACCGTTCTTTCTGTTTGGAAACTTGAGAACATCCATGGCATCTAAAAAGCATTCCATTAGGTCAAAAGCGGTTTTAGACCAGCTAGAAAACAGCGATAGTGAATTAGATTCACTTGCAGAATTGAGCGATAGTGATTTGTGGGGAAATTCTTCATCAGATACTGAAAGTGAAGACAGAGACAATTCTGCGACTGATCTCAATGATGTGCAAATTTGGGGCCATATTACATACTTGGTGTTAACTTAACCAGAGCAGTTGTAAACTTAGCACCAACTATGTAATATGGTTTTAACTTAACCAGAGCTGTTGTAAACTTCCCAGAGCCATTATAGCCTATGGAGGTTTTAAGTTTACAACAGCTCTGGTTAAGTTAGCACCAACTATGTAATATGGTTTTAAGTTTACAACTGCTCTGTTTAAGTTAGCACCAAGTATGTAATATGGCCCCTGGTGTGGTAAGAATAAGGCATTGCCCCCAAGATTCCCATTTACTGAAGTATCTGGTATGAAAGTAGGCATTGAACACGACAACCCAATGACATACTTACAATTATTTCTGACTGATGAGGTTATAGAAAAAATAATTACTGAGGCAAACCGGAACCAAGAGCAACAATTGGTTACTCTGCATCAGAAGTTTCCAAGAAGCAGAAAGTGGGAACCAGTGACCAAAGATGACATTTGGAAATTTCTGGGCCTAATAATACTTCAGGGAGTGGTAAAATTAATTAATTAATAAATTACTTGCCACTCCATTCTTTGGCACGATCATGTCAGAGTACAGATTTTACCTGATCATGAAACATTTTACACTTCGAAAACAGCAAAGAATATGATTAAACTACTCATCCTTCACCAAAACTGAACAAAATTTGGGAAGTATATCAAAAGATTCTATAGAATTTCCAATGGATGTGTCAGAAAGATGTATCAGCAAAGCAGAAAGTCTAATGGCCTCTAATGAAGGCTCAGCTGGGTACAATACATTGCACCAAAGAGAGCACGATTTGGTGCAATATCCTACATGCTATGCGAATCGTCAACTGGCTACATTTGGAATTCAGTTATATACACTGGAAAAGGAACAAAATTCAATCCAAAATACAGCAACTATGGAATGGCAACGTCTTCCGTTCTGTCACTGAGTCATCACTAAATCAAGGCTATTGTGTAACAACCGACAACTTTTATGAGTCTCCTGAACTTTATGAGTTTCTTCTGTAAAACAAAACAGATGCCTATGGAACCGTTAGGGCTAACCGGTGCGACATGCCACTATGTTTGACAATAAGAAGCTGAAGACTGGAGATATGGTTGCCTGGCAGAAAGGCAAAATGATGGCACTGCAATGGCGTGACAAGAAAGAAGTGTGCTTAATGAGTATAATTCATGATACCTTCACTGTTAAGGTATGCACGAAAGGTGAGAAAGAAATCATGAAGCTACAAGTAGTGATAGACTACAAAAACACCATGGGAGGTGTTGACAGAGCTGACCAAGCAATGATATTCTACCCAACAATATGGAAACAGCAAAAGATCTTCAGGCATCTTCTTGAGCAATGCTTGTGAAATGCCTACATTCTGCTCAAAAATAAGAGTGACAAGTCTGTGATTCATTCTGACTTAATTTGGAAAGTTTTCGAACGTATCTTTGTGAACCACCAAAAACCATTAATGGCCGTGAATAGAGCTGGACGTCGTGCTGTAGGCATTGTCAACCTGGAACGCCTGACTGGTCGTCGCTTCATGGAATACATCCCACCAAGCGAGAAAAAGTCAGCACCTACAATAAAGTGCATGGTTTGTTGCTCAAAGCGAGATGACAGTGGAAAGAAAATCAGAAAGGAAACCAGGTTCCATTGTCCTGAATGTGACATTAAACTTTGTGCAGTTCCATGTTTCAAAATTTTTCATACCCGGGATGTTTACTAAACCAATATGCAGTATCTAGAATTACAGTGACTAGTAATATATTGCACCCTTTTTTGGACAAATTTCTGTGTTTTTGGTTTGATTATATTATTGAATTAAATTTATTATTATTAAATTATTTTTTTTATAATTATTTATTATATTATAATTTCTGATTTTGTGTTTCAAACTTTATCATACCTGGATGTTTACTAAACTCTTGTTTGGACAGATTTAAGTGAGCTATTCTTAAGAAATACAGGCCTACAATATTAAACAACAAATCTCCATGCAAAACAAAGAACCGCTTCGACATTCAAAACTACTGACATAATCAGACCGCCGGGGAGGTTAATATACTAACTCTGTGTACTGACCTCAGGCTTTGTATTTGTTCTGTGATATCTCTATTGTCCCTGTGGGTTCAGTACATATTTGTATTGTTCATATACTGTATTCAGTTTAGTACTGGCCTTTCTAAGGACCAGCCTGTCAGATTAGAGGTTTCCTAACGTAAACGTTTGAGTGCTGGTTGTCTCTCCATCCTGACATTACGGCAGGGCCATGGACCCTGCAGACAGTACATAGCAGATAGAGCTAAAGTGGGTTTTTATGAGTAACCATCTCACAGACAAGGAATTGAAATGGGCTAATCCAGTATTGGAGTCCAGAAATCCCAATCAATAACTATGAGTAATTCGTAAACACCTTGAGAAAATGTTCCGCCCTTCCAGAAAGGCACCTTCTGCTGGTAAACGGTTAATGAGGTTACGTCAAGAAAAAATAACTGTGCCAGAATATGCCTTTGAGTTTCAGACACTTGTTACTGAGGCCAATTGGACTAATGAAAGTCGGGTGTCGTGTTTCCTAGAAGGTTTATCAGACTTCATAACTCTTGCTATTGCAGCAAGAGACTATCCTGAAAACCTGAGTGATTTAATTATTTCTGTATTGAGCTGGATGACCAAACCATGGGCATGCATAAGCCTAAAGAGCAACCTAACAGGTTAGGCTAAGGTCAGACGAAAGCAGTTTTAACGTGCGTTTAGCTGCACGAAATCACGGCCGTGCTAGCAGCAAATGACGTCCAATGCCGGGGAACATACGACGAACGGCCGCACGAAAGTTCGTCCGTGCAACGCAAGTGGCAAACGAACGCATTTTTTCGAGAACGTCAAACCGCTACTACTGACGTACAGAGTGCGCTGCGGCCGCATAGCGGCGTGTTTGCGTGATTGGGAGACGTCAGACGCTGCACACGTCCGGCCAACATAATGTCCAGATGCAAAAGGGTTTTATTGATCCGTACAAAATCACGGACGAACATGCGCATCGTATGACCGCTATCGCGTATTCCGTGAAAAAATACGTCCATTCGTTCGAATGCACTTTTTCACGGACAACGTGAAAAATGCGTTTGTCTGACCCTAGCCTTAAAGCCTCATTTGTCTCCAGAGTTTAACTCTGCTCCATCTGACAACCTTGGACCTGAACCGATGCAGTAAGGGCATATTAAACTGTCTGAGAAAGAGAGGGCATTTAGACTCAAGGAGGGCTAATGGCTATATTGTGGATTAAGGGGGTCATTTTCAGCTTGTTTGCCTAATAAGTCAGACAAATTCACACACCATCTTGGGAGGGGACTGGTATTAGATGTTATGACATTGTCCCCATCTCCATATCAAAGGATTTGTCTTCTTACGGTCAAGATTGAAGTGGATTCCTCCATTTTTCAGGTAGATGCACTTCTTTATTCAGGGGCAGGAGAAAACTTCATGGACACTACTTTTGCTCTAGAAAAAGGGATTCCCTCTGTCGAAAAAAACCCCATCTATGGTGTCTCGTGCTATTGATGGCAGACCACTTTTCAGCCCTTATGTTACTAAGGAAACCAATCCCGTTTCCATGCCTGTAGGAACTGAGTTCCAATAAATAACAAAGCTAATCTAAGCTAATGCTATGCATAAAATGTTATAAAATGTTTTTTTCCATGGGATCAAATGGAAGATAAGATCATTTACTATTAAAATATATTCATATTTGCTGTAATTTCTTGAACGATTTTGAAAATATTAGTCAAATTTTGCTAAATGCTCTTACCCTGCTGTTGGCATTAACATTTCTTTCCTTACAATGGGTTAAACTGGTCATGTCTATTTCCAAAAGCAATGAAAGATCATAGGAACCATGATTATGTTGTAGCAAGGACATTTAGATAACTGTATTATTGTGCATGTATAGGCGAACAAAGTAATTATATAGAATAAACAGAACAACAGAGTAACTCACAATGTAGAGGAAAAGTGTTATATAGAACACTTACAAAAGCCATATTCATCCATTATGAAGAAAACTATAAGTCATGTTTAACAGCATTATAAACATCTTGGGTGCCAGGGTTATTTCTTTTTTAGTTATTATTATTTACAGTTATTGATCAAAAATTCTTGCAGTAAGTACGTTGTACCATTGTATAATATTCCTCATTGGAAGGCAAATCCATTTATAGGTAAATAGAGTTCTGAAAAACATATCTCTAGAATAAAAATTTTAGGATGGTATTAGATACGCAATGTCCTTTTATTTCTTGCTTATTATTTTCTTCTTTACACTGAAGAGTAAAAACATTATTGCGGTGGTCTAGGGAGAGCAAAGTGGTACTCTCAAAAATATGTTCTGACCATGAAGAACATGTGAGAGGAAAAAAATAACTTTCCATTTTATTTGGTAATGTAAATTAAACATGTGAACAACAAATAAATTGTTTCATTTCGGATGCATTCGTTACGTTTGTAAATTTGTTTCGGTGAGTTTGTTATGTTACCGTGATTCGTATTTCGGATCGATTCGTTATTTCTGAATGATGGAATGAATTAATTACTAGATTAGGGTTAGATTAGGGTTAAAAAATTAGGGTTACAAACTACGGTAATCCCCCTGTCCTTTTTGCTGAAATAGGTTTCAGCACCAAGGACAGCACCTGCCGAGCGCAGTCATACTGAAGGAAAGAAAAAAAACACTGCGTTGGGCAAACAAAAAAAGCCTAGTCTTTTTAAAATAATTGTGAAGCCAAAAATTTAACCAATGAAATACAAATAAATACTCAAGAGATTCCAAAAAAATCTATACATAAAAAGACTTTTTGCTGCAAATGAATAAACTAAACGGATGAATAAAAAAAATAAAAACAGAAATATTATTTTACATTGAAAACTATGAAATTCGCCTGTCAAACTGAATCATTCAATTCTATAACAAGGTGCAGTTCAGTGGTGTTTGGTGATTTGCCCCATAGAGGAATCATTCATGATTCTCTATGGGACAATTTTGCTTCTGCCAAATTGCACCAAATGTCACCGTATGTCACTGTCCATGGCCTGCGGTGCTGAATACAACAGATTCAGCACCATGGCCAATGGACAGGGACGCGGTGCTGAGTGTGTCTGAAACAGTATAAGGATTCGATTTGTAAAAGCGAAATCAATTCGTTATATAACGTTTCATTTTCTTTCTGTTTAGAATTAAATCAATTCGTTATTTTGGAAGTGCTTCCAAAATAAGTATCGGGATAAATTCGTCCAAATTGCGTTTCAGAATGAAACAAAACGCACATATCTAATGTAAATTGACAATGTAATTAAATATGGCTGATTACTTGTGTAGATAATGGGTGAAAATCTAAATGTGGGAGAAGATTTTCCTTTTTTTCACCACTGAAGACTGTCCTCTCTTATTCAACGGTTTGCTCTGATCACTATATACGTCAATGTTCGCCAAATTTGTGTTCAGGACCAGCTATCAGGCCAGGTTTGCAGATAGCTGAAGCACAGCACAGGTGATATAATTTATTGCTCAGTGATTGCAGGATTCAGTCTGCATTTCCCCAAGATAATCCTTCAAATCTGGCCTGTTGGAACTTGAGGACAGGTTTGGGAAGCATTGACATATGTCATATAACACTTTGTTACCAGATGTACCACCCTCATCAAAGGCATGTAAAGAAGTGTCGGTTGGATAAAGTATTCCTGCTTGTTCACCTTGTAGGTCCCCATTAATTATTTTTCAATATTTATTATGTGGTTCATATTGTCTGTTTGTAGTAATATACAGTTTGCAAGTAATACGTGTGTGAATGCCCTAATATATGGGTTACTCAAGGCAGTGGCTGTAATACCACAAGCATTTTCTTTGGAAATCCACCATGATTAGTGAATTGATTCCTAATGTCAGTGTAGGAAATGACTTACCTGGTAATAGTTATAGGATACTAACTGAAGCTATAACACCAACTTGGGGTTTCTATTCTAACTGCTTATCCGCGAGTGAAGAGAAGATCTGTCATTCATGGTCAAGATGACCTGTAGGTCCTATTGTTTATCATTTTTTAGCAGCTTAAAATTAGTCTGCCTTTTAAGACTCCAGATTTGACAGTGGGACACAACTATTTCTACTATATCACTACTACTTCTACTGTAATTTGTCTACTACATGACTATTGAGATATTTGAACTTCTGTCTGAGATTTCTCTTAAGGATATTAATCCCTTCACTACCAAGCAATTTTTTTTTTTATCGTCACATTTATTTGAAACATATGATGTGAAGTTCCCTCATCCTATAACCTCCGATCCAGGACCAGCACCTTACTTGCAATACCACAATACAAAAAGAAAGTGGCTCGATCCTCATTTTCCTACAGAGCACCACAGTTATGGAATAACCTCCCAGACGCCATCAAATCTTCCCCCAGTCTAAAGTCACTCAAGAGCTCCTTACTAACATACCTCAATACAGAATGCACCTGTATACATGTAACCTAGTGACTATATACAGAATGCACCTGTAAACATGTAACATAATGACTATATACAGAATGCACCTGTAAACCTGTAACATAGTGACTATATACAGAATGCACCTGTAAACCTGTAACATAGTGACTATATACAGAATGCACCTGTAAACCTGTAACATAGTGACTATATACAGAATGCACCTGTAAACATGTAACATAGTGACTATATACAGAATGCACCTGTAAACATGTAACATAGTGACTATATACAGAATGCACCTGTAAACCTGTAACATAGTGACTATATACAGAATGCACCTGTAAACCTGTAACATAGTGACTATATACAGAATGCACCTGTAAACATGTAACATAGTGACTATATACAGAATGCACCTGTAAACATGTAACATAGTGACTATATACAGAATGCACCTGTAAACCTGTAACATAGTGACTATATACAGAATGCACCTGTAAACCTGTAACATAGTGACTATATACAGAATGCACCTGTAAACATGTAACATAGTGACTATATACAGAATGCACCTGTAAACATGTAATATAGTGACTATTTCCTACATATTTATTTTCTGTTAATCTGTATATTTGTGTTGTTTTTTTTAATATCTTGCACTATATTACTTTGTATTTCTGTAACGACTGTAACATTTTAATGTTCTTGAACCCAGGACATACTTGAAAACGAGAGAAATCTCAATGTATCCTTCCTGGTAAAATACTTTATAAATAAATAAATAAGTTAACAATAAATATAGGGTTTAATAGATGTTTCACATATAAATTGTTATTCTGAGATATTCTGAAAATGAAAATAATGTTAATTTGTTAATTTTTCACGTATTTGTTTACCCTTTACAGAAATATGGTTGAAATGTAAGATTCTGAGCTCTAGATGGTGTCCCTTATCTTACACAATTTCAAACAGGGTCTGTATTATTATCGTACAGGCAGAAATTGTCTTTGTGCTAGATACACATAACTGTGATAAGGATAAATAATAAAAATGTTGCTACAACAATCCTGCTTATGGGGATTTGTAGTAATCATAATGAGAATATTAGCAATGCAGCTGCTACAAAAAAATACCAATAGAATATAAAAATAACATCTGCATGTGACCTGTGTATGGAAATTACAGTGACACCTTGTATCTGTACTGTACAGGGATTTTCAATCATTATAACTCCCTGAATCTATACATATACAGCAGTGAGTGACCCCACAGCTCTCCCTATATTCTGCCCTCTCCCTGGCAGCTATAATGCAGCAGTAATCTATTTGAACCTTTTGTCACAGTGAGGTTTGGGGCTGCTATTTGCAGCAGGTTTTATGTCTCTCCATGGTGCTTGAAGAGACATAAAATAAAGGATTTTGTTTCTCCACAGGAAACACACTAATCTTGCTTTAAAAAGGTGTGAAAATGTTCTTTTGATATGCTAATGAGTGCTTTTCAATGCATTACAATGTAAGATCAAGATAACACGATTTTGGGAGTGACGGGGTTAATATGTCTCGTTCTGGAGGCAGTGACCTTGAGTAGATATGCTATGGAAACATCGTTTTTTTGGGGGGGTTTGGATAAAGTTTTCACCATTTTTTTCCAGATCGAGGTATTTCTTTGTCCTGGACCAACCTTTCATCCTAAGGTCTCCTCTTTTTTTGTTTTTTTTACATTAATGAGCATATTCTTTTGCGGATCTTTTACCATAATCCTTCCACAAAACAGTGACATCATCTGGATGTGGTTCATTACCTAAATATCTGTGCACCACTCTATAAAAAATGAAGTTGCTAAGATTTTTCTTAGATGTGTTCTTCACTCTTGAGATCAGGGGTCAAATTGCGCAGCAATGCTTAGGAACTCAGTTCCTCCATTATTTTCGCAGGGGAATGGAGTTCCATTTTGGCCCACACACTGACAAGCTTTTATTAGGTTTTGATCATATATTTCCTTATTAACCACTTGGCTGCTATGGACGCGCTCAGCGCATCCAGCCAAGTGGTTCTCCTGTGCTATGGACGCACTGAGCCGTCCATGCACAGGAGGCAGCAATCCGCCATATTCCGGCGGATTTCTACATCCCCCGGTGCGGGCTGACATCTTGGTTGTCAGCCCAGCACTCCGGGACCCCGGCCGGGCCATTAGATGTCATTGCGGCGGCGCGATGACATCTATTTCAAGTGGCCCCCCCCGCATGTGCGGAGGAGGCGCCTGAATGGGAGGGGAGAGGTCCTTCGGACCTCTCTTCCTCCCGATCGCTGGGGGGCACAGAGTTAAGGCATTCACCGTTTGGAAGGGCACAGCCTGCCCTTCCAAACGGTGGCTGTCATTAACCCCTGGGGAGCTGGATCACGATTCAGCGCTCAAAAGCGCCGGATCGTGATCCTCTCCTGGAGCTGGCCGACATCTTGGATGTCGGCCAAGCCTCCGGGAACTCCCCCTGAGGACTGGCGTCATCGTGCATAGCACGATGACGCCAGTCCTGGAGTTAACCCCTAGCTGCCAGCAATGGTGGAGATAGAGGGTTCCAATGAACCACCTATCTCCCGATCCGTGGCAGCTAGGGGTTAATGTTTGATATCCTTGGATTGGCCAGAGCATGGCCTTTCCAATGATACCAAACATGACCATGAAAAAGTTTTTGTTAAAAAATAAAAATTTAAAATAAAAATAAAAAAATATTTAAAAAGAAAATTCTAAAAAAAAAAATAAACAAGTTTTTATTTTGTTTTTGTTTTGTTAATGCAGCAATATTGTTCCCATTTCAGTTATAATGTGAACAATGATGCTGCACTACCGATTTTTGTATGCGGTGCGTTTGTTAAAAATAGCGACATTTTCCCCCCAAAAAAATGTAACGAGTCCCCATTTCTAATTTTTTTAACAAGCGCACCCCATATAAAATATAACCGCAAACGATCGCATGTTAAAATGTGGAAAAAAAACCACATAGTAAATTATTGAAAATTCACATTTTATTGCATTTTTTGTTATAATATACAGACAGGACATGACGTATACATATGTATTATCGTTCTTTCCTGCAATGACATATTATGAATCTGCCAAGTCTGCTGGAAAGAACGATATATAATATGTCTGGGTCATATATCAAAATATGGCTTCAAAACGCAGTTAAACATGATGAACAAAACCGATAAAAATGACCTCAGCACAGAGGTGTGAAAAGCCTCAGCAACGAAAGGGTTAAGTCTCAAGATATTTATGGCATTTATTACACTTAACATAATTATTCCCTAAAACCTAGCTTATCTTTATGCTGTATTTGTACATCAAGTCGAGTGTATGGGAGCGAGTTTAGTGTGATATGTCAATATGTATTTTGGTAGCAGAAATTTAGGAGAGTTTTTTTAGGAATAGACCTCCTGCTTAAGATGATGTAAAATGTGAAGCATATAACCACCTAGATTTATTTAATAAAACCTCGATTTTTTCTCATTATCAAGAATAGCAATTTTTCTCTTATTTTTAACCCCTTCGCTGCTGAGCCATTTCATGTCTGTGTGCTGAGCTCATTTTTACCGCTTTTGCTCATCATGTTTAAACACGTTTAGAAGCCACGTTTTATTACATGACCCAGACATATTATATATCGTTCTTTCCGGCAGACTCCGCAGATTCATAATATATCATTTTTATATGTATACGTCATGTCCTGCCTGTATATTATAACAAAAATGCAATAAAATTTGAATTTTCAATCATTTACAGTGTGTAAAGTGTTTTTTTTTCAAATTTTTTTACATGAGCGTTTGCGGTTATGTTTTCTATGGGGTGCGCTTGTACAAAAATTTGAAATGGGGACTCGTTAAATTTTTTGGGGGGAATTACGTGATTTTTTGCAAACGCACCCCATAGAAAAAAATCATTAGTGCAGCATCATTGTTCACTTTATAATTGAAATGTCAACAATATTGCTGCATTAATAAAAACAACACAAAAAAAATGTTTATTTTTTTATTATTTATTTTATTTTTATTTTTTATGTATTTACATTTTTTCTAGTTTCTTTTTACTTTGAACATGGTCATGTTTGGTATCATGCTCAGGCCTTTCGAATGACACCATGCATGACTCCCTAGCTGCAACGATTCTGGAGATATCAGGGTTCAAATGAACCCCGTATCTCCACCAGGGGATTTCCTTGGGAAATCCCCGGGCAGCTAGGGGTTCCCCGACTATCTGACATCATCGTGCTATGCAGGAGCCAAGGGGGACCCTGGAGGTGGAGCCAAGATGACGGCCCCCACCGGAGCCAGATTACGAGCGGCGCCGATCACGATCTGGCAATTACAGGGTTAAAAACCAGGCACCGCTTTAAAGGGCAGACACTGCCCTTCAAAGTGGTGCCTGGTTTTTGGGTGAAAACCCTCCCAATCGGGAGGGAGAGGGATCCAAAAGGATCCCCCCTCCCTTTCAGGCAATCTCCCAGCTTTGCCGGGGGTCGCCTGAAAATGACGTCATTGTGCAAGCGTGATGACGTCATTTACGTCGGGGGCCGGCCTATCTTCGGCGCCTGGCTTCCCTGAAGCCAGAACGCCGTGGGACCCCGGAAAGAGAGGTAAGTATCTCCGCCGGGGCTTCCGCTGGCGGATGACGTGTGGGGCACGTCCTCCGCATATAGCGGGAGTCAATCAGGACGTGTCCCAAACGTCTTCTGCAGCGAGAGGGTTAAGGGGTTATTCAGAGAGCACCGAAATGTCACTGAAATTTCGGTGCTCACTCGTTTCTCGCAAGCTCCCTACACTTCAGAGAATCAAAATTCCCCACCCTGCGGTGTATTCAGCATTCACCGCAGGGTCCAGGACTGCAGGGAAAACCCGCCGCAACCACTGGAAAAACCACGCCGAACACGCTGGCAAAGCCAACGAGCTGCCGATCACAGCACAGACCAGCCGCCGGAAAAAGCCAACAAGCTGACAAACGGGGTAAAAATACGCTTGAAAGTTTCAAAATTGAAACGCGGTTTGCAAAATGCCTGGAATTTACATATAAGATCCAATGAATGATAATAAAAATGTCTGTTAAAGAAAAATGAAAAAAGCATTTAAAAAGAAAATGGAAAACAAATTGCCGAAAAAATCCAAAAAAATGCCTAAAAGATCCTAAAAAAGCAATAAAAAAAAAGAGACTTTTTACTGCAGAATAAATTAATAACCGGTTTATTAGATATTGTATTAAAACGGGAATATTTTTAACATTGAAGCCTATGGGGTTCGCCTGAATAAACCTGCCGAATGAAACACCATACAGCAGGGCATTTCAGCAACTTTTCACTGCTGTTCGGTGTTCTCTGAATAGATTAACCAGTGCTTCTCTAATGGGGATTTCACTGCCGGTGAACAGGCACTGTACGTGAAGGCAATTCGCCAAAATCTGACGAACTGTTTTTTGCCTGAAAATTTGGCCAACTGCCTGCTCTCTGAATAGCTGAATGGCCCCTTTTGTTTTCAAAGCTACAAATCACATTATTTCAATGTTCATAGTCACTGTCCTTCAGTTCTTCTTTATTTTGCTTCCACGTACCTTTCACTGTTTACCTTTGGTATGCACCCATTACAATGTTTTTAAGTCATTTAATTCATGTGACATTAAAGCATAGAAATTATTATTATTATTATTATGCACCTTCGTAACCATAGGTATCACTTTTACCATCTAAATGGCATCATATCATTTGTGAGCACACTCACAGCGCTACAGCTTTATAGAACACTTTACAAACCGTTGTTTGGAGAAATATAATACAACATATTTAGATAGAACTTCAAACCACAAGAAAGAAAAACCAAGCCAATAGTATAGCTTTCTTTTGAAAGGTCAGCTGTAGCACAGTCTTTTGTGACTGCCAAGTTTTAATTTAAACATTGTGATAAATTTCAATAGCAGGTCAGAAGTCATTTTCTGGTTAAAAGAGGGTCAAGCTGGTCTTTTAAAGAAGTACTCTTAATTTTTATAGTGTCCACGGAGAGCTGATTTACCACTGGTATGACCTGATCACTCTTTGCTGACCTCTTCCAGAAGAGTAAGACTCTGCTTCACTGTCAGTCACCAGTAAAACAAAGATTTTTTTATTACACCGGGATTTATATTCTTGGAAGGAAAATAGATTTCATGGAATCAATATGACAGAACGCATTCACTTGATTGCTTTATAGTAAAAAAAAAAAACGTGAATTTCTTTGATAGAAAACGTGCTGCACACGTAAGGAAAGCTGAGCTTGAAGTGGGAGGTAATTCTTTAGTAACTAGATATGCATTTTGAACAAATCAGATCTTTATTCCGTTTAATCTTTTATGGTGAGCTATATTTCTACTTGTTAATTCTTAACTTTTGAGATCTAATGAAATCTGATATACACTTTTGCAGATAGAGATTTTTATTTCCTTACTATGCAATCAGCAAAACTGCCTTATCCTCTTACTCATCATCGTTTTATTTTTTAACACATATGTGCCATACTTCTAAACTAGTTTGAAATTCACTGATACTTTGTAAATGGTTGGAAACTGCCATAATGCATTTAGAAACATAGAAACATAGAAAATGTCGGCAGATAAGAACCTTTCGGCCCATCTAGTCTGCCCAATTACATGGATACTTAACCTGGATTTATCTTTTGTTTAGGATAGCCTTATGCCTATCCCATGCTTGCTTAAATTCAATTACTGTTTTGGCCTCTACCACTTCAACTGAAAGGCTGTTCCATGTATCCACCACTCTCTCAGTAAAATAATGCTTCCTGATGTTACTTTTAAACCTTTGCCCCTCTAATCTAAGACTATGTCCTCTTGTTTTGCTATTTTGTTTCCTTTTAAATATACTCCCTTCCTCTACCTTGTGGATTCCCTTTACGTATTTAAATGTTTCTATCATATCTCCTCTGTCTCGTCTTTTTTCCAAGCTGTACATGTTAAGATCATTAAGCCTTTCCTGGTAACTTTTCTCCTTCAAGCCGTACACAATTTTAGTAGCCCTTCTCTGAACTCTCTCTAAGATGTCTATATCCTTCTGGAGATACGGTCTCCAGTACTGCACACAGTACTCCAAGTGAGGTCTCACCAGTAATAATAAATTAAGCATATTTAGCAATATCACAACCCGTGTAGAACTATGTACATGGGTAGGTGATCCTAGCAGATTTTGCATTAACCCATTCACAGCCAAAATGTTTATATACATTTTTACATTAAAAAAATTACAAACAAAATGGAAATTTAGAACATTAAAATCAAATTTTTCACCTTTTAGATACAGGATTCAGTATTCACCTTGAGTATAAATGAAATGCTCACAGATTTCTATCCTGCCACCATACATTGTTTCTTTTTTTCTATTGATTCTTTCTTGCAGTAGGAAAAAGTTCAGCAAACTTTATTGCAACATTACAGCAGCCAGGAAGAGGACAGAATATAGGAGGAGCTATAGAATCCCTTAGCTCTGTACAGGGACATGTTCTAGTTGTTAGAATTGCTGAGAATCCCTACATAGAGTGGATTTGTAGGGCCATTATTCCTTTGGTTTGCAGACAGTGTGTACACATATAGATATTTTTTCTTTCTTGAAAACAAGATTACTAATATAATCTTATTATGACCACAACAAATTATGGGAGGGGTGGAGGCCCTTCCCGGCGGTGCCTGCCTTTAACCCCTTAGGGGATGGATCGTGATTCAGTGCCAATCAGCACTGGATTGCGGTCCTCTCCTGGAGGTAGCCGACATCTTGGATGTCGTCCAAGCCTTCGGATTTCCCCTCTGCCCACTGGCATCATCACTCATGGATGTAATGACATCAGTTTGAGAGGTAACCCCCAGCTGCCACCTATGGTGTAGATAGGGGGGTCCAATGACCCCTGTATCTCCCGATCCATGGCACCTAGGGGTTAATGTTTGATATCATTGGAAAGACCAGAACTACAACAAAATAGTAATAAAAAAACTATTTATAAAAATAAAATCCTGTTTTTTTTTTGTTTTTCTTTTATTAATGTAGCATTATTGTTCACATTTTAATTTAATGTGATCAATGACGCTGCACTAACGATTTTTTTTGGAGCGGGCTAAAATCACGTAATTTCTCAGAAAAATAAAAATACCGGGTTCCCAGTTTTAATTTCTTTAAGAAGCATAACCCATAGAATATATAACCGCAAAAGTTTGAATGATAAAATGTGAAAAAATAATGTAGATGATTGGAAATATCACATTTGTTACATTTTTTGTTATAGCATTCTGGCAGAAGATGCCGTATACATATAATAATGATATATTATGAATCTGCCGAGTCTGCCAAAAAAAAGGGTATATAATATGTCTGGGTCATATAATAAAACACGACTTCAAATCACGTTTAAACATGATGAGCACAAATGGTAAAAATGAGCTCAGCACAGAGAGGTGAAATGGCTCAGCAGTAAAAGGGTTAAACTTAACCAGAGTTGTTGTAAACTTACTATAGCCATTAAAGAGGTTATTCACTAACCTCTGAGTTGGCCCTAAATTGCTCCGGATGGTGAATTTTGCCGTTCGGTGCAATTTTGGACCAATTCGTCTATTCACTAAGGTGTCAATTTGCCAAATACAGGAAAACTGACAGCAAAATACAGTACATTTGCCGCGATTCAGTGGCACCGAAATTGCCCCATAGAAGATAATCGTGTCTTGTATTCACAGAACGCCATATTGCTACGAAATTCCTGTGAAATGCCCTGATTTTCAGTGTTTCAAATCGACAGATTTAAAAAGGCGAATCCCATATCTTTCAACGTAATATCTTTTTATAATTTTTCTATTAAAAAACGTTTATTCTTTTCAGTTTTTTGCAAAACCCCTGTTTTCGCTTCCAGGGCTCTTTTTCGCTGCCGGGTGTGTATCCTGTTAAACCGGAAGTGATATCTGCGGAATATGCTGGCGCTTTATAAATAAAGAATAATAATAATAATAAAAAGATCGATCACGGCGAGGCTCAGCAGCTGAATTCACTATAGCAGTATGGCTTGATGCTGAGGCATCCCTGCGATAGCAATAGAACGGTTGGAAGCGATGCTCCCAGCACTCTGTTTACTAAAGGACGTACCAAGTACATCCTCAGTCGTTACGTGACCTTTTTTGTAGGACGTACCTGCACTGAAAAAAACCTTAATCAGTTGATTGAACTCACATGATTGAGTAAACTTATTCGCTCAAATTAATTGAGTAATAGAGTCTCCTAAAATTAGTATATTTAAGTTCACTTAACTTGGTCTAATGTAGACTATACTTAAATTGTTAAGTCCATCTAACTTTGTGTTTATACAGTGCACTTACATAATTAAGTTCACTCAACTTGGTGCTCATGTAGACCGCACGTAAATTGTTAAGCTCACCTAACTTGGTTTTAAAATAGTACTTTTGTGTTCCCCATTTTAATTGTGACCTTGTACTTTTATTTTCCTCATTATCCTGATTAAGATATATGCTTTTCTTTACTTGCGTGTTAAACAGGGATGCCCCCATCTGATCGCAGAACTTTCCACGGACCGTTTTATTTTTTGAGAAAGTATTTTATCAAGAAGGATACATTGAGATTTCTCTCATTTTCAGGTATGTCCTGTGTGGCGAGTGTGTACCGTTAGGTGTCTTGCCCAAGGACACTTACTGGAGAGGTGCTCTTGCCAGGATTCAAACCTGTGTCTCCACAGTTATAGAGCAGTGATGTTACCTCTACGCCATCCAGCCAATACAAGCTGTTCATTTGGTGTGGTTTATTCCTTGAGCTTGTACCATTTCTTTTTCACAAAGCCCCCCCAACTTCCAATCCACACCCACCAGTTGTTGTTTACTGACTTTTTTGCTGGTGGTGATGGTGCTGGGAGGTTCTCAGTCTGGATGGGGCTGAGACAACATCCATTGAGGGTGGTATCAGCAATAGAAAAGATAAAAATATCTCCTTTTGCATTTATTTACCAATCAGTGCATTAGTTCTCTTGTCAGGCGGAACTACTTGCAGGGCCAATCACACCAAAGAAAGACTAGAGTAAGTTATTTTAATGAATCATTATTTTGAGTTCGTAACACTTGAAAAATTAAGCGTGTGCATTTTGTGGGTAAAAAAGCTAAACCGACTTAGGCCCCTATTAAACTCCTCGCGCATTTATTTTTGCGCCCGCAAATGCGCATTTGCGCGAGGGGCAAAACCCTTTTCGCTGAACGTCGTATTACAACGTTCGCGCAAACGATGCGCGTTATCATTTAACGCAGATGGACCTGCGCGAGCGTGATGAATTGTGCGCGTCCTATACTTAACATTGTGAGCGCAAATTCGTTTGTGCGCTGGTATGCGGATGGTATTACAATCGATGCGCAACTTTTTACGAGCGACGTTTGCGCGCATAATTTTACCGTCTTTTAAAAGCTGATGGTAACTGCAAATTGGAACGTTCTGGCCGAAACGAAAAACACCAGCACATAAAAAAATACAGCACAGTATAGTTACACATTCTACACATACCCAAACAATAAAATTGTGAATTTGTGTATGTTTTTTTTATTGCTGCAGCATGTATACACAGATTTACTTCGACAGGCGCAAAAACTTAAGTGAGTCAATTAAGGTTCTTAATTCTGATCATAGGCGTCTCTACAGGGGGGGCAAGGGGGCAATTGCCCCCCTAGGTTATTCCTTGCCTCCCCATGTGCCCCCCCCAACAAAAATCTGCATCCAGCTTCCCCCACATATTCGGACCACTATATCTCCGTCCCTGTGCATCGTAGTATATGGACGATCTAGGTGTCTTTGGAAAGGGCAGATTCTGGCCTTTCCAATGATTCCCAACATGCCCATATTCAATGTAATTAAAATCATAAAAACTTAAATAAGGTGCATGTAGACATAAACATTTTCACAGAGTTGAAATGGCTCAGCAGTGAAGGTGTTAACATTCAGACTATGTATTACATTGTATATTACTTTTGTTTATGCCTTGGTTTAGCTGTGTTTTAAGGGTTAATGGGCAGGCTTCATCCCTCACAGTATACATTTTATGTTTTTCCTTGATGTATGGCATTTTAGGGGTTAATGGGTAGCTACATGCCACACTGTTTATTATTTTTATTGCATTTCCATGTGTTTATGGAAGTTAGAATCTTAAGGGTCTATTCATTTTTAGATCCTTTGCTTTTCGTCACATTTTAGGGAATTCATTCTGCCAAAAATAGTGTGAATTCCCTATTTAGCGAATGGTCACTGTAATTTGCTAAAATTGGAGTCCCTGAAGCAGTTTTCAGACAACGGCGAAAACTGCTGAATTGTGGCGAATAAAATATTGAATTTAAGTATATAAAAAAAAGGTATCATTGCATCACATTACTATGGGATTTTGGAATCTTATTTACATGTACTTACTTAGCGCACTATCACCTGGGGTGAGCTAACCCTAGCGTTGGCATTTTTTGCGTTAGCATCAGATTAATTCAGTCTAGCGCCTGAAAACAGATTGTTTGCACCCCGCTCCACAAACAAGAAAAATCACTTAGTGCATTGCTATTAGCGTTTGTAGCGCAAGCTTACTGTACTTTCCACATCCTATACTTAACATGGGGAGCGCTAGAGATCTTCAGTGCTTTTGCAACTAACAAATAACTTTGTGCCTGCACCAATTTTTTGAGGGACACCATTTTCAGAATTTTACCTACTGCTAAACTCTGGTGCTAACAACAAAAAAAACAGGTCCTCGCCAAAATTTAACCTCTCTGGTGGTATTCCCGAGTGTGACGCGGGGTTAAATTTCACTACCGCGAACGGTAACCCTGAGCCGCACTCGGGCTGGATGCATACTCACCTCCTCCTGCGTTCCCTGGCTGTCCCCCGCAGTGTGATCGCGGTGAGTTGCTTCCTGGTAACGCTCCCTGCGAGTCACATGATGCAGGGGGGCGAGACCAGGCAGCAATCTTTAAATTTTTTTTATAATACACTGTATTCCAATGTATATGAACGGCCACTAGGTGGCACTACAGGATAGGAAACAGACCATACATAGTCTCACCCTTGTATTCAGACAGATTTCAATGTTTTTTGTTGTATTTTATTGAATATCATTTATTTGCATTATTTTGGATGATTATTTTTGGAATAATAAATTATTATGTCGTGTTTCAAACTTTATCGGACTCAGTGTATTTACTATTTTTTTAAATTTATTTATTTATAAAGGATTTTACCAGTAAGGACTCTTGCTTGCATGGATTTCAGTGCGTGATTCCTAATTATTACAGGCTAACTATGTACGAAAACACGTTTCGTTTAAAAAAAAATTGAGACGCTTTTAGACACCAAATTTTGAAAAAATTAGACCGCCAGGGAGGTTAACAGGCAAATGAAAGGAATACAGCACAGGTATTCTCTTGGCTCCATAAACCATAGTAATGGATCTGGTCAGCAATGTCACTGCTGTTGCAGTAGGCTCTATTATAAATTTATCCTTTATTGACATGTGTCCTAATTCTAGTATATTGCCTAATTTTAAACATTTTATGCTGGGGGTTATTCATAGTATGTAAACAGTTGATTATTAGGGTGATAGCTTGGACCATGTTTAAAGGGACACATGGACACAAGTCTTGCCCTGAAATTTGTATTATTTATATGCTGCAGCAGGGAAGTTATTGTCGCTCACCTGGCCTTCCTTTTGGATCTATTAAATGCAGTGTAATGATTCTACATGCTGTTGGGGGCATTTATCATGCAATGCCCATCTACCTTAATTAATATATGTGTTCTTATAAACATGGGTGATACGGCCACCTTAGAGGATTTTAATAATGCAGGGGTGAGGGCTCTTCGCTGGATGTGTTCATACTTATACAAGCTTGTGAGGGCAGAGAATAGGTATGGCCCGGCACTCTGCACTGGAAAAAAAAAGTTCTATCCTGTACTCAACCACATTAGTGCTGGGTCTCAGCCCGGGTCTTAGCGTTACCCTAGCATGCGCTAAATGACATTGTACATGGACTCCCGTGGACAAGGTGATCTGTTAGTAGGTCATCAATTTTAGCGACTTGTGCTAACGTTTTCCTTTAGCGATTGCATTTTAGCTGACACCAGGTGATAGGGCCCTTCGTTTTTTTCAGTGGTGTGATTTAGTGGCGAAAATTATTAGAGCCCCCCCAGTTTTGACTGTGGTATCTTATGTGCCCCCCCTAAATATTGTTCCTAGAGTCGCCACTGATTCTGATTGGCTGAATCCCGCGAAAAAAACAGCCCACACACTGATTTACATGCGCTACGTTACTGCGCACGTATTACTCTTCGTTTTGCGCGTCGTTTTTACGAACATTATTTTCGGACGGATGAGAAAATGCGTTCGGATCGTAATACCACCGTTAATTTTTGCGCGATAATGCTTAAAGCTGCGCGCAAAAAAAATTGCGCTGCGCGGACGAATTTACGTGAAGAATGTAATAGGGCCCGTTATATGGTATAGCAGTTAAATCTGTGTCTGTATTTCATGCCCAGACATTAACTTCATATCAAATAAAAGGTTAGAAGATGTTTACTCCAGGAGTATATAATGACTTTGGAAAGAGTAAAGCACTGCTTAAAAAAATGCATTATACTGCACGGCAGATTTAATCAACTAAAATCTTGTCCTATTTAATCGACTAAGGCCGGGGTCAGATAAACCTTTTGAAGAGTGGAAGGAACGTCCGTGAGAGTGGATGTTTCTTCCACTCAGGCGCCTGTCTGGCCACCTCGCTGAGCGCAGTTAGTGCGCTCAGCACTGCAAGGCTCGATCCTCCTATGGAGGATCACGATTTGCAGCCCTGTCGAACGCGCGTCGTAGCACTTCAACGGGGAGGCTTTCAGAATGCAGCACGCACAATTACAATCACAACGCTGCGACGAACGCCGGGAAGCACGTCAGCACGGGCGCACATTTTATGCTAATCTGACCCCAGCCTGAAAATAAATCATTTATTTCAGGAAAATTTCCATGCTCTTTCGTTTGACACGTCTCAGTGCGATTCGGCGATTACAGTTCGCCGACCCAGAAGTGCGCCAGAATTCAAGCTGAACACTGCCACCACTTCTGATCAGCCGGCTGAACGACGCCAAAGATAGCTGATCAGCCCGCTGAACACCACCGCCGACAACCGATCATTCTGTGGAACTCCGCTGAACTGACTGGCGAAATGCAGAAACAAAAAAACAGAACTCTGCTATTCTTTAAAAGGCGTTTAAAACAATAAAAATGCATGACAATGTGTGGAAATAACAAAAAAAGTCCTAAAAAAAATCATAAAAAGATCTGTTACAGAATTTTAAAAACAGCCATATAAAATGGGAATCAAAAGTCTCACCTAAAAAATCCAGAAAAATACAATTTTGTTTTATAAAAATATATAAATAAAAAGCCTTTTTGCTGTAGCTGGTCTGTTACAGTCACTTGTTAATTGTTATGAGATTTTTAGTGGTTGTTTTTAATATCTGACTATCTGGCACTCTCTGCACAGTGAACAAATGTGTTTTATAACGCTTATTATTATTACCCATAATAATAGAATCATGAATAATTAATTTCCGTGAGATTTTCCCTATTGGTTTTATAAAACAAAAACCTAAAGAAGTAACCAAAAAACATAAACAAACGAACAGGCAGCATGAACAATGTGTCGTTAAAGTAATAAAGCTCCATACATTATTGCAGAACTGGATAAGAGGGATACAAAGCAGATGTCCGTTATTTACAACATACAGGCTGCTTATTGTGTAATGTGTAAGTTCCACATGTAAACACTCTTAAGGGTTGAATTACTTTTAGTTTTTTATTGAGGTTGATCAGCTGACAGCAAAAGGACTACTGTATAAATTGCAAATTTAAAGTGATGTAGCCGCCAACTGTCCCTTTTTAACATCAGCTGCCGCACAGAAGTTCGCCTTGTCTTCCCAATGAATCTCTGTCTTGTTTTGTTTACCAGGCAATTAACAGTAATAATCACTTGCTGTTTGGCTTTGTTTCAGAGATGATGCTTGTTGTATTCAGATTTGGGTGGACTGAAATGGATAAACATTAGGTAGGCTTTTTTTTCTCCCAGCTTGGTGGCCCACGTGTCAGGACCAGCAGGCAATTCGCCATTTAATTACCTCCTCTGCTTTCTTCTTACTGTGCAATAAGAATATCGTCTGAGTGCAATTGTGTAGCGGAATCAATAATAATAAAGTAAATGTAAACCAGGGGTTAGCCGAGCAAGGATTCAAATTCAAGTGCACTCATTCTTTAATTTGTAAGTAGACGATTCTAAACTAATGGTAATTTGCATAGATTTACCCGAGAGAGGAAATTATTTCATTTATTTCAGTGCATATATCAAAACATACATTGTTTTATTCTGCTACTTGACGATAATTATAACCTTTTTTTCCCTCAATTAGACATAGGTACCTTAGAATTAAAACCGCGCTGCGAAAATCACGAGTGCAGGAATTTTAATGAACAATCCGGAGATGCGACAAGTGAGCCGCAATGCAGATTTTTATAAATAAGAAACTTGTTAATAGGGATTTTAATTTGAAAGAGAAAGAAAAAACAGTCTAGTATGGAATATGGGATGGATTCTTCCCTTTTGTACCAAAAATGCAAAATAATTCCAGTAAACTGTCACTGATAGAAAGATTTTTTTTTTCTTGAAGTAATGCAGATTTCAAGGCAAAAAAAAGTATAATTTATGTATGTTTTCGGTTATGTGATTACTCACAGGGGATAAGGCATCTTTAAGGCAAGAATGTCTCCCATTTCTGCTTTTCATAGGAGATTTGACATATACCTTGCAAGCAGGTCTGAAGACACACAGGGTAATTCAAAGAGAATCGAAAAGTCAGCGCTCGTTCGGTGACTTTTCTTTCTCTTCAATTCGGTTTGTTTTGCCGATCCCATTTCGGCGACCCTGCAGTGTATTCAGCAAGCACCACAGGGTCCCCGAATTGCAGGGAAAGGTCGCCGCAAACCTGCCGAAAACTAACCGCAAAACCCGGCGAATGCACGACGAAAACCTGCAAAAACATCTGGATTGACCTGCCGAAAACGGCGGAAAAACCCGAGCAGGAGCCGATCACACGCAGAGCAGCCGCCGGAAAAAGCAGACACCGCAGACGAATGTAGTGAATAAATTAGAAAAACAGTTTGCGTGAATGTTTGAAAAGTGAAACGCTGTTTGCAAAGAAACTACTGAGCGAAAATGTCTGAAATTTACATAGGATCCAATGAACGATAATAAAAAGGGCTGTTGCAGAAAAAAAAATCCAGAAAAATGCTTAAAATATCCAAAAAAATCTATAAATAAAGAGACTTTTTACTGAAGAATATTATAATGAACGGTTTATTAGATATTGCATTAAAACGGGAATATTTTTAACATTGAAGCCTATGGGATTCGCCTGAATAAACCTGCCGAATTAAACCACCGAATGACAGGGCATTTCGGGAACCTTTCACTGCTGGTTTGTGTTCTCTGAATAGCCGAAGCAGTGCTTTTTTATAGGGATTTCACTGCCCTCGAACAGGCACCGAACAGGCACCGTATGTGCAGGCAATTCGCCAGGGTTTGGCTAATTGCCTGCTCTCTGGATAGCCGAATGGCCAGGAAAGGTATCCTAACGCTGAATTTCAGCATTCGGTTACCTTTCTCTAGCCATTCGGATCTCTTTGGATAACCCTGACAGTGGGCCATATTACATTCCTAACGCTAACGTTAACGTTAGTGGTGGTTGCCCTACCTGGCGCAACATATAACAATCCGAATGCTAATGGATTAAAAAAAAATGTTAGCGATTCGGATCTTGCGCTTTTCCCGCTGAGCTCACTGTACTTTGCGCTCCCTATGCTTAACCTGGTGAGTGCAAAGTGTTAATTAGCGTGAGGATTACAAAGTCCTTAACGTTAATTACGCCAAGCTGCGGTTAACTGAAAAGTTACCCACAGCTAGGACCTGGTGCTAACTGATTCCACTTCTGCGGAAGCACCAGTTGAACACCCCCAAAAAAAATCACATACTCACCGTTCATCGCGCAACGAGAATGGCAGCTCCATCTGTCTGTTCTTGCTGCCGGGAGCAGAGGGAGAGTGGGGAAAAGTCCCTCAGTCTCCCTCTGCGAATCACTACACCAACCTAGCCACAAGGTGAGATCCTGCAGGTCATGCAACCAGCAGCAGAATCCTCAATGTCCTATGGACTCCCTGGAAGGGATGCTCGTGGTGGCGCTTAGCGCTGCCCCGAGCATCCTGAGACTTGGCGCCGGGTCATGGTGCCGGCTGCTGGATTAGCGCCTGCACCGTAAAATCACGCTAAAACAGGGACGCTAAGGAGAAACCTGCAGGCACAGGTTTTCTCCTTGGCATCCCCGTTTTAGCGAGATCGTGGTAATAGTTTTTTCCTTTGATCTGGGCTTTCAGAGAGACTCATGCAGAGGTCGATAGGGTAGGCTAGTGGATGTGTGCAAGAAACGAGTCGATGGCTGACTGGAAGTCATAGGGGTTTTTTGTGTACTATGTGCATTGGTTGCATGGAGCGGAACAAACCACTTAAACTCCCATACAATGTAAGAAGTAGTATTCCAGGAGCCCTGACTTTGGAAATGAGTTCAGACTTCCAGTGTTTTTTTTCTTCAATACCGTTGCCAGCTGTTGTTTATGGTCCAGTTCTAGTTTCTGTCTTTCAGTGAGATCATCCATGAGCGCTATGTTTTAAAACTTAAACTTGGGTTTGTCACATGACGCTGTCATGTTGCTGCTTTGATGTGCTTGAAATGGTTCTCATATCTTAATTTAGTTCTAAAAACAAAATGTAACAGGTGAAAATACATTGAGATTCATCTCCTCGTGCTTAACTTTATACTTTCTATGTTGCTCTTATGGAAAACACTATGTAGCAGTGGTTCCCAACCACGGTCCTCAGGTAATCCTAACGGGTCAGGTTTGCCAGATAGCTGAAGCACAGCACAGATTTGCTGTTTAGTGACTGCAGGATTCAGTCTTTATTTCTCCAAGGAAAACTTCAGAACCTGTCACTGCTATATAGGATTCAACCAGCTTAGTCCGTGTTCATGATGTGTTTTGGATTGTGTTTTCTCTTTAATTGTTACACATCCAAGTGTTGGCATAATTATGCCTCCATTAGTCATACTGAAACCCGCTATTGGAGATTAAAGGAGATTATCTGAAAACATTCTTACACTTTCCAGTAGAGATGCATCATTACCATTTTTTTAAGGCCGAATATGTGTACCAATACTTTTATTTAATGTAATGTGACCACTTTCCAATAAATAATTTAGGATTTTGCTGAAAGCCTCTCCAATTTATGTTAATATTGAAATGTATGGCCAGACACCCCATTTACACACTGCACAGACCTACACACACTCTGACCACACACACCGACATCAGAGTTCAGATACATATGTATACCCACACCAGACCTCAGATAGATATGTATACCCAGACACAGAGCCGTAGCTAGCTCCTTTTGCACCCGAGGCAAAAACAGAAAATTGTGCCCCCCCCCACATAATTTTAAAAATCAGAGTCCCTGACCAGTGGTGCAGTGCTAAGCTCCTGGATGCTCCCCGCGACCAGAAGCAGTGGATCGGACCACCCTTTGTGCTGTGGGATGAGAGGCAAGTTTGTGATTTTTGGGGGGGTTCCCGCTGGTGCTGACTGATTCTGCAGAAGCAGCGTCACTTAGCTCCAGCGTCTAGCTGTGGGTAACTTTTGTAGCTATGGCGGGATGGTAATTAGCATTAGGACTTTGTAATCCTAACGCTATTTACTCTTTGCGCTTCCCATGTTAAGTATAGGGAGCGCAAAGTACAGTAACCTCGCGCTGAAAAGCACAATCTCCTGGATTTTTTAACCTGTTACCGTTCGGATTGTAATATGAGGGTCCTGTGCTGGGATGTGATATGGGCAGCATGCAGCAACCTCATTTAACTAGCACCAACGCTCACATGTGTGAGTGCTAGCGTTAAGGAGGTGATGGGGCCCTACATATATAGTGCACACACAGTACATGTACAAATACAGTACACACAGAATACATGCACGTATAGCAAAAGAACATTTAGCATAATGTACACCCCCCCAGAATAATATACACAGCACTGAGCCCCCAGACTATTTTCCCCAGTTCACATGGATATAATTGCCCCCAGTTCACATGGATATTATTGACCCCAGTTCATATGGGTATATATTGCCCCAGTTCACATGGATATAATTGCCCCCAGTTCACATGGATATGGCCCAGCTCATGGATATGCCCCCCAGCTCTCATGGATATTGCCCCAGCTCTCATGGATAATGCCCCAGGTCTCATGGATATGCCCCCAGGTCTCATCATGGATATGCCCCCCAGCTCTCATGGATATTGCCCCAGCTCTCATGGATAATGCCCCAGGTCTCATGGATATGCCCCCAGGTCTCATCATGGATATGCCCCCCAGCTCTCATGGATATTGCCCCAGCTCTCATGGATAATGCCCCAGGTCTCATGGATATGCCCCCAGGTCTCATCATGGATATGCCCCCAGGTCTCATGGATATTGCCCCCAGGTCTCATGGATATGCCCCCAGGTCTCATGGATAATGCCCCCAGGTCTCATGGATATTGCCCCCCAGGTCTCATGGATAATGCCCCAGGTCTCATGGATATGCCCCCAGGTCTCATGGATAATGCCCCCCAGCTCTCATGGATAATGCCCCCCAGGTCTCATGGATAATGCCCCCCCAGGTCTCATGGATATGCCCCAGCTCTCATGGATAATGCCCCCAGGTCTCATGGATAATGCCCCCCAGGTCTCATGGATATGCCCCGAGGTCTCATGGATATTGCCCCAGCTCTCATGGATAGTGCCCCCAGGTCTCATGGATAATGCCCCCAGGTCTCATGGATATTTCCCCAGCTCTCATGGATAGTGCCCCCAGCTCTCATGGATAGTGCCTCCAGGTCTCATGCATATTGCCCCAGGTCTCATGGATAATGCCCCCAGGTCTCATGGATATTGCCCCCAGCTCTCATGGATAATGCCCCAGGTCTCATGGATATTGCCCCCAGGTCTCATGGATAGTGCACCCAGCTTTCATGGATAGTGCCCCCAGGTCTCATGGATAAGCCCCCAGGTCTCATGGATAATGCCCCCAGGTCTCATGAACATTGCCCCCAGCCCTCATGGATAATGCCCCAGGTCTCATGGATATTGCCCCAGGTCTCATGGATAGTGCCCCCAGCTCTCATGGATAGTGCCCCCAGGTCTCATGGATAGTGCCCCCAGCTCTCATGGATAGTGCCCCCAGGTCTCATGGATAGTGCCCCCAGCTCTCATGGATAATGCCCCCCAGGTCTCATGGATATTGCCCCCAGGTCTCACGGATAATGCCCCCAGGTCTCATGGATAGTTCCCCCCAGGTCTCATGGATATTGCCCCAGGTCTCATGGATAATGCCCCCCAGGTCTCATGGATAGTTCCCCCAGGTCTCATGGATATTGCCCCCCAGGTCTCATGGATAGTGCCCCCAGCTCACCTCTCGCGTGCACAGCTGTGAAGGGGCGCAGGCAATCGTTCCCGAGGGACTCGGCTGCTCCCCTTCACAGCTGTGCCTGAGGCACGTGCCTCACTCGCCTCGCCCTTCCTACAGCCCTGCCCAGACACCAAGACACCAGACCTCAGATACATGTATACACTCAGACACACTTACACTATATTGCCAAAAGTATTGGCTCACCTGCCTTGACTCACATATGAATTTAAGTGACATCCCATTCCTAATCCATAGGGTTCAATATGACGTCGGTCCACCCTTTGCAGCTATAACAGCTTCAACTCTTCTGAAGTTCTGGGAAGGCTCTCCACAAGGTTTAGGAGTGTGTTTATGGGAATTTTTGACCATTCTTCCAGAAGCGCATTTGTGAGGTCACACACTGATGTTGGACAAGAAGGCCTGGCTCTCAGTCTCCGCTCTAATTTATCCCAAAGTGTTCTATTGGGTTGAGGTCATGAGTCTGTGCAGGCCAGTCAAGTTCATCCACACCAGACTCTGTGATCCATGTCTTTATGGACCTTGCTTTGTGCACTGGTGCACAATCAAGTTGGAAGAGGAAGGGGCCAGCTCCAAACTGTTCCCACAAAGTTGGGAGCATGGAATCATCCAAAATGTCTTGGTATGCTGAAGCATTCAGAGTTCCTTTCACTGGAACTAATGGGCCAAGCCCAGCTCCTGAAAAACAAACCCACACGATAATCCCCCCTCCACCAAACTTTACACTTGGCACAATGCAGTCAGACAAGTACCGTTCTCCTGGCAACCGCCAAACCCAGACTCGTCCATCAGATTGCCAGATGGAGAAGTGCGATTCGTCACTCCAGAGAATGTGTCTCTACTGTGCTAGAGTCCAGTGGCGGCGTGCTTTACACTACTGCATCCGATGCTTTGCATTGCACTTGGTGATGTATGGCTTGGATACAGCTGCTCGGAAATGGAAACCCATTCCATGAAGCTCTCTGTGCACGGTTCATGAGCTAATCTGAAGGCCACATGAAGTTTGGAGGTCTGTAGCGATTGACTCTGCAGAAAGTTGGTGACATCTTCGCACTATGCGCCTGAGCATCCGATGACCCCGCTACGTCAGTTTACGTGGCCTACCACTTCGTGGCTGAGTTGCTGTCATTCCCAAACACTTCCACGTTCTTATAATACAGCTGACAGTTGACTGTGGAATATTTAGGAGCGAGGAAATTTCACGAATGGATTTGTTGCACAGGTGGCATCCTATCACAGTTCCACGCTGGAATTCACTGAGCTCCTGAGAGCGACCCATTCTTACACAAATGTTTGTAAAAACAGTCTGCATCCCTAGGTGCTTGATTTTATACACCTGTGGCCATGGAAGTGATTGGAACACCTGATTCTGATTATTTGGATGGGTGAGTGAATACTTTTGGGAATATAGTGTATGTATATATATATATATATATATATATATATATACACACACATACACAAATCCCAGACCTCATACACAGACACTGAGGAAGCTGGCAGAATGCACTAACAGCATTCTGCCAGGCCCCTCCGGCTGGCCGCATTTCAACAAGTGGCCGCTGGCTTGGAAGGTTGGAACTCAGCCTTCAGCCATGCTCTCGTGAGGTCTGCAGAGTTCACGAGATCTGGAGGCTGCTTTTAACCCTTCACAGGCCGGCGGCCCCCCCAGACACTGGATACCGGCTGGCAAGCAGCCCAGCGCTGGCTTCTGGTATCGTTGGAGGTATCGGGGGCATTTGCAAATGCCGGTATCGGCACCATTCAGTACATCCCTACTTTCCAGTATGTGATTATGCATTCAAAGGTTATGTGCATGATCCCCTAGTATAAAGCATGCAAGTACTTCTGTTGTTATTGGATCTATTAACGTTTGCTACACTCTGCCTGAAGACCAGTGAGGCTGGATATGAGGCCATAAATGTTACAGATACTCTACAGTCGTTTCTTCGTGCTTTCTGTGGAAATACTGGAAAACTACATTTATCATGTAGCTGTAATTGCAGATTATTTAGTATGAAATGAATCATTAGTTCAGATTCCCTAGATCTCCCTGCCAGGTCTAGAAGTAAACTGTGAGATTGCATGGGGATCTACAGCCTTGAAACTTAAAATCCCCGAGGGTATATTTTTAAAAAAGAAACCCTTGGGGAATCTAATCCAGCCTTTGATGAATTTAAAGTTTTCAGACTAACATACAGGGCCAGTGCTAGGCTATTTTAAGCCCTGAGCAAGACCAGCTACTTGCATAACATTTTTTATTCAATCATTTATTCTTTTCATCCACAGCAAAAAGCCTTCTTATTTATAGATTTTTTGACTTTTTTGGGGTGAAATTTACACACTGCACATTAGTGTGGAGCTCTGTGATAACCTCATACTCACCGCAACTTACTGTGGAGCTCTGTGTTTCTTTTCTTTGTTTCGATTCACGTTTTTTGGGTCTCTTTTTTCGTTTCGGGTCATTTCGGACATTTTTTTGTTTTGTTTTGGTTCTTCTCGGATTGGTGATTCGGATCGTTTTGGTGATTCAGATCATTTCGGCGATTCGGATCATTTCGGGTGATTCGGATCAGTTGGTTTTCTGATTTTTTTATGAGTTATTTCGTTTTTATTGCTTAATTAAGAATGGGAAGTAGATTACTATCAATAGAATGAAAGTTTCTTTACTTATTTATTTTTTTAGGATTTTTTTAGGAATTTTTGGTTTGAAATTTTAGGTTTTCCAACTTTTTCTTTAAAGAAACAAGGCTTTTTAACCCATTTGTTTCAATGCAGCATATGAATCCCACACTGCTGGGAAGCGCCTCTCTGCAGTATAATTAATGCAGCATACGAATCTGCACACTGTCGGACAGCACCTCTCGGCAGTATAGCTAATGCAACATTTAAATCCACACACTGCCGGGCAGCGCCTCTCTGCAGTATAATTATTTGCAGCATACAAATCCGCACACTGTTGGCAGCACCTCTCTGCAGATCGATTCAGTGATTCGGATAAATTAATTTTTTGGATAAGTTCGTTTTTCATTTTTTATGAGTTATAATTAATGCAGCATATGAATCTACACACTGCTGGGAGGTTCCCGGCAGTGTGCATATTCATATGCTGCATTAATTATACTGCAAAGAGGTGCTGCCCGGCAGTGTGCAGATTCATATGCTGCATTAATTATACTGCAAAGAGGTGCTGCCCGGCAGTGTGCAGATTCATATGCTGCATTAATTATACTGCAGTGAGGCGTTTTCCAGCAGTGTGCGGATTCATATGCTGGATTAATTATACCGCAGTGAGGCGCTTCCCGACAGTGTGCGGATTCATATGTTGCATTAATACTGCAAAGAGGCGCTTCCCAGCAGTGTGGATTCATTTGCTGCATTAACTATACTGCAGAGAGGCGCTTCCCAGCAGTGTGTCCTCAGTCTCTCTCTGCTCCTGACGGAAAAGGCTGCCATTTGCGCCGCGGGATGAGAGGGAGTATCTGATTTTTTTGAGGGGGGTTTCAGCTGGTGCTAAATGGTTCAGCAGAAGCGGTATCAGTTAGCTCCAGCTTTAAGCTGTGGTTAACTTTTCGTTACCACATTGTGCGGTAATTAGCGTTAGGACTTTGTAACCCTAACGAGCGCAATCCCCAATGCACTAACGGGGTTTTTAACCCGTTAGCGTTAGGAATGTAATATGTGGGGCATGTGTTATAGGCACTTAACCTAGCGTTAACACTCACCTATATGAGCGCTTATGTTAGTGTCGGCAAGGGAATAGCGCCCAATAATGGCTCTGGTAAGTTTACAACAGCTCTGGTTAAGTTAGCACCAACTTTGGAATAGAGATCCCTGTGGGCAAAGCAAGTGCCTGATTTGTTAGACTTGAAAATTTTTGCAGCAATTCATTTCCACTCTTGCAATTTATGACGTGAAAGATTTTAATCTCACTCTTTTGTTGTGACATAGATCTATAAAAACTGCCTGGTCAAAAAAGGTCGCCACCTCGATTTAACTAAGCCAGAAGGTAAGATCATTCTATTGGATAATTATTACAGTAATTAATATGTTTCTGCTGGTAATAACAATGGGTCATGTGACTCCCTGAATATACTGAATGTGCAGGTTTTTCCTTCAATTGATTTTTTTCTTCCCTGATGGCACAGCGGGCATATTCCAAGATGGCAATGCCAGTATTCATGGGGCTCATATTGTGCAAGAGTGGTTCAAAGAGCATGAGACATCATTTTCAAACATACACCACACAGTCCAGCCTTAACCCCATTGGTGTCACGGGCGTACCGGGCTGGAGCCAAGGAGGGCCCTTTATACTGAGTGTAGTTAAGCCCTTTAGGCAGGTTTGTTGCTGGTGGCATGTTGCCGAATCCAGCACACAGAATATAAACAGATGCTGAACACAAATGATAGAACAGAATACACACACAAGAGGAATCCCTACACTGCGGTAAGGTCCTTATAGTGGCCTTCTGAATCTATGCAGGATACAGGGCAAATAATGAACACCACAATAACAACAGGGGTAGGCAAGAGACCACAACATGAAATGCCCGGAACAAACACAGTACACTAAACTAGAAATGAGGTCCTTGAGCTGACCTCTAACACAGACTATACTATGCTGCTGGGCAAGGACAAGAAAACAGGACAGACAGAATATAAACAGGAATATCAAGAATAGTCAGGGAAAGCAAGGTCTAGCCGTTTGTCAGGGAATAGAGAGCTAGGAAAACAAGTCAGACAAGCCGAGGTCAGTACACAAGAATCAGAATACAGGGTACATAGTAAAGGGAGCAGACAAGAGAATGGTCAAGAATACAAGCCAAAGTCATACACAGGGTAGCAGAATCAATATCAATAGCATGCACTCAGTAAATGAAGACTTATCCAGGAGCAGGGAGGGAGCTAATGCACTGCTTGGCCATACTTATGGAGCAGGGTAGGTCATGTGACCACAGGCCAATTAGCCACAGGGAAGGATAGCCTGAACTGACTAGCCCAAAAACCCACAAGAGCTGACCCAGAATGTTCTCACCACCAGGGGGCCTGGCTGAATATGTGAAATCGTGACAATTGGGTTTGCGCTGGAGAAGACTTTACGCAGTACTCTGACTCTCCCATCATCAATACAATATGTGACTTTTATATTGCAATTCCAAGAAATATTCTAAGTCTACTTCATACATGGATATTACCCCTTCACTACTAAGTGATTTTCCAAAAAAACATTGTCAGAAATCAGTGTTTTGTTTAAAAAAAAAAAATTTTAAATTAATTTTAAAGTAAGAAATAATTGAGTTTATACCTCTTTAATGTCTTTCTGTAAATAACCTATTTTTGACCAGTAGATGACATCATCTACTGCCAAATTGAGTTTGAGGTTTAAGCGGCTGGTCTATTTTCTTCTATTTCTCCCTGCACGGCTGCTGAAAGCCTGATATTTCAGAGATTTGAGCAGCTGATTTTACAGTTTTAGCTCATTGGGCATTATGCCCACAGGGCTAAAACTTTGGGGGCATTTCATTTGCTTTTGGGCTGCAGACCAGCACAACGAGATATCTCGATATCGGGGCACAGATGGTGCCTTTGAAGCCTTACTCAATATCGGTGGTGAAGGGGTTAAGAGAGCAATAAGACAGTGACTCCATATAACCAACATAATTTAACATAAACAGCATTAAAGTCAACGCTTTGGCGTATATACAAGCCACAGTATTGTCTTTTATTGTCTTTAACCTTTACTTTCAAAACCTACACATCTGCTTCATTGTGTTGGAAGACAAAAACGGAAATATACATTTTTGCTCAACGCTGGAGCAAACTCTTTAAAAATAAGTCCCCCGGACTAACTAGTTGTTATTTCTTACAGATTATAAGTGACGACTGTAGCTACCGATGAAAGCAGGCAAGCAGGAGAGTACATGTGGATTTGTAAAGAAAAACTTTTCTCATTTCCCACCGTCAGTGGGTGAAAATAAGGTTAGAATTTACAAAGAGTCCCTGTTGCAGTATTTATAAGTACAATAAGCTGGCAGGTATATCCTTATTAAAACTAATTTTCTTTTTTTCCCCTTTTCTTTTAATAACATTTTGCTCAATTTCTCTTCAATACAGATTGTTAGCATGAAGCCATCATAGAAATTTTAAATTGCTTATAATTTATTTTATGTCATTTTCCTCTGCATTGTCTGCATTGATACGCCGAAATTGCAGGGGAAAGACGTGTAATGCTTCATTAGCTAATTGTGCATGGTACAGCTCTTTAGGGGTAAACAAGTGACGGACATTTGCTGAATGGCCAATGCCTGTCATGCATATCATAGCCTAATGATGCCAATAATGGCACTTGGGCTCCTGGAGAGTCATCTGTCAAATTAGCACACTGAATTATTTATTACTTCAATGTAAAATTGTCAAAAGCAGCTGAGACTTGTTTTTGTTTTTTTATTTCAGCATCCTAAAAAAAAAGTATGAATATATATATATATATATATATATATATTATATATATATAAAATCTAGTGTGGTGATACAGAAGTACAAATGTATTATTTTTAAAATATCTTTATTTTTTGTGCGAAATGGTCGGTGAAAATTTTGAGATGGTTTCGTTCCTCCAAACAAGGCACCCTGCTTATTTGGATTATTTTAAGTAAAGTGGTAAAAATTAATAAAGTAGCATTTTTATAGATAATATTAAATGTAATTTTTTTATTCTTTATTTATGAATTTAGGGTAAGGTCACAAGTCAACCAGCAAGAATTGGGCCTCGCAGGGCCAACACAGTAACTGTCAAGAATAATATTAAGTGTAATTTTAATAGTACAATGTTTCTGTTATGCACAAAATGACCAATAAGGATTTATTTTACTTTTGCCATATACTTTAAATAAATGTTGTTCTATATTGTAATATATATATATATATATATATAAACACACTGTATAGTTATAATATATTATCTATATATTTTATATATTTCGTATCACTTTTTATATAGAGAGGATTATTTTTTAAGCTTCAGCTTCATTAACAAATAAACAATTACAAATCGAATACATAAAACTCAGTGACATCATCGGCACAATTTAATGCACCTGACGCTTAGCGCCCTTCCATTTATTTCCTTTTTCTGTAAATGTCTCCAATTTGGATTTATTGTGATACCACCCTTTTAAGACACTCCACCTAAAGAATGAGAATTGCTGAAAAAGTTAGAACTGTAATTAGCAAATATAACCCCTTCCCTAGCAAGTGATTTATTTTTATTTTTTAAAAAAAACATTGTCAGGAACCATTGTTTTTTGGAAAAATCATTTTAATTAATTATACAGTAAAAAATTCCCAGTGTATTTCTCACTATAATTAACTATTTGGCAGGCAGATGGCGCCATCTATTGGCCAAATGGAGTTACGTGGTTTCCTGCATCGGGTGCCGAAAGCCCAATATGTCAGGGCATTCTTCAGCTGATTTTTAAACAATTTTAGCACCTCGTGCTTTATACCCACCGGCCTAAATCTTTGGGGCACCTTCTGCAGCCCAAAAGCAAACATAATTAATTTGCAGCAAAAGAATTTCATTTGCTTTTGTCCTTCAGAGCTGCACATCGATATACTCAATATAGGGACCGGATGGGGCCTTTGAAGTCCAGGTTATCTCGGTCTCAAGAGTGAAGGGGTTAAGGTCCACTAGTATTGGGATAATTGATCAGCATCGGGCTAATTTAACAAAATATGGAAAGGTGTGGTGACTAGAGCCCCCAAAATGAATGTTCACTTTAGGTAGGCTTCTCTAAGGATTAAAACAGTGCAGACATCATGCATGTGCTCTGAGCTCTCTTGACGTCTGTTCTATAAATTGAATATTCTCATGGATTGCGTGAAATGGGCTCTTTTAAAAATGCATAGCTCACTCTGTTCGGCTGGATATTGTCCATCTTTGATGTTTTACAAGTAGGGGACTCTTTTATTTTATGGGAAGAACGGTGAATGTTCATTTTCCCACTATGCTGGTTATAGGTTTCATCCCAATCCCATTACATATGGTGACCATACAGGGTAGAATTTGCACTATAGACTACCTGAATATGTTTTCTTTCTCGTACGTCACAACTGCACACCACTCTAGGTTCAATGCATATTACACATCTCCTTGTCAACCATTTGAATCTCCCCTACAAACAGGGTGTCATTTCATCTCTGCAAGCTCATAGGCCAGGATGGGCAATAACACATATTAATGTGCCACATTAATCACACTTTATACACCATTGTACATAAATATGCTCCTAGTGTTCTACAATAAAAACACAATCTAATTTACCTGTAAAGATTGCAGATTTACAAATGGATTATATATTGAAATAGGGAGGTTTTTATGTCCATTTAGTTTGATCACACGCTATTATTATGTTTAACCCTGTAAGGACCAACGACATAACATTTACATAATAAATGCATTGACTTTAAAGACCCCTGGTCCTTAAGGGGTTAAAGACAGTTACAGTTACAAGTATTTATGAAGTGCCAATAAATTCCTTGGTGCTGTACAATGGGAGAGACAGAATAACATATATACATACACGTTACACACACGGAACAGAAGGAGGGAGGACCCTGCTTGAGAGCTTACAATCTAAGAGGATAGAGGTGACCCATTAGATGAGGGTGAATACGGTAAGTGAAGTGGTGGGTTGCAGGAGGGCTCAATGGGAAGAGGAGCAGGAAATGACAGTGCGGGAATCATGGAGTGAGCTTATAGGCTTCTCTAAAGTAATGCGTTTTCAGAGACTTCTTGAAGGACTGGAGAGACGGGGACAGTCTAATGTTGTGGGGGAGGGAGTTCCATAGAAAGGGGACAGCTCGGGAGAAGTCCTGAAGGCGAGAGTTAGGGGTGCGGGTATGAATAACTGATAGCATCAGATCATTGGCAGAGCGAAGTGGTCGGGATGGACTATACCTGCTAATAAGGGAGGAGATCTATCTTAATTAATCAACAAAACCTTTTCTGCTCTCTCCAATGTGTTAAAGTGTTGGTGGGCAGTCTTCTAAAACTGACCAATTAAATTTCAAAATCTAACAACCCTATATGCAATCGAAGACAGATTGCAAATGAAATGCCCATCATTATAAAAAACAATCACTATTCCTCAACCAACCATGGTCCAAATCAACCAGTGCATCTTCCTTTCTTAATTATTGTCCAACAAGAAGAATTAGCCAACCTGCTAATAATGTTGGAAATTAACAGGTCTTTTCAGTGATGGTGAAACTTGGTATGTACAGTCAGGTCCAGAAATATTGGGACATCGACACAATTCTAACATCTTTGGCTCTACACACCACCACAATGGAGTTAGAATGAAACAAACACAATGTGCTTTAACTGCAGACTGTCAGCTTTAATTTGAGGGTATGTACATCAAACTCAGGTGAACGGTGTAGGACTTGCAGCAGTTTGCAGATGTGCCTCCCACTTGTTAAGGGATCAAAGGTAATGAGACAATTGACTTCTCAGCTGTTCCATGGCCAGGTGTGTGATATTCCCTCATTACCCCAATTACAATGTGCAGATAAAAGGCCCAGAGTTCATTTCAAGTGTTCTATTTGCATTTGGAATCTGTTGCTGTCAACTCTCAAGATGAGATCCAAAGAGCTGTCACTATCAGTGAAGCAAGCCATCATTAGGCTGAAGAAACAAAACAAACCCATCAGAGAGATAGCAAGAACATTAGGCGTGGCCAAAACAACTGTTTGGAACATTCTCAAAAAGAAGGAATGCACCGGTGAGCTCACTAACACCAAAAGATCCGGAAGACCACGGAAAACAGCTGTGGTGGATGACCGAAGAATTCTTTCCCTGGTGAAGAAAACACCCTTCACAACAGTTGACCAGATCAAGAACACTCTCCAGGAGGTAGGTGTATGTGTGTCAAAGTCAACAATCAAGAGAAGACTTCACCAGAGTGAATACAGAGGGTTCACCACAAGATGTAAACCATTGGTGAGCCTCAAAAACAGGAAGGTCTGATTAGAGTTTGCCAAACAACACCTAACAAAGCCTTCAAAGTTCTGGAACAAGATCCTATGGACAGATGAGACCAAGATTAACTTGTACCAGAGTGATGGGAAGAGAAGAGTATGGAGAAGGAAAGGAACTGCTCATGATCCTAAGCATACCACCTCATCAGTGAAGCATGGTGGTAGTGTCATGGTGTGGGCATGTATGGCTGCCAATGGAACTGGTTCTCTTGTATTTATTGATGACGTGGCTGCTGACAAAAGCAGCAGGATGAATTCTGAAGTGTTTCGGGCAATATTATCTGCTCACATTCAGCCAAATGCTGCAGAACTCATTGGACGGCGCTTCACAGTGCAGATGGACAATGACCCAAAGCATACTGCAAAAGCAACCAAAGAGTTTTTGAAGGGACAGAAGTGGAATGTTATGCAATGGCCAAGTCAATCACCTGACCTGAATCCCATTGAGCATGCATTTCACTCGCTGAAGACAAAACTGAAGGGAAAATGCCCCAAGAACAAGCAGGAACTGAAGACAGTTGCAGTAGAGGCCTGGCAGAGGATCACCAGGGATGAAACCCAGCGTCTGGTGATGTCTATGCGTTCCAGACTTCAGGCTGTGATTGACTGCAAAGGATTTGCAACCAAGTATTAGGAAGGGAAAGTTTGATTTATGATTATTATTCTGTCCCATTACCTTTGGTCCTTTAACAAGTGGGAGGCACATCTGCATCTGCAAACTGCTGTAAGTCCTACACTGTTCACCTGAGTTGGATGTACATACCCTCAAATTAAAGCTGACAGTCTGCAGTTAAAGCACATTGTTTTTGTTTCATTCCAACTCCATTGTGGTGGTGTATAGAGCCAAAGATGTTAGAATTGTGTCGATGTCCCAATATTTCTGGACCTGACTGTATATGTATGTTTTCATATTTATGTTGCTATATATTGTTTCTTGCCTTTTTTGGAAGGGAAAGTGGTAGTTTGAAGAATTATTAAACAATAGAGATGTGCAATTCGTTTCGTTCCGAATTGAAATTCGGACACAATTCACCATTTTTGTATTTCGTGAGCATTTCCAAAAACGAAATATTGACCATCTGTAAATTTTGGATCGATCCGAAATTTCGACGCGATTCAGATCAGTGATTCAGATCGTTTTGGTGATTCGGATCGGTTTGGTGATTCGGATCATTTCGGGCGATTCGGATCGGTTAGTTTTTTGTTTTTTATGAGTGAAAGTCTAGGTTTACTAATTTTTAAAGAAACAAGGCTAACTGATCCAAAAATTTATCAATCCGAATCACTGAATCGATCTGCAGAGAGGTGCTGCTCGGTAGTGCGGATTCATATGCTGCATTAATTATACCGCAGAGAGGCGCTTCCCAGCAGTGTGTGGATTCATATGCTGCATTGAAACCCATGGGTTAAAAAGCCTTGTTTCTTTAAAAAAAGTTAGCAAACCTAAAATTTCACCCAAAAAAATGCCTAAAATAACCTAAAAAAATAAATAAGTAAAGAAACTTTCATTCTATTGGTACTAGTAATCTACTTCCCATTCTTAAATAAGCAATAAAAACTAAATAACTAAAAAAAAACGAAAAACTAACCGATGCAAATCACCGAAATGAAACACAAAACTGTTTGAAATGACCTGAAACGAAAGAAAAGACCAGAAAAAAAACCTAAGCGAAACAAAAAAAAGTCATGCACATCCCTATGAAACATGTTTAGTAATATTTTTTACTTATTTTTATATAAGGATGCAGAAATTTTCAATTATGATTTAAACCTTTTTTATTCCAAGTACAGCTATATAAAGTAAATGTCAAATATAAAGTGGAAAGCGACTTTTATTGAGCCTAATATACTGATAAACTGGAGGCACTTTAATTCCAACATTACCATGATATAGTGGCAAGGTGAACAACCACATTCTGAGGTGTATCTTAGCATACATATACGCTAAAACTAAGCTATTTGTGGAAAGACTCAGAACTGTGTAAGTCGACGTGGAAAGGATTTTATTTATATTACTTATTTGGTTGGAGGTTATTGGGTATATAGTGGTAAAGTTGCCACCTAGTGGACGTTGAAAAAAAACAATGTGATGATAAAGTATCCGAATTGAAAAATACACTCCAATTTAATCTTTTCCTGAAATCGATACCTCCCGTTGTTTTCTTTTGAAGCATTTACGGAAATAATTTTACATTGTATTAATTTTTCAGGAGCAATCAAATTTCAGGCTTAGGGTAATTTTTATGGGAGGGTTAGTTTTAGGGTTAGATTTCGAATTATTCTTAAGGTTTGTAATTAGACTGAGGTTGTTATTTGTGCATCTTTTAGGGACAGAGTTACTTTTAGAGTTAGCGTTAGGATTTGTAATCCGCGTTAAGTTACTATTTCTAAATCTAACAGGTGCTACTGATTCTTCTTGACCTCTCTACCACCTTTGAAAAAGTTTTTTCATGGTTCTCTTCCTACTGTCCCACTGATTGTTTAGTGTCTCTTTTTCTGGAAGTACCTCCACAAAGTGGCCTGACTCAATTCGGGTGCCCCAAGGTTCAGTACTGGGCCCTCTTCTTTTTTGATCTACACTCTACTCTAGGAAAACTGATCAGCTCCTTTGGATTCCATTACCACCTATACGCTGATGACACTCAAATATATCTTTCCTCCACTTTTCTCTCTCCTGCTCTCCTCGATCGTGTCCCTGAATGTCTCTCTGCTGTCTCTAAATGGATGTCTTCCCGCTTCCTGAAACTCAATCTTGCCAAAACTGAATTTCTCACAATGCCTCCCTCCAAGATGAACCCCCCCCCCACCACCTAGCTCTCTACGAGTAAATGGAACGCTCATTAGCCCAACACCTCAAGCTTGCTGCCTTGGTGCCACTTTCAATTCTGACTTAAAATTTTCTCCCCATGCCCAGACAGTGACCAAATCCTGATATTATCAACTCAAACACTGATGCTAGATACCGCAAAGGTGCTGGTTCGTGCGCTTATCATATCAGAGCTTGATTAAAGCAACTGCTCCTAATTGGCCTCCCCAATGCCCGTATTGGGAAGACATCTGAGAGAGAGTTCAGAGAAGGGCTACTAAAATGGTGTACGGCTTGAAGGAGAAAAGTTACCAGGAAAGGCTTAATGATCTTAACATGTATAGCTTGGAAAAAAGGCGAGACAGAGGAGATAAGATAGAAACATTTAAATACGTAAAGGGAATCCACAAGGTAGAGGAAGGGAGTATATTTAAAAGGAAACAAAGTAGCAAAACAAGAGGACATAGTCTTAGATTAGAGTGGCAAAGGTTTAAAAGTAACATCAGGAAGCATTATTTTACTGAGAGGGTGGTGGATACATGGAACAGTCTTCCAGTTGAAGTGGTAGAGGCCAAAACAATAATTGATTTTAAGCAGGCATGGGATAGGCATAAGGCTATCCTAAACAAAAGATAAATCCAGGTAAAGTATCCATGTATTTGGGCAGACTAGATGGGCCGAAAGGTTCTTACCTGCCGACATTTTCTATCTTTCTATATTGCCCCTTTATAATCTAATGAATATAGCTGCCAGGCTTATTTTTTATCTCCCGACAATCCTCGCATACCTCCACCCTCTGGCGGTCCCTCCATTGACTTTCTGTAAACTTCAGAATACAGTTTAAAATACTGATGCTCACGATCAAATCGCCCAATAACTCAACCCCTCCTTACACCACAAGCACATCCCGTATAGACCATTCCAGTCTTCTCTGTCTACACCCACACTGCCAACTCTTATCCAAGACTTCTCAAGACAGTTCCAGTCCTGTGGAATGACATAACTTGCCCTATCAAACTCTCTCCTAATCTTCAAGAAATCCCTCAAAAAAGGTCTTCAAGAAAGGTCTTCAAGAAATCCCTCAAAATCCATCTCTTCAGATTAGCGTACCACATCACTGATGCAACTAATCCCTCTGCTCACTTACTCACACATCATAATTGAAGCCGTTTCCATGGTCCCCACCATTCATGAACCTCTGGCACTAGTGACCTAAGCCCCATTTGTTCTAGATTGTAATATCCAATGAACAGGGCCCTCTACACCTCTTGTCTCCATCCTATGTCTGTTTATTTGTGTCTTGTTGCCTCTGGTTATTGGAAAGCGCTGTAGAATTGTTGATGCTATAGAAAAGTTAATTATAATAAGTATTTACCCCTCTCTTTTTAATATGTATGTATCCCTATTTAGAATGAAAATTTCAATAATTCTGTCTTATTAGAAAAAAAATAATCAGAGGTAGTTTGGTATATAATTTGCAATTATTTTACTATTGATCATCCCTTTAAGGCTGGTAAATTAAAATATATATTATTAAAATATTTTAAAATTGGCGTTGTTTCCTCTAAACCAATATGACCCTATATGAAAATTTTATGTTTTCCGTTTAATTATAATAAATAAATACTAAAATGCTACAATAAGAACAGAGAATGTTAAAAATATTAAAAAGTCTATATTTTCTACTCTTCTAATATTAAAGCATAGATGCAACAGTTTGCTCTTAGTATGAATGAACATCAGTGAATAGGCATAATTTATGCAACATTTGCTAATTAGACACTTGACTAAATAGCATGCTTTTCTATCTTTTCATTTTATAATCTGTAACAAGTGTGAAATTAGCCAATAAGCAACATTTAGCAGAAGTTAAGAAAAAAAACTGTCCTAAATTGAATTAGACCAAATCTGTCCATCTGTTCTGTATTACCAGAGGACTTGCTTACACACATTCTGCTTCATTACAAAAACGAGGGTTGGGCAAATTGAATTTAGTTGAACTTCCTCTTGGACAGAGATCAAGACATGAAGTTAGACCCTTGCTGTGATACAACAAAGAAAGTGGGCTGAGAGGTGTTTCCTCATTGGAAAGCCACATGTCTACTACACAGAATGGGCCATAAGGGAATTTAAATCCTATTGTTCCTTATACAAGTTGCAACAATATAAACCATGTTCACCATGCAAATTGTTGATTTTTGTCTATTCCCTGGTGGCAGATGCCCTTTTATTAGCTGCCTGTTATAATAGGCCGGCCTTGTGACATCATTTGTGCAATGGAAAATGAGCTGTCAAAAAAGACAAGACTTTGTATTTAAAAGTAGTACGATATACACGTCGTATGGGAGTGGAAACAATGTTATAAAGATGATTTTTTCATTGCAGTATGAAAAGAAATTATTATAATGTAAATACGTGTTAACGCTAAACAGAATTCTTTGTTAATAAACTACAGTTTATAGTTATCACCTCTGGTTTTCATTTGTACATTGACTTAAGGGGTCGTTCACAAAACACACTTGTTTAGCATTGTTGAAAACAATGGTGAAAATAGAATATCAAATTAAAAATATCAAATCAAATACTTTACCCCTTCCCTGCTGAGGACGTGTGAGGAACGTCTTTATTGACTCCCGCTGTATGCGGAGGACGTTCCCCACAAGTCTTCCGCTCGGCGGGGGGCCAGAGAGATACTCAGGTCAGACGCGATGACGTCATTTTCCGGGAGATCGCCTGAAGGGAGGGGGGATCCTTTCGGATCCCTCTCTCTCCCGATTGGAAGGATCTGCAAGATCAAGACAGGCGAAGCTTAAAAGGGCAGTGTCTGCCCGTTCAAGTGATGCTTGTCTTTAACCCCTGAAGTGACGGACCGCGATTCGGCGCCAGATCACGGCCTAGCTCCAGTGGGGGCCGCCATCTTGGATTGCGGCTCCACCTCCAGGTCCCCCCTCGGCACCTGACGTCATGGCGCATGTACAGCTTGGAAAAAAGACGAGACAGAGGAGATATGATAGAAACATTTAAATACGTAAAGGGAATCCACAAGGTAGAGGAAGGGAGTATATTTAAAAGGAAACAAAATAGCAAAACAAGAGGACATAGTCTTAGATTAGAGGGGCAAAGGTTTAAAAGTAACATCAGGAAGCATTATTTTACTGAGAGGGTGGTGGATACATGGAACAGTCTTCCAGTAGAAGTGGTAGAGGCCAAAACAGTAATTGAATTTAAGCAAGCATGGGATAGGCATAAGGCTATCCTAAACAAAAGATAAATCCAGGTTAAGTATCCATGTAATTGGGCAGACTAGATGGGCCGAAAGGTTCTTATCTGCCGACATTTTTCTATGTTTCTATGTTTCTATGGCGTGATGACATCAGTTAGCCGGGGAACCCTAACTGCCCAGGGATCTCCCAAGTTATAGGGTCATGGATGGTGTAATTTGAAAGGCCAGAGCATGGCCCTTCAAATTATACCTAACATGACTATGTTTAAGGTAAGAAAAAATAAATAAAAATAATTAAAAAAATTATAAAAAGCAAAAATTACAAAATAAAAATAAAAACATGTTGGTTTTTTTTGTGTGTTATTTTTATTAATGCAGCAATATTGTTCCCATTTCAATTATAATGTGAACAATGATGCTGCAGTAACAATTTTTTTCTATGGGGGGGTGTTTGTTAAAACTCACATAATTTCCCCCCCAAAAAATGGAATGAATCCCCATTTCTATATTTTTTTTAACAAGTGCACCCCATAGAAAATATAACCACAAAGGTTTAGATAATAAAATGTGAAAAAATTTGAAAAAAACCCACTTTACATGCTGTCGATGATTTAAAATTGAAATTGTGTTGTATTTCATGTTATAATATTCAGGCAGGACATGACGTGTACATATAATAATGATATATTGTGAATCTGCAGAGTCTGCCTTAAAGAACAATGTATAATGTCTGGGTCATATAATAAAATGTGGCTTCAAATCGCGTTTAAATATGATGAGCAAAAGTGGCAAAATTGGGCTCAGCACACAGGCGTGAAATGGCTCAGCAGTGAAGGGGATAAAGAACGGCAGGGAAAGATTCACTGATGAAGCTTCCCCTGCAGATTTCTCCTGCCGTATCGCCAAATGTTAACTTGTTTGCAAAAACACTAAATAATGGCGTTTTGTGAATAACACTCTATATAAAACTTCTTGCTTGATTATTAGATGTTTCCAGGCCCCGTTCTGAAAAATAGGCCCACAGCAGCCACCGGCCAATGACGAGCCGCTCATTGTAAAGCTGAGGCCACCGGATCCGGACAATGCAGCGTCAGACCCTGGACCCGGATAATGCGGCCCGGTGACAGGCTACGACAGGCCATTTGTGGAGCGCATGATGGGAGGAGAACACGTGACATGTCACGTGCCCCCCCCAGCTTCCACGTGCCGGGCCGGCTGATCTCATGGTGTAGTGGCAGGGGAAGGAAAGCAGACAGTGCGCAGGCGTGCGGACGAATCCGCTAAGCCTGCACTATCCTGCCTCCATCCACACCTCACCCTTATGTGCAGGAAAATAGCATGCACTGCACACCAGGCAGCGTGCCAGCCCAGGCCAGCAGCGGCAGCCAGCCTGAGCCAGGACATTCAAAATATAATAAAAATTAAAAGAAGTTGAAGGAGCCAGTAGGCACTGCCACCAGGCTGAGCTGAGTCTGTGTGCCAGTCTTGTCTGTCAGTGTCACCAGCCCACCACAGCGTGCCAGCCAGGCCACACCAGCACAAGTGACAGGCAGCACAGAAGTCAGGACAAGAATTGATCTGGAAAGGAGCTGGTCAGCGCCCAGCCAGCAGGCACTGTCAGAGTCTGCCACACCAACAGTGCCAGTCCAGCCCAGCCGGTCTGTGACCAGTGTGCCCCAGCAAGCAAGATCAATGCCACATACAGCTACTGAGCCTACCACAATTAAGGTTAGTTTGGAACCAAATTTTTATGTAAGGCAAAGCTTTATTGTAAATGAGTAGGTGCCCAGCCCTGGAGAAGGGGCTCTGTAGAGAAATTTTTAACTCCTCTGCTGCTGAGCCATGTCACCCTGTGAGCTGAGCTCATTTTCACCATTTTGTGCTCGTCATGTTTAAACGTATTTCGAAAGTCATGTTTTATTATAGGTGCAGACATATTACATATCCTTTTTCTTTCAGCGGACTCAGCAGATTCAAAATATATCATTATTATATGTATATGTCATGTTATGTTGCAATTCTATAACTAAATAAAAACAAAGTGTAAATATCCATGCAAAATTTAATCATAAGGGGTCCCTTGCTCATTTGGTTTGGGGGCCCCGCCGCCCCACGTATTGTCAGTTTGCTACCTGGCAGTGATTGACTCATATGGGCCATGCACACTAATCAAGCAGGAGGCTTGTGACTCAGTGCACTGTAAGTTGCACTATGTGTCATAGCAGCAGTCACCAGTCAGGTTTACCAATCGCTTTGGCATTGGCATAGTGTGACATACGCACAGTGTGCCACCCGACTCTCTAAAGGAGAAAGCATCGGGGATTGATTGTTGCCACAGTATGTGTTGGCCAAGGTGCTGTCTCATTCCTGGTCGTCGGAGAAGGCAAATGTATGTATATATAATAAATACAGGGTTCCAGGACAACAAAAACTTGGTACAAAGCAGCTTGATATGTTTCAGAACATGGAGGTATTTGTCAGATTGAAATACTAAAATTGGTTAGATTGAATAATTGACAAAATACCAATGGAAAATAAAATGTAACTTTTACTTCAAAAAGATAAAAACCTCAGAGAGTGTGTTTGATTGACAGACTCAATGCGGTAAGTGTCTGAACATAAGACACTATGTGAAAAATCAATAAGAGTTTGGACATATAAACACAGACATAAGGACACAGTCCGGACTATACAGAAAACAAAACAATCATATGATAGGTGGAGACTATCACAACGGCTGCCTAACCAAACTCAGTTCAAAATAGCATGGGCATATGTAAAAATAATAGCAGACAATAAATGTAGCTGGAAACAGTCCTTCGTGGGTCTGTGAATATAGGAAAGAAAGGGCCATATTACATACTTGGTGCTAACTTAACCAGTGCAGTTGTAAACTTAAAACCATATTACATAGTTGGTGCTAACTTAACCAGAGCTGTTGTAAACTGAAAACCTCCATAGGCTATAATGGCTCTGGGAAGTTTACAACAGCTCTGGTTAAGTTAGCACCAACTATGTAATATGGATTTAAGTTTACAACTGCTCTGGTTAAGTTAGCACCAAGTATGTAATATGGCCGAAAGAATGGGAAAAAAAGTATTTAATTTGACACTAAATACCCACGAATCAGGGAAGCTGGAAAAGCACAGAAAACATACAGCAACTCAATCTTGAATTTTGGCCTATGCAATATTAGGCAGTTTCTTTGCACCTGATGACGCTGGGTTACCAGCGAAACGTGTCGAGCTAAATTACACTTTTTATCTGTCTATGACTGCTCTAACCTAATGCTTTTCCATTTGTATTTTGTCAATTATTCAATCTAAATGTATGTGTAGAAGTGGTTAAATATGTATGTTAGATACTTCTTGTCTTCCCACCCTCCAAAGTCAACATTCCTGTGCCCATTTCCCTTCATGTGAATGGTGCCACATTACTTCTACCTCTCAGGCTCGTTGCCTTGGGGTCCTCTTCGACTCTGATCTTTCCTTCACTCCTTACATTCAGTCGCTAACCAAATCCTGCTACTTCCACCTAAAAACTATTACGCGTATACGTCCCTGTCTTTATCAGGACTCTGCTAAAATGCTCATCCAAGCTCTTATTCTCTCCCGCCTTGACTACTGTAACCTCCTTCTCTCTGGCCTTAAGTGATCCCAGATTCTCCCTCGGCAATCTGTAATGAACGCCTGTGCCAGACTCATCCACCTCACCACCTGACTCCTCTCACACCTCCCCCCTTTATCTATCTCTACAATATGTTTCTGTTATGGTACTTTGATGGTAATTAAAATATTTAGTGTATGTTAACAAAAAATGATTTGCGTTTTTCATCTTATTTCTATAAAAAGGCCCACCAAAATCCTCAGCACCAGGCCCATGATACTCTTAATCCGGCCTGGCACTATCAGCTTCCTACAGCTAAAATAGGGTTGCTAAGGGGAAAAATTAGCATTCGCTAATTTCCCCTTACGTCCCTATTTTACCTATAGATTACAGGCACTGAGGCCAGCAGCCTGCCTCGTAGTTGCCGCTAGGCTTCAGGATGCTCGGGGCATCGCTAAAGTGCCATCTCAGGCATCCTCTTCATGGCGTCCATAGGACTCCATGGAGGCTTCTGCTAGTGGTCACATGACCTGCAGGATCTCGCCTCTCGCTCATTACTCTGTGAGCGCCAGCGTTAAAGAGGGGATAGTGCCCTGTGCTGGCTATTGGTCTTATACTTCAATAAAATAGACTAAATCTGTAAATGGAAAATAAACTCAAAATAAGCTCAAGTTTTGCTCGGATACCTATGATGTTATCAGTGATGACCTGATGTAGGCAATAATATTTACATTAAACTATGGTGCTGTGTACAATTTCTTTTTTTATGTTTCCCAGCATCGAGTCCATAGGTAAAACTGTGCCAGTCCATCTTAAATATTGACCACAATTTGTGTCATCAGGATAAAACAGTTTTGCTTTGAAAAAAAAGTCACACTCTCAAATGCACTGGATATTTTTTTGCCTTGCTTGTTGTGATTTTGTGTGCGTTTTCATTAAGTTTCCATCCGACTGTTTGCAGACTGTTGTACCGGACCTTGTTGAGTATCTCACCCAACACACAGATAAGAGTACAGACAGGAAACATAGAGAACCTGTGTTAGAGCCTGTCCTTAGATGGCTGTGTAACAACAAGGATAACTCAGAGAATATCCAGATAAATGAGCAGAGATACGCATTAAGTGAATAAACAAGAAGAAGTTGGTAAAGCAATGGGTAGTCATACAAGCCAAGGTAAAGGAGCAAAGAATCAAATGTAGTAAGATAACAGAGCTAAGGGTCACACCAAGGAATGGACTGAAGGTTAGGAAAGGCCATGACTGAGCACAGGACAACTTCAGAAGTCATTATTTACAGCCCCAGGAGGCTTATAGCTGTGGCTTGCATGTGCACCTAGAAAAATCTGCATGATAACGTGGATGCAAAGAGGCATTCTCAGAGTCGAATTACAAGCAGCTTCGGAATGATTCGGGAATCTATCGGAAGGAGCCGAAGTGATAATATCGGAAACACTTGAATTGGAATGAATGCCAAAATGACCTGGAGACAAGCGATGGTTAGTACCCAGGACAAGAATAACAGAACCAGCCACCCTAACAGCGCAGGAAGTTGTGGCAACTGCCATAATTCAGCATTAGATTGGGGGTTGATATGATTTTTGTGCCGTTTGTTTTTGTTTGTCCCGTCATACTGTGACTGCTACATGGCGAAACGCTGATTTGTAATGGATTTTTATAGCTAATAAGTACCCGGCTAGTTATTTTAACCGCAGCTGCTTCACTTACACTTGTGTGGCTTTGACTTTTTGTTTTTATGCGTCTCAATATTTATCTTTGACCCAAACGTCTGAGCCATAACTACAGTTATTTGAAGAAGCACAAGGAACCCTCACCAGATAATGGAAGGACCACTTTAATCAAACACACAACATCAACATTTCGGCTGCGTGACCAGCTTTTCTTGGCTTGAGAAAGTCTGGTCACACAGCCGAAACAATGCTGTTGCGTGTTTGATTAAAGTGTTCCTTACATCATTTGGAATGTAGGGTCCTTGTCCTTTTTCATGTGTTTGCAGGGTTTGACTCCTCTAATTCCCTGAGCACCTGGCGTTTATTGGATTTAAGTAATTCAGGTTTTTATCAGTGTGTGATCCTCCCTTACTTATAGCTACAGTTGTTAACTCAATTAAAAGTCCAGCAGTTCCAAAATTTTTTATCAAATATCTATGTATAGGTGCACGAATGACTGAATTTATTGATGTGTGTGCTTAAAACTCAACAATGATTCACATATTCTATGAACATCTATTATTATCCTTTTTTTATTATCCTTTATTTGTATAACGCCACAAATTCTGCAGCGCTCTACAAGATCAGTGTACAAGGAGTTGATACATTGGAATGTCACACACGGATGATGACCTGATTCAGGGTGGACCCTGTTCCCAAGGGAATTTACAATCTATAAGATGTACAAGTATTTTGTCAGGTAGGCACATCCATATCGTTAGGTGTCTTGCCCAAGGTCACTCGCTGGTGGCATCTTCTGAGTGAGACTGAGTCGTCTTTCCATGATTGTTGATCAGCGACCTGGTGGTTAGGTTGAACATGCTTCTCGTCAAGTCGAGACTTGCTTCTCTACAGTTGTATTGGATGGATGTTCTGAATGGTATTTTGACTGGCTTCTCCACAGTCAATGGGCAGAGACTTTACCAATGGACTCCACAGCCGATATTGTGTGGTAGGCAAATATGTACTGTTAGGTTTCTTGCCCAAGGACACGTGCTCTGGCTCGGATTTGAACAGGTGTCTCCACGGTTATAGAGCAGTGACGTTAACTCTACTCCAACGAGCCAGTACAAAATTTTTTCTGCAAAATAAATATCACTGGCTGATAAGAAGAACATATCTGAGTAACACGATTATAAGGATGTTGTGAAATATCACTGTCCTAATTTGAGGGGGGTTCATATTTTTAAAAGCATTAATATCTGTTAATTATTTTTATTTCACTGCAAGTAAAGTGTATTAAATTATATTTTAACCAGTGACTTCTTGATTAATCATAGTCTATGTTTTGTATTACACATATTTTAATTCTTCTCGTGCAGAATCTTATTCCTTAATCCTAAATCCCCAGATGAATGATTGAAGTAATAGATTATTCAATAATTGTTTATTCCTTTCATGGTCAATTAGTATTATTCTCTTTCAATTGTGACCGTGCAGTCCTGATGAAAAACAGCGGTTCATTATTTGTTGTGGCCTCGGGGTCAATTATCAATTTATCATTGTGTCCCACATGTCTAAAATAAAATACTCTGTGTAGTGTAACCATTGTATAAAACTGACATTAAGTAGATTCTGTGTGTGTAGACCTAATAAAAAAATACAAAGAGTGGTGCCTGGAAGGGTTTAGCTACCATAAATTATATTATGTCTCTTTTAGCGGATGATAATAACAAGTTGGTAACCAATTCTATACTGTTTTATGATATTTTGTGTTTTTTTAACATTTTACTGCTGGCTTTTTTGACATTATTTTTCTTAACCTGAAGCTTCCTGCGTTGGATGTCAAATGACTAATTTCTCAAAATGCGTCTGTGTGGAATAGGATAGCGAATGATTCCGTCTGTAAAATTGATTAGCAGATTTGAGGCAAAGCTGGGTATAGGCTAATCATGTTCTTTGGGAACATTGATAAATTACTACTTTTGTGTGAAATGTGTGAGGTTGGTCTCCTGCCCTTTCACAGGCTAGAAAATGAAATGGGTTACTACAGGTTTCCATTGACTTGTGACTTTTGGAGCAGTTGTTCCATCTTCCTAAAGGTTAATTGGACTTGAACTCAAGAAATTAAGAGGTTAGTTAGGGTCAGAGTGACAGCAGGGGTAGCTTCCACTTACCTCTACCAACATTTGGGAGGAAATAAATGAATTCTGTGACAACAGATGGTAGACAACCAAAACATTGGCTACGATGGGAATTGCTTTCAAGACAAAATACCAACGGTGATTATACAATTAAAAATGCTACATCCAATATGTGTTTATTGTAAAAAATAAACTATTTCAAGAACAGAGAACAAAAAAATTTAAAATATGAAAGTGAAATTGCAAGTTTATGTAGAAAAATCAGAAAAATATTTTTCCTACACATTGGGCCCTATTACAATTTTCACGCTAACGTTATCTCTCACTTGTGTGAGTGTTAACGTTAGCCCTGGTGGCCCTAGCGCGGGCCACCCATATTACAATCCAAACGCTAATGCATTAAAAACCCATTAGCGATTCGGAGTAGGGATGTGCGTTTCGGGTTTCGGAATTTCGGAATTTTCACAAAATTTCCCGATTCGTGTTTTCGGATGCAGCCGAATTTCCGAAAATTTTTAGATCCGAAAATGGCAGATCCGAAAAGTTTTCCGAGCCGAAACCAAATATTTACGGAATTTTCGAATGGACTTGAAATGTGTCAAATCGAAATTTATTGCTTTGAAACGAGGAGAACAGACGTTCCGAAAAAACGAAAATTTCAGAAATTACGAAAAGTCGATACAAAAAACGAGCAAAGTGACACGAAAATACGAAAAATGGTCGATATTCCGAAAAAAAAATGTACACGAAAAACGAGTCGAGCCGAACCGAATCGAAACAGAAATTGGTCGATACGAGCCGAATTGAAGAGTTTAAAAATCCGAAAAATCTAAGCGAATCGAACCGAAAAAAAAATCGGTGCACAAGCCTAATTCGGAGCTTGCGCTTTTCAGCACGACGTTACTGTACTTTGCGCTCCCTATGCTTAACATGGGGAGCGCAAAGAGTTAATTAGCGTTAGTATTACAATATACTAACGTTAATTACCGTCCTACTGCCGTTAGACAAAAGTTAACCACAGCCAGGACCTGGTGCTAACAGATTCTGCTTCTGCAGAATCCGGCAGCACCAGCAGAAACCCCCCAAATAATTCACATACTCACCTTCCATCCCGCGGCTCCAACCGCGGCTCCAACCACGGCTCCAACCGCCTCCTCTGTTCACCGGGAGCAGGGAGAGACAGGAGGAAAAAGTCCTACAGTCTTCCTCTGAAGATCACTATGCTGACCTGCCAGATCCGGCAGGTCATGTGGTCGGCAGAGCAGAAACTCAATGGAGTCCTATGGATTCTAAAGGAGGAGTCCCTTTGTTCACATTAAAACGGGGACGCAAAGGAGAAACGCGCAGGCGTAGTTTTTTCTCCCTTGCATCCCTGTTTTAGCACGACAAATGTAATAGGGCCCATTGGTTTCGCTAAAATTTCCAGTGTTTGTGAGTTTTTCACGGGTCTTTCTTTAGGGAATAATTCTGAACATAAAATGCAACCAAATATTTAAACTACGTCTGTAGCACCAAGGCTCACTTTCATCAAGGGGTGATTTCTCAGGGGAGAGTTACTACTGTCATATACCTTACTTTTGCTCACTACTAGTGTATGGGGTAATTCTACATGGATGCTTGTGACCCACAGTACTAACTTCTCATGCGTTCCTATTGTCACAGACCCATGAAGTCCCATGTTCCTACTGCTTAGATACTCACAGATAGACACTGATTAAGTAGAGACCACAAACCATACCATGGTTTAGGCACACACATTGTTTTGTTGTGTTATTTTTGTCATTTGGTTTCGTATGTAAGAGCCTCCACCAGTTGCACTGAGCGGCTCTTAGCCTCGTGTACCACAGGTGACTATATGTCCCGCATGTTTTCATTTGTCTGTTATTTTTATAGACAATAAAAGTTAAGTTTTACCCATCCACCTAGGCGCAGTACCTATTCACCCATGATTGCTAGAGGGATAGATAGATAGATAGATAGATAGATAGATAGATAGATAGATAGATAGATAGATAGATAGAGAGGTGGATAGATAGATAGATAGATAGATAGATAGATAGATAGATAGATAGATAGATAGAGAGGTGGATAGATAGATAAATAGATAGGTGGATAGATAGATAAGTGGATGGATGGAGGGAGGGATGGATAGATAGGTAGAGAGGTGGATATAGATAGATAGATACGTGGATAGGTAGTTAGGTAGAGAGGTGGATATAGATAGACAGATAGGTAGAGAGGTGGATAGATAGATAAGTGGATGGAGGGAGGGATGGATGGATGGATTGGTAGATAGAGGATGTATGTATGGATGGATAGGTCAATAGAGGGATGGATGGATGGATGGATAGATAGAGGGATGGATGAATAGGTAGATAGAGAGATGGATGGATGGATGGATGGATGGAGAGGTAGAGGGATGGATGAATAGGTAGAGGGATGATGGATAGGTAGATAGAGGGATGGATGGATAGGTAGATAGAGGGATGGATGAATAGGTAGAGGGATGGATGGATAGGTAGACAGATCGATAAATAGAGAGATGGATGGATAGGTAGATAGAGAGATGGATGGATGGATAGGTAGATAGAGGGATGGATGGATGGATGGATAGGTAGATAGAGGGATGGATGGATGGATGGATAGGTAGATAGAGGGATGGATGGATAGGTAGAGGGATGGATGGATAGGTAGATAGAGGGATGGATGGATGATGGATAGATAGAGGGATGGATGGATGGATAGGTCGATAGAGGGATGGATGGATAGGTAGATAGAGGGATGGATGGATGGATAGGTAGATAGAGGGATGGATGGATAGATAGATGGATAGGTAGATAGAGGAATGGATGAATAGGTAGAGGGATGGATAGGTAGATAGAGGGATGGATGGATGGATAGGTAGACAGATAGATAAATAGAGAGATAGATGGATGGATAGGTAGACAGATGGATAAATAGAGAGATGGATGGATGGATGGATGGATGGATGGATGGGTAGATAGACAGATGGATAAATAGAGAGATGGATGGATAGGTAGATAGACAGATGCCTGTTATGGATGGATAGACCGACAGATATTGCGATTAAAATTTTTGTACCCAAACTACTTGTATCCTTTAACAGTAAACACCTGTTAGCAAAGTAGAAAGGAATAATATGTGTATTTTGCCCCAGAGCTATCTCCGCTTTGCACTGTATAGTGTTTTGTTTGCTCCTTACCATTTGTAAGTAAACCTGCCAAAAATGGCTATTATTTCCTTAATTAAACAGGACACCTATTTACCAATGTCTGTGCTTATTTGGTAGTTTTAGCAAGTGTCATTGTTCATGCACCTGTAGATTCTTTGAACCACAACAAAAAGCTATATGATGATCTTAGATTTTATTGGATTTCCAGATATTCCTTTGTTTTCTTTCTGGGTTCTCTCCTGACTGAATTGCTACTTGAAAAATCCTCAATACGAGCTTAAATATGATTATTTTATGTTTGCTCGCGGCATATTGTGAATTATTCTAGGAGAATAATGGGAATTGGATTGTTAAAGGAAAAACTAATCTCCACACATTAGTATTTCATGAAAAATACATCTTTTCTTCTTCTTTTAATAAAAAAGATTACGCAAAGCCCTTTACAAATTACGATTGTAGAAACAGAACTGAAATAATGAATTATGTGCTTTTCATTTATATATTGAATTACTTACGTTTAATAGACTTATATGCACATATATCTGTTTATTTCTATCGCCCTTATTGAAACCATTCGAGTAAATGTACAAGGTTTATTATCATAGCCTTTTACACAGAAAATGTTGCAAGTATTTTGTTGTGACTTTTTTTAATCCAAATTCTCATAACTGTGCTTCAAATATCCTCTAATCATTAATAAAAAGACACAAGCACATAAACATAGACGGAATGTTACAAACAGAAGAAAAACAGAGTACCAGCGCACTTTTCCTATCTTATATGAAAAAGAGAGGTTTTTGGTTCAATTTTTTGGCCAAAAATATGTTAGGTTCTCCTGCCATAGCGCCGAGGTAAAATTTAAGATGTTTTTCACTTACCTCCGAATTGACCCCGAATTGCACTAGATGGTGAATTTCACTGTTAGGTGCAATTTTGGTCCAATTCATCCATTCACTAAGCTGTCAATGCGGTGCAATTCTGTGGATATCAGAGCGATTCAGTGGTTTTCGCCGATGTCGGACAACAGCTTCCACGACTCAAATTTTGTCCAAATATGGTGACCATTCCCTAAATAGTGAATTCACCATATTTTCTGTTAAATGGAATTGCCGAAATGCGGCGAATTGCGGCAAAACACAAAGCATCGAAATTGCACGCAATTTCACTGCTATGTAAATAGACCCTTTAGGGAAGTCCCTACTCATTGCATCTAAACATATTGGGCCCTATTACAATCTTCGCGCATACGTTTGCACCCGTGCAAAAAGGCATTAACGCGAGGGGCAAAACCCTTTGCGCAGAACGTCGTATTACAATGTCAGCGCAACAAATGCGCGTATACCTCTATCGCGGGTGAACCTAGAAACATAGAAACATAGAAACATAGAAAGATGTCGGCAGATAAGAACCTTTCGGCCCATCTAGTCTGCCCAATTACATGGATACTTTACCTGGATTTATCTTGTGTTTAGGATAGCCTTATGCCTATCCCATGCTTGCTTAACCCTTTCGCTGCTGAGGCTTTTCCCGCCCCTGTGCTGAGGTCATTTTTACCTGTTTTGCGCATCATGTTTAAACGTGTTTTGAAGGCTTATTTTAGTATATGACCAGACATATTATATATCGTTCTTTCCGTCAGACTCAGTAGATTCATAATATGTCATTATTATATGTATACGTTATGTCATGTCTGTATATTATAACAAAAAAATGCAATAAAATATGTATTTTCAATAATTTACAACGTGTAAAGTGTTTTTTTCACATTTTACATGCGAGCAATTGCGGTTATATTTTGTATGGGGTGCGCTTGTTAAAAAAATTAGAGATGGGGTCTCGTTACATTTTTTTTTGGGGAAAATGACACTATTTTTAACAAACGCACCGCATACAAAAATCGTTAGTGCAGCATCATTGTTCACATTATAATTGAAATGGGAACAATATTGCTGCATTAACAAACCCAAAAAAATAAAAAAAAAGTGTTTATTTTTTTTTTTTTTTACAAAATTTTACAATTTCATGTTTGGTATCGTTGGAACGGCCATGCTCTGGCCGATCCAACCATACCAAAATTTAACCCCTAACTGCCACGGATCGGGAGATAGGGAGTTCATTGGAACTCCCTATCTCCACAGTTGGTGGCAGTTAGGGGTTAAGTCTAGGACTGGCGTCATCGTGCTACGCACGATGACGCCAGTCCTCTGGGGGAGTTCCCGGAGGCTTGGCCGACATCCAAGATGTCGGCCAGCTCCGGGAAAGGATCGCGAACCGGCGCTTTTCAGCGCCGATTCGCGATCCAGCTCCCCAGGGGTTAATGCCAGGCATCATTTGGAAGGGCAGGCTGTGCCCTTCCAAATGATGCCTGGGTTAAGCCCCTGTGCGCTGCCGATCGGGAGGGAGAGAGGTCCGAAGGACCTCCCCCCCCTCCCTTTCAGGCGCCTCCGCCGCACATGCGGGGGGGGCGCCTGAATTATGTGTCATCGCGCCCCCGCGATGACACCTAATTCTGGCGGCTGGTGGTCCGGATGCCGGGCTGACATCCAGGATGTCAGCCCGCACCGGAGGGGCCAGCGATCGGCCGGAACCCGGCCGAACGCTGACCCCAATGTGAGGACGCGCTCAGCGCGTCCTCAGCACACCAGTGGGAATGCTGAGGACGCGCTGAGCGCGTCCTTAGCATTCAAGTGGTTAAATTCAATTACTGTTTTGGCCTCTACCACTTCAACTGGAAGACTGTTCCATGTATCCACCACCCGCTCAGTAAAATAATGCTTCCTGATGTTACTTTTAAACCTTTGCCCCTCTAATCTAAGACTATGTCCTCTTGTTTTGCTATTTTGTTTCCTTTTAAATATACTCCCTTCCTCTACCTTGTGGATTCCCTTTACGTATTTAAATGTTTCTATCATATCTCCTCTGTCTCGTCTTTTTTCCAAGCTGTACATGTTAACCTGCGTGAGCGCTGCGCGAGCTTATTGTGCTTTGCGCGTCCTATACTTAACATTGTGAGCGCAAATGCGTTTGTGCGCTGGTACGCGGATGGTATTACAATCTATGCGCAGTTTGTAACGCACAGCCTTTGCGGCATAATTTTAGCAACTCCTAAAAGCTGGTGTTAATGGCAAATTCTATCAACCTGGCCGAACCCAAATACACCAGCCCAAAAAAAACAACACAGCAAAGTATAGTTACACATTCTACTCATACCCAAACCAATAAATTTGAGAAGTTGTGCGTGTTTTTTTTATTGATGCAGCATATATGCGCAGATTAACTTTGACAGGCGCAAAAACTTAACGTGAGACAATTGTGATTCTTAATTCTGATTGGCTGAATCGCGTGAAAAAAACAGTCCGCACACTGATTTCTGCACACAACGTTGCACTGATTTCTGCGCGTTGCAATGTTTTTGCACATCCGTTTTACGTGCATTATTGCTCGACGGATGATAAAATGCGCGACGGTTGTAATACCAACATCGATTTACGTACGTTAACGTTTAATGCTAGGCGCACAAATTCACGCATTGTGCGTGCATTTTTGCGTGAAGAATGTAATAGGGCCCGTGATGCATTTAAGACCATTTACAGTTTATTTATGCAAACCTACTAATGCTGAATCTACAGCTAATGCAATTGTTCTCCTATAAAAACAGGGTGCAGGCTGTATCCATGTCCCACCCTGAGTTTAGGTATATACAGTACTTAACCCAATTATCCCTTTTGAGCGGAACAAAAAAAAAACAAAGGATTTAGTACCTACAAGCACCGTTTAAAAACAAACTGTATCAAACACAAAATGTATTGGGCAAGGTATTTTTTCCCCATTATGTAGTAGTTCTTAACTCAAAATCAAATAAAGCCATGGACTCAATTCCCGTGTTATGGAATATATATATATATATTATTGACCACCTTCTTCCATCATTTTCTGTGAAAAAAAACACAGTTTTAAAAATTGCTCAAAAAACCTGACTGAGATAAAATGATGGGGATTCAGTTCACAAAGTTATGATCATAGTTTGTGTAAGCTTGTCACAGTCGCCAATGCAACCCATCGTTGACAGGTCCTTTCTAACTTGACCGAGTCCGCACTTACAGGATCAACTCACCCTGGAGCTCCCCAGCAGCTCTAGGCCTTTATAGGCTGCCATGGTGGAGCACCTGTGAACAGGGAGGGGTGCATACCAAATGGGAGTTGTCAGCTCTCTATATATAAAATACAAAACAGCAAAAGGTTGCACTCAACCTCAAAACTAAGCGGGTGCATCTAAGACATCAAATACAAAACACCAAGAAAAAGCACTCCATATTATTAACCACTTTCTTCCATCATTTTCTGTGAAAAAAAAACACAGTTTTAAAAAATGCATCATTTTACCTTTTTTTGAGCATTTTTTTAAAACTGTGTTTTTTTCCACAGAAAATGATGGAAGAAGGTGGTCAATAATATGGAGTGCTCTTTCTTGGTGTTTTTTTTGTATATATATATAAGAGTTGTGGTGGAGGACAAAAAGTGAGATAAAAGGCCTTCACACTATAATAAGTGTGTTTATTATTGAAGAAGCCACTTGCACATCAAAGCAATTCCATGAATTGCATCGCAGAGCTCCTGTGACACATTCCCCATATGCAGCAAGGAATTCTGGGTAGGATATGCAAATGACGTCTGTCTCACTTTTATGCATCCTGGGTCTGTTATTACACAGAACCCTAAAATCAATGCTATGCCACACTGTGGCTTTCTAGCAGAGATAAGGTTTATGCAACTGGTCAAAGCCACTCCTAGGACAGCGCTGTTTCGGGTTTGTTGGACCCTCATCAGCTAGGAGCAATCAGTATCTGTTTATTATTGCAGAAGCTACTTGCACATCACAGCAATTCGATGAATTGCATCCCAGAGCTCCTGCTTGCCCTATGGGTCCCAAGCATCCACTGCAACTGGTCATCATGCCTAGCTCCTAGCTGATGAGGGTCCAACAAACCCGAAACAGCGCTGTCACAAAAACGGACTGTGTGGCCACTACCTTGTCGGTCAGAAAGTACGTCCGTTATGCACGGAGGAACAGTACGCACAGAATGCGCTCGTCTGACCCGAGCCTTATATGAAAAGAAGAGGAGAAACAAAATGTAAGGATAGATAGATAGATAGATAGATAGATAGATAGATAGATAGATAGATACCAACACAATGTGGCATTTTGTGGAGTGTCCCTTTTTCGGAGCTCAGCTTGAGAAAGGCTCTACTCATTATTTTTATTTTCATCATCAGTTTCTGCAGCTCTTTAGAACCAGAGGATCAACTAAGAAACTTATGAACACACAAACTAAGAGCCAGAGACAAAAGGTGTAGAGGGCCCTGTTCATATGAGCTTACAGTCTAGATCAAGGATCTCAAACTCTGGCCCCACAGATGTTGATGGCCTACAATTCCCAGAATTCTTGGAATGCAAGATACGGCTAGAGAATCAATAGGGGTGTAGCTCTGAAATATCTGGATGGGCCAGAGTTTGAGATCTCTGGTCTAGAGGAGCACAAGAGGAACTATCTTCTTAGTGGGGGTGAAGACTTCTAATGCTAGTGTTTGTGTTGGAAATGGAGATGGTATGGAGGTGAGACAAGATATGAGTACTATAATGATGTGGGAAGAGTAAGTGATGGCGGATTGGTCAGGAATGTGATATGCTAATCTGAAAAGAGGGGTTTTTGGGGATTTTAGATGGCTTTTACCTGAAACGTAGGCTCCCTCTGTGCCCATGAATTCTTAGGACATTACACAGGATTCCACTTCATGCTGGTACTTTTTTTACTGTTACTTATGAAGTGTATAAACTTGACAAAACCTTATACCTTATTGCACTGTGGGGCTGATTTGCCCCTTTTTATTTATTTATAATGTATTTTACCAGGAAGGATACATTGAGATTTCTCTCATTTTCAAGTATGTCCTGGGTTCAAGAACATTGAAGTGTTACAGTCGTTACAGAAATACAGAGTAATAAATGCAAGATATTAGAATCAAAACACAAATATACAGATTAGCAGAAAATAAATATGTAGGAAATATAGTCATTATGTTACATGTTTACAGGTGCATTCTGTATATAGTCACTATGTTACAGGTTTACAGCTGCATTCCATATCGAGGTATGTTAATAGAGATCTCTTAAGTGACTTTAGACTGGGGGAAGATTTGATGGCATCTGGGAGGTTATTCCATAATTGTGGTGCTCTGTAGGAAAATGGGGATCGAGCCACTGTCTTTTTGTATTGTGGTATTGCAAGTAAGGTGCTGGTCCTGGATTGGAGGTTATAGGATGAGGGAACTGCTGATGGAAGCAGCCTATTCAGGTAGGGTGGTAGCTTCCCAGAAAAGCTCTTAGTGAGTGCAGTGTTGTTGATTTGCCAAATGTTGAAGATATAATGTAGAGACAGACAGAAAAATAGATACAAATAGAGATACACACAGGCAGAAAAAAGAGAGAATCAAAAGAAGTAAGTTAATATAGAAGTGATACAGGTCCCGGACACATAATCAATGTACTATTTTTGAAATGCAACTCATCAGCCTCCTCCTGTACACAGGAACATCTGCAGAAACACTTTTGGGATGCTATGACTAGAAAGATCAGTGTTTCAGGATCTGTTGTATCCTTCCTCCTTGGGATATAGAGAGATGACAGGAGGGTCATGGCAGTCTTCTATTTTACTTTGTTTTTTTTTTCTCCAATGCCATCTGCAATCAGATTGTTAACATGTCAGTTCAATCTGTCAGAATCCCCCTGAGTGCTGCTCACTCAACCATGAAGAAATACCCCGTGTGTTCCTGGGGAATGTCCCTAAACAGCACAGTGACTCAGCCAGGCAGCCTAAATGGGTACAAAGACAATACTTTCACACCAGTGTATATTAACTGAGCCTGATATTGATGTGCCCTGACCTAATAAGAAGACACCTCGAAGAGGTCGCTCCTGAAAAAAAAAAAAAAGAAGAAAGACTTCCGCGGATCCTCGGCGACCTTCGCGCACGACATGTGTTACGTTAAAATGTTTTGGAAACTTGACACATTCTGCTCACAAAAGGAGATAGAATAAAAGGTCTAATAAATTTATTCCCATAAAGAAAACACAACGCGATAAAAAAAAAGGATTCCTATGTAATACGGAAAGATAGCCACTAGATGACACCCACAGATAATCCCTTAATAGTAAATTTGGAATTTATAGTCGCCATTCTGCTGTGGGTTTAATAGGGTGACATTCTTGTTGAGCCTGTAATTAAGATAACTGAGGTGCACAAATTGAGAGAGCTGACGAGAATCAATAGTTACCTTGCTTTAATATTACCAATTACTGTCCTAAGGAGCAGAGAGCCTTGAATTTATGAACATGTGACCAGTGGACTTTAAGCTTAATTTAAAAAAAAAATACCATTTTATATGTGTTTCACCTTTGTTTGCGTCACTCATTGGTTAATACACTAATGGGGGGGATTATTAATTGGAGAGCCTTCAGAATGGTGAATTTCATAGCAGGTTCAGATATATTGCAGTTACCTAATTTTATTTTATTTATTTTTTCACTGTCTTGCTACAGCTATTTTCCTTTATGTTTTTTTTTTTTTTCTCCATTTACAGGTGCAGAATTAAAGAACATGTGCACTCACTATATTATTGATGCACTTAAGTGGAGTGTTGCAAAGCCTGTAATTACCGTGTAGGCTTATGGCCCTGAAGTAGATGGGGATAGTGGTACTGCATATCCATGATTTGAAGGACATACAGTGATGATTATAGAGGCACTACTCTGCTTCTATTCCAAGCCTTTGTGTTTCTCTGGTTGTCATGGCAAGTAATTGGATAGAATTTAAGCCACTTTCTTCCAGGTGGGAAATTCATAATTTTACCCTCCATCTAATTTTGCACATACTTTTAAAGAATTTTTTTTTTATTATTATTATTTTTTATTTTTTTTCGGCTTCTGAAGCGTTTATGTTCTGTTATTAATTAGAGGACAATACTTTCCAACAGCCTTATTATATATATATATATAATCCCTACAGACAATGCCTTCTTTGACAATCATTTGCTGTCCTTTTTTATTCTAAATTTTTTTATATTTTATATATTTTTTTATATAATTTTAATATATTAATTACATTTGATACTTTTTAATTAGCTCATCTAATTTATAGTTTTTCTTATTTTTTTCTGAATTTTTTATATGTTCGTTCCCGAGCAAGAGTGACTCATCATCCATCATTAGCTTTTTTGTTGTTGTTTGTTTGGGGGGGGGGGTGTTGTTGGTTTTCTTTTTTTGACTCCGGGCTTTATGACAGTCTTTGTCAGAGCACAGAAAGCACATGGATGCGGTGACATAACTGGTTCAGCCAGGATGTTTTCTCCAGGGAACAGCTGCTCTCAAAAGCAATCTCTTGCCTAAAGCATTAAGACCAAAAGCCCCTTTCCCCTTTTGTGACTGTATACCCTGATACAGCTGGTGGCCTCTCCTCAACATTCGCTGTTATTGAGGGCCTCATCGCAGCACTAAAAAAACTAGAACTGCACTCAGCAATGTATCTCTCCATATGGTCTTACTCTATTTTTCCTTCTTCATCAAGATAATCCATTTTAATAGCTACTGTTGGCATAGATAAATGAAGTTGCTCTTTTTTCTTTTCTTTTTTTTACATTATATTTCATGCGGTTGGAATTCTGTGATCTCTAACCAAAACATTTTTCCTTTTTTTTTTTGTTTGTCATTTTAAAAGTTAAGTGCTCTTAACTTGTCTTCATTTCATAGGGGTATGCGTGTGTTTTTATGCAGAGAATCAATGAAAATGCTATTGGTTGCAGCATTTTAAGGACTTACCAGGGGTCTATTCTTGGAACGGCAAACCGGGCCAGGGCCTAGGGCAGTAGCCTAGCAGGGGGCAGCATTTTGTTTTCCAAATGTCCTACATTTTAGAGGTCCAATATGTTTGAAGAGTGCTGGTATAAAACTCCCAGTAACAAGTCGCTAAACTACAGGTCTGGCACCAATTATCTGGACTTCTAAAATTCAGAACATTCGAAAATCCGAAAGGCCAACAGAATTTAGTATTTTCGGATTCAGGATGCTCCGGATGGGTGCTGCCACTCAGGAACTCAGCTCAGGAGCACTGCAGCATACTGTGACACACACTGGGATCCTCTTGGCAGTCTCAATGTTCAGAGTCCAAGCAGCATGTCTGTGTAGAAACCAGCACAGCGCTGCCTGAGTGAGAAATGGAAGCAGCTTGAAGGGAGAGCAATACGATTAGAACAGGGATGAGGTGTTAGGGTGGGACTGCAGAGTAGAAAAATGGAGGAGCTGGGAGGGTGACTGTGGATTATATGATTGCTGTATGGAGAAAGAGACACAGTTAGGAAGATTTAGGCTAGGGACAGATGAGCGCATTTTCTGCGGCCACCGTCAAAATGTACGTCGATGCGTGCGCACGCATTTTTTCACGGAATACGCTTAAGTGGTCAGACGACCACAGTCGCAGGTACTCACCAACGCAATTCTAGGGAAATCCGGCTGTTTGAACGTTATGTAGGCCGCACACTAGCAGCGTCTGATGTCTCCTAATCACGCACACACGCTGCCATGCGGCCGCAGCGCACTCTGTACGTCTGTAGCAGCGGTTTCACGTTCTGAGAAAAATGCGTTCATTTGCCGGTTGCGTGGTGTCGGCGCACTTTTGTACGCACGTACTGCGTATATTGGCCGTCATTGGCCGTTATGTGCTGCTACTGCCGCCGTGATTTAGTGCGCCTGCACGCGCGTTCCGACTGCCCCACTCTGACCCTAGCCTAAGCTGGAGTGAGCTGGTTGTATTGGAGGTGAGTTGTATTTACGACATTGGAGGAGCTGGATGGAGAATCAGAGTGTAAGAGTCTAACAAAAAGGGAGAGTAAATTAAAACACAACTAACCAGCCAGAAATGAATAAATGCAGACATAAAATAAAACCAGTAATATAGAGGCAATGTGGAATATTGCGAGTGACGATATGTTGATGTTTGTTACCCAAGGTCATTTTGGCTTATTAGAGTAGTGGAAACATTACTGTTCTACATTAGGGATGAGCCGAACACCCCCGTGTTCGGTTCGCATTCGAACTCGAACAATTGCAAAAGTTCGAGTTCGGACGCGAACCGGATCCGAACACAATGCAATTCAATAGGACCCGAACGTTCGATTTTTAGAGCACCCTCCAAGAGGGCATATATGCTAGATATTTGCCATAAAAGGTGTATGGGGGTCCAGGTAGTGCCCTGGGGGACAGGAAACAAGGACAAAAGTAAAAAAAAACGTTTTTAAAGGAACAGTGAGTTTTCCATGAAATAAAGGTTAAGAATAAAAATGAAAAATTCCTTCAAATATCGTGCCTAGGAGGTCCCCATAACCTGCCCGTGAAGTGGCAGATTTGTAGGATGTATAGAAACATTTAAAGGCAAAGAAATGACATTTCAAATGACGGTAAATGGTTTTCCTTTAATCTATTCATAAACAGCTGCTTGGGGCGGCAGCCTGTATGAAAAGAGGAGACGTTTTAGGACACGCAGAACAAGTTTAGTGATTTTGTTTTGCTAAATTATGGTGAAACTTATGCAGGCTTTGGATGAAAGTAACAATAGGTGCTTTAAAATTGGGCCTTTAGTGTCAGCAACAGTGCCTTCACATCGTAACCCCTCTGTGGTATTGTGGAAGAGTGCAGGGTTGGACCCTGCGGTCAAATATTAAAATGATATGAATCTGGTACAGGCGTCAGTGCACCCAAATATTTTGCCTTTGGTGGCAGCAAGTGCCTTCACACCGTAACCCCTCTGTGGTATTGTGGAAGAGTGCAGTGGTGGACCCTGCGGTCCAATATTAAAATGATATGAATCTGGTATAGGTGTCAGTGGCAGTGCACCCAAATATTGTGCCTTTGGTGGCAGCAAGTGCCTTCACACCATAAGTAACCCCTCTGTGGTATTGTGGAAGAGTGCAGGGTTGGACGCTGCGGTCAAATATTAAAATGATATGAATCTGTTAGAGGCGTCAGTGCACCCAAATATTTTGCCTTTGGTGGCAGCAAGTGCCTTCACACCATAACCCCTCTGTGGTATTGTGGGAGAGTGCAGTGGTGGACCCTGCGGTCCAATATTAAAATGATATGAATCTGGTATAGGCGTCAGTGGCAGTGCACCCAAATATTGTGCCTTTGGTGGCAGCAAGTGCCTTCACACCATAAGTAACCCCTCTGTGGTATTGTGGAAGAGTGCAGGGTTGGACGCTGCGGTCAAATATTAAAATGATATGAATCTGGTACAGGCGTCAGTGCACCCAAATATTTTGCCTTTGGTGGCAGCAAGTGCCTTCACACCGTAGCCCCTCTGTGGTATTGTGGAAGAGTGCAGTGGTGGACCCTGTGGTCCAATTTTAAAATGATATGAATCTGGTATAGGCGTCAGTGGCAGTGCACGCAAATATTGTGCCTTTGGTGGCAGCAAGTGCCTTCACACCGTAAGTATCCCCTCTGTGGTATTGTGGAAGAGTGCAGAGTTGGACCCTGCGGTCAAATATTAAAATGATATGAATCTGGTACAGGCGTCAGTGCACCCAAATATTTTGCCTTTGGTGGCAGCAAGTGCCTTCACACCGTAGCCCCTCTGTGGTATTGTGGAAGAGTGCAGTGGTGGACCCTGCGGTCCAATTTTAAAATGATATGAATCTGGTATAAGCGTCAGTGGCAGTGCACCCAAATATTGTGCCTTTGGTGGCAGCAAGTGCCTTCACACCGTAAGTATCCCCTCTGTGGTATTGTGGAAGAGTGCAGGGAAGCCTTATATAGTGTGCTGCGGGACTTAGCCCTGTGAGCCCATGATTGGGCAAAATTTGCCCAATCAGGACTCTGAGCCGTGATTGGCATACTCTTGCACCTGACCTGTGGTCAGGTGCAAGGCTGTAGCCAATTACAAGCTTCAGGCCAGTGGAAAAGTGCATTGTGGTCCATTGTGGTGCATTGTGGGCGAACATGTGGCGAACACGCGAAAATGTTCAGAGTTCGACGAACAGCCGAACGGGCGATGTTCGAATCGAACGCCGAACTGGTCCGAACCGAACGCTCATCCCTATTCTACATCACTGGAGAAGCAGGTTCAAATCCTGGTCAGAAAAAGTGTCCTTGGGCAAGACACGTAACAGCACATACTCACATAATAATGCTGGCTGGGCAACTTAGTGGCAATAGTTGAGATCTAGAACTGTGGAGAAGCAGGTTCAAATCCTGGTCAGAATACCTAACTGGCAGATCGGTCTTGGCTCTGCAACTGTGCAGCAGCGGGTCTCTGTCTTAAAACCATGGAGAAGTAGGTTCAAATTGACATCAACATCTAAAGCCCCACTTTCAGCACGGTGACTCAATGTTGATACCTCTGCAACTGTGCATTTAAATAGAACAGTAGTAATCAACTTAATAAGAGTATTATTTATTTATTTATTTTATTTCTAAAGGATTTTACCTGTAAGGATACATTGAGATTTCTCTCGTTTTCAAGTATGTCCTGGGTTCAAGAACATTGAATTACATGTTGCATCATTGAAAAGCAGAATAACGATTAATCTGTTATGACAAATCTGCCTCCTTAGTCCACAGGAGATATAATTTGAGTTGTCCTCAGACAGTCTTTGACTTGCCTTTTGTTCTTTCGAGAACAAATTAAAATGATATTTAAAATCCTGTCCATCAGGTCAACCTTCGGGGTTCATGATGTTGCATATAGGTAACAATTAAATGTTCTCACCCCATCTTTGGCCACTCTATTTATGTTTATTATTTGAAGAAATGTACGTTTTTCTGGGAATCGCTATAGTTTATCAGTAGCACTTTGTCAGTGTCACATGGGTGACCCAACACACACAGGATAAACTATATTAAGTATAACACATTTTATGTGTGCTGCCAAACTTTGACATCATTTTAAGATTTACTATTAAATGTAACATTATATTTACCTGATAATTGAAACAAATGAATAAAGTGAATGTTCTACTGTGATACATGTATACCATCAGGGAGATAGATGTGGTGCCTGTCCTCTGCTTGCAATGTCCCACATTGTCACACAAGATCAGACAATAATAAATTCTGAGTAATTCGCTTGACAGCTTGGGGTAAGGAGATTTTACAAATTACGGCCATCAAAGGAAGTGTTGTCTGCAAATGCTTCTTAAAAAATGCTATTTTAAAGTTTTATACTCAAAAGGTTATTGCACATATTCACATGTTCCTTTGACATCTGAGACAAATGAGGTAGATCCTTTTTTCAATAAATGCAGTCTAAGGTTATTAACAGAGGCAAAGTGAGCCCCATTTACCTTTAAAGAGATTTGGCCATGACAGGTGAAAGGGCCTGGCTACTTTAAATTAAAAGTGGGAAATTGATTGGGTAATGCAATAGTGCTGCCAAACCTATGGGGTTTATAAAGCTATATCGAGATGCTCACCTCCTCTTTGTTTACTGTCACTGCTTGTAGTGCTTTTACCTTGTTTCCAAGCTCTCCAAAGCTCGCAGAATTGGAACTCTGTTAGAAGGAAGGAGAAGAGAACAGTAATTTGTTAGAAAGCCTGCATAAGAATATGAGAAAAGATATACCAGCCTGATTGAGAAAGTTCAAAGGGATACTCTTGTGTGAAAATGAGAGGGGGGGTAGAGCAGATCCTAGTAGCACGACTGGGTCACATCTGTTAATGCCGTTTCCTTGATGAGCCCCTGTGCTCTCCCCAGCAGGCTTTCACGCCTTTCTCCAGTCCTTAGACAAAGCTTAAAGATGGGTACACGTAAAGAGCCTTGTGAGCATCCCCCAGAAATAAGATGACGCAATAGATCTGGGAGTTTTCTTAGGACAGCAATAACAACTGAACACCTTTATTGAGTTAAATATATACAGTCCCAGGTCGACCTAGAGACCAGTGGAAAATTACACCCTGGCGCCCCCCGCCAGCCTCAAATGAACCACACATGTTCAGACATCAAATAATAGGTTGTCATGTAATCACAGCCTGGTACCAAAATCTGTAACAGTAAACACATTCTAGCTAGGGGTAGTTGCGTTTGGCCACAGTGACCTCGAAGTAATTATATTAACCATAGTAACAGTAAACAGATAATGGGGCAGTGTTTGCCTGACAAGACAGATCAACAAAAAAACACTCAAACATACAACAGATAATTAACACATTCCTGAGAGGGGATGCTGGAAAAGGCTAAAATAACACCACCCAGTAATCCCATCAGTAGATAGCAACAGATAGACATCGACAATAACATTATTTCTACATAACACAGATTACACAAACACCCTGCACCTACAGGCACAAGGTGGCTTCAACATAAGAGAGGGCAGGGAAATAATATAAAAAATGAGGCCTGCACCTTCCAAAATACATCTCTGGACCCATGTACCCAAGGTCAAAGTGATGCACGTCACAGGGGGTATTGGACGTCTTAAATATTTACCACTCGTGTTTTCACCCTTCAGTTACATTTAAAACTTACCTGGCTCTTAAAACCTCTGGACCTGTCATACTGCTGGCTTCCTGCAAGCTGCAGCATGTCACATGACTGCGAAGGAGACTGAACACTACTCAGCCAGTTCAGTGGCTCTCGATGCAAGAACTGCTTGATCCCTGGAGCTAAGGTCAGCTTTCGTTGATTTAAGCTTTAGGGAAGAGCTACGTCCCAATGCATAAACATGTAACCCCAACTTTATACATTTAAATATAGAGATTAAACATGTGGAATGTAAATAAAATAAATGCTGTATAAAGCAATCACTCTTCATATGAAATTACTGGTTGGCTCTGTATAGCTTCATTAGCTTCCTAAACAAATGTTACTGAAAGAAATAACACAGGACACGTACTTTACTGGCTGCTTACTGCTAAAGGTTGAACTGGAGGTTTCTTCTACATGTTTTTATAAAGCAAAAATAAACATTTCTGTACATGGGCAAACGTCATGACACCGTGGAACTTCACACACAGAAAGTGCAACCTAACAGGTGTCCCCATGCATCAATTTGAAACTATCTGGTTCCACATGAAATATGTTCCTATCTTCCACAAAATGCACTGCATGGCAAATATTAACCCCTTCACTCACAAGGTCAAGATAACAGTAGACTTCAAAGGCACCATCGGGTCCCGATATTGAGTTATCTCAATTTGCAGCTCTGAGGGACAAAAGCAAAATTTTTTAGCTGCAAATTAATTTTGTTTGCTTTTGGGCTGCAGAAGGTTCTCCCAACGTTTTATCCCCGTGGGCATTATTCCTGAGTTGCTAAAAAGGTTTGAGATCGGCTGCAGAATGCCTTGACATGTCAGGTTTTCAGCAGCCGATGCAGGGAACCACTAGCTGTAGCTCAAACTGCTGTAACTCCATTTGGCCAGTAGATGGAACCCTCTGCCAGCCAAATAGGTTATTACAGTGAGGAATACACTGGGAATATTCCCATATATTTCTTACTGTATAATTAATTGAAAAAGATTAAAAAAAAAAAAACACTGGTTCCTGACAAATGACTTGCTAACGAAGGGGTTAAGAGCTAAAAATGTGGGGAAAATAAAAACTGAATTTGAATTGAATAATTTCAGTTAAAGTAATTGTGATTCAACTGTATAGAAGTGTATATAGACCATCCTTATAGATCAACTATCAGACCTGCCAACTTGTGGCATGATAAGAATCAGGGAACAGGGGGGCATGGTCCTGACACAGTTGGCATCAATGCCAGCATGGCATTGACCATGTGTCATCATAACACATGTGTGACAGGGTGGCTAGCTGCCTTACCAAGCAGCCAATCAGGTCTTCCAGCACGGTTTCTTGTGAATTTCAAAAGCCCTGATTTTTATCAGTGAAGAGCTGCAATCTGTCATTATACCGGAACTCGCAGTGCATTTTCCATCAGGTATCCTGAAAACCAGTTGGGAGCATACGGCTGCCGAGCGATTGGGAGGTCTGAGGTAAAATTGCGTGTCACACGGCCGGACCATGTGAGCTGCCAGGTTTGAACTATGCACATGTGAGGGCTTTCCTGTCTAATTAATAACAGCAATTTGCTTATGCATACTTAGAATTATCAAAAACGGATCTTCACGCAAACGTTTGCACCGGCGCAAAAAAACATTAACGCGAGGGGTAAAACTATTTGCGCTGAATCCCGTATTAAATAGTTAGCGCAACAACCGCGCGCAATCGTCTACCGCAGGTGAATCTGAATGAAGCCTACGCGAGCTTACTGTACTGTGCGCATCCTATACTTAACATTGTGAGCGCAAATGCGAATGTGCGCTGCTACGAGGATGGTATTACAATTTATTTGCGGTAATTACCGCATAGCCTTTGCGTGCAGAATTTTAGCAACTCCTAAAAGCTGGTGCTAACGGCATATCTGAACAGCCTGGTCGAACCCGAAAAAAAAAACAGCACAGAAAAATGAATGCAACAACAATATAATGGATGATGGCAGGTGTGTGTGTATTACTACTGTAGCATATTTTATTTATTTATTTTATTTATTTATAAAGGATTTTACCTGTAAAGATACATTGAGATTTCTCTCGTTTTCAAGTATGTCCTGGGTTCAAGAACATGGATGCAGAAATACAAAGTAATAAATGCAAGAAATTAACACAAAACAAATATACAGATTAACATAAAATAAATATGTAGGAAATAGTCTTTATGTCACATGTTTACAGGTGCATTCCGTATTGAGGTATGTTAATAGGGAGCTCTTAAGGGACTTTAGACTGGGGAAGATTTGATGGCGTCTGGGAGGTTATTCCATAATTGTGGTGCTCTGTAGGAAAGTGAGGATCGAGCCACTTGCTTTTTGTATTGTGGTATTGCAAGTAAGGTGCTGGTCCTGGATCGGAGGTTATAGGATGAGGGAGCTGCTGGGGGAAGCAGTCTATTCAGATAGGGTGGTAGCTTCCCAGAAAAGCTCTTAAACACCAGGCTGGAAAGGTGAAGGGTGCGTCTAGATTCCAGCAACGGACAGTTTAGTTCTTTTATCATGTCACAATGGTGGGTCATGTAGTTACATTGTAGCACAAAGCGACAGAATGAGTTATACAATGTAGTAAGTTTCTGGAGGTGCGTTTTCGGGGCGGCTGCATACACTACATCTCCGTATTCAATAGCTGGCATAAGCATTTGTTGTACAATCTGCTTTCTTACCGCGGGGCTCAGGCAGGATTTGTTTCTGTACAGGGCACCTAGTTTGAGGTAAATTTTAGATGAGAGTTTTTCGATGTGGGGGCCAAAGGATAGATTTGGGTCTAAGTAACCACATACCTAGATATTTGAGAGAAGTGACTGTGGTCAGCGTGCCATTTGATTTTGTCCTGACACATAGATGGGGTGTTTGCAATTTATGTAGTTTAGGTGCTGTTCCAAAGAGCATTGTAACAGTTTTGTCAGCATTTAGAAAAAGTTTGTTGTCTTTGATCCACTTTCTACCTCTGTGAATTGTTCTTGCAGTGCGGCCTCCAGCTGTGGGAGATCTGGTTTGCTGGTATAGATTACTGTGTCGTCTGCGTACATGTGTACAGTTGAGGCTTTGCAGACATTGGGCAGATCATTTATGAATATTGTGAATAGCAGGGGGCCGAGCATCGAGCCTTGGGGTACACCGCATGTGACTGGGAGTGGGAGGGAAGTGCTGTCAGAAATGGACACATATTGTGACCGATCAGACACATATGATTGAAACCAGGTTACAATCCTCGTGGCTTTTTTCTTCCACCGATCAATTGCGCGCGCAAACAGTACAAGCACAAATGTAGGCGCAGTGCAGTCTCGCGCAAAATCTTTGCGTGCGCAGTTTTTTGCACCCATTCAGCCAATCAAAATGAAGAAACACACCTATCAAATGCAACTGAATTGCGTCTGGAAGAGGCATCGGATTTTGTATCATAGACGCAGAACCCGTCTCCGATGCCTCTGCCAGACGCAATTCAGTTGCGTTTGATAGGTGTGTTTCTTCATTTTGATTGGCTGAATGGGTGCAAAAAACTGCGCGCGCAAAGATTTTTGCGCGAGACAGCGCCTACATTTGTGCTTGTACTGTTTGTCTTCAACAGAAGAAAAACTGTACTGTCTGTCTTCAACAGAAGAAAAAAGCCGCGAGGATTGTAATTCCAGCGGTGATTTGCGCACGCAAAAGTTTAACGCTTGGCGCAAATATTTTCGCTTTGCGCGAGGGTTTTTTGCGAGAAGATTGTAATATAGCCCTTCATGTATTAAAAAATTAATCTTAGCTCAAACAGGTAAAAAAAGTATATTAATTTTAAAAAATCACCTTTTACTCGGTATGTATTTTCTTTGCTTTTTAGAACAACTGAAGCAAATAGGAAACATGAAGCTGTAAAAAGCGTTTATGTGAAAAATGTCATGATTTCAAATAAAGCGATTTGTAAGAATGGGCTGTAAATGCAATTAATTCTCAAGCCCTGGTTCTGGTGGCAACAATAGCAATTTACATTTTTTATTTTGGCTACAAGGCAGTTCTAAAGCAACATAACATGTGGTATCAAAGCCTTTGAAGAAAGTGAATCTGGCTTGAAATCCAAGTGTTAGCTCCTTATGATCTTTAGCAGATCCCTTTATCTCCCTGAGGTACAGGCAACAATAATTAAATTACAAGCTATTTAGAGTGTGTGCAATTACAATCATAGGCAGGTAGTGGCAGTCGTTTCAGAAGGGGAAAAAAAAATATTACTTGAATTTGGAACACAAAGAGCCAGCTCACCCGTGGAGACTTTTGGTCTATTGATGAGACTGACATTTCACAACAGAATTCTGCCTGAATAGAAGGAACTGCATGAAAAATTAGTGATTTTATTTGAATATGTTAAAAAAAAGGAAATCAATTGATGAATAAACAAATTATGTGGCATTTTAATATGCGGCCAAAATATTTCTTCGCACCTTTTTTGTTTTATTGTTTGCAATCTTTTTTCGATAATGTAACTATTTTATGAAACATATAAATGGAAACATGTGCTTTGAAACATTGTTACAGTTGAATCAAAGTTATTATCGGTATGCATTAAAATTAAAATAATAAACTGGCTAGAAAATATAGGAAGAAAATGTTTTATTAATAAAAATGCCTTTTAATTTGTCTTTTGGCAAATGGAGAAACCGCATTGGGTATCTAGCTTGGAAATAAGAGGTTGTTACTCATCTAAGTCTAAGAGAGTTATTCACAAACCACCATTCTTTCATATAATGACGGTCGTTTAACTTTGGCAGACTTAGGAGATGAACTACGGTGGAGCTCTGGTCAATTCATTGTTAGTAAACTAACTTATTTAGTTTGCATAGTGCTGAGTGGAGGTTGGGCTTTCTACTGGTGATTCCTTCATAAAATGAATAACCTTTACCATTGTTTTCAATGGTATTTCATTTCAGATGAAGTTGTCTGAGCATTGTTTACCACCTCTGTCACTGTAATTTGTATGAGACGTCTATGGAGATGATCAACTTAATATTGCCAAAGTATATCCACCATTGTTTCCAACAATGCTGAACCAATGGTAAAGATACAATAGTTGGAGTTTGTGCAACTTGCACAAGAACAACGTTGGTAGGGTTTATCAGCGTTTTCGACTTACTTTGTCCGATCGTCACCTGTTGGTGTTGATTCCGTAAATATATTTTTATTTTGTAAATAAGTCAGTAGTCATCCAAAAAGAGAAGGCCTCGCAGGGCCACACATAAACATCAGCTTAAGCTCAGCAAAAGAAAAATAATAAATCAAAGAAAAGTCAACTGAAGGCATCTTATACAGTAAAGGTGGGAGGAGGGGGGACGGGACAAAAAACAATAGGGAAGGGGGGTTGCTATACATTTCACTTCAAGATGGCGACACAGATTAAAAAAAAAAGGGGGTTGAGGGGAATGGCAAAGGCCATCGCTCCTGGCGCACTCCCGAAGGAGGCCATGGAGGGATAATGTCATGAAGTCCGGGAGCCAGAGGGCCAAATATGACTGACATAGCCATAGTGGCGCACCTCGTACAGCCCAGAAAATGCCCCAAAAAAATGAAGGGGGTACACCATCGCCAGCAGGACAAGCACCATAAAATAAAAATGTAGAAATTAAGGGGGGGACAAAAATTCGACAAGGGATCAGGAAAGTCTCCAAAACGTCTCAAAAAGGAGATAAAACAAATGTCCTCAAATGAGAAAGAAAAAATAAAATCATAGACATAAATCTCAACAGCGTAGACAATCCATCAACAAAAGTGTCAGCAAAAGATGTCTCTAGGAAACAAAAATGTGACCCCGGCCGGGAAACAGCCACAGGATAGTGTGCTGAAACCCCCTAAAAAGGCAGAAAGTCCACAGTAAAAGGCAGAAAAGGGGGTTGTCACAAACGGGCATCATTTTTCTGCAAGCAGTAAGCAAGATTTTTAATGCAGAATTGTTGGGGTTTTTTTCTCTGGTGTTTGCAATGGAGTTTGTGAAGCCAGGCAAGGTATTTACAATCCTCTTATCTGATCAGCTGGAGCTGAATGGTAACTTGATCTGGGAACCAAATGGTTGGGAAAGAGGGTGAGGGACCAGCTTTTTATATAGCGAGCTCACCCAAAACTCAGGGTATTTTGATAGAAGACTTGGAGAGAACAACATCCAAAAGAATCTTCTGGGACCTTTGAGATCTGGAAATACCCATAGAAGTATCTACTCAAATTATAGTTTCCATTTTATTTCAAGAGCTGTATTTGCACTATTTCGTATATTTTGTATGTTTGTTTTTATGTGATCTGGCACTGTATAAAGTTTGTATTCTTTCCATTAAAACTTAAAACCCAGTACTGTCTGCTCTAGATATTAATTCGTGCTTCGCGAATGCAATCGCTTAGGTATCGCTACTGTAATATTTAGCATTTGGTGTGTGTGTGTATATATATATATATACAGTATATATATATATATAGAAACATAGAAACATAGAAAAATGTTGGCAGATAAGAACCTTTCGGCCCATCTAGTCTGCCCAATTACATGGATACTTTACCTGGATTTATCTTTTGTTTAGGATAGCCTTATGCCTATCCCATGCTTGCTTAAATTCAATTTAAATGTTTCTATCATATCTCCTCTGTCTCGTCTTTTTTCCAAGCTGTACATGTTAAGATCATTAAGCCTTTCCTGGTAACTTTTCTCCTTCAAGCCGTACACCATTTTAGTAGCCCTTCTCTGAACTCTCTCTAAGATGTCTATATCCTTCTGGAAATATGGTCTCCAGTACTGCACACAGTACTCCAAGTGAGGTCTCACCAGTGCTCTGTACAGTGGCATGAGCACTTCCCTTTTCCTACTGCTAATACCTCTCCCTACACAACCAAGCATTCTGCTAGCATTTCCTGCTGCTCTATTACATTGACTACTTACCCTTAGATCCTCTGAAATAATAACCCCTAAATCCCTTTCCTCAGATGTTGAGGTTAGGACTGTATCAAATATTCTATATTCAGCCCTTGGGTTTTTACGTCCCAGGTGCATTATCTTGCACTTATCCACATTAAAACTCAATTGCCACAGCTCCGACCATTTTTTTTAGTTTACCTAAATCATTTGTCATTTGGCTGATCCCTCCAGGAACGTCAACCCTGTTGCAAATCTTTGTGTCATCAGCAAAAAGACATACTTTTCCATTAATACCTTCTGCAATATCACTAATAAAAATATCAAAGAGAATGGGTCCAAGTACTGACCCCTGAGGTACCCCACTGGTAACAAGACCTTGCGCCGAATAAACTCCATTTACCACAACCCTCTGTTGCCTGTCACTCAGCCACTGCCTAATCCATTCAACAATATTGGAATCCAAGCTCAAAGATTGCAATTTATTGATAAGCCTTCTATGCGGAACAGTATCAAAAGCCTTACTGAAATCTAAATAAGCAATGTCTACTGCACCACCTGTGTCTATTATTTTTGTTACCCAATCAAAAAAATTAATAAGATTAGTTTGGCATGATCTCCCTGAGGTAAACCTCATATTAGCTGTATATGGTTGTGCTCCTGGATTGGGGTGGTATACAACTAGTGGAGTTTCGAGAGTGCCCTATTACTTTCGTGGTGGCAGTGTATACATTCGGAAGGGTGGGTATTGTGAAAGGGGGTTAGGTTGGCATAACCTGGGGCCCTTGAGCGGGTAGAGTTAGTAAATCCAGAGGCTTGGAGTTGTAATAATCCCCTTGTACGCTTTCCTTCCGCGCGTCACGGCAAGGTAGGTAGTGAGCTAGTTTAGCTAGGTCTTTTCCTTCCGTGACAGGGGTCATCAAAAAAAAAAAGAAGTGGGGTGTCTCATTTAGAGGTGAAAATAGAAAATATTACTCTCAGCCTGTGTCCTGAAATGGCAGCAGACGCTTAACAGGCAGGGTGACGAAGAGCAGGCCAGGCCAGTCAGCGAGGAACAAATCCAGGAAGTCAGGTAGTCCTTGATCTGCACCACAACACCCAAAGGCAGCGTCATGGGGCAAGGTCATGGGCAGCCCCGCAGCGAGGGACCGCAGAAGGGCTCCGGATGGTGCCATCTTCTCAGATGCGTAGTGTAACACTTCAACCACCTGACACCGGTCAAGGCAGGCAGGCGCTGCCAGAATGCCTACCGGCTCCGCCCGGACAGGCGATCCCCAGCAGTCAGGCACTCCCGGGTCACGCAGCAGGGACAACTCCTCCATCTTGCCATCCGGAGCACTGGCCCCCTCCTGCGGCACCCTGGTCACCGCTCTCACCGATACCTCACAGCCACACAGAGCAATAGCGGGCTGTCCCCCACCAGGAACACTGCCGCACGGAGCTTCCTCTGGGTACACAGTCTCCCGGCCAACTCCAATCACTGCCATCAGCTGCCGCCATGCGCCTCTGGTGAGCGGCCTCTCCTCGTCCCCCGGCAACTGTGTCAGGCAGGCCTAGAGGGCTGCGAACATAGCCTCCATTCCACCAGCACAAATCAAAGTTTTGTAGCCTATACATCATGCAGCTTTTAGACAGATCAGGCCAGGTTTGCAGATATCTGAAGCACAGCACAGGTGATATGATTCGCTGCTCAGTGATTGAAGGATTCAGTCTGTATTTCCCCAAGGTGATCCTTAAAATCTGGCCTGTTCGTGTTCCCTGAAGACAGATTTGGGAAACATTGATCAACAAATGGAAGAAGAAAAGGTTATGGAGAAGATCTTTGGGAGGGGGGGGGTTGTAGTTAGAATATTAGATTCTCTACAGATGGTCTATAGTAAAAATACTGTATCCAGTACCAAAGTGACTTTTTCCTGTGTACTTCTTCATTTCGCCTTTGAAGTTAATTAAGTCAATTCAAATAAAAGACCACCCTATTTGCTAGGTTGTAACAGAGACAAAATTGCCTTTATACTTAGAATTAAAGTTGCCTTTATGTCATATTATCTTAGACAAACAATGTATCCTAATTTACTAATAGTGGAAACAGTAACTTTATACTTACATTATGTGATTCTATGGCTTTAGCTTAACAAAATGCTCTTTCTCAATTTAGAAAATGCATTTTATATTTGGATACTGCCCAGTATTTAGGCAATGCTGGAATGTCAGCACTTCCAATTAATTACAATGCTTTCTAATTACAGCAATATTGGCTTTTGTAACTATTATTATTCTTTATTTATTTATTTGTAATGTAGCATAGGTTTTGGAGGAAAAGTACAATTACATATAGTGGCAAAAAAAGTATGTGAACATTTTGGAATTAGTTGATTTTCTGCATTAATTGATTATAAAATGTCATCTCATCATCTTCATCAAAGTCAGAAGTATAAACATACGCAATGTACTTAACAGGATACTACCACTAAAAATGAAATGTCCGTATTGCGTTTAGTTTATGTTGCTGATATCTCACACGTTCTTTGTTTTTTTGTCTCCTATGTTTAGTTTAGAAAATATTTTACTCAATATATTTTTGTTTTAATAAAGTATTTTACCAGGAAGGATACATTGAGATTTCTCTCGTTTTCAAGTATGTCCTGGGTGGCGATTATGTAACGTTAGGTGTCTTGCCCAAGTACACTTACTGGAGAGGTGCTATTGCTGGGATTCAAACCTATCAGGGTTATCCAAAGAGATCCGAATTGCTTGAGAAAGGTAACCGAACGCTGAAAATCAGCGTTCGGTTACCTTTCCTGGCCATTCAGCTATCCAGAGAGCAGGCAATTCGCCAAATTCTGGCGAATTGCCTGCACATACGGTGCCTGTTCGGTGCCTGTCGAGGGCAGTGAAATCCCCATGGAGAAGCAATGCTTCGGCTATTCAGAGAACACAAACCAGCAGTGAAAGGTTCCCGAAATGTCCTGCCATTCGGTGGTTTAATTCGGCAAATTTATTCAGGAGAATCCATAGGCTTCAATGTTAAAAATATTCCCGTTTTAATTCAATATCTAATAAACCGTTCATTAAAAATTGCAGCAAAGAGTCTCTTTATTTATAGATTTTTTAGGATACTTTAAGCATGTTTCAGATTTTTTTTTTTTTTTTCAAAGTCCAATTTTTTTTGATTTTTTTTTCAGTTTACTTATTTTTTTTGTAACAGCCCTCTTTATTATCATTCCCTGGACCTCCTGTGAAAATTTCAGACATTTTCGCTCAGTAGTTTCTTTGCAAACAGCGTTTCATTTTCCAGATTCATACAAATGTTTTTCTAATTTATTCACTGCCTCCTCTACGTCACAGCTGCTTCGGCTCTGTGTGATTCGGCTCCTGTTCGGCTCTTCAAAGGTTAATCCAGATGTTTTTGCTTGTTTTCAGCGTGCATTCGGTTAGTTTTCGTCAGGTTTGCGGCAGCTTTTCCCTGCAATTCGGGACCCTGTGGTGTTTGCTGAATACACCGCAGGGTCACCGAAATGCAATCGGCAAAAGGCCGAATTGAAGAGAACGAAAAGTCACCGAACGTGCGGTGACTTTTCGAATCTCTTTGGATAACCCTGTATGTCTCCACGATCTCTATGGTTATAGAGCAGTGATGTTATCTCTACTCCAATGTGTCTTGGTGCATCCATTGCGTGATATTTTGTGTTGTAAACCCCCCCCCCCATTATCTTTCCATCACTTGCTCCTCACTGTGTGGATTTGGCCATAGAATGGATTCTATGATTCTATAACTGACTCAATTGTATTGTGTGGGATGTTTTCAAAGGACATCCCTGAAATGTCAGTGCTCTTTGAATAACCTTCTAAGGCCCCTATTACACGCTTCGCGCAAATGCGCTCGCGCAGCGCATTTTTTTTTGCGCACGCAAAAATTTTTATCGCGCGAAAATTAACGTGGCATTCCAATCCGAGCGCATTTTTTCAGTCTTCATGCATTTTCATGCTCAAATTTGTGCGCAAATGAACGTTGCATGCAGGAATCGGTGGGCAGACAGTTTTTTCACGGGATTCAGCCAATCAGAATTAAGAACCACCATTTTCTAAAGTTAGGTTGTTGCGCCTGTCAAAGTCAATATGCGTATATGTGCTGCAGCAAAAAAAAAATGTAACAAATTATTATTTTTTATGTCTGGTTATGTGTAGAATGTGTAACTGTACTGTGCTGTATTTTTTTTTTATTGCTGAGTTATTTCGTTTTGGCCACAACTATCATATTTGCAGTTAACACCAAGTTTTCAAAAACTTTCCGAAAATTTGCGCAAACGTCGCTCGTACGACTTCGAGCAAACATTGTAATACCATTCGCACTAACGCATTTGCGCTCACAATGTTAAGTATAGGATGTGCGCACAAACTTGCGCTCATGCTGGGTTTGCGCAGGGTCAATCGCGGTAGACGATAACGCGCATCATTTGCGCGAACGTCGTACTACGACGTTCCGCGCAAATGGTTTTGTCCGCACGCAAATGCGCTGCGCGAAGCGTGTAACAGGGGCCTATGTGTGGGTGAGTGTAACACAAAATGGTAATAAGACATGAGTTAGGATCTTCTTATCATGTACTTACAGAAACACTCACAAACATTAACGCTAACAAATAACCTATCAATTCAGACACACAGTTTTTTGCATTTTTTAATTTTTTATTCATTTTACAGTTATCAGTGATCTGTTGATCTGTTGAAGTTTGTTTGAAGTGTAGTTCAGCCTCGACTAGACTAGATCAAGAACAGGCAAGAATCTGACTACTCAAAAACATATTCTGCTCTAATTTCATATCACTTTACTTGTAACATATGACAAGTAACTTTTATCTTACATATAATTATATTTCATGGTTACACTAAGATTCCTAAAACTCTGTGATCACTAGTGCATTTCATAATTTATAGACTTTTTTCTGCAGGCTTGTAATTCAATCCGTTTCCAGTTTATATATATATTTTTAAAAACAAGTTATATTTCGTACATGAATAAAATGCATATACTTTCTGATATGTCCGTATTCACAATTCTTGTACTTTCTATGATTATAGTATAAATTTAACACATGAGATGTTGTTTTCTGATGAAATCATCATACCATACTCCAGTGGCATAACTAGAAACCTGAGGGCCCCGGTGCAAGAATCCACGAAGGGGCCCCCCCCAAAAAAATCTATGTATTTTTACTTATTTTTCACTGCAAAATAAAACAAAGATAGTATTGCCTAGGGATGCACCGATACCACTTTTTTAAGACCGAGTACTGATACTTTTTAAAAGTACTCACTGATACCGAGTACCAATACTTTTCTTTAATGTCATGTGACGCTTTCCAATAAGAACAGACCATATAAAAATGCCCCCAGCTCACATGTATATCCCCCGATATATATATATTCATACTGCCCCAGCTCATGGATTTGCCCCAGCTCACACATGGATTTGTCCCAGCTCATGGATATGCCCCCCAGCTCTCACATGGGTATGCCCCCCAGCTCATGGATATGCCCCCCAGCTCATGGATATGCCCCCCCAGCTCTCACATGGGTATGCCCCCCCAGCTCATGGATATGCACCCCCAGCTCATGGATATGCCCCCAGCTCATGGATATGCCCCCCAGTTCATGGATATGCCCCCCAGCTCATGGATATGCCCCCCCAGCTCTCACATGGGTATGCCCCCCAGCTCATGGATATGCCCCCCAGCTCATGGATATGCACCCCCAGCTCATGGATATGCCCCCCAGCTCATGGATATGCCCCCCCAGCTCTCACATGGGTATGCCCCCCAGCTCATGGATATGCCCCCCAGCTCATGGATATGCCCCCCCAGCTCTCACATGGGTATGCCCCCAGCTCATGGCTATGCACCCCCAGCTCATGGATATGCCACCAGCTCCTGGATATGCCCCCAGCTCATGGATATGCCCCCCCAGCTCTCACATGGGTATGCCCCCCAGCTCATGGATATGCACCCCCAGCTCATGGATATGCCCCCCAGCTTCATGGATATGCCCCCCAGCTCTCACATGGGTATGCCCCCCAGCTCATGGATATGCCCCCCAGCTCATGGATATGCACCCCCAGCTCATGATATGCCCCCCAGCTCATGGATATGCCCCCAGCTCATGGATATGCACCCCCAGCTCATGGATATGCCCCCAGCTCATGGATATGCACCCCCAGCTCATGGATATGTCCCCCAGCTCCTGGATATGCCCCCCAGCTCATGGATATGCCCCCCAGCTCTCACATGGGTATGCCCCCCAGCTCATGGATATGCACCCCCAGCTCATGGATATGCCCCCCAGCTTCATGGATATGCCCCCCAGCTCTCACATGGGTATGCCCCCCAGCTCATGGATATGCCCCCCCAGCTCATGGATATGCACCCCCAGCTCATGGATATGCCCCCAGCTCATGGATATGTACCCCCAGCTCATGGATATGCCCCCAGCTCATGGATATGCACCCCCAGCTCATGGATATGCCCCCCAGCTCCTGGATATGCCCCCCAGCTCATGGATATGCCCCCCCAGCTCTCACATGGGTATGCCCCCCAGCTCATGGATATGCACACCAGCTCATGGATATGCCCCCCAGCTTCATGGATATGCCCCCCCAGCTATCACATGGGTATGCCCCCCAGTTCATGGATATGCCCCCCAGCTCATGAATATGCCCCCCCAGCTCTCACATGGGTATGCCCCCCAGCTCATGGATATGCCCCCCAGCTCATGGATATGCACCCCCAGCTCATGGATATGCCCCCCAGCTCATGGATATGCCCCCCCAGCTCTCACATGGGTATGCCCCCAGCTCATGGATATGCCCCCAGCTCATGGATATGCCCCCCAGCTCTCACATGGGTATGCCCCCCAGCTCATGGATATGCACCCCCAGCTCATGGATATCCCCCCAGCTTCATGGATATGCCCCCCAGCTCTCACATGGGTATGCCCCCAGCTCATGGATATGCCCCCCAGCTCATGGATATGCACCCCCAGCTCATGGATATGCACCCCCAGCTCATGGATATGCCCCCAGCTCATGGATATGCACCCCCAGCTCATGGATATGCCCCCAGCTCATGGATATGCACCCCCAGCTCATGGATATGCCCCCCAGCTCCTGGATATGCCCCCCAGCTCATGGATATGCCCCCCAGCTCTCACATGGGTATGCCCCCCAGCTCATGGATATGCACCCCCAGCTCATGGATATGCCCCCCAGCTTCATGGATATGCCCCCCAGCTCTCACATGGGTATGCCCCCCAGCTCATGGATATGCACCCCCAGCTCATGGATATGCACCCCCAGCTCATGGATATGCCCCCCAGCTCATGGATATGCCCCCAGCTCATGGATATGCACCCCCAGCTCATGGATATGCCCCCAGCTCATGGATATGCACCCCCAGCTCATGGATATGCCCCCCAGCTCATGGAAATGCCCCCCAGCTCTCACATGGGTATGCCCCCCAGCTCATGGATATGCCCCCCAGCTCATGGATATGCACCCCCAGCTCATGGATATGCCCCCCAGCTCATGGATATGCCCCCCCAGCTCTCACATGGATATGCCCCCAGCTCATGGATATGCCCCCCCAGCTCTCACATGGGTATGCCCCCCAGCTCATGGATATGCACCCCCAGCTCATGGATATGCCCCCCAGCTTCATGGATATGCCCCCCAGCTCTCACTTGGGTATGCCCCCCAGCTCATGGATATGCCCCCCAGCTCATGGATATGCACCCCCAGCTCATGGATATGCACCCCCAGCTCATGGATATGCCCCCCAGCTCATGGATATGCCCCCAGCTCATGGATATGCACCCCCAGCTCATGGATATGCCCCCAGCTCATGGATATGCACCCCCAGCTCATGGATATGCCCCCCAGCTCATGGAAATACCCCCCAGCTCTCACATGGGTATGCCCCCCAGCTCATGGATATGCCCCCCAGCTCATGGATATGCCCCCCCAGCTCTCACATGGGTATGCCCCCCAGCTCATGGCTATGCACCCCCAGCTCATGGATATGCCCCCCAGCTCCTGGATATGCCCCCCAGCTCATGGATATGCCCCCCAGCTCTCACATGGGTATGCCCCCCAGCTCATGGATATGCACCCCCAGCTCATGGATATGCCCCCCAGCTTCATGGATATGCCCCCAGCTCTCACATGGGTATGCCCCCCAGCTCATGGATATGCCCCTCAGCTCATGGATATGCACCCCCAGCTCATGGATATGCCCCCCAGCTCATGGATATGCCCCCAGCTCATGGATATGCACCCCCAGCTCATGGATATGCACCCCCAGCTCATGGATATGCCCCCAGCTCATGGATATGCACCCCCAGCTCATGGATATGCCCCCCAGCTCATGGATATGCCCCCCAGCTCTCACATGGGTATGCCCCCCAGCTCATGGAAATGCCCCCCAGCTCTCACATGGGTATGTCCCCAGCTCATGGATATGCCCCTCAGCTCTCACATGGGTATGCCCCCCAGCTCATGGATATGCCCCCCAGCTCATGGGTATAAGGGCCCCCCAGCTCATGGGTATAAGGGCCCCCAGCTCTCATGGGTATTTGGGTCCCCCAGCTCTTACCTCTGCTGGCCCCAGGACAGGCTCCGCCGGCGTTGTTCTTCTCCTTGGCGAGCGGCCGCTGGAAACATGCGTCTTGGCCGCTCGCCGGAAACCACCTGATCAGCGCAGAGGTCTCGCGAGAGGATCTCGTGCGCTGGTCAGGTGGTTCCTATCCCATGTGAGCGGCCAAGATGCATGTCAGTGGCCGCTCGCAGGGAGAGGGACGGCCAGCGCGCGGCTCCGAGATTCCGGCGCTGATTGCCGGACTCTGGCAGGCGGCGCCGGGCCCCCCTCCAGTGGCGGAATGCCAGGGCCCGGTCGCAACTGCGACCGCTGCAACCCTGGTACTTCCGCCACTGCCATACTCTGTTTTTGTTGGCCGAAATGCCGAACTACTGTTTGTTAATGGCCGAAGATATCCATATGACTAATACTTTGATTGTAAATGAACTTGAGATTCCGGAGGCCCAGAATTGATATTACACTCACTGTTCTTCACATCTAATTCTCAATAATGTTAATATTAATGAATAAGTTGAAAACATACTATAAAACTTTAACAAATCTCAGTACCCTGACAGGGTCACATCTGTCAATGCTGCTTCCTTGCTGGACACCCATGTTCTTCTTGTGACTCTCGTGCCTGTCTCCAGTACCTCAGACGAAGATCAAAGACAGGTACATGCAGAGAGCCTGCTGGCATCCCCGAGAAATAAGCAAGACTGTAGATTTGGAGGTTTTTGCTGGAACAGCTACCCTGTATATAGCTGCTACCCAAACCATGAGTTGTGACTGCATGTAGGGTCAAAATAGATCTCCTTTAAATTGGGGACAGGCACATATATTTATACAATCAAACATGGGTCATTTACATAAACATTTTCTCAACATTCCCAGACAGACAGGACAATGTAATTGTGATCAGTAAACAGATAATGGTGGAGTGTTTGCCTTACAAAGCAGATTACCCAACTCAATAATATAACAAACTCAAAAATAAACAGATATCAACACATTCCTGAAACAAGGGTAGGCTAGAAGGCTAATCCTATCACAAAAGATATCAAGATAAACAGGAACCATACAATACACAGACAATAACATTCTTGCTTAACACAGATTACACAAACATTCTGCACACAAGAGAGGCCAATGAAATAATATGGATTATGAGGTCTACACCCTACAAATATGCCTATGGTTCCATGCACCCCAAGTCCAAAGTAATTTACGTCGCAAATACATAACATAATATATGAATAAAATCAAATGGCACGCTGACTACAGTCACTTCTCTCAAATACCTAGGTATGTGGTTAGACCCAAATCTATCCTTTGGCCCCCACATTGAAAAACTCTCAATTTAAATTTTACCCCAAACTAGGTGCCCTGTACAGAAACGAATCCTGCCTGAACCCCACGGTAAGAAAGCAAATTGTACAACAAATGCTTATGCCAGCTATTGATTACAGAGATGTAGTGTATGCAGCTGCCCCGCAAACGCACCTGTAAAAACTTACTACATTGTATAACTCATGCTGCCGCTTTGCGCTACAATGTAACTACATGACCCACCATTGTGACATGTTAAAAGAGTTAAACTGGCTGTCGTTGGAGACTAAACGCACCCTTCACCTCTCCAACCTGGTGTTTAAGAGCTTTTCTGGGAAGCTGTCACCCTATCTGAATAGACTGCTTCCTCCAGCAGTTCCCTCATCCTATAACCTCAGATCCAGGACCAGCACCTTACTTGCAATACCACAATACAAAAAGAAAGTGGCTCGGTCCTCATTATCCTACATTATCCTACAGTTATGGAATAACCTCCCAGACGCCATCAAATTTCCCCCCAGTCTTAAGTCAATCAGGAGCTCCCTATTAACATAACTCAATACGGAATGCACCTGTAAACATGTAACAGTGACCATATTTCCTAGATATTTATTTTCTGCTAAACTGTATATTTGTGTTTTTGTTTTTTTTAATATCTTGCATTGTATTACTTTGTATTTCTGTAACAACTGTAACATTTCAATGCTCTTGAACCCAGGACGTACTTGAAAACTAGAGAAATCTCAATGTATTCTTCCTGATAAAATCCTTTATATATAAAATAAATAATAAATAAAGTATAATAATAATAAGCAGAAGTTATAGTGATGCTTTTTATTGCTCTCAAAGAATATTATAGAATTTTGACTGGACAGAAAACAGTTTTTACAGTATAGTTAAAATGTCTGATTAGTATAATTTGACAGCTTTAAGTCATACTGTAGGTGTTAATATAATGCCTTTCCAGACTAATAAAATAAAAACAAAACTTTATGAGGTACAGATATAATTGTAAACCACTTAATGACACTAACTCTTACATAAGCAGTAACTAAAACACTTGTGCATTACAAACAAAAACACTTTATCAAACACATCCTTTTTTATTTCTTTGAAGTAATTGCAGTAAAAAAAGAAAAGTAAAGTTCATTTTTTTATCTCCTGCTTCCATTTTCTGGATTTTTCCCATGATGCAATATTTACCAAAATCTGTGCAAAGGCCTTTCTTTACAGCTCTTCTTTACCTAATCTACAGTTTCTAACAGCTAATGAGGTGAAAGAGGGAATGTTTAGATAAAGTTGCAGGAGGCTATTGTTCTTAAGACAAACAGAGATAAGAGATGGCAGCTAAATCAGATTGGAGTTTTCAAAGACTTCTAATCTATGATGTCCTTTGAATACATCACACACAATACAATGATTTGAGTCAGCGATCGACCCAAAGATTCCATTCTATTACCAAATCCACACAGTAAGGAGGAAGTAATGGAAAGATTCGGGGGGAAGGGCAGTTTACAACACAAAAGATCACAAACTGGATGCACCCAGTGACACATGTAGAGTAAAATATTTTCACAATTAATCATACAAGAAAAGAATAAAGCACATGTAAGATATCAGCAACATAAAATAAACACAATAAAGACACTTAAGTTTTTGGTGGTAGTGGCCCTTTAACCTCCCTGGTGGTATTCCCGAGTGTGACTCGGGGTTAAATTTCACTGCTGTGAACGGTAACCCCGAGCCACACTCGGGCTGGATGCATACTCACCTCCTCCTGTGCTCCCTGGCTGTCCCCCTCAGTGTGATCGCGGCGAGTTGCTTCCTGGTAAGGCTCCTTGCGAGTGCAAGGGGGGCGGGACCAACAGAAAATTTAGAAAAAAATTATAATACACTGTATAATCCAATGTGCAATGTTTATGAACGGCCACTAGGTGGCACTACAGGAAAAGAAATAGACCATACATCGTCTCACCCTTGTTCTCAGACAGATTTCAGTGTTTTTTGTTGTATTTTATTGAATATCATTTATTTGTATTATTTGGGATAATTATTTTTGGGATAATAAATTATTATGTCGTGTTTCAAACTTTATCGGACTCAGTGTATTTACTATTTATTTTATTTATTTATTTATAAAGGATTTTACCAGTAAGGACTCTTGCTTGCACGGAATTCAGTGCGTGATTCCTAATTATTACAGGCTAACGATGTACAAAAACGCATTTCCTTTAAAAAAAATTGAGACGCTTTTAGACACAAAATTTTAAAAAAAATTAGACCGCCAGGGAGGTTAAAGACTTATTCACTTATTTTCATTGAAAGAACGATGGTGCTGTTTTGGCAAAGTACTGTAAATTTATTGTTTAGGGAACTGTTAAACATATATCACTGTACTTTCACTCTTTTTCCATTGAAGGATTTCCACTGTAGTTTCTGCCAAAGTTATTTTGTGTAGCTGTTAACATAAGGGGTTCCTCAAAGACTGTCGAATTTGCCACCAAATTGCACTGAACGGTGAATTTCCCAGTACAGTGTAATTTCTTGGCAATTCGGCTATCCAAAAAGCTGTCAATTTGGCAAATTGCCAGCGAAATACGGTACAATTAGGCGACAGAAGAGAGAAGTAATGACTAATCTCTTCAGAGAACACCGAAAAGCACTGAAAAGTTGGCGAAATGCCCAGATTTTCTGTGTTTTCGTTCAACAGATTTAAACAGGCGAATCCCATAGGTTTTCAATGCAAAAAAATTCCAGTTTTAATAATTTTTTTATTCAACTGTTTAATCTTTTTATTTGCAGCAAAAAGTGTTTTTATTAATTTATGTTTTAGAATTTACACGGCATTTTTTGATTCCGATTTTTATTTAATGTTTTTTTAATTTATTTAACAGACCTTTGTATTGTTATTCATAGAACCTAAATCTATTATGTCCATGTTTTATTTTTGTTTAAAACGCCTTTTAAAATAGCAGTTTCTTTTTTTTTTTTTTACTCCTGCTCTACGGCTGGTCGACTTTTCTTGGTGGTGGCTGATTGGAAGCGTTCAGTATATCGTCAGCTGCGTTCGGTGGTTTATCGGATGCATTCAGTGATTTTTTGGCGGCGTTCGGCGGATCCATTCAGGTTGGCACATTGAATGAAAGACCACCAAAATTTCAGTGCTCTTTGAATAACCCATATCGTTTTTCCCAGTGTTTAACCCCTTCACTACTGATAGAGATATCTCGGGCTTCAATGCACCATCTGGTGCCCTGATATCGAGATATTGAGTTATGCTGATCTGCAGCCCAAAAGCAAATACATTTTTTTTTGCTTTTTGGCTGCAGAAAATGCCCCCAAAGTTTTAGCCCTGTGGGCATAATGCCCAAAGAGCTAAATCTGTAAAATTAGCTGCTGAAAGCTCTGAAATATCGGGCTTTCAGCAGTCGACGCAGGGAGAAATAGAAGAAAACAGAACAGCTGCTCAAACCTCTAACTCAGTTTGGCAGTAGGTGGCTCCATCTATTGGCCAAAAATAGGTTATTTACAGTAAAACATACAATGAGTATAAACTCAAATATTTCTTACTTTAAGATTAATTTAAAATGATTTTCCAAAAAACGACTGGTTTCTGACAATGTTTTTTAGGAAAATCACTTGATAGTGAAGGGGTTAAGTCAAAGTCACCCAGTGTTGTTTTCATCTTCTTTCTACCAGCTTTCAAATACGATCTATCTGCACTCTAAAATCAGTAGTACCATAAATTCTCCAGTGTTGCAAATAATGGTGGAACAAGACTTCTTTACATTGTTCACCGTTATTTGCAGAAATTTCACTGGCCGTTGTTGAGTTTTCCTTCTACGGATAGCTAATGGCCACTATAGTTGCAACAACAGGGAGTTTTACCATTATATGCAGCGCAGATGAACATCAGCAATTAATAAATCACCGCTATAGTCAAATGCTCCCAATCGAATGCATTACCATTCGGACTAGCCCCAGATGGTGAAGCTACATACCCTTGGGTTGGGCGTTGGGGCTATCAGATTGTGATCTCATAAAACTATTCTAGAAAATATTATGTGTGCCATAGCTAAAGCGGAGTATAGATATCTGATAAAAGTCAATATGCTCACTAACATATTTTAGAGGAAATTCTGGAAGTGCTATTGTTACAACCTCTTAAAACTTTTGTATCTGCAGTATGGTGAGATTTTTTTTTCGTTATAATTTTTAAAAACACTTGTGTGCGCATCAAGATTATACCTTTTATAATCTTATCTGAGAAAATAGGTGTAATTTTCAAGCTTCCATGAACAAATGACGGTCAGCGCGGCTTCTTACGTAGTCTTTCAATGGTGAAAATAAGTGTGGTTTAAACAGGTGCTGCTCGTCGTGTTTATATAAACACATTAGCACTCATTTGACACAGCATGACCTGAACAAGCAGTTCATCCCACTGGTAGCTGAGAAACAATAAGCAAGTGTGCCAAAGCCCAGTTCATTCACATACAGCAAAATTAGCACCAGATTATGAATACGCTTGCCTCTGGTAATTAATCGTGAAAATTGCTGGAGGAGTTCCCTACTGTGAAGGATATTGGCAGAACTATTTACAGCTAATAGACCTTGTTTAAGCTTTTTTTCCCTCTCCTTGTGATGTTCAGCTTACAATAACACAGTAAAAGCGGCTGCCTGTTCCTTAGCTTATTAGTACATTTGCTGCAACCAGATGCAGTTTAATACATTTTTGAAATTTAGTATACTAAGGGTGTGCTTCCGGTTTAAGGGAATTATCCTACAGCAACATATGCTTGAATGAATTGCTTTTCCAGCGTGTACAGTCTCTGCTGTTTTGTTTTTTCTATTCAGATTTTTTACATTATTGGTTTACTGACCCTATTTCTTTTTACAACTGTTTGTTATTTATTTATTTTATTTATTTATAAAGTATTTTACCAGGAAGGATACATTGAGATTTCTCTCGTTTTCAAGTATGTCCTGGGTTCAAGAACATTGAATTGTTACAGTTGTTACAGAAATACAAAGTAATAAAATGCAAAACATTAAAAAGAAATTGAACAAATATACAGATTAACAGAAAATAAATATATTCACTATGTTACATGTTTACAGGTGCATTCTGTATCGAGGTATGTTAATATGGAGCTCTTAAGTGACTTTTGACTGGGGGAAGATTTGATGGCGTCTGGGAGGTTATTCCATAATTGTGGTGCTCGGTAGGAAAATGAGGACCGAGACACTTTCTTTTTGTATTGTGGTATTGCAAGTAAGGTGCAGGTCCTGGTTCTGAGGTTATAGGATGAGGGAACTGCTGGGGGAAGCAGCCTATTCAGGTAGGGTGGTAGCTTCCCCGAAAAGCTCTTAAACACCAGGTTGGAGAGGTGGAGCGTGCGTCTAGATTCCAGCGATGGCCAGTTTAGCTCTTTTAACATGTCACAATGGTGGGTCATGTAGTTACACTGTAGCACAAAGCGGCAGAATGAGTTATACAATGTAGTAAGTTTTTGAAGATGTGTTTGCGGGGCAGCTGTATACACTACATCTCCATATTCAAAAGCTGGCATAAGCATTTGCTGTACAATCTGCTTTCTTACCGCGGGACTCAGGCAGGATTTGTTTCTGTACAGGAACCTAGTTTGGGGTAAAGTTTAGATGAGAGTATTTCGATGTGGGGGCCAAATAGGGGATAGATTTGGGTCTAACCACATACCTAGATATTTGAGAGAAGTGACTGTGGTCAACATGTCATTTGATCTTGTCCTGACACCTAGATGGGACGATTGCAATATGTGTAGTTTAGGTGCTGTACCAAAGAGCATCGTAACAGTTTTGTCAGTATTTAGAAAAAGTTTTTTATCTTTGATCCACTTTTCTACCCCTGTGAATTGGTCTTGCAGCACGGCCTCCAGCTGCCGGAGATTTGGTTTTTTTTTATGAAAGGATTTTACCAGGAAGGATACATTGAGATTTCTCTCGTTTTCAAGTATGTCCTGGGTGGCGAGTATGTACTGTTGGGTGTCTTGCCCAAGGACACTTGCTGGAGAGGTTGCTTGCTGGGCTTGAACCCATGTTTCCACAGGCTCTCTCCATGCAGAGCAGTGATGTTACCTCTACTCCACCCAGCCAGCACTGTTTGCTGGTATAGAACAATTTAGACGTATACGCAAAAACAACAGAATATGTATAAATAAACTGTATAAAGCATAAAATATGAACAAAATATAGAAGTGGGCATTAGAAATAGTTAATATTTAAATTGGTACTATGGATGGGAAAAATATTTGTGCAAAAATGGGGATAATGGAAATAGCTTTTGCTTGACTCTGTAGAAGAAAAATGCTAATTAGAGATGTGCATTCATTTCGAGAAAATTCGGAACAAAATTCGATAATTTTTATTTCGGACGTACTTCCGAATAACGAATCGATAAGATCCGAATTCGAAATGAAACAAATTGGCATATAACGAATTTATTTCGTTTTACCCTGTGTCATCATAATAAAAGAAAAATTTGAATATTTTTTTTATGTTCCGGAATTCGAATCGATATCAACTACCGATTCAATACCGAATTGATATATCAACTATCAAATTGATATATCAACTATCGAATTGATCTTAAATTAAAATACATACAATGGAAGTAATGCAGTCAGCAAACAACTTTATGAAACAAATTAATTTTGTTTCACAGTTTCACAAGCACCTGTCCCTGTTAAATTGACTCAAATACTAAATCTGTGAAAGACACAGTTTAATTTAACCCTAGCTTGTCTTTTAACAGCAAAATTTGATTAATTGGGGTTTTATTTAGTGATCAGAAATTCGAATTGATATCAACTATCGAATTTGAAATCAACTATCAAATTGATATCAACTATCGAAATGATCTTAACTTGCAATACAAGTATTAGTCAGCAAAGGACTTTATGAAACAAATTTATTTAGTTTCACTGTTTAATTTGACTCAAATACTAAATCTGTGACACAGCTTAAAATTTAACCCTAGATTTTCTTTTAACAGCAAAATTTGATTAATTGGGGTTTTATTTAGTGATCCAAAATTCGAATTGATATCAACTATCGAATTGATATATGAATTTCGAATCGATTCGAAATTTCGAATCAATAGGAATTTTTGAATTGATAAGATATTTTGAATCGATCCAAAATGGAACGAAATGAAATACGAAACGAAATTAGTTATGAAACTCCAAAAACAAAACTATTTAAAAACGTAACGAAACGAAAATAAACAAAAATTTCAGCCATGCACATTCCTAATGGTAATTTTATTAACCCCTTTAGGACCAAGGGTCAATGCATTTTGACGGAACAGTTAAGTCATTGGTCCTTAAGGGGTTAATATTATTACTTGCTGAGGTTTATACTGCTTTTATATATATGCTTAAATCTTTCATATGGATATTAAGAACTTAGACTAATGAGCAAACATTTCTGAATCATAATATTTGTTTTCCGTTTTGATGGTTTCACTTTCCACTGTATTTTAGAACACAACAAAAATATTGGGGGGCGGAGTTAACTGCCGAGACGAGAGGTCGTGCGAAACCGGGCTCCGCTGAGTTTTTGACTTATTTGATACTATCCCGGCTCCCATCGGCCCTCTACGTGACCCCGACTCTGCGGGGGGACTGCTGGTGACACCCCGGAGCTACGTTGGTGAAGACAGCTGACTTTGCGGAGCCTCACAGCTCCAAAACTCTGATTGCGGCCTACTCCGGTCGGCCATTTTGGAGCCGTGTGCTTTCCTCTCTCTACCCGCGGGTGACTCCCTGACCTCTGTCTTTGGATACACGGCACCCAAGATGGGTAAGAAGTCCACCAGGAAGTTGGGCCAACCGAGAGTTCGAGTCAGCGAGACATATGAGACGCTATGGGCAGGGGACCCGCTGACCGGGTTGCGGCCCCTCCCCCGCCATGCTATCTGGCTATGGGTCCTCAGATGATGGGGAATATTACTGGCCCTCTGACGGCCTAAACAACATGCAGATGCTCACCTCACAACATGTGAAGCCGGCTGGCACAGCTGCGAGGAAGCGGGCGCAGGTGAAGCGCCGGGCTTTGGCAGAGACGGTGGCAGGGACGCTGCCGAATGCAGAGCTGGCCCATATGCGAGGGGGTTCTGGGGAGGAAAGTGCGCCCTCATCGCCGGTCTCTAGCTCCTTGTCTGCAAAGGATATGGCACCTAGAAAACACGCTACTCCTGGTCCCAGGCAGGATTTTATGGCACCCCCCTTGCAGACTGGCACCCCTGACCCTTGTGCCATTGAGGGTGATGATGCCCTCCCATCGACGAAGGGCGACCTGCGTCGATTTATGGACAAGATGCATTCTGTGTGGCGAAAGGAGGTAACGGGAATGAGGGCTGAAGTGGCGGAGGTCCACGCCAAGGTGTTGGAGGTGAAGACGCAATCGGATGAGGTGGCGAAACGGCAGATCGATCTCTCGACGGACGTAGTAGAGCTTAGGTCTCAAGTTGCTCTCCTATCCCGATCTATGGAGGCGCTTGAGGCTCGGCACCGCCGGCGAAATCTCCGGATTCGGGGTGTTCCTGAGTCTGTTCCTCTCACCGAACTCTTACCATACGTGAATCGTCTGGGGAATCAGGTCTTGGGCTCAATGCCAGGTTCGTCGGCGCAGTTTGTTTCGGTGTATCGTATACGGAAGGCCGCGACAGCTCCCCAAGAGGTCTCCAGAGACGTCATAGCGGTGACCGTGGACATTTCTACACTGGAGAAGCTTATGTCAGCCCCGGGAGCGAGACAGGCTGTGCAGTTCGAAGGGCTAAAGCTGATGATGTTTTGCGACCTTCCCTTTGCGACGCTGTTGGCCCGCCGTAGATACCGGGAGGTGACGAGCTATCTCCGTTCCAGGGGAGTCCGATACCGGTGGGGACAGGCAGGATCCCTAGAAGTGACCCACAGGAATGTACCGAGCTCCATCAGTGACCCTGAGACAACATGGTCCCGTCTGTCTGTGGTGGGACTTTCTCGTGAGGTGGTGGAGGACAGTCCAGGCTGAATGTACGTGTGATTTTTTTTTTGTCCCCCCCCCAATCCCTTTGTTTGAACCGGGATCCCTTGGTTGCCATTTCCGAATGGCCTCCGACCACCTGGGCCAGGTGCCACTTTCCTCCCCAGCCCTCTTGCGATCATTTTATGGTGGCGACCGGGTTCTGGAGACGGCACGATTTTGGCTTTCCTTTTCTCTCCTATGCCCTATTTATATTGCCCCCCCTTTCCCTCTTCTCCCCCCCTCTCCCCCCTTTTCACATGTTGAGTTGTCTGACATCCCCCCCCGCATGCTGGTTAATGATATTTAGAGACTTTGTTTTTCATTTTTGGCTGAGATCTGATTCTTTGGGTCCATTTAAATGCTAGCTGTGAAACTCTTCAGATGTCTTTTTTGGATGTCTGATGATACTAATGTCGGTATTATGGATCTATGTAGTCTACACACTTGCTTGATGGTCTGCTGTCACACGTTGGCCCTGCGAGGCCACAATGCTATTGTTGACTGTTATTGTTAATGCTGTCTTTTAAAATAAAGAATAATAATAATAAAAAAAAAATATTGGCGTTGCATAAATGATAACAGTTACAATAGCTATAAAACCTTAAAAAAAGGTAAACAATTCTTAATGCATGTAGGAAACACCTTTTAAATATTAAACTCTTCACTACCAAGCACTTTTTGCTGGAAAGAAACATAATCATAATATTTTTTTGAAACAAGAGATGGCTAGTTAACATACAAATGTATGGGTAAAACAGCAATTGTGCATAAAGGTTGCTATTGAAAGTTATAATATTTAAATAATGTAAATTTGCCTCATTTATTGAATTTTTCATTTAGCTTTTACATACATTTTTCTCAGATGAAAAGTTCTAAACTCTAGATGGTGTCTTTTATCTTGCACAGCTGCACACATTAAGATCTATTCCCTAAAGCAGTGTTTCCAAAACCTGACCTCAGGCCCCTCAACGAGGCTAGATTTTGCAGATCACCTTGGGGAAATGCAGACTGAATCCTGCAATCACTAAGCAACAAATCATATCACCTGTGCTGTGCTTTAGATATCTGGCAAACATGGCGAGTCAGAGGGTCCTGAGGACAGGTTTGTGAAACTCAGGAGAATTGGCAGGAGAAGTGAAAATTCTAGGTCAAGAATAGCCAAACCAGAAAAATTCTCCCATTTATCTCACTCTCCAAATCGGCTGTTTGGTCTAGAGTGTTCTCTTCTCCTGCCAATTCTCCAGGCTTCACTCTTTAGTCTTCATTATTAGCATACACACAGAAATGGTATTTGTGTAAACTATAGAAAATGTGACGCAGACAGATAATAAAACTGACCAGATCTCCAGCTTACTAATGAGTTTATTAGCAATGCAGTTCTAAGAAAATACTAACAAAATATAAAAATAATATCTGTGGCATAATGCCTGTATATGGAAATTACAGTAACACCTTGAATCTGTACTGTCACTAATAATAACCCCCTGAATCTTATCATTGTACAGCAGTGAGTGACTCCAGAGCCTCTTTACAGTAATTACAGGCTGAGAGGTTGAGATCACACAGAGATTTGTTTTTTTCTTTAGGGGCGCCTACTAATCTAGCACTAATAAGGTATGGAAAACAGGATACTATATGCTAATTTTTGTTCAACATTGTGTTACAATGCAAAATCGAAATTACTAACTATTGGTAGTGAACGGGTTAAAAGGAATCTTGGACATGCCTATAAAATTGTAACATTAATATTAACAAATGTATAAACATAAATGTAACCACTGAGTAGGATCAAAGGTGGCCTCAGAAAAAAAAAAATATTATCCAAGATGATTTCTCAGATTTCGTGAATAAAACAAACTGCATAGTTTTACTGCAATACATACCGCCATCATAAATCCAAGGCATCAAGCTTCAGTGCTTATGTTTAAGCTGCCTTTTACATTTTTTAAATTACTACAGACCATTTATAGCTCCTTGTTGGACATTGTGGGTTGAGGTTTTCCAGTTAATATAATTTTTTATGAATTTTATTAGAGGTTAACACTTTATTTGCAAATACAAATGGAATAAACTTTCGGTTTTGGGATACTTATAGTTCATTATACAAGTTGCTGCCTGGATTTTGCATTTTGGGATAAATACATTACTGATTGCATATTCAATAAACTTAATTTATCATAATTTAGGTTGTGGATGATATAGTTAATTAGAGAGGAAAATTAATACTATTATGGAACATTTAGGAACATGTATTGAGTTGAGAAAATATTTTACTCTACATGTGTCACTGGGTGCATCTTTTGTGTTGTAAACTGCCCTCCCCCAAATCTTTCCATCACTTTCTCCTCACTGTGTGGATTTGGTAATAGAATGGCGTCTATGGGTCGATCACTGACTCAAATCATTGTATTGTGTGGGATGTATTCAAAGGACATCACCAGGGGGTAGAGTAGAAGTCTTTTAAGCTCCCAGTCTTATCTGATTCAGATGTCATCTCTTAGATTAGGTAAAGAAGAGCTGTAAAGAAAGGCCTTTGCACAGATTTTGGTAAATGTTGCATCATGGGAAAAATCCATAAAATAGAAGCAGGAGATAAAAAAATGAACTTTATTTTTCTTTTTTTACTGCAATTACTCACACAGATAGAACTGCATCTCTTCCCTTTGCGCCCTGAACCAAGCATCAACCATTCACACAGACAAAACTGCACCTCTTCCCTCTACGCACTGAACCAAGCATCACGCATACACACAGAGAGAACTGCATCTCTTCCCTCTGTGCCCTCAAACAAGCATCAAACACACACACACACACACCTGTATTTCTTTCCTCTGTGCCCTGAACCAAGCATCAAGGTATCCAGGATTCAACATGCCGCCCAACTCTATATTCATGACTGCTCTATTCTTGCAATTGTATTTTATGTCTGCATTTATTAATCTCTGGTTGACTAGTTGTCTTTCAAATTTCCCTCTCTTTTTATTAGAAAATCCCCCTCTGCTTCACTGTCCCTCCCACACAACGTAAATAGTTAACAACCTGGGCACTCTTACCAAACCTTACTCTTTCTCCACAGCATACACACAGACAGAACTGCATCTCTGCCCTCTGCTGTCCTCCCCCACCTAAGCCCAGTCCCTAATTTCAGGTCTTCTTTCCAACTGTTTGCACTTTTCTCTCTAATTACTCTTACTAAACCCAAGTTTCTGGTCCTTCCCATACAAGCCTGCTGTACAGAATGCACCTGTAAACATGTAACATAGTGAATATATTTATTTTCTGTTAATCTGGATATTTCTATAAGGAGGTTGTCATATGCACCCCTTTTAAACCTTAGTGACCGGGCGGTTTTACCAAAATCCGTCCTTTAGTGCCCACTGCTGTTTTTACGTTTCTGCGCTGTTAGTGTTTAGGTCAAATTTTCCTCTTACTCGTTTATGTAACCCACACATATTATATACCGTTTTTCCCGCCATTAAATGGACTTTCTAAAAATACCATTTTTCCATCATATCCTATAACTTACTGTAAAAAAATATGAAATATGATGAAAAAATGGTAAAAACACACTTTTTCGTGATTTAATCCCCAAAATTTTGTCCCAAGAATAGAAATACCCAATTTTTACAAGTTTTTGCTTTTTAACCCCTTCACTGCTGAGCCAGTTCATCTATGTGTGCCGAGCTCATTATGACCGTTTTATGCTCAAAATTTTTAGATGTCAGCCTAGGTCCTATTTAATTAAACCCCCCAAACAAATAAAAAAAATTATATTATTTTATTTTATTTTTTATTTTATTTTTATTTGTTTTTATACCAAACTTGGTCATGTTTGGTATCAACCGCTATTGAGGTTGTCATACGCACCCCTTTAAAACCTTAGTGACAGGGCGGTTTTACCAAAATCCGTCCTTTAGTGCCCACTGCCAGCAGCTTCACCTTCCCTCTGCCCCTATTTGTTTCAATTACCCCAGTTCCTTAGATTGTAGACTAGCGGGATTGGCTGAGCACTTGGTTAAAGTCATGTATTACCTGGACAGTTATTTTACAGGCAGGGTTGTCATCTCCTCATTTATCATGTACGTTTCCAGTTTGTGCTCCCCCATTGTAAAGTGCCAAGGAATATGCTGCTGCTGTATAAATGCCTGTAACTAACTGAATTCCCAAATTAATTTTCAATATACTTTATTGTTGACGTTAAAAACATAATAAATATCACAAAAATAAAAGGAATAAGCTGATTTCAATATTAGATTATAGTACTACATCATATTGCACATATTACAGATTATTCTATATTTTAATCAATAATATAGAATTTAAAATAAGTGTATAAGACTTGAATTAAAACATGTTATGAATTTTCACACACACATCAAACAGTATAAATGACTCACACTGTGACCCATACTAGTTCTGGTCTGTCTAGCCAGACTGATTCCCAAACAATAAAACAGCTAATGAGAGGTATCCAGGAAGCTGCAAAATTGCATCTTTTTAAACAATTTACAACTCATTAGACAGTTGCACCAGGCTACATTATATGAACCAAAATCGGGATACGGGTCTATTGCTCTGTGGCATAATCTAAAATGTTGAATACACCAATTGACCAACGACATACATGTGATGCTTTACCATCTTCACTACCAAGTGCTTTTTGATTACAACATTTTTATGATAACTGTTATTTAAAGCATGGGATATAAAGTTCACAAATAAGTATAGAGTAAAATAGAAATTTTGCCCAGAAATTGTTGCTCTAAGATAATTAAAAAAAATCTAAATAATTTAAATTTGCTAATTTTTAATTTATTGTTGAAAAAAAGGTTCTGAACACTAGACGATGTCACACCGGGTCTGCATTATTAGTGTACAGGCAGAAATGGTTTTGTGTCAAATCCTGTAAATGCGATAAAGTTAGATCATAAAAATGATCAGATATTCGACTAATGATGAGATGTGATTATAATGAGATCATTAGCAATGCAGTTGCCACAAAATACCAATAGAGTATAAAAATAATTTCTGTAAGAGGGGCATAATGCCTGTGTATGGAAATTACATTAACACCTTGTATCTGTGCAGTTCAGCTATTTTCAGTCATTATAAGCCCCGATCTTACGCCTGTACAGTAGTGAGTTACCCCAGAGCTCTCCCTATACCTGTCCTATCCCTGTCTGTTATAATGTAGCAGAAAAGTTTTGGAACTTTATGTTAGAATGAGATTTGGGGTTGCTATTTGCCACTTGTTTACAGTAATACAGGGTGACTGGAGAGAGATAAAAATAGTAATCTTGCTTTAAAGGTATGCTAATAGAGTTTTGATGTGCTAATAGAGTTTTTATACGCTAATAATTGCTTTTCAGTGTATTACATGCAGGGTTATTCAAAGAGAATCGAAAAGTCGCCGCATGATTGGTGACTTTTCGTTCTCTTCAATTCGTTGCGATTTGGTGATCCCATTTCTGTGACCCTGCGGTGTATACAGCAAGCACCACAGGGCTGTCATAGTGCAGGGAAAAGTCGCTGCAAACCTGACGAACACTAACCGCAAAACCCGGCGAACGCACACCAAACCCCTCAAAAACATCTGCATTAACCCCGCCGAACACACCGGAGAAGCCCGAGCAGCCGCCGATCACAGCGCAGTGCAGCTGCTGGATAAAGCCGACAGCGCAGATGAATGGAGTGAAAGAAAAAAACAGTACTGAATATTTGAAAGGTGAAACGCTGTTTGCAAAGAAACTACAGTATGAAAATGTCTGAAATTTACATATAAGATCCAATGAATGATAATAAAAAGGCCTGTTACAGAAAAAAGAAAAAAATATTTTTTTAAAAATCGCAAACAAAACCCAAAAAATGCCTAAAAGATCCTGAAAAATCTAAAAATAAAGAGACTTTTACTACAGAATAAAATATTAAACGGTTTATTAGATATTGAATTAAAACAGGAATATTTTTAACATTAAAGCCTATGGGATTCTCCTGAATAAACCTGTCGAATTAAACCACCGAATGGAAGGGCATTTCGGAAAACTTTCTCAGCTGTTTTGTGTTCTCTGAATAGACGAATCATTGCTTCTCTTTGACGATTTCACTGCCCTTGAACAGGCAATTTTTACACGTTTTTGCTTTTTAACCCCTTCACTGCTGAGCCAGTTCATCTATGTGTGCCGAGCTCACTATGACCGTTTTATGCTCAAAATTTTTAGATGCCAGCTTAGGTCCTATTTAATTAAACCCCCCAAACAAATAAAAAAATTATATTATTTTATTTTATTTTTTATTTTATTTTTATTTGTTTTATTTATTTGTTTGGTATCATTGGAAAGGCCATGATCAGGCCAAAGGATCCCCCTATCTCCATTTGGCAGCTAGGGGGTTAACTGGCCCACTGACATCCTCACTCATATGGTGAGAATGTCAGTGGGTGGGGGCTGACCCGGAGGCTTGGCTGACAGCCAAGATGTCAGCCACCTCCAGGTTTGAATTGGTGTTGAATAGTTATCCGGCAGCAAATTGGTTAAATTTATACACAGCTGAAAAGTGGAAACTCTCTCCGCAATTTTTTTGTTTCTAGCCCTAATGGTTGGAGATAGAGGGCTCGAAAGGAGCCTCCTCCACTTTCTGGATTTTACTGCAGGTGCCAGTGGACGCCTGTTGATGACGTCATCACGCAGTGTGATGATGTAATCTGCCTGCCAGCCCCCCAGAAATGGCGCGGCAGGCTTCCAGCCTGCCAGAACGCTGCGATAGCTGGCGAGGGAGGAAAGTATCGGGCGGTAGGGAAGTTAGGAGCCCGCTGACGTACCATGTACGGCCGCGGGTCTAAGGGAGACCCGTGGGCATGACGTACATGGTACATCAGCAGTCGGGAAGAGGTTAAATTACCTGGAATCCTATTATACTTCTAATTTTGCAAGCCAATCGCCATTGTTATGAAATCAGCTGACAGCTCGACTGACACAGGAACATTTGTTTAAAAGAACAGGAAAAATGCTTTCAAATATGGGATGTCGTGACACCTCCCTGTGCAACATGGACCACAGAGGGAATACCCACCCTCCTGCTTTTTTATTTATATGCACATGGTACTATTCGAATATGACTCTTGCTGTATGATCTCCAGGCACCACCAAGATTATCACTATTACTGTGGTTTATTGTATGCAAATTACAGAATGATGTAACCCCTCATACAAAAGTGTGAATTCTCTACTTTTAAAGGAGGAGTCTCACACCATTCTAAATACAACACAGTCAGAGGTAAACACTGTGTAATTGCACACCCCAGCCAATAAACTATTCCCTGCCATCCACAGGGGATATGTATTCACCTTTTTTATTGTGATTATCTGCTTCTTAGGGGAGTTTGAGTACTTTTGATTTTGCAGTATGTTGTCTTAGTAAGTATATCAGTGGGGAAGACAAAGGCTGAATTAAAGCCCTGCTGTGCCCCAGATAAACAGTTGGTTTTGGCCAACTTTTTGTGCAGGTTAATTGGTCATTCTGAAAAAAATGCAGCTTTTCATATTAACATGTGACAAATCATTAGAAAAAGCAGACACCCACAGACTTTTATTTCTCCAGTCTGAAGATTTGTTGGCTCTCTGACTCATTGTACATGTGTTTTGCAACCTTATCGTTCAGAATAATAGCTAGACAAAGCAAACAAGTGTAAATGGCTACTTTTCTTCACTTCAAAGTCTACAGGGAGTTAACGATAACAAGTTATATATAGGGCATCTCACACACGTCCTTGGCATTAAAGAAGTTAATAGAGATGGACTTGCATGGGCTGGACTGTCTCATTCTGGTTTTTGCTTTTGAGTATTTTGATGATCTCTCCCACACTGCCAGATATTGTGGATCATCACTGATGCCAGGCAATGTCCAGGATGCAATGAATCAGTCTTTACATATATAAAGTAATATTACACATATGTCCATCCTATACAATAGTAGACCCAATTTTACTGGACTTAGTCACTTTAGACAATGTTAAGAGATGGTAATTTAGTTTTAGGCAGACAGATGTTTATTCCTGCCTTTTTTCCATTAAAAAAGAAAACTCCTACAACATAGGGAACTGTAGAAAATAGACAGATAGCTAAATCATTGCACAGGCTACTTACACAAGTCTAATATTTAATCCCACTGCCTTCATGTTTTTTTAATCAGTAAAACCACTATGTGCAACATCATTAGTGCTTTTACAGCCTCTTTGAAATAAAGAACACAAAGACAATAGGTGTTATTCAGAGACAGCTAATATGGCCCCTAAATGTCACCGAACTAGGAATTTCCCCGTATGGTGACATTTCGGGGCCATTCGGCTATTCAGAGAGCAGGCAGTTCGCCAAATTTTGGCAAACTGCCAGCAAGTACGGTGCCTGTTCGGCAGTGAAATTCCCCCATAGAGAAGCAATGGTTAATCTATTCAGAGAACATCAAACACCAAACAAAGATGCCGAAGTGCCCTGCTGTTCGGTGGTTTCATTCAGCAGGTTTATTCCAGCGAATCCCATAGGCTTCAATGTTAAAAATAATCCTGTTTTAATTCAATATCTAATAAACCGTTTATTGTTTTATTCTGCAGTAAAAAGTTTCTTTATTTGTTGATTTTGGAAGATCTTTTAGGCATTTTTGGGAATTTTTCGGCAATTTCTTTATTAAATAGTTTTTTATTTTTTCTGTAACAGACCTTTTTATTACCATTCATAGGATCTTATATGTAAATTCCAGGCATTTTCATTCAGTAGTTTGTTTTGCAAACAGCGTTTAAATTTAGAAATTTTCAAGATTACTGCTTTTTTCTTTTCTTTTTTTTTTTACCCCATTTGTCTGCTTGTCGGCTTTTTCTGGCAACTAGTCTGTGATGTGATCGGGGGCTCGTTGGCTTTTTCCGGCGTGTTCGGCGTGTTTTTCCAGTGGGTTTTCAGTGGGTTTTCGGCAGGTGTTCGACAGGATTGCGGCGGGTTTTCCCTATGCTCCGGGGACCCTGCAGTGAATGCTGAATTCACCGTAGCGTGGGGAACATTGATTCCATTGATTCCCTGAAGTGCAGGGAACTGCAGGGAACGAGAGAGCCCCGAAATGTCAGTGAAATTTTGGTGCTTTCTGAATAACCCCTAAAATATCTTACGAAAAATGAAAATATTAATATGTAATATATTGACAGTTTTATATTTTACTATATGTCCAATACAAAGTGCTTTCACCCGTATATCTAACATTTTATTTATGTAATGTTATTTTTTTTTAGTTTAGTTCTGAGTAATAAAATGTAGATGTAAGAAACTGATCAGCAAAGAGCAAATCTTTTAATATGTAGAAATTGCTGCTTATCATTTTAATATAAACCTTTCTATTAACCAAGGCAGATGCATTTTGTTATACAAACTCCCAGGGCAACCTCTTCCCTTGGTACATTCAGAATTGGTTTGTTCCCTTTAGCAACATGTGTAAAAGCTCATGCTTACAATGAACAAAACAGTTAAATGGAAAACTATCTTTGCACATTGCTTCTAGCAGGCTTTTGGGCAAATTCTGGGAGCTGAAATGTTCTCTGCTTGCCTGAAGGGGGTTGCTGGAGTAAAAGAAACAAAAAAGTATAGAAATCCAAGCCTGACTAGTCATGAAAGTTTTGTAATGGCAAACAATAGACAAAGCCAACAGTGCCTCCAAGGAGAAATTCGATTCTACAATCTGTTAGATTTAGACATACTGATAAGAGAGAGGATGAATTATGTGCTACTTTCTGAAAAGACAGACAGAAAATACACAGTCTAAAATATGCAAGCTGCAAGCTCCCTATGAACAACCTTGTAGGGGAATTGCAAATTTAAGATCAAAACAGTCAAATGCATCAATACCATACCATAATTGGTGACATTTTCAAATTCAGCTATCTAGGACTAACATTTACATTTCCTTTGTTATTGTTTTCCAGGTTTCAATTTAGAGAATAAGCTTTGCCCTCCAGACATTTTGGAAGTATATCTTCCATGATGCTCAGTCACTCATTAAGACGACCGAGCATCATGGGAGATGTAGATCCAAACACCTGGAAGGCCAAGCTTGATAGCCTCCTGTCTTAATTGTTACTTATTATTATTGTCATCATTTATATAGCGCCATCAGTTTCCGCAGCGCTTTACAATAACCAAAGGGAACAAGATAAACATACGTACGATGGCTACAAGAGGTGTAGAGGGCCCTGCTCATAGGAGCTTACAGTCTTGAGGGATTGGTGTTGAGGAAGACAAGAGGAATTTTACTAGATAGTAGGATCATGAGTGCCAGTGGTTTGGGAATGGTGGGGTCATAGAAACAGCGTCGATCATGAGTGAATAGATGAGCAGAGGGTTGAGTTGCGTCAGTGATGTCGTACGCTAATCTGAAGAGATGGGTTTTGAGGGATTTCTTGAAGGCCTGAAGATTAGGGGAGAGGTTGATAGGGTGAGGCAAGTCATTCCACAGGACCAGAGCTGCCCTTGAGAAGTCTTGGAGGCGAGAGTTGGCCTTGCGCATGTAGACAGATAACAGGAGGAGCTCGCCTGCCGACCGGAGTTGCCTGGATGGGGCGTGCTTGTGGAATAATGAAGACATGTAGGGAGGGGTTGAGTTAATGAGTGATTTGAACGTGTGCGTCAGTATTTTAAACCGTATCCTGGAATGTACAGGAAGCCAATGGAGGGACCGGCAGAGTGGGGAGGTATGAGAGGTGTGTCAGGTGAGAAAAATAAGCCTGGCCCCTGCATTCATTACAGATTGCAAATGGGCAATATGGGAGTTGGGGAGGCCAATAAGGAGCGAGTTGCAATAATCAAGCTGCGAAATGACAAGAGCATGAACCAGCACCTATGTGGTATCTTGTACTTGTTACTTGACATATATAGTTTGATAAAAGTCATAAGTCTGTCTTTCTGCTTTATAACCCGCTTATATAGCCAGTAGCAGTTCAGGCAAAATGCACAAAGGGTTACTAATAAGCCACCATAGTTTACTTCTGATATAGCAACGATCGACTATATTATCTCCCAAAAGGGCAGCAGCAGGAGAAGCGTCATCAATGAATCATCTCCTGTTGCTGTTATAATTTTCCAAATGTATCACCAAAGCTTCTTTCATTGCAACAATGGTAATGTACTGCAGTTTGTGGATAACCTCTATACTTATGATGGCAAAATATTATATTTGCACTGAAAAGGCTCTGCAGCCCATCTGCTCTGATTTGAATTTAATGCAATGCTTCTGCTAATTGTGATTGCGCTGCACTGGCAGGAACCAAAGCAAATCGCACCAACAAAAGCTATCCTTCCGCGATTTATTTCTTGGTTTATTAGTTGAGGGGTTCTTTTGTTTATTCATGTTTCAGACCCTTTGACAAATTGCACAAAACTCGAACAAACCTCAATAATATGTAATAATGCAATGTGTCACCTCCTCCACTCTTGTTCCCGATGGGGGAAATGAGAAGATGAGTTATGGCAGTGGCATTGTTTGTTTTGTAAGTGAAACGTCGAAGGTGCAGATGATTTAAAAAATAATACTAATATATATATATATATATATTTATAAATCACGCGTATAGCAGTATATACACATTGTGTGTTTATTTTTTTTCTTTCAAGTTGTCATGATCTTATCACTGTTTTTTTATGGGCCTAAGATCTCTCATTTTTTTATTTTCTCCATTTTGACCATACCATTTGAGTCTCGCTATTTACATCATCTAATCCCCCACCCATGTGCCCCTTAGTGTCTTAATGTTCAATACTATGATATTGCTCAGTATAGCCGTGATTCGAAGGCGCCGCAATCTCCACTAGGAGGGAGCCCCAGCCGAATAACCACGAGATCATCGCTCAGCGGAGGACGACACCAGTCCCATATACATACGAAAATGAAGAGGAGCGGGACCTCAGTGGGTATAATGAGTTAAGTGAAGTTTATTCGGGGATAGCAAACCCCATACAATAAAAAATGTAATGTTTCGACCCGAAGGTCTTAATCATACATGCATGATGTATGATTAAGACCTTCGGGTCGAAACGTTACATTTTTTATTGTATGGGGTTTGCTATCCCCGAATAAACTTCTCTTCACTCATTATACCCACTGGAGGTCCCGCTCCTCTTCATTTTCATATTACTCAGTATAGCGTCCAGATCTGAAGAAGAGAGGAATCCTCTCGAAAGCTTGTCTTTTAAATGTAACGTTCGTCCAATAAACAAGGTATCACTACGTGTTGTTACTCTCATGATTATGTAGCAGGGCCCTCTACACCTCTTGTTTCCATCATATGTCTGTTTATCTTGTTCCCTTTGGTTATTGTAAAGCGATGCAGAAACTGTTGGCGTTATTTAAATGATGACAATAATAATATTAATAATATAATTATATATTTATACAACAGTGGAAAGGTTGCACTCAATCCGAACAAGCAATAACAGCGGCTGCATCTAAGACATAATACAGTATACAAAGAAAGAGCACTTCATATAAATGACCACATTCTTCCATTTCATTGCATTTCAAAAAATTACCATTTTTAAAAGTTCAATCACCTGACTGAGGGAATAAATAATGGGAATTTAGTTCACAAAATATGATCATAACTATTCACAGGTGGATTCCATCTTGGCTGCCTATAAAGGCCTTGAGTTGCTCGGGAGCTCCTGGAAGGATTGTGCCTCCAGCAAGTGAGTTGATCCTGTAAATGCAGATTTGATCAAGTTAGATAGGACCTGTCAACCATGGGGTACATTGGCGTTTGTGACAGGCTTAAGCAAAAGTACGATCATATATTGTGAACTAAAATCCCATCATTTATTCCCTCAGTCAGGTGATTGAACTTTTAAAAACTGTGTTTTTTTTAAATGCAATAAACTGGAAGAATGCGGTCATTTATATGGAGTGCTCTTTCTTTGCATACAATGTATATATATATAGTCAGGTCCAGAAATATTGGGACATCGACACAATTCTAACATCTTTGGCTCTATACACCACCACAATGGAGTTGGAATGAAACAAACACAATGTGCTTTAACTGCAGACTGTCAGCTTTAATTTGAGGGTATGTACATCCCACTCAGGTGAACGGTGTAGGACTTACAGCAGTTTGCAGATGTGTCTCCCACTTTTAAGGGACCAAAGGTAATGGGACAGAATAATAATCATAAATCAAACTTTCCCTTCTTAATACTTGGTTGCAAATCCTTTGCAGTCAATCACAGCCTGAAGTCAGGAACGCATAGACATCACCAGACACTGGGTTTCATCCCTGGTGATGCTCTGCCAGGCCTCTACTGCAACTGTCTTCAGTTCCTGCTTGTTCTTGGGGCATTTTCCCTTCAGTTTTGTCTTCAGCGAGTGAAATGCATGCTCAATGGGATTCAGGTCAGGTGACTGACTTGGCCATTGCATAACATTCCACTTCTGTCCCTTCAAAAACTCTTAGGTTGCTTTTGCAGTATGCTTTGAGTCATTGTCCATCTGCACTGTGAAGCGCCGTCCAATGAGTTCTGCAGCATTTGGCTGAATGTGAGCAGATAATATTGCGTGAAACACTTCAGAATTCATCCTGCTGCTTTTGTCAGCAGTCACATCATCAATAAATACAAGAGAACCAGGTCCACTGGCAGCCATACATGCCGACGCCATGACACTACCACCACCATGCTTCACTGATGAGGTGGCCTGCTTAGGATCATGAGCAGTTCCTTTCCTTCTCCATACTCTTCTCTTCCCATCACTCTGGTACAAGTTGATCTTGGTCTCATCTTTCCATAGGATCTTGTTCCAGAACTGTGAAGGCTTTGTTAGGTGTTGTTTGGAAAACTCTAATCTGGCCTTCCTGTTTTTGAGGCTCACCAATGGTTTACATCTTGTGGTGAACCTCTGTATTCACTCTGGTGAAGTCTTCTTTTGATTGTTGACTTTGACACACATACACCTACCTCCTGGAGAGTGTTCTTGATCTGGCCAACTGTTGTGAAGGGTGTTTTCTTCACCAGGGAAATAATTCTTCGGTCATCCACCACAGTTGTTTTCCGTGGTCTCCCGGGTCTTTTGGTGTTACTGAGCTCACCGGTGCATTCCTTCTTTTTGAGAATGTTCCAAACAGTTGTTTTGGCCACGCCTAATGTTCTTGCTATCTCTCTGATGGGTTTGTTTTGTTTCTTTAGCCTAATGATGGTTTGCTTCACTGATAGTGACAGCTCTTTGGATCTCATCTTGAGAGTTGACAGCAACAGATTCCAAATGCAAATAGCACCCTTGAAATGAACTCTGGGCCTTTTATCTGCACATTGTAATTGGGGTAATGAGGGAATATCACACACCCCTGGCCATGGGACAGCTGAGAAGCCAATTGTCCCATTACTTTTGGTCCCTTAACAAGTGGGAGGCACATCTGCAAACTGCAGTCCTGCACCGTTCACCTGAGTTGGATGTACATACCATCAAATTAAAGCTGATAGTCTGCAGTTAAAGCACATTGTGTTTGTTTCACTCCAACTCCATTGTGGTTCTGTATAGAGCCAAAGATGTTAGAATCGTGTCAATGTCCCAATATTTCTGGACCTGACTGTATATATATATATATATATATATATAAACCTTGAAAATGGCTCCAGAGAGAGCCAAAACGTCGGTTTTACTTTTTAATGATCTAAAATAAAATTTTGTGTTTTATTTTTTAATGAGTGCAGCCAATTTCATTTATATATATATATTAGTGTGTTTATTATTGCAGAAGCCATTTGCACATCACAGCAATTCGATGAATTGCATCCCAGAGCCCCTGTGCCAAATTCCTCATATGCAGCAAGGAATTCTGGGTAGGATATGCAAATGACATCTGTCTCACTTTTTTGCATCCTGGGTCTGTTATTACACAGAACCCTAAAATCAATGCTATGCCACACTGTGGCTTTGTAGCAGAGATAAGGTTTATGCAACTTTTTGTCTTCCGCCACAACTGTTTATATATATATATATATATATATATATATATATATACTATATATATACACAAAATCTAATGAGGTGGGCACTCGTTGCCAAAGTGTGGTGAGAGTATTCGTTGTTCGAAACTCTGCTGCGGTGCCCTGGTGCAATCTCCCAAACAGCATAAGTATCAAAAAATAGGTAGCGTGAGGCACTCAGTGCCTTGTAAAAATCAATACTTTCAGTTAGGCCATTAAAAAGCTGACGTTTCGGCCCCTTGAGGCCTTTATCAACGTAAAAAAATGATAAAGACCTCAAGGGGCCGAAACGTTGATTTTTTAATGGTCTAAATTAAAGTATTGTTTTTTACAAAACCATGAGTGCCTCCTGCTACCTATTTTTTGATATATTGTTTTTAATCGAATCCCAGTAATGGCACCTCTTCTCCAGTAAGTGTCCTTGGGCAAGACACCTAACGGTACATACTCGCCACCCAGGACATACTTGAAAACGAGAGAAATCTCAATGTATCCTTCCTGGTAAAATACTTTATAAAAAAAATAAAAATTAAAATCTACTTGCTCATGTTTGGTATCATTGAAAAAGCCAGACTCACTCCCTTTACCATCTGGGGTGTAGAGAAGTGGGCCAGTGGACACCTGTCTCCTCTGTTAAACTTTCTCCATCACAATGTCAGTAGACCTCCGCTATTTGCCTGGATTGACCAGATTGTCTGCAGGGTGATTCAAGTAGAAAGAAGACCTTAGCCATCTCTGGAGCCCACCGTGACAATTGACTATTAAGTCATCTGCACCACGGAAGGAATTGTGACGATGTGAGGGTCTTGGTTCCCTACAGGAAATGGCTTAATTTACTTCCTATACCGTCTGCAGACAAGGTTGCAAACTCCTTCTGCCAGCTTAAGGTTTACAGTGTGCATACTTCTATTTGTAGCTCAAAGCAGTTTTAGTTATATTGGCTTTGGTTACAACCAAAACATCAACCACACAAACTAATCTTTGTTCTATTTGTATTTCTTAAACAGTGGCAGAAATGTATTGGGGTTTTCTAAACGTAGATAAAGCTTGGTAAACCACTAAAGCTCAATGACAAGTTCTTATCTGAAAGAGGAAGTTATGGTATGTTTGCTGCATCTGTCGGCAACTTGAGTGTATGTTCTGTCATAAATTCAGGGTAATTAAACTGATATGTAGGTTGTTCAAAGGGCTGTATGATAGAATGTCTCTAAAACTGATTACGTAACTAGAGAAAAAATACAAAGTATGTCATCAATAGATTTAAAATGTATAAAACAAATATATTCTCAGGAAGATGATATAAAAAAGTTATTTTTCTAAACGATTTACAATTGGTTACAGATTTGAAACCGTAATATTATTATTTAGATTTTACTAGGCACTAAGTTTGTCAGAAAGCAAATAACAGTAACTTAATCTTCTTCATGTCCTGGTGTTTATTCCTCCCTTAATTATAATCTGAATTGAAATAATACCAGTCATTCACATGATCTCAATAACATTTCTGCTTTCACCTTCATTCAAATTTATTTAAATTTATTCGGTTTTACGTGTTACAGTGTCAACGTTTTGGCTTTACCGAGCCTCTATCAAGTAATTATACTTAATGACTCCAGTGGTTAGCTTAATGGCTGGAGCAGCTATTCCCCCAGAGATGCACAATTTGCTTGTGGCTCAGATGTTGCAGCTCCTTACTTCAACTAACAGCTCCTATACCTTAGAGGTTATTCAGAGAGCACCAAAATGTCACCGAAACGTCGGTGCTCTCTTGTTTGGAGCACTTCGGAGAGTTCAATTCACCCACCCTGTCCCCGAAGTGAACCGAAGGGATCCGCTTAATGTAGACAATCAACCTGTTGAACGCCGCCGATCAACCTGCCAAACGCAGCCGCCAACTGCCGAACAGACCACTGAACGCCGTCAAACAGACCGTCGCATGTAGCTGCAAACCGCCGAACGTAGCCGACGATCCGCTGAACAGACTGCCGTACACAGTCGCAAACCATCGAACGCAGTCGACGATATGCTGAACTGACTGCCAAATGACGATCAGCAGCCTAACATTAACGAAAAAGAGCCAATCGGTCACCGAAGGCCGTCGAACTTAGGGTAAAGAAAAAAAAAGCAATTTTAAAAAAGGCATTTGAAACACAAAAAATACAGTAAATGTTAGTTTCTCGTGTTATATTCGAGTCTTGACTATTCTCTCATTTCCAAAATAAATCTCTATCCATCGCATTATATTCGGTTCGCCCTATACTCGAATATCTACGGTAATATTAATGGTTACGTCGGAAAAGGACCATCAAACATATGCAATCTGATAAACCTTTATCTATTCCTTGTATTCTTCCACTAACAGATAATCAAAGTTTTTCAAGACTTTGGTTAATTTAAGTTTATTAGTATTTTTACTGGTCTGCATTTTTGAATGACATTTGTGCTGTACGATTCCAGTTGCATTTGACACTGATTTCATGAAACAACTCTAATTGGCAGCTGAAACGAACTTAATTGACAATTTAAATCCCACTCCTAAAGAACAGCAGCTTTATATGAAGACTCACATCTCATTTGTAAGACCCGAGTCATATTTTCAGAGGTTTTTTTTTTAGTATGTTTTGCTGCTGGCTGTGAAAGAAACTAGTTGGTTTCCTTCAGCCCTAATGACCTGTTGACAAACAGCAATGGCATGGTCTTAAAATTTACATTGAACAAAAAGCATTGACTGCTATCTCTAACGAACAGAAGAAAATAAGGAAATGTTTAAGAAAGAGTCAGACAAAGCAAACATTCTAAAATCAACAGCAATCTATTCCTGTGTCAATATTTCAAAGCCTAAACTATGGCTTTAGACAATCAGATTTCCCTAATATAGAAACCAAGCAATGCTATAAAACCAAGTCTGGCCCAAAAATAAATAGAAATATAATAAATGAATAAAGAAAGAAAGAAACTGCGCTGGACTAAGATATTAATGCAATTCTTCTATGTATTGAAATACAAAGAAGCAACAGTGTTTTTCCTCGCATCATTCACAGAATACTTTTAGCTACCGATGCTTAATAAATTTGAACATATTTAACTATTTATTTTTTAATTTGAAAAAAGAAAATGAAGACTATCAGGGTCATTCAAAGAGAATCGAAAAGTCACTGCACGTTGTCGTTCTCTTCAATTCGGTGCGATTTGGCAATCCCATTTCGGCGACCCTGCGGTGTATTCAGCAAGCACCACAGGGCCGTCGTAGTGTAGGGAAAACCCGCCGAAAACCCGCCGAACACTCACCACAAAACCCGGCGAATGCACAACAAAACCGCAAAAACACCTGGGTTAACCCCGCCGAAGACGCCGGAGAAACCCGAGCAGGAGCCGATTAGGGATGAGCGTTCGGTTTGATTCGAACATGAGTTTGAATCGAACATCGGCCTTTTGAGTGTTTAAACGCCGCGGTTTGTTCGACCGCGGACATTCCACAATAAAAAATGCGTCCACAGGTCTCCTAAATGTACCGGCGGCTGCTGGTACATTTAGGAGACCTGTGGCTGCGGCCCCCGGCCCCCATAACTCACCTGTCCTACAGCTGTCCCGGCCTCGTGTTCCCCAGTCTATCAGCTCCTCCGTCCATCTGGCCGCGGCTCCTCTCTGCCCCACGTCTTCATGCGAATGATCTGATTGGGCAAAGTCCTGCGCCTGACCTGGACTTTGCCCAATCAGGGCTCTAATTCAATATTGAGCCCTGATTGGGCAAAGTCCAGGTCAGGTGCAAGACTTTGCCCAATCAGAGCTCAGCATGAAGATGAGCTTTAACCAAGCTCTGATTGGTTAAAGTCTTGCACCGACTTTAACCAATCAGAGCTTGGTTAAAGCTCTGCACCATGCCTCATCTTCATGCTGAGCTCTGATTGGGCAAAGTCCTGCACCTGACCTGGACTTTGCCCAATCAGGGCTCAATATTGAATTAGAGCCCTGATTGGGCAAAGTCCAGGTCAGGTGCAGGACTTTGCTCAATCAGATCATTCAGCATGAAGACGTGGGGCAGAGAGGAGCCGCGGCCAGACAGACCGGAGAAGCTGATGGACCGGGGAACACGAGGCCGGGACAGCTGCAGGACAGGTGAGTTACGGGGGCTGGGGGCCACAGCCACAGGTCTCCTAAATGTACCGGCAGCCGCCGGTACATTTAGGAGAACTGTGAACACATTTTGCGTGTTCGGCCCCCATTGATTAACATGATGTTCGAGTTCGTATTCGAACATTTCGAACATTTTGGCCGTTCGTCTGTTCGGATACGAAACGAACACAGGCGTGTTCGGCTCATCCCTAGAGCTGATAAGAGCGCAGCGCAGCCACCGGAAAAACCCGATACCGCAGACAAATGGAGTGAAAAAAAAATAAAACAGTTCGCTTGAATGTTTGAAAAGTGAAACACTGTTTGCAAAGAAGCTACTGAGCGAAAATGTCTGAAATTTATATATGAAGTCCAATGAATGATAATAAAAAAGGGCTGTTACAGAAAACAGAAAAAACTTAAAAACAAATTTTTTTAAAAAATGGAAAATTTATTTTGCAAAAAAATACCGAAAAATGCTTAGCAGATCCTAAAAAATCTCTCAATAAAGAGACTTTTAACTGCAGAATATTATAATAAACGGTTTATTAGATATTGAATTAAAACGGGAATATTTTTAACATTGAAGCCTATGGGATTCGCCTGAATAAATCTGACGCATGAAGCCACCGAATGGCAGGGCATTTCGGCAACTTTTCACTGCTGGTTTTTGTTCTCTGAATAGACGAAGGTATGAGGATTTCACTGCCCTCGGACAGGCACCGAACAGGCACCGTATGTGCAGTCAATTCGCCAACTTTTGTCGAACTGCCTGCTCTCTGAATAGCCGAATGGCCAAGAAAGGTAACCGAATGCTGATTTTCAGCGTTCGGTTACCTCTTGGCAGCCATTCGGATCTCTTTGAATAGCCCTGTATGTTTTATAGACAGTAATTTTATTCATGTATTTTATTAAATTATTTGCGTTCTGTGTATGTTTTTGCTTTTGGAACAAGCAGAATCATTCAACAATGATTGTAAGTCACAAGGAATTTTCATATAGTAAACTGGTGGGAATAAAGTTTTGTATGTTTACATTATTTCTTTTACCATTTTAATGATGTATGTAAGGTTTTGAACTTTTTCATTCTTTAATTTTTCAAGTAGGGACAGAAATAGCTCTGTTTGACTTTATAAATGTTTGCTGTGAAAGGAACGACTAACTCAATAAATGGATTGTAGATATTTAACATGAATTTGACCTTTACAGATCTTGAAATTTAGAGTTTGCAGGGAACGACTTTCAGCTGACCCAAATTGTACTTCCAAACTGTAATTTCCATGCACAGGCATTATGCCACATACAGATATTATTTTTGTATTCTGTTGGTATTTTTTGGAAGCTGCATTGCTAATAAACGCATTATGATCACTACAAGTCCCCATAAACAGGCAATCTGATCATTTTTATTATTTATCTTAAACACATTTAAGGGGTTATTCATAGAGAGTCAATCTGGCTCCGAAATGACACTGAACAGGGAATTTCCCCGTACGGTGACATTTTGGGGCCATTCGGCTATTCAGAAAGCAGGCAGTTCCCCAAATTTTTGGCGAACCGCCAGCCAGTATGGTGCCTGTTTGAAGGCAGTGCAATCCCCCATAGAGAAGCAATCTCTTCTATTCAGAGAACATCGAACAGCAGAGCAAAGTTGCCAAAGTGCCCTGCTGTTCAGTTGTTTTATGCGGCAGGTTTCTTCAGGCGAATCCCATAGGCTTCAATGTTAAAAATATTCCCGTTTTAATTCAATATCTAATAAACCATTTAATATTTTAATCTGTAGTAAAAAGTCACTTTATTTATAGATTTTTTAGGAATTCTTAGGGATTTTTTCCGCAAAATATTTGTTCTGCTTTTCTTTTTAAATCGTATTTTCTTTTTTCTGTAACAGACCTTTGTATTATCATTCATAGCATCTTAGATGTAAATTACAGGCATTTTCGTTCAGTGTCTATTTTTGCAAGCAGTGTTTCAATTTTGACACTTTCAAGCGTACTGTTTTCCTTTTTTTTTTTTTACCCCGTTTGTCAGCTTGCTGGCTTTTTCCGACAGCTGGTCTGTGCTGTGATTGGCGTCTAACTGGCTTTTTCCTGCGTGTTCGGCATGGTTTTCCCGGGGGGTTTTCAGTGGGTTTTCAGCGGGTATTCGGTGGGATTGCAATGGGTTTGCGGTGGGTTTTCCCTGCACTCTGGGGACCCTGCTGTGAATGCTGAATTCACCGCAGGGTGGGTAACTTTGATTTTCCGAAGTGCGGGGAACGAGAGAGCACTGAAATGTCGGTGACATTTCGGTGCTCTCTAAATAACCCCTTTAGTGCATGTTACACCAAGGCCTTTTCTCCCTGTATGCTAATAATTCAGAGCTTGTTTAATATTATGCAACATAAGGAACGCTATCTACAGTTCAGAACCTACAAACCCAGCAATATCATCAAATGCATTAAAAATTAAACACGCTTACATTGTTTTAATCTTTTAACTGACAGTCTTTAAACTAATTAGTGATTCCATCCTATTTAAGTCAAACATTAACTTTACATTCCAAGTTTCTTGATAATATTTTTATCAACAAAACATGCTCGGAACTGAATGCGTTAATAAGGCCTAGCTTTCTTGTACAGCACTTCTAGGAAGCCAGCAATTCTACTGGGCACATTATACATTGTAATCACATCATGTGTGATACAGTATATTGATTCAATGATGTAACAGCTAAACCATAAATTATTTTAGCCTATATAATATGCTCAGTCTCGTAGATTAGAATGAGTGCTTTTAGATAAGTGGAGAAAATTCCTGGTGTGAATCTAGTCTTCTATTTACAGCGAGCTACTCTGACTCTGACTACTGGTGTGTAACAAAGTAAAATTACATATTGCCTTTTCTACTCATTTTAAAACTTTAATGACTACTAAAACGGTTGACTAAATTGCATCACATTGATACATATAATGGGTTACTCAATAAGCACTCTTATTTCACCAAAGTTTACCGTAGTAGCGACCCCTGAAAAAATGACTATTGTTGCAACTTTAGCTATCAAGAGACGAACAACGTTGAACAACCGTACCGCCATTATTCTTATGTAGAAGAACTCAACTTCAGCTATTCTGTTTCAGGAGTTTATCTCCATTCTGCCTTTGTGATAATAATATACTTCAGCAACTTTAAAGTGGAATTCTTCATTGAAGTCTACTGAAACAACGACATAAACAATAGTACAATCAGCGCTGAAGAACTTCGACATGAACTAACGTGGACACAGCAATGAAAAACACAGTGGAGGAATGGTAAAAACTTCATTAGATACTGCACTTCAAACAAAGGTGAAAAACTACGGCGAACTATGCTGAAATTCCTCTAGTTAATTCAACAAAACTTCACTGTCGTTGAGCCACAATATTTTGGCAATAAGTAAATCCACAACATTATATCATTAGAAATGTGGAGGCTCAGCAATCACTTTTTTACACAGTGCACCTTTCCTGATAGCCGAACAGTAACAAATATAGTATTTTATATAAAGGGCACTTAAATATGAGGCATTTATCTCTTACAATACTGTTGGTCTATGTTATACATCAGCCAAGTGGTACACAAATGACTAGAGGGGTTATTCAAAGAGAGCCGAACTATCCCCGAAATTGGACCAAATGGTGAATTTTCCCATATGGTGCAATTTTAGGGCCATTCAGATATTCAAAACCTGGCAATTCGCTGTCAGTGAAATACGGTTGATCTTTGGCAGCTGTAGAATCCCCATAGAGAAGCACAGGTTAATCTATTCAGAGAACAATAAACAGCAGTGAAATCTTAGTGAAATGTCCTGATTTTTTGTGGATTCATTCGGCATGTTTAATTAGGCGAACCCCATAGGTGTCAATGATAACACATTCCCGCTTTTATCCAATATCTATTAAACCGTTTATTTTTTTTATTTGCAGCAAAAGGTCTCTTTATTAATTTTTTTTTAGGATCTTTTAGGCATTTTTCGTGATTTTTTTTGCCAAATGTTTTTGTCAGATTTCTTTTTAAATAGCGTTTTTTTTTTTCTGTAACAGACCTTTTGATTATTATTCATAGGACCTTATATGTTAATTTCAGACATTTTTGTCCAGTATATTTTTTTTTTGCAAAGAGCACTTAAAATTTTAAAAGTTCCTGTGGTTTTTTTGACTTTTTTCCCCCTGTTCGTCAGCTTGTCATCTTTTTCCGGTGGCTGGTCGGCACTGTGTTTCGGACGCGTTCAGCGGGTCTTCGGCGGCTTATCGGATCGGATCTGATCATTTCGACAGTTTTGCGGCAGTTGTTATTTTTGATTCGGCGGTTTTCCGGCAGATTTTCCCTGCACTTTGGGGACCCTGTGGTGAATGCTGACTTCACCACAGGGTCGTGGAACTTGATTCCCCAAAGTGCGGAGAACGTAAGAGCACTAAAATTCCGGTGGTGCTCTTTGAATAACCCTGTAGATGTTTTTTTTAAAATAAGTTTTCTATTTTTATATATTGCATGGACATGGAAACATTCCTTAAGTCTTTTAGCAACCAAAGATATGTACTTGAGAATTTTATTAGGCTTTTTCCCACCTTAGCATTTTGCCTTGTTGTGGGCGGCTGGGCTTATGACTTTTATGGCCATTTTAGTAAATCAAAAATCTTTGTTATTTTTTACACTTGAACAAAGCACAAATCGCATTTTTATCCTGTACATCCACCATTTTTTAAATAAAACAACACTGAAGTGTGAATAGTTTGCTTCAAAATATTTCCTGTATCATTGATTTACTTTTCCCAGCTAGGTTTCTTCTAGAACATAAATTAGCTAGTTTCCGATATCCAAATGCGTAACATTACATTTGTCTACCTAGAACCCCATCTAACATATAACTGACACTAAACTGATCAAATCTATGCTAAATTAAACTGTATTATTCATTTTAAAATCTTCTTTATTTCTTTCTATCCTCATGGATGTGGGATGTCAAAATATTCGTAAACATATCATTTCTAGTAATATCAAGAACACGTTTTTTCTTTCCCATACACAGTTCACAAGGGTTCAGATCACAGCGTGTAAACATTTAGGTGCCTTGCAGTAGCAAGTGCAGATTTTACAAATCAAAATCGGTTTAAAGGAACATGTTAAAATAATTACTATTGGGCATCATGATTTAAGCAGCTGCTCTTCTTTTACCAAATGAACCACTGAGACTTTCAACATGCTTCTCAAGTAACGTCAGCAAGTTGTTTGAAATTCCTGAGCTCAATGTGCCTAATTACGCATAGACCATTGTAAAGTTTCTAAAGGTTATGCATGGATAAATGTTACAACTACAAATTACCAAAGTAGGAACAAATACATTAAACCTTTTCAGGTTTTAAACAGATTTCTTCTATGAATCAGCTGCTTTCATTAACTGACCTTTTCCACAAAGTAGTTTTCAGTGGTTCAACTTTCATAATTTATTAATCTTGCAACTTTGCTATTATATTCCCGTAACCCATACACATATCATTCAGAGTTTAATAAATTTTAACTACTTGATGCTGATACATGCAGGCATAATATATGCTAAAAAGATGTCTAGTAAACGTAGGTTTTTCCTTTTCCGCATACTCTAAAAGCACTCACAAGATACACACAGGGTTATTCAAAGAGCTCCGAATTGCTGGCGAGAGGTAACGGAACAGTGAAATTCAGCGTACGGTTAACTTTCCTGGTCATTCGGTTATTCAGAGAGCAGGCAGTTCGCCAAATGTTGGCGAATTGCCTGCACATACGGTGCCTGTTCGGTTCCTGTTCGAGGGCAGTGAAATCCCCATAGGGAAGCAATGCTTTGGCTATTCAGAGAAAAAAAACCAGCAGGGAAAAGTTGCCGAATTGCCCTGCAGTTCGGTGGTTTCATTCGACAGGTTTATTCATAGGCTTCAATGTTAAAAATATTCCCATTTTAATCCAATATCTAATAAACCGTTGATTATAATATTCTGCAGTAAAAAGTCTCTTTATGTATAGATTTTTTGGATCTTTTAGGCATTTTTCTAGATTTTTTTGCGAAACGTTTTGTTCGGTTTTTTCTTTTTTCTGTAACGGCCCTTTTTATTATCATTCATTGGATCTTATATGTAAATTCCAGACATTTTCGTTCTGTAGTTTCTTTGCAAACAGCGTTTCACTTTTCAAACATTCAATTGTGCTGTTTTATCTTTTCCACTCCATTTGTCTGCGGCTGCTCTGCGCTGTGATCAGCGGCTGCTTGGGTTTCTCCGGCGTGTTCAGCGGGGTTAATCCAGATGTATTTGCAGGTTTCGGTGTGCGTTCGCCAGGTTTTGCAGTGAGTGTTCGGTGGGTTTGCGGCGGGTTTTCCCTGCCCTACAACGGCCCTGTGGTGCTTGCTGAATACACCGCAGGGTCGCCGAAATGCGATCACCAAATCGCACTGAATTGAGGAGAATGAAAAGTCACTGAACGTGCGGTGACTTTTCGATTCTCTTTGAATAACCCTGACAGTGTTCTGATTAACAAATGTTATGTAAACTTGTGCTTGCAGAGAATGTTGTCTAACTGTAAATTCTAAGCCTATTGTAATGATTATAAGATATTTGCTATGTGATTTTGAGTTGTTCAACAGAAACATAGATGAGATCTGTAATTAAACAATCCCAATGTCCAAATTAACCCTTTATTGTAAACCATAGCAACCAAAATCAATCCATCTATTAATTAACTTTTAATGGGCTATATTCCATTCTTGACGTTATCTTGGAGACAGTAAGCAGGATAATGCCTGCAGATTACCCCTTACCTTCTCCATGTTAACGTTGTATTTCGGGGAAGGTGGTATCTCAGCACCTCACCGCAGCACACAGTGCTAACCTTCCTGATGCCAACAGTACCGCTTCTGCACCACCATGGGTATCAGCTCCATGCAATGATGGGCCGAACACCCACGTGTTCGATTCGCATTCGAACTCGAACACCCAAAAAAGTTCGACCGCGAATTCGAACACAATGCGAACGCAATGCAAGTCAATGCCACCGTTACATCAACCTCACAGGCTCGTTGCCTTGGGGTCCTCTCAGACTCTGATCTTTCCTTCATTCCTCACATTCAGTCGCTAACCAAATCCTGCTACTTCCACCTAAAAAACATTATTTGCATCCACTCCTTTCTTAATCAAGACTCTACTAAAATGCTCATTCAAACACTTATTATCTCCCGCCTTGACTACTGTAACCTCCTTCTCGCTGGCCTTAAGAAATCCCAGACTCTCCCTCTGCAGTCTGTAAAGAACGCCTGTGCCAGGCTTATCCACCTCACCTCTCGCACCTCGCCCCTTTGTCAATCTCTACACTGGCTCCCTGTCTCCTATAGAATCCAATTCAAAATACTGGTGCAAACGTACAAAGCGCTCCATAACCTGCTTACATCTCCTACCTTAATTAGCAGGTACATCCCATCCGGACCACTTCGCTCTGCCAATGATCTGATGTTATCTTCTCCTCGTACCCGCATCCCCAACTCTCGCCTTCGGGGCTTCTCCCAAAACTGCTCCCTTCTTGTGGAACTCCCTCCCCCACAACATTAGTCTCTCCCCGTCTCTCCAGTCCTTCAAGAAGTCTCTGAAAACACATTACTTTAGCGAAGCCTATCGGCTCACTCCATGATCCCCCATTGTACATTTCTTGCCCCCACTTGTTCCCCACTACTTCACATACTCAGCCACTTACCCTCACCTAGTGTGTCACCCCTTTACTCTCAGATTGTAAACTCTTGAGCAGGGTCCTCTCTCCTACTGTTCTGTGTGTGTAACCTGTATGTATATTTGTTATTCTGTCTCTCCCATTGTACAGCGCTACAGAACTTGTTGGCGCTTTATAAATAACTAACTGTAACTATATGTGCTGATGATGGAATTTGCGCGGTCTCATTGATCACCATACAGTGGAATCATCACCACCACCTGATTTAGTTACTACAGGGTTCATGACTCATACTATGCATGGGCACAACATTGTTTGTAAATTATGCCTTTGGAATTCTACGTTGTTGAACATGTAACCTTTTTGAACTTCACCCTTTAAATTATTTTCAAGCGCATGAATTGTGTAAACATAGTAAAACGGTGAAACGGCTGCAAACATATCACAATAATTGCAGCATTAGAGACATCCCTGTATTTAGACAAGCAAAATGTATGTTGTATATTTTATGGGGGACTTTTGATGTAATCTAAGAACTGCTTATTTTTGACATCTTTGATCTCATGGTTAGTGGTCTAATCTACCACACAACTGCACTTTTATTGATCTGTTCTCATGCTGAGCAAATCAAGTCTTTTTTTATAGTGTAGATAGAAAAAAAGATAGTAAAACTGCCTTTAAGACAGTGGGTTTAAATCTATGCAATAACAGTGAAAGCTAGAGATAAGATTTTTATTACACTTCCAAACTTAACCTGAACTCACAGTGTCATTAAACAGGTATGTGTCATTTACTGCATTTGTTTATTTTACCAGATAACTTTGCTGCCACCCAGATGTATCACATTCTTTTTTTTTTCTTTCAAACACGCTCATTTTCTTGATTTTTACTAGATTTCACATTTATTGACATTATTGTCTATTCCTAACATAGAAAGATTTGACTTCAGGATAGAACAAATATAAACGCATAAACGCAAGGAGCCTTAATAGCATATGCTATGAAATCCCTTTCAAGTGGCATTAAATGGTCTTGAGAGCATTCACAGCTGTGATTCTCAATTGATTTTTTTCAAAACATTGGGGGAAAAAAGACAAAACATTTTAAAACACTTCCATTTCTAGGTTTAAACCATTTTATAATAAATATAGAGCGCTTATTCTTGTGCAAAACTATATTTGAATCAGTTTGAAGTTCTCAAAATACCAAGTAATTATTTTCCTGTATTTCAATAAATATTTTATTACTGCATGTACATTTATTGCATGTGTATTAATGTTAGTAAATGAAGTCATGATGACTAAAACTATGACGAAAATCTATTGACATATTCGTTGACTAATAATAACTTTAAAAAAATGTTATGGAGAGATAGATACTGGCTGGATGGAGTAGAAGTAACATCTCTGCTCTATAAGGGCTCTATTAACTACTTCGGGCAAACGTTAACGAGTGAGCAAAAACGCATTAACGCGAGGGGAAAAACCCTTTGCGTAGAACGTCGTATTACAATATCCGCGGAAAAAAATGCGCGTTAACGTCTACCGAGGGTGAACCTGCGCGAACCCTTTGCGAACGTAATGTATACTTAACATTGTGAGCTCAAATGCGCTGGTACGTGGATAGTATTACAATCTATGCGCAAATTTTAACGGACAACGTTTGCGCGCATAATTTTAGCGTCTTTTAAAAGCTGGTGTTAATGGCAAATCTGAACGTTCTGGCCGAAACCAAATACACCAGCACGAAAAAGAAAATACAGCGCAGTATAGTTACACATTCTACACATACCCAAACAATAAAATGGAGAAGTTGTGCGTGTTTTTTTATTGCTGCAGCATATATACGCAGATTGAGTTTGGCAGGTGCAAAAACTGAACGGGAGACAATTGTGGTTCTTAATTCTGATTGGCTGAATCGCGTGAAAAAACAGTCCACACACCGATTTCTGCGCGCAACGTTAATGCGCGTGCGTTTTTTGCGTGTCTTTTTTTAAGCGTGTTATTTTTTGACGGATGGAAAAATGCTCTCGGTTTGTAATACCAGCGTTAATTTTCACGCGTTAACGTTTAACGCTGCGCACCAAAAAAATTTCACGTGATGAATTTAACAGAGCCATAAGTGTCCAGTATTTGGTGAATTGACAGCTTGGTTAATAGACAGGTACAAGTATTTATAAAGTTCCCACTCGGTGCAATTCAGGCCAATATAGAGGTTAGTGAATAACCCCTTTAGAGACATGGGCAGAGATGCACACTGTCAGTCACAGAAACATTATCAGCGACACAGATACAGAAAGAGACACCTACAGAGATATGCACAGACAAAAATATAGATAGGGAAGCAATTTTAATCGCGAAACACGTTTGGGTGTGTTTGCCCTTTTATTTTCGTTACATTTTTTATAATAAATCTGTTTATTTGCATATATTGTGAATCCTGGCCTTATTCGGCACTCGAAGGACCTTGCTGGATGTTCGGGAGATCCGGTGCTCCTTAGAAAATCACCGGCTGCTGAACACATCAAGTTTCTGATCGAGACACCATAATTTGTGAGTTTATTCCCTCTCTTTTCATTGAATATGTGGAGACCATATTGTTGCGCTATGGTAAATTCTGCTTTGTTTGAGGTATATATCCACATTTAAAGAAAGAAGATAGAGAGAGAAAAAACACTGAAGGAAGCGCTGACTCTGCCATATCTCTTACAAATCCTCTCTTTACCTCCTCCAACCCTCCCCCATTTCTACTACCCCATTACCCCTCTCTACACCCCGAAATATTAATTAAGGTTAGAGGTAGGGTTAGGTTATTGTTATGGTTAGGGTCACTGTTTGGCTTACTGGTTCTTTTTTTGGTAGGGATACTGTTATGTTTCCATTTAGGCTAGGGTCAGACTAACACATTTTTCGCGTTGTCCGTGAAAAAGTGCGTTCGAACGAATGGACGTATTTTTTCACGGAATACGCGATAGTGGTCATACGATGCGCATTTTCGTCCGTGATTTTGTACGGTTATCAATAAAACACTTTTTGCGTCTGGACGTTATGTTGGCCGGACATTAGCAGCATCTGACGTCTCCTAACCACGCACACATGTCGCTAGCGGACGCAGCGCACTCTGTACGTCAGTACTAGCGGTTTGATGTTCTCGAAAAGATGCGTTTGTTTAACACTTGCGTTGCGTGGCCGCACTTTCATGCGACCGTTCTTCGTATGCTGCCCGGCATTGGACGTCATTTGCTGCTAGCACGGCGTGATTAAGTGCGGCTAAACGCACGTTAATACTGAGTTCGTCTGACCCTAGCCTAACTGTTTGCTTGTATTAGGGTTAAGGTTATGGCTAGGGTGAGGGTTAAGGCTAATATTGCACAAAAAGTACATTTTCTCAGTTAAGGAAATGATTTAATATCAATCTGAAAATTTTCAGATCGATTCGCTAAAATGTTATCATTTTCGGGAATTTGAAATTTCGGTGAATCGCCAAAATAACGATATTTCATCCAAAGACGATTGTACGTGTCTAATACACACAGACACTTAGAAAAAGACACTGAAAGAAACAGAGAAAAACACTTCAAAAAGATATTTATTAGGTGAATTGTTTCTGTATCCGGTTTGAATTTAAGCAAGCATGGGATAGGCATAAGGCTATCCTAAACAAAAGATAAATCCAGGTAAAGTATCCATGTAATTGGGCAGACTAGATGGGCCGAAAGGTTCTTATCTGCCGACGTTTTTCTATGTTTCTATGTTTCTATGTGTATCCAATAAACCTGTCCGAAAAAGAGGTTGATTGCCTGGGCCAGTGTTTCTTTTGGTCTAGAAAAAACCACTATCAGTTAGAGACAGATTCTGACAAATATCTGTAGAGACCTTGACAGGAACACATACAGAGAACATACAGAGATACTAATAGACACACATAGACAGACTCACAGAGACACCAAGTAAAGGCTATGGACTTTCATCACTCTTTTTGAGTATCCCATCTCAAGTATTGAGAAAACAGTTCTTTTTCTGGACCAAGAAGCCTCATACGCTTCAAACACCGGGATAATTTGGTAATGGCCATGACTGGATGAGGCATGAATTATAATAACAAGCTTCCGAGCATAGCAATACTAGCAACTTAATGTCACATAAACATCATTATTGTAAGTTAGTCTCATTCTCTAGGACAGTGGTTCCCAGCTCAGGTCCTCAAGTACCCCTAACAGGCCAGATTTTAAGGGTTACCCCTTGGGGAAATGCAGACTAAATCCTGCAATCACTGAGCAGCAAATCATATCACCTGTGCTGTGCTTCAGATATCTGGCAAACCTGGCCTGTTAGTGGTACCACTGCTCTAGGAGATTACTTTTCCAGTAGAAATCTTTACCTCCCACCTTCGATGGTTACATATAGCTTCTTTTATGCGGTTATCTTAACTGTGCTCAGTGGGATAACTCTCAGTATATATTCTCCTACATAATTGTCATCACTCGTGAATGCATGCTGACATGGTCTTCTGAGAAACAGAGGAAAGTCCACACACTCAGCAATGATGGAAACCGAGAAGACCTCATCAGCATGTGCTCCTGAATGTTGGTGATTGTTGCTCTCTGACATTCCTCATCCTGAAGGTTGGCATAAACCAGATGAGCAGCAGGGGGCACATTGGGAGAGTTGTCAGGTTGTTTGACGTAAATTAGACGAGTGTGCCCTGCATTAGGGACATCAAGGACATTCACTCAAATTCTGGGATACAACCTGGGACCATGACCCCACGGGAAACCAAGCACAATTCCAGGACTGTTCCAGGAAACCAGTGACTGTTGGCAAACATTTAAATCTTTCTAGAAATCACTTGTAGCTCAAAATCATTGATATAAATAACCCTGATAGGTTGTGAATATTTGTGTTATTTTCAAGTTTACACTTATTTCATATAGGGGGGCGGCACTGGAGTGCCTAGGGTAGCAGCAAGCCTGAATACACACCTGGATTTGAGTTTTTTTTGGGAAAGTATTTTATCAGGAAGGATACATTGAGATTTCTCTTGTTTTCAAGTATGTCCTGAGTGGCGAGTATGTACCGTTAGGTGTCTTGCTCAAGGACACTTACTGGAGAGGTGCTCTTGCTGGGATTCAAGCCTGTGTCTCCACTGTGTCCACAGTTATAGAGCAGTGATGTTACCTCTACTCCACCCAGCCGGTACTAAGTTATAAGAATATAAAAGAAGTAAAAGAAGGTTGACTCCTGGTTTACTGTTTTGGTAAATTCATTGTTTTTTTCCAGGTTTTTGTTAATATATTTTTTCGTTCCTGTGGTGTTTAGCTGTTCATTGAAAATACCAATCTGACAATGACCATACTATAAATCAGCATAAATATAGCTTTAAAGGCGAGGTCACTAACAGTTTAGTTGACTTTATAGCTAAATTAATTTATTTTTCCAACGTGTTACTTTTTTTTATAGGAAAGAATGAGCAGCCTTCAAGTATCTATCTCGAGTCAATCTATCACAATTTTTTTCTACTGACTTTTATTACCATGTGTGGGGTGCTTTCTATATGTGTGTGTGTGTGTGTGTGTGTGTGTGTGTGTGTGTGTGTGTGTGTGTGTGTGTGTTAAAAGACAATAAATTTACTTCTCATATCAGCGTCAGATTTAATCACAGAGCAATGATTCAGCCAAAATAAAAACTTATATGTCGTTTATTACAAATGAATGAGGAGTTTTTGGCGTAATATTTTAAATAAGTGTAACTAGTGTAATTAGTGTAAGAAGTTGTGATTTTTTTTTATAATAGTGTAAACATAGGAGTGTTGCATAAAGCATAAAATATTAATAAAAATATTCATAATATTATTAAACAGCAAAAACGCAACACACACAAAGGGTCACTTCTACCGTTCCACCATTTTTAAAGATCTTTTTATGTTTAACCCTTTCACTGAAAAGCCCTTTTTGTTGATTTTTTTTTTAATTTCAACATATATTTGAAACGTGAGATGCGAATATAGGATTAAATAGAAATAGAAACTCAGCTCCCCACTACCTGTCCTCACTAATCACCAAATACACCCCAGCCCGCTCCCTAAGATCAAACAGTGACCTGCGTCTAGCTTCTCCCGGCATCACCTCTTCCCATGATAGACTGCAGGATTTCCCACGCGCAGCCCCCATTTTTTGGAAATCTCTCCCTTGTACTGTTAGACTTTCCCCTAGTTTCCCTTCCTTCAAACGCTCCCTTAACACATTCTTATTTAGGGAAGCCTAACACCCGACTCACTGACGCAACCAGTCCATCACTCTCACTTCTCCTCCTGTTTCTACCCTCTACCCTTCTAGATTGTGAGTTTGCACAGGAATAGGACCCTCGTGTCCTCCTGTACTGGTTTATCAAAATGTTGTTCAATGTATTGTAACCCTGTCTATACTGTGCCCATTGTACAGCGCTGCAGAATTTGCTGGCGCTATATAAATAAAGTATAATAATAATAAAATGTTGCACAGAAATTGATGTTCTGTGAAAGTAATCACATTTAAAATAATGTAAATTTGCTCATATACAGCTGTAACAAACAATTCAATGTTTCTTGAACCCAGGACATACTTGAAATAAATATTGCTGGAATGAAAGATTCTGAACGCTAGATGGTGTCCCTTTCTGCATTATCAGCAAACAAGCAGAAAAGGCCTTGTCAAATGTCAGTGTCAAATCCAGTGAATGTGATGAAGCTAGATACTAAAAATGTTGGGATCTCCTACTTATGAGGATTTGTAGTGAGCTGAGCATAATGAGATTATTAGCACACAAGGCAGACTGCATGGCTCCTTCCCCTCTGCGCCCCTAAACCTGCATCAAGGTATCCGGATCCATCACGACGTCCCCTGCTCTCAACCCTATTTTCCTGACCGCCATATTTATGCAATTGTATTTTATGTTTGCATTTATTTTAAAATCTCACTCCATTTCTGTTAGAAAAAAACCCTCTGTTCCTCCTCCCCTCCTCCTCCCCCATGCATGGTCACACAGTGTGCTTTTCTCATAACCTTATTCACTCTATTCACAGCATACACACAAGACAGACTGCATGGCTCCTTCCCCTCTGCGGTCCCACCCAACCCTCCCCATCCACCCTCCCACCCAGGGCAAGTCCATAACTTAAGGTCTCTCTTCCAGCTGTCTCCACTTCTCTCTCTAATTACTCTCACTAAGCCTAAGCTTCTGGTTCTTCCTATGCTGCCCTGCTAACCATCTTTACATTCCCTCTGCTCCTATCTGTTTCACCTACCCCAGTCCCTTAGATTGTAAGCTCACGGGATGTCTGACTGAGCACTTGGTTAAGTGCTGCACTACTTGGACAGTCATTCTACGGGCAGGGTCATCTTTTCATTATGTATCATGTACATCTCCTGTTTGTGCTCCCCTATTGTAAAGCGCTGCAAAATATGTTGGCGCTGTATAAATGCCTGTAATAATAATAATAATAATAATTAGCAATGCTGCTTCCAAAAAATAGCATAGATTAAATAATATGGAATAATATCTGTGTGTGGCATACCACACGGCGCTGTGGCCGCAAGAAGGGCAAAAAAACTACAAAGTGTTAATATTAACCCTTTCTATACCTTTCTTGTTCCGTCCTGCTCAGCCTAATTCATTGCACTGCTTAGCAGTTAATCAGGTATCCTCAATTAATATCATTGCATCCCCTACAAAATACCTAAGGACCCATAATGCAGTGCTTCTGCATCGTCGTGCACATTTCAGTGTAAACCTGTTGTTGTTGAAGCCTGATCTGCTCCCCAGGTTTCTGAACCCTTTGGACCTGAATATACAGATTCTACCTGCCTTCTAAAGCCCCTAGACCTTCGGATACGGACCTGGACCCCCTTATGGAATAACCCCTTGGATACCACATATAAGTACTTTGCTTTATTACAAGAACTTTGCTTTTGCTCCCACATATTTATTTTTGTTGCTAGACTGCACTCATTATTCCTTGGATCACTACTCCCAATACCTCTGGACTTATTATTTCTCTGGATTGCAACTCCCAATACCTCCTGGATCCCCACCATACCCAGTTATATCATTGCTTTTTATTTGAATTCTATTCTTGTTATCAGTCTGTTATGAATGTTAGGGATGTGCAATTCGTTTCGTACAGAATCGTTTTTCCTACGAAATTTACCATTTTCGTGCTTCCGAGGGCATCCTGAATCCGAAATGTCGACCACATGAAATTTTAGGATCGATTCGAAATTTCAAGTCATTCGATTCGATATTTCAGACAGTTCAAAATTTCGGGTCGATTCAAAATTTCGGGTCAAATTTCAAATTGATATAAAAAATATATATATTTTTTTTAAAAAAATGCTTAAAAGATCCTAAAAAAATCAAAAAATAAGGAGACTCTTTACTTCAGAATATTATAGTGAACGGTTTATTAGATATTGAATTAAAACAGGAATATTTTTAACATTGAAGCCTATGGCATACAACATTTCCCACACCTTGTTGGTCAAACATTTCCCACACCTTGATCCGAATATTCCCATTTTAATTCAATATCTAATAAACCATTGCTTATAATATTCTGCAGCAAAGAATCTCTATATTTTTCAATTTTTTTAGGATCTTTTGAGCATTTTTTAAAAAAAACAAAAAACTTTTGTATTATATCAATTCGAAATTTGACTCGAAATTTCAAATTGACCCGAAATTTCATCTAATCGAAATCACCGAATCGAATCACCGAATCGAAATGAAAACAGTCCAAAACGACCCGAAACGAAAAAAAAAACACCTAGAAAAAAAAAAGAAACATATTTTTAGCGGTGCAGATCTCTAATGAACCTTTTGTTGGTTCCCCGCAGTATCTATAATCTGTTCATGTAGTGTCCTTCTGTTTCTACCCCAATCTAGTATTTACTTTAACTAGCCTCGTTGTTGCTCTATTAAGTTCTGTTCTCAGTAATCCTTATTGTTATACGTATTCTCCTGCTTTTGTTCAGTAATTATATATTCAGTGTCTGCCCTATTTCTCATTTATTACTTAGCTCCTTTTCCTAACCTTGCCTCTGTATTTATCAATATCCAGTGTCTCCCTGTTTTCCTGCCTCACCTTTCTGCTTATTCATTCCAATCAGTATTGCTTTCTGTTCAACTCCCTCCTGTGTTATAGTAAATAAAACCTATATTCCTATCTTATTTTGCCTGTTCCACTCTTGTGTTACTGCACATTAAGCTCGACTCCTGCAACCCCGTACACTGGATATGACAGTGTGTGACATAATGCCTGTGCATGGAAATTATAGTAACACCTTGTATCTGTGCTGTACATTATAACCCCCTTAATCTCATCCCCGTACAGCAGTGAGTGACCGCAGCACTCTCGCTGTATTCTGCCCTCTCCCTGGCTGTTGTGATGCAGCAGCAAAGTTTCTGAACTTTTTGTTACAATGGGTGTGAGAGCTGCTCCTTGTAGCTTGTTTACAGTATGATAGGGTTTGAAGGAGAGAGATAAGACTGTGGATTTTGTTTTAAAAAGGTATGCAAATTGGGTTTTGATATGCTACTGATTGCTTTTCAATGTATTGCAAGGCAAAAATCAAATTACTCGATTTCGGGAGTGGAAGGCTTAATAAAGTAGTCTTTATTTTATAGCAACTTTTTCAAATCTACATATTTTAGCTGTTCTTTCACCATCACTCTCTTCTAGTTCAATTTATTTTATTTAAAGGTAAATGGTATCCAGCACTAGTTTGGTCAGGTTTCTTGGAATAATTGATAATGCAAAGTCTCTGCCCTAATATAAAGCTTTTCTCAAGCCCTACATATCCAAAAAGCCAATGGTCCTATTGGGGCAAAATCATTTCTGAAATGATATTCAGATAAAGCTGAGCTTTGGTCCTCATGAATGTCTTATCCTGTTCTCCATTGTCTATATAAGGGCTGCCGCTTGGCTACAATAGCCTGTTGTTCTTGCTCCTTCCCTTCTAGTTGTCTGCTGTCTAATTTCTGTTTCAAGTTTATTATTTATTTCGAATGAAATAGATTTTATCTTTCTGGACTTTTGTATTTATTAAATTATAGACAAACCAAAATTCAAAGCTCCTTATTCTTTACTCTCGAGCATGAATTTTCTATAGTTTATTTTAGTGTACATTGTATAGTTATGTTATATATAATGTATAGTTATTTAGTATATTTCTATGTTTTAATTCATCATCTTCTGTTTTGAATTGTTTAACTTTATTTTTTAACTTCTTACATGCCAAGAAGTATGACACAGGTGGGCGCCATATGACCACAGAATTAGTCCACATCAATGGTTGATAAGTGCTCTATTCCCTATGTTTGTAAGCTGCATTTTAAAAAATATTACATATATATTATAATTGAAACGTATTTATTAACTTTTACAAGAATATCAACATCATTTTAGCTAATTCTAAAGACACTAAATGATACCAGACATTCTGCACCCCTGGCCTCGGTTTTAGGTCATCTTTAAGCTTTAAAAAAATGTGGTCTGAGTCGAGTTTCTAGTAAATGTCTACATCATAAACCAACTCTGCTTAATTTCCCATGATTAATAGTTTCACTGAGCTCAGGTTTTTGCTTGAGCTTTCTGGAGGACTTTATTACCTCTCACACTGCTGGTGAGGGTGGTCCCATTAGGTCAAAGTCGAGGTCAATAGCAGGACACGTCCACATAATGATTCAAAGGCCCCACTTCCAGCACAGAGTGCGGTGGCTTTGTTTGTGTTTAAACTATTAATATATATTTTTAATCAAACATATATTCTATTGAAAATGTTATCGGTGAGAAATGCAATGTGCAGCCCAGATTCTAATCATTTTGTCAGCATAAAAAGAATTTATAGAAGAAACTCTCCTGGTGGAAGGTTAAACTATGAATTTTCACCGCCATGTACAAAGTGAGAAACTTATTTATTTTATTCTTTTTTTAAAGGTAACATGTTCAGATCAGTACCTAAAGGATGACATCACAGTTACTCGGGTCATTAAATCCTCAAATACTAAAATTCCAAACTATAGACGCAACGAGATGCACATAAATCGAATGTTTCATGTCTTAACATTTTTGCAGAGTGTATAATTTTCTGCAATTTTAAAGACGTTACATATATTTATCTACTTTACTTTGTGTGGTCTTCCTATACATTGTCCTATCTAGAGTGAATCTCTTGCTGAATGTATATGAAAGCAAGAAGTGCACTTTCCTTATAAAATGCTCAGTCCTTTGCATTATGCACTAATGAACATTAAAATAAAGGATACTGTCATTAAACTCTTTTGTACTCTGCGACTTTAAGTATATGTTAGTGTCTGGCATATGTTTTAGAAGCCTTATATAATCAAAAAATGTCCCTGTTATTTTAATCTTGTCTTTTCAATCTTTTGATAACAGTGCACAGTTAACTATCTGTTGATGCTAGAGTTGATTCCCCATTCTCTAAGAAACACTGAATATATTATAAACATTGCAAGCCCTATTCCTACCTACTGGTAATAAGGAGCCGCTGAAGGAAAAATCTGGCACAAGCCGTTAAAAGAATGAGCAGCTCCCTATTACTGACTCCATCACAAAGGAGTAGCTATGCTGGTAGCGTGAGCCGTAATATATGGAAACCACAAACAGATCCTGACAGTGGTGCTGCTGGAGACTAATAAGAGATTCCAAGTTCCCTAATTGTTGTCAGTGCCATTCTGTTAGCGACTAGAGGAGGTACCTGATTACACCATTCTCTACATTGGGAAACTAAAGGTGAGTGTGTGGAATCTGAATTCGCCGCAGCCATATTGTGTCCGAAGTGGAAATGCATCCAGGTCAGTCGTGGTCGGTCACGTCGCGCCATCCTGGGGTCTCAGTGGCCGGCAGCGCCTTCATCGCTGGCCAGCTGCCGAGTGAAGTACTTGGCGATCACCGCCGCAGGTCACTGAAACAGGTGGGGCGTTTAAAACGAGAAGCCTGAGCCCTGGTTCCATGCCCTGACGTGGTTATCACACCTCTCAGTGCGTTCATTTTAATTACTTATCGGGTAACCTGTGTATGACTTCTGGCTTGGCTTACTATTTCTCCTGGCTGTTACCCCCTTTGCTTCCTGACTGACAACCTGCTCTGGTATATAGACCCCCTGGCATTTGACTGACGACCTGCTTTGGCATTACGACCTCTGTTATTTGGTTCATGTGCAATCTGGCAGTAACCCCTGGTGTCTGTTATTCTGTTTGAGTATATCTCTGGTACATCCTGTTCGGAAATAGTTCGAACTAGCAGTGTAGTATAGCTTGTCTGCATATAGGGATTAGACATTATATATAGGAGGTACATGACATTGTCAATATTTGCACTTTCAAAATCAGAGCATCAGAGTTGGATATGTGTCCAATTCTGCATTGTTTGAATTGACACCTTTTTTTAACCCCCATCACTACTGAGAACAATATAACTCGGGCTACAAAGGCCCCGCATGGTGCCTGTATCAAGATATCATGATCTGCGGCTCTGAAGGACAAAAGTAAATTAAATTCATTTGCTGCAAACAAATTTCCTTTGCTTTTGGGCTGCAGAAGGAGCCCCCAAAGTGATAGCCCTGTTGGCATAACGCCCAAAGAGCTAAAACTGTGTAAAATTGGCTGAAGAATGCTGTGACATTGGACAGTCAGCAGCCGATGCAGGGAATCTCGAGCTGCAACTGTAATGGCTGTAACTCCAGCCGCTGGCTGGGTGGAGTAGAGGTAACATCACTGCTCTATAACCGTGGAGAGAGACTGTGGAGACAAAGGTTCGATCCTGGCAAGAGCACCTCTCCAGTAAGTGTTCTTGGGCAAGACATAATGGTACATACTCGCCACCCAGGACATACTTGAAAACGAGAGAAATCTCAATGTATCCTTCCTGGTAAAATCCTTTCTCAAAAAAAAAATCTATTTGTCAGGAGATGGCACCATCTGCTGGCCAAATATGTTATTACAGTAAGAAATACACTGGGAATATGCCCAAATATTTCCTACTATATAATTAATTAAAAATTATTTAAAAAAAAACCACTGGTTCCCGAGTGTTTTTTTGGGAAAACCACTTTGTAGTGAAGGGGTTAAAGACACGACTTTCTTTGACACGTCTAGAAAAAATATTTTTTATAGGGTACCGTGTATATGAAACATCAGTGTAGGAACAAACATCTGGGGTAGTCATAAAAATTTATTATATATAATAATATATTATATATATAATATATACTGCTGGAATGTTTTTTTTTCCCAGTCTGGATTCATTAAGATTTACTTTAAAGGTGTATTCTATTTAGGATTTTAAACAAAATATCTAAAAATAAAAATAAAAAGTAAGCTAATACACTATAATAAGGTGTATACTGAAACTGTACTTTCAAATTCATTTATTTTCTTTCCCAACTTATAGACAAGTACTGATTGTGAAAGATCATTTTCGAAAAAGTAAAAAAAAAAGTGAATATGAGGATTTATTTCACATACATCAGTTATTTGAGTATTGGTGACTCTAAAGCTGTCAGCCTCGTGTAAATAAGTCAAGTATCAGCATCCATTAGCTACCTTTACTTTAATGGATTGGAAACACATGCAGAAAAGATGTCGAATGTTTGAATATCGGCTGCGGCTCGCCACACAGATCAAAAGCAGCTATAAAAGAACAGAACTTCAGATAGATGGAAAATGTGACCCGATGCTGCACTTTTAATTAACTTATTTATTGAGAATCGCTCTTAAAAAAATAACAAAAATAATAAAGAATAAATGGGAAGGAAATGAACACAATAATATAGTTATTCTTACTGAATTTTATATAATATTAAAGAATTTGCCCCTGATTACCCATTTTTTTTGAGAAAGTATCTTACAAGGAAGGATACATTGAGATTTCTCTTGTTTTCAAGTATGTCCTGGGTGGCGAGTATGTACCGTTAGGTGTCTTGCCCAAGGACACTTACTGGAGAGGTGCTCTTGCCGGGATTTGAACCTGTGTCTCCATGGTTATAGAGCAGTTATGTTACCTCTACTCCATTCAGCCAGTAAATTTGTAGTATATATATTTGTATATAATTTTTTTTATTAAGGTTCACATAGAAGAAACAGATGCCAGACATCACCAAGATTGGGGTAATGAAAAAGGAGGATCACGCAGGATCCTGCAGTTATCAATTCTAACAATAACATAAGCTTTGCAACATAGGAAAATTTAGTTCAACCGATTGCCTAAGTTAAACTAAAACACAATAAAATTTATAACACTGTAAAACATAACAGAATACACAAATCAGAAGAGTGCACAGAGTTAAGGGGAAAAAAAGAAAGAGGGGGAGAAAAAAAAAAAAAAAAAAAAAGGAAAGTCAGAAATAAAATCCTTATGCATATGCTCAGTGAGGTCCACAAACGGCAATATTAATGCTGTATCCTCATCAAATATATCCTTTATAACATTTATAAGAAAATTATATCAAGTTTCCAGACTTTACAAAGAGTTCCCATCCTTCCCATATGTCTTGAAACACGCTGAAAGAGTTTACAGCCCTGTGGTACATTTCCTCGTACAGACAAACATTCTCCAATGATAACATGACTTCTCTCATTGAGGGACTAGCTTGAGAAAGCCAATGACGTGCTATAGTAGATTTAGCTACGCTAAGTATTATCGATATGATGCCTCTATGTCGCTGTTGAATAGTAATTGGAAGCATATGTAAGAGGTATTGTTTAGGGCACAGAGGCATAGATATGCCGGTACAGTGAGATATTAGTCTGCAAATTTTCCCCCAGAAGGTAGCCAGCAGCGGACATTGCCAAAAGATATGCAGGATGGAACCGACACTGGTGCCACAGCGCCAGCATACACTGGAGTGCCCGGATATATGAGCCACGCGATTCGGGGTCATGTACCATCTATATAATAGTTTAAGATGTGCCTCCCGCAGATTAGTGCTCCTGGTATATTTATAGACCGTTTCCGTGGCGTAGAACCAGTCCTCCTTAGAAGACTCGAACGACAGATCCTTGTCCCATCTAATCATATACGGTAGTTTCTTACTGGGGTTCGCCGACAACAAACTGTCATAACATAAAGACAAAGGCTTTTTCGTAACTTTTTTACCTAAGCACAACCTGTGGAAGGCCGTAATCTCCGTCGCTGCAAAGGAGGAAATACCCCGTTGAGTCAGTGCATGTTTTACCCTAAGGTACTTGAAACATTCGCTAGTGGGAAGAGCAAACTCGCTTGCTATGTCCGGGAAGGTTTTAAAGGAAGAGGATGTAAAAAGTTGATGAATATGTGTAAGACCTAATTGGAACCACCGGTCAAGGTTCAGGTCTTGGACAGTGCGACAGAGGAAGCGCAATGGAGCTAAGCTGAGCAATGAGAAAGGTCGTACGAGTCGTCTACCCCATAGCCGCCATGACATAAGGGAAAGGGAGGTGGAAGGCAAGAGACCCTCCAATGTGTGGTGTGGGAGCTTCTCAAACCACATCAGGTCGTGAACTCGAAAAGGAGCAATGTAAGCATTCTCCATTCGTAACCATAAAGGGGTGTCTCGCTGGGACATGGAGGACAGGAGCTGAGCCAATAGAGCTGCTCTGTAGTATGCAGTAACGTTTATAAAGCCTAGCCCCCCCTACGCCTAGTCGCGTTAATTGTGGAAGCTGGAATGCATGGAGGCCTCCCTTTTCATATGTGTGCCTGCAGCATTTTTTGCATACGTAGCAACATATGTGCCGGGATAAAAACTGGGATGTTCCTGAAAAAATAAAGAGTCTGGGGTAGAATACACATTTTCAGAGCTGCCATACGTCCCATCCAAGAGACCTCCAAATCAAGCCAGGAGGACAGTTGGGAGGAGATAGAAGTCATTAGGGGGTTATAATTATATTTGAGGATAGAGCCCCTGGATTTGGTAAGAGAAATACCTAAATATTTCAAAGAGGTCGTTTTCCAGTCGAATGGATACAAGGCCCTTAAGGTGGAGAGTGAGAAATCATCAACATGTAGCGGCAGTGCCTGCGTCTTGCTCACATTGTTTTTATAATAGGAGACTAGGCCATAGGAAGTTAGTTGACGCATCAGAGATGGTAAAGAAGTTTCAGGGGAGGTAAGAAAGATCAAAATATCATCCGCGAACAGAGCTAATTTCTGAATTCCATCTGGTGTAGATATGCCAGAGATGGAAGTGTCCCGCCTGATTCGTGAGGCCAAGGGCTCCAATGCCAAAACAAAGATGAGTGGGGAGAGTGGACACCCCTGCCTGGTGCCATTGGTAATAGAGAATGAGGGGGAAAGAAACCCAGATGCCAGGACCTTTGCCGTTGGAAGGGAATACAGGCTCATGATACTATCAATAAATAGGGCAGGGAAACCAAAGACTTCTAATGCCTTACGCATATAGCCCCAATGTAGGCGGTCAAATGCCTTCTCGGCATCCAGTGCCAGGAGAAGCCCAGTTGTATTGGTTCTATAGGCGATATCGATTATATTATAGAAACGTCGGGTGTTGTCACATGTCTGTCTACTAGTTACAAACCCGGTCTGTTCCGCTGATATCAAGAAAGGCAGCAAAGGAGCCATTCTAGACGCCAACAGTTTAGCGTATAGCTTCGCATCCACATTTAATAAGGATATAGGACAAAAATTCGCACAGCTGGTCGGGGATTTGCCAGGTTTAGGTAATGTTATAATAGTAGCTTGAAGCATTTCCGGGGGTATTACACCTGTGGATTTGATATGGTTGAAAAGTCCCGTAAGGGTTGGTATTAGAATGTCTGCGAAGGTCTGATAATATAAATTAGAAAAACCGTCCGGCCCAGGGGCCTTGTTCTTTGGAAGAGCCTTAACGGCCTTATGCACCTCTTCCTCTGTGAACGGAACCAGCAACTCTGCCGCTTGTGATCGGGATAGGGAAGGGAGTTCTACTTCCTGGAGGAATTGATTTATCTCATCTGGGTCCGGGTCGTGAGTCGCAGGATATGATTTTAGGTTATATAAAGAGGCGTAGAAGTTGGCAAATTCCTCTGAAATTTTTAACGGGTTGTAAATCCTATCCCCTCCATCATAGGCGTGCGCAGCCTATTACATTAGGGTGTGCACCCAAAAGCTCAAAGACTAATATATATATTGTGATAAAGTACACGGTGTGGTCTGTAACGGTGTATATATTCCCTCTAATCTTTTTAGGGAGAGATATACATCGTCAGACCACACCGTGATAGAGATATATATTTATCAACTTTGATAAAGGCTCTTGCTGAAGTCAAAACGTTTTTTTTTAAATGTTGGGGCAATAAAGGAAACTATTAATGAAGTCCTCGAGTGCATCCTCTCTTTGTTATGGTACTTATGCTCACACTGATAAACAGCACCGAGGCATGAGTGCTGAAGTTTGTGGAGATATATATATATATATATAGCAGTAGGTAGTGATGTCTTTTAAATGTAACGTCCAATAAAGAAAGCTAAGCTTTATTGCTGTGCAGCTCTGTGATACAGTAATGTGCGGTGTGTATGAGCGTATCACAGAATCCACCACAATAAAACTGACACTCATACACACCGCACATTACTGTATCACAGAGCTCCACAGCAATAAAACCCACAGTAATGTTCACTGCAGCTGGAACCTGGTTTGGACTCTCTGTATTCACCAGGGACAGGACAAGTGGAAGATTTTTCAGTTAGCAGACAGATAGCTATTGATAGATAAAGGGTAGGTTGGGGTAAATACATAGAAAAAACACAAACAGTTGCAATAAACAAAGGAAATTGAGGGAGATATAGGATAGAATAATAAGGATCCCTTGCCTTCTCCATACTCACCGGCCTTCATGGTCACTGCCAACTTCCCCAGGCCGCTTTCTGTGTCCTAGCGGTAGACTTTCTTCACTATTGTTTATTTGGTCTTTTTTTCTTTCTTTCGCCCTGTAATCTTTCTGCATTCTTTATTTCTCTGTATTTTACGTCACTCCAAAATCTTTTCTTTCCCTCCATATTTATTTCTCTCTCTGTATTCTTTCTCTCTGCATCCTTTCATTCTGTTTCTGTCTCTTTATTTTTGTATTCTTTCTTTCCTGTGCATCCATTCCTTCATTTACATTTCTTGGTCTATGTATTCTTTCAGGGTTATTCAGATAAAGGTGAAAAACAGGGGAACTGGCAGGAGAAGAGAACAATCTAGAACAAATGGGAGAATTTTTCTGGTTTGGCTATTTTGACCTCGAATTTTCACTTTTCCAGTCCTTCTCCTGAGGTTCACCTTTCTTTGAATAGACCAATTAATCTCTGCATCCTTTCGTTCTGTATTCATTAATTTGCTGTATTCATTCTCTGTATTTCTCCCTCCTTGCTTTCTTTCTCTCTGTATTCATTCATTCTCTGTATTTTCCCTCTCTTTCTCTCTGTATTCATTCATTCTCTGTATTTTCCCTCTTTCTCTCTGTATTCATTCATTCACTGTATTTTCCCTCTCTTTCTCTCTGTATTCATTCATTCTCTGTATTTTCCCTCTTTCTCTCTGTATTCATTCATTCACTGTATTTTCCCTCTTTCTCTCTGTATTCATTCATTCACTGTATTTTCCCTCTCTTTCTCTCTGTATTCATTCATTCTCTGTATTTTCCCTCTCTTTCTCTCTGTATTCATTCATTCTCTGTATTTTCCCTCTTTCTCTCTGTATTCATTCATTCTCTGTATTTCCCTCTCTTTCTCTCTGTATTCATTCATTCTCTGTATTTTCCCTCTTTCTCTCTGTATTCATTCATTCACTGTATTTTCCCTCTCTTTCTCTCTGTATTCATTCATTCTCTGTATTTTCCCTCTCTTTCTCTCTGTATTCATTCATTCACTGTATTTTCCCTCTCTTTCTCTCTGTATTCATTCATTCTCTGTATTTTCCCTCTCTTTCTCTCTGTATTCATTCATTCTCTGTATTTTCCCTCTTTCTCTCTGTATTCATTCATTCTCTGTATTTTCCCTCTCTTTCTCTCTGTATTCATTCATTCTCTGTATTTTCCCTCTTTCTCTCTGTATTCATTCATTCTCTGCATTTTCCCTCTTTCTCTCTGTATTCATTCATGCTCTGTATTTTCCCTCTTTCTCTCTGTATTCATTCATTCACTGTATTTTCCCTTTTTCTCTCTGTATTCATTCATTCTCTGTATTTTCCCTCTCTCTCTGTATTCATTCATTCTCTGTATTTTCCCTCTCTTTCTCTCTGTATTCATTCATTCTCTGTATTTTCCCTCTCTCTCTGTATTCATTCATTCTCTGTATTTTCCCTCTTTCTCTCTGTATTCATTCATGCTCTGTATTTTCCCTCTTTCTCTCTCCATTCATTCATTCTCTGTATTTTCCCTCTTTCTCTCTCCATTCATTCATTCTCTGTATTTTCCCTCTTTCTCTCTGTATTCATTCATGCTCTGTATTTTCCCTCTTTCTCTCTGTATTCATTCATTCACTGTATTTTCCCTCTTTCTCTCTGTATTCATTCATTCTCTGCATTTTCCCTCTTTCTCTCTGTATTCATTCATGCTCTGTATTTTCCCTCTTTCTCTCTGTATTCATTCATTCACTGTATTTTCCCTCTTTCTCTCTGTATTCATTCATTCTCTGTATTTTCCCTCTCTCTCTGTATTCATTCATTCTCTGTATTTTCCCTCTCTTTCTCTCTGTATTCATTCATTCTCTGTATTTTCCCTCTCTCTCTGTATTCATTCATTCTCTGTATTTTCCCTCTTTCTCTCTGTATTCATTCATGCTCTGTATTTTCCCTCTTTCTCTCTCCATTCATTCATTCTCTGTATTTTCCCTCTTTCTCTCTCCATTCATTCATTCTCTGTATTTTCCCTCTTTCTCTCTGTATTCATTCATGCTCTGTATTTTCCCTCTTTCTCTCTGTATTCATTCATTCACTGTATTTTCCCTCTCTTTCTCTCTGTATTCATTCATTCTCTGTATTTTCCCTCTCTTTCTCTCTGTATTCATTCATTCTCTGTATTTTCCCTCTTTCTCTCTGTATTCATTCATTCTCTGTATTTTCCCTCTCTTTCTCTCTGTATTCATTCATTCTCTGTATTTTCCCTCTTTCTCTCTGTATTCATTCATTCTCTGCATTTTCCCTCTTTCTCTCTGTATTCATTCATGCTCTGTATTTTCCCTCTTTCTCTCTGTATTCATTCATTCACTGTATTTTCCCTCTTTCTCTCTGTATTCATTCATGCTCTGTATTTTCCCTCTTTCTCTCTGTATTCATTCATTCTCTGTATTTTCCCTCTCTTTCTCTCTGTATTCATTCATTCTCTGTATTTTCCCTCTCTCTCTGTATTCATTCATTCTCTGTATTTCCCTCTTTCTCTCTGTATTCATTCATGCTCTGTATTTTCCCTCTTTCTCTCTCCATTCATTCATTCTCTGTATTTTCCCTCTTTCTCTCTCCATTCATTCATTCTCTGTATTTTCCCTCTTTCTCTCTGTATTCATTCATGCTCTGTATTTTCCCTCTTTCTCTCTGTATTCATTCATTCACTGTATTTTCCCTCTTTCTCTCTGTATTCATTCATTCTCTGTATTTTCCCTCTCTCTCTGTATTCATTCATTCTCTGTATTTTCCCTCTCTTTCTCTCTGTATTCATTCATTCTCTGTATTTTCCCTCTCTTTCTCTCTGTATTCATTCATTCTCTGTATTTTCCCTCTCTCTCTGTATTCATTCATTCTCTGTATTTTCCCTCTTTCTCTCTGTATTCATTCATGCTCTGTATTTTCCCTCTTTCTCTCTCCATTCATTCATTCTCTGTATTTTCCCTCTTTCTCTCTCCATTCATTCATTCTCTGTATTTTCCCTCTTTCTCTCTGTATTCATTCATGCTCTGTATTTTCCCTCTCTTTCTCTCTGTATTCATTCATTCTCTGTATTTTCCCTCTCTTTCTCTCTGTATTCATTCATTCTCTGTATTTTCCCTCTCTGCTTTCTTTCCACATTCTTTTTGTATTTTTCTCTGAATTTTATTCTCTGCATCTCTTCTTTCTACATTATTTTACTCTTTGTGATCTTTTTGCATTCATTCTCTCTTTCTCACTCCGTATTCTTTTCTATCTCTGTGTGTGCTTACACTCCCTTTCCACCTGCTGCCAGTGATCTGAGCTGTCCGTGCTGGGGGGCAGCCAGAATGCCACTGCCTGGTGCATCTGAACTCCCTGGCTTAACTATTTTACTGGCAGTGGCAGAATTTTTTTTTAAAAAAGTGCATCCCTACCCTCAGTGACACAGGGCCGACTGCTGTATCTCCTACCGACCCTGTGAAGTTGATCCTGCTGCTTCCTCGCTGTACTATTTCCCCCAGCATCGCAGGCAGCAGCGTGCAGGAAGATGGGAAATCGCAAGCAGGGCAGGAGGTAGCTGCCGGCCCCTACTGCCTGTCACTGGGCATCAGAAGCGTAGCAAGGTCATGAGGTGCCCAGGGGCAAGTCCTCCTCAAGTACCCCTTTTCCCCTCCTTGATGGCCGCTCTCCTTGTTCACCCCCCCCCCATTCTGCATGCTCCTTCTCACGGTACATACCCCACTCCGTTCTCAATGCCCCCTCTCCCTGGACAGTCCCAGCCATGAGGGAGGGGGACTGCCCTGGATCCAGCAAAGATCCATTCTTTCCTTCCACTCTGCTGCCCTAAACAGCCCAGATCAGGATTTAAAATTCACTTCATTTTTTATATATCTGTAGCAGTCCTCAGCTGCAAAGAATCCTATAATCATGCACACAAACAACAATGCCCCCCCCCAGGTTTCCTGAACACTTCCCACTTTCATGCTGATGGGCAGCACCTGAAACGTGATGCCCTGCAGAATGCAGCACCTACAAGCAGCAGGAGGGGAAGCCAGATAATTAGACAGGGAAGTTGGCTACTGGTTTTGATTTTTTTGTCCCTCCTGAAGCACATGCAGATGCATCCTGGGAGCAGCACCTTTCATTCCCTGTCCAACAGCATAAAAAAATAAATAGGAAAGGTCACCAGAAAACTGTTACCCCCCCCTCCCTCCATGTGTGAGGGTATGAGGTGTGTACCTTGTGGCTGTTGCTTGGAATGGTCTCAGTCATTCACCAGAGAGAATTTGATGTCTCCCTCCTCCTCCAGCCACCCAGAGGAGATGTCTGTAGATCTTCACCTTTTGTCTCACCTTTGAAAAGGATCATCTTGTCGCTCTCTGGCACACAATTCTGTGTCCCCCTCCATCCCCATTACCACCTTCTGCTCCTGAGGAGGAGGACGTTATGGGGGCCATGAGTGATGATGTCAGGGGGCGGGGCATGTCCCTCTGACTTCCAGGAAGCGAGACCAATCCAGGATCCCCCCACCCTCCCCAGACTTGGTGGAGAGAACCCATGACGTGTGGGGGATGTCCTCCGCATGCTGCAGGGAATCTCCCACACGTCATTCAGTCCCTGCTTGCGGGGCACCTGCCCCCCCTCGCTATGCCTCTGCTGGGCATTCAAAGCCCCATAGTTCTCCCCAGAGCAGCTGCCAAGCCTGCCCCTGCATCATGCCACTGGGGACTTCAAAAGACACACAGGCAGGGGCGTGTCTGCTGCTGATCCAGCAGCGCTAGGAGTCCTCCAGACTAACAGCTGTCTGCTATGAGTGCTGGGGCTGCAGGTTCAACTCCAACGGCTGCCGCGGAAAAAAAAAAGCTGCCTAATTAGGGTGTGCCCAGGCACACCCGGCACCCCCCATGCGCACGCCTATGCCCTCCATTATCTAATAGGTAAGGAATTTTGGTTTGTGTTCTTTTAGATTTCAATTTAGATGCCAGTAACCGGCCAGCTTTGTTGCCCTGGGTATATTGGGTGAGATTTAAGCATCGTATGGCCCGTTCAGAGGACTGTAACGTCATCTGGATCAGATTCCGTCAAAGGGTCTTCAGTCGGGACAAAAGGTCAGGTGTGGGGTTAGATTTATGTTGGGCTTCCAAGTCAGATATTTGCCGCTGTATTGAAGTCATCTGGGTATCGAATGCCTTTTTCCGTGTAGCCCCTCTCTGAATCAAATGGCCCCTCACCACTGCTTTATGCGCCAACCAGGCCGATGATATGGTTACGTCTTCCGTCACATTTAATGCAAAGTATTCCCGTAACACCGCCGATGTATCAGACACATCAGCGCCACTAACTATAAGCGAGTCGTTTAGACGCCAGTTCCCCATCCCCCTAGCAGGATAGTCAGCTTCGAAGTCCATCGTTATAGGAGCATGATCAGACCATGTTATAGAGCCGATACGAGCTGCCAGGAGACGAGGGACTGTTGGGCCTTGTATCAGACATAGGTCAATGCGGCTATAAGATGAGTGAACTGGTGAGAAAAAAGTGAAGTCCCTAGTTGAGGGGTTGCTAATTCTCCATGCGTCATATAAGTCAGAGGATCGTAAAAAGTCAGTTAGTTGACGGCTAGAGGGGAGCTGTTTACAAGGCTGTGCACGGTTCTGGCCTGGACGTGTATCCAAAGCCGTGTCCGGCACGCAATTAAAATCACCACACATGAAAAGAGACCCCTCCGTCAGCTTCTTAATCTTACTATAAGCTTTTTTAAGAAAACATACCGGGTTGACATTAGGCAAGTACAGATTTGCAACCGTAATTGGAAGTTCATTCATAGTGCCCACCAAAATCAAAAGGCGGCCCAGTGGGTCTGTATATTGGTTTGAGCAGTTAAAGACCCAGTCTTTGTGAAAGAGAACCGAGACACCCCTAGACTTCGTCTGGGCAGTAGAATGAAAGGAAACAGGGTACATAGCGGATCGCAAATGGGGGGTGCGCACTATGCTAAAATGCGTCTCCTGCACGCAGACTATCGCTGGCTTAGTTTTATGTAAATCCCAAAACAGAGCATGTCTTTTAAACGGAACATTCAGCCCCCTAACATTCATTGAAAAAATACTGAACTGAGGTTTACTCATGAATAAATAACCACAACGTTATAATATGCATAGTCGGATTAAAAGTACTATCGAGGAGACATGAGGAATATTAAGGCCATGGCCTTAAGAGCATATCAACAGACAAAATAATTAAAGAAAAATAAAAAAGGGAAAAGGAACGAAAAAGAAAAGGGAAAAAAACTGAAAAAGGCAAAAACATAAGACAAACAAACCAAACGCTGCTGTATCCCAGAGATACAGCAAGAATGAGTCATTCCTAGTGGCAGTAAGAAGCGAAAAATATCAGCTAAGGAGACTCAACCGGGGGACGGGGGGACGTCCGCTACACAGAGCTCAACGCAAGAACTCAGCGCTGAACCAAAAAACAGAGTCCCGAGGCGATCGTGAGGAGGAACCACGTCCTCCACGCGACACAGGAAAGGAGACACCCATCATTTAGGTCGGACTCTATGCCATTCCGGTGAGACTTTAATCGGTGATGAGGAAGGCTCACGCGGAGGCGAGAAATCAGCCAGAATGTTCCAGTCCTTTAGGAATTGTAATCCAGTGTCAACATCAGGAACAACATTTAGGATACCATCCTTCCATATCAAGAGCTTCGTTGGGAACCCCCATCTGTACGCCAACTTATGATTGCGGAGAAGCTTGGTGAGGGATGAAAACTCTCGTCGTTTAGACATGGTCAAAGCCGATAAGTCAGCGAAAAAGGAGATAGCAGCATAAGGGGCAGCTAAAGGCATGGACTTCCGTGACGCTGACATCAGAGCTTCCTTGATGTGGAAAAAGTGAACCCGGATAATGACATCACGAGCCACCGACGTTGGTAGGTTTTTTGCTCGTGGTAAGCGATGCGCTTGATCCAGAAGTAGGTCTTGTGGTGTAGCTTCTGGCAGCAAAACTTGAAACAACTCCAGGAGATATGGATGTAAGTCCGCTAGAGTGACTGCTTCTGCGATACCTCTGATTCTGATATTATTACGCCGGGAACGGTCTTCTACGTCAGCTACTTTAAGTGCCAGAGCTTCATGGGCCGCTTGCAGGGCCAGATGACGGTCTACCAGATCATTATGGGCTAAGCATAAGTCATCCGCCTTGGTTTCCAAGGTATCAGTGCGTTCTCCCAAGTCCTGAACGTCACGGCTCAACTCCTGCAGCGCTCCCCTGATGTCCGCTTGTATGGTTGAGCGCAAATCCTGCAGCATAGCGTGTAATCTGCTCTCTGAGGGTGGCAGCGAGTCAGAGAGGTCTGGTTGCGCCGCGGGCGACCCGTCCGGGTCGTGGGCCAGCGCCTGCCGCGGGGATCCGCTATCCTGCGCCTCCTTATTACGTTCCTTCCGAGCCGACTTCGGGGGATCCAACACTCGCTGTGCCTTGGGGGGTGCCATTTTAGAGCCGCAGAAAATATGCCTCGGTTATCCTTTAGTAGCCGTTGGATTGAGAAGAGTTCAGCGCTGGCCGCATGAGCTACATATCCATGTGGTCGCTCGTTAGAGTGTACTGGCTAAACTGATAGAGGCGGTCCCAGCACCAATCAGCCCTCCAGGATGTCACGGTAAATTATGTTTCTTGTACCCTTTTTTTTTTATATTCCTTTTTTTTTTTTAACGTTTAAGGGCATACAGGTACTTCTGAGAGATGATGGGGACCGCTGTCGGCTTCAGAGTGGGGTGCCACTGCCAAGTGGGCCAGCTCCGGAGACCCTCTATCCAAGGGAAGGTCGGGTGGGCTCGACTCAGCCCTCGAGCCTCACAGCGGCGCCGATCACAGCCTCCACTCCACGTGGGGGGTGCCTGTGGGCTACTTCCCCCTTCCCCAGATGTTCCGGGGGCTGCAGATACGGGTCGCCACGCTGTGGGCCGGGATGTGGTGGGACCAGGTGGGCAGAGGAAGAGCGTCGCGTGTAGCAGGGGGGGGGGAGATGTAGTGACCCCCCGTCCGTCAGCTTACCCCCAGAGGCCGGCGCTGTCGTACCCCAAGCGGCCAAGTTCGAGGGAGTCCTCCGCACTGGAAGTGCTGGTCCCCGCGGCACCTCCACTCAGGCTCCGCACACACAGCAGGCCCAGGGGGATCTAGGGTACCACCTCAACGCCCGAACGCCGCAGCCACGCACCCCGCCTCCTCCGTGTTCCGGGTCCGCTCAGGAGGGCAAACAGGCGCTCGATCTCGCCCCAAAGAGCAGAAAACAGACTCCAAAGCAAAAAAACTGCAGGAGCTCCTCCACCGCACGTCCGTCCTGCTCGGCGTCCGGCCACGCCCCTAGTATATATATTTGTAGTATATATACTTGCAGCATTGTTAATTATTTTCTCCCCTTTGATATGCCTTGTTGGGAAAGGAGCCTAAAAGATCCTTCACCATCTGCATATTTAGAAACTGAAATAAATAGGTATAAAATATGCAGCCTTGTGTCTTTGGGTTTAGTTTTTTGTTATTTACCTCTTACCAGTAATGTTTTCTACAATAAAAGCATAGATCCCTATTACACTCTTTGCGCAAATGCGCTCGCGCAGCTCAAATGTCTTTGCGCACGCAAAAATACGTTAGCGCGCGTAAATTCACGCGGTATTACGATCGGAGCGCATTTTTTCAGCCTTCAACTTTTTTCCAGCGCAAATCCGACACGCAAAGCCGGGCGCAAATGACCGTTGCGTGCAGGAATTGGTGGGCAGACTGTTTTTTCACGGGATTCAGCCAATCAAATTAAGAGCCACCATTTGCTAGGTTTCGGTTGTTGCGCCTGTCAAAGTCAATCTGCGTATATGTGCTGCAACAAAAATAAAAAATTAAACAATTTACTAATTTTATTGTTTGGGTATGTGTAGAATGTGTAACTGTACTATGCTGTATTTTTTTTTTTGTGCGGGTTCATTTCGTTTCGGCCAGAACGTTCAGATTGTAAATTAACACCAGGTTTTCAAAGACGTTAAAATGATGCGCGCAAACCTCGTGCATTACATTTTGCGCTAAGATTGTAATACCATGCGTGCATATGCGTACTAACGCATTGGCGCTCACAATGTTAAGTATAGAATGCGCGCAGGAACTGGTGCTTGCGCTGGGTTCGCGCAGGGTCACTCGCGTTGGACGTTAACGCACATCGTTTGCGCGAACGTCGTAATACGTCGTTATGTGCTAATGGTTTTTTCCTCGCGCAAATGCCGCGAGGAATATAATAGGGCCCATAATGGGTTAACATGCATATATTGTGGGATGACTGACACCAGATGAAGTCTGGAAAGGGTGCCGAGTGGTTCTATTGTTAGAATACAGGAGTTTTGAGCTATAAACTCCATTCTTCTACTAATTAAACACATTTTGAAGTGTGCTGGGCTATCTATATACACAGAATTGAGAAGAGAGACTTCCATTGGGTAAATTGTCTATGCTGTATATCAATTGATTAAAAATCAATTAAGAATGTATCAATTAAAAAAAGTCCAGGAATAATATTGTATTACCAGCTCCTGTTTTTTCCACATAAACTACATAAATAAATTTAAAAAGTAAAAGAGAAAATATACTGTACAAATTTTCAATTGTTCAGAATTAAACATTATTTTTATTATAATTGAATAGTTTGCATTTATGTAGTTAATCTAATGAAATACGGCATATAGGAAGAATATAATAAATCCTACTTACAGTAGATTCCTATAGTAGGGAAATAGAATAGAAACAATAATTTGATGTTATACTAAAGGGACTATTCAAAGAGAGCCGAGATGGCCCCGAAATTGAGCCGAACAGGGAATTTCCCCATACGGTGCAATTTTGGGGCCATACGGCTTTTCAAAACCTGCCAATTTGCCAAATATTGGCTAATGGCCAGCGAAAAACGGTGCCTGATCAACGGAAGTGAAAACCCCATAGAGAAGCAATGGTTAATCTATTCAGAGAACACCGAACAGCAGAGAAATATCAGTGAAATGCCCTGAAGTTCGGTGGCTTCATTCTGCAGGTTTATTCAGGCGAATCCCATAGTTTTCAATATTAAAAATATTCCCTTTTTTATCCAGTATCTATTAAACCATTTATTATTTTAATTTGCAGCAAAAAGTTTCTTTATTTATTTATTTTTAGGATTTTTTTATAACGAGGTCTATTTTTTTCTTTGCTAAACGCCTATACAGACTGAAGGAAAGAAAAAAATAGACCTCGTTATACATTTAAAATTAGTTAGGAACCCTAAAGATTAACCAAAAAATTCCAGAAAAATGCCAAAATAATCCTAAAAAATCAATTAAAAAATGTCTGTTTACTGCAACTGAAAATAATAACAGGTTTTACAAATATTTAATAAACAGTTAAAAACGGGGATTTGTTTTAACATTGAAAATGGTGGAAAAAATTCTAGTTTCTTTAAAATTAGTTAGGAACCCTAAAGATTAACCAAAAAAATAAATAATCCTAAAAAATATAAATAAGGAAGGAGGCTTTAATTTTATTGGTGGTAATCCTTTTCCTATTCTGAAATAACCAATGAAAAATAAATAACTCATAAAACTAAATACAAATCAATCCCAATACAATTAAATTACTCACAAAAATGAAATAAACAAGGTAACCAATTGAAACAGACTACCGAATCGACCCGAAATCATGAAACGAAACAACAAACCGAAACTAAAACCGACCGAAACGAAACAAACAGAAAAAAATGGCGTGCACATCCCTAACAACGACCCCTGCCATTAATAAACAGGTCCCCTGCTATTTCAGCTGAGTTGGAAACTCTTCTTGTGGCTCAGCTGTTACTACAGGGTACTTTATAGGATACATTGTATAGGAATCACTAACTTGTGGCCAGCAGGCGAATAACCAGTGATTTCAAGGTACCGATTCCGCTCAAGCTGTTAAAGTAATGGCTCCAGCTGTTTATCATAACACTGCGGCTCCTTACTGTAAAAGAATGACTAGTTACATACATAGATACATACACATGGCCACTTAATTAGCATACTTTGTGTAGGAGCCATTAATTTGCAGCTTACCATGAAGAACAAGCTATTCCAATCTCGATTTTTTTTTCTTCAAGGCTCAAGCATGTATTCAGAAATGAAAATGCGTTTGCAAAATCAATTACCACATATCAAATAATACTTTACAGTCTCTTGATGTGCAGTGGGCAGCACAATCCACCAGGTCCTGTGTCCACAAGCAGCAGAAGACTGGGAGCAATTAGTTACCAGTTTCCTTCCACCATCCTTTAATGGTCCCGCATATTCAAGCTTGCACTGAGCTTGCAGGAGGGTCGTGCTTGGCTCAATGGAGTCCTATGGACTACAGGATCTAACGGTGGCATTCTGCGGTGCAGCCGGTATTAATTAACAGTTCCTTATTTTTGCGTCTTGAGTCTCGGATGCAGCCGCTGGCACATAATAGAGTCGGGAACAAGGAGTCAATTTTTCCCTTTAGTGGCTCCTTGTTGCTTACTCGGTTGGTATAAGGCCCCAGGTATTAGAAAATATATATATACAAGCTTGCTAGTATAGCAGCTCACTCATAACAGTCCACTTTTATCCAGGAGTTAATAAGAGACAACACAGATCAGAGAATGGAACCCAAGGGGTGAGACATGTTGATGGCTGCCCTGGAAAGCTGGACATTTAAACCATCCTCTATGCTTTACAATGACCTGGAAAACACATACTAATAGTTATATCCCAAGAGAAATTAGTTGCTGGACACTTCAGTTTCTAATGAACATGTGCTTTTTTTGGACTTTTTACCAGCCTACTTTTTTCCGATACAAGGACATTTTTTGGATTTTGGCTGTGGATGAATCCTTTCGAATGAACCTAGTCGATTACTTTTTAAAATGCTTGCCGTTCTATTTAACTCGAACCCGATATCTGTTATCCAAAAAGAGATGCTGCACACACAGAATGCATTGATTGAGAAGCACATACAATGCATGAATTGAGCATACATGATGATTATAGTGATGCATCGCCAGGAAATGATGCAGTGTGTGCACCAATGAGATCAACGAAATGCATTCCATGATCAAGAAACATAATGTACTGTAATAGTGAGTGCTGCTGCATAATTTATGGATAAAACACCAAGATGCCAGAAGTAAAATTCATATATTGTAGCCAAGAAGTTTAAAGACTCATAAATACATATTATATTTTATGAACTATCAGTTGAGGAAGCCCTTTGTGAGAAGATGTGGATGAAAAGCGATTTAATGGTATGACTTTTTATTATTTTCTTTTTAGGTACCAGGACAACAGTGTGAGGGAACAGCCGCCCCAAAGTTTATTTGCATTTATTTTTTCTTACATTTTATTGTCTCTGTATATTGGGTAGAGTGTGGTGTGATGTGCTGCGCTCTGCTGCGCTGTTGTCAAAGTGTGTATCGGTATGTTACAGTTACAAGTTGAACTCACAGGACAGTAGGAGAGGACCCTGCTCAAGAGCTTGCAGACCTTTTGTCTGCTTCCACCCCACCTGTAAATTATGGATTATTTTGCCTTCACATGCTTCCATCAACCCACACCTCCCCCCAGCAACAAGTCCCTCAGATGATTATCTGACTCCAGCCATTGTTCCACTGCTGGGCATGTTTCCATTATTCTGTACCTGTGTGTGTTTTTCCTATTCTGAAGTGAAAATAAAAATCAGTCTCCATTTGGATTTTGAATCTGCAAGACCTCCTCACAGTTTATGTGTCGTCTACTCTGTGTGGGTACGAATATCTCCTGGTTTCAGCGGAAAGGGGTGCCTGGGGTACCAGGATCCGTAACAAACAGCTTTGTGATGATCACATAAAAGAAATAGTAATATCTATTGAATCTAGAGCCTGACAATGATCGATAAATCTAAATATCACATCATGTTATTGAATTAGAGCCTATATTAGAGCCTATAAACAAAAATCGTGGCACACCAAAATGTGTACAATCTGTACAGAACAGATACTCTTTATTAGTTATTCAATAAAATATTCCAGAAACAACTCTCTAATACACAGATAGCCATAGGGATTTCATAGTGTATATATACATGGTCAAGAACAAAAGACCAGATGCTGTGTAGAGAAGAATAAAAAGCATTTGGAGAACAGTATAACTAAAATGCAATACCAAAATAATAAAAGTAATGATGATATGTGTCACCCTCTCCTAAGGTAAGCGACAATGTAGAAAGCCTTGGGAAAAGCTATTCTAACATTTTGGCTGTAAAGCCTTCAAAGTGGATTTTAAAACCTTTTTAGGCATCATGTAACATCCCTCAAATATGGTGGAAGGAGGGCTAGATCCCAGCTTGCAACATGGAGCTCCAAGTAACAAACTATATCCTCAATTGAAATTCCAGTGACAGATATTTCGATATTTCATCTGATTCAATTAAATAATTTCACAGTAAAAGAAAAAGTGCTTGGAGAGGACTTATCCACTTAGTGGCAGATCCACTCCACAGTGCAGTCAATACTTGGATTTTGCCCCATCCAGAATGAACCCTAAGATACCAAAAAGTACCAGCACTTGTGGGCTCTGTTGAAGTGTCTCTTTATTGGTCACCTTTCACACTTGGATACCAACAATGTTTCAAGGTTATATCTTGGATGAAATAGGACGAGTTAAAATTAAGCACAGCTCTCGGGCCGTTATGATGCATGTCTCAAGCACCATGCTTGACATCCCAGTTGTGATCTGGCTCCAGGCTTTTCCATCAATGTTTTTTTTCTTCCCTGATGGCACGGCGAGCATATTCCAAGATGGCATTGCCAGGATTCATTGGGCTCAAATTGTGCAAGAGTGGTTCAGGGAGCAGGAGACATCATTTTCATAAATGGATTGGCCACCACACAGTCCAGACCTTAACCCCATTGAGGATGTTTGGGATAATGTGCAGGAGAAGACTTTACGCAGCACTGTGACTCTCCCATCATCAATACAACATCTTGGCAAGAAATTAATGCAACTCTGGACAGAAATAAATGTTGTGACATTGCATGAGTTTATCGAAATGACGCCATGCAGGGCTTTTCAGAGAGAGGTGAAAACCAGGAGAATGACTGGAGAGTGAAAATTCCAGGTTTAAAGAGCCAAACCAGAAAAATTCTCCCCTTTATCTCACTTTCCAAATCGCCTATTTAGACCTAGAATTTTCACTTCTCCAGTCATTCTCCTGGTTTTCAACGCTCTCTGAATAACCCTGATGGTGAATGTGTGCTGTAATCACAACAAAAGGCGCGCAAAACCAAATATTACAGTGTGTGACTTGTTTTGGACAGGCAGTATGATATTACCTATTGACTGTAAGTATTTTTTTTCTTGCTAGATTACCAAATTATTTATTTATTTATTTTATTTTATTTATTTATAAAGGATTTTACCAGGAAGGATACATTGAGATTTCTCTCGTTTTCAAGTATGTCCTGGGTTCAAGAACATGGTTACAGAAATACAAAGTAGTGAAATGCAAGAAATTAACACAAAACAAATATACAGATAAACAGAAAATAAATATGTAGGAAATAAAGTCACTATGTTACATGTTCCAATGAAACATTTTTCCCCTAAAAGTTGCTTTCTAAATAAATATAAATATTTTTAAATAAGGTAAAAAAAAATCTGTATAAAGGAAAAATTGAATAATTTCAAGGTAAAAATACAAAGGTAAGAAAAAAATGTTGACATATCTAATAAATAAGCCATCAAACATACAATATACACTACAACAAATAATATTGATCTAAACCTCTGATCTTGCTCCCGTTCGAACTGATAAAGGTGGACTCATCCACTACTCTTTTCGAGAGGCTTACAACAGGTGCGGCTAAAAGCCGAGCATGTAACATGGTCAAGTAGCTCAACTATGATGGCGATATTTTCACAGCTGCAAAAGAAAGAAAAAAAGACATTGAGCTGCTTTAGAAAAAAAAAGCAAAAATTCAATGGATAAAAAGAGATATATTGTTGCAAAGGAGCAATGCAGTGTATGGTGGCTATTGCAGATACACCATTGTGACCTTTTAGCGCTCCAGCTGAAATATCATCATCTCCTGAGAGTGCTGGTAATAACACCACCAGTTACAGTCATTATCATAATTAGGAAACAGCTTTCAGAGTAAACAGATTACCAGAATTTCAAAGACAAGAAGGAAAAAACAGCCTGGATAGAACAGTGGAGAAATCTTTTTTTTGTGCAAATAATTAATTTAACAAAGAGAAATCTGCACAAAAGAAGGGACAGAAAAAGGCAAAATGGAGAGAATGGTAATGATGAACGGTTGTTGTTTGGCAAAAAATATGGAACGAAGCTACAGAAAACCCCTTTAATTCTGAAATCTACATCTATGTGAGCTGAGCATAAGACTTGTATAAAGTTAATATTGTTTAAAAATACATATCAGCATTCTATATAGAGAGAGATACATATATATATATATATATATATATACCAGCCCGAGTCCCAGCAACGTCCTTTCCTGTCTCCAATCCGGTAGAAGCAAGGCCCGGATTAAGATCTCTATGGGCCTGGAGCTGAATATTTTGGTGGCTTTTCTTGTAATTTAGTGAAATGAAAACATGTGTTTGGTTATTTAATAGTGCAGATACGGGTATATCTAACCAGGCAGATACTGTGTGATTCATTTTTTCGTTCAGATTTCAATCATTTAAAGAGTGTAATTTTTTTTCCCCCATTTTATCATCCAAACCTTTGTGGTTATATATTCTATAGGGCATTCTTGTTAAAAAAAGATGTGAAATGGGAACCCGTCACTGCATTTTTCAGAGAAAATATACAATTTAACCAATTTTTTGTTTTAAAAAAATGAAATACTTCCCTTTTATTTTGGAACATGTTTTTTGCGAATAATATGACTATCAGGGTTATCCAAAGAGATTCGAAAAGTCACCAAACGTTCGGTGACTTTTCGTTCTCTTCAATTCGGTTCCTTTTGCCGATCCCATTTCGGTGACCCTGCGGTGTATTCAGCAAACAGCACAGGGCCCCCGAATTGCAGGGAAAAGCTGCCGCAAACCTGACGAAAACTAACCGCAAAACCCACCGAATGCACGCTGAAAACAAGCAAAAACATCTGGATTAACCTTCGAAGAAGCCGAACAGGAGCCGAACAGGAGCCGAATCACACAGAGCCGAAGCAGCTGTGACGTAGAGGAGGCAGTGAATAAATTAGCAAAACCATTTGTATGAATCTGGGAAAAAGAAACGCTGTTTGTAAAGAAACTACTGAGCGAAAATGTCAGAAATTTTCACAGGAGGTCCAGGGAATGATAATAAAGAGGGCTGTTACAAAAAAAATAAGTAAACTGGAAAAAAAAAAAAAAAAAAATCGGACTTTAAAAAAAAAAAAAAACAGAAAAATGCTTAAAGTATCCTAAAAAATCTATAAATAAAGAGACTTTTTGCTGCAGAATTATATAATGAACGGTTTATTAGATATTGAATTAAAACCCGGAATATTTTTAACATTGAAGTCTATGGGATTCTCCTGAATAAACTTGCCGAATTAAACCACCGAATGGCAGGGCATTAGGGGAACCTTTCACTGCTGGTTTGTGTTCTCTGAATAGCCGAAGCAGTGCTTTTTCATGGGGATTTCACTGCCCTCGAACAGGGACCGAACAGGCACCGTATGTTCAGGCAATTCGCCAGGATTTGGCGAATTGCCTGCTCTCTGGATAGCCGAATGGTCAGGAAAGGTAACCGAACGCTGATTTTCAGCGTTCGGTTACCTTTCTCAAGCAATTCGGATCTCTTTGGATAACCCTGTATGTATAAAACACTGACCTTGCTCCCAGCATGGGAAATGAGAAGGTGAGTAATGGCAGTGGTATTGCTCATTTTATACGTGACAAATGGACAATGCAATCGCTTTGGAACTAAACATAAATAGTTTTTTTCTTTTAGATTTTACATGGTCAGGACTGGTATTAATGCAACAGCCAGACTCTGACCTGTCCAATGACACCTCACTTGACCTTGTGAGGTGTAAAGATTAGTGAGGCAGGGGTCCAAAGTTCCCCACAGTGCTCTTCGCTGCAGTGCGGCGGTTAAGGCTAGGGTCAGACGAGCGTGATTTCTACAGACTGTACGTCCGTGTACACGGACGTACGTCAGTACAGAAGACGCAGTAGTGGCCACACAGTCCGTTTATCACTGACGTATATTTTGATGGATGTAGGAGAGAAAATAAAATAAAAAGCAAAACGAGCGGGCGAGCTAGTCTTACTGTATAATGGCCATTAATAAGAAACCAAACCTCTAATTGTGTTTAGTTTCACACGGTATAATTGGAGTAAGCGCAGATGACATTTTTTCTTTGTTGTGTTCTACACATGTTGTTGGGCTGGATGCATTTGGTGGTTGCAGCCAACCCTTCGGGGAATAGGTGCGACCCAACCCCTCCTGCACTATGTATGTTTCAATGTACTTCCAGCCAGGTCATCCCTGCAGCAAAACCGCTCCGTGTCTTTGTTTTGATCCCAAAGTGGATTTTGTTTCTGGGGGAGCGTAAATAAAGGCCCACCAGTCTACCTCATGTTTGACAAGCAGCATGAGCTGGTATGGTTTGCTATGTAGCAGTCTGTGGTTTCATTTTGGTTAGGACTCGCCCTTTTAGAGGTGCCGTGACGTTGGCGGGTGAGCTAGTCTTATAATGGCCATTAATAAGAAACCAAACCTCTAATTGTGTTTAGTTTCACACGGTATAATTGGAGTAAGCGCAGATGACATTTTTTTCTTTGTTGTGTTCTACAAAAAGCAAAACCATTTTGTCCGTAAAAAATGCTGGACGTATAAATGCAGTCCATCTGACCACGTTCCATCACTCACACACAAAGCTATGCGGACGTTGCGGACACAGCGCACTTTGTGCGGCCGTTCTAGGAGTTGTACGTTCTTGCCTGCCTTGCGTCCGTGGGCTGCGGCCGTTGTGCGTCCGCAGTTCAGTGCGGACGTACTTCGTGTGTCGGGCTTCGATGGGCTTTCTGTCATGCTATCACGGACGTACTTTTAGGCGCAATCACGGACGTGAACACTACGCTCGTCTGACCCCAGTCTTAGGTTTTTGATGTAACTAACAATTCGTAACAATGGATTGTACCATCAGTCATTACCTCAACACTTGTTGGAGACATGAGAAATGTGATGGTTAGTTAGTGCAGCATCATTGTTTACTTTATAATTGAAAAGTGAAAAATATTACTGTTGGAAAGAAAAAGAAAAAGCAAATATTTTTTTTGTTTTTGGAAAACCTGGTCATGTTTGGTATCATTGGAAAGGCCATTCTCTGGCCTTTCCAGTGATATGTCACCTGGCCCTGTAGCCTCTATGGAGTCTGAGATACACGGGTCCAAATGCAGACAAAGTTATTCTTTCTCTGGGCCTATTCTGAGGCATGGGCCTGGAGCTGCTGCTCCATCTGCCCCTATGTTAATCCGGCCCTGGGTAGAAGTTAGAAAGCACGGTGCATACTCCAAAAAATTCATATGTATATCCAACTTGATAAGAGTTGCACATGTGTGTTTAAAATAATACATTTTATTGAATCAAATTAAAATACGACCGACGTTTCGGCTCATACATGAGCCATTATCAAGGTTAATTTGATTCAATAAAATTTATTATTTTAAACACACGTGTGCAATTCTTATCAAGTTGGATATATATATATACAGTATATATATAGATGAGAGAGACGGATTGCATTTTAGAAACATGGCAGGTATATGAGAGTGAGATTGTATTTCAGAATCATATAATCTATCCAAGCATTATGAAAATTCTAGCTCTATATTGTGTTATGTTTTTGTCACTTTCTTTCTTCGCGTTTTGAAGAAACCTTTAAAATAACTTCATTGATGTGCAACAAGTATTATCGTTAGGATTACAAAGTCCTAACGCTAATTACAGCGCCGATGTGGTAGCGAACAAGTTAACCGCAGCTTGCAGCTGGTGCTAACAGATACCGCTTCTGCAGAATCAGTTTGGACCAGCTGAAACCCCCAAAAAATCTGATACTCACCTCTCATTCCGGAAACCGAAAGGCTGCCCAATCTGCTGCTTCTAGTCCCCATCCTCCCTCCGAGAATCACTCCACCGACCTGCACGATCTCACAGAGCGAGATCACGTAGGGCTCGCTGACCGGCAGCACAACCCTCCATGGAATCCTATGGTTTCTGGGAGGTGATACTCGCGGCGACGCGTTAGTGCTGCACCGAATATGCCAGACCATAGCATTGCGTTATGCTGCAGGCTGCCGAATCAGCGCCTGCCCGTAATATGGTGCTCAAACAGGGACACTAAGGGGAAACCTGCACCCTAATGGCAAATGCATATTGATAGTAATGCAGATAAATTGGGGAAAAGACTGAACGAAAAAACAAAAGCAAATGAATCATAGTCACCGCCGTAGTCCAGGAGCTATTCGCAGATCCTTAAGGTGGACAGCTTCTCTGGGTAGTCTGAAGTTTCTTCGTCCTCGAAGCGTTTTAAGCAGAAGGTCCAGAACATCATATGAGTCATAACTTCTATAAGTGATACATGTTTACAGTTTATTTTACTCTTGTGAGTGCGGTTCAAGGGGGCCATTGTATCCAAATGTTTTACATTTTTGCGCTATGATTCATTTGTTTTTGTTTTTTTTATTCAGTTTTCTCCCCAATTTATCTGTATTTCTATTGGTTGACGTTGGGAAGAGGATACGTGGGGGAAACACTGAGATACGTATTATCAATGTTACATAATGCTGTATGGTGGGGGGGTTGACATGTTTTTTCTGTTGCATATTGATAGCAGCCTTTCTGGTTTTGTGTGTTTGTTTGTGTTTCTGTATATGTATGTATGTATGTATGTGTATATATATATATATATATATATATATATATATAACCTTATTGGTTATTGCGTGGAGGCTTTGTATCAAATTTTTTGCCCTCCACCACAACCCAAGCAAGTAATGATTTGCCCTACGGGTCCAAGCATCCACTGCAACTGGTCATGCCTAGCTCCTGCTGAAGAGGGTCCAATAAATCCAAAATCAGCGCTGTCCAGGAGTGGCTTTGACCAGTTGCATAAACCTTATCTCTGCTATAAAAAGTCATCTAGTATGGCGTGGTATTGATTGAAGGGTTCTATGTGTTCTTTAATTCATGTTAAGATATTTTAATAAATGACCTGTTGACGATGCAGCATATACTTCTTGTTTTAGTGCGGCACATCGTCATGGATCAGATCTTCTCTTGCTAAGCAAGCATTTGGAGTGATTGAATTTTTCTTTCACTTGTGATTGTGGCTGCAGATTGGCTGTCACTGGATTCCCTCTGAATCAATGAGATGAGGAAGAGGAAAGCAAAACTATTCAGGGGCACCGCAAAACGCTACCACAGATAGCATTAACATTCTAACTGGCAGCATGGGTGACGGCACCGGACACAATCTCACAGACACAGCCTGCAAGCTGCTCTGTCCAATGCAATATTTTGTTTAGGGGTCTTCAATTTTAGCCCTTGGCTCAAAGATTTACAGGGTAATTCAAAGAGATCCGAATTGCTGGAGAAAGGTAACCGAACGCTGAAAATCAGTGTTCGGTTACCTTTCTTGGCCATTCGGCTATCCAGAGAGCAGGCAATTCGCCACATCCTGTCGAATTGCCTGCTCATTCGGTGCCTGTTCGATGCCTGTTCGAGGGCAGAGAAATCCCCATAAAAAAGCACTGCTTCGTCTATTCAGAGAACACAAACCAGCAGTGAAAGGTTCCCGAAATGCCCTGCCATTCGGTGGTTTAATTCGGCAGGTTTATTCAGGCGAATCCCATAGGCTTCAATGTTAAAAATATTCCCGTTTTAACTCAATATCTAATAAACCGTTCATTATAAAATTCTGCAGTAAAGAGTCTCTTTAGTCATAGATTTTTTTAGGATATTTTAAGTATTTTTCTGGATTTTTTTTAACTTTACTTATTTTTTCTGTAACAGCCCTTTCTATTATCATTCCCTGGACCTCATGTGTAAATTTCAGACATTTTCGCTCAGTAGTTTCTTTGCAAACAGCGTTTCACTTTTCAAACATTCAAGCAAACGGTTTTTCTAATTTATTCAATGTATTCGTCTGCGGTGTCTGCTTTTTTTCGGCGGCTTCGCTGCGTGTGATAGGCTCTTGCTCAGGTTTTTCCGGCGTTTTCGGCGGGTTAATCCAGATGTTTTTGCAGGTTTTCAGTGTGCATTCGCCAGGTTTTGAGGTTAGTTTTCGTCGGGTTTGCGGCGGCCTTTCCCTGCAATTCGGGGACCCTGTGGTGCTTGCTGAATACAGCGCAGAGTCACCGAAATGGGATCGGCAAAACTAACCGAATTGAAGAGAATAAAAAGTCACCACGTGCGGTGACTTTTCGATTCTCTTTGAATTACCCTGTTAGGAAATAAATAAAAATTTTCTTAAATAACAGTTATTTGGGTCCATTGTTTATATCACAATTCTAATACTTACAGGGTTATTCAGAGAGAGGCGATATGGCCCCGAAATTGTGCAGAACAGTGAATTTCCACGTACAGTGCATTTTCGTGGCCATTCGGCTATTCAGAGAGCACGCAGTTTGCCAAATTTTGGGCGAATTGCCAGCAAAATACACTGCCTGTTAGACGGCAGTGAAATCTCCATAGAGAAGCAATGGTTAATCTATTCACAGAACACCGAACAGCAGAGAAATGTCAGTGAAATGTCAGTGAAATGCCCTGATGTTCGGTGGTTTCATTCGGCAGGTTTAATCAGGCGAATCCCATAGGCTTCAATGTTAAAAATATTCCCATTTTTATTCAATATCTATTAAACTGTTTATTCTTTTAAAGATTTTTTAGGCATTTTTCAGAATTGTTTTGCAAAATCTTGTATTCCCGATTTTTTTTTAAATAGTGTTTTTTCTTTGTTCTGTAACAGACCTTTTTATTATCATTCATAGGACCGTATACGTTAATTTCAGACATTTTCATAGAGTAGTTTTTTTGGAAAAAGCGTTTCAACTTTGGCACTTTCAATCATTTTTCTTTTTCTTCCCCTGTCCGGCAGCTTGTCGGCATTTTTCTGTGGCTGGTTGGCACTGTCTCCAGCGACTCCTCGGCTGCGTTTGGTGGCTGCCTGGAGGGTTTGCATTGTCTGTCTGGCGGGTTGGCAGCGGTTCCTGGCAGGTTGGTGGAGGATGATCGTGGGGTGCGTTTGGGATTTTTTCGGCGGTTATCAAATCAATCCAAAATTTCAGATAGTATTGGCGGCTGTCTCCGGTGATTTTTATTTTGGCGGTTTTGAATTCACCACAGGGTCGGGGAATTTGATTCCCCTAAGTGTGGGGATATTTCGGTGCTCTCTGACTAACCCCTTTAGTAGAGTTTACAGGTGTTGATGTCACATTCATGTTGATGCCATAAACCTCATACCGTTCATTTGATAATGTATAGGTTTTATATAAAACATAACTTGTTGTTATTTTTATATAACAAATCTACAGTGGCAAGAAAAAGTATGTGAACCCTTTGGGATTACGTGGAGTTTTGCATGAATTGGTCATAAAATGTGCTCTGATCTTCATCTAAGTCACAACAATTTGAAAAACACAGTCTGCTTAAAATAATACAACACAAACATTGTATGTTTTCATGTTTTTATTGAACAGAACATGTAAACATTCACAGTGCAGGGTGGAAAAAGTATGTGAACCTTTGGACTTAATAACTGGTTGACCCTCCTTTGGCAGCAATAACCTAAACCAAACGTTTCCTGTAGTTGCAGATCAGACCTGCACAACGATCTGGAGTAATTTTGGACCACTCCTCTTCACAAAACTGTTTCAGTGTAGCAATATTCTTAGGATGTCTGGTGTGAATCGCTCTCTTAAGGTCATGCCACAGCATTTCAATCGGGTTGAGGTCAGGACTCTGACTGGGCCACTCCAGAAGACGTATTTTGTTTAGTTGAAGCCATTCTTTTGTTGAATTACTTGTATGCTTTGGGTCATTGTCCTGTTGCATCACCCATCCTCTGCGGAGCTTCAGTTGGCGGACAGATGGTCTTACGTTTTCCTGCAAAATGTCTTGATAAACTCTGGAATTCATTTTTCCATCAATGACAACAATCCGTCCAGGCCCTGAGGCAGCAAAGCAGCCCCAAACCATGATGCTCCCTCCACCATGTTTTACAGTGGGGATGAGGTTTTGATGTTGGTGTGCTGTGCCTTTTTTTCTCCACACATAGTGTTGTGTGTTTTTTCCAAACAACTCAATTTTGGTTTCATCTGTCCACAGAATATTTTGCCAGTAGTGCTGTGGAACATCCAGGTGCTCTTTTGCAAACTTCAAACGTGCTGCAATATTCTTTTTGGACAGCAATGGCTTCCTCTGTGGTGTCCTCCCATGTACTCCATTCTTGTTTAATGTTTTCCTTATTGTAGATGTGTCAACAAAAATGTTAGCATGTGCCAGAGATTTCTGTAAGTCTTTAGCTGACACTCTAGGATTCTTCTTTACCTCATTAAGCATTCTGCGTTGTGCTCTTGCAGTCATCTTTACAGGATGACCACGTCTAGGGAGAGTAGCAACAGTGCTGAACTTTCTCCATTTGTAGACAGTCTGTCTTACCGTGGACACATGAACATCAAGGCTTTTGGAGATACTTTTGTAACGCCTTTCCAGCTTCATGCAAGTCAACAATTCTTGATCGTAGGTCTTCTGAGAGCTCTTTTCTGCGAGGCATGGTTCACATCAGGCAGTGCTTCTTGAAACCAGTAAACCCAAAACTGGTGTGTGTTTTTAAAGGGCAGGACAGCTTTCAGCAACACATCCAATAATATCACACTGATTGGACTCAAGGTTGGCTCACTCCTGGCTCCAATTAGCTCTTGGAGAAGTCATTAGGCTAGGGGTTCACATACTTTTTCCACCCTGCACTTTGTATGTTTACATGTTCTGTTCAATAAACACATGAAAACACATACAGGGTTATCCAAAGAGATCCGAATTGCTTGAGAAAGGTAACCGAACGCTGAAAATCAGCGTTCGGTTACCTTTCCTGGCCATTCGGCTATCCAGAGAGCAGGCAATTCGCCAAATCCTGGCGAATTGCCTGAACATACGGTGCCTGTTCGGTGCCTGTTCGAGGGCAGTGAAATCCCCATGAAAAAGCACTGCTTCGGCAATTCAGAGAACACAAACCAGCAGTGAAAGGTTCCCCTAATGCCCTGCCATTCGGTGGTTTAATTCGGCAAATTTATTCAGGAGAATCCCATAGACTTCAATGTTAAAAATATTCCTGTTTTAATTCAATATCTAATAAACCGTTCATTATAAAATTCTGCAGCAAAAAGTCTCTTTATTCATTGATTTTTTAGGATACTTTAAGCATTTTTCAGATTTTTTTTTTTTTTAAAAAGTCCGATTTTTTTTTTTTTTTCTTTTCAGTTTGCTTATTTTTTTGTAACAGCCCTCTTTATTATCATTCCCTGGACCTCCTGTGAAAATTTCAGACATTTTCGCTCAGTAGTTTCTTTGCAAACAGCGTTTCATTTTCCCAGATTCATACAAATAGTTTTTCTAATTTATTCACTGCCTCCTCTACGTCACAGCTGCTTCGGCTCTGTGTGATTCGGCTCCTTTTCGGCTCCTGTTCGGCTCCTGTTCGGCTTTTTCGAAGGTTAATCCAGATGTTTTTGCTTGTTTTCAGCGTGCATTCGGTTAGTTTTCGTCAGGTTTACGGCAGCTTTTCCCTGCAATTCGGGGGCCCTGTGGTGCTTGCTGAATACACCGCAGGGTCACCGAAATGCAATCGGCAAAAGGAACCGAATTGAAGAGAACGAAAAGTCACCGAACGTGCGGTGACTTTTCGAATCTCTTTGGATAACCCTGATAATGTTTTTGTTGTATTATTTTAAGCAGACTGTGTTTTTCAAATTGTTGTGACTTAGATGAAGATCAGAGCACATTTTATGACCAATTCATGCAAAACTTCACGTAATCCCAAAGGGTTCACATACTTTTTCTTGCCACTGTATGTCTTAAGTTGGTTTTAATAAGGTTGTTTTAAACATGTGCAAATTCAATGTTTTATTCTGGTTGATTTTATTATTATTATTGTTTATTTAGATAGTGCCAGCATATTCCGCAGCGCTGTACAATGGGCACAATATAGACAGGGTTACAATACGTTGAACAACAATTGACAAACCAGTACAATAGGAAACGAGGACCCTATTCCCGTGGGAACTCACAATCTAGAAGGGTTGGGGATGGAAACAGGAGGAGAGGACTGCAAGGTGAGAGTGATGGACTGATAGGTGAGAGTGATGGACTGCAAGGTGAGAGTGATGGACTGGTTGGGGCAGTGAGGTGTGTCAGTGAGTCATATGGTAGGCTTCCCTAAACAGGAATGTCTTAAGGGAGCGTTTGAAGGAAGGGAAACTAGGGGAATGTCTGACCATATGACATAGAGTGTTTCAGAGGATGGGGGCTGCGCGTGAGAATTCCTGCAGTCTATCATGGGAAGAGGTGATGCGGGGGGAAGCTAGGCGCAGGTCACTGTTTGATCTTAGGGAGCGGGCTGGGGTGTGTTTAGTGATTAGTGAGGACAGGTATTGGGGAGCTGAGTTAGTGAGAGCTTTGTAGGTCAGGGTAAGGATTTTGAATTTAATTCTGCAGTGGATGGGGAGCCAGTGAAGGGATTCGCAGAGAGGAACATCAGAGACCGAGCGGTGGGTGAGGTGGATGAGCCTGGCAGAGGCATTCAGAATGGATTGTAGGGGGGCGAGGCAAGAGAGATGGAGGCCAGCAAGAAGATTATTACAATAGTCAAGTCAGGAGATTACAAGGGCCTGGATGAGTTTTATTTTATTCAAGGCAAGGGTCCAAGCTGCTGTTGGAGGAGCATAAGCAGAGGGCTGTATTCCATAAAGATCAAATTTTGAAAAGTGACTATTCAATGTTATTCCACCTAACGAATATAATTTGAGAGGGAGGGCAGTATAAATTGTTCTCTTAATCTCTTATATAAATTATTCTCTTTATCACATACTGATTCTATTATTTTTTTCTTCTGTTTTTCCTTATACAGTGAGGAGGGGAGATTTATCCCTTAAAGAGAGATACTCTGTGAGTTCCTTGTACCCTAATCCTTTTTCATCAGTATTTATAAGGGCCTCATATACAGTATAGCTGTATGTAATTGGGTTTAAATGTTGCCATAAAGGCCTATAAAGCTTCACTCCATATTAGCTCATTATTTTAAAAGTCATCTATGAGTTTACATAGCTTTATGTAGAGTTTAATTTTTAGAGTTTGTTCCTAAAGTGTGGCTCAGGGTTCAGCAAACTTGGTCCTCCAGATGTTTTGAAACTACATCTCCCAAAATGCTCAGCTACTCTTTAGAATACCTGCGCCTCATGCGAAACGTAGTTCCGAAACATTTGGAAGACCAAGGTTGCTGATCCCTGGTGTAGCACTTATAATGTTTGCTCCTCTATCGGATGCGTTGCTGATACCTCAGACTATTTCCTTCCTGCTTATACTATCACTGTAATGTTCTTACCATCAGATTTCCTTCTCTTGTTCTACTTGGAGCTCAGACCATAGACAGACAGCAGGATGCGAGTGACTGATGGAACTAAAGATAAGGCAAGAAAAACAGAGACCAACTGAGAGATAACAATGACAGTCTTGTGTTAAGACAACACCATTTCATATAGGAGGGCTATGGATAAGATGATAGCAAAGAAAAAGGAAAGACAAAATATAATAACAATAATGATATAAGTGGAGAAAATATAACCTATAATGGCTTGAACAGGTTGTTAAGCACCAACGTAACAGTGCTTACCGAAAATGGCAGAATGCATGCACAAAACAAACGAAAATGGCTAAAGCCCAATACTCCAATGAAAATCTAAACAATAACATATCAAACTCAAGAAATGTTTGGATAATCCGAAGTAACATACAATAACCCCCTCAGCCACCCCCAACCGGCCACTAACAAAGTAAACAAACAAACCCTGCAACACCCCCTAGATGTAGCAAATGCCTTTAATAATTATTTTGTAGGACGCGCCACCACCCTGATTGCTAAGCTAACAAATGATACACATTCAGAAAGGCCACACACAGGTCGAGCCCCACCGACTGTGCAATGTTCATGCTGCCGGAGCAAGAGAAAGGGCATATCTGGCACTGTTCTGCCATAGCTGACAGCCCCCTTCCTTGAATGCCTTACCTGTGATCAGCTTTCCTGCAGGCTCAGCAGGTGTTCTTCCTATTCTGCCCTGACTGGCTATTTAAACTGGTCACACCCTTCTTCCGATGCTTCTAAATTGTGCTTGTCATTCACACATTGCCTGTCCAGAAGCTAACCTGTCCATTGACTCCTGTGTGCCAGACTTTCTGCTTCCCTCAGACCAGCTCACTCTTCTCCGGCCCTTGACCCATGGCTTGCCAAAGACCACCTTATCGGATTCTCCTCTGGATACCTGTCTTACCTCAGACTACATTGCTGTGTCAAGTCTCCTGCTGTGCCGTCTCCCGCTGTGCCGTCTCCCGCTGTGCCATATATCCTGCTATTCTTGGACTTACCCATCATCACCCCTTGCATACCTGGACTTTGCACACCGTGCTTCCTGGCCCTCAGTCCTTTCCCATTGTTCTGTCTGTTTCCCATAAGTCTCCTTGTGTTGTGTGTTTCCGTATTTCTGTTTATATTTGTAGTCAGCCCTCTTCATGTCCTGCTCCTATGTCTGCTTAAAGTCTTTAAGTATTCTCATTATTCAGTATTCAGTGTTCAGCCTAGTTCCAGTCCTGCCCACCTCATTTGTCCTGTCTGCCTGGTCTGTCCTGTTTTGTGTATTTATCTGGCCTATTCCTGCGTTATTCAGTTACCAGTTGTTATACCTTATCCAGTGTCCCCCCTTTGGTTTATTCCTGCTGTTGTGCTTCCTTGTGTTTCCTCATAATACAGATCTCTTGAGTGACTTAAGCCTGGGGGAAGATTTGATGGCGTCTGGGAGGTTATTCAATAATTGCGGTGCTCTGTAGGAAAATGAGGATCGAGCCACTGTCTTTTTGTATTGTGGTATTGCAAGTAAGGTGCTGGTCCTGGATAGGATGAGGGAACTGCTGGAGGAAGCAGTCTATTCAGGTAGGGTGGTAGCTTCCCAGAAATCCTCTTAAACACCAGTTTGGAAAGGTGAAGGGTGCGTCTAGATTCCAGTGACAGTCAGTTTAGCTCTTTTAACATGTCACAATGGTGGGTCATGTAGCTACATTGTAGCACAAAGCAGCAGAATGAGTTATAAAATGTGGTATGTTTATGAAGGTGCATTTGCGCGGCAGCTGCATACACTACATCTCCATATTCAGCAGCTGACATAAGCATTTGTTGTACAGTCTGCTTTCTTACCGCGGGGCTCAGCAGGATTTGTTTCTGTACAGGGCAGTAGTTTGGGGTAAAGTTTAGATTAGAGTTTTTCAATGTGGGGGCCAAAGGATAGATTTGGGTCTAACCACATACCTAGATATTTGAGAGAAGTGACTGTGGTCAGCATGCCATTTGATTTTGTCCTGACATGTAGATGGGGATTTTGCAATTTATGTACAGTAGTTTAGGTGCTGTTCCATAGAGCATCATAGCAGTTTTGTCAGTATTTAGAAAAAGTTTGTTATCTTTGATCCACTTTTCTACCTCTGTGAATTGGTCTTGCAGCACGGCCTCCAGCTGCGGGAGATTTGGTTTGCTGGTGTGGATTACCATGTCAGGTGCGTACATGTGTACAGTTGAAGCTTTGCAGACATTTGGAAGATCGTTTATGAATATCGTGAATAGCAGGGGACTGAGTATCGAGCCTTGGGGTACACCGCATGTGACTGGTAGGGGAGGGAAGCGCTGTTAGAAATGGACACATATTGCGATCGATCGGATACATACGATTGAAATCGTGCGATTACCAATACCGGAGTTTTTAAGTTTTTGTAATAGTATATTACTACTGTGTCAAAGGCATTGGCAAAATCAAGGAAGATGGCTCCAGTTCGGTTTCCTTGCTTATTAACATACCTCAATACAGAATGCACCTGTAAACATGTAACATAGTGAGTATATTTCCTACATATTTATTTCTGTGTTAATCAGTATACTTCTGTTTTGTTTTTAACCCCATAGTGACCGGGCAGTTTTACGCAAATCTGTCCTTCACAGGGTTATTCAAAGAGAATCGAAAAGTCACCCCATGTTCGGTGACTTTTTATTCTCTTCAATTCGGCGCGATTTGGCAAACTGCCTATTCTCTGAATTGCCGAATGGCCCCGTAATGTCACCGTATGGGGAAATTCCCTGTTCGGTGACATTTCTGTGCCAGATCGTCTCTCTCTGAATAACCCCTTATGTATTTTTAATGTGAACAGATTTGTATTGAATGCGATAACACTGGACACTTGGCTGCTTTACCATTACACCTCTGTAAAAGTAGGTGTATTAAAAAGATGTGAAAATTGAAATTGTGCAGCAAATAAGATGAGACAAGGACTCATAAATAAAAACCATGGAGAAGAAACCGTTTATCAAATAGATATGGGACTGCAAGTAGTCAAGATACAAGGTAGGTACTAGAAAATACCTTTGTAGAAGGATCTATGATACAACAAACAAAACAGACACACAATATAAACGAGTTACTGTGACATGCCACTTGGTGAGACAGTTGAAGTACAAATCGTTGGGGAGATTTGTTCAGAGGCATATGCCAAGAAGAGTAGACAACTAAAGATTCTTCAGAGAAGAGATGAAAAATCACAAATAATACACAAGATCTGTGGAAAATTTATTTCCTTATGCAAAATACAGTATACGCATTTAAGACTAAAAAAACTGTTATATTTTTGGATGTTTTTCCCAATTCTACCATTTGTCCTTAAAAATATAAATCCCCTTAAATTTAGAGAAAGTAAGCTACTATCATATCTATCTTTACAGAATAATCACGATCGTTGTGACTTAATTTGTTCCTAATGGAACTTTGTCAAAATGTTGTTCAGTCTCAACGTATTGTAACCCTGTCTGTTGCGCCCATTGTTCAGCGCTGTGGAATCTTGATCTCTTCTTAATCTGGTTTTAACTAAAAAAATATAACATCTATTGGTACCAAAAATGAAAAAGAAAATAGTCATGAAATGTGCCCAAGTAAGTGCTTACTGAGGACAAAACAGGAAATATCATTTATGTATTAAAAATATGGAATCTGTTCATTGGTAGAATAGTATAGAGCTATACTGCTATTCGTTTAGCATTTTATTCAGGTGACAGGTCCACTTTAAACCTTTTGGAAGCCAGAGATCTGAAATTAAGAATGTCACGAAATGGTTTTAAAATCTCCTCTCATCTAGTCGTATATTTGATATCCACACGAGGCTTGCGACTGCGATTGATATAGGTTTGATTGATGTTTCAATGTGATATTCTATGGTTAGGATCAAAGTAAAATGACAGTAATTTCCTTTACTCACATATCATTATTAACAAGTTCCTAGCTTTTCTCATCAAAGGAAAGTAAAGTGTTCTCTCCATTTAGAGACACTAAAATATATAGGTTGAAACCATGGCATTTTATTGGCTTAGCCTTTCCTGCACTATCCATAAAAGGCAGACATTGCATTAAAGCTGCTTTTTAACATGCATGTTCCTTGCTCAGAGATGACCTTAAGTACTTGACAGGTTGACATTATTTGATGGCTAATTAACTTTGACTTTGTTGTTGAAGTATTCTAATTGGCTTTTTCAATTGCTCAACATTTAAGAGTGTAATATGTTACTATGCATGGCATGGCTACATTTCAAAAACAATAGATGGCAATGGAGGATGATTGATCTACTATACTGTTTATTGACAGGTGGGAAGTAGAAATAGCAGTGCAATGCAGGGATATTATAGTCTATCTATCTATCTATGATACCATTTATCTATTCTATCTATTTATCATAACATGTATCTACTATATCTGTCTATCACTCTATCATTCTATCTATCTATATATAGCTATCTATGATACAATTTATCTACTATGTCTGTCTATCTATCTATCTATCTATCTATCTATCTATCAATCATACCATTTATCTACTATATCTATCTATCTAAAAAACGATTTAACTATCTAGCTTAGCTATGATACCATTTATCTACTATATCCATTTATCTATCTATGGTACCATTTATATACTCTATATCTATTATCTATTGTCTATATATTGTATCGAATGCTCCATCTCTGTATTCTATCTATCTATGTATCTATCTATCAATGATTCCATTTATCTACTCTATCTATCTATCGATCAATAATACCATTTATCTACTGTGCTCTATCTATCTATCATTATATCATCTCTCTATCATTATAGTATCTATCTATCTATCTATCTATCTATCTATCTATCTATCTATCTATCTATCATTCTATCATTATAGTATCTATCTATCATTCTATCTATCCATGTATCTATATCTATCTATCTATCTATCTATCCATGTACAGTATCTATATCTATCTATCATTATATCATCTCTCTATCATTATAGTATCTATCTATCATTCTATCTATCCATATCTATCTATGTATCTATATCTATCTATCTATATCTATCTATGATACCATTTATCTACTCCATTTATCATAACATTTATCTACTATATCCATCTATCTATCTATCTATCTATCTATCTATCTATCTATCTATCTATCTATCTATCTATCTATCTATCTATCTATCTACCTATCTATCTATCATAACATTTATTTACTCTATCCATTTATCTATCTATGATACATTTATCTATCTATGATACATTTATATACTCTATGGGCTCTATTACATTCTTTGCGCAAAAACGCTCGCGCAGCACTATTTTTTGCGCACAGCGTTAAACCTTAACGTGCGTAAATTAGCGCTGGTATTACAATCTGAGCGCATTTTTTCATTTGTCAAAAAATACCGCGCTTAAAGAAGACGTGCAAAAACAAGTGCGCATTAATGCTGCGCGCAGAAATCGGTGGGCGGACTTTTTTTTCAAACGATTTAGCCAATCTGAATTAAGAACCACAGTTGTCTCCCGTTAAGTTTTTGCGCCTGTCAAAATCAATCTGAGTATACAGTATATGCTGCAGCAATAATAAAAACACGCACAACTTATCAATTTTATTGTTTGGGTATGTGTAGAACGTGTAACTATACTTTGCTGTATTTTTTTTTTGGGCTGGTGTTTTTGGTTTCGGCCAGGACGTTCAGATTTGCCGTTACCACCAGCTCAACAACAAAAGATGTTAGAATTATGCGCGCAAACGTTGTCCATTAAATTTTGCACATAGATTGTAATACCTTGTGCGCACCAGCGCACAAACGCATTTGCGTTCACAATGTTAAGTATAGGACGCGCAAAGTACATTACGCTCGCAAAGGGTTCGCGCAGATTCAAGCGCGGTAGACGTTAACGCGCATTTTTTGCGCAGACATTGTAATACGACGTTCTGCGCCAAGGGTTTTGCCCCTCGCGTTAATGCGTTTTTGTGCACGTGTTAACGTTTGCGCGAAGAATGTAATAGAGCCCTATATCTATCTATCTACAGTATCTTTCTATCTATTGTCTATATATATTGAATCTAATGCTCCATCTCAGTATTCTATCTTTCATACCATTTATCTATGATATCTATCTATCTAAGTGTCTATCTATCTATCTATCTAAGAAACAATTTAACTATCTAGCTATGATACCATTTTTCTACTATATCTATTTATCATACCATTTATCTACTCTATCGATCTATATATCATTTATCTACTCTATCCATTTATCTATCTATGATACCATTTATATACTCTATATCTATTTATCTATTGTCTATATATTGTATCTATTGCTCCATCTCTGCATTCTATCTATATATCTATCATACCATGTATCTACTATATCTATCTATCTATCATTTATCTAGCTATAATACCATTTATATACTCTATGTATATCTATCTATCATCTATATATTGTATTGAATGTTCCATCTCTATCTATCTATCTATGCAATCTATCAGTCTCATCTATCAAATATATCTTCTATATCATCTATCTTCTATATATATTCTATCATTATTGTTTATGCATTCTATCTCATCTGTCTAATCCATCAATCACCTATATATTCTATCTTTTTTCTATAATCTAAAAATGTACTCTATCAATCAATCAATCTATTTAGCTACTTCGTTTATCATATAGTCTATTATATTTATTTATCTCCTCTACTTTCCATTCTGTCTGTGTGTCTATCTATTTATCTCATATATCTTTCTAATCTATCATCAGTCTATTCTATCTATTTAGCAAACTAGGTCTGGCTTCCCATTTCTACTAATTTGTTGCATTTTTGACAAACATGATCGTAATTTATAACCTCTATATTTTCATTTCTGGAAAGAAGCCCCCCCCCCAAGGGTCTTGTTTTATGGTGCCGTAAAGTAAGTCACTTCTCTCCCTTGCATTTGTTGCATCTTTCTTATAAAACAATCTGTCTGTGCCTGTCAGTTTGCTTGTTTGTCCCTCTGTCCAGTAGATGCCTTCCTGACAACTAAAGCATAGATCATCACCTCAAAGTTGTCATGTTGTAAAAGCAATGCCCCTGAATCCTTTCATCTCAACGTGAGATACTATGGTATCATTATCTAAGCTCCTACAAATGTAGCTATAGCTGTCTTTAATGCAATGCTATCAGGCACTGACAAGTAAAGCTACATTAATAATACCATCATAATCATGAGGCTACTATTTTTTTTAATAGGAAAGGTATAAAAATGATATTTTATGTCCAATGTATTTCGTTTTTATTTTTTATTTTTATGTTTTTTGAGAAAGGATTTTACCACGAAGGATACATTGAGATTTCTCTCATTTTCAAGTATGTCCTGGGTTGCGAGTATGTACTGTTAGGTGTCTTGCCCAAGGACACTTACTGGAGAGGTGCTCTTGCCGGGATTGAACCTGTGTCTCCACAGTCTCTCTCTTATTTCATGATATCTTGTATAATTTGTATTTTGATTTACATTGCATTGTTGATTTCTAGAGAGAATAATATTTATGACACAATGTTTAACTCTTACTCACCAAGGATAGATTTAAAAACTCTCTGGAAGATCTAGAATAGACATATCTTCCAAGTATCTTCCAGGTTTTTCTATAACTATTAATGATGAAATCAGAAGATCTTAGTATTTACATATAATGTGTAACTTAGGACACTTTATCTACTCTACTGATTTCAAACCTGTTAGCAGCTGTAGTGTGTAAAGTGCTGAAAAAGAGAACACAATTGTCCAAACCTCTTCCCACCTATACAAATATAGAAATGCAGAAATACTATAGTATAGGTGATTGTAAATAGGGATGAGCTGTTCGGTTCGATCAGTTCGGAGTTCGACTCGAACATTGACAGTTCTAAAGTTTGCGAACTTCGAACTTTTTGGCGTGGTCGGTTCGAGTTCGAAAAAAAAAAACCATTTTGAAAAAAGTATAAAAAAATGCTTAGAAAATACTAAAAAATCTAGAAATAAAGAGACTCTTTACTGCAGAATATTATAAGCAACGGTTTATTAGATATTGAATTAAAAAACTACCCAGGGCAAGAAGGCACGCATGTGGGCGATAATTACGGACGCAGTCAACGCGGTGGGAGGCAATGGACAGACTGTGTACGTCGTCAAGAAGCGGTATGTATAATAGCATAAACATGTTACATACACATTACATACATCTACCAACATATGTCAACACATGCTGCAGCGTAATGTATTATCTGTTTGTCAGACAAATGTGACTGTCATAAAATTATTCTGGCTTCATTTAAAATATTTGCACACGTGTACATTTTTCTGAAACTTTCACACCTCAAAATTACATGTGCTTAGAGTGCATGAGGCTTGCATAGGATTTTTTGCGCCGCCTGTGTGTTTCATCTTTAGAGATGCTGCAATGGGTGATGTGGATTTTCTAGCTTACAAGGAAAGCATTACTAAACAGAGTGTGAAGATGTATCCCCAAGAGGAATAGAAACTGCAGTTCACAGCACTCTCCACCAACGTGCTAGAATATAGACATATAGAAAAAAATAGAACATGCAGTACAATACAACCTTATAGATGGTCAAATAAGTTTTTTTGCTGATACAGGATCTTCAAAGAAGTACAAAGCCTCTAGAATCAGAGCATACACAAGAACATAGCGTAATACTGTCAAAAATTTAATAAAACATAAAACCACAGAAAAGGAAGCCACTCACAAAATTAGTGGCACACAATGGATAAAAAGTGTGCAACAGCGCATATTTAAACAATTCGTTTGGATAGTCACCACAGCCGGAAAGACATCGTCCTTAAAGCGTAATTTTCTGCAGGAGAGCCTGGCCAGGATACCACTCCGTGATGAAAAGTCCAAGTCGCAGATGGAGCCACAGTCCTTCAGAACAACCAATTGGGGAACCGAAGACCTGGAGACATCCGAAATGAATGATGGACGATCCGACTCGCGGACGAATAATGGACGATCCGGCGGGCGAACGAACGAAAAATAACGACAAAAATAACACTTGCTCGTTTCTGTTATTTTTCGTTCGTTCGCCCGCCGGATCGTCCATTATTCGTCCGCGAGTCGGATCGTCCATCATTCATTTCGGATGTCTCCAGGTCTTCGGTTCCCCAATTGGTTGTTCTGAAGGACTGTGGCTCCATCTGCGACTTGGACTTTTCATCACGGAGTGGTATCCTGGCCAGGCTCTCCTGCAGAAAATTACGCTTTAAGGACGATGTCTTTCCGGCTGTGGTGACTATCCGAACGAATTGTTTAAATATGCGCTGTTGCACACTTTTTATGCATTGTGTGCCACTAATTTTGTGAGTGGCTTCCTTTTCTGTGGTTTTATGTTTTATTAAATTTTTGACAGTATTACGCTATGTTCTTGTGTATGCTCTGATTTTAGAGGCTTTGTACTTCTTTGAAGATCCTGTATCAGCAAACAAACTTATTTGACCATCTATAAGGTTGTATTGTACTGCATGTTCTATTTTTTTCTATATTTCTTTACAAGGAAAGCATGCTTTACCGTCTGGCTAATGTCTAGGTGCAAAGATTCTCACCTCTAAATGACATGTGCTCGCAGCAGGGCTCTCAAACGGCGTAAACAACAGGTGTTAATTAGTGTTTGGAAATAACATGTGCTTCTAATTAGTCTGGTCTCATGAATTTGATACATTGCCTGCAGACTGGGTGTGGCTCCTGCACATGTATGAACACTGTGCTTCTGAACTCTAAGAAGTGTTCATTTCTACTACATGTTCCTCTGATATGCTGTTTAACCCATTAAGGACCAGGGCTCTGTAAAGCCAATCATTAATGATGTAGATGTTACGTCATTTGTCATCAAGGGCTTAATAAAATCTTTATCACACTCCTTAGATTTAAACATAATATTCCAGTATTTGTATGTCATGTACCTCTCCCGAAGGGCCTATGTGAGCATACAATTATTATTGTGTTAGATCTATAGTTTTGGTGCAAGCGTGGTGGAAGGGCTTGCTGCTTCTGCATTAGTAACACAACACAATGTGAAAATGTCTATCATAAAGCGTACAAGCTGAGTCCCTAGAGTCTCTGACTATCCATTGTCATATATACCTTGCTTTAATACATATAATACATTCCCTCATCTAACAGGATAGTAGCCAGTCCCTGTGCATTTTAACCCCTTAAGGGTGGCTAGGTGTCGTGTGTGGGCCTCTGATGGCGATGTTTCTATACATCCTACAAATCCGCCACTTCACGGGCAGGTTATGGGGACCTCCTAGGCATGATATTTGAAGGAATTTTTTATTTTTATTTTTAACCCTTATTTTATGGAAAACTCACTATTCCTTTAAAAACGTCTTGTTTAAAACTTTTTGTCCTTGTTTCCTGTCCCCCAAGGCACTACCCAGACCCCCATACACATTTTATGGCAAATATCTCTTGGAGGGCACTCTAAAAATCGAACTTTTGAGTCCCATTGACTTGCATTGAGTTCGGTTCGAGTTCAAGTTCGAACTTGAACTTTTGAAATTGTACGAGTTCGAATGCAAACCGAACACTGGGGTGTTCGGCTCATCCCTAATTGTAAATGGACTGAAAAGTATTAATCTTTGAAAATGTGAAACAAAAGCTTTCATTGAATTCAGACAATCTGAATAAGGAATATTATCTAACACAAAGTAATAAATAATAATAAATTAATATTTATATACAGAATCTCACAGAAGTGAGTACACCCCTCACATTTTTGTAAATATTTTATTACATCTTTTCATGTGACTGAAGAAATGACACTTTGATACAATATAAAGTAGTGAGTGTACAGCTTGTTTAACAGTGTAAATTTACTGTCCCCTCAAAATAACTCAACACACTCAGCCAATAACCCCTTAAGGGCCACTGACGTACCCTGTACGTCCTGTTCTCGGGTCTCCCTTAGACCCGCGGACGTACAGGGTACGTCAGCGGCGCCTAATCCCCCTCCCGCCCGATACTCACCTCCCTCGCTGGATCCCACGGTGATCTGGCAGGGAGGAAGCCTGCCCATGTGATTTACATGGGCAGGCGAGGCTGATGACGTCGCCACGCTGCGTGGTGACGTCATCAGCAGGCGTCCCCATGCATTTCAATGGAGGGGAGGGGGGCTCCTTCGGAGCCCTCTATCTCCCCAACCATTGAAGCTAGGGAGATGCCGTTTGCACCGCTGGAGAGGGGAGAGCCTCCCCTTTTCAGCGGTGTATGGCATTAACAGTTTTGCCGCCGGATCACGTTGCGGCGCCAATTGGCGCCAAAACGCGATTCAAACCTGGAGGGGGCTGACATCTTGGATGTCAGCCAAGCCTCCAGGTCCCCCCCACCCACTGACAACCTCACCATATGTGTGAGGATGTCAGTGGGCCAGTTAACCCTCTAGCTGCCATGTAGAGATAAGGGGATCCTAAGGATCCCTTTATCTCCCAATCCATGGCAGCTAGATGGTCATATCAAACATGACCAGGTTTGGTTTTAAAAAAAAATAACAATAAATAAATTAAATAAAAAAAAAAAAAAAAAAATTTAATAAAATAAAAAAATGTTTTTTTTTAAAAGTTTTTTTTGTCTGGGGGGAGTTTAATTAAATAGGACCTAGACTGTCATCTAAAAATAATTAGCACAAAATGGTCAGAATGAGCGCAGCGCATATAGGTGAACTGTCTCAGCAGTGAAGGGGTTAAAAAGCAAACGTATGTAAAAATTGGGTATTTCTAGTCTCGGGACAAAATTTGAACCTATTTAGCCGGGGTCTTTTTGGGTGGTGGTAGATTTTGGGGATTAAATTACGAAAAAGTGTGTTTTTACCATTTTTTTCCTCATATTTCATATTTTTTTTTATAGTAAATTATTCGATATGATGGAAATAATGGTATTTCTAGAAAGTCCATTTAATGGCGGGAAAAAGGGTGTATAATATGTGTGGGTCGAAAAAACGAGTAAGAGGAAAATTTGACCTAAACACTAACAGCGCAGAAACGTAAAAACAGCAGCGGTCACTAAAAGACGGATTTGTGTAAAACCGCCCGGTCACTAACGGGTTAATGTCTAAACTGCTGGCAACAAAAGTGAGTACACCCCTAAGTGAAATTGTGCAAATTGGACCCAAAGTGTCAATATTTTGTGTGGCCACCATTATTTTCCAGCACTGCCTTAACCCTCTTGAACATGGAGTTCACCAGAGCTTCACAGGTTGCCATTGGAGTCTTCTTCCACTCCTCCATGATGACATCATGGAGCTGATGGATGTTAGAAACCTTGCGCTCCTCCACCTTCCGTTTGAGGATGCCCCACAGATGGTCAATAGGGTTTAGGTCTGTAGACATGCTTGGCCGGTCCATCACCTTTACCCTCAGCTTCTTTAGCAAGGCAATGGTTGTCTTGGAGGTGTGTTTGGGGTCATTATCATGTTGAAATACTGCCCTGTGGCCCAGTGTTTGAAGGGAGGGGATCATGCTCTGCTTCAGCAAGTCACAGTACATGTTGGCAATCATGGTTCCCTCAATGAACTGTAGCTCCCCAGTGCCGGCAGCACTCATGCAGCCCCAGACCATGACATCTCATTAACATGCTTGACTGTAGGCATGGCAAGACACAGTTGTCTTTGTACTCCTCACCTAGTTGCCGCCGCACACACTTGAAACCATCTGAACCAAATAAGCTTTTCTTGGTCTCATCAGACCACAGGACATGGTTCCAGTAATCCATGTCCTTAGTCTACTCGTCTTCAGCAAACTGTTTGTGGGCTTTCTTGTGCATCATCTTTAGACGACAGCCATGCAGACCAATTTGATGCAGTGTGCGGCGTATGGTCTGTGCCCTCAGTCGGTGACATCTCGTTGCTCTCTGAATAACCCCCTGTGTGTGTGATCTACCCGTATGTGTGTTCTAGGGTGAGTTGTTCACAGGTGCTTCACCATGGCAGCCTATAAAGGCCTCGAGCTGCTGGGGAGCTCCATGGTGCGTTGATCCTGTAAGTGCGGACTCGGTCAAGTTAGATAGGACCTGTCAAAGATGGGGTACATTGGCGACTGTGACAGTTTAAGCAAATTATGATAATAACTTTGTGAACTGAATCCCCATCATTTTACCTCAGTCAGGTTTTTTGAGCAGTTTTAAAACTGTATTTTTTTTCACAGAAAATGATGGAAGAAGGTGGTCCATAATATGGAGTGCTCTTTCTTGGTGTTTTGTATTTGATGTCTTAGATGCACCTGCTTAGTTTTGAGGTTGAGTGCAACCTTTTGAGATATATATATATTTATTTAATGTTCAATTTTAGGATACTGATCAACATAGCTTCCAGACCTGAGGAAGAGAGGTTACACTCTCGAAAGCTTGTCTTTTAAATGTAACGTTAGTCCAATAGAAAAGGTATCACTACAGACTGCTGTACTCTGGTGAGTCAGGAGAATTAGCAGGAGAAGTGAAAATTCAAAGTCAAAATAGCCAAACCAGATTTATTCTCCCATTTATCTCACTTTCCAAATCGGCTATTTAGTCTAGATTGTTCTCTTCTCCTGCCAATTCTCCTGAGTTTCACCTTTTACTAAATAGACCCTTTAGAGATTTTAAAAAACTTTCTATATAGCGGATCAGTACTGACTTAAACAACTTATGATCACAATGTGTGACCAAATGTCTATCAATGTTCCCCTAGGTGTTTTTGAAATCTCTAATATTGTCAGGATACCACCCTTACCGGCTTTATGGGCCCTGTGGCAGCGCCTTCTACGAGTCCCTGAGCGGTGGCTGTGCGATGTGCTGAGGCGTCACCACTACCTCTTGTATGCGCGCAGGCCGGAGCCTTCTTCGCCGCTGATCCGGACCCTCCGCACATGCGCATGGTCCCGATGGGCCTTATGGGCATGGAAAGATGCCGGCACAGACGGATGACGTCGGCGCTATCCCCAGCTGCCTAACAAGACGCCCTATAAAGAAGACATCGGTGGGGTAAGTCGGCGCTCTAATATTTTATAATGAACTGAGCTAATTACCCTTTCTCCTACGAACTATTGATACAACTGATTGATTTCCTTGGCTTTTGACCCTTTTGCTTGAATAACGACTCTGTATTGAACTCTGCCTGCCTTTGACCTATGCTATTCCTCTGACTACCCTAAACGGATTACGCACCAGTATACATATATCAAGACGTCCAGTATACTCTATTGGAGACCCATCTATCATCTGATCAACTACGCACCTGACGCCACTGGTATCAGCAGACAGGTAGCGTTATATATATATATTATTCCTCCTGACTCTCATACTAGCGAAGTACAGGCAAGACTGCTGCATAGTGGTTCCTCTTATATTCTTCACACCCAATACCGTCGTGGAATATCCTGATATATCCTGATAAATATAATAGTTAAGTGGTGGTCTGTGTATGGTTCAGATATAATATAAATATATATATATCTATACAATAAAACAGTAAGGGCCAGCGTGTCCGTCGCCTGTGCGTACTGCTGGGTGTGCGCGCATCCAACCGCTGCGGTACAGGCGACTGGATGCCTTTCACTGCAGATGGCATGTGGGGCACATGCCCCACACGTCATCCGCAAGCGGGAGTCCTGGCGGAGATACTCACCTCTCTGTCCGGGGTCCCGCGGCGTTCTGGCTTAAGGAAAGCCAGACGCTGCCTATAGGCCAGCCCATAACAGAAATTACGTCATCGCGCCTGCGCGATGACGTCATTTTCAGGCGACCCCCGGCAATGCCGGGAGATCGCCTGAAAAGGAGGGGGGATCCTTTTGGATCCCTCTCCCTCCCGATCGGGAGGGTTTTCAGCAGAAAACCAGGCACCACTTTGAAGGGCAGTGTCTGCCCTTTAAAGCGGGGCCAGGTTTTTAACCCTACAATTGCCAGATCGCGATCGCGCCGCTCAGCAGCCGATCGCAATCTAGCTCCGGTGGGGGCCGCCATCTTGGATGGCAGCTCCACCTCCGGGTTCCCCCTCAGCTCCTGACGTGTCGTGCATAGCACGTTGATGTCAGATAGCCGAGGAACCCCTAGCTGCCTGGGGATTTCCCAAGGAAATCCCCTGGTGGAGATACAGGGTTCATTTGAACCCCGATATCTCCAGAACCTTGGTAGCTAGGGGGTCATGCATGGTGTCATTCGAAAGGCCTAAACATCCAAAGTAAAACAAAATGAAAAAAAATAATTTTTTTTGTGTGTTGTTTTTATTAATGCAGCAATATTGTTCACATTTCAATTATAAAGTGAACAATGTTGCTGCACTAATGATTTTTTCTTTGGGGTGCAGTTGCAAAAGATCTGATAATTCCCCCCCCCCCAAAAAATGTAACGAGTCCCCATTTCTAATTTTTGTACAAGCGCACCCCATACAAAATATAACCGCAAACGCTCATGTAAAATGTGAAAAAAAACCTTTACACGCTGTAAATAATTGAAAATTCAAATTTTATTGCATTTTTTGTTATAATATACAGGCAGGACATGACGTCGCCACGCCGCCGTCTTCAAACGCACGTGCAACCAGCATACTGCTGGGTGCGCGCGCATCCAACAGCCGCAGCACGTGTACAGCCGGCGTGCGCAAGGGACAACCAAAATCTGCTGGAGAGGCGCACAGCGCCTCTCCAACGGATCAGCTTTTTCTTTTGTCCCTCACGGATCCCACCTGCTCGAAGTCTCCCCCGGCGGCTGGCGCAGGGCAGGCTCTGGGTGCCGCATGCCGAAACCAGCGCGGCGCAGACCTGGGGACTTGATCACGGTGCTAGAACAAGGTCAGTATTGGCCTCCCTGCAACTGGGCACCCCACCACCTTGAGTCTGTCCCCATGAGTTTGCAATCTAAGGGGTCCCATGAGCTTACAATCTAAGGGGGTCCCATGAGTTTACAATCTAAGGAGGTCCCATGAGCTTACAATCTAAGGGGGTCCCATGATCTTACGACCTATCCCATGATCTTACAATCTAAGGGGGTCCCATGAGCTTACAATCCAAGGGGTCCCATTATGTTTACATTCTAAGAAGTCCCACGAGCTTACAATCTAAGGGGTCCAGTTCCTATGAGCTTACAATCTAAGAGGGTCCTGTTTCCGTGAGTTTACAATCTAAGAGGGAAGAGGAACCTGCTCTAATATATACATACCTTTATAATGCGCTGTCAGCTGTGCGCGCACCCTTCAGAGCTGCTCAGTTGGCCCTCCTGTTGCGGATGGGACGGCGACGGACGCGTTACAAACGCATTTATATAGAGAGATACTCTTGGATAGGACATTGAAAACCAAAGATGTAGACATGAATTCTTAGCTGGCTACAACAACAATAGACTGCCCTCTGGGCAGGCTTAACAACTAGTATATATATATATAACAAAACAAGAGGAGAGCACACCAAACATTTTCAAACAATACAAAAGAAACCACAACAGCAGCTAAATTCATTTAAACATAGAGATTTTCCAGATTTAACCCTTTAAATGCTTACAAACATTTCTTAACCCCTTCAAAAACACTGCAGTTCTTAACCCTTACACAAATTCAATACTGAGCTCTGTTGAACAATGGTGGAAGTTTAGTTTGCAATGGATGGCCATGAATTGTGTAAGCCTGCCAACAGCGACAATGTATTCCACCCCTGGCAGGTCCTATCATACTAACCTAATGATTGCTCCTATGGGATAAACTTACTTATTGAGGACCCAGGCCTTTCTGAAGCTCCCTGCAGATCAAGGTTTAAATAAAACCTGCGGGTGGAGCACCTGTGACAGGGAGGGGTGCTTGCCCAAAGGGTTGTCAATCCTATATTATACAAAATACACGAGAGGGGCAGCACTCAACCTTAACTACGCTTTCAGTGCGGGTGCATCTCAAGACAACATGATATACAACAAAACAGGAGGAGAGCACACCAAACATATTATTCAAACAACACAAAAGAAACCACAACAGCAGCTAAATTCATTTAGGCTAAGGTCAAACGAAAGCATTTTTACACGCGAACGTAAAAAAGTGCGTCCGAACACATTGATGTATTTTTTCACGGAATATGCGAAAACGGTTATACGATGCGCATGTTCGTGCGTGATTTGTCACGGATCCAAACCAGGAAACTTTTTCCGTTTGGACGTTATGTTGGCCGGACACGAGCAGGGTCTGACGTCTCCAAATCGCACACACACACCGCTAGCGGGCGCAGCGCACTCTGTACGTCCGTACTAGCGGTTCTGCGTTCTCGAAAAAATGCGTTCATTTTCCACTTGCGTTGCGCGGCCGGACTTTCGTGCGACTGTACTTCGTATATTGGCTGTCATTGCCCATCATTTGCTGCTAGTGCGGGCATGATTAAGTGTGCCAGAACGCACGTTAAAAATGCGCTGGTCTGACCCCAGCCTTAAACATAGAGATTTTCCAGATTAAACCCTGTATTTTGTATAATATAGGGGGGACAACCCCTTTGGGCAAGCACCCCTCCCTGTCACAGGTGCTGCACCCGCAGGTTCTATTTAAACCTTGATCTGCAGGGAGCTTCAGAAAGGACTGGGTCCTCAATAAGTAAGTTTTTTTTTTGTTTTTTTTTATATTCAGAATTTTTATTCTGAAAAGTCAGCATAACAACAAATAGTGGATGGCCTCGCAGGACCAAGCTAAAGCATACGAGCAAAAATGGCCACGCAGGGTCAATATATGTCATCAGAAAAATAAACATCTAGGGAGAACAGACAAAGAAGTCATCGAAGAGTAATAAGTCCACAAAAAGCATCCCCAGAAGGGGGGGTCCCATCGAAAAATAAGCATAAAGTCAACAACAAAAACACATCTTATGAAAAACAATAATTAAGGAAGTCAGCTGTAAAAGGGAAAGGGTATGCTAAAAGAAACAACTGTATAAAAGCACTGCTGTGGATAACGAACATAAAAAATGGGGGGGTAAGGTTGAGGGGGAAAGGACGGCAAAGGCCAAAATTGTGCCTGCCCTGGCGGGTTCCCGCACGGAGACAAACCGTGTGTGAGGGCCAGGAGGGATAATGGCACCAGGCCCGGGCATTCGGGGGACCAAACTGGGCACCAGGCCATTGGAGCACCTCCCGAGACATCCCGGATATGCCAATAAAATAAAATAAAATGAAATAAAAGAAAATTTAAAAAAAAAAACCAGAAGAATAAAAGGGAGGGGACAACATCATCCGCAAAATGAAAACTCCGTAAATAAAAATCAAAAGATCTCAGAGTACTAGAGTCCACAAATAGCAACCTATAGGCAAAGTCCTCGAGAATGTAAGAACACCTGCAATGTCCCGGAGTAGGGGGGTGGGAGTTTTAAAGGGGGTCTTCAGAAACACAAAATCTCAGCTTGTGGGGGTGAAAGGGGAGAAAAAAAATTTTAAAAAAATTATGCAATTCAAATTTCTCAGCATAGCAAAGAGCGCACAAGAAAAAAAACCCGCATGAAGGGGGAGGGGGGGTCATGTCGAAAAGCATGGATCTGCAACGTTAAAGGGAACAGGGACAGAGAAGTGACAATGTCATCCAGTATCCAACAAGGGCGGCCGGGCCACCACAGGCAGAGCCGCACCTCCGCCGCATCAGGTAGGTATACTCGGCAAACGTGGTAGGCTGCATCTTCAGGCACCAGCCCCCCGTGGGAGCCTCGGGAAACACGCAAGTCCCGAAACATTCCGTCCCCGGCTGGAGCCACATTGCGAGGACAAGGCACATTCTGCATCTCAACTGCTGGGCAAGAGATGCCACTCCACCTCCGTCGACCGCACCTGGGGGCCAGCAGCCAGAGTTCTCCACCACATCCCTTATCACAGCAGCCTCCCTCCCTTCTCCATCGCATCGATCCTCCACCGTACCAGGAGAGCTCTCACCTCGTCCTACAGTGAAGGCGTTCTCACCGCAGCATCCGCCGCAGCAGCCACACACCAGACAGGCGCATCCTCCTCCGTGACCATGGCCGCTTCAGGCTCTGACACAGAAGCTGGACCTCCCGGTTCCGCGCATCTCGTCTCATGTAGGGTAGTGGCAGGTGCTCCAGCCACCCGCCGAGCAGATACTGCAGCTCTCTTCTTCTTGCCATCCCGATCCGCAGCCTCCCGGCCAGCTCCCATTGCAGCCATCAGCAGATTCCAAGAGCCGCGTGTAAGTGGGCTCCCCTCATCCCCTGGCAGCGTCTCCAGGCATTCTTCAAGGGCTGCAAACATTGCCGCCATACCGCACGTGGTGGTGCGCGCCGATCCACACCAAATTGCAGACTCCTCCACTCTGTCCTCCAAGGGGACATCCGACACAGCCAGAGGATGGGGGCCCTCCATCCCCGCCATCTGAGCCAGACAGTCACCAGGCAAACAATTCTCGCAGGAGGAATCAGGAAGCGTGGGGCAAGTGCCAGCCGGGAGCCTATAAGCAGACCTCAAAATGGCCGACGGCTGTTCCGATACGTCGGTGAAATCTCAGCTGTGCTCCAGGGGTGGGGACAATAACGGGCCCCAGAGCATACAACCCGATGGCCAGCCGCGCGGGGACTCCAATGCTGGGTTTTTTGTGGAGAAACTCCGGTCCAAATCCCCGAAATTGGCCAAAACATACGGAGCTCCTCCAAGACAATTCTGCTCCCTTGCACTGCCGGCCACGCCCCCTCAATAAGTAAGTTTATCCCATAAGAGCAGTCATTAGGTTAGTATGATAGGACCTGCCAAGGGTGGAATACATTGTCACTGTTGGCAGGCTTACGCAATCCATGGCCATCCATTGCAAACTAAACTTCCACCATTGTTCAACAGAGCTCAGTATTGAATTTGTGTAAGGGTTAAGAACTGCAGTGTTTTTGAAGGGGTTAAGAAATGTTTGTAAGCATTTAAAGGGTTAAATCTGGAAATTCTCTGTTTAAATGAATTTAGCTGCTGTTGTGGTTTCTTTTGTATTGTTTGAATATGTTTGGTGTGCTCTCCTCTTGTTTTGTTGTATATCATGTTGTCTTGAGATGCACCCGCACTGAAAGCGTAGTTAAGGTTGAGTGCTGCCCCTCTCGTGTATTTTATAAATATACATTATATATATATATATAGCAGATCAGGCACATCTTTCCATGCGTGCGTTTGTTTAACAGCTAAATGCCGCAGGGATCTTGTATATCTTGTAGGACATTACAAAGTAATGCATTGGTCACTCCTCTTCAGTTGAATGATTAATACTTGGTTTCCTATTTCTTTTTATCTTGGTGATTTGGTGACACTGGAAATATCTGCAGTCAGAAACTGTTTGCCAAAGGATGTTTTTACGCAGTGTTTTCTTTAGGAAGTCTCAGTGTTTATTTTCACGCACGCCTTCAGGCTAAAACATCAGTTTTCAGACTGTCAGTGCTACTATGTAACCACTCCTGCCCGCCTGTGGAAAAAAAAAAGTGAAAGGGTTCTACAACAGATTTAAAAAATAACATCCAACTAAAATCAGCTCCAAAAACAATAAAAAGAACACCAGCGTATCACAGCTCTTATATCCAGTGCTCTTATATCCAGTACTCTTATATCCAGTGCTCTTATATCCAGTACTCTTATATCCAGTGCTCTTATATCCAGTACTCTTATATCCAGTGCTCTTATATCCAGTACTCTTGTATCCAGTGCTCTTATATCCAGCTTAATGTTGTGATCAGACGTTCATTGTAATCGCTGCTGTTTGTAAATTCACAAGACGCATAGCTCAGATTAACCCCTTCACTACCAAGTGTTTCTTTCGTTGAAAACATATTGGGCCCTATTACATTCTTAACGCAAAAACTTTAAACGCGTATTTTCTTGCACGAAGCGTTAACCGTTAACGCATGAAAATCACCGTTGGAATTACATTTTTTCATCCGTCGGGAAATTACGCTTGTAAAACCGACTCGCAAAAATGCGCGCAGAAATCAGTGAGCGCAATGTAATTTTTAACATGTGTCTGTTATTTTGTGCAGACTGCGCACAACAGACGTACGTTCTGACGGAAGACAAGGCAGTGGCCGTCATTTTTGACAGATCTAGTAAAAAAAAACGTGCACATCGACGTTCTCCGTTGTGAATCCGCAGTTTGGTACGGTCAGGTTGTTACAATTTGCCGTTACCATGGCTTTTCAAAGACGTTAAAATTATGCACGCAAACGTTGTCTGTTAAATTTTGCTCTAAGATTGTAATACCATCCGCGTACCAGCGCACAAACACATTTGCGTTCACAATGTTAAGTATAGGATGCACGCACTAAATTGTGCTCGCAAAGGGTTCGTGCAGGGTCACTCACATTAGACGTTAACGTGCATTTTGTGCGCGAACGTTGTAATACGACATTCCTCGCAAAGGGTTTTGCCCCTCTCGTTAATGCGTTTTTGCGCGCACGCACAATTCTTTGTTGTCCCTATCTCTGCTTTCTCTTTTTCTCTGTGTGTATGGATTTCTTTCCTTTCCTGTCTCTGCAATAGCTGGGGGGTGAAAGTTCAGCCCCGCCCTCCCCTCAGCCCACAGTGCAGGAGGAAGGAGGAGCAACTCAGTTGCACATGCTCAGTGCATTTTTTTATCTATACCTAGGTATACACACTGATTGGGTAGCTTAAAGTGCCTCCTGTGGTGGGTGTAGAAAATGCCAAGAAAGAAAAGCAGGTAAATATGAAAAAAAAATCATGTTTACTTGTTTTTTATGCCTGTTGAATGACACTACTGACTTGTTCAAAAGGCATAGCATGTTTTTAAAATCACACTAGCAAAGCATGCATGTCCCTTTAAGTACATAATCTGAAGTCCAAATTGCACGCATATTTTTTGCGTGACGACATCTACCTGTCAAATAGGTTATCACTGAAAGAATTACTTTATTCCCAAAATTGCCTGACTGTGTAATTCCTTAAAATGATTTTCCAAAAGAAAACCCCTAGTTCCTGACAGTCTTTTTTTTTGGAAAATCACTTGTTAGTGAAGGGACTAAAGATCTCCTTGTATTCTGCCCTCTCTCTGGCTGTTATACTGCAGCAGTAAAGTTTGTTGCTCTATTTTTTTACAGTGGGAATGGGAGTTGCCTCTTGCAGCTTCTTTACAGTAATGCAGGGAGTCAGCACTCACAGAGAATTTCATTTCTACCCAGAACAATAAGCATATATTGAAAAAGGATGCAAATTGAGATTTAATTCTTAATTGGTTTTCAACAAATACATTTTATAAATATGGGTGAGGGATGGCATTCATTTGTTTTACATGAGAGAAAAAATTAGAATGAATAATTGTGAAAATATTGTAAGAAAGTAAATACCAAACCACAGCATATTACCGTTGACTCATGCAAATAAGGTAGAAGATTTCTCTCAACGACTATTTTTTCCCCGGACTTTACAATTCAAGCTTTGCAGTTGGAAGTCCAAACAAACAATCACAGCTTAGTTGATAAAACCCCAAAAGTTTTAACTTCAAAGAAAAATCTGAGAATATATTTAATTATCATTTTTAAATAATAACATCTGAGCTTCTTATTTATCATTTACATGACACATACTTCAATTTCTTGAAGTTATATAAAAAGAAATAACATTTTTGTTTCACATTAACATGATTTATTATGCCATTGCTTAGGTGCTTAACATTTTTGTTGTACTTTCTTTTATTTCAAAGTATGCATTTTTTGGTTTATGATTACATTAAATCCACATTTACATTTATGTGTTTAAGTAAACAATTACGCATTGAGGCTTTTATTTAAAATAAAGTTGTTTACTTGTCTTAAAGCTTAAGTAATTCTTAATGCACACTGTAATCGATATAAAAAAGTATAAAAAGGAATATCACGACGCTTTAACTTTTTTAACTTTTGTTCTTCACATTAAATAAATATTTGTTTTAAACAGAATATACATGCAATTTAGATTTTTGAAAGCTACATTTCTGATCAAACTTTAAATGTAAAGCAAAAACTACAATTTAAAGAATTTGAGTGAAATATAAAAAGAGTGTAAACCAGAAACAAGGAAAGATTGGTGTTTCTCCCCAAGAAGAATGTACCAACATACTCTACTATGGTAGCGCAATAGCTAATGCCCTAGTAATTATCTCTAAAACATAACTTTTAATGATCCTTCCAATAAAAACATGTAGTAGAAGAGTGAACAATAGAGAAAAAGAAAAACCTCTGATTCTTGATATCTGTGTTAATGACCTTAGGAGATCTACGTTAACATATATATTTATATATATATATACACACATTATATATATATATATATATATATATAATTATAAAAAATCGATAGGCGATCGAGTAAAACAGATGCTTTATTGGAAAATCATTAAAAAGTGCCAAATAGCACTGACTGACGTTTCAGCCCTCTTAGGAGCCTTTATCAAGGTTCTAAGAGGGCCGAAACATCGGTCAGTTCTATTGGGCAGTTTTTAATGATTTTCCAATAAAGCATCTGTTTTACTCGATCGCCTAAGTCCTGGAGTGCGTCCTTCCTACCGATTGTTGTATGACTTTTCCGGATTTTGTCACCCAGGCACTTTCATTACTACTGTGGCTTTATGCAGGTTGCCAAGTCCTAGCCATGAATCCTTCATCAAGAAATCAGATGGTAAGAAGAAATTTGAAAAAAATAAGAAGAGAAGTGATTATTACTCCCTAAGAAGAAACATTGTGCCATCAGCCAAAGCCATTAGACCATCAAAAGGTATAGCACAAAAGCAATGAATTGGAAAAGTATAAAAGCCATTTAGAAGCCAAAACAAAATATATTTTGCAGAAAAAACGCTAACATACTTTTTACAAAACATATATATAAATATATATGATACATATAAAATCATGAGATATAAAAGAAGAACAAAAACAAAGTAACCTTGGCGTATTAGAATCTTCACAAACATTGTAAAGTTGTATGGCAAAGCTTCTAATGAAAACCAAAATCAACGAATGGCTATAGGTGACTTGCAAGTTAAATGCTTTTTGTAAGAATTTGTAATTATTTTTAATGTCAGGATGTTTGCCTGTGCGTTTCTATACTGTGCTGTACAGAACCTCGTCTCAAAGATGTCTACACGGCATGTAAGTCAAGTTGCAAGTTGTACAGCAATTGCAAGGTTCCCAAAGTCAAGGGTCCCCATTCAAACTGAGCCATTAGTATTAACAACTAAGGTTATTATGCTTAATTCATTTTAATGTCAGGATGTTTGTCTGCATGTTTCTAAAATGTCCGGTACAGTAACTTGCCCTATAGTTGTCTACATAGTATATAAGACTGTCTACATAGTATGTAAAATGAGTTGCATTACAAGGTTCTCATACGCAAGCAATCCTATTAAAACCGGGGCATTTAAAAAGTAGGGCTGTTTATATTTAATACAGGATGTTTGCCTGTGAATTTCTAACCTGTCCTGTGCAGAATGTATCCTACCTGGTAAAATATTTTGCAAATAATAATAAATAATATTAATAATCTCATTCCACAAATGTCTACAGGGTTTGTAAGCCGAATTGCAATTGAAAGGTTCCCAAATACCAGAGGTCCTCTTCCAACTGAGTTATTATTGTTAAGGAGTGGGGTCGTTATACCTAACGGCTCCTTACTGTAATTTAAGACTTTCTATAGTTTGTATTGGAAGCGTTCATTTGCCAATAGCCAGAGCATAACGACCGATTCCAAGGTATTCAAAATTGCGAACCGACTCTCACATTATTAGGGTTATTCAGAGAAAGGTGAAAACCAGGAGAACTGGCAGGAGAAGAGAACAATCTAGACCAAATAGCCGATTTGGAAAGTGAGATAAATGGGAGAATTTTTCTGGTTTGGCTATAGTGACCTAGAATTTTAACTTCTCCAGTCATTCTCCTGAGTTTCACCTTTCTCTGAATAGACCTGTACGTTGTTGAGGGACTATTCTTTTTGCAAAATCAATTAGCATGTTAAAAAAAAGGAGAAAAATATCCCATACTTACCTCTGGTTCCATGGAGCAGAGGATAGAGCATTCAGCTGCTTCCTTTAAGCCCTTAACCCTTTCACTGCTGAGCCATTTCACACCCGTGTGCTGAGCTCATTTTTACCGGTTTCGCTCATCTTGTTTAAACGAGATTTGAAGCCACGTTTTATCGTACAACCCAGACATATTATATATCGTTCTTTCCGGCAGACTCAGCAGATTCATAATATATCATTATTATATGTATACATTGTGGCCTGCCTGAATATTTTGACAAAGCTTGCAATAAAAATTGAATTTTCAATCATCTACATTGTGTAAAGTGTTTTTTTTCACATTTTATTATGCAAGCCTTTTCAGTTATATTTTCTATGGGGTGCGCTTGTTTAAAAAAATTAGAAACGGGGACTCGTTACAATATTTTGCAAAACCCGGGAAACGTACACTGAAGCCTGCAAAAACATCTGGATTAACCATGCCAAACACGCCGGAGAAACCCGAGCAGGAGCCGATCACAGAGCAGAGCAGTCCCCGGAAAAAGCCTACACTTCAGACGACTCGAATGGAGTGGAAAAAAAAAAAAAGTACGCTTCAATGTTTGAAAAGTGAAACGCTGTTTGCAAAGAAACTACAGAACTAAAATGCCTGAAATTTACATATAAGATCCAATGAATGATAATAAAAAGGGCTGTTACAGAAAAAAGAAAAAACGATTTAAAAAAACGGAAAAAAATTCTCAAAAAAAACCCCAAAAAATGCCTGAAAGGTCCTAAAAAAATCTAAAAATAAAGAAACTGTTTACTGCAGAATATTATAATCAACAGTTTATTAGATATTGAAATAAAAGGGGAAAATCTTTAACATTGAAGCCTATGGGATTCGCCTGAATAAACCTGACGAATTAACCCACCGAACAGCAGGGCAATTCGGCAACCTTTCTCAGCTGTTTTGTGTTCTCTGAATAGACAAAGCATTGCTTCTCTATGGGGATTTCACTGCCCTCAAACAGGCACCGTATGTGCAGGCAATTCACTAAGATTTGGCGAACTGCCTGCTCTCTGAATAGCCGAATGGCCGGGAAAGGTAACGGTATGCTAAATTTCAGGTTTGGTTACATTTCGGCCACAATTCGGAGCTCTTTGAATAACATTGATAGAATTTTCTATTCTCCAGTCATTCTCCTGCTTTTCACCGCTCTCTGAATAACCCTGTAAGTGTCTGAGCATCATGGGAGACTTACAAGGTTATTCAGAGAGCGTGAAAAGCAGGAGAATGACTGGAGAATGAAAAATTCTAGGTCAAAATAGCCAAACCAGAAAAATTCTCCCTTTCATCTCACTTTCCAAATCAGCTATTTTGACCTAGAATTTTTCATTCTCCAGTCATTCTCCTGCTTTTCACGCTCTCTGAATAACCCTGTTAGTTCCAAAACATCTGTAGGGCCAAGTTTGGGGACCCCTGCTTTAAATGCTTTCGGAAGGAAATTGGGAACCAATAGTACTCACACAAGACATCGTAAGTCTCCATTTTGGCTTTATTTTTGTTAAGTAAATCATGACAGGGTGTAATACAGTGGGGCAAAAAAGTATTTAGTCAGCCACCAATTGTGCTGGTTCTCCCACTTAAAAAGATGAGAGAGAGGCCTGTAATTGTCATCATAGGTACACTTCAACTATGAGAGACAAAATGAGAAAAAAATCCAGAAAATCACATTGTCTGATTTTTAAAGAATTTATTTGCAAATTATGGTGGAAAATAAGTATTTGGTCAATATCAGAAGTCCATCTCAATACTTTGTTATATGTCCTTTGTTGGAAGTGACAGAGGTCAAAAGTTTTCTGTAAATCTTCACAAGGTTTTCACACACTGTTGCTGGTATTTTTGCCCATTCCTCCATGCAGATCTCCTCTAGAGCAGTGATGTTTTGGGGCTGTCGCTGGGCAACTCGGACCTTCAACTCCCTCCAAAGGTTTTCTATGGGGTTGAGATCTGGAGACTGGCTAGGCCACTCCAGGACCTTGATATGCTTCTTACGAAGCCACTCCTTCATTTCCCGGGCGGTGTGTTTGGGATCATTGTCCTGCTGAAAGACCCAGCCACGTTTCATCTTCAATGCCCTTGCGGATGGAAGGAGGTTTTCACTCAAAATCTCACGATACATGGCCCCATTCATTCTTCCCTTTACACGGATCAGTCGTCCTGGTCCCTTTAGAGAGAAACAGCCCCAAAGCATGATGTTTCCGCCACCATGCTTCACAGTAGGTATGGTGTTTGTTACATCATCAGCCCCCGCTGTGCCCCCTGGGGGGTCTTGGCAAGAAGGGGAACCGCTGGCTGGTTGGGTGCCAGCACTTGCTTCTGGCAGATCGGCATCTGAGGGGGCGGGGTCAGGTGTGGTTACCAGGAGCCACAGGCTTTAAAACAGGGCTCTAGGAATGGCCTCTTCGCCCTGTTGTGGAGTTATTTCACGCATCGCTACTTCTAATATCTATTTGACTACTGTTGACGACCCGGCTTTGTATGAGATTCCTGTTCCTGTTTATTGACCCGGCTTGGCTTTTGACTTCTCTCTCTCTATTGTGCATTTTACGTTGTATCACTTGTTTTAGTGATTTAACCCCCTGCTGGTTTCTGGGTTAATCACTTGCTGTTCTGGGTTCTAACCCTTCACGTTTAGGGGTATCCTTTGCAACCCTTCGGAGTCCCTTTATCCAGGTTACTACTTAGGTTTATGGTTTTGCTAAGACCACGATAATAAACTATTGTTTATTTCTTTTTTATGTTATTTCTGCATCTCTGACTGCCCTGCACCTTGAGTACTTCACGGATTGTCGCTCCACGTATGGTGTTTCTGAATGTATCCTAGGTAATCTGTTGGTCTCGAAACCTTCAGAACTTAGAGACAATTCAGTTAGTCCTTGTATGTACCAAAACGATTGGTTTCTGCATCTGACTGCCATGCACCTTGAATACTTCACGGACTGTCATTCCACGTCTGCTGTTTCTGAGTGTGTCCTAGGTAATCTGTTGGTCTCAAAACCTTCAGAGCTTAGAGACAATTCAGTTAGTCCTTGTGTCTCCTTATTACAGTCTGTAAGTTATAAACCTTTTGTATTATTCAAGAAGATACTACTGCCCTCAAGGATCCCAACTCCGCTACTCTTGGGTAAGCGATACAGCTACCGTTACAGTGTTCTTTGGATGCAACTCAGCATTCTCTCTCCTCCAAACACGACGAGTTGAGTTTTTACCAAAAAGTTCTACTTTGGTTTCATCTGACCATCTGACATTCTCCCAATCCTCTTCTGGATCATCCAAATGCTCTCTAGCAAACTTCAGACGGGCCCGGACATGTACTGGCTTAAGCAGGGGGACATGTCTGGCACTGCAGGGTTTGAGCCCCTGGTGGCGTAGTGTGTCACTGATGGTAGCCTTTGTTACTTTGGTCCCAGGTCTCTGCAGGTCATTCACTAGGTTCCCCCCGTGTGGTTCTGGGATTTTTGCTCACTGTTCTTGTGATTATTTTGACCCCACGAGGTGAGATCATGCGTGGAGCCCAGATCGATGGAGATTATCAGTGGTCTTGTATGTCTTCCATTTTCTAATGCTCCCACAGTTGATTTCTTCACAGTGTACCTATGATGACAATTACAGGCCTCTCTCACATCTTTTTAAGTGGGAGAACCTGCACAATTGGTGGCTGACTAAATACTTTTTTGCCCCACTGTATGTTGTGTGTTTTTATTCATCTCATGCTGTATTTACCTCATTTTAAGACCTGCTAAGGACCAGATGATTTCTTATTACGTCCTACTACGTAAAACCAAAGAATTCAACGAGGGTGCACTTTCTTTTTCACATGGCTGTAAATTGCTAGATGAATGTATATGTATTTTATACAGTGCTTACAAGAGTTGTGGTGGAGGACAGAAAGTGAGATAAAAAGGCTCCACGCTATAATTAGTTATGTTTATTATTGCAGAAGCCACTTGCACATCACAGCAATTCGATGAATTGCATCCCAGAGCTCCTGTGCCACATTCCCCATATGCAGCAAGGAATTCTGGGTAGGAAATGCAAATGACATCCATCTCACTTTTATGCATCCTGGGTCTGTTATTACACAGAACCGTATACATAGGCTGCATCTGGAAGTGGAAAGGGCAATTTCCCAAACAATAACGCAAGCAGGGAATCGGCTCTCCAGAAGCAAGGACATATTTGTTTTATTTTTTGCAGCAGCAGCAGTAGCAGCAGCGACGTTTCAGCTGATCACCCAGCCTTTCCTAAACTGAATTTCCCAAACAATGACCTACGGTGGCTCCTTTGTCCCCAGGTAAAAAGATGCCAGGCTTCCCGAGTCAGTGTGTCTTTCTAGTTTCATTGTTTATGTTTTTGTTAAACCTTATCAGTTGTATAAAACCACAGAAAATGCTGGCGCCCTATAAACTATTGCAAATGTAAGATCATAAATTCTTTATAGGGCTTAATTTAAAAAAAATATGGATGTAATATTTATTTATTCCGATTAAATTTCCAATTCACTTCTAAATTATCTCTCGTGATATCCTGCAAATGTTTCATAAGAACTAAAATTAAGCAAAAAATGCCACAATAATGGAGTTATTCACTCACTGGAAAGAATCCCAGCAAAACCATTGGAGGGCATAGGATGGCTCGGGCATCCACTCACCAGCCAATCACTTGGCATCTGCGACTTAATGGGAAACCACAGTAGGTATGGGACAGCACAGAGGAAGCTTAAATTGGAAGAGGGAGGGGTGCAGACGGGGTCAGGAAGGTTTAAGGTTTAATCCCTCTGTTTCTCCTCTTCTTTTTTAGCCCCATTTAACCCATTCACTACCAAGTGATTTTCCAATAAAACCATTATCAGGAACCAGTGGTTTTGTGAAAACTCATTTTTAATTAATTAATTATACAGTAAGTAATGTTTGGGCATATTCCCAATGTATTTCTTACTGTAATAACATATTTGGCCAGTAGATGGTGCCATCTACTGCCAAATTGAGTTGCAGGGAACAAAGGCGGCAACTGTATCGGCTGCTGAATGTAGGATGCCAGGACATTCAGTCAGTCAGTTTTACACAGTTTTAGCCCTTTGGGCATTATGCCCACAGGGTTAAAACTTTGGGGGCACCTTCTGCAGCCCAAAAGCTAATTAAATTTGTTTGCAGCAAACAAATTTCATTTGCTTTTGAGCTGCAGAGTTGCAGATGGAGATATCCCGATATTGGGCACCAGATGGTGTCTTTGAAGTCAAGAAATCTCGATCTCAGTAGTGAAGAGGTTAATCCCATTACCTAAATTGATTTGGCCATGTTGGCTATTGTGTCCCTTTAAAGCAGGGATCTCAAACTCCAGCCCTCCAAATGTTGATTGCTGACAATTTCCAGAATTATTTTAATGTAATAATGGCCAGAGGATCACGGGACGTGTAGATCAGAAGCATTTGGGGGACCAGAGTTCGAGATCCCTACTTAAGGCTGGTGTCAGATGAGCATTTTTAACAGCGGAAGGAACGTCCATGAGAGTGAACATTCCTTCCACTCTGACGCCTTATCTGACACCCATCTGGCCACCTCACTAAGTGCAGTTAGTGTGCTCAGCACTGTAAGGCTTGATCCTCCTATGAAGGATCGCGGTTTGCAACCCAGTCGAAAGCGCGCCGTAGCGCTTCGACGAGGCTTTCTGAATGGTTTCAGCACGCCTGCTTTAGGCCAGTGTAAGACGAGCGCATTAGGTGCGTCTGTACGGACGTGGTTTCCAGCGTCCGTCGCAGCATTGAGACTCTGCTACGGGGCCGGCCAGATGTTGTTGCGCGCGCACGAAATGGCGTGCTACTGCAGCCGTGCTGCGTCCATGCAGCAGGCCTCTCCGTCAAAGCGCTAGGATGCGCGTTGACAGAGCTGCAAAGCGCAATCCTCTATAGGAGGATTGAGACTTGCAGCGCTTAGTGCACTAGCTGCGCTTAGCAAGGTGGCCAGACGGGCGTTGAGTGGAAGGAATGTCCACTTTCACAGACGTTCCTTCCGCTCTCCAATGCCGCTCGTCTGACCCCAGCCGTAGCATGCTCAATTCATGTGGGTGCTACAGCGTGTGGCCGGCCTCGTTGAAGCGTCACAATGCTGCGACGGACGCCGGGAGGCACGTCAGTATGGGCGCACATAGTTAAAGGCAGTCTGTGATTAACCATGATGAAAAGGACCCAAAGCACTAACTAAATTGACAATATCGACAAGCCAAACACAAATATATCTACATACTCTCAGTTATTTTAGGATATGATTAAAAATCATTTGAATTCATTTTTATTATATTAAGATAATATTTCTTTTTTAATGTAATAAAAGTAGTAATTTATACTTAGCATAAAATTAGTTTGCAAAAATGCCAGGACCTTCGATAAGTACACAATCCAGCACACATGGGATGCTAGCTCAGTCAATAAATTGAGACATTATATTACCCTCTCTTTTATGTGAAGAGCTTCTCTGTTGCAGTATAGGAGGAAGATGCAGGAAAACACACGAAGACATAATAACTATAATCAAAGAGAGGAGAAATAGCTGCTCGCATCGGAGAGGTAGAATTTGTCGGTCTCCACACAGGCCATTGTTTCCAACTAAGACATGAAAAAAGCTGGAAATGTATCTTTTTTATATCTCTGGCGTTTCTTCAAGAGACAGCTAGGAACTTTGCTTTATACATGTTCCAAAACATTGTGAAATCAGCCCATGATTGATTCATATGTTAACTGAAAAAAGTGTTAGACCTAAGAGTAAAAATACAATACACGTCTAATACGAAAAATGTCAGGCACCATACAAAAAAGTTTAAAGACTTGCAGGGTTATTAAAAAAGAATCGAAAAGTCATCGCAAGTTTGGTGACTTTTCGTTGTCTTCAATTCGGTGCGATTCGGCGATCCTATTTCTGCGACCCTGCGATGTATTCAGCAAGCACCACAGGACCTTCGTAGTGCAGGGAAAAGCCACCGCAAACCCGCCAAACACTCACCGCAAAACCTGGCGAATGCACATCGAAACCCTCAAAAACATCTGGATTAACCCCAACGAACACGCCGGAGAAACCAGAGCAGCCATCGATCACAGCGCAGAGCAGCCGCCGGAAAAAGCCAACACCGCAGACGAATGAAGTGAAAAAAGAAACAGTACGCTTGAATGTTTGAAAAGTGAAACGCTGTTTGCAAAGAAACTACTGAACGAAAATGTCTGAAATTTACATATAAAATCAAATGAATGATAATAAAAAGGACTGTTACAGAAAAAAGAAAAAACGATTTAAAAAAACAAACCGAAATTATTATTTTTTTAAAAAAAATCCCGTAAATTGCCTAAAAGATCCTAAAAAATCTATACATAAAGAGCTGCAGAATATTATAATCAACAGTTTATTAGATATTGAATTAAAACGGGAATATTTTTATCATTGAAGCCTATGGGATTCACCTGAATAAACCTGTTGAATGAAACCACAGAACAGCAGGGCAATTCGGCAACTTTTCACTACTGGTTTTTGTTCTCTGAATAGACAAAGCATTGCTTCTCTATGGGGATTTCACTGCCCTCGAACAGGCACCGAACAGGCACCTAACATTTGGCGAACTGCCTGCTCTCTGAATAGCCGAATGGCCAGGAAAGGTAACCGTACGCTGAATTTCACTGTTCGGTTACCTTTTGGCCACAGTTCGGATCTCTTTGAATAACCCTGTTGGTGTAAACATTAAAAAAAAATATATATATTTCTAAATAAAAAAACGTTAGTGCGGCACATCTTTCTTCTTTAAATATTTATTTTTCAAGTGTGATAAAAATAAATAAGAGAAATAATTCAGTTATAGTTGAAAAGAATCATTAACTAAAATGCTAAGACTAATTTAATAAAAATGACTCCCTCCTACCCTAATGAGGTCTCAAAGCGAGTGGTATACTGACAGAGGGAGATGGTAGGCTGAAGTTGGTCACAGAGCCAGCTCTGCTGCAGAGATTTCATATGTGACATTGTGCGCTGCCTGGATTGCTCTGCGCAGCATCTTCCTTTTAAATATCGTGTTCCGTGTAAGCCCTGTGAGTACTCAGAACTGTCTCCATCCGAAGAATTGAGGGGAGGATGGAGTGTGTGTGTACGTGTATCTGGTTCCCAGTCTGGCTCTGCGATTCCTTTACGGTATTGGGTGAGCTTGTGCAGATGGACACCAGGAGTTGATACTCACTGCGGCGTTTAGCGTTGCTGCAAGTATCGCTTTGCACCGGGATTGCACCGCGCTAATAAAGCACCTAACTTGAAATAGGCACACTAAGACCAGTGTCAGGTGAACGCACTATGTGCGCCCATACTGATGTGCCTTCCGATGCCCGTCGCAGTGTTGTGATGTTTCGACAGGGCCGGCCACAGGCTGTAGTGCGCGCATGAATTGCACACGCCACAGCGGACGTGCTGAAAGCCTTCCCGTCTAAACACTACGACATATGTTCGTCAGGGCTGCAAAGCACGGTCCTCCATAGGAGGATCGAGCCTTGCAGCGCTGAGTGAACTAGCTGCGCTCAGCGAGGTGGCCGCATGGGCGTCAAAGTAGAAGGAGTGTTCATGCACACAGACGTTCCTTCCGCTCTGAAAAACCGCTCGTCTGACACTGGCCTAAGAGGGAGTCGTACGAAAAATCCGCAGGGATTTATTTTTTTGCAAGAATAAGGCTAGGGTCAGATGAACGCATTTTTCACTTCTACCGTCAAAAAGTGCGTTGATGCGTCTGAACGCATTTTTTCACGGAAGACGCGATAGCAGTCATACGATGCGCAATTTCGGCCGTATTTTTTGACGGAGCTATAAAAAACAAATGGACGTGATGTTGGCCGGACATGTGCAGCGTCTGACATCTCCTAATCACGCACACACGCCGCTATGCTGACGCAGCGCACTCTGTGCGTCAGTACAAGCGGTTCCACGTTCTCGAAAAAATGCGTTTGTTTGCCGCTTGAGTTGGGCGGCCGAACGTTCGTGCGGCCGTACTTCGTATATTGCCCGTCATTGGACGTCATTTGCTGCTACTACAGCCCTAATAAAGTGTGGCTTAACGCACGTTCACACTGCGTTCGTCTGACCCCAGCCTAAATGGTTGAGTTTGCAGTTTAGTCAGTTTTCTCCATCATTTTAAAGTGCTTAATTTTTATCATGACATTGAATATAAAAAGATCTTGCATTGATTTGGGAAATAATGAACATACAGTACAATATAATAGATTATTTTTCTTTGTCCGTGAAGGTTTTTTGGCTGTTTCAAAAACACTGATCAGAATAATAGAAATCACAACTTTTTTTCAGTGTTTATTATCCTATACATGTTTTTAACCTGAACAATAAGGCAAAGGATTATTTTCCTTTTGAAATACAAATATTTAAAAGGTGTTCATTCATCCAAATCAATAATTTATCATTGCCCTCATTCTCTGCTGCTTACCAGCTGTTTTCATCACACTGCCAGACAATGTCATCTGCAAAAGCATAATGTCCATGTGTTTTCATGTAAAAATAAAAACATATTTTTTTTTTAAAAAAATGTTTGGCTTTCGGAATTGTGGAGGACGAGAAAGATTTTACTAAGTCGCTGTAAAAGGTGTAATTCTACATATTTAATGGGATGGTTATCAGCGGCGTGAGCAGGGACATCTTGTTGTTTGATTTTTATCTCCTAACAAGGTACAAAGACTGGAGTCTTTTCATGGTAATTTGTTGAAGACATCTGTTGAAGCTTTCTAGGGGATGAACTCAGAGTGTTCCTGTGGTATCAGTTGCTATGGCAACTATTAAAAAAGTATTCAACATCAGTAGGTCTGAAAAAGCTCGAGGGCTAGTTGAATATCCATTTGGGCCCCTAATGTACCTGTAAGAAAAAAAAACATCTATTTAAAAAAAATGTACAAAACTTCTGAGAGCACATCTACTGATCTTTGCTTTCCTGGTTAGAAATAAAAAAATAAATACATTCTAAAGACACCATGAAACCATGTGTGTTAATAATAGTTTTATTAGAATTACTAAATTATAGTTTTAGGTCAATATATTGAAATAAAATGTGCCTTTTATTTAGTTTAGTTTCCAATTATCTCAATTTTAGTCAGTTTTATCTTATTAAATAAAAAATGGAAAGTTTTAAAACTGAAAGTTATAGTTTGATTTAATATGTCTGTTATTTTTTTTTAATTTTAAACATCCTGGTTAGAAATAGAAAATAAATGCAACCAATAAACATAAGTGTTAATAATAGAAGAGATACAATTATTAAATGATATGTTTATGTCAATATACTCATAAAGTGATTATATTTTTATTTAACATGAAACCCACATGGTTTATTAGAATTACTAAATTATAGTTTTAGGTCAATATATTGAAATAAAAAGTTGCCTTTTATTTAGTTTAATTTCCAATTATCTAAATTTTAATCAGTTTTATTTTATTAAATAAAGAATGTAAATTTCTAAAAATGAAAGTTATAGTTTTATTTAGTGTTTTTTTAATATATTTTTTCATTTTAAATATCCTGGTTACAAATAGAAAATAAATGCAACCAATAAACATAAGTGTTAATAATAGAAGAGATACAATTATTAAATGATATGTTTATGTCAATATACTCATAAAGTATTTTTTTTTATTTAACATGAAACCATGTGTGTTAATAATAGATTTATTAGAATTACTAAATTATAGTTTTAGGTCAATATATTGAAATAAAAATGTGCCTTTTATTTAATTTAATTTCCAATTATCTCAATTTTAGTCAGTTTTATTTTATTAACTAAAGAATGTAAATTTCTAAAAATGAAAGTTATAGTTTGATTTAGTATTTTTTTTATATATTTTTTCCTTTTAAATATCCTGGTTACAAATAGAAAATAAATGCAACCAATAAACATAAGTGTTAATAATAGAAGAGATACAATTATTAAATGATATGTTTATGTCAATATACTCATAAAGTGATTTTTTTTATTTAACTGAATCTTAAATTAGTTCAAATTTTAGTCGGCTATTTAATTTTTTTTACTAGATCATTTAAATTGTCAACAATTCATTTCTATAGTTTGATTTTATATTATTCCATTTTACAGTTCTCCTCACTATTTCTATTTATTTCCCTGAAGTACAAAATAATCAATAATTTCTGTAAATCTCAATCCGTGCGTCATCTCATAGTCATGCTTTCTTAAAGGTATTAAATTTTACCTCTATTATATTGGCATATAAGATCATAAATTGGGATAAATTTATTGATACTGTGTGTGAAAGAGAGGGACAAAAGAGGAGTGAGAGCAAATGACATTCATTAAATCTCTCATTTCTGATAGTTTAGGAAAGGTTTACTTTGTAAATTACCTAGATTTTTGGTAGAGCTGTCTGTAACAGACAGGCTCACATCTGCCCAATGCTGCTTCCTTGCTGGACACCCAGTTTGTCCTTTTGACTCTAACACTTTTCTCTAGTACCTTAGCCGCAGCTTAAGGCCCGGTGCATGTAGAGAGCCTGACTAGCAATCCCAGAAATAAGCCGTAGCTGTAGACCTGAAGCCTTTCCTTGGCACAGCGGGCTGAAGATTCCTGGTACCCCAAATCATGAGTCGTGACTTCAAGCTTGGTCAGAATAGAACTGACTGTTTATTCAAAGAGACACATAGGTATAGTCATCAACCTCCAACACTATTTGCATACAATCAAGCTGCACAGATCAGATAACTACACAGGACCTTCAAACAATGGGATTTCCTAGGAGAAGGGGGGAAGGAGAAAGTAGGGTAAGCAAAAGGAATTTCTTATAGAAAGAATTTACACAATAGAGAGAGCAGGTACTAATACAGAGATCACACTATACAGTGAAAAGGTACAAAGGAACACAAACACCCTGCATCTAGAATTGTAGGTACAGGATGACTTTAACAAAGGAAAGAGCAGGAAAACTATATAAAACGTCAGGCTCGCACCTCCCAAATACATTTCTAAGCCCATGTACTTTGAGTCCAAAGTGATGCACATCACACTGTCAACATTAAATTGGGTGACATCTCAGATGCTAATTGCGTGCCACAAAGACACAAATCTAGTGCAAGTTGTTATGTCTTTCCTGCCTCCTATTTAAGCTACTGAGCAGGGTAATACACTCACTATACTGCATTTAAGAATCTGTGGGCCTTATTACAATCTTCGCGCATACGTTTGCACATGCGCAAAAACGCATTAACGCGAGGGGCAAAACCCTTTGCGCTAAATGTCGTATTACAATGTCAGCGCAACAAATGCGCGTATACATCTACCGCGGGTGAACCTGTGCGAACGTTGCGCGAGCTTCTGTACTTCGTGCTTCCAATATTTAACATTGTGAGTGCAAATGCGTTTGTGTGCTGGTACATGGATTGTATTACAATCTATGCGCAGTTTGTAACGCACAGCCTTTGGGCGCATAATTTTAGCAACTCCTAAAAGCTGGTGACTGTTAATGGCAAATTCTATCAACCTGGCCGAAACTAAATACACCAGCCCAAAAAAAAACCCGCAGCAAAGTATAGTTACACATTCTACACATACCAAACCAATAAATTTGAGAAGTTGTGTGTGCATTTTTTATTGATGCAGGATATATGGGCAGATTGACTTTGACAGGCGCAAAAACTTAACGTGGCTAATTCACCTCACCCGCCGCTCTGTCTCTGCCGCTCCCCTCTGCGAGTCCCTTCACTGGCTCCCCATCCACTGCAGAATTAAGTTCAAAATCCTTATCCTTACCTACAAAACCCTCACTAACTCAGCTCCCCACTACCTGTCCTCACTAATCACCAAATACACCCCAGCCCGCTCCCTAAGGTCAAACAGTAACCTGCGCCTAGCTTCTCCCCGCATCACCTCTTCCCATGATAGACTGCAGGATTTCTCACGCGCAGCCCCCACTCTCTGGAACGCTCTCCCTCGTACTGTCAGACTTTCCCCTAACTTCTCTTCCTTCAAACGCTCCCTTAAAACATTCCTATTTAGGGAAGCCTACCACCCAACTCCTACCACCCAACTCACTGACACAACCATCAATCACTCTCACCTTGCAGTCCTCTCCTCCTGTTTCCAACCCCAACCCTCCTAGATTGTGAGTTCCTACGGGAATAGGGCCCTCATCTCCTCCTGTACTGTTTCTCAAATGTTGTTCAATGTATTGTAACCCTGTCTATACTGTGCTTATTGTACAGTGCTGCGGAATATGCTGGCGCTTTATAAATAAAGAATAATAATAAAACGTGAGACAATTGTGGTTCTTAATTCTGATTAGCTGAATCGCGTGAAGAAAACAGTCCGCACACTGATTTCTGCGCGCAACGTTCCTGCGCGTGCTTTTTTGCAAATCCGTTTTACGCGCATTATTGATCGACGGATGAAAAAATGCGCGAGGATTGTAATTCCAGCGTTTATTTACGCGCGTTAACGTTTAATGCTGGGCGCACAGATTCACGCGTTGCGCGTGCATTTTTGCGTGAAGCATGTAATAGGGCCCTAGATAGGGAAGAATGCTCATGGGCTCCAGAGTAAAAAAAACATATAGGGCACTATCATGTGCTTTGCGATAAAAAGGGGATGCTAAAGGGAAAAACATGTGCTTGCAATTTTCCCATTAGCGCCCTCATTTTTAAAACAGATTACGAGGCAGGTGCTGAATTCTCTCTCCATAACGAGCGCTGCCCTCTAGGATACTCAATGGGGGTTGTGCTTGGGCCATGTGACCTGTACGAGCATGAGTGCAACGCAGAACAACCAGAAGGGACAAGGCTGGAAGGAGCATGGACACCATCTTGGAATCATGGGAAACAGCAGGAAGTGGTCATATCGTAGAACTCCAAAGAAGGGAAGGACGAAGCAAGGTGTACACCATGAAAGGACAACCAGAACCATGCGGTTCCAATTGAGGAAACGCCTTTATCGATTCAGGATATTTAGACTATCAATTCAGGATAATGCCGGCTGGGTGAAGTAGAGGTAACATAACTGCTCTGCATGAAGAGGGAAAGTGTCCTTGGGCAAGACACCTAACGGTACATACTCGCCACACAGGACATACTTGAAAACGAGAGAAATCTCAAAGTATCCTTCCTGGTAAAATACTTTCTTTAAAAAAAAAAGTACAATATCTTTGTTTGCAGTCTCATTCTTTTCATTCTGTCATTGGAATTTCCTCATACACCCACAAGTATCTATTAAGAAGTTTCTATAACGCGAGTGGCTAATTCTAATGCTAGATCATTATTGCAATATCAATGTAATTATAAAAAAAACAGTTTCCACATATAGTGATGAGCCGAACACCCCTGTGTTCGGTTCGAATTCGAACAGTCGAACGTCCGAAATGTTCGAATACGAACTCGAACACAATGTTAATCAATGCAGGCCGAACACGCAAAATGTGTTCACAGTTCTCCTAAATGTACCGGCAGCTGCCGGTACATTTAGGAGACCTGTGGCTGCGGCCCCCGGCCGCCATAACTCACCTGTTCTGCAGCTGTCCCGGCCTCCTGTTCCCCGGTCCGTCAGCTCCTCCGGTCCGTCTGGCCGCGGCTCCTCTGCCCCACGTCTTCATGCTGAATGATCTGATTGGGCAAAGTCCTGCGCCTGACCTGGACTTTGTCCAATCAGGGCTCTAATTCAATATTGAGCCCTGATTGGGCAAAGTCCATGTCAGGTGCAGGACTTTGCCCAAACAGAGCTCAGCATGAAGATGAGGTCGGGGACAGAGCTTTAACCAAGCTCTGATTGGTTAAATTCGGTGCAAGACTTTAAAAGTGAGTTACGGGGGCCGGGGGCCGCAGCCACAGGTCTCCTAAATGTACCGGCAGCCGCCGGTACATTTAGGAGACCTGTGGACGCATTTTTTATTATGGAATATCCGTGGTCGAACAAACCGCGAACATCCTATAATGTTCGGCATTCGCGAACACCCGAACAGCCGATGTTCGATTCGAATGTTCGAATCGAACCGAACGCCCATCCCTATCCACATACAGTATTTTATATTTATAATGTACCTTTTTGGTGACGGTCACTACATATTCTTCAAAGCATTTTTGTTCTAGTCTAACTTTGGACTCATGCAGTGAGTTTACGTTCCAAATTTTTTTTTTTTTAATGCAAAGAAATGTCAAGGGTTAAAGACAATTTGGAGTAACGCATTAATAACAACCACTAATAACACTTCAAAGTTTAAAAAACATTTAAGCAAAAAAGCATTAAAGAGGAATCTGAAGAAAATGTGCTATTTGTAAAAAAAAAAAATTACATATAGCGCAGAAAACAAGATTTCTATTTATAATAGACAGTAATGAAGAGGTGCCATCAAAACACGATAATTGAAAATAAATTCAATATGGTGATGGTGGCTTGAATTCCTCAATTTCATACCTTCCTGAGTCACCTCCACCCACAATGTCACAACCTCTGGATCTGCCAGGCTTGCTGTTACCTCCTCTTATATCTACCCATGGTATGGGGTCCAGCCCTACCCCCTATCTATTTGAGGATGATGACCCCTCTGGGGGCCAGGATGGGACCGTACCCCACATTTATTTCTCTCTGCATTGTTAATTGTATTGAAGACCTGTTGTGTGTGGCAACTGTGCTTCTTGCTGTTTGTCTTGCATTACTGTATTGTATTGAATGACTAACAGGGTTATTCAGAGAGCTCTAAAATGTCACTGACATTTTGGTACTCTCTGATTCACCAAACTTCGGCGATTCGCTGACCCTATGGTGAATTCAGCATTCACCGCAGGGTCCCCGAAGTGCAGCGAATCGGCCACCGAATGAATCGAAACTCCTCCGCCAACCCACCAAACAGCCACTGCAAACCCGCCAGCCGACACCGCCAACCCGCCAGACAGCCACCGCAAACCCATCCGCTGTCACTGCCAACCCGCCAGACAGCTGCCCACTGCAAATCCGCCAAACCCCCCAGACAGCCACTGCCAACCCGCTGTCCATCACATCACTTTCCAACCCATCGGACAGCTGCCGCAAACCCACTGGACAGTCCCCAAACGCAGCCGACGAGCCGCCGAACACAGCGCCGACCAGCCGCAGAAAAAACCGACAAGCCGCCCGACGGGTAAAAAAAACAAATCGATTGAAAGTGCAAATTTAAAACGCTGTTTGGAAAAAAACTAGTGGATGAAAATGTCTGGAATTAACATATAAAGTCCTATCATTAAAAATAAAAAGGTATTTTACAAAAAAAACGCTATTTAAGAAAAATCAGAAAAAAAATTTTGCTTAAAAAATCCCAAAAAATGCCTAAAAGATCCTAAAACAAAATAAATAAAAAGACTTTTCACTGCATATTAAAAGATATATTTTAAATAAAAAAAATTGTCTAAATAAAAAAATATTTGAAATATTATTTTTTTTTAATTAAAAAATTGACTATTTTTAACATTGAAAACAATTAGGGTTATTCAAAGAGATCTGATTTGTAGCCGAAAGGTAACCGAACAGTGAAATTCAGCGTACGGTTACCCTTCCTGGCCATTCGCCAAATCTGTAACATCTAAATTGATTGACGCCAGTCCTCAGGGGGAGTTCCCGGAGGCTTGGCCGACATCCAAAATGTCGGCCAGCTCCGGGAAAGGAACGCGAACCGGCGCTTTTCAGCGCCGATTCGCGATCCAGCTCCCCAGGGGTTAATGCCAGGCACCATTTGGAAGGGCAGGCTGTGCCCTTCCAAATGGTGCCTGGGTTAACCCCCGCAACGCCGCCGATCGGGAGGGAGAGAGGTCCGAAGGACCTCCGCCCTCCCTTTCAGGCGCCTCCTCCGCACATGCAGGGGGGGGCGCCTGAATTAGGTGTCATCGCGCTGCCGCGATGACACCTAATTCCAGCGGCTGCAGTTCCGGATGCCGGGCTGACATCGAGGATGTCAGCCCGCACCGGGGGGGCCAGCGATCGGCCGGAACCCGGCCGAACGCTGACCCCAATGGGAGGACGCGCTCAGCGCGTCCTCCGCACAGCAGCGGAAATGCGGAGGACGCGCTGAGCGCGTCCTCCGCATTGAAGTGGTTAAGGGGGGTGGGGGAAAGGGATGTGAATACTTTTATCAGTATACCAATATTTCAAAAACCAAAGATGTTACAGGTGTGAAATTTGGCACTTACGTTCTTCTTGAAAAATAATCAAGCTTCGTTTAAAAAACTATTTTTACAAATCCTAAAATCCACGCGAGCGAAGCCGCAGGCAAAAGCTAGCGTCTAATAAACCGTTGATTATAATATTCTGCATTAAAAGTCTCTTTATTTATAGATTTATTTAGGATCTTTTAGGCATTTTTCGGGATTCTTTTGCGAATTTGGTTTTAAATCGTTTTTCTTTATTCTGTAACAGCCCTTTTTATTATCATTCAGTGGATCTTATATGTAAATTTCAGACATTTCTGTTCAGTAGTTTCTTTGCAAACAGGGTTTCACTTTCCAAACATTCAAGCGTACTGTTTATTTTTATTTTCCCTCCATTCGACTGCGGTGTCAACATTTTTCGGCGGCTGCTCTCTGCTGTTATTGGTGGCTGCTCGGGTTCCTCTAGCGTGTTCGGCGGGGTTAATCCATCTGTTTTTCAGGTTTTAGTGAGTGTTCGGCGGGTTTTGTGGTGAGTGTTCAGCGAGTTGGCATTGAGTGTTCGTCGGGTTTGCGGCGAGTTTTCCTTGCACTTTGGGGACCCTGTGGTGCTTGCTGAATACACTGCAGGATTGCCGAAATAGGATTGCCGAATCGCACCGGATTGAAGCAAACGAAACGTCACCGAACGTACGGTGACTTTTCGATTCTCTTTGAATAACCCTGTATGGATTCGCCTGACTAAACCTGCCGAATGAAAACACTGAACATTAGGGCATTTCAGTGACATTTCACTGCTGTTCGGTGTTCTCTGAATTGATTAATCATTGCTTCTCTATGGGGATTTCACTGCCGTCGAACCAGCACTGTATTTGCTGTCAATTTTCCAAAATTTGGCAAACTGTCTGCTTTCTGAACAGCCAAATGCCACGAAAGTACACCGTATGGGGAATTTCACTGGTCGGTGCCATATCGGCTCTCTGAATTACCCTGATATGGGATATCTATGCTTACAAAAAAATATATATTTTAGGCAAACTAAAACATCGAGTTAACATGGTAAGCAGATACTTTAAGACAGAAAATGCAAACATAAAATAAAATCTACAAATCACCAAGGTAATACGTTTAATTAAAGCAGCAAGACAGATTTTTTTTTTTACAGAGGACAAAGTGAGCACATGAAAGAAAGAGCATTGTAAAGTATTTTGAGCTTATACCAAGGTGAAAGTTCAAGGATGCTCTTGATCCTGATCTGAAAAGCAGAGACTATTTTGTTCATTATTGGCTACCAGGTCTGAAAAGCTTTTCATGAACTTCTCCTTGCTCTCTTGTGTTGCCAACTAATCTGTATATAACACATGTGAGGGCTTGCTTTTAAAGGTCATGGGCCACCGGTGTACAGGGTTTGCAGGCTGCAACCTCCCAGCACCATTTTTCTTCTGACTATATGCATTGTTGAGTGCTTTGGGCTACATGCGCACATTAAACTGCTGGAAAGAGGCTACCATTGGATTAAAGGGACATAAATGCTTTGTTAGTGTGCTTTTAAAAAATGTGCAATGCCTTTTGAATGAGTCAGTAGTATCATTCAACGGGCATAAAAGACAAGTAAATATGATATTCTTTCATATTTACCTGCTTTTCTTTCTAGGCGTTTTCCACGCCCACCTCAGGAGGCACTTTAAGCTAACCAATCAGTGTGTATACCTAGGTATACATAAAAAACGCACTGAGCATGTGCGATTGAGTTGCTCCTCCTCCCTCCTGCACTGTGAGTTGAGGGGAGGTGGGGCTGAACTTTCACCCCCAGCTACTGCAGAGACAGAGAAGGAAATAAATCCAAACACATAGGGGGGAAAATAGATAGCAGATAGAGAGAGACAACAAAGAAAAGCACAGAGACACAGCAAGACATGTTAAAGAGAGAAAGACAGCAAGATAAAGCAGAGGGCCACCAAGAAAAGGTGCAGTGAAAGAGAGCACACACAAGAGACAGCACAAGAAAGAGTGTGATTAGGGAGTGACTGTGTGAGTGAGTTTGAGTAAGATAGTGAGTATGTAAAATGATTGAGTCTGTGTGTGAGCGAGTGCAAGTGAGTGTGTGAGCGAGTCAGCGGGTGAGTGTGTGAGAAAGCGCAAGTGAGTGTTTGAGCGAGTCAGCGGGTGAGTGTGTGAGCAAGTCAGTGGGTGAGAGTGTGAGCGAGTCAGCGGGTGAGTGTTTGAGCGAGTCAGCAGGTGAGTGTGTGAGCGAGTCAGTGGGTGAGTTTTGCTTTCACAGTTGCAGAGATGTTAGTTCATACAGTCACAGGTATTTATAAAGCGCTAACAAGTTCCATTGCGCTTTACAATGGGAGCGGCAGAATAACAAATGTCCATATAAGTTAAACACACAAAACAGTAGGAGAGAGGACCCTGACCAAGAGATTACAATCTAAGAGGAGAGGGGTGACACACTAGGTGAGGTATGACATACTAGCTGAGTATGTGAAGTAGTGGAGTGCATGCGGGCTGTGGGCAAGATGGAGCAAGAAATGCAGTTCATGGGAATCTTTGATGGGTGGAATAGTGGGTGGAGTACTGGGCGGGAAGAAGGCGAGAAATATTCAGGAAGTGGAAGCTGAAGAAATACCCTTAGCTGAGGGGCGTCACCGGAGAAGATGAAATAACAGAGTTTAAAGCAGGAAAATAAACATGTTTTACACAGTTTTAAAACTTTTATTGATTTATTCTAGTTTGTCTATAGGAAACAGCTTAGAAGCACGATATGCTGTATACAAATAAAACGTAACTTTTAATAAATTGCCACTTTAAGAACCTGCTGCCTTAACTCAGGCAGACAAAACCTGACAAACAGATAAAGGACATGTAACAGATAAAAAACTGAAAAGGTTCCCCTATGTCTGGGAGACAAAATGTTATTGAATAACCAAATTCTGAAACTAACACAAAAATTCCGGACACAGTAGGAGTGTGAAAACTTGCTGAAGGGGTCCTAGTGGCGCAATTAGTTAATAAGATAGTTATATAGTTAACTAATTGTGCCACTAGGACCCCCTCAGCAAGTTTTCACATTTATATCAAACACATTTCTGTCGAGGTTTTGTGTCCTTCTCCCAGTTGGCTGCATACCACAAACATATCACTATATTTAAGACTAGTGCCTCCACTGTAAACCTTTCTTTTTTACAGTAGGAATGTGAACCTTCGTGGGTTCATGATAAATAGGAAAGGAGGAAAAGTTATTGCACTAGTATAATCAGAGCGGCAGCATAGCGAGCATATATTGCATACAGAGTAACTGGTCCACCTGAACTGGACAAATACAAAGAAACAGAGAGTGACTAGAAGCGCTTCAGATCAGTCCTCTCTGAAAGTAACACTATTGCCATAGGAGACCAAAATCTAAAAAAGAGATTTAAAAATCACTCGTCACCCATCACTCTACGCGTTTCGCACACAGAATGGCATCCTCAGGAGTGTACTAGGAGTGATAGTAAGTATAGTGTGTGTGAGGATACAGCTATCTTATCAGATACAGCCATCAGCAATGTATCTTCACAGACACTATACTTATTATCACTCCCAGTACACTTCTGAGGAAGTCACTCTCTGTTTCTTTGTGGCTGAATTCAACGCAGTGTCGGCGAATTAAGGGTGCAAAGTGCGCCGAAGGAGAGAGCACCAAATTAATCGAAGAACCGCCAAATCTATCCAAATAAATTTTTAAAAAAACAGAATGGATCCGATAAATCGCAGAATGCATCCTCAAACCGCCGAATCGATCCGATTTCCCACTGAATAACCACCGAATCAATCCGCCGATCGGCCCAATAGACCGCCAATTGCATCCGAAAAAAGCCGAACAGGGGTAAAGAGAAAAAATAAATCATCTTTTAAAAGGAGTTTTTTTAAAAACAACTAGTGCCTGAAGATGCTTGAAAATAATATGTAAGGTCCTGTGAATAACAATAAAAAGGTCTGTTACAGATTTTTTTTAAAAACGCCAAGTAAATAAAAATCAAAATAAAAATTTTTGCAGCAGAGCTCCACAGCAATAAAACTCAAATTATTAAAATAAAATCCACTACCTAGTTGCCCACATGCTTGATTCACAAACTTAAAGCTCAGGTGCTGCATCTGCAGTGCTCCATAAACAAATGCGATATGGACGAGTATACATAAACCTTCTTGATTGAAAAATAAGCAACTTTAGTATAAAGTATTCAACATTTTAGTCCTCACCAAGACTTTCATCAAGTCGAAACGTCAAAATTTTTTGAATAAATGTTGTTATTTTTCAATCAAGAAGTCTCTTGGGTGTGCGTCAATATTTCATTTGATTAAAATTAATAATTTTGTTTTAGTATTTGACTTAAATATATTAAAATGTATTACATTAAAATATATAATTGAAATACAATAAAATATTAAAAATAATTTAAATATTGATACATATGGAAGTATATACTACAATTGAAATATCAAAATCAATACTATCAGGGTTATTCAAAGAGAATCGAAAAGCCACCGCACGTTCGGTGACTTTTCGTTCTCTTCAATTCGGCTTGATTTGGCGATCTGATTTCGGCGACCCTGCGGTGTATTCAGCAAGCACCACAGGGCCATCATAGTGCAGGGAAAAGTCGCCTCAAACCCGTCGAAATCTCACGGCAAAACGAGGGTGAATGCACACCGAAACCTGCAAAAACATCTGGATTAACCCGCCGAAAATGCCGGAAAAACCCGAGCAGGAGCTGATCACACACAGGGCAGCCACCGGAAAAAGCAGACACCGCAGACGAATGGAGTGACTAAATTAGAAAAACTGTTTGCTTGAATGTGTGAAAAGTGAAACTCTGTTTGCAAAGAAACTACTTAGCGAAAATGACAACAACTGCCAATATAGGCAAAAAGTGAAACAACGGCGCTGATCAGCAATTCACAAATCTCTTATACCTTTATGCAGCTCTAACACGCATATGTACCCCACACATAAATAAACATGCAGAAAACATTTGGACATCAGTCCCAGTTTGAGCGCAAATTTCAATCTCAGTGATAGTATATGTGTGTATACTATCACTGAGATTGAAATTTGCGCTCACACTGGGACTGATGTCCAAATTTTTTCTGCATACTTAGCGAAAATGTCTGAAATTGACATATGAGATCCAATGAGTGATAATAAAAGGGGCTGTTACAGAAAAAATAAGTAAAGTTTAAAAAAAAAAATCCCGAAAAATCCTTAAAATATCCTAAAAAATCTATAAATAAGGAAACTTTTTATTGCAGAATATCATAATGAACGGTTTATTAGATATTGAATTGAAACGGGAATATTTTTAACATTGAAGCCTATGGGATTCTCCTGAATAAACCTGCCGAATTAACCCACCGAATGACAGGGCATTTCGGGAACCTTTCACTGCTGGTTTGTGTTCTCTGAATAGCCGAAGCAGTGCTTTTTTATGGGGATTTCACTTCCCTCGAACAGGCACCGAACAGGCACCGAATGTGCAGCCAATTTGCCAGGATTTGGCGAACTGCCTGCTCTCTGGATAGCCGAATGACCAGGAAAGGTAACCGTAAGCTAAATTTCAGCGTTCGGTTCCCTTTCGGCAGCCATTCGGATCTCTTTAAAAAACCCTGTATATTAAACTAAATATATTATCGAATTGAATATTTTAAAACATATACAGTATGTATATATATATGAAAATATATAATAGAAATATAGTATTAAAATGAAAATAGTAACATTAGTTTCAATATTAAAACATAAAAATTAAATACATGTAGTAAATACAATTTAATTACATTAATATATATCTATCTAAAATTATAAAGGGATGTTGCCCCTATACCTTTTTTTGAAGGGAGGGGGTCCCTCCTTGGTGGTCCAGTGGCAATTTGGGTATACACATTTGGCATCCCTGTACCCTGGTGGTCCAGTGGGACAGCCGATTGGACCTCTCAGCTGGGCTGATGATCAATGGTGGTCCTGTGGTATGGGAAGGAATGTGGTCTGTGCTTGCTTTTCTGCAAAGACCGCAAAGTATTTATTCCACGCCCTGGGCTCTGATGCAGCGAGAGTCTGGGTGCCAGCGCTCCGATGACATAACAGAGCTTTGGTTCGCTGACTCATTCAGCCAGCCTCAGGCTTTAAGCTCAGGGGGATTTTGCATTGTGCCGTCTATGTAGGAAGGAAGCACAGACCACAGGGCTGCTCATGTGAGATCTTTTCAGACCAGCCCCTAGTTATGCTGACAGGTGGCAACTAAGTGCACCTGGGTCCACCTGAAGCTGTGTGAGCATGCCGGCTCTCTCGATGTCGGTCTTGCTACTTGAGGCCCCAGCGGCCTAACAGGTCTAACAGGTCAACGGCCTACCGGGCAAATGCCTGGTACTACCAATAGCCAGTCCTGGCCTTCTTGGAGCCATGCAAAAAGCATGGTGGAAGGCTTCTGGCATTTCCAATTTGTGATGGAATATTGAAAACAGATTTGACAATGTATGCAAGTATGTCTCCTCTAGTAAATAAATATAAGTTCAACTCTAAAGAGAAGTGGATCAATGCAGATCAATTATCTCATCTATTTTCTTTCCCATTTATATAAACAATTAATTTAGAAAGATACTTCAGGTTGAAGGGCTTTCCAATAAACGCATGAATATGAAGCAGCAAGTTAAATGTACAACACTTACTCCTTGTCCATGCAAAAGGAAATAGGTCATTGGAGAAGCAAAGAAAGAAAGAAAAAACACTCAGAGAAGAATGGGAGAAATACAAGAAGAGAAACATCGACATTAAAATGAATAAATAAATAAATAAGGATGATGGCTTTCTTGCTAGGATCCATCGAACAAGCTAGCATCCATCAAATGGGATCTCTGATAGCCGGTAATGTTACCAAATAACTAGTTACAGTAATTATGGCATAATGTACAGTTACACATGTCTCTATAAAAGCCTGACTTCACATGGTAACTAGCAAGCCACGGTGTCCTTTGACATTCTTCTACAATTCTGTAAAAGAAAATATCTAGGGAAGTTCAGACAAGATTTTGTACCCCCTAGCAGCAGTCAAAGATAGAGGACGTGAAATACAGACCCAAGAAGGACATGTCAAAGAGGGAGATAAAAATTGATAAAAATTAAGGAAAAGGTTTGCCTCCAAAGTCTTATACTTCTACTACTTTCAAAAAGAATTAAAAGACAGGAACCAAAAACAAAATGACCAGCGAGTAAGTAACAAAGTATCAACATGATGCTCTTTTATGAAGATGGTTAGAAAGAGAAGAAATGATATATTAAAAAGCATCACGTGTCCCTTTGTGTTTCCTGTGCCCCTGTGTACCTTAAATGTATGGGCAGAAATAGAAACATTCATTATCTCCCTTAAGATGTTCAGTCTCTAATTTAAGACTGGACACCCTGCATTCCAGTAGCTTTATTGCAGAGAAAGAGGAAAATAATCTTCCATAAATCATCTGCCAACTGTATTATATCTTATTTGTTTATTTTCTTTAAAACAAATTATTTGTTTTATTTTTCGAGATTCTTTCAGCGAAATTTCCTAAGATTCCTAAGATTAAGGATAAAGTAAAATTGTCAGAATTTTAGAAAGAACCTATTGAATTTTTTAAGTGTAATATGTAAGTATAAAAATGAAGTTTACTTAACTTTTACACTAACGACAAGGGGCTAAATTATGATCTCCACGCTAAAACGGGGTGGTAGGGAGAAAAAACTGCGCCCGCAGTTTTCTCCCTACCGCCCCCGTTTTAGCGTAGAATTACAATGCAGGCGCTTAAAAAGCTGCCTGCATTGTTAGCCCGCGCTACAGCTCCGTGATGCTCCGCGAGCATCCACTCAATGGAGTCCATAGGATTCCATTGAGCCAGACGCCGACGGTCACATGACCTACCAGATCTTGCCTCGCGAGATCTGGCCGGTCAACGTAGTGATACGCAGGGAGAGACTGGGGGGACTTTTTCCCCCAGTCTCTCCCTGCTCCCACCAGACGGAGGAGGCAGTTGGAGCCACAGTCCTTGCCACGGGACAGGAGGTGAGTATAGGATTGTTTTTTTAATTTTTTTGGCTGGTGTTAACGGATTCTGCAGAAGCGGAATCCGTTAACACCAAGTCCTGGCTATGGTTAACTTTCCACTAACCAGAGACAGAGGTTAATCAGCGTTAAGACTTTGTAATCCTAGCGCTGATTAATACTTTACGCTCCCCATGTTAAGTATAGGGAGAGCAAAGTACAGTAACCTCACGCTGAAAAGCGCAAGGTACCAAACGCAAACGGGTTACTTAACCCGTTTGCGTTTGGATTGTAATATATGGTAGACACCGCGGCTAACATTAATGCTCACGCAGGTGAGCGTTAACGTTAGCACCTAGATTGTAATGTGGCCCAATGTTATTAAAATGCAAAACTAAGAATAAGGTGGAAATATGTAAATTTTCCTCAAATATAATTTTGTAAATATGGCTTAAATAAATGTATATTATTTAATTTCACCATTTCTTGACTATTGTCTTTACTATATAAATAGTGTTTTGAAAAAACATTTTTTTAGTGGTTTGAAAAAAGGGGGAAAAGTGCAATATTTAGTAGTTAAAAAAACTCTTAGAATTTCAGTTGTGACATTTTGCATACAGAATTACATATAAAAATTGGAGTGATACTTGAGTATCAAAGACTGCTTTGTTTCTATCTTGTTTTGCATAAAGGTAAATTATATTGTTAGATTTAAAAAAAAATTCTAATTGCCCCATCGCATTAGGCATGAATGAAAATTGGAAAGTGGCCCGCAAGCCAACAAACAGTAGAATGGTGCAATTAGTTTGCGTTATTAAATTCAACAAGATTATTTTGATTGGGTAAATGTGGTCAATAATTCAAACCAGCACAGGAAAAAATAGAAGCTTTTGATACCGCTCTGTCTCTTCTACTAATATATATTGTGCCATTAAAAAGAGTGGACAATAAGTACAGTAGTTATGTTGGTGACTCTACCATTTTTTATGTATAGTTTTATGTATATGTACTAAAAATACATCATAATTATTGAACTGAAAAAAATGTAAAGCCTGTTTTGTTTTACCAGACAGGAAAAGAACAGGAGTATATTTAAAAGGAAACAAAGTAGCAAAACAAGAGGACATAGTCTTAGATTAGAGGGGCAAAGGTTTAAAAGTAACATCAGGAAGCATTATTTTACTGAGAGGGTGGTGGATACATGGAACAGTCTTCCAGTAGAAGTGGTAGAGGCCAAAACAGTAATTGAATTTAAGCAGGCATGGGATAGGCATAAGGCTATCCTAAACAAAAGATAAATCCAAGTAAAGTATCCATGTAATTGGGCAGACTAGATGGGCCGAAAGGTTCTTATCTGCTGACATTTTTCTATGTTTCTATGTTTCTATTCCTTATTGTCTTTTTTAATTTTAAAATTATTAATTTAAAGAAATACCTATCACACTTTCCTTAAAGCAAAATGTTTACAGTTTAACCTCAAGGGTATCTGGAAAAGACTCCAACTACTTTTTAACAATTTTTTAAAAATTTGATATCAAAATCAAACTGTTTCATAGAAAAATAAGAGATAATATTGTGTGGAAATAAGTTTTAATAAAGAAACAAGTAACTAAATATAGATTAAAATATCAATGGGTAACTTATATTGAGGCTTCATTCTTGTGCAGAGCTAATCCACGATTAAACTGTTTTATCAAACTCTTTCTAAATGTTATTATAAGGATCACCATAGTCTTATTGTAGTGTTATTGTACAAATTGTAAGCCATAAATTTAACTTGAATACAGATTCATAGGACTATATGAATCCATATCATAAGTTACATTTATATCTTTCACAAAGGCATCAGTACTACGTGAATTTTATTTTTGTGTTTAACCCCTTCGCTGCCAAGCTATTTCACCCCTGTGTGCTGAGCTCATTTTGACCGTTTTGTGTTCATCATGTCTAAACATGTTTTGAAGCCATATTTTATTTTAAAACCCAAACAAGTTATGTATCCTTGTTTTCAGCAGACCCGGCAGATCCAAATTATATCATTATATGCATATGTCATGACTCGTCAGAATGGTATAACAAAAAATTTAAAATAATTGTAAATTTCGATTCAAATTTAAATCATTTAACAGTTTGTATAGTGATTTTTTTTCACATTTTATCTTCCAAAACGTTGTGGTTATATATTCTACGGGGTACTGTTGTATCTAAAAATTAGAAATAGAAATGTATTTTTCTGAGAAAATTCTCAATTTTAACTAAAACTGGAAAAACCGAAAATTTTCAATTGTTGTTTTGGCGCTTTGTGTTATAATATGACTATGAATAAAACACTAACCTTGCTTTCGGTGTGGGAAATGAGAAGGCGGGTAAAATAAGCGGTATTGCTCATTTTATATGTGACTAATGGACAATGCCATTGCTTTGGACCAAAACATTAATAAACAAAAACATTTAAAAAAACTTATTATATGTTTTTTTTTTACATTTTGCATGGTCATGTTTTGTATTATTAGAAAGGCCAGACTCTGACCTGTCCAATGACACCTAACATGACTTTGTGGGGTGTAAAGAATGGAAATACAGGGGTCCAATGTACCCACCCACTGTCCTCACAGAGGTACGACAGCTTTTATTTTACATGGACTAATGTGTAGTAACGCTTTGCTCTATCACCTCCACATTTGGTCTGGCCGTGGGAAATGAGAAGGTGAGTTAGTCCAGCGGCATTGTTTGCTTCACAAGTAAAAGCACATAATACCACCGCCTTAGAAATGAGGGGAAAAATATTATGCATTTAATTTTTTTCTTTTTTACATTACATGGTCATATTTGGTATCGTTGGAAAGGCCAGACTCTGTCCTTTCCAATGACACTTCACTTTACTTTGTGAGGTGTAGCAATCAGAGACGCAGTGTTCTAAAGTTCCCCCGGAATTCCTAGCAGCAGTGGGGCAGTTTAGTTTTTTGATGAACCAATGCGTAATAACGTATTCTGCTATCTCCTCCACACTTGCTGGCATCATGGGAAATGTGAAGGTGAGTTACTGCAGCATCAATATTCATGTTATAATTGAAAGTTAAACAATACTGCTGCATTAGACAAAGAAAAATACATTTTTTTATTTTATTTTTACACATAACTTTGTCATGCTTGGTATTTATTTATTTATAAAGGATTTTACCAGGAAGGATACATTGAGATTTCTCTCGTTTTCAAGTATGTCCTGGGTTCAAGAACATGGTTACAGAAATACAAAGTAGTAAAATGCAAGACATTAACACAAAACAAATATACAGATTAACAGAAAATAAATATGTAGGAAATATAGTCACTATGTTACATGTTTACAGGTGCATTCCTTATTGAGGTATGTTAATAGGGAGCTCTTAAGGGACTTTAGACTGGGGGAAGATTTGATGGCTTCTGGGAGGTTATTCCATAATTGTGGTGCTCTGTAGGAAAATGAGGATTGAGCCACTTTCTTTTTGTATTGTGGTATTGCATCATTGGTATCAGGCTCTGGCCTTTCCAATAATACCATCCATGACCCTCTGCATGCCATGGTTCAGGAGATATGGGGGTCCAAAGACCCTTGTTTCTCCACCATAGGGATTTTCCTTCCTAGCCAGGGGATAAGTCCCTTTCTGACTTCATCGCACCCATGTGCGATAACGTCAGTGGGCAAGGGGATGTCCTGGAGGCAGGGCTGACATCCAAGATGTCAGGCCCCTACGATAGAACTCCTTGATTGGCGCCGGACCACGTGACTGCATCAATGCACTGAGTGTGCCCTCTACACACCATAGTGGGAAAGCGGAGGACGCACATAGAAAGGGAATCATTCTCCTTGTAGATGCTTAGTCCTTATCATCAAGGAAACCTTTATTTGTAGAAAATGTAATCACAGTTCAGGCACCGAAACTGTTATATTTTAGTTCAATTATATTTTAGTTCTCCAAACTTGACATAAATGGTCTTATCTTCAAAAATTCTAAGATGAATTTCCATACTTGGAGATTTTGTACACACTGGTAATCACTAAACTGTTGAATTTCAAGATTTTTCTCGTAAAGCAACTTTGAAAAGTGAGCTTTAAATTTTAAGGTTTATGGTGTTTTCAAACCCATACCACAGTGTCACTGCTGTGCCATTGTAATATATAGAATATATTAGAATTAAGCAACATATAATTACCCTAAAAGAAAGATTTTGACATGTGAAAAATGGCTACAATACCTGGGTATTTCAAATAACGTTGACGGGAAATAAAAAAAACTGCTCTAATCTGATCCCTGAAATAAGAATGGTAATCTTAATTAATTCCTGCCTCAGTGATATGGAATGACAAAACAGCTCCACACAACCTCCTTGTGTATTTCTGTACAACAGTGTTGCCAAAAAAGTGCAATTATAACAGTGACCGCATCTCTTTGTAATTTTATACAATGCTTGCATCTGGCAAATTGCTTCTGTGTGCATGCAGCCATCTTTATGTAGTCTAGTGAGAAGAACCACTTATCTGACCAAAGACTTTGCACAGTCCAAATGACTAAATCTGGTTAAAATCATATAATTGAAATATCAAGAAGTTATGTATGCAGGAATTAGAAATATTTACTAGCTCTCTGTAACCTGCATGGTCTTTGTTCAAAACGTGGTTCTTCTAACAAAGAGGGCTGAAAAGGTGGACACTTCCATTGTACAAAGAAATGTCTGTATAGGTAGTAGCATTATTAACCCCTTTGTGACCAGGCAGTTTTACCATTGTCAGTCTGAAAGTACCCCCTGCTGTTTTTACTTTTCTACACTGTTTGTGTTTAGCTCTAATTTTCCTCTTACTCGTTTATGAAACCCACACACATTATACACCGTTTTTCTCACCATTAAATGGACTTTCTAAAGATACCATTATTTTCATCATGACGTATAACTTGCTCTAAAAAATTTTTATGAGATATGATGGGAAAAAAGGGAAAACAACACACGTTTTCATACTTTGACCCCCAAAATCTGCAACCGCCAAAAAAGACCTCGGCTAAATCGTTTTGAAATTTTGTCCTAGGAATAGAAATACCCAATTTTTACATGTTTTTGCTTTATAACCCTTTCACTGCTGAGCCATTTCATCTATGTGTGCTGAGCTGATTTTGACCGTTTTATGCAAAGGGCAAAGGACCACTGACATACAGAGTACATCCTTGGTCCTAAACTGGGGTTTTTCGCAGGACTTATAATGTACGTCAGTGGTCCTTAAGGGGTTAAATATATATTTATCACAAGCAAGGAATATTAACATAGAGGCTATTGGGAGCTGCAGCTCCCGGGCCTTGCCCAAACACACTGCCTGGCCAAAAAGAAAAAGCCATCACCTACCATACAAGCCTGTTATGATCTAGGAAAGGGGGGCAATGCATTTTCTACCACCAGAAATATAACCAATAAACATTTAAGAGAGAATGCAGCCCTGTTATTGGGAGTGGTGCAACTATAAACCTTCAAAAGTTACCGTCCAGTAAGCAAAACGAAAGGAGAACTCCCAAAAGCGCCAATAGACAGTGCTTATTTTGTGTGTATAGAATATAAAAATGCAAAAAATGTAGATATGCAAAAGAATATTAAATATTTGTAATTTGACAACTTGTGACATATTCATCTCTACATATCGTGCTTATAAATCAACAAACAATGTCATCGCGTGTGTGTGACTATTGGTACATATACTAGAAACAACGTGCATGTAGCCGAAATGATAGGTCCAAAAATAAAAAAATAAAATACATATAATAGTGACCAGTCTTATTTACTGTCCTTATAGTCCAGGTGCTTTTCTGCCATTCCACTTTCCTTAATGCTCGGAAGACGACATAAAAAAGACAAAAAGAAGGAAATAGTGCAACACTGTGGAGTGTCAATATTAAAATTTCATAGTGCAAATTCTAAACTTACATTGTCCAGAGCCTAATAGTTCCTGGCTCTGGGTTATTTCGCCTTAGGTCTATTTGGGGATGACCTCACACCTCTTCTCATGTAATGATCTCAAACAAAAGCAAAAGGAGACATGAGTCCCATTGTGTAAACCTTATATAACCAGTAGCTTAGCATAACATAGAGAGTAATGTACTCACCTTAACAAGATACACCAAGTTTTAAGCTCTATGATGGGTACTTTGTGTCATTTTTAGGTAAGACCCTGTCACGTCCCTCGCCGTCGACGCCAAAGGAGGTCCAGATCTTGGTCTGTGCCATCCTGAAAGTCAGCAACAATGTCCCTGTTCCAGACCAGGTTTCCCATCCAGCCTTCTCCCACATCCAGTCCCCTATCCTCCAACCCAGTGTTTCCTGAGTATCTGTCAGACCCTCAGGTTAATCGCCCCTCACCTGCTCAGATCTCCATATAGAGAGACTACACCCCTTGCCCCTCACTTCAGCTTTGAAGTCTGACTGAAGAGATATATGTTGTGTGAACCTGTCTGTTCCTGGATTCCATACTCCTTGCTTTCCTTACTGGACTTTTGTTTACGAAGACCCCCCTTGCTATGTTTACCTGGACTTCTGTTATTTGGATTATCCTCTCATCTTGCCTAAAGGACTTTTTTTAACCCGAAGAGTTCCACCATTATCCATGTGGACTCTTGCTGATCCCTGAATCTAGACCCCTATGTTATCACATCCACCTAAGACCCTCTGCTATTTGTGTATCTGTCCCTGTGTCCTGCAATCTGCCTTTTGTTTATATCCTGTCTTTCCGTAAGTATCATTTGTATCTAGTTCCTTGTTCCTGTCATGCCCCTGTCCTTAATCTGTGTATAGTTCACTCAGTTTCCTCCTAGTCTGGTTATCTGTTCTGTCCTCTCAGCTCCTCTCCTGTCACTCCCTTGCATCTAGTTTACTTCTCAGCTCATTTCATGTCTCGCCCCTGTGTATAGCTCATTTCCAATTATACATGAATTTTTATATGAATTTTGCCCATTTTATTTTCCAATACAGTGTGTGGTTGCTGTTTTAGTCACTTGTATGGTGTTACTTTGATATTTATTAGACGGGGGATTTTAAGATATAAATTGCCTATTAGTCCTTAGGTATAATGCACCGGCTAGATGGAGTAGAGGTAACATCACTGCTCTATAACTGTGGAGTCACAGGCTCGAAATCCGGCAAGAGCACCTCTCCAGTAAGTGTCTTTGGGCAAGACACCTAACGGTACACCCTTGCCTACCACACAATACTGTGGAGTTCAGTGGTAACATCTCTACCCTTCGACCTTGGAGAAGCAATTCAAGGTCCCGTTCGGCACATCCCTCCAGTACAACTGTGGAGAAGTCTTGACTTTATGAGAAGCAGGTTCAACCTAAGCACCAGGTTGCTGATCATCGCTGCAATCAGGGAAAGACAGCTTGATTCCACTCAGCAGACACCACCAGCGAGTGTCCTTGGACAAGACACCTAATGCTATGGATGTGCCTACCTCACAAAAAATACTTATACATCTCATATATTGTAAGTTCCCTTGGGAACAGGGACCCCCCTGAATCAGGCCATATCATCCATGTGTGGTATTCCAATGTATCAATACCTTGTACACTGAACTTTTAAAGCACTGCGGAATATGTGGCGCTATAAAAATAAAAGATAATAAAAAATTAATAATGGTTATGAATGATGCTTTTCTTTGAGGAATCCATGGAAGTGTATCCCCCCTCAAAAAGATTCTTTATTTTGGGACTCTCTGTTCCTTGCGCTTTACGATGTCAAGTAGTACACCTTACTTCCGGGTGTACCAGCGTCATCATTGTTGGACAGGCGCCGAAAGGAGAATGAGGATCCGTTATATCATTTCCGGGGTATGAGCTTCTGTTCATGTGAGAGATGCTCTCCAATGCTGAAACGCACATGATCGGCGGGACCGGAAGTGGGGGAGAGCCGCGGCGCTTACATGATCTATAAATTGGTGAGGAATAAGGAGGAGAGACTTTTTCTTTTCATATCCCTGATGGAGTCTATCGTTTAGACAAAACGCGTTGGATTGCTGCTTTTTATTCCATTTTACCCAATAAATTCTGATTTATTTACTGGAGAGCTTCGTTGGTGTTTCCTGCGGTGGGAAGAATCACCAGGCTGGGGTTCCAGGATTACGCAGACGTGGGGTAATAATCGCTGATGTTAATATTGATGTGCCTTAAAAATCAAATGGCACGCTGACCACAGTCACCTCTCTCAAATATCTAGGTATGTGGTTAGACCCAGAACTATCCTTTGACCACCACATCGAAAAACTCGCCTCTAAACTTTACCCCAAACTAGGTGCCCTGTACAGAAACAAATCCTGCCTGAGCCCCACGGTAAGAAAGCAGATTGTACAACAAATGCTTATGCCGGCTATTGAATACGGAGATGTAGTGTATGCAGCTGCCCCGCAAACACACCTTCAGAAACTTACTACATTGTATAACTCATTCTGTTGCTTTGTGCTACAATGTAACTACATGACCCACCATTGTGACATGTTAAAAGAGCTAAACTGGCCGTCGCTTGAATCTAGACACACCCTTCACCTTTCCAACCTGGTGTTTAAGAGATTTTCTGGAAAGCTACCACCCTACCTGAATAGGCTGCTTCCCCCAGCAGCTCCCTCATCCTATAACCTCTGATCCAGGACCTGCATCTTACTTACAATACCACAACACAAAAGGAAAGTGTCTCGATGCTCATTTTCCTTCAGAGCACCACAATTATGGAATAACCTCCCAGACGCCATCAAATCTTCCCCAGTCTAAAGTCACTCAAGAGCTCCCTATTAACATACCTCGATACAGAATGCACCTGTAAACATGTAACATAATGACTATTTCCTACTTATTTATTTTCTGTGTTAATCTGTATATCTGTCTTTTTAATATCTTGCATTTTATTACTTTGTATTTCTGTAACATTTCAATTTTCTTGAACCCAGGACATAATTGAAAATGAGAGAAATCTCAATGTATCCTTCCTAGTAAAATCCTTTATAAATAAATAAATAATTTTTATCTTGTATAATAATTTATATTTGTGACATATTGCACTATGAGTGTCTTTGTGTTATTACCATTGTAGATTCTTTATATCTTTATAGTTATGCTGTATCAAGACGCCTAAGGAAAGAGTCGTCTGGGAATCACAAGATTATTTAAATCGCCCCTGTGTATAACTCTTTTCATGTCTCGCCCCTGTGTATCAGCTCCTTTCATGTCTTGCTCCTGTGTCTAGGCTCGTTATCTGTATTCAGTTCTGTGCATTCTGCATTAGTTCTTCTTTACTAATTCCCCTGTGTTGTGTCTAAATAAAACCCAAGCTCATGCCCTGCAACATGTGTGGCATCCTTTACTTACTGCAAACCGGACTCACCCGCTCACCACACACAGCGCACCTGACAGACCCAGACTTATGTTCATGGTGTCCAACAGTCTGTAACTGCAATGTAGCAGTGAAATTCCTATGGTAGATCAATGTGAATCCAAGATTCCTGTGGAAATACATCTTTTTGCACGTGTGATGTCCCAAAATTATCTTAAGTATGAGCCACTGAAATTAAAAAACTGAATTTATTAAATTTAATATTAAAACCAGGAACATTAAATCCAACCTCAGATAACAACAGAAAATAATAGAATATTATTATTGTTCTCTAAAATGCGTTTTGCCAATTCCAAATGGCTTCCTCAGTCAGTGGGGTCTGAAGTCTTTATCTGCTGTATTGATAATCTCCCAGCCATGTGTTTTTGGCACCCAGAAATCATTGCTCAGTGTTTGTGGTTGACTTCCTGCATTCCAAGCCTCATTTTCCTTCCAGGAAGAAGTAATGCGCATGTGTTTCTTATCGTATTACTTTAGATTCTTCACGCATACGCGGTAGACGTTCAGTTCGTAAACGTTAGTTTCCTACGAAGGCTTTCTACTGTTTCAATATTATGAGGGTCCCAAATTCCTGGACAACTCTTATCTTTATATATTTAATCTCCATGAGGTCTGAAGGTATTTAAAATGAGGTCTGAATACATTATAGAAAACAAGAAGCCAAAACGCAAAAAAAAGAGTCCGATTATATAAAAAATAGGGATACCGCTATTTAAAGTATCAGATCCCGAACATATTAAATACCTATAAAAAGTAACATAAATTTAGGAATATACATAAAAAATGAATAAATGTAATATTTATAAAGTTAAATTTAACTTGTCTAATTAACAAATAAATTATAATAAGCTTAATTATGCTAAAAACATGAATAAAATATAATAAAAAAATTTTTTATTTAATATTTATCCCATATAGAACAGCCACTTATTAAATTAAACATTGGCATCATGGGAGGGGAAGAAGGAATAGACTAGGGCAGGGGTCACCAGCCTTGGCTCGACAGATGTTTTGGAACTACATCTCCCATCTCATGATGCTCAGCTACTCATTAGATTCGAAATGTAGTTCCAAAACATCTGTAGAGCCAAGGTTGCTGACCCCTGGACAAGAGTATAATGGGGTGTGCATAGAATGGCATTTTGTGAAGTGATTGTGTGTAGGACAGTTGAATAATGGGGAATAGTGAGTGAGATCAAGCAAAAAAAAACTCTCAAAATATGTAGAACTAGGCTTTAATCCAGCACTGCTCACAAGAAAATGCACAAAGAGGCTCCACTACATTTAAGGATTTATTTTAAGAATTGCAAAGCACGCTTTGCTATATCTCTCAAATCAAATACAATTATATGACAAGTTAAGTTAATTTTAATGTTTTCTGTTTCTATTTTTCCAAGCAAGGTTTGCACGAACAATAATGATTCCAAAAACCATCGAAATATTCTGTGGGTCACTTACAAGCAACAACAAAAAAGAGCCAAACGAACACTATTTTAAATATGTATATGTCAACTGAGGGACTTGCATTAATGAGTAGTATTAAAATTACTGTTTTAAAAATCTGTAACATCAAATTCTACATTTAGAAATATTTCTATGCCGGTATACCGATCTGTAGTACATATGGCATGAACAATTTCTATTTCATATTTTTAAAGCAGGGGATAAGTGCAGAGCCGGTAAAGGGCTACTTAGTCCATTAGGCTATCTAAATTTATGATGATAAATCCCCAGATGTTCCATCTTGACAGAAATTACTCTTTTCTAATGAGTAATAAAAGTAGGTATGAGATATATCCCTGCAGATCACTTGACCAGTAATTATGTTAGGAACAAAGCTAATTGTCTAACATTTATCCAAATTCAATATAAATTTTATTACTACTAATTGCTTTCCTGTGGCTTTGTAGAAGAGTACACAATAAAAATTTTCTTTTTGTCATATTATACAGTGCCTTTTCTTTACAAAATGTCAGTGTTGTATTTACTGTATACTGAGCTTACTTGTTCTAGAAAATGCCTATAATACAAACAATGTACACACCAAGCAAACATGAAAGAAGACATGTAACACAAATCATACTTCTTAGAGGAAAATCCCCAAAAAGCTATTTTTTCACTAAATTACCCAAAGATTATGCTCTGTTATTGCCTTATCTCGATTCACTGTGATGGAAGCTAATGGATAATGGCTTAGAATTACTAAGCATCAACAATGCAGTGTGCTATGAGTTCCCGCATGTAAATCGGTATTAGAAAAACCCAAAAATCACTGTGACCTTTGGCACAGGATACAATCTCCGTGCCATTAACAGTATAGGAGCCTACATTCATCAGAACCTACTACATTCACGTGCATTCGCATAAGGTTGTGTTAAAACACAAAGGACACAAACCATGGGGCCTTAGTCTGGCTAAGTCGGTAATGGCAAGGCACTAATGGACAAAGGCAGCATGAACCATTATCCATTAGCTGCTCTTTGTTACCTGCTCAGTTACAAACGAGGCGCCGTATTCGCAGCTTGACCCATCAAAGGGAACTATTACAGTTTTAACGCTAGCAATAGCACTCAGATATGTGAGCGCTAGTGCTCTTAGCGCTTGCACGACATATTACATTCCAAACACTAACGGGTTAATAACACAAGCTTACTGCAATATGCGCTCCGTAAATTTAACATGGGGAGCGCAATAAGTAATTAGCGTTAGGATTACAAAGTCCAACGCTAATTGCCGCAACGATGTGGTAACTAAAACGGTAACCACAGCTCGAATGTGGTAATCAATGATTCTGCAGAATCATTTAGCACCAGCTGAAACCCCTCAAAAGATCAGATACTCACCTCTCATCCCGATCTGCCGCTTCTGGCCGCCATGAGCAAAGTGAGACTGGGGACAAATAGTCCCCAATCTCCCTCTGCATATCACTGTGTGGTGGCCCAATACGATCTTGTAAGAGCTAGATTGTGCAGGGCTCACGGGCCGGCAGCACAATCTTCCATGGAGTCCTATGGACTTTCCCTGTCCCGTAACATTGTGCTAAAATGGGGATGCTAAGGGGAAACCTACAAGCGCAGGTTTTTCTCATTAGCATCCCCGTTTAGTGCAGGACAAGGAATAGGGCCCAGCAGGGAAGTAGGGAATTGCAAAGGCATACCAGAATCATAGCCTTGCCCTACAGCTAGAATTGTCTACTAGAGGTGAGATTTATGTGAGCACTTAAATTTTGGAATGCACAGAGTCAGCAGAAGGACTCTGAGCACTATTTGTTTGCTTTGTCCTTCTGCTTCTGGCGGAAAAATGCAGCAGATTGCGTCATCTTTTGCAATGTGGCACCAAACGTGAGTATATATTTTTTTATGGATTCATTGTTTTGTGTTTTAGTGATTCCGTAAAAGCAAAATTACTTAACAGCAGATTTTGAGAGCTGGTAGTTAATTTATTTTTTAAATACCCTCTTGAGACAAAAATAATAACTTACCTTGCAATTGCTTATTATTCTCTGCTTGGCTGTAAATTAGTTACAGTCTTTTATACAGTGCCAGCATATTCCACAGCGCTTTACAATAGGGAAGGTCAAACAGGAGACGTACATGATACATGATGAACAGATGACCCTGCCCGTAGGATAACTGTTCAGGTAGTACAGCACTTAACCAAGTGCTCAGTCAGACATCCCATGAGTTTACAATTTAAGGGACTGGGGTAGGTGAAACAAATGGGTATGTGAAGATCGTTAGCATGGCTTACATGGGAAGGACCTGAAGCCTGGGATTAGTAAGAGTAATTAGAGAGTGAAATGGAGAAAGCTGGAAAGGAGACCTGCAATTATGGACCAGGCCTGAGTGGGAGGGTTGGTTGGGACAGCAGAGGGTAAGAAGCAGTTCAATCTGTATGTGTGTATGCTGTGGTGAGAGAATAAGGGTTGGTGAAAATGCAGTAAAAGTGTTAACCATTTACAACCATTGGGGGACCATTATACTTACCAGCTCAAAGTTAACGGTAATGGCTCAGGTAGTACAGGACCCAGGGAGCCTGAGGATTTACAGATTTTTTTTAAAAAAAATTTGAGAAAGTATTATACCAGGAAGGATACATTGAGATTTCTCTCTCATTTTCAAGTATGTCCGGGTGGTGAATGTGTACCATTAGGTGTCTTGCCAAAGGGCACTTACTGGAGTGAGGCTCTTGCTGGGATTTGGACCTGTGTCTCCACAGTCTCCACAGTTATAGAGCAGTGATGTTACCTCTACTCCACCCAGCCAGATGCCAACATTTGAAAACGATTTCCAGAGATAATGTGCAACAGGGAATCCAGAGACACACTGACAGAGATATGCTCACAGAGACACTGTCAGTCCACACAGTTCCAGCTGCAGGCAGAGGATCACATATGGAAATATACTGTGTCAGACAGGGTTCCTGTGGCCCAGGGTCACCAACCCAGGAGTAAATCCAATAGCAAAAGAAAGACAAGTCCCACACTATTGCATGCTGTGCTTGGTGTGACCGGCCTTTTTTTGTTACCGACAGTTGACACAGACACACAGAGACAGATACACATGGAAACACTGACCAGCACACACTGACAGATACAAACACTGATAGGCACATACATACAATGACAGGCCCACAAATGCACTGAAAGGCACATACTTGTAGTGACAAGTACATACATGAACTGGCAGACACACACATGCACTAACAGACAGAAACAGACACACAAAGATAGTACGCAGCAAACAAAAAGTGAAGGGGGAAAACATGCACTGACGGACATAAACATGCATTAACAGAAACACACATGTACTGATAGAAATGTACATGCACTGACGAATACATGACAGACAGAATGAAACACAGAGACCATACACACACAAGCAGAAACTGACAGTCAAACACACAGACAGATTGACAAAGAAAAAGGACAGCCCCTTTGATCCATTTTACACCAATATCTCCCCAAGCACAAGTATCTTGTATGTCATTTGAAAATTTGAGCTTCAAGAAGTGCAGGAAAATATTCATGATTCTATTTTAGAGGAGTTATCCACTCTATTTTCTGTAATTCTTTTCTTCCTGGCTGGGGGAGAGGGGCTCTTATTCCTGGGTGTCTCAGGATGTGCTCTCAATCTGCCGTTCCAGAGTAGCCTGATTCCAGCTGCTGTTGCACACGTCTATGATCGCACAGGCAGCGCACTGTGCTCAAGCAAAGAGAGTGCCGTGAGATCTCATGTGCTCCTGCCAACAGCTTTTTACAGGGTTGGCTGGCCAGATAGTCACGGCCAAACACTACTACTATATTTTGCCTTCTTTTATATGGCAGGCTGTGCAAATTGCCTGGCTATCTCCCCAGCACACCATCCAACCAGATTACCAATTTACTGGCCATTTCCCAACCTAGCAAAATAGATGACCAGCTCCCAAGTGCCCCGATAACCACCTCTCCAGTGCACCTGTCAACCAGTTTTCCAGCACACATTGGCCAACTGGCACTCAAGCCCACCACGCAAATGCACAGATTGGTATTCTGTGTTCTGTACAATATTCTGTGCAGTAATTCTTTTCAATTTGAAAATGTTTTCTTTCTTTATTCCACGTCTGCAACTAGAAATACACTGATCCAGTTTGTTTTGTGGCCTCTTAGGTCCGTATTTAGCAAGTTGGCCAAGTTATTTGTATTGCTTGATCTGCTGATATGCATTGTTGGCTTATTCTAATGACCCAAGTATCCAAGGCCTTAACTATTTCTTGTGGTTCTGTTGTTTTTTGGCTTATGAATATTTTTCACTCAATTTATACCATCTATTTCCAAGGTTGGTGATTACCTCTAGATTGTAAGCTCCTATGAGCAGGGCCCTCTACACCTCTTGTTTCCATCACATGTCTGTTTATGTGTATCTCGTTCCCTTTGGTTATCCTGGTTATTTTGGACTCCTGTCAACCCAAAAACATTTCTGAAAGTTTTTGCAAAAGAAAATAAACAGGTTTATTTTAATTGTTTTTATTTTTTTCTACCTATTGTATAGCGCTGAAGAATGTGTGGGTGTTTTTTAAATAATTAGAATTATAAAGACTTCAATTTATGCCATGAAACCCCACTTACATACTTTGTAAGACAGGGTTGATATTCTCCCTGTGTAGAGGTGTTGTAGTTATTTTATTAAAATAATATATAATAATATTAAATATATAAAATATATCTAATAATATTTAATACTCCTACTAATTAACTATGTCTTTTCTCCGTGTTTTTCGTTTTTGGAAGATTATTACAGATGGCATGATCTGCCATTTGCTCTGCTGTTATTTCAAGTTTTACTCAAAAACTGAAATTTCATAAGGGAGTGCAGGCATCGCAAATCCTCTGTAAAATCACCTTGCTTACTTTCTCACCCTCCTTTTTGATTTCCTATTTTATTTCTTATTTATAGTAACATGACATACGTGTAGCTTTAGATTCTCTGTATATTGATATGTGCATGATGAGAGTCAGCCCTAGTATAAGGAGAAAGGCACAAAGCATCACACTGCAGTAACATTGTTAGTTGGTGTAACTGCCTGGAAACAACCAATCATGGTGGCTGCTCTAAACGCTAAAGCTCATTTGCACAGAAAATATTATTTTTATACATATTAAAATGGCAAAAAATAGGGGGATGGAGCTGACTTCCGGCGGGTGCAGTTGCATTTTTGAGAGCTCTCCAGCTACGCTTTGATTTATTTGAGGTACCCAGCGACTCACCCTTGAGAGACTTACACCCCTGGTTGGCGGAATCCTACTGGACTGCCACCCCTGCCCAGGGCTACTGTTCGTGACCCTTGCAGCGCCGTTTTGGGGCTTTTTGTGGACTGCGGCCTACGTCTGGCGGCCATTCTTGAGGTGCTACTCCCGCTCCACCGAACTCTCCGTCCTGTTGACCTTCTCGCACTCCATCGATACTTATGGGGAGGAAATCCTGAAAAAAGCCCCAACTACCGGAGAGTCCCCGGCAGAGGAATATACGAGACTCTATCGGAGAAAGCAGACGGAAGCGGCAGGCTGCTCTACAGACTTACCTGTCTCCCACGATGAGCTCCTCTGACGGCGAGGATCCGTACTGATTGGAGGCCTCTGTTGCTGCCCGAAGGTCACCCCGAGACCCAGCTAAGGTGCGGCAACAGATGGATAGCCCTTGCGCCTCAAAACAGGTGGGGGCATGTGCGGAGAAGGCCGGCCAGGGTGAGTCCTGCTGCGGCTCCATCCTGGGTCGCCCGCAGACTACTGCACGAAAGTGATATTCGGCCACTGCTGGGAGAAACGATGGAGGAGATGATGGCGACGTGGCTTGCCAATTTCACGACCATGAAGATGGAACTGGTGACCGTTAAGGGGCGGCTGTCAGCGGTTGAGACTCGCGTTGAGGAAGCTGTGGCGACGTAGGCCCTCATTGGGCCGCAAGTGGAGGCCTTGCACAATCAGGTGTCGCTGGTCACCGGCGCGGTGGAGGCTGCAGAGGTACGGCACCGAAGGAGGAATGTTCAGATCAGAGGGATCCCAGAGATGATCGTTGTGGATGCCTTGCTGGCGTATGTTAATAAATTTGCGTTACACGTTATGGGGACACCGGCATGGTCTACCCTTCCTTTTCGGCATGCCGCATGACTATGGAAGACAGCAACGGCACTAGCAGAGTCCCCACGTGATGAGCTCACGATTCCCGTGGAGGAGTCATACAATCGTCGACTGATGTCAAATCCGGTTGCCTAGGCTCTGATACTTTTTGGGGACCTTTCTCTGACACTCTTTAATGACCTTTTGTTTTTGACACTAGTTTCTCGGAGGCAATTCCGGGAGATATCCTCTTTTTTGAGGAGCAGCGGGGTTCGATACCGTTGGGGGTGGCGGGATCTATGCATATTTGTCATGATAACGTGTCACATTTGGAAACTACCCCTGCGGTGGCCTGGCATCTGTTGGGCTCCCTGGGTCTCTCCCCTCCCCAGACATCGCCTAGCCTCGATCACGGAAGGTCCTCCCGAGATTCGCTGGACCCGGGCTAGGGGACAGGGCCGCTGTATAGATCTCTTTTGTCTCTACCCATGGGTTGTCAGAGTATTTGTCTTTTTTGACCTCCCTTCCTTTTAATTTTGGTTTCTTTTTCTGAGATTTCAGCTCTTTTCTTTTCTTCATGATATAATTTTTCTGTTTCTCCTATTTACATTTTAGTACTCTCTTGAGGTTTGGTATGCAATTTCTGTATGTTTGCAGTTTCTTGTGATGACCCAGTGTGGTCTTACTTTTGGTTTGTCTCCTATTGTGACATGTAAAAACTTTAAAATAAAGAATTAAAAATAAAATGGCAAAAAATAACACTTTTTTCCTTAATTAATATTTTTACAAACATTCGTCATTTTTAACATTAAAACACAAATTTTACATTAAATTCATCATTTCTAATTCAAAATATTTCATATAAAATAATAACATTTTAAAAATAAATATTTATATTGTTATACACTTTGTTCCTCCTAAATTGTGTAATACTCAAAATCCATATAGTAAAATCTGCACTTACTGTATATATTAAAACCCTGAACTCTCACTTTGCTTAAAGTGAAAGCCCGCAGTGCGTAATCTGTTGTCAACACGGAACTCCTTACTGCAAAAAGTTGCAATGCTTGCTCTGACCTCAACACGAAACTCAACGATGTAAAAGCTACATTTTACTTTAAAGACGTGACACTTTTTATGCATACTATGTATATTTTGCACTCTGACAATAAAGACACTTATAAAAAAAAAAGACGTGACACTTTTGTGCAGCTTTATTATTAGACAAGAGTCTGTCTTTTTTTTTTACTAACAGGTATTCAGCTGATAAAGATCGCTGCACTTTACAGTCCTGCAATGGGCATCTAGGGGGCATTCCTTTGAGAATGCCTCCGGGATCAAAGTGAGACTGGGGTAAAGAGTCCCCGATCTCCCTCCGAGCAGCAGCACGAGCCTCTATGGAGTCCTTTGGACTCCAGGAGGGGATAGTCGCTGCTGCCGCACGTATCCAGTGGCTTCGCGCTCCATTACTTGGCAGGCTGCTGAAACAGCGATACAAAATGTTCTTATACCTTTGATTTCAAACAGTTTCCAACACAAAAACCCTCCTGCTACCAATCAGAACACTCCAGAGGGTATTTAGGGCTTCAATTTTGGTTAATTTCTGAACCCTCAGTACAGTTATATAGTTTTTTGCTGACTTTTGATTTCTGCTCTCTTTTTGACTATGTGTACCTCTCCTGCCCTAAACGTTGGCTCCATGTCTGATTTTATGTGGACCTCCTGCCCAAGACCTTGGCTCCATGTCTTATTTTATGTGGACCTCTCCTGTCCTAGCCCTTGGCTCCTTGACTGATTTTATGTATATCTCTCCTGCCCAAGACCTTGGCTCCATGTCTGATTTTATGTGTACCTCTCCATCCCTAGACCTTGGCTCCATTTCTGATTTTATGTATACCTCTCCGGCCCGAGACCTTCGCTCCATATCTGATTTTATGTGTACCTCTCCTGCCCTAGAACTTGGCTCCATATCTGATTTTATGTATACCTCTCCTGCCCTAGACCTTGGCTCTATATCTGATTTTATGAATTCCTGCCCTAGACCTTGGCTCCATATCTGATTTTATGTGTACCTCTCCTGCCCTAGAACTTGGCTCCATATCTGATTTTATGTGTACCTCTCCTGCCCTAGAACTTGGCTCCATATCTGATTTTATGTATACCTCTCCTGCCCTAGACCTTGGCTCTATATCTGTTTTTTTTTTTTTATTGTAACAAATTTTTATTGAAAATTAAAGGTTGCCGTGAATAAAGGTTGTACATCAATGATACAATATGATATGCATACATCTATATTCTTTCAGCGGTAAAGTAGAGGTGCATTCAGTAGGCATGTTTGGGAACCTTCAGGGAGGCACATAATAACTATCTGGGGGATTGGGAAGTGGGGGTGAAAGTGGGGGGGGTGTGAGGGAGGTTGGGGGGTAGAGAGGGGGTTTTCGGGAGTCATGGCGGGTGAGGGATCCACGTCCCTTGGAGTGGTGAGTGTCATTCCTTTAAGCTGCAGTCCTCAAATATTAGAGTACATCTCTGATTCTCTTGCATACCACAGTTGCTGCTCAAAGTCTTACAGTCTCATGTAGTGGGAGGGCTACTTGTGAGAGGACAGGCGGCCGGCCAGTAAAACCATCGGCGCAGATGTTTGTCTGTAGTGCCCGCCGCTCGATGGAGAAGGTCTTCGATGTTGCGGAGTTCGTGTATTTCCTCTACCCATTCCTTAATGGAGGGGGCTGTGGGCGACTTACAATGTCGGGGAACAACCGCCTTGGCCGCGTTCAAAAGCCTGATGTTCTATATCCGGTTTTATGTATTCCTCTCCTGCCCTAGACCTTGGCTCCATATCTGATTTTATGTGTACCTCTCCTGCCCTGGACCTTTGCTCTATCTTTGATTTTATGTGAAACTCTCCAGCCCTAGACCTTGGCTCTATCTCTGAATTTATGTGTACCTCTCCTGCCCTAGACCTTGGCTCTATCTTTGATTTTATGTGTACCTCTCCTGCCCTTTACTTCGTCTCTGTTAAATGATTCACCTGATTCTCTGCTTAATATTTCGTCACTGGGTTTTCTCTCTTTATTTACTTGCCTGGCCTTAAAAAGGACCTGTTTTTTTTCTCTGTCTGTCAGGACTGCGTGCTGGGTATAGTAATCATTACAAAATGTAAATTCTCTTATAGATTGTACATTCACTCAGGAACAGTTTCCCCGTTGAATCACACTGTATCATGTGTTTTGTTCTCATGTATCAATCCCTTATTCACTGATCTTGTATAGTGCTTTATATATACAAAATTAATATTTATACTAAATTAAGTATGAAAGCAAGCGGGTACTTCCAAGCTCCATGGTAAATCTAGGAGATGGATGCCCACACATGGGAATTATGGAATTACCTCCAACCTAAACTCTGCTGCGTAAAGGTAACACTGCAGCACACTATTCCCTCGAGTGGAAAAGGCATGGAGATTTTATATATACATATATATTCAAATATTTTCCAGATACATATAATTGCCTTCAGAATTATATTTGATTTTGGATCTAAGTCACTCTTCTTATAACACTTTGAATAAAATAATTTACATATTGGCACAGATTAGCATAAGAGCATATTGGGATCCATTTGAATTAATTAGTTCATGAAACTAATTTTGTTTTCAAACTGAGTAACAAAAATCACCCAGGCTGAAAAACAATGCAAATGAAGCAGAATTAGACAATGACTGGCATACTTTTTGTTCGTGGTTAGTCTGCTCTGCAATTTGCTATAATCCATTAACATTTTCCTGCACTGGAGTGTGTATATTATTAATCACTTATCTTAAGCTTACTGTTCTGTAATGATAATATATACTTTGAAAACCTCTGAAACCAATACAATCATATAAGAAAAGGCAAAAAAATTGCAGGTTAGACTTATAAATTACAATATTATTTATTCTTGAATTAATATTTTGAAGCTTAAATATTAATGAGGCATAAATGTGATAAATAGCAATCTTTTCCGAAATTGTTTATATATTCTTATCAAAAAGAAAAATGTGTCAAATGACAAGCTACTTGGTTTTGGTTTATATCTATTCATACTATTATATACATACATAAAATCCTCCATATTGCAAATTAAAATAAATAATATTGACTGATTCAAATAGGATGGAAACCTTCTCCTACTAGCTTTAAATGTTCTGCCCCAGTGGTAGATCTTAACCACTGTTTTTGGGACTCTTCTATTTTTCGAACATTCTGGTCCTCAGTTAAATTACACTTCTACCCTATTATCCAAACCTCTCTCCTTATTCTAGAACCAACACACTCGTTGAAATTAAAACTTAAAAATTTCCTTGCCATTGTGGCAGCAGTTGGACGCAAAACAATCTTACACACTTGGACTGGATCTACCCCACCTCCATGCTCCCTGTTTAGTACTAAACTCAACCATCTCTTTCAAATGGATTGGCACTTTACTCATTAAGGAAGTCCAGGTTCAATCTTTTATGAATGTGGCAATGGCAATGTCAATGTTACTTTCCGGTCCCAGATCCTTGTCTTCGGGCCAGTGTACATTCATCCAGCCAATATAAAGTGTTATGGCCGGGTCTATTGCAGCCAGCAGCGCTGTCCTCGCTGCTCACTAGCCGTCACGATTGATAATGCTGGCCTCCGCAGACACCGGCCAATGATGCAGGGGGCGTGGCTTGATGAAGTGAAGCCCATCAGATTCCAAAGATGGGAAGCTCCTTTGCCTCATTGCCCTGTCGTGGTTCCTAGCAGATAGCGTGTTCTTGTTTTCTAAATTACTATTGACTTATGTATTGACCCTTGCTCTGTTTTGACTATACTCTCTTGGCTATTGACCCTTGCTTGTCCTGTTTCTCCATGTATTGACTCTTGTTGTGTTCTGGCCACTCTCTTGACGTTAACCCTTGTTATTCCTGTTTTACCGTGTATCGACCTTGGCTCTGTTTATTGACCATTCTCACGGTTATAATATATGTTTGCTTAACTCCGTGTACCGAACCTAGGCCTATGTGACTACCCTCTCTGGTTTCTGACTCCAGCTTGTTCTTGACCCGGTCGTTTCTGTGTGTTTGTTCCTTTAGCTAGTTATTTCAGCTATTTTAAAGAGGTTTGCAGAGTTTGCATGAAGGGATTAGGGATATACGCTACACAGAGCCTGGTACTCTGCAGAGATGGTGGCAGGTCGTAGACCCCTGATGCCTTAAAACATCACAACTTATACCTGCAGTGTGGTCCTGCAACATTCCTTCAATCTTTGGGGGAGAAATTTGTATGATCTACGTCAAGTAGGGGTGCAGACAGAAAGCTCCCCCACCAGGGACCACATTTTACCTCCTGTCTGTTCCTCTAGGGATTTAGGTCACTCCCTGTTAGATCAAGTAAGCAGAATAGGAGACAAAATATTTTATATTGAAATAGTTTACTGCAATGGGCAGCTGAGGGAAGGTGGGCCCCAGCCAGTGGTTCTGATGAGAACCATGCCCAGCTACGGGAAGTACTGATGATGATCAATGCATGTGCAGCTAACTTGAATGCAGTCATTCCAAGGCTTCTCAATGTTTGAATGATCAGAACTGGAAAAACTTCTCAGCAATAGAAGAAATCCATATATTTGTTCAAAAAGTTTGAACTTGTTGTTCTACCTCAAGTGGAATCCTACAACCTCAAGGATCCTGATGGACCTGGAAGCTATCCAGGTTAAGCAGCACCTTGTAACTTAATATTTATGAGTTCAATATCATTTATTAGTCATATGAGATTTGATTCGGATCAAAAATAATTTCAGCCTTATCGACGATTCGGAAGCACTACAATTGCCAAGTCACTGAAACTATTCAATCTGAAATAAAGTTTCTGTTAAAATCACCAGATCAATTCGAATTAAGTCATATGACTGATAAAAATGGCAGTTACTGTGCAGCACAAATGCTTAATCCTAACCCAAGCCATAAAACAAGCAGAAATAGTAACCCTAACTCTAAAAGTAAGACTAACCCGAATCCTAAAACAAGCAGGAGTAATATACCTAACCTTAAAGGTAGCCTTACCATAACTCTAACCCCAAAAACCTATGCATAATAATAAAACAAGCAGAAATAATGACACTTACCCTAAAAGTTGCCCTAACCTTGAACCTAACTGGAACATTAACCCTAAAAGTAACTCTAACCTTAAAAGTAACCCTAAACCTAAGCTAAAAAGTAAATCTAACTATGACCCTAAAATTAACCCTAACTTAAAGGTAAGCCTAAACATAATATTTATTTATTTAGAAAGTATTTTAAGATACATTAAGATACATTAAGATTTCTCTCATTATTAGGTATGTCCTGGGGGTAATAATAATAATACTTTATAATAACATATATATATATATATATATATATATATAAAAATATAATACTAATAAATAAAATAATAGTAAAATAAGTGTAAATAGAACTCCTAAAAGTAACCCTAACTAACCTTTAGTACGGAGGTATAGAGTGGTATAGGGAGTAGTATAGAGGGGGTATAGAAGAAGTAAGAAGTAGGTATACATGGAGTTAGGGGTATAGAGAAAACGTATAGAGGGCGTAAAGTGGTATAGAAATGCATTATGGATCAGAGATAAGTAATGTATATTTGGTGGGTTCAATTTTTAGTGTTTAGTGATTTTACGAACTCAAAATCACTTAACACCATGGTCTGAGAGCTGGTATTCAATACTAATTGACTGATGTTTTTGGATATTTCAAATTTTGTAGAATTTCATCTATGTCAATTCTTTAGCAATTTGAGAATTTTGTTATTCATTCTAAGTCTATACAAAATAAATACAGTCTGGATCAAGGCACTCGTAGGAATAGTACTTAGCAATGCCAAATGGATTTAATAGTTCAAATTAATACAGAATGTGAGCTTTTTTTGGGCTCAAGTACAATATTTATTTTCATTACACTTTAAGATTTGTGATTTGTTTTGTATTTTTTTTTTTAACTATTTGTATTTCTAAAATTCATTTAACCACAATGACAAGATAAATCTTGTTTAATAAATTTTAAAAAAACAAATAGTTCCATTTGTGTTGAACTGCGATCACCTAAGGCTGTTCTGGAATATTAAACCGTTCGCTGTCCATTGTATCCTGGAGAATTTTCTGAACCAAACTATTGTGAGATCAAAAATCTATTAAATAAACACCTATAATTATCTGAATGTATACACAGAAAATAACAATGTGGAAAAATCATTTAGAATAAGCATAAATTTTCTGTGAATAACAGTTGTATCATATTCTATTCTGTAAATAGTAATTATCAGTGAAACATTTTAAGGAAAGCAGCTGCATTAATCACAGGTTAGAAGAAGCAGGTGTTTGTAGAAGAACTATTAATTCATGAATCTGGAGTTCTCAGATATCCGTGGATATTGAAAGGCTTTTTTGATTTATTATTAGCTTTTTTTTATATATATATATATTATATATATATATATATATATATATATGTATATATATATATAATGACATTGTAGAAGTGACAGGATGGGAATGCAGAATTTAAATGTCCTTGATCAATACAAACTACTTAATTATCGTGTCATGTAACCCAAATAGCTTTAATGGGATTTTTATAAATTTGAAGTTGCATTTTGTTGTTGGCTTAGGAAACGCATCACTGATATTAAAGTCAAAGAAATACAGGTACCTAGTGCCCTGTGTAAATTATTTGTAGGTTTTCAAAGTCCTATATTCATAAATAATATGAGCAATATATTGTATCTTATAACAATGAATATAGAAGGCAAACATGTAAAGATTACAGATCCTCAAGCAAAAAAAATGCATTTGATTTCATAAGAACCAATTAAAAGAGCAGAGAAAAGATATATTGTAACATGAAACACTGCTAGCATTCAGCCCCATTCAGGGATGCATTCTTGCATTGGGTCTAGGGCAGTAGATTTTGGGTTGGGGGTAAAAAATGGTTTTAAACCTTGCTCCATAAGGTAACTGATTTTTTTTTAAGTTTGAACATCAAAATAACAGAGGCTGGGCACCCCTAATCCAGAATATAAATCCATGGAAGTATCTGAAAAACAGTTTTTTGTAGCCTTCTTGACTTTAGTAATTCTGGTTTAGGGATGCTCCGGTTGGGTCCTGCCATTTGAGAATTTGGCTCACCAGCGCTGAAGCCAACCAGACTACGGCACTCACTGGGAACCTCTGGGCAACTCCAGCGTATGACATGCGGCTTCTAGTCACACTGGCTCTGAACAGTTTGGCCGCGGAGAAAGTCTACACAGTGGTCCCAGCATGTAGCTGCAGCAAGAAGGGGGTTGCAGCTTTGCCACAATCTCCTTCCTCTCAGAAATCGGAATCTTGTGAATTCTGAAAACTGGAAAAATCCGAAATCCGAAATGCTCAGGGTCCCGAGCATTCCAAATTAGGGGTGCTAAACCTGTATCTTATTCATTTGTTGTTTCTTCTGATGAGGTCTGACATGCTATATACAAGGTGTTCAGCTGTCCAGGCCCAGACTGGTCATACAGCACATTGAATGCCCATTGAGTAGTGATAGTCGTCACGTCAAAAATTCCTAAAAGATCCTAAAAAATCTATAAGTAAAGAGACTTTATACTGCAGAACATTATAATCAACGGTTTATTAGATATTGAGTTAAAACGGGAATTTTTTTAACATTGAAGCCTATGGGATTCGCCTGAATAAACCTGTCGAATGAAACCACCAAACCGCAGGGCAATTCGGCAACTTTTCACTGCTGGTTTTTGTTCTCTGAATAGACGAAGCACTGCTTCTCTATGGGGATTTCACTGCCCTCGAACAGGCAACAAACAGGCACCGTATGTGCAGGCAATTCGCCAACATTTGGCGAACTGCCTGCTCTCTGAATAGCCGAATGGCCAGGAAAGGTAACCGTATGCTGAATTTCACTGTTCTGTTACCCTTGGGCCACAATTTGGATCTCTTTGAATAACCCTGTATATTTAATTGTTACCTTTACATCTCATGTTTATAATAAATGGCATGACATTTTTTCACCCAAAAAAACGGTTGGTAGAAAGGGGGTTAAGTAAATAAACATCAATTTATAACATATATTTGTAATAACTGTGTGATTTCTTACAAAATTTCTGAAAGACAGAAAAATACCAGTGATCCATACATGAACGCATCTTTGTGCATTTTGTTGGAAAAAAAATTGAAGCAGTAATAAGTAAATTAATATATAACTTTTGAGAAATATTTGCAGTGTCTTGCATATGTGGCTTTTCCATTCGGGTGCTACGCCATCCACGATTCACGTTTCCATGGCAACATTTCCACCCCATACTCATTAGAAAGAGTTTCTGTTTAATTGATACACTAATGTATTGCTTAATAGTAACTGTTAAGCATTCTTTTGTTCGCGAGTCATATTTTCGGTTCACAAATTTGCATAAAAGCATTTAATTACTTGAAACCAATCATTATTAGTAATTTTGCTTTTGTAGCTTAAAATAACTAATTCCTCATCCGGCGTTTTAAATAGCAAATATTTACACTATCAGAATGGGTTTTCTTTGATTAAGACCTGTTTTGCTTTGTTTTGTGCCAAAGAAAATTATACTATTGACAAAAATTCTGATAATATTAGCTTTGCTATAAAATTAAGCAGATCAACAAGGAATACTTAATGTTTATTTTTTTTTAAATCGGGAATGTAAGACCTCGCTGTGCCAAACAGCAGCCACTATTGTTTTATATAATTATGCATGGGAACCAGACATTGCGTCTGTAAAAATATATAAATATGTATTTCAGTATTGCAGTATTCCAAACATGGAATGCTGTTTAGTTTATGTAAAACACATTTTTTTTAAAAATGTTTTCTTTATCATTTATTGTCACCAGTATTGGATAGTGTATTCAATAGATTTGACATATGAAAACAACATATTTTATTTTTCAAGATCCAAACCACCAATTTATGATGAAAAAATATTTATCCATTTATTCCTAGAGTCAAGGGTTAACTGTAGGTAGGTGATCCGGTGATATGAGACTGGAATGACTAGGAGCCCTATTCCAAGGCTGGTGTAAACTTAACCAGAGCTGATGTAAATTTAACACCTTCATAGACGTCAATGGCTCTGGTAAGATTACAACAGCTGAGCTCTGGTTATGTTAACACCATCCTTGGAATAGGGCCCAAGGTGGTTTTATTTGTCAGTCCATTACGAAGCACAAACCTACAAAGACACACATACTTTTATGCATACAAAGACCACACAAAGGAGTTGAGACTTCCTTCCAAGCTAAACCCGTTCCTTCCCAAAGCTGAGTTCTCGATTTTTGTATTGTTACATAGTTACATAGTTACATAGTTATATAGGCTGAAAAAAGACATGCGTCCATCGGGTTCAGCCTCTCCCACATAACCTACTGCTGTTGATCCAAAAGAAGGCAAAAAACCCAGTCTGAATGCTCGCCAATATGCAACATACTGGGAAAAAATTCCTTCTTGACCCCAGAATGGCAGTCAGATTTCTCCTTGGATCAAGAAGCTTTTACCCACATATTAAATATTATAACCCTTAATATTCTGTGTCTGCAGGAAGTCATCCAGTCGTTTTTTAAAATTGTAATACATGGAAAGGAATTTCCTTAGCATACCAAAACCCAATGTCCACACCTTTTTAAAGACAGATTAGTGTCCCCTGTGGAGAAAAGAAATTCACAGTCTTATCTTTCAGGCACACTGTAGAGAGATAAAACAATCTACAAATAGCAGCCCCAAACCTCACTGAAACAAAAATGATCAAACACATTACTGCTGCATTACTGCAGCCAGCTAAAGAGCAGAATACATGGAGAACTCTGGAGTCACTCACTGCTGTACAAGTTTAAGAGTCAGGGGGTTATAATGACTGAAAATCCGCATGCAGTACAGATGCAAGGTGTTACTGTAATTTACATAAGCGGGTATTATGTCACATACAGATAATATTAGTGTGCTGGTATTTTTTGGAAGCTGCATTGCTATTATTCACACTATATGATCACTACAAATCCACATTAACAGGAGATCTGACCATTTTTATTATTTATCTTTATCATAGTTACAGTATTTAACACAAAGGCAATTTCTGCACATATGGTGATAATGCAGACCCCATGTGCCATTGTGTGAGATAAGGGACACCATCTAGAGTTCAGACTCTTTTATTTCAACAATATTTCTGTGAAGTATAAACGAATACATGAAAAATTGAAAATAAGCGAATTTAAATTATTTCAATCTTTTAACTAGAATCTCTGAACAACAATCTCTGTGCAAATTTTCTATTTTACTCCATATTTAATTGTTAACTTTGCATGCCGTGTTTCAAATAAATGTTATGATAAAAAAATTCAACAAAAAAATGCTTGGTAGTGAAGGGGTTAAGAAAACCTGATAGCGAGGTGGCTTCAGTCAATAAGAAAATTCTAAACTGTAGATGGTGTCCATTACCTTGCACAATTACAATGATTTGGAGTCTACATTATTAGAAAATTTGATAAAAGTAGATAATAAAATGATCAGATATCCTAAATCTACTACTACTACTACTGCTAATAATAATATATTGTGACATAAGGAAAGGGAAAGTCATTGAGGGGCGATATATATTCCCCTAGTTTTCTGTTCTATGTGCAGAACTAGCTGAATCCAGACTGGGTTTTCGGGCTTACTGTGGGGTCTGAATAATCCAGCTCAGGTTTTGTGTCTCTCCCCTGGATAGTTAATTAATTAATTATTGCTTATCAAGAGGAGATAAAAGGGGAAGGCTGAAGCTTGAGGTTGCTCTGGTTTGGGACACAGACAGCATTCTGAGACAGCTACAAGGTGGATGTACGTGAGCAGGGGCGGACTGACAACTAATGGGGCCCCTGGGCAATAGGAGATCATGGGGCCCCCTTGTTCCGCACCCACAGGAGACCACCCCCATAAAAACCCCACCCCTATACCGCAGCACCCACATGTACATTATTGTGCTAAAGAATTTATTTCTGAACTCCTAAAAATAACCTTTTTGAAAATTATGTGAAGAAAATCCACATGGACCCAGCAGCGATTTGGGGGTTTCATTGTGCCCCCTCCATACTTACAGATTGCCACCGCACTGCTGCAGCACCCATCACCAGCTCATTGCAGCTAATTCTGCGCCACAGCACAGAATGTCCCTGTGGAAAATGTGGGAAACTTCCGATCACTTTAAAAGATACTGTACAATACTGACACAATGCAGATTACAGAGCTCCACAGCAATAAAACTCACTGGAATGTGCGGTGTGTATGAGCGTATCACAGAGCTCCACAGCAATACAACACCCTGTAATGTGTAGTGTGTATGAGCGTATCACAGAACTTCACAGCCATAAAACTCCCTGTAATGTGCAGTGTGTATGAGCGTATCACAGAGCTCCACAGCCATAAAACTCCCTGTAATGTGCAGTGTGTGTGTGAGTGTATCACATAGCTCCACAGCAATACAACTTCCTGTAATGTGCAGTGTGTATGGGCATAGTATAAAGAATGGAAACACAGGGGTCCATAGGACCCCCCACGCCTCTCCTCGCACCAGTACAGTGGCTTTTGTTTTAGATGAAACAATGTGTAATAACGCAGACTGTGTCCTTTCCACTGATGCTCCATATGACCCTGTAGAACTTAAGGTACCAGAGATACAGGGGCCCGAAGTACACCTGTATCTCCAGTAAAGGGCTTTCACAAGTTGGGAGGGGGGAGAGACTCTGACATCATCAAGATCTTAGGTGATTTTATCAGTATCCAGGGGAATTCCTACAGCAAGGGAAAGATGTCAGCCCGCTGTGAAAGTAAAAAGAAATGGCACAGAGCTGCAGGACTTCAGCGACGTGACAAGCACATCCTCTGCAGGCAAACATGAAACCAGAGCACGCACTCAGCACGTAGCAGCAGCAAAGAGGTTAAAGGGGAAACAAAGGGGGGAAAACTTGCGTAGGGTGCCCATTTAACCTTTTGATGCCCAGCACCAATATTTAGTCTCCTATCTGCACCTCACGATGCTGTCAAGACGCTCGCTGTCATTCTAACTTTGTGCAGTACAGGCAGCAGATACTGAGGCGATTCTAGGAGCAATACCAGCCTTTTGGATGCAGGGCAAGGGGGCAAGGCCGGACTGCGTCAAGGACACAGACGCAGAATTTTACACACAGCAGCCTGTTTAAAGACAAATACATTCATTTACACAGACACAGCCATATATTCACATACATAACAATATATCCCCTACACCCCGGGGGTATGTAGCAATAAAACTCGCAGTAATGTGCAGTGTGTACGAGTGTATCACAGAATCCACAGCAACAAAACTCACAGTAATGTGCGCTGTGTATGGGCGTATCACAGAATCCACAGCAATAAAACCCACAGTAATGTGCACTGTGCATGAGCGAATCACAGAATCCACATCAAACTTTATTCAACCCACCCAGCATATCAATTGTATGTCATCTTATTAACCCCCACAGTATATTAATTGTTGGGCATTAGATCCCCCCAGGATATAAATTGTTGGGCATTACCCCCCCAAGTATATAAATTGCTGGTCATTAGATCCCACTCCCCATATATAAACTGCTGGGCATTAAAATCCCCCCAGTATAGAAATTGCTGGGCATTAAACCCCCCCAGTATATAAATTGCTGGGCATTAGATCGCCCCAGTATATAAATTGCTGGTCATTAGATCCTCCCCCAGCATATAAATTGCTGGGCATTTGATTCCCCCCCCCAGTATATAAATTGCTGGGTATTAGATTTCCCCCCCAATATATAAACTGCTGGGCATTAGAACCCCCCCGTATATAAATTGCTGGGCATTAGATCCCCCAGTATATAAATTGCTGGGCATTAAACCCCCCAGTATATAAATTGCTGGCATTAGATCCCCCCAGCATATAAATTGCTGGGCATTAGATCCCCCCAGTATATAAATTGCTGGGCATTATATTCCCCCCAGTACATAAATTGCTGGGCATTAGATCCCCCAGTATATAAATTGCTGGGCATTAACCCCCCCAGTATATACATTGCTGGGCATTAGATCCCCCCAGCATATAAATTGCTGGGCATTAGATTCCCCCCCCAGTACATAAATTGCTGGGCATTAGATCCCCCCCAGTATATAAATTTCTGGGCATTAGATCCCCCCCAGTATATAAATTGCTGGGCATTAGATCCCCCCCCCCCAGTATATAAATTGCTTGGGCCCAAATCGTCAAATCGCACCGAATTGAAGAGAACGAAAAGTCACCGAACGTGCGGTGACTTTTCAATTCTCTCTGAATAACCTTGTATATGTTGTTATATATTTCTCAAGGTATAGCTCAACAACATAAACAATCCATTACATATAAGGTCCATATATATTTATATATGTGACAAAGTTGACATTTTGTACCATAATCAGTATACATTAGTATAAAGATAATCTTGTTATAAAACCAATTTTCAGATACCTGATACTGTGATGGTTGACATAACATTTCACAATTATGGTGCTTATTTTCGTCCTCCATCTTCTTTTCCCTATTTTTTATTAGTTCTTAATACCTCTAAGGCAGCCTATAGCATTAGAGCTAAGGTGGCAAATTGAGCAAATCATGGTAACACATATCAGCAGGCGTATTAACAACTGATAAAACTATGCAAGCCCTAAAGAGATGGCGCATGACATGATTCTCACAGCTTTATAAAAGTGTTAAATCTGACCGATTGCTATAGACAGCATAACACAGCAAGAAACTGTCTTTCTTTTGGCAGAACATTGCACCAGTTTTAATGTAACCAAGCACTGGATAGCCACACATTGCATGATATAATAAAGGCATAACGTGACCAACGCAGCAGTTGGTTATTAGTTCATTTCATCCATGTGGCAGTTTTTCACAGTTATTCGAAAGCTCGTTGGATCGCCCAAAAGTCAAATGAAACCTAGTTCATTAAAAATGAATGCACAAATCTAAGTGGAACCTGTGCTTTACCTTAGTGTCTTGATACACTGCCCAACTGGGAAGAATCCTTGACCATTAAAAGCAACAGAAGCAGTCTGACTATTTTATGACCAAGTTCCTAGAGTATCTGAAGGTGAATCCTGACTGGTCCTGGGACATTGCCTACCTTAATTTTTAATTGTTTGTTTAAGCACTTTGTCTTGTTTCACCAAGTGTTTGCTGAAAAGCTGTTGTAGTGTTCATTTGCCATTCAGTTTGTATCGACTACTCTTTACTATACACTGAAAAATAAATTCATTTAAAACCATTGCTGTCGTCTGATCCACAAACATTCCATCTTCTGATTATACCTTAGTACTATCACGGTCCACGCTTCCTAATCCATGTCCCGGCAGCCGGCAGTGCCTTCCTCGCTGCTTGCTGGCCAGCCGTCGAGTGATGTAGCCTAGGGAGGAGGTCACGTGTCGAGGTCACGGGCAGGGGCTTATGATGACGCAGTGCGCGCCGAGTTTAAATGCATATGCCGGAGCCCTGGTTCCTTGCCCTGATGTGGTTTTCACTCCTCTCAGTGCTTAATTGCATTTATTGCTATCTGTTGTCCTGTGTATGGCCCCAGCTTGTCTGACAATTCTCCTGGCTGTTAACCCCTTGGCACTTAGCTGACGATCCCTTCTGGCATAATGACCCCAGGCACTAGGATGACAATACCGTCTGGCATAACGACCCCTGGCATTTAGCTGATGATCCCTTCTGGCGTAACAATCCCTGGCATTTGGTTTACAGTCTGCTCTGGTATTAACCCCTGGTTTCTGGTTACTGTATTCAATATAGGTAGAAATTCCGTCTGTTTAAAGGTACGTCAGTGTAGATTAGCTTGTCTGTGTATAGGGATTAGGGATGAGCTGTTCGGTTCGGACGGTTCGGAGTTCGACCCGAATTTAGCCTGTTCGATTAGATCGCGAACACCGAACATTTCCGGGTGTTCGCCGCATGTTCGACCACAATGGACCACAATGCATTTTCCCACTGGCCTGAAGCTCGTAATTGGCTACAGCCTTGCACCTGGCCACAGGTCTGGTGCAAGACAGGTTCAACAGTATGCCAATCACGGCTCAGAGTCCTGATTGGGCAAATTTTGAGTCAGCTGAATTGTTTGACTACAATGAGAGTGACATGCTGCTTGAGGATGCGCAGCAAGTACAGTGCTCTGATTCAATCTCTGAGGTTGAGGAAGGGAGTATAATCAACCTAGAGGAAGGGGGTGCCAGTGATGACACACAAATAACTGGCACTCATGTTGCCCCAGCAGCTGCAGCATACTGCCGTTCAGTGCCGCTGGAGGTTTTGTCACAGACAGAAGAGTGCGTCTGTCCACCGACTCTGTAGACCGGCTGACATTTATAAAAATGAATCAGTCCTGGATCAGCAGTTATCAATCCCCTGATGCTGACGTAACGGAATAGATTGGGGATGTCTTCTGCATGCACAAAACCTCCAGCACTGAACTCTTCCACAATACCACAAAAGGGTTACGGTGTGAATGCACTTGCTGCCATGACAGGCACAATATTTGGCTGCACTGATGCCTGTGCCAGATTTATATCATTTTAATTTTTTGAACAGCAGGGTCCAACCCTGCACTCTTCCACAATACCACAAAAGGGTTACGGTGTGAATGCACTTGCTGCCATGAAAGGCACAATATTTGGCTGCACTGACGCCTGTGCCAGATTTATATGATTTTAATTTTTTGAACAGCAGGGTCCAACCCTGCACTCTTCCACAATACCACAGAGGGGTTACTGTATTATGATGGCACTTGCAGGCCTGGCACCAAAAGCACAATATCTGGGTGCACTGACGCCTTGACCAGAATCATATTGTTTCAATATAGGACCACATGGTCCACCCCTGCACTCTTCCACAATACCACAGAGGGGTTACTGTATGATGATACTTGCTGGCCTGGCACCAAAGGCACACTATCTGGGTGCACTGACGCCCATTACCAGATAAAAAACTTTTCAATATAGGACCACATGGTCCACCCCTGCATTCTTCCACAATACCACAGAGGGCTTACTGTATGATGATACTTGCTGGCCTGGCACCAAAGGCACAATATCTGGGTGCACTGAAGCCTTGACCAGAATCATATCTTTTCAATATAGGACCACATGGTCCACCCCTGCACTCTTCCACAATACCACAGAGGGGTTACTGTATTATGATGGCACTTGCAGGCCTGGCACCAAAAGCACAATATCTGGGTGCACTGACACCTTGACCAGACTCATATCTTTTCAATATAGGACCACATGGTCCACCCCTGCATTCTTCCACAATACTACAGAGGGGTTACTGTATGATAGTACTTGCAGGCCTGGCACCAAAAGCACAATATTTGGGTGCACTGCCACTGACGCCTGTATTAGATTCATATCCTCAGAGGGGTTACGGTGTGACGGCACTGTTGGGGACGCTAAAGGACCAATTTTGAAACACCTATTGTTACTTTCATCCAAAGCCTGCATAAGTTTCACAATAATATAGCCAAAAAAATCTGTAAACTTTTTCTGCGTGTACGAAAATGTCTCCTCTTTTCATACAGACTGCCGCCCCAAGCAGTTTTTTATGGCTAGATTAAAGGAAAAGCATTTACCGTCATATGAAACGTCATTTTTTTGTTTTTAAGTGTTTCTATACATACTAGAAATCCGCCACTTCACGGGCAGGTTATGGGGACCTCCTAGGCACGATATTTGAAGGAATTTTTGGTTTTTATTTTTAACCCTTATTTATTTAACCCTTAAACTCACTGTCCCTTTAAAAACGTTATTTTTAAAACTTTTTGTCCTTGTTTCCTGTCCCCCAGGGCACTACCCGGACCCCCATACACCTTTTATGGCAAATATCTAGCATATATGCCCTCTTGGAGGGCACTCTAAAAACCGAATTTTCAGCTCCATTGACTTGCATGGAGTTCGAGCTCGGGTTTGGGCCCGAACCGAACTCGGGGGGTGTTCGGCTCATCCCTAATAGGGATTAGGCATAATATCAAGGAGGTATGTGACAAGTACGCCTCCTTCTAGGAGCCCAAACCATGGGTGATTCGCCCTGATTTTTCTTACTGGCTCCCTTTTTACCACTTCTTTTCCAGGACAGGAACAATGGTTACTGGCAGGAACATGGACAACTGTCAGAAACCTGGACGGCTGCCAGGAACATGGATGGATGGGAAGGAACATGGAAAGGAATAAAGGCTGGCAAGAACACAAAGTATAGGAGACGTTAGAAAATACAAATGGAAAACCAAGGACAGCGCTCCCAGAAAATATAAAAAGCATCCCTCTTTTTTCCTGAGGGCAAGATGAAGATCTTGGCGTGCCGCTCGGAAGGAGAAGGTTACCTCGGAATTGAACATTGGTGAACTTTTGGGAAGAGGTTCCTCCCGTAGATTCAATCGAAAAATTCCTTCTTCTGACGATTACCCCTCTGAGGTGTCTGTATTGGTATTATTCAATCCAAAGAAGGACTAACTGTGACTATTTTTTTTCCAAGGAGGACTAAAAGCAGAATTATTTACTTCTGTCTTGATATATTGCCCTTTGTGCAGATTTTATTGATTTTCTTCATTTCTTATACAATATTTAAATACAGAAAAAATGGCGTCGCGCCCATACTCACTTATTTTTGGAGCGGCGGCAACTGCCAGGAGTAACAGCCCAGTAAATGTATAAAACATAACAAGGAAGGATTTATGTATATCATGCTTGTAACACCAGTCCGTCGTTTTGCAGCTGTTCCTCTTTCCATGTTTTTGTTTTTGATCCCAAATGGGAAGTGCTTGGTGCGTGTATAAATAAAACCCACCATCTTTGTCTCTCCTTGCTGAAAAGCAGCTGGAGGGGCTTGGAGCTGCTCAGTAGAGCGGCCTTTTGGTTACAATTGTTAGGTACCCACTCTAAAGAGGTGCCTTGAAGTGGCGAGTGGGCTTACGTTGCAATGGCCATTGAAACAAACAAAACCTCATTTTTGTTGTACATGGAACACATAGGAATGAGCGCAGATGACACTCTCCTTCCTTGTTATGTTTTATACATGTACTGGGCTGTTACTCCTGGCAGTTGCCGCCGCTCCAAAAATAAGTGAGTATGGGCGCGACGCCATTTTTTCTGTATTTATGTATATCATGCTTGTAACACCAGTCCGTCGTTTTGCAGCTGTTCCTCTTTCCATGTTTTTGTTTTTGATCCCAAATGGGAAGTGCTTGGTGCGTGTATAAATAAAACCCACCATCTTTGTCTCTCCTTGCTGAAAAGCAGCTGGAGGGGCTTGGAGCTGCTCAGTAGAGCGGCCTTTTGGTTACAATTGTTAGGTACCCACTCTAAAGAGGTGCCTTGAAGTGGCGAGTGGGCTTACGTTGCAATGGCCATTGAAACAAACAAAACCTAATTTTTGTTGTACATGGAACACATAGGAATGAGCGCAGATGACACTCTCCTTCCTTCTTATACAATATTTGTTGCCTTTTATATTTTCTGGGAGCGCTGTCCTTGTTTTTCCATTTGTATTTTCTTATTCTTTCTGCTAGGTGGATAGACTAGCTCTTTAGGATTATAGCAGCACCCTTTCTTTTATTTTTTTCTCCATAGCGCCATAGTAGTCCTATCTGTATATTTATATAGGAGACGTTAGTTTAGAGTCGGGAAGTGCAATGCTCAAGCCGAAAACACAGCTTGTGGCAAGAGGGGAATAGTGATTCCTGGCATTGAAATAACTTCTGGAAATGTTGAGCACTATCACGTTTCATTCGCTAAATTAATACGCTAAGAGGAAAAATTAGTGTTCACTAATTTACCCTTTGCATCCCGGTTTCACCAACAAATTGCGAGGCAGACGCCAAGTCCAAGGCTGCCCTGTAGCAGCCGCTAGGATCGTGGATGCTCGGGTCAGCGCTAACGTGTCGTCCCGAGCATCCCCTCAAATGACAGGCAGGATCTCGTCTCTCGCGAGATCCTGAAGGTCGGAAAAGTGATCGCGGAGGGAGACTATGGACTTTTTTCCCTCCCAACTCCCTCTGCTCCTGGTGGCCAGAAGCGGCCGCCATTCGTGCCACGGGCTGAGAGGTGAGTATTTGATTGTTTGTTTGGGGGGGTTTCAGCTGCTGCTAACTGATTCTGCAGCAGCTCAGAGCTGGACGCTAGTTAATCTCTGATTGCACTTTGCGCTCCACATGCTAAGTATAGGGAACGCAAAGTACAATAAGCTTGCGGTTTAAACTGTTAATACCGATTAAAAAAAACCATTAGCAAATCGGAGGTGATTCAGGCGCAGTGCTATCACCTCTTTTAAGCTAACGCTCACGCTAGCGTTAGCTTGAAGGAGGTGATAGGGCCCATTATGTATAATGTCTCCAATAATTATCTTTATGGCAACCATGGAATGTGGACCAAGGCTGAGCAAATACCATGGTAGCAATATAAAACAAGCAGGTCAGCGCCACAAATCACGTCCACCACCAATCTACCAAAAGCTTGATCAAACACAGTGGTCTTCCCTATACCAGGTGAATGAAAAACATATATGTATCTTGATCAGCGCAATAAAAATTGCTATCAGGATCTTTGTGTCTCTCATAGATCAGCAGACCATATTTTGGTACATAAAACAAAATATAAAAATACACAATGGTGAAGTAAATCAAAAATATACAGGGTAATTCAAAGAGATCCGAATTGCTTGAGAAAGGTAACCGAACGCTGAAAATCAGCGTTCGGTTACCTTTCTTGGCCATTCGGCTATCCAGAGAGCAGGCAATTCGCCAAATACGGTGCCTGTTTGGTGCCTGTTCGAGTGCAGTGAAATCCCCATGAAAAAGCACTGCTTCGGCTATTCAGAGAACAAAAAACAACAGTGAAAGGTTCCCGAAATGCCCTGCCATTCGGTGGTTTAATTCGGCAAGTTTTTTCAGGAGAATCCCATAGGCTTCAATGTTAAAAATATTCCCGTTTTAATTCAATATCTAATAAACCGTTCATTATAAAATTCTGCAGTAAAGAGTCTCTTTATTTATAGATTTTTTAGGATATTTTAAGCATTTTTCTGGATTTTTTTTGTTTTTAAAAGTCAGATTTTTTTTTTTTTAGTTTACTTATTTTTTCTGTAACAGCCCTTTTTATTATCATTCATTCAATCTTATAAGTAAATTCCAGACATTTTTGCTCAGTAGTTTCTTTGCAAACAGCGTTTCACTTTTCAAACATTCAAGCAAACTGTTTTCCTAATTTATTCACTTCACTCGTCTGCGGTGTCGACTTTCTCTGGAGTCTTCGCTGCATGTGATCGGCTCCTGCTCGGGTTTTTCCGTGGTTTTCGGCAGGTTAATCCAGATGTTTTTGTGGGTTTTCGGCGTGCATTCGCTGGGTTTTGCGGTTCGTTTTCGTCGGGTTTGCGGCAGCTTTTCTCTGCAATTCGGGGGCCCTGTGGTGCTTGCTGAATACACCGCAGGGTCATCGAAATGGGATCGGCAAAAGGAACCGAAATGAAGAGAACGAAAAGTCACCGAACGTGCGGTGACTTTTCGAATCTCTTTGAATTACCCTGATACTATAAATAAAATGCAATGAATGATGTTTCACTCACAAACATAGAGCCAAGCACTGGCTCTAAGTGGAACTGCACGTTTTGGGTTGTTTTTTCTTCTATATTGTATGCGATTAATTTTTTTATTTTTTTGGCTGGTGTTAGCAGATTCTGCAGAATCTTGGTTAACACCAAGTCCTGGCTGTGGTTAATTTTTTGATAACCACAGCTGGACGTTAATCAGCACTAGTAGATTGTAATACTAGCGCTGATTAATACATTGCGCTCCCCATGTTAAGTATAGGGAGCACAAAGTATAGTAACCTCGCACTGAAAAGCACAAGGTACCAAACGCAAACGGGTTACTTAACCCGTTTGCGTTTGGATTGTAATATGCGGTAAACACCGCAGCAAACGTTAATGCTCACGCAAGTGAGCGTTAACGTTTACGTGAAGATTGTAGTTTAGCCCATTATCGGCTGTGGAGTCCAGTGGTAACATCTCTACCATTCGACCGTGGAAAAGCAAGTCAATAAACCAATACAATTGTGGAGAAGCAAGTCTCAACTTTACGAGAAGCGGGTTCAACCTAACCACCAGGTCGCTGCTCTACAATCATGAGAAGCCGACTCCGAACCCACTCAGAAGATGCCACCCGGGAGTGTACTTGGGCAAGACATCTAACGATATGGATGCGTCTATCTCACAAAATACTTGTACTTATCATAGATTGTAAGTTTCCTTGGAAACAGGTTGCCCCTGAATCAGGCCATACCATCTATGGGCCCTATTACATTCTTCGCGCAAATGCGCTAGCGCAGCGCAATTTTTTTCTGCACCGCAAAATGTGTTATCGGGCAAAAATCAACACGGTATTACGATCTGAGCGCATTTTTTCTGCCTTCAAGTTTTGTCGTGCGCAAATCCGACGTGCGAAGCCGGGCGCAAATGAACTTTGCGTGCAGGAATCGGTGGGCAGACTGTTTTTTCACAGGATTCAGCCAATCAGAATTAAGAACCACCATTTTCTAGGTTTCGGTTGTTGCGCCTGTCAAAGTCGATCTGCGTATATGTGCTGCAACAAAAATAAAAAATTGAACAATTTATTAATTTTATTGTGTATTTATTGGGTATGTGTAAAATGTGTAACTGTACTGTGCTGTATTTTTTATTTTGTGCAGGTTCATTTCGTTTCGGCCAGAACGATCAGATTGTAAATTAACAACAGGTTTTCAAAGACGTTACGATACTTCGCGCAAACGTCGTTCGTATGACGCTGTGCAAAAATCGTAATACCATCCGCTCGAACGCATATGAGTTCACAATGTTAAGTATAGGATGCGCGCGGGAACTTGCGCTCGCGCTGGGTTTGCGCAGGCTCAATCGCGGTAGACAACAACGCGCATCGTTTGCGCCAACGTCGTAATACGGCGTTATGCGCAAATGGTTATGTCCTCGCGCAAAAGCGCATTTGCACACACGCAAATGCGCTGCGCGAGGATTGTAATAGGGCCCTATGTGTGGTATTCTAATGTATATGGAGTGTTCAGGTAGAGGTAGTACCTCTGATGGGGAACATGTGGTGCTCCTCGGAGCAGTTCGTCCACCTTGGTCCTCACCTGTCACTCAGCTCTACCTGTGGCTCCTCGTAGCTGTTAGCATGCAACAGCGGCCATACCCTGGGCAACGGCTTCCACTGGCCGGCCAAACCAGGTGGGGGTAGCCGAAGGGTCTCAAAACCCTCGGTGAATTAGGTGTTGCGTACCTATGCATGCGAAGTCTGAACATCGGCTGATCCTGTGGAGGAGACCATCTAGGTCCAACGGAGGTGACGGCGACTACAGCAATGCACTGTGGAGTGTATGGAGCAAGACGAGGCACGTAGAACATCTTGGTCATCCACTGCATCCGTGCCCATCTCTGGTTGTCTTGACTTCCTCTTGCCACTGGATACTGGTGGGCCCGGACGAGAGAGTGAGGTCGACGCAGCGCAACTCTTCTTCACTTTAAACAAAGTTTTCTGCGCAAGTCATCAGTCATCCACAATTCAAGTCCTGTGGCGATGGGTAAGCGACGAAGCGGCAGGTGTGGTGCACTGGGAGTCGTAGCCGCAAGCCTGCACACAGGCGACTCAGGCTATAGGGTCGCTCTTCACTGACCGGAGCAGAAGTGAAGTTCGGCAGCCACCTGAGTGTCTGAGCAGTCCTATTTAGGGTAGCACTGCTCACCTCCATGCATGAGGAAGGGGCTAGAAAAGGTGCCCCAAACATTGCCTGCTCCTCACACCCTGGCTGGCTAACCGCGGTCGGCGGGGACCCAATTATGCGGTCGAAAATCAAAAACAAACTCAATCACAATAAAATTTGCTACATGGAACATCCGCACTCTTCTTGACAGGGATACCACAAATAGGCCGCAACGACGCACGGCGCTCATTGCCCATGAACTTGCCAGATACAATATAGACATCGCCGCCCTAAGTGAGACCAGACTCTCCGGTGAAGGAGAACTCACAGAAAGGCTTGCTGGCTACTCTTTCTTCTGGAGTGGACGCGACTCTCATGCAAAGCGAGAAGCGGGAGTTGGTTTTGCTATTAAAACTTCTCTTGTGAGTAAACTCTCCAGCTCCCCGAAAGGAATTAATGATCGGCTTATGACGCTGAAACTCCCTCTCTGCCATGGAAAGAAGTTTGCCACCATAGTCAGCGCCTATGCACCCACCATGACAAATCCAGAAGAGACCATAGATAAGTTCTATGATGATCTGAACACCGTTATTTCCTCCACTCCCATTGCTGATAAACTCATTGTTCTTGGAGATTTTAATGCACGTGTCGGGAGTGATCACACTTCCTGGGACGGAGTGATGGGGAAGCATGGGGTTGGAAAGTGTAACAGCAACGGCCTGCTGCTCCTTCAGACCTGTGTTGAACATGGCCTCCTGGTGACAAATACCATCTTTAGCCTTCCCACACGCAACAAGACATCATGGATGCACCCCCGTTCAAAACACTGGCATTTAATAGACTATGTCATCGTCAGAAATCGGGACCGGCAGGATGTGAAGGTGACTAAGGCCATGTGCGGCGCAGATTGCTGGACGGATCACCGCCTCATCGTCTCAAAGATGAAAATCCACATTCAACCTAAGAGAAGACCTCATGCCGCCATAGCTCTGAAACGCCTCAACATCAGCAAGCTGAAGCGTCCTGATGTCAAACAGACTTTTGTTGACACCCTGGATGAACGCCTTGCTTCAATCACACTGGATAATCTGGATGCAGGAGCAGCGTGGACCACATTTCGTGAGACGGTGTATTGCACAGCCATTGAGCACCTTGGACCCTCTACCAGAAAACACAAGGACTGGTTTGATGAAAATAACATAACGATTCAACTGCTACTCGAGCAAAAACGTCGGACGTACAAGGCACTCTATGGTGACCCAATGTCAATGGCAAAGAAAGTTGCACTGCGTAACAACCGCAGCAACATCCAGTCGCAACTGCGCCAGATGCAAGACTCCTGGTTGTGCGAAAGCTGAAGAGCTTCAGGGCTTTGCAGACAGGAAAGATATGAAGAACTTTTACAGCGGCCTTAGAGAAATCTATGGCCCTACTGCCTCAGGGTCTTCTCCTCTCCTCAGTGCTGATGGTTCCACACTCATCACAGAAAAGGAGCAAATCTTGGAAAGATGGGCGGAACACTTTGCTAGTGTGCTGAATACGCCTTCTGCAATAAATGATGAAGCCATCGAAAGACTATCCCAGGTCCCAGCGAACAAGTCACTGGACGCTGTTCCAACTCTGGACGAGATACAAACAGCCATCCGCCAGCTGTCCAGTGGCAAAGCACCTGGTTCCGACATGATTCCTGCTGAAATCTATAAAGAGGGTGGACCAGCGCTGACGGATAAGTTGCTCTGTCTAATCCAGATCATCTGGCAGACAGAAACTGTACCACAGGACCTTAAAGATGCTTCCATTATCCATCTGTACAAACGAAAAGGAAATCGCCAGGCCTGTGACAACCACCGTGGAATCTCACTGCTATCCATTGCAGGCAAGATCTTGGCCCGAGCCCTGCTGAACCGCCTGAATGTACATCTAGAGCAAGGTCTCCTTCCCGAGAGTCAATGTGGCTTCCGCAAAGCACGTGGGACTATTGACATGGTGTTTTCTGCCAGACAGCTTCAAGAGAAATGTCAGGAACAAAACTCGGATCTATATTCCACATTCATTGACCTAAATAAAGCTTTTGACACGGTCAGCAGAGATGGCCTGTGGAAAATCATGAAGAAGTATGGATGTCCAGACAAGTTTACTGCTATCACCCGGCAGCTACATGATGGCATGTTGGCTCGAGTCCAGGAAAACGGTCAATCATCTCAAGCATTTCCTGTTACAAATGGAGTGAAGCAGGGCTGTGTCCTGGCTCCCACACTCTTCAGCATCATGTATTCTGCAATGTTGTCTGATGCGTTCAAGGATTCCACCACGGGCTTGCCCATTCGATTTCGTACTGATGGATCAGTCTTTAATCTCAGAAGGCTTCAAGCGAAAACCAAGGTCAAACATAACATCATAAATGAGCTTCTGTTCGCAGACGACTGTGCCCTCAACGCTGCTTCGGAAGGCGATATGCAACACAGCGTTGACATTTTTGCTGATGCCTGCAATAACTTTGGTCTCACTATCAACAGAAAGAAAACTGAAGTGATGTATCAGCCAGCTCCCAGGAAGCCTTACGCTGAACCCAGCATCACCATCAGTGGGCAGCGTCTAAACGCGGCGGACAAATTCACGTACTTGGGCAGCATCCTTTCTAGATCTGTCGTCATGGACGACGAGTTGATTGCTAGACTCGCAAAAGCAAACGCAGCATTTGGAAGACTCCGCAAAAATGTGTGGGACAGGAGAGGTATCAGACAAAAAAACAAGATCAAGGTGTATCGCGCAGCAGTCCTTTCGACGTTGCTCCATGGATGTGAAACTTGGACAATCTACCAGCGTCACGCCAAAAAATTAAATCATTTTCACACAACATCTCTTAGAAAACTTCTTGGTATTAAGTTGCAAGACAAAGTGCCTGATACCGAGGTCCTTGCTAGAGCGGACCTACCCAGCATCTTCACCATCCTGGCGCAGTCTCAATTACGATGGGCAGGACACGTAGCTCGTATGAAAGACAATCGACTTCCAAAGATGTTGTTATTTGGCGAACTTATACAAGGCAAGCGCTCCCAAGGAGGTCAAAAAAAGCGCTACAAAGACACACTGAAAGCAGCTCTAAAGGCCTTCAATATTAACCCCATTAACTGGGAGCTTGCTGCTCAGGACAAAATCAAGTGGAGATCAGCTATTAAGAACGGAGCTCAATCCTATGAGATCAGCAGGGCAGCGGCAGCTGAGCAAAAAAGGCTGGCCAGGAAAGGTAGTGATATACTACTATCTTCTGCGGCTATTCACTGTCCACATTGCCAGAGACTATTTCGAGCGCGAATTGGCTTGGTAAGCCATCGACGCACTCACCGTGACCCACCCTATTCCCTAAATGGATGACTAGATGGTCCTCGTCGACTCGACGGACGAACAAGAAGAAGATTCTAATGTATCTACTCCTTGTACACTGATCTTGTAAAGCGCTGCGGAATATGTGGCGCTGTATAAATAAAGGATAATACTACTACTAATAATAAAACAGCCCTCTCATAAAGTATAAACCACCAACCAAAAAAAATCATGTTTTTCATGACCAAGTATTGTACTTATATAATTAAATGTTGTTCAAAAATTACTGCAAATCGAACTTTAATTGCTAACAAATGAGCACAGATACAATAATACACAATGCTTACTAGAAAGAATACTTTTTAACGCATATTTTAATGCATGACAAATTAATATACAACGTATTGAAAGCAAGTGTAAAAAGCTACAAACAGAACGCGTGGAAGCATAATGTGAGCATTTTATGTGATTCCTAAGAAGACCCTTTTAAGCATTTCACACTGTATTTCTTCATTCTTTCTCCTCTTTAATAGCATCCTTTTAATACGGGATCTTTTATCTGTAAGGACAAATTCTCCAAGAAGAACTTAATGACATTTTGGCATGTTAATTCACATGTTACAAAGCTATTTGCCCTCGCAGAAGCTAACTACCTCTTACATCAGATAACAAGAAAAAAACAGAAAGTAAAGGTGTATTGCTGAGATGGAATCGCCATATATTACATATGTGACTAAATGGAAGCAAGAGTAATATTATACGCAGTGCAGTGGGTGTAACAATAAAATGTGCAATTCATTGGTGCATAGGAAAAAATATTGTTAAATGCAAGAAGCCATAGAACTTCTAAGTTAAAAGGGTCATGCGATCCAAGGACAAATGATGGTGGCATGACCATGGTGTCATTAAATTGTTCTCTGTGGGAAGAAGGATAATTCACCACCACGTCATTTCTAAAAGCTGGAACATTTTATGTAGTATTGATTCGAGCAAACACATTTTTAAAGGTTTTCAAAGGTATTAAAAACCGTCTTGGTGGGAATTATCTTTATTATTGAAGTGTAATAAATTAGACTGTTAAGAGAGAGGGGAGAGAGAGGAATGGAGAGAAATGGAGAGAAATGGAGATGGAAGGAAAAAATATAGCAGGACTGAAAATATTTCAGATTGGTATGATGTCTCTAAATCAGGGATCTTAAACTCTAACCCACCCTCCCCCCAGATATTTATGAACTACGCATCCCATGATTCTTTGGTCTTTTATTGCATTCAAAGAATTCTGGGAATTTTAGGCAATAAACATCTGGTGGGCCAGAGTTTAAGATTCTTGCTCTAAATTGAATTATTGGAATCTTGCGGGAGGAATTAGAAAGTCTATGGGCTCTATTAAATTCATCTCGCAAAAGCGCACGCACAGCGCTATTTTTTTTTAGCGCAGCGTTAAACGTTAACGCGTGAAAAATAACGGTGGTATTAAAATCCGAGCGCATTTTTACATCTGTCAAAAAATAACGTGCGGGAAAAAAAGACATGCAAAAAAGCGTGCGCATTAACCAGTGTGCGGACTGTTTTTTCACACGATTCAGCCAATCAGAATTAAGAACCACAATTGTCTCCTTTTCAGTTTTTGCACATGTCAAAATCAATCTGTGTATATATGCTGCAGCAATAATAAAACCATGCACAATTTCTCCATTTTATTGTTTGGGTATGTGTAGAATGTGTAACTATACTTTGCTGTATTTTTTTTTGGGTTGGTTTATTTGGTTTCGTCCAGGACGTTCAGATTTGCCGTTACCACCAGCTTTTCAAAGACGTTAAAATTATGCGTGCAAACGTTGTCCATCAAAATTTGCGCATAAATTGTAATACCATCCACGTACCAGCGCACAAACGCATTTGTGCTCACAATGTTAAGTATAGGACGTGCAACGTACAGGTTAATGTGCATTTTTTACGCGGACATTGTAATACGACGTTCTGCGCAAAGGGTTTTTCCCCTGGCGTTAATGTGTTTTTGCGCACGCGATAACGTTTGCGCAAAGTAGTTAATAGAGCCCTATGTTCGTAATCTATGTTTATATATATTTAGTTTAAATAATAAAGCAATAGAGGAATGGGGGACAGGAAAGGAAGGGATAGAAGGAAAGGGCGGAAGCATGACAGGGTGGAGCTCTGAATTAGTGAATGATGGCTTCTCAAATATTTTTTATGTGTTGTGAGCAGAGCTCAAGTTCATAAAAATTAAGTATGAAACCTCACCAAGATTCATCTCCATCCATGAGTCCTGATTTGAAAAAGGTCGCCGGTTGCGGTGTGCATTCGCTTCGTATCGACTCTCAATTTGTCCGAAAATTCATTCGTATTTCGGAAGTACTTCTGAAATAACGAATTTGTTTCATCCGAATTGAAACAGTTTATAACGAAATTGATTTGGTATAATGTTTCACAAGAGAACCATTGATTGGAGGATTCCTCTATGAACACTGCAGCGAAACGTTAATTTAACCCTAGCTTGCCTTTTAGCCCTCATGTTTAACCATAATCTAACAGTAATCGAGCAGGAGTTTTGTTTTTTAAGTGATCCTAAACTTCGAATCGATCCCAAATTACAAACGAAATTATAGGGAGTCCATCACTCCCACCTTGCAGTCCTCTTCCACCCCCAACCCGACTAGATTGTGAGTTCCCATGGGAATAGGGCCCTCGTTTCCTCCTGTATTGGTTTGTCGAAATGTTTTTCAATATATTGTAACCCTGTCTATATTGTGCCCATTGTATAGCGCTGCAGAAAAATAATAATAATAAAAACGAATCTGTTTCGGTTTACTGTTTCACAAAGCGCCCGTCCTTGTCAATTAGTTGTGTTGCTGAATCTGTTGTATTCAGCACCACAGACCAATGGACAACCCAATATATAACCCTAGCTTGCCTTTTAACCTTCATGTTTAACCATAATCTAACAGTAATTGAGCAGGATTTGATTTATTGGGGTTTTATTTTATTCATCCAAAAATTTGAATCGAATCAAAATTATGAAACGAAATTATGAAACAAAATTCCGAAATGAAATTACAAAATGCAACGCACGTTCGGTGACTTCTCGTTCTCTTCAATTTGGTTTGTTAAGCCGATCCCATTTCGGCGACCCTGCGGTATATTCAGCAAGCATCACAGGGTCCCCGAATTGCAGGGAAAGGTCGCCGCAAACACGCCGAAAACTAACTGCAGAACCCGACGAATGCACGCCGAAAACCCAAAAATATCTGGATTAACCTGCCAAAAAACCACGGAAAAACCCGACCAGGAGCCAATCACAAACAGCGCAGCCGCCGGAAAAAGTCGACACCGCAGACGAATGCAGTGAATAAATTAGCAAAACAGTTTGCATGAATGATTGAAAAGTGAAACGCTGTTTGCAAAGAAACTACTGAGAGAAAATGTCTGAAATTTACATATGAGGTCCAATGAATAATAATAAAAAGGGTTGTTACAAAAAAATAAGTAAACTTAAAAAAAATAATAAAATCGGATTTGTTTTAAAAAAAATCCCCAAAATGCTTAAAATATCCTAAAAAATCTATAAATAAAGAGACTTTTTACTGCAGAATATTTTAATGAACGGTTTATTAGATGTTGAATTAAAACGGGAATATTTTTAACATTGAAGCCTCTGGGATTCTCCTGAATAAACTTGCCGAATTAAACCACTGAATGGCAGGGCATTTAGGCTAAGGTCAGACGAAAGCAGTTTTAACGTGCGTTTAACCGCACTAAATCACGGCCGTGCTAGCAGCAAATGATGTCCAATGCCGGGCTGCATATGAAGAACGGCCTCACAAAAGTGCGGCCGCGCAACGCAAGTGGCAAACGAATGCATTTTTTCGAGAACGTCAAACCGCTAGTACTGACGTACAGAGTGCGCTATCGCGTATTCCGTGAAAAAATACGTCCATTCATTCGAACGCACTTTTTCACAGACAACGCGAAAGATGCGTTCGTCTGACCCTAGCCTTAGGGAACCTTTCACTGCTGGTTTGTGTTCTTTGAATAGCTGAAGCAGTGCTTTTTAATGGGGATTTCACTGCCCTCGAACAGGCACCGAACAGGCACCGTATGTGCAGGCAATTTGCCAAAACCTGGCTTGTGGTTACAGAGGAAAAATGGAATAAAGACATACAGGGTTATTCAGAGATAGGTGAAAACCAGGAGAATGACTGAAGAAGTGAAAATTCTAGCAGGGTTATTCAAAGAGATCCGAATGGCTGGAGAAAGGTAACCGAACGCTGAAAATCAGCGTTCGGTTACCTTTCCTGGCCATTCGGCTATCAAGAGAGCAGGCAATTCGCCAAATCCTGGCGAATTGCCTGCTCTCTTGATAGCCGAATGGCCAGGAAAGGTAACGAACGCTGATTTTCAGCGTTCGATTACCTTTCTCCAGCCATTCGGATCTCTTTGAATAACCCTGCCAGAATTTTCACTTCTCCAGTCATTCTCCTGGTTTTCAACTCTCTCTGAATAACCCTGTGAGGGTTATTCAGAGAGTGTGAAAAGCAGGAGAATGACTGGAGAATGAAAAATTCTAGGTCAAAATAGCCGATTTGGAAAGTGAGATGAAAGGGAGAATTTTTCTGGTTTGGCTATTTTGACCTAGAATTTTTCATTCTCCAGTCATTCTCCTGCTTTTCACGCTCTCTGAATAACCCTGTGTATGGCTTTATTCCATTTTTCCTCTATAACCACAAGCCAGCATACTCAAAGCAACCTCTCCCTCTGCAAAAAAGCCAGAAAAGGTATACTTCAATCCAGGGCCGGCCCGACCATGGAGCAGTGTGGAGCACTTGCTCCAGGCGGGCAAAATTTGTGAGCGGCAAATTTTTGCGTCGCTGACGCCGCAGCACTATTTTTTTGTGAGCGCTGGCTCTGCGGCAGCATCTAATTTGGCCGCCGGCGCACGGATGCAGTGAGTGATGCCGCCGCCCCCCACACATGTGACCGCGCACACCACACACACTTGCGTCCACACGGGCCAGCGCGTGTTAAGAAGTGTGTCGTGTGGGCGGATCCTCAGGCACGGCAGTCAGCAATTTGTTTCTCCTCTGGCTCCCGCCAGACCCTGGTCCAACCAGCTACCCACCAGATATGTGCGAGCCTACTGCCTGTCCAGGGGCGGACTGAACAGTCGGTCTGGCTCTCAGGCACTGCCCGCGAGGGAAGGGGGCCCCGGAACCTGAGGGCAGGAGAATTTACTTCCTCCTCACTCCTTCTTGCCGCTGAGGTGCAGGTAATGCAGAGCGCAGGCTGCCCCTCCGTGATCACAGGCGACCACGGAGAGGAAGAGATGTGTTTGGCTCCTCCCCTTCTCGACATGCAGTTCCCCCGCTCGGAGAAGGCAGGAAGCAGGCTGTGCTGTGCTCTCTCTCTGCTCTGCCTTCCCTGTCTGAGACAGACTACAGCAGGATGCAGTAAGTAGCAGTGCCTGCTTGTAGGACCTCCTGCCCCCTCCATTTTCCTGCAGCTGCTCTCTATCACATTTCCATTTGTTTGTAACTGTAAATATAAGATGTGGAAATGTGTATATACAGTATGATGTGCAATGTGTGTATATAGTGTGGTAATGTGTGTATGTACTGTATATATGGTGTTGTAGTATGCATATATAGTGTATATATGGTGTGGTAATGTGTGTATATAGTGTATATATGGTGTGGTAATGTGTGTGTATATAGTGTATATATGGTGTGGTAATGTGTGTGTATATAGTATATATACTGTATGGTGTGGTAATGTGTGTGTATATAGTGTGTATATGGTGTGGTAATGTGTGTATATAGTGCATATATGATGTGGTAATGTGTGTGTGTATATAAATATATATATATATGGTGTGGTAATGTGTGTATATAGTGTATATATATATGTGGTATGTGTGTATATATGGTGTTGCAATGTGTATATATGGTGTGGTAGTGTGTGTGTGTGTGTGTATAAATATATTGTATATATTTTTTTTTAATTTTACATAGGCGTTATTCAGAGAGAGGTGAAAAGCAGGAGAATGACTGGAGAATGGAAAATTCTAGGTCAAAATAGCCAAACCAGAAAAATTCTCCCTTTCATCTCACTTTCCAAATCGGCTATTTTGACCTAGGATTTTCACTTCTCCAGTCATTCTCCTGGTTTTCACCTCTCTCTGAATAACCCTGTTAGTCTCCATGCGCATCTGAAACTTGGTGGATATAGTGTATATATGGTGTGGTAATGTGTGTATATAAGATGTGGTAATGTGTGTGTTTAAATATTGTATATATATGTTGTGGTAAGGTGTATGACAGAGAGGGCGCGCCGGACGACTGCCTGCATCGTGATTCTCATCTGTTCGCCAGCGTTATCCCCACCACCTCACTCTGCTGACACTGGGGTCTGATGTCTGGGTAGGTATACATGTATCTGGGGGTCTGTTTCTGGGTATACATGTATCTGGGGGTCTGTGTCTGGGTATCCATGTATCTGGGGGTCTGGGTATCATGTATCAGGTGGTCTGTGTATACATGTATCTGGGGCAGGGGCAGACTCGGCCGGGTGGCACCAGTGCAAATGCCCCCCGGGCGATCCTCAGCCCAATAAAACGACTGCACTTTTTAATGACACCGGCCAGCTGCTACAGTTTTATTGCTGTGGAGCTCTGTGATACACTCATACACAGCGCACATTACTGAGAGTTTTATTGCTACATACCCCCGGGGTGTAGGGTTTGTTATGGCTATGTTTGTGAATGTATGGCTGTGTGTGTAAATGCATGTATTTGTTTTTAAACAGGCTCCTGTGCATAAACGTCTGCGCCTGTGTCCTTGTTGCAACGTTGCCCCCTAGCCTTGCACCCAAAAGGATGATATTGCTCCTAGAATAGCCACAATATCTTCTGCCTGCACTCCAAAACCTTAAGTATGACAGCATCGTGAGGTACAGGTAGGAGACTAAATATTGGTGCGGGGGAACAATAGGTTAAATGGGCGCTACTCATATTTTACCCCTTTTAACCTCTTTGCTGCTGACAACGTGCTGGGCGCATCCTCTGGTTTCATGTTTGTGTTTAGAGGATGTACTCAGCACGTCATTGACGTCCTGCAGCTCAGTGCCATTTCTTTCTTGGCGTAGTTGGGGCCGGCTGCCTGTGCAGTGATGTCAGCCGCTGCTGTGGTGGAGGAAGGAGGAGGCGAGCCACAAGGCAGTCCAGACCCCAGGGCACATCCTGCTCTGCAGACAGCTCGTCCCCCTGAGCCACGCGTACCGGTTTCTGGTGACCAGATTCTGGTCACACTTTACAGATATGCACTGCACATCAGTGAGATTCATTCCTGTTGAGCTCTGTGATACGTTCATACACACCGCACATCACTGTGAGTTTTATTGCTGTGGAGCTCTGTGATACGCTCATACACACTGCACGTTACTATGAGTTTTTTTATTGCTGTGACACACTCATACATGGCACGTGTTTTTTTTCAAGGGGGAGTAGCATTTCATCCATCGCTCCAGGCAGCACCGCGGATTGGGCCGGCCCTGCTTCAATCAACACCATTTGTGCTATTTTGTTACTGGTGCTAGTATATATATACACTATTTTTTTTTCTTCCCTCCGTTTTGATTTTAATTCTGTACTGATTCTCAGTCTGCTCTGCACCTCCTGTTTGTAAATACTTTGCATAACCAAATGGTGACCCCCCTCTAAACTCTGTTTGCTTCATCCACAGTAACTCTGCACCACCATTTTTCCTCTCTGTTGTCCCACCTGCCTGCCCCATCCATCTCCCACCCAGCCCCTATCCTAATTATATAGCCTCCTTTTTCTCAGCTGCTTCAATCCTCGCTTGGTTTAACCTTATCATGCCCAAGCTCTTGGTCTATCATTACGCAGTGTCTGCCATATTCTCTCTGGTAATTATCTCCACACTCCCCCTGTTCCCTTTTGTTTCACTTGCCTTAGTCCCTTAGATTGTAAGCTCATGGGATGTCTGGCTGAACACTCGTATAAAGTGCTGTATTAGCAGGACAATTATCCTACGGGCAGGGCCGTCTGTTCCTTATGTTTTATTATGTCACCTGTCTGTGCTTCCATATTGTAAAGCACGACAGAATCTGTTGGTGCTATATAAGTACTTGTAGCTGTAACTTTATGTCCGCTCTCGGTAAAAGTCTGTATGAAATTTCAATAAATGTGCAACAATGTCAGAACTCCAGTTTTCGCATTGTCGTTATGGGGGTATGAGTGCCGATTGAAAAATAAATATAAATTAGTTAAACCGTTTAAGGAAAGGGCTGCAACATAAAAAAAAAATTGGGAATAAAAGGGGTTTGAATACTTTCTGAATGCACAGTACGTAAGGATCCAAGAACAGAGGTCAATCAGTCAGTGTGGAATTCATGCTGTGTGCGTATTCCCTTTCCACATAACTACATGTAATGAGGGGGAGATCTCTCTATGTATATATCAGACAGTTTAAAAAACAAGTCCTATTAAACAACACAAGGTGGTGTGTTGACTATTTAAAATTGGAAAAGATAAGCCTAATGTAGAGAGGAACAAAGAACTATTACCAAAACGGTATAAACATCAGCATCCCTCCTGTGTCTATCCTGAATTACTTTATTACCCATAATGTTTATTGAATTTTCTTAAAGGAAGCAGTAGTTGTTGAATGAATGACTACACTATTGTAAAAGGTTATTATCACCTCTGTGTGACTTTTCTTCATGGAACTGAACGTTATTGACTATTCTCAGAGAGCCTGATAATGAATATAATAACAGGACATTTTTATCTCTGTTCACGGCGTTACAGTTTACACTTCACATGCCTGCACATGCCAATAGGATTGTTTTAAGGAGAGAGAGACCCAATCAAGGAGAAGATGGAAAGAATAACAGAATATTAAAAAAAAATGTTTCCATATAATAATAAAGCAGATAATAAATGATTATTTATTTATGTGTTGGTTGTGGAAAAAATGCTCATAACATATGCTATTTAATAAAGATTTAAAAGAAACCCAATATATTACGCCGAGTAGTACAGTATGAAAATACCAAAATGAAATCACTAGATATCTCTCTCTATATATATTGTATCTACATTGGTTGTGGTGGAGGACAAAAAGTGAGATAAAAAGCCTCCACACTATAATAAGTGTGTTTATTATTGCAGAAGCCACTTGCACATCACAGCAATTCAATGAATTGCATCCCAGAGCTCCTGTGCCACATTCCCCATATGCAGCAAGGAATTTTAGGTAGGTTATGCAAATGACATCTGTCTCACTTTTATGCATCCTGGGTCTGTTATTACACAGAGCCCTAAAATCAATGCTATGCCACACTGTGGCTTTCTAGCAGAGATAAGGTTTATGCAACTGGTCCAAGCCACTCTTAGGACAGCGCTGTTTCAGGTTTGTTGGACCCTCATCAGCTAGGAGCTAGGCATGATGACCAGTTCCAGTGGATGCTTGGGACCCGTAGGGCAAATCAGTATCGACAAGGGTTGTGGTGGAGGACAAAAAGTGAGATAAAAAGCCTCCACACTATAATAAGTTGTTTATTATTGCAGAAGCCACTTGCACATCACAGCAATTCAATGAATTGCATCCCAGAGCTCCTGTGCCACATTCCCCACTTCTGCTAGAAAGCCACAGTGTGGCATAGCATTGATTTTAGGGTTCTGTGTAATTACAGATCCAGGATGCATAAAAGTGAGACAGATGTCATTTGCATATCCTACCCAGAATTCCTTTCTGCATATGGGGAATGTGGCACAGGAGCTCTGGGATGCAATTCATCGAATTGCTGTGATGTGCAAGTGGCTTCTGCAATAATAAACACACTATATATATATATATATATATATATATATATAATTTCCACCTCCTCTAGCACAACGCTTGAAAAATCCTCTTGACGCGGTGCTTAATCCCATAAATATATAAAGGATTAATCACAAAAGGGAGCACTCACGAGCTTGTGCAGGTAAAACTTTGAAGGTTTATTAGCGATGCATTAAAATCCGACGTTTCGGCTCACGAACGAGTCTTCTTCAAGGATAAAAACAGTAAGGTATCATGCTCATATTTATATGCAAATACAATAAACTAATTAATTGAATGATTGACTCACCCATCCTGTAGCACGCTGCCTTGGACGACGTCAACCCAGAAACCGGAAGTGACTCGTCAAACGAGTTCAGCCTTTCATACATCATCTACTGCTGTTGATTAAAAAGAGGCAACAAGACCCCAATCTAAAGCACTTTGCAAATATGCAATAAACTGGGGAAAAAATACTTCTTGACCCTAGATGGTGGTCAAATTTCTCCTTGTATTAAGCAGCTTTTACCCACATATTAAATATTATGACTGTAAGATATGAGGGGAGTCGAGCAAAACGTGCAGTAAAACAAAAAGGGAAAGCCAGGTATGGAATAATAAGGAAGATTTATTAACAAAATAATACAGCAAGACAGGTATTGACTAAAAGCAATATCAGAGAGGAAGGAATGGGTATAAAGAATGGAAATATAGGACTTAAAAAGGAACACTGAATTAGTGGTGGCAAGGCAATGACAAGGATAGGTGTAGGAGAAGCAAAGGCGAGGATGGGCACAGAATTGTCCGAGGCGAGGATGGACACAAAATAAGCCGAGGCGAGGATGGGCACTAGCGCAATGGAGCAGGTGTGGCGGAGCAGATCTGGTACTGCGGTGAAGGCTTATTAAGTGGTGAAAGTGTGGTAAGCGGTGGAAGTCTGGTGAGCGAGACAGGCCTAGTGAGCGATGCAGGCCTGGAGAGCCAAGGTCACTATTCGCTTGTAGAGCATCCAACAATACTTCAGGATGGTCTTTAGTCTGGCACATTACTGTAGTAGATATGGTGGTACCAACATACTTGACATGTTGACTTAGAGGACCTTTGGGAACAACATGACAGAATTTAGGAGCTGACATGTCCATTAGTTTAGTCTTCGCAACCACATATTCCTCTTGGTTTCATTAGGTAGGACCCACTTGACCCAGAGGTGCCGTGAATGGCGGGTGGACTTACAATTCAATGGTCAATCAAGTAAACATGAAGATATGTGGTTGTTTAGAAAAGCAGCTCTTGGGTTCATTAGGTAGGACCCATCTGACCTAGAGGTGCCATGATGTGGTGGGTGAGCTTACACTTCAATGGCCATTCAAGTAAACCAAACCCTCTGATTGTGTTTTGTTTCACATGGAGCTACAGTAGTGAGCGCAAATGACAACTATTTTTCTTATTATGTTTATACATGAAGAAGGCTGGATAGTTTTGGTCCACATAGCAGCCTTGATAGGGAATAGGCGCAAAACCATTTCTTCTACATATATGTATATTTTGTTGTATCCTCAGCCAGGTCATTATTGCTGCTGCCTCTTTCCGTGTTTTGTTTTTAATCCCAAAGTGGAAATGTTCCTGGTGAAGGTATAAATATAAACCCCATCAGTTTGCCTATTGGCTGATAAGCCGCATGGGGATATGTGATTGCTTAGAAAAGCAGCTCTTGGTTTCATTAGGTAGAACCCACCTGACGCAGAGGTGGTCGTGACGTGGCTGGTGAGCTTACACTTCATTGGCCATTCAAGTAAACCAAAACCTCTGATTGTGTTTTGTTTTGCTTGGAGCTACAGGAGTGAGTGCAAATGACAGCTTTTTTTCTTATTATGTTCCTTTAATAATGTTTATTTAAATAGTATCAAAAGTGTGATCTCTTTCAACAACCTATCAAATCTTCCAGTCTGAATGGAAATCAACAATACCAGTATGCACACAACCTCTAAGAAAGAGGGAAATTATATTTATACAGTAGTAAATAAAAGTAAATATACAGTATATCAAATATGAAATCAATCTGGTATATGTATACAGAATTTAAATTCGATGAACCTGGGGACGGCAAACAAGTTTTGGTTTGGGGTCTAATACAAATGAAAAGCGTTTATGAAAATCAAGCCTTTTAAACCCATCAAACACTTTTTGTAACTTTTTTAAAATTATTTAAAGTAATGCTGTGAAAACAACTAAGGCACAACAGTTTTATAGCAAACACAAACAAGGTTTGTGAGGGTCCTGAGAACAAACGACAGTGCTATTGGCCTGCTCTACAGTGAGTCTCCACTCAGGTCTCATAAGGTTTTAGCTCGATGGTGCCATTACAGAGAAGACTATACCACATGCAGATCAGTCTTCTATCACCCAGAAAGGCTGGCCAGAGCTGAAATGCCAAGGAAGTGCTCTCTTCACGAGAGATACCGTAACACCCAAGAATCATTTTGTAATCCAGACATGGGCCTCTTGATCGATGTGTTAGGCCTATACCCTGCTGATGAGGGATTGTTAGGCTTCATCAGGAGGGTATCGCGGATACTTTTCTAGGCACCTTGAGCAAGGGGTCCACATCTAGATTACCCTATATACTATGAGTGAGAATAAACAGGATGTATGATGAGATTGATGAGAACAGGTAACAGCATAAGTGGTCTGCGCTATGGTAGATCTCTGCTTAGGTCTCATACAGTTTTAGCTTGATTGAGCCATTACAGAGAAGACTATACCATATGAAATTCAGTCTGCTGTCACCCAAAAAAAGGTGGCCAGAGCTGAAATGCCAAGAGAGCCTCCTGTGCATGAGAGGAACCACAACCCTTGTCATTGAAATGGTGCTGGTTATTGGACATAGTAGCAGATCCTTGGCAAGTCCAGCTGGCCATCACCCTTTAGGAAATGGCCTATCCTATCTAGACGACTTTAGTTGGAATCTCACCTGTGGACAATAAAACTGTCATGGATTTAACTACTGACCCCAACACCATGACTCATTTGGCTAATGATTGTAGCAGACATATTATTTTGGTAAACTTGTGTCTACTTGGTCGATTAAGAAAAACAGAGATTCCAGGCATTCATATGCGACTATAAGGCTAGGGACAGATGAGCGCATTTTCTGCAGCCACCGTCAAAATGTACGTCGATGCGTGCGCACGCATTTTTTCACGGAATACGCTTAAGTGGTCAGACGATGCGCAATTCTGGACGTATTTCATGACGGTGGGGTAAAAAGAAGTCTAGGGAAATCCGGCTGTTTGAACGTTATGTTGGCCGCACACTAGCAGCGTCTGACGTCTCCTAATCACGCACACACGCTGCTATGCGGCCGCAGCGCACTCTGTACGTCAGTAGCAGCGGTTTCACGTTCTGATAAAAATGCGTTCATTTGCCGGTTGCGTGGTGTCGGCGCACTTTTGTACGCAGGTACTGCGTATATTGGCCGTCATTGGCCGTTATGTGCTGCTACTGCCGCCGTGATTTAGTGCGTCTGCACGCGCGTTCCGACTGCCCCACTCTGACCCTAGCCTTAAATGAAACTTTTATTAAGGAACCTGTAATGTTTCAGCAAGGAGTAGCCCTTCTCATGGCCCAAATGCTTTAGAATGGTTTTCTTTTGAATGTACCTTCAAGAATTTCAGCCGTCATGGATTCCATGAGCACCCCGCAGGTTATACACCAGCAATTTATACACCCTGCTCATCCGTTGTCAAGAATTATTTTGAAGGCCAGGTATCATTCATAACTATTTATAGAACTATTCTCTTATGGACATATCTTTTGAGATATATTCAGTGTCCCAATGGAAGCCACTTTCTGAGCCTGCGGGTAATTGCCCCAAATGCTCCTTCACCACTGCCATATCATTTGCCTTCCCTTTCCACATCCTTTCTACATCTTGTTTTAGGCCTTATTATTTTTCATCCTTCTTTTCATGTTCCTTCGTGTCAAGGTCGCTGAATGTTGCCAGATCCACCACCTCTAAAGTCTTCTGTTCCTTGTCCATCACAGGGATATCTGGTTTGTTTAACATGGCTCAGTCGATATAGGAATCTATATTGGTAATGTTACATCAAGAACAAACATGAGAAACACTATTTCAAAAAAGTGATACAAATAAACATACAGTCTAGTAAGCAATAATATTTGGGATTATTATAGTTTTGTGATTTGTCTTTAATTTGTAGTTTTCTGGTCATTTTCATTCTAGTGAAAAGCACTGCGTGCATACACCTCTATCTATATTTTTTGAGCTGTTCCTTATTATGTGCTCATATGTTCCATTCCTAAGAGCTGTAATGTTCAAAAGCAGATGATATCTGGCACTCCAGCTTCTAGTGAACACAATTGCAATATTCAGTAAAAAACACATAGTGAAGTACGTGTTGGGGAAAATAATGCTATCTCAAGGTTCGGGAGACATCCATTAACAACCTGACCTTTTGTCTTGTGGTTTATGATGTCTCCACTCTTCATAACATATTGATGTTATTATTTTTCCATAAATCATGCTTCACTTCAATGTATCATACAGTTGTCTTTATATTAAGTCATATAGAGCAAAACAAATATTCAATTCTTACATAATGTATAAATAAATTTTCCAGTGAACATGAGCATTTTCTAGAATAACATGTCCAATGTCTACATTTAGCCGCAGAGCAATAACTAAATAATTATTAATTAGCAGGCTCATGAGATAGGCTTTGTTGATTCATCCAAATAACGAATAAAATTAAACAACACATGAATTGAAGAGACGAAGACTGAGTTGCATTATGGATGAATTTCCATCCACTGTTTCGCTTCTTAGTTCATTTACACATGCAGCATTAAGTGGTGGATGAAAGGTAAAAAGTAAAAATGTATATATGAATAATCAAACTATGGGGGGGGGAGCACTCTATTACACAAACTACACCAACTCAAAGCCACAATGGTTTAGATATCTTCAAAGGTTTTTTTAAAAGACTTTAAAAAATTTCATATTTCCCAGAATCTAACTCTGTTAACCCTTTCGCTGCTGAGGCGTTTCACGCCTCTGTGCTGAGGTCATTTTTACCTGTTTTGCTCATCATGTTTAAACGTGTTTTGAAGGCTTATTTTAGTATATGACCCAGACATATTATATATTGTTCTTTCCGTCAGACTCGGCAGATTCATAATATGTCATTATTATATGTATACGTCATGTCCTGTCTGTATATTATAACAAAAAATGCAATAAAATATGAATTTTCAATAATTTACAAAGTGTAAAGTGTTTTTTTTCACATTTTAACATGCGAGCAATTGCGGTTATATTTTGTATGGGGTGCGCTTGTTAAAAAAATTAGAGATGGGGTCTCGTTACATTTTTTTTTGGAGAAAATTACACGATTTTTAACAAACGCACCGCATACAAAAATCGTTAGTGCAGCATCATTGTTCACATTATAATTGAAATGGGAACAATATTGCTGCATTAACAAACCAAAAAAAAAAAAAATATTTTTTTTTTTTAAATTTTTTTGAACCCTTTCGCTGCTGAGGCTTTTCCCGCCCCTGTGCTGAGGTCATTTTTTACCTGTTTTGCGCATCATGTTTAAACGTGTTTTTAAGGCTTATTTTAGTATATGACACCGACATATTATATATCGTTCTTTCCGTCAGACTCGGTAGATTCATAATATGTCATTATTATATGTATACGTTATGTCATGTCTGTATATTATAACAAAAAATGCAATAAAATATGTATTTTCAATAATTTACAATGTGTAAAGTGTTTTTTTTCCACATTTTAACATGCGAGCAATTGCGGTTATATATTGTATGGGGTGCGCTTGTTAAAAAAAATTAGAGATGGGGTCTCGTTACATTTTTTTTTGGGGAAAATGACACTATTTTTAACAAACGCACCGCATACAAAAATCGTTAGTGCAGCATCATTGTTCACATTATAATTGAAATGGGAACAATATTGCTACACTAACAAACCAAAAAAAATAAAAAAAAAGTGTTTATTTTTGTTTTAATTTTTTTTTTTAATTTTTTTTTTTTTTTTTTTTTTTTTTTTTTACAAAATTTTTAACTTTCATGTTTGGTATCGTTGGAACGGCCATGCTCTGGCCGATCCAACCATATCAAAATTTAACCCCTAACTGCCACGGATCGGGAGATAGGGAGTTCATTGGAACTCCCTATCTCCACACTTGGTGGCAGTTAGGGTTAACTGTAGGACTGGCGTCATCGTGCTACGCACGATGACGCCAGTCCTCTGGGGGAGTTCCCGGAAGCTTGGCCGACATCCAAGATGTCGGCCAGCTCCGGGAAAGGATCGCGAACCGGCGCTTTTCAGCGCCGATTCGCGATCCAGCTCCCCAGGGGTTAATGCCAGGCATCATTTGGAAGGGCAGGCTGTGCCCTTCCAAATGATGCCTGGGTTTAGCCCCTGTGCGCCGCCGATCGGGAGGGAGAGAGGTCCGAAGGACCTCCCCCCCCTCCCTTTCAGGCGCCTCCTCCGCACATGCGGGGGGGGCGCCTGAATTAGGTGTCATCGCGCCCCCGCGATGACACCTAATAATGGCGGCTGCTGGTCCGGATGCGCGGCTGACATCCAGGATGTCAGCCCGCACCGGAGGGGCCAGCGATCGGCCGGAACCCGGCCGAACGCTGACCCCGATGGGAGGACGCGCTCAGCGCGTCCTCCGCATACCAGCGGGAATGCTGAGGACGCGCTGAGCGCGTCCTTAGCATTCAAGTGGTTAAATATTTTTTTTTTATTTTTTTTTAAAAAACTTTTTTCACAGTGGTGTTTCATATCGTTGGAACGGCCATGCTCTGCCCGATCCAACAGTACCAAACATGAACTCCTAGCTGCCACGGATCGGGAGATAGGGGGTTCATTGGAACCCCCTATCTCCACCGTTGGTGGCAGCTAGGGGTTAACTCCAGGACTGGCGTCATCGTGCATAGCACGATGACGCCAGTCCTCAGGAGGAGTTCCCGGAGACTTGACCGACATCCAAGATGTCGGCCAGCTCCGGGAAAGGATCACGAACCGGCGCTTTTCAGCGCCGATTCGTGATCCGGCTCCCCAGGGGTTAATGACAGCCACCATTTGGAAGGGCAGGCTGTGCCCTTCCAAGCGGTGCCTGTATTAACTCCCTACTCCCCGGCGATCGGGAGGGAGAGAGGTCCGAAGGACCTCCCCCCCTCCCTTTCAGGCGCCTCCTCCGCACATGCGGGGGGGGGGCGCCTGCATTAGATGTCATTGCGTCGCCGCGATGACATCTAATATCCCCGCCGGGGTCCCGGATTGACAGGCTGACATCCAAGATGTCAGCCTGCACCGGGGGGGCACAGCAATCCGCCGGAATCCGGCGGATTGCTGCCTCCTGTGCTCGGACGCGCTCAGCGCGTCCGTAGCACAGGAGAACCACTTGGCTGGACGCGCTGAGCGCGTCCATAGCAGCCAAGTGGTTAATAAATGATGGGAATTTAGTTCAGAAAATATGTCCATAAATTTCTTAAGCCTGTCACTGCGTCAATGTATCCCATCTTGACAGGTTGTGTGCTAAAACACACGATGGGTTATTCAGAGAGAGCCGAAATGTCACTGACCAGGGAATTTCCTCGTACTGTGCCATTTCCTGGCCATTTCGGGGCTATTCAGAGAGCAGGCAGTTCGCCAAATTTTGTAGCAAGTACGGTGCCTGTTTGAAGGCAGTGAAATTCCCCATAGAGAAGCAATGGTTAATCTATTCAGAGAACACTGAACAGCAGAGAAATGTTGCTGAAGTGCCCTGCTGTTCAGTGTTTTCATTTGGGTTTATTCAGGCGAATCCCATAGGCTTCAATGTTAAATTCTGTAACAGACCTTTTTATTATCATTCATAGGACCTTATATGTAAATTTCAGACATTTTTGTTTAGTAGTTTATTTGCAAACAGCATTTTCATTTTGAGACTTTCAATCATATTGGGCTTTTTTTTTTAACCCCGTTCGTCAGCTTGTCGGCTTTTTCCAGCAGCTGGTCTGCGTTGTGATCGTCGGCTTTTTCCAATGTGTTAGGTGTGTTTTTTGCGGCAGTTCCGGTGGGTTTTCGGTGAGTTATTGGTGGGTTTGCGGTGGGTTTTCCTTGCACTCTGGGGATCCTGCGGTGAATGCTGAATTCACCGCAGGGTGGGGAACGTTGATTCCCTGAAGTGCAGGGAAGTGCGTGGAACGAGAGGGCACCGAAATGTCAGCCACATTTCGGTGCTCTCTGAATAACCCCATATATTAAAATAATAAAATCCAAGTGATCAAAAAGAAAAATCTGAAATGCAAAAAAACAAAATCAATCAATGTAAACTTGAAAACATTTCATTGGTTGTTAGGTTTTTTTTTTTGCTCGTTTGATTTTTTTTCCTTTTTGATCACTTGGATTTAATTATTTTTATATAGTAAAACGTACGTTTTATATTAACCCGTTAACGCCGCAGGACGTTCCATGACGTCCTGGCGGCGGGCGGGCTTTGAAGACGAGGGGCGTACATGTACGCCCCGCTGTCTTCAATGGGACCGCCTTGGCCCCTCCCCGAAGCCTGTGCGTGCTGACTCGTGGCGCGCGTCATTGGCTGCAGAGGGACGGCCTGAAATCAAGCTGTCCCCTGCAGCCAATGACGCGCACTGCACGCCGGCTGTGGGGAGGGCTCAAAATTAGTGCCGCGCGACGGCACCTGTCGGCGAGGCGTACCCGTACACCTCGCCGGTGAAATCAACCCCTTAAGGGTACCACCCCTGCGTCCTTAAGGGGTTAAGGTCACTCCAGTCCTGCTGTTTCAATGGCTAATGTGTAGTAAATTAAAACTGAGGTCTCACTTACTAGGAAAAATTGCAAAGTATGAAAAAAATATGCCAAGATAGTAATACATACACAACATGCAACGGATAATTGAAGAGAAAATGGAGACCATACAATGAAATTAGTATAATTAACCGCCTGCGATCATAATTCTTAGTTATCGACCTGCCAATTAAAATCTTTATTTATAACAATTTTAGAATAATTGCAGTGTTGAGCACAATTAATGCAATAACTTCCAGTAATGCTGGACCGTGCGACCCAATATTTCGCTCTCTTGTTAAAATAATAAAAATTGTGACTACTCTTATTTCAACAGCTTTTAAAAATCTCACTAAGTTATTTTAATCAATAAACTTCTTTTAAGTAAAAGCCATTTAATCTTATGACTTTTACATTAACCTTCCATTAAGTATTAGTGGAGAAGTTTAATGTACCTTAGTCAATAATGCTAATTCAGGAACTGTTGCATTACCTATAGAGAAATGTGTATTCATGTTATGTTAAAGTGGCTATCCTTAACGATTAACCATTATACGTCAGGAAACTGATAATAAATTTGATCTATTCCACTGGAAAATGAATTATAATGTTGAAACTGAGTCCTCGGTACTATAATAATTCTGAAATTAGGTCATCTGCTTATTCTGGTCAGTGCCTTTTAATGCAATGATATTGAAGTGATGGAGATACCCTTGGTGTACCTTTAACCTCACCCCATACTTCCATATCTTGTGGCTGATGAATGAGTCTAGCAAGTGAACTATATTGAACTGAATAATATTAATCTTTTCCAACCAGAAAAGAAAGAGGAATATTTCGCCACATACATTTGGTATTCCATGGTATTCCATTCACTTCATTCAATTTAAGCACACACTTTATGGAGATCCTTCAAAAGCATTATGGGATTCCATTTCCAAGCAATTAATTTATTTAAAGAAATAAAGTCCTGATTTTATATAATTTTTTATATTTTCACCATAAGTGTATGTATCCATTGTGCGCACAATTAATAGGCAAGTTCTATTTTTGAGGATTAGTTTTATTATTGAAAAACCACAGTGCTCTCGGTCAATCCAAAATGTTAATAAACCTCAAACCTGAATATTTAAGAATGTACAGTAAAAGTGAGGTTTTTGGCTTTCTTAGGAGAACATCTATGTGTGCACAATTATTGGGTAACTATTAGTGTTCATAATTATAATGCAACTAAATAAAAAACCAAAATGCTCCCATCTCACTTGTTTATTTTCATCTGTTAAAGTAAAAAAATAAACAAAAGACTCAAGAAATTCTTCACGCGATTTTTAACGAGTGCGCAAAAATGCATTAACGCGAGGGGCAAAACCCTTTGTGCAGAACGTCGTATTACAACGTTCGCGCGAACGATGCGCGTTATCGTTTAACGCGGATGGACCTGCGCGAGCGTGATGAACTGTGCGCGTCCTTTATTTAACATTGTGAGCGCAAATTCGTTCATGCGCTGGTAAGCAGATTGTATTACAATCGATGCGCATCTTTTTACGAACAACGTTTGCGCGCATAATTTTAACGTCTTTGAAAAGCTGGTGGTAACTGCAAATCAGAACGTTCTGGCCGAAACGAAAAACACCAGCATGAAAAAAAAAATACAGCACAGTATAGTTACACATTCTACACATACCCAAACAATAAAATTGTGAATTCGTGCATGTTTTTATTATTGCTGCAGCATGTATACACAGATTTACTTTGATAGGCACAAAAACTTAAGTGAGTCAATTAAGGCAAATTGATGTCAATTAAGGTTCTTAATTCTGATTGGCTGAATCCCACGAAAAAAACAGTCCGCACACAGATTTGCGTGCACTACGTTACAGCGCACGTATTACTCTTCGTTTTGCGCGTCGTTTTTACAAACATTATTTCTGGACGGATGAGAATGTGTTCGGATCGTAATACCACCGTTAATTTTGGCGCGATAACGCTTAACGCTGCGCAAAAAAACTGCGCTGCGTAGGTGAATTTGCGCGAAGAATGTAAAAGACATTAAGCCATAGAGTCTGTCAGTTTCTTGATCAGTTGACGATCAACTTTTTGTGCAGCAGCAACCACAGCCTCCAAAACACTGTTCAGAGAGGTGTACTGGTTTCCTTTATGGTAAATCTCCCGTTGAAGAGCCTACAAGTTCTCAATAGGGTTTAAGTCAGGTGAGGAAGGGGGCCATGTCTTTATTCTTTCATCCTTAAGGCCTTTACTGGCTAGCTACGCAGTGGAGTACTTCGATGCATGCGATGGAGCATTGTCCTACAGACATATCATGGTCATTTTGAAAGATGCAGACTTTTCCTGTACCACTGCTTGAAGAAAGTGTCTTCTAAAAATTGGCATTAGGTTTGGGAGTTGATTTTGAGTCCATCTTCAACCCGATAAGTTCCAGCTAGCTCATATTTTATAAAATCAGCCTATAATAGTACCCCACCTCCACCTTGCTGGCGTCTGAGTCGAAGTGGAGCTCTGTGCCCATTACTGATCCAGCCACGGGCCCATACTTTTGGTCCGTCAACAGTCACTCTCATCTCATCAGTCCACAAAACCTTTGAAAAATCTGTCTTCAGATATTTCTTGGCCCAGTCTTAACGTTTCAACCTATGTGTCTTGCTCAGTGGAGGTCGGGTCTCAGCCTTCCTTACCTTGGCCATGTCTCTGAGCACTGAACACCTTGTACTTCTGGGCACTCCATGTAGGTTGCAGTTCTGGAATATGACAGCACTGGAGGATAATGGGTTCCTGGCAGCTTCACATTTGATTCTTCTCAACTCTTTGGTAGTTAATAATTATTTTTTTTCTCATCACATTTCTTGCGACCCTGTTGACTATTTGCAACAAAACGTTTGATGGTTCTGTGATCACAACCCTAACATCTTAACAATTTCAAGAGTGCTGCATCCCTCTGAAACACTTTTTAGAACTTGTGATTTTTCAGAATCAGTTAAATCTCTTTTTTGGCCCATTTTGGAAAAGAAGCTGCCTATTAATTATGCACACCTTGATATAGGGTGTTGATCTCCTAAGGCCTCTCTCATTATACAAATACACATCACCTGATATGCTTAGATCCAATAAGTATTCAAGTTTTAACAGGTCAGAGTTGGACAATATGCATAAAATTTATGTTTGAGTCAAAATACTCACTTGCCTAATAATTGTGCACACAGTGTATATATACGTGATGCAAGATCAATAAAGGAGGATTTTTTTTTACCCTTGTATGTTAAAAATAATTGGCAAATTATAATTGGCAAATTTTCATCATGAAATTGAAACATCGATGTGAAGTAATTTTGTCAATTATTTTGAGTATACATATGAGGAAAATCCTCTTGAGTGCTCTTGAATGGTTTGCATCTTGTATTAATGGCTGGAAACAGCACCAAGGTGGAGACGATGAGTGCGAGATACCCACTATATACTTTATCACATTTACTGTATTTGACACAAAGGCCATTTCTGCCTGTATGCTAATAATACAGACCCTGTGGGACATTTTGCAAGGTAAAGGACACCATCCAAGATTTAGATCATGTCATCCAAGAAATATTTCTGTAGAAGGTATACAAATACATGAAATATTAAAATTGAGAAAACTTACATTATATCTATCTTTAATTATCTCTGAATAGCAATATCTATGCAACATTGTTCTTTTTAACCTATAATCAACTACTAAACACACATCCCATGTTTCAATTAATTATTATGGCAGCATGGTAGTTTTTCAATAGTTTAAGCCTTTCTATGTCAAAATCCATTTTTCAAATACTCATATCTTTGGATTATCAATCATAAAGTGTGTTTTAACAAAAAAGCATTTGGTAGTGAAGAGGTTAAGAAGGAAGGAGAAGGCCTCGGAAGATTACCACTGTTCTGCCATTATGCATCTGGCTAGAAATATTTTTAATAAGAGGCCTTTTATCAATTCATAAATAAAATTTACAGCGAGCGCCCAGTGTCACACGCTTGTGAATACTTAACTTTCAATTTATATTGACAGTTCATCTGTTGTTATTGGACCCAAAATTTCTTCAATGATTTACAGATGTTTTTCCAACCTCAATAAATATACACGATAGTGCAACAGAGTCTTTATACAGTCCAGAATATATTGAATTTAAAAGGGCACACTCACGCAGTCCAGAGCTCTTAAGATCTTATATATTCACAGCAGGGTAGTTATATGGGCCTACCCATAAGCCACACTTCTCCCAATGTGCCGACCTCAAAAACAGCAGATGAACACAGACCTCATGGTGTGGTATAAATTACCTTTTAAAGAAGGTGCTCACAAATGGACCTTACTCACCCTCTCCTGGGTCTATAGTGAGCCCCCCACGTATGCACACATGGGTTGTTCTTCCCGACTCAACCCTCCCAAAGCCTTCCACTGGTCCAGATCTCCAGAAAGGAAAAATCTGAGTCTGACCTTTCAAATGATACTAAACATGTCCATGTAAAATCTCCGTCTGCTAAACGGTTGCCTTTGGCTGCAGCTGATTCTGATGGCTTGGAAATACGCACCCAGCAAAATACTTGAATCTAACTACCTCCCACCACCGGAAAAAAAAAGGTCCTTTTTTTCAGGTGGATCGATGGCACAGGCACCCATATTTTGCTTATGGGTAGGCCCATATAATTACCCTGCTGTGAATATATAAGAGCTTAAGAGCTCTGGACTGCATGAGTGTGCCCTTTTAAATTCAATATATTCCGGACTGTATGAAGACTCTGTTGCACTATCGTGTATATGTTTTGTTGTTAATTGAGGTTGGAAAAACATCTGTAAATCATTGAAGGAATTTTGGGTCCAATAACAAAAGATGAACTGTCAATATAAATTGAAAGTTAAGTATTCACAATCGTGTGACACTGGGCGCTCACTGTAAATTTTATTTATTACTTGTTTCTTTGGGGTGACTGGGGAGCACCGTTCTTATCAACTAGTAGCGACAGTGACTTATAGCCATTCTTGAAGACACATAGGTGTTTCTGTGTGTACTTCTCATATACAAACCTTTTCCTTGAGCGCCATGAGATCTGTGTTCTTTATTATATTTATCAATTCATTAGATCCTCTACCAGTTTTTAAAATAAGTGCTCGTCATGTGCAATTTGGTTTGGATTAAATAGATTTTCACATAAATATTCGTCAAATCGGACACATCCGAATTTCCAAATCACATATAAACGAGACAAATCGCTTCCAAATAAAAAATCCAAACTGATTGAAACCTATTGGATTATATTCAGCGATATCTGTATACAGTATTATCAGACAGATTTGTATTCATTTGGATAGAAACATAGAAAAATGTCGGCAGATAAGAACCTTTCGGCCCATCTAGTCTGCCCAATTACATGGATACTTTACCTGGATTTATCTTTTGTTTAGGATAGCCTTATGCCTATCCCATGCCTGCTTAAATTCAATTACTGTTTTGGCCTCTACCACTTCTACTGGAAGGCTGTTCCATGTATCCACCACCCTCTCAGTAAAATAATGCTTCCTGATGTTACTTTTAAACCTTTGCCCCTCTAATCTAAGACTATGTCCTCTTGTTTGGCTACTTTGTTTCCTTTTAAACATATTCCCTTCCTCTACCGTATTTAAATGTTTCTATCATATCTCCTCTGTCTCGTCTTTTTTCCAAGCTGTACATGTTAAGATCATTAAGCCTTTACTGGTAACTTTTCTCCTTCAAGCTGTACACCATTTTAGTAGCCCTTCTCTGAACTCTCTCTAAGATGTCTCTATATCCTTCTGGAGATACGGTCTCCAATACTGCACACAGTACTCCAAGTGAGGTCGCACCAGTGCTCTGTACAGTGGCATGAGCACTTCCCTTTTCCTACTGCTAATACCTCTCCCTACACAACCAAGCATTCTGCCAGCATTTCCTGCTGCTCTATTACATTGACTACTTACCCTTAGATCCTCTGAAATAATAACCCCTAAATCCCTTTCCTCAGATGTTGAGGTTAGGACTGTATCAAATATTCTATATTCAGCCCTTGGATTTTTACGTCCCAGGTGCATTATCTTGCACTTATCCACATTAAAACTCAATTGCCACAGCTCCGACCATTTTTTTAGTTTACCTAAATCATTTGTCATTTGGCTGATCCCTCCAGGAACGTCAACCCTGTTGCAAATCTTTGTGTCATCAGCAAAAAGACATACTTTACCATTAATACCTTCTGCAATATCACTAATAAAAATATTAAAGAGAATGGGTCCAAGTACTGACCCCTGAGGTACTCCACTGCTAACAAGACCTTGCGCCGAATAAACTCCATTTACCACAACCCTCTGTTGCCTGTCACTTAGCCACTGGTGATTGAAAGCATTTGAAATAAATTGTAATCCTAACATTAATCATAAAACAAGGAGGTCTAGTAACCCTAACCATAAAATAGACAGAAACAGTAGATCTATCCCTAAAAGTAACCCTAACATTAATCATAGAACACGAAGGGCCATATTCCATCACGCTGCTGTGAGGATCACCTCGTGGAGTCCATACGTCTCCATGGAGGGTTGCAATTCTGGGTCGCAGAGATATCCCTCTCGTCAGATTGCACAACGCCGTGGAGTGATTGTGGAGGGAGACTGGGAACAATTTTTTGCCAGTCTCACTCTGCTTGCTGCCAGAAGAAGTGGCAGACCAGGCCACCGTTCTCATCGCGGGATGAGAGGTGAGTATGGGATATAATGGGGGGGTTTAGAGGGTGCTTAATGATTTAGGATTTGCAGAATCGTGTAGCGCCTGCTTTTAGAAGGTGCTAAAATTTTGCCTTGCGCGTGCCGAAGGTAATTAGTGCTAGCACTTTTTAAAACCTTACTTATCGAAACACTAACGGACATTTGCGCTCCCAATGTTAAGTATAGGATGCGCAAAGTACAGTAAGCTCGCGGAAGGTAGTGCAAAAAACAATGCGCTAATGGATTACTAATGGAGGAATGTAATATGGATGGCATGCGTTAATGCAATTATCCTGACGCTAAAGCTTATGTATCGAGGTGCTAATGTTAGCGCCAACTATGGAATAGAACCCAAGGTAAGATTAACCCTATGTCATGCTCGCGGCACCCACACCAGGCACGCGCCAAGGTGAGACCCTGGTTCTTGAAAAAAGCCCCTATATGCAGAGATACACTGCAGACAGCTATAACAGGTGAGAGTAACACAGGTCAACTAGAGAACTCTGCACAGCACTACCATAGAAGCCCTGATCTGATAGGCCGGTCCTTGAGATAGCCGGATCTGCTCTAAATCAACAGGTGAGCAGAGAGCAGAAACCAATTAACCCCCTGAGCTGCAAATCAGGAACAGCAACATGAAAAAACAAGGCCTGAGCAGGAATACATCTATACAGAGGACAGGGGGACAGGGCGGGAGACGCAAAACATGACACCCTAACTCTAATCAAACTCAAGTAGATTCAGAATCCCTAACCCTAACAGTAACCTTAACCCCTAAAAGCAATCCTATACAATTCATTCTTATGTTTTGTGCTATACGCGATTATGCATTACAGGATACCCATTCCCATTACATATCATTTAAAACACTGAGTGTGGTTTTTGTTCTTTAACCCCTTCACTACAAAGTTCCATTTATTTATTTTTTGATCAAAATAGTTATTTCTTCATTATCAGCATACAGTGAGAAATGGCCGTTGTGCCAGATCCAGTAAATGTGATGCAGATAAATAATAAAATGTTCAGATCTCCTGCTTATGGGGTTTATAGTGATCATAATGAGATTATTAGCAATGCAACTTCTAAAAAATACCAATAGAATATAAAAAATACCAATAAAATATAAAAATAATATCTGTATGTGTCATAAAGTCTTGATATGGAAAGTACATTTTTATCAATTATAATCCCTTTTATCTTATCTCTGTAGTGTGTGACCCCAGAGCTTTCTCTATTCTTTCCTCTCCCCGGCTGTTGTAATGCAGCAGCGAGGTTGTTTTGAACCTGCAGTTGTGGGTTTGGAGGTTCTACTAGCTGCAGCCTGTTACAGTAATACAGAGACTGTCTGGAGAGAGATGAAACAAAGAATTTCTCCACAGGAGGCACAGAAATCTGCTTTAAAAAGGTATGCAAATTCTGTTTTGATATACTACAGATTATTTTTCAATGTATTACAATGCAAAAATGACTCGATTTTGCTAGTGAAAAGGTTCATTTTGTGCAATTTACATTGTTTTTTGATTTTTATATAGCAGGGTCCGAATACTGGAAATGGGCAAATATATCTGATGTTTCTGATGGTTCCGAATTAATGGGATACCTAACAATCCTGAATTCTGAGTTTTATGATAATAATGTAAATAACATTTTTGGATAATATTTATAATAATCGGTTTATTCTGATTATTTCCAAATCCCAACATTTTGGATTCTCAGATATTATGATCCGAAATGAAAAATTTGGCTCTGTACATGTCTGATAAGCAGATCCAGAGATTAGTAGATAACAAATGGTCTATGCAGCGCTGGTATATAAAAAAAAATGGTATTAACGCTAAACACAAAGTGTAGGCCTTATCCTCCATTTTGTGAGGTTATCCATATTTGGTTTACAGTATACACTATGGCGTTTGTACTTTACGTTTAAGGCAGAAGATCTTCACCATATATCATTGGTGTGATTGAGCGGCCGAAATAACAGCTCAGAGGCCGATTATCCAGAGCCAGGTGGGCTCTTCATCATGTGAGTGGTAATTGCCATTAAGAAATTATCAACTCTCCAGTATACAGGTCACACTATGTTTTTCTCTCTCCTTTTCTGAGGGTGTTGGAGGAAAAGAAGTGGAGAAGTTCTAGGAATTTACGAGAATTTATCCTCGAACGAGACATTGACACATGTTGTTTGTTTGTTAAATCCAGAGACTAGACCATAATGTTTTGCCGGAACACTGGAAAGCAGGTTTATTATTTGGTGCTAAAAAAGAATGAGTTTGGGGGAAAAAACTAAGCAAATTTTTAGGCCTTTGTTACTGTGGAGTCTCCATCATCTCTAACATGTGTGGTCTCAGAGAATGTGATGTCAGCACACTACCGGAGTGGTGATGTCATTAGTGACCGATTTGGTGACCGGAAACTGGGAAGTTCTAAATCCTAGCTGCTGAAGTCGCAGGGTGGGGTGGAGGAAACCCCTCCGCTTCACCAAGCGATTTCTCCAGATCGGTGGGGAGGCTTGCCACTCCTCACATATTGACCACTTTAAACCACTAAAGTGGTCAGGATAAGTAGAGTGTCCTTTTAAAAGAGAAAATAGAATTACAATGCTTTGGCAATTGCTACAAAACCATTTAGTCATACTACAAAGTGTGTTGATACATAAGGTTATTCAGAGGGGGCCGATCTGTCACCAAACAGGGAATTTCCCTATACGGTGACATTTCGGGGCTAATCTGCTATTCAGAGAGCAGGCAGTTAGCCAACCTTTGGTGAACTGCCAGAAAGTACGGTGCCTGTTCGACGGCAGTGAAATCCCCATAAAGAAGCAATGGTTAATATATTCAGAGAACACCGAACAGCAGTAAAATGTTGCCATGCTGTTTGGTGGTTTCATTCGGCAGGTTTATTCAGGCGAATCCCATAGGCTTCTATGTTAAATAAATTCCTGTTTTTGTGCAATATTTGATAAACCGTTTTTTCTTTTAATTTGCAGCAAAAAGTCTCTTTATTTATTGATTCTTTAGGTTCTTTTAGGCATTTATTGGGATTTTTTGGGCAAATTTTTTTTAATAGAGGATTTTCTTTTTTCTGTAACAGACCTTTTTATTATCATTCATTGGATCTTATATGTAAATTCCAGGCATTTTCATTCAGTATTTTGTTTGCAAACAGCGTTTCAATTTTGACACTTTCAATCGTATTGCTTTTTTTTTTTACCCGTCTGGCGACTTGTCGGCTGCGTTTGGCAGCCCTCCGGCGGGTTTGCGGCAGATGTTCGGTGGGTTTGTAGCGGATGTTTGGCGGGTTGCAGGTTGCGGGTTTGCGGTGGGTTGGCGGCCGATTTCCTGCACTTCGGGGACCCTGCGATGAATGCTGAATTCACCGCAGGATGGGGAAATTTGATTCCGCAAAGTGCGGGGAACGATAGAGAACCGAAATGTCGGTGACATTTCAGTAATCTCTGAATAACCCCCATGGTAATCGGGGATGCAAAAACAAGTCCGACTTTTAAAGACCTTATAAATTCTAGAAGGACGTATAAAACAGATTTCAAAAATCCTTTTTACCACACCTTTTTAAAAATTTGAGTTTGGCAGCCAGACTAAAAGCTATGACTTCACACTGTCGAATCTCCGTGTCTTTTACTTAAAAAACAACAAACATGCAAAGAGAAGAGATTAGAAAACAAGACGTGTATTCCGTCCTGAAGGAGAAAATGTCATTTTAACATAATTTAACTCCTAAAGTGCTCGGGAAGGCAGAAACCCATTCATGAGTTATCAGTTACCATACATTATTTTGTGTCACAGATGTAAAGTCACCACAATAAATAAAAGCAGCTTTCTAGTGAAAGCATTTCTAAAGTGGAGAGTAATATAAAATGTAATAACGGATAGTGCTTCTAATGCAACTATCAATAACAGCTTCAGAGCACCTATTGATTTTTGCTCTCTGTACAAATGGCAGCCACTTGCAATTCCCATAAAGCTGTATTTCGGCGCAGAAAATAGAGCAGTAGAAAAAGTTCCATCACTATACGCTCACATTATTGATGGTCTTCGAAAGGAAGAAAAAAAATGTTGTATACCTACTCTAAAAGTCAATTCATGGTGCTGACTTAATATAAATAGAGGCACATGCAAGCTAGGTAAACTTTGCTTAGCAGGATTTGAGGAAGAAATCTATTCACAGCTTAGACATATCTATGTTTACCATCCATTAGATTCTTTAAACGAGAACAGAAAAAACATTGACAAGCAAAAAGGTAAATTTCCGTCCTGTTCTTTGAAATGGAAAGGGGTTTCTCAGCCAAACGATGTCGATTTGTTAGTTGACAAACTAGTATACGGAAAGGAAAGATTAAATAAAACCTGGAAAGTTGCCAAACTGGTTGCCAGCTCACCACAACTGATACTTCAGAGAACAGCAACTGTATCCCTAAGAATTGGATAACAATTTTAGCTGCATTCTTAAATGGACACTCTACGCACCCAGACCATTTTAGCTTGTGTGACAATGTGATTAGGGGCAGGGTAATAGACCATAGGTTTATTAGCAGGTGGATGGAAAAAGCCCTTTTCCCCCTATAGGGTTAATTGTCAGCTGATGTCTGATTAGGTCTGCCCCGCCCTTATAGGAGCTGTGATTCCATCTGAGACAGTCAGTCTTTGTGCTGGGTGCAGTAGGGAAGGGGGAAAGACCTGAAGTTAGGTATATTCTGTTTTGTTTTGCATTATTGGTAAGCGGCTTAGCCGCCCGATACTATGGTTAGGTATACCGAATATATAGTTAGACTCCACATGAGGAGTAGGCTTTACTTTATATTTATTATATTTTTGTTGAAACGTCCACTCTGCATGTGAAGTGGTTGCCCAAATAAAGAAAAATACTGAAGCATTGACTCATGTGTCCAGGGGCTATACCACACTAGTTAATTTGGTCTGGCTGCAAAGAGTGTCCCCCTTTCTCCCGCTCCCTCCAGCCCCCATTTGTCCAATACCTCTGTGTGACATGAAGGAGTTTCCTCTGCCCACACTGCTGTCATTTACCAGACTGACTTTCAATATCCTGCCTGCTGGGGTCAACTCTGGGACCGATGAGGTAAGCACGATCTGTGCGCTGCCATCATCCTGTCTCTGAACGCTTACAGCTGTGAGCATTCTGGAAGACACTAGCTAGTGACCGGTGTTGCAAGTTGCTGCAGCACCAATCCATTGTTCTGTGCCGGCGCTCTGAAAGTATGCAAGCGCCACGAGATATAAAATTTGCATAGTGTATGGACAAAAGTTACGCATGCTATGCAAATTGCATTAGAAGCTTCAGGGACTTCTGCATCTTGGAAGCCCTGAAGAAACAGTCCAGCGCTAATGGAGAAAAGGTATTTTCACTTGAATTAAAAGAAATATAAAAAAAAAATTGGGCATATGGTTTCAGCAGCATCTGCCCAATTATTTAAAGGGATAACACCACCAAAAGATGATGGGCAGTATTACAAAGCTGGTGCTAACTTAACCAGAGCTGCTATAAACTTACCAGAGCCATTACAGTCTATGGAGTTGTTACGTTTACAACAGTTCAGGTTAAGTTAGCACCAGCTTTGTAATACTGCCCGAAATGTTCTTTCTGTGTTTATTTTGTGTTGCTGATATCTTACATGTGCTTTGTTTTTCTCATCTGTGCTTCGTTAAGAAAATATTTTACTTTATAGGGGTTATCCACTAACTTCTGAATTCGCCCCAAATTGCATCGAACGGTGAATACCAACATTCGGTGCAATTTCGGGGCAATTTGTCTATTCTCTAACAGGGTTATTCAAGACTGCTGATCTGGCCCCGAAATGACATCGAACAGTGAATTTCCCTGTATGGTGCAATTTAATGACCATTTGGCTATTCTGCTAATGTCGGTGACATTTCGGTGCTCTCTGAATAACCCCTTATGCTGTCAATTTGTCAAATACAGGCGAATTGACAGCAAAATTGTCCCATAGAAGACTATTATGTCTTCTTTTCACAGAACTCCGAATTGCACTGAAATTGCAGCAAAATGCACTGATTTTCGATGTTTCGATTCTGTGGGTTTAAACAAGCGAATCTCATAGGCTTCAATGTAAAAAGATATATATTTTTAAATTTTTTTTAAAGACCATTTATTCTTTTTACTTTTGCAAAAAACATTTTATTTTTTTAAATACCTTTTTGTATTTTTGTATTCTTTAGACAATTTTTTTTTTTTTTTAGTTTTAAAAGATGTTTATTTTATTTTGTAGCAGACCTTTTTTTATTTTTTTTGTAGGACCTTTTTTATTATTTAGACACAACGGCTGGGTGGAGTAGAGATAACATCACCACTGTAGAGACCGTGGAGACGCAGGTTTGAATCCTGGCAAGAGCACCTCTCCAGTAAGTGTCCTTGGGCAAGACACCTAACGGTACATACATACTCGCCACCCAGGACATACTTGAAAACGAGAGAAAATCTCAATGTATCCTTCCTGGTAAAATCCTTTCTCAATAATTTTTTTTATTGATTTAGACTTCTGTTAGAGAATAGGAAAATTCCTTGTATTTTTTTTATAGTTTGGTAGAATTCACCGATGCCAATTCGGTGGGTAGTGGTGCAATTCAGCGGTTGTTGCCTATAACTACTTCGGAGACTCAAATTTTGGCAAAATACAGTGACCATTCCCTAAATACTGAATTCACTCAGGGTTATCCAAAGAGATTCGAAAAGTCACCGCACGTTCGGTGACTTTTCATTCTCTTCAATTCGGTTCCTTTTGCCGATTGCATTTCGGTGACCCCGCGGTGTATTCAGCAAGCACCACAGGGCCCCCGAATTGCAGGGAAAAGCTGCCGCAAACCTGACGAAAACTAACCGAATGCACGCTGAAAACAAGCAAAAACATCTGGATTAACCTTCGAAGAAGCCGAACAGGAGCCGAATCACACAGAGCCGAAGCAGCTGAGACGTAGAGGAGGCAGTGAATAAATTAGCAAAACCATTTGTATGAATCTGGGAAAATGAAACGCTGTTTGCAAAGAAACTACTGAGCGAAAATGTCTGAAATTTTCACAGGAGGTCCAGGGAATGATAATAAAGAGGGTTGTTACAAAAAAAATAAGTAAACTGAAAAAAAAAAATAAAAAAAATCGGACTTTTAAAAAAAAAAAAAAAATCAGAAAAAAGCTTAAAGTATCCTAAAAAATCTATAAATAAAGAGACTTTTTGCTGCAGAATTTTATAATGAACGGTTTATTAGATATTGAATTAAAACGGGAATATTTTTAACATTGAAGCCTATGGGATTCTCCTGAATAAATTTGCCGAATTAACCCTTTCGCTGCTGAGGCTTTTCCCGCCCCTATGCTGAGGTCATTTTTACCTGTTTTGCGCATCATGTTTAAACGTGTTTTGAAGGCTTATTTTAGTATATGACCCAGACATATTATATATCGTTCTTTCCGTCAGACTCGGTAGATTCATAATATGTCATTATTATATGTATACGTTATGTCATGTCTGTATATTATAACAAAAATGCAATAAAATATGTATTTTCAATAATTTACAATGTGTAAAGTGTTTTTTTCACATTTTAACATGCGAGCAATTGCGGTTATATTTTCTATGGGGTGCGCTTGTTAAAAAAATTAGAGATGGGGTCTCGTTACATTTTTTTTTGGGGAAAATGACACTATTTTTAACAAACGCACCGCATACAAAAATCGTTAGTGCAGCATCATTGTTCACATTATAATTGAAATGGGAACAATATTGCTGCATTAACAACCCAAAAAAAAAAAAAAGTGTTTAATTTTTTTTTTTTAAATTTTTTTTTTAAATTTTTTTTTATTTTTATTTTTATTTTATTTTTTTTTTTACAAAATTTTTCACTGTAGTGTTTGGTATCGTTGGAACGGCCATGCTCTGGCCGATCCAACGATACCAAAATTTAACCCCTAACTGCCACGGATCGGGAGATAGGGAGTTCATTGGAACTCCCTATCTCCACAGTTGGTGGCAGTTAGGGGTTAAGTCTAGGACTGGCTCCGGGAAAGGATCGCGAACCGGCGCTTTTCAGCGCCGATTCGCGATCCAGCTCCCCAGGGGTTAATGCCAGGCATCATTTGGAAGGGCAGGCTGTTCCCTTCCAAATGATGCCTGGGTTAATCCCCTGTGGGCCGCCGATCGGGAGGGAGAGAGGTCCGAAGGACCTCCCCCCCTCCCTTTCAGGCGCCTCCTCCGCACATGCGGGGGGGGGCGCCTGAATTAGGTGTCATCGCGCCCCCGCGATGACACCTAATGCTGGCGGCTGCTGGTCCGGATGCGCGGCTGACATCCAGGATGTCAGCCCGCACCGGAGGGGCCAGCGATCGGCCGGAACCCGGCCGAACGCTGACCCCAATGTGAGGACGCGCTCAGCACGTCCTCAGCACACCAGCGGGAATGCTGAGGACGCGCTGAGCGCGTCCTTAGCATTCAAGTGGTTAAACCACCGAATGGCAGGACATTAGGGGAACCTTTCACTGCTGGTTTGTGTTCTCTGAATAGCGGAAGCAGTGCTTTTCCATGGGGATTTCACTGCCCTCGAACAGGGACCGAACAGGCACCGTATGTGCAGGCAATTCGCCAGGATTTGGCAAATTGCCTGCTCTCTGGATAGCCGAATGGCCAGGAAAGGTAACCGAACGCTGATTTTCAGCATTCGGTTACCTTTCTCAAGCAATTCGGATCTCTTTGGATAACCCTGACAGTGTTTTCTGAATAGACTCTTTTATGTGTCACTGGGTGCATACATTTTATGTTGTAACCCCCCCCCCCCATAGTTTCTTAAAAGCACTAGTTCCTCACTGTGGGACATTGGGTATAGAATGGAGTCTATGGGTCAGGTCTTCAAGAAACAACTCGGAAGGATTGCATATGTGTGAGTTGTATGCAAGTGACACCACCAAGGGTTAGTACAAATTGTTAAGAAGCCCACTGTCAAATCTCATTCAGCTGCTATCTTTTATCTAAGGTAGCCAAGACAACACAATAGATCCCCTTCGGCCTTGTCAAATCTTTCCCATCACCACCCTGTTGCCTCTTCAATACTCTTTATCCTATACCACAGCTGTAAAGTTAGACTTTCTCTAAGATTTTGCTAAGTGATGAATCATGGGAAAAATCCACAAAATGGAAACAAGAGATAAAAAACAATTGTTTTTTATTTTTCCGTTTTATATGCAATTACTTCAAACATGGTGAAAAAAACAATATCATGTGTTTTGTTATGTGTTATTTTTTAACCCCTTCCCGACCGCGGACGTACCATGTACGTCATTGCAGCGGGTCTCTCTTAGACCGCTGACGTACATGGTACGTCCTGCCGTTTTTGAGCTGCTGGAAGCGATCGGATCGCTTCCAGCAGCTCAAACGCCATTGCAGGCTGCCTGGGAGTCCAGGCATCCGTGCAATGGCCGTTAGAAGTGCCGGGGCACCATGTGATCGCTCCCCGGGAGCGATCTACATCCGGTTGCACCGGAGAGGTGCCCGCACTTCTACAGAGCGCTGGAAGCGATCGGATCGCTTCCAGCTGCTCTGAGCATATTACAAGGATGCCTCGACATCGAGGCATCCTTGTAATATACTTACCTGCCGCCGGTCCGTCCGTGATCGCTCCCCCGAGCGATCACTTCCGGTAGCGGCAGGAGTACTGAGTGCCACGAGGTATCGTGGCACTCAGTACAAAATCGATCACTTCAGTGATCAGGTGCTCTGCTGGGTGCCTCGAGGATCAAGGCACCCAGCAGAGTAAAAAAAGTAAAAAAAAAAGTGAAAAAAAAGTAAAAAAAAAGTGTAAAAAAAAAGTAAAAAAAGTGTGTAAAAAAAGTGTAAAAAAGAAAAATAAATAAAATAAACTGACAGTTAGGGGTAGGGTTAGGGTTAGGGTTAGGGTTAGGGTTAGGGGTAGGGTTAGGGTTAGGGGTAGGGGTAGGGGTAGGGGTAGGGTTAGGGGTAGGGTTAGGGGTAGGGTTAGGGTTAGGGGTAGGGTTAGGGTTAGGGGTAGGGGTAGGGTTAGGGGTAGGGTTAGGGTTAGGGTTAGGGTTAGGGGTAGGGTTAGGGGTAGGGGTAGGGGTAGGGGTAGGGATAGGGTTAGGGTTAGGGTTCTAAGGGCAGGGTCAGGGGTAGGGTTAGGGTTCTAAGGGCAGGGTCATCTTGGGGCTGAGTGGGATGTTCCTAGCCTGCCTCATCAGAGAGGCAGGCTAGCAACATCCAATCAGAAGTTAGAAAAAATCAAAATAAAATTTCTAATTTGTCAGGTCAGGCCAATATTTTGTAAATATTGGCTCTGACCTCTGTGATTCTCCCTCCCTCTCCTCACTTGTGTTTGGTGAGCGAGAGAGAGAGATCAGATTTGACAGGTTAGAGATTTTAGTGAGATTTAGTGAGATTAGAAAAATTGAGGCAGATTTAGAGAGATTTTAGGGAGATTTAGAAGAATTGAGGCAGGTTTAGAGGGATTTAGAGAGAGATTTAGGTGTTTATTTGTATTTTCTTGTGAAACCCAACGGTTCTTCTAAGAACCAACAATCCGCTTATATATATATAATAATTATAAAATTTTTATAATCTATTATATATAATGTCTGAGAGGGTGTACAGCGCCGAGGAGGCATATGCCATCCTGGCGTCAGAATCTGAGGCATCTGCGTCAGACTCAGACCCTCATTTCGTCCCCGCTAACTGCTCAGAGGCGTCGCTAGATACATTATCTATGCTGGCTGATGTATCTAGTGATGTTTCTGATGCAGATCCTGGGTCACCACCTGCCAGCAGGAGACGCGCAGCTCCAGCTGAGGAGTGGGTAGTGCCTCATCGCCAGAGGCCAGATATCCCTCCTTTCACGGCAAATCCTGGCATCAATATTGATGTTGCAGGATTTACCGCCACACAGTTTTTGCAGGTGTTTTATGGGGGATGATTTGTTGGGCCACATCGTGGCCCAATCAAATCTGTATGCCCATCAGCATTTGCTGCGAAGCCAGACTCCTACTTGGCAAGGCAGCAATGGACCCCGCTAGATGTGCCAGAATTTCTGAAATTCTGGGCACTTACTATGCTGAGGGCATCATAAAGAAGCCCTCAATTCGCTCCTGCTGGAGCAGTAGCCCCATCTGCTCTACCCCCCATTTACCTCCAATCAATGTCACGTAGAAGGTATGAAAACATTTTGCGTTTCATGCACTTCAGTGACAACAGCCTGTGCTCCCCTAGAGAGCATCCCCAGTTTGACAGGCACCAGACTTTTACATTTTATTCGTACATTTTTATGTTCTACAATTGGTGCTGTATTTTGCCAAAATCTTTGCACACCTATGCATGGGGGCATGGGTGTACTCAGGAGATCTTGCAGAAAACAACCTGGAGAGTTTTCATGCAGTAACAAACAACAGTGTCTGCTAAGGCTAGGGTCAGACGAGCGTGATTTCTACGGACTGTACGTCCGTGCAGTACGGACATCGTCAGTACGGAAGACGCAGTAGTGGTCACACAGTCCGTTTTTTTCACTGACATTTATTTTTTGACAGATGTAGGAGGGACAATAAATTCAATTGCAAAACCATTTTGTCCGTGAAAAATGCAGGACGTATAAATGCAGTCCGTCTGACCACGTTCCATCACTCACACACAAAGCTATGCAGACGTTGCGGACGCAGCGCACTTTGTGCGGCCGTTCTAGCGGTTCTACGTTCTTGCCTGCCTTGCGTCCGTGGGCCGCGGCCGTTGTGCGTCCGCAGTTCAGTGCGGACGTACTTCGTGTGTCGGCTCCATTGGACTTTATGTCATGCTATCACGGACGTACTTTTAGGCGCGATCACGGACGTGAACACTACGCTCGTCTGACCCTAGCCTAAATCACAGTCCAAAACTACTGTGGGCGTAAAAATCTGAAATTTGAAAAATTACCGCCACACACCTTGTTGCCAAATGTTTTGGGCTAAAACCGTTGCATCCATGGCATCAAAGCACTCCATATGCAATACCTTGGGTGTCAACATAACAAATATAAACAATTTTCTGGCAATAATTCAAACTGGGGTATGCGGTAGACCCAAAACCAAAGATAGGCCTAGCTGAAGAAATAATCTCAATTTCAACTCTAATGACAAAGTCATAAAAATTGTATTTGAACCTTCCCAAAATCCTGGCAAACCTAGGCATGGGGGCATGGGTGTACTCAGGAGATCTTGCAGAAAACAACCTGGAGAGTTTTCATGCAGTAACAAACAACAGTGTCTGCTAAATCACAGTCCAAAACTACTGTGGGCGTAAAAATCTGAAAATTGAAAAATTACCGCCACACACCTTCTCAAATGTTTTGGGCTAAAAACGTTGCATCCATGGCATCAAAGCACTCCATATGCAATACCTTGGGTGTCAACATAACAAATATAAACAATTTTCTGGCAATAATTCAAACTGGGGTATGCGGTAGACCCAAAACCAAAGCTAGGCCTAGCTGAAGAAATAATCTCAATTTCAACTCCAATGACAAAGTCATAAAAATTGTATTTGAACCTTCCCAAAATCCTGGCAAACCTATGCATGGGGGCATGGGTGTACTCAGGAGACCTTGCAGAAAACAACCTGGAGAGTTTTCATGCAGTAAAAAACAACAGTGTCTCCTAAATCACAGTCCAAAAACTGATGTGGGTGTGAAAATGAAAAATGACCACCAAACAGTATCTAATTTGTTTGGAGCAAACGGATGCATCCATAGCATAAAAACACTCCATTTACAATACTTTGGGGTGTTAGCTTACCAAATATATGCACGTTCATAAAACTGGGGTATGTAAAAAGGCCCCTAAAAAGAAGATAAGCAAAGAAGATTACTGTATGTCAAATTAGAAAATTGACAAGCACATGTCAAAGATTGGCGTAGCACCCCAAAAACAACAGAACAAATCTTATATATGGGTGGTATCAATTTACTCAGAAGATGTTGCTGAACATATTTTGGGGTGTTTTTTTTGGCAGTAACCCATAACTGGATTTGACAATTCATGCCTAAAGTACAATGTGTGTGAAAAAATAACACAAAAAGTGACTACCTGAAAGTTTGACAAAGAGCTAGTGCATGAAAGTGTTAAAATACAACTCTTTGAAGCACCCTAGGGTGTGCCCTTTCTAAAAATATATGGTTTGATGGGGGTAAATTACTTGGCCGGCTTCAAAAATGTCCCAAATAGGACATGGGTGCATGATGACGAAATGTGAAAATTCCAAGTTGGAAAACTGAAATGCGCACCCCCCAAATAAGGCCTTTTAGCCCCCAAATGACCCGACATACCTATACATGGGTGGTATCAATTTACTCAGAAATGTTGCTGAACATATTTTGGGGTGTTTTTTGGCAGTAACCCATAACTGGATTTGACAATTCATGCCTAAAGTACAATGTGTGTGAAAAAATAACACAAAAAGTGACTACCTGAAAGATTGACAAAGAGCTAGTGCATGGAAAGTGTTAAAATACAACTCTTTGAAGCACCCTAGGGTGTGCCCTTTCTAAAAATATATGGTTTGATGGGGGTAAATTACTTTGGCCGGCTTCAAAAATGTCCCAAATAGGACATGGGTGCATGATGACGAAATGTGAAAATTCCAAGTTGGAAAACTGAAATGCGCACCCCCCAAATAAGGCCTTTTAGCCCCCAAATGACCCGACATACCTATACATGGGTGGTATCAATTTACTCAGAAGATGTTGCTGAACATATTTTGGGGTGTTTTTTGGCAGTAACCCATAACTGGATTTGACAATTCATGCCTAAAGTACAATGTGTGTGAAAAAATAACACAAAAAGTGACTACCTGAAAGTTTGACAAAGAGCTAGTGCATGGAAAGTGTTAAAATACAACTCTTTGAAGCACCCTAGGGTGTGCCCTTTCTAAAAATATATGGTTTGATGGGGGTAAATTACTTTGGCCGGCTTCAAAAATGTCCCAAATAGGACATGGGTGCATGATGACGAAATGTGAAAATTCCAAGTTGGAAAACTGAAATGCGCACCCCCCAAATAAGGCCTTTTAGCCCCCAAATGACCCGACATACCTATACATGGGTGGTATCAATTTACTCAGAAGATGTTGCTGAACATATTTTGGGGTGTTTTTTGGCAGTAACCCATAACTGGATTTGACAATTCATGCCTAAAGTACAATGTGTGTGAAAAAATAACACAAAAATGACTACCTGAAAGTTTGACAAAGAGCTAGTGCATGGAAGTGTTAAAATACAACTCTTTGAAGCACCCTAGGGTGTGCCCTTTCTAAAAATATATGGTTTGATGGGGGTAAATTACTTTGGCCGGCTTCAAAAATGTCCCAAATAGGACATGGGTGCATGATGACGAAATGTGAAAATTCCAAGTTGGAAAACTGAAATGCGCACCCCCCAAATAAGGCCTTTTAGCCCCCAAATGACCCGACATACCTATACATGGTGGTATCAATTTACTCAGAAGATGTTGCTGAACATATTTTGGGGTGTTTTTTGGCAGTAACCCATAACTGGATTTGACAATTCATGCCTAAAGTACAATGTGTGTGAAAAAATAACACAAAAAGTGACTACCTGAAAGATTGACAAAGAGCTAGTGCATGGAAAGTGTTAAAATACAACTCTTTGAAGCACCCTAGGGTGTGCCCTTTCTAAAAATATATGGTTTGATGGGGGTAAATTACTTTGGCCGGCTTCAAAAATGTCCCAAATAGGACATGGGGGCATGATGACGAAATGTGAAAATTCCAAGTTGAAAAACTGAAATGTGCACCCCCCAAATAAGGCCTTTTAGCCCCCAAATGACCCGACATACCTATACTTGGGTGGTATCAATTTACTCAGAAGATGTTGCTGAACATATTTTTGGGTGCTTTTTGCAGTAAACCTTAAAGTTCACAGTACATGTATTCTTAAATTGCGTTCAAAAAAAAAAATCACCAAAATTTTTTTTTTTTTTCAAACTTTGGCATAGATTGTGGTAAAATGGTTTGCATGGAAAGAGTCAAAATACCCCAAGTTTAATACCTTGATTGGTGTTACTTTAAAAAAATATGTATATGTGGAGGTTATTCAGGAATTAGTGACAGATATCAGTGTTACAATGTCACTATCACTAGTTTTGAAAATAAACTCTTTGGAAATGGCAAAGTGCTACTTGCACTTATTGTTGCATAAAATAAGGAAAAAAGCGAGGAATATGTAAACATTGGGTATTGCTAAACTCAGTACTAAATTTAGAAACTACTAAGGAATAAAAAAATTTTGACGGTTGTTGATACATAAGAAATTTGGGGGTCAAAGTTCGAAAAAGTGGTTTTTTTTCAATTTTTGTGTCATATTTCACAATATTTTTTATAGTAAATTATATGGAATGATGAAAAAAAATGTATCTTTATAAAGTCCATTTAGTGACGAGAAAAACAGTGTAAAATATGTGTGGGTTACATAAACGAGTAAGAGGAAAATTTGACGTAAACACTAAGAGCGCAGAAACGTAAAAACAGCTGCGGTAACGAACGGACGGATTTGTGTAAAACCGCCCGGTCACTAAGGGGTTAATGCACAAGTATTCTAGTTACAGCCTCTGTTAGTGGCAGTGTCCCTTTAAGGGGAAAGGGGAGGTACATTTTTACAGTGTTCCTGTAAAGAAATACTCAAAGGGTCATAGTAGCAATGCTTGGTCCTCGCTTTTGTGATACAGTACAGGCATGTGTGCTATCAGATAATCTGTTGTCTCTGCCCCCCGTACAGAGATGTTAAGACATTAATTTGAATGAATCTACACCAAGTGCTAAATTACCTACATCATAGATTGCCAGGGGAGTGTTTCAATGTTTATAATTATTATAGGGCCATATTACATTCTCTGCGCAAATGCGCTCGCGGATTTTTTTTTGCGCGCAGTGTCCAGTGTTATCGCCTGAAAATTAATGTGATATTCGGATCCGAACGCCTTTTCTCATCCGTCAAAAAATAACGTTAATACAAAAAACGCGCAAAACAAAGTGTAATATGCGCGCAGTAACGTTGCGCATGTACATCAGTACGCGGACTGTTTTTTTTGCAGGATTCAGCCAATCAGAATTAAGAACCTTATTTGACATCAATTCACCTTAATTGACTCACTAACGTTTTTGCGCCTGTCAAAATACATCTGAGTATACATGCTGCAGCAATAAAAAAAAGATGCACAAATTCACAATTTTTTGTTTGGGTATGTGTAGAATGTGTAACTAGACTGTGCTGTATTTTTTTTTTCGTGCTGGTTCATTTGGTTTCGGCCAGGACGATCAGATTTGCAGTTAACACCAAGTTTTCAAAGACGTTAAAATTATGCACGCAAACGTCATTCGTAGGAAGTTGCGCATCTATTGAAATACCATCCACTTAACGCATTTGCGCTCACAATGTTAAGTATAGGACGCGCACAGTTCATCACGCTCGCGCAAATCCATCCGCGTCAAACGATAACGCGCATCATTTGCGCGAACGTTGAAATACGACGTTCTGCGCAAATGGTTTTGTCCTTGCGCAAATGCGCATTTGCGTGCGCGCAAAACCGATGTGCGAGGAATGTAATAGGGGCCATAATGTATAAATTCTTATTTATCAGTTTTACATTCAAATTAATTACAGCTGCTTAATTATTGTGAAAGAATCCTGCAATTGTTATTGATTGAGAGTACATTTCCACTGATACTGCAGGACAAGTGTGACCTGTAGGAAAACATTTTATTACATTTACATTTGTTATGTATTTAGTAGCAGAAGTGGAACATTTGTATCCTTCCTGGTAAACTACTTTGCAAATAAATAAATAAATTTGAAGAGTAGAGCGGGCCTATGCTCCAGGACATGTTGTGTCAGCGGAATAAGTAAACACATGATTCTGACCATATTATAATTCAGTATAACTAACATAAAAAAAACAAAATACAATGTTCATATCGTCTCTGTCAATATTCAGGGCTCTATTAACTTCTTCGCGCAAACGTTAACGCGTGCGCATAAACGCATTAACGCGAGGGGAAAAACCCTTTGCGCAGAACGTCGTATTACAATGTCCGCGCAAAAAATGCGCGTTAACATCTACCGCGGGTGAACCTGCGCGAACCCTTTGCGAGTGTAATGTACTTTGCGTGTCCTATACTTAACATTGTGAGCGAAAATGCGTTTGTGCGCTGGTACGCGGATGGTATTACAATCTATGCGCAAAATTTAACACACAACGTTTGCGCGCATAATTTTAACGTCTTTGAAAAGCTGGTGGTAACGGCAAATCTGAACGTCCTGGCCGAAACCAAATACACCAGCCCGAAAAAAAAAAAATACAGCATTGTATGGTTACACATTCTACACATACCCAAACAATAATACTGATAAGCTGTGAGTGTTTTTATTATTGCTGCAGCATATATACTCAGATTGATTTTGACAGGTGCGAAAACTTAACGGGAGACAATTGTGGTACTTAATTCTGATTGGCTGAACCGCGTAAAAAAACAGTCCGCACACCAATTTCTACACGCAGCGTTAATGCGCGTGCGTTTTTGCGTGTCTTTTTTACGCGCGTTATTTTTTGACGGATGAAAAAATGCGCTCGGATTTTAATACCAGCATTAATTTACGCGCGTTAACATATAACGCTGCGCGCAAAGACAATTGCGCTGCGTGTGCGCTTTTGTGCGAAGCTGTTAATAGGAACCTCAATATTTCGGTTTCAGTCAGTTTAAGGATTTGGTGCGCAGGCTCATAACAATGTATAAGAACGCGCAGGTTCCATGAACTATTTACTGAAAAGAGAGACATGTAAAGCAGAATAAGCAAGCAGTAACTGTATCAACCTTTCTTAGAAATACATGCGGCTGAGGGTGTCATGAGAGTCCCAGATCTTCTGAGTTGTCCACAGAACAGACTGTCCATGCAGTTTGGAAAAACATCATTCAAGTGAATGTTCATCTTCTTTGTGTATGTAATGTAAGCTTATGGCAATAGTCTCCTGTCTGTGGTCTAGAGATCTTCAATCTGGTACAATAAGCATTCTAGCAATTGTCTTCAGCTCTGTGATCCTCATTATCCTTATGAAGAATACAGGGAGGGAGTTTCTGCAGTTACCTTCAGCGTTGTCAAGGAGAGACTGGACAAATGCGATCGGGTTACGGACAGGGAATTGAGTTGGCGGACGAAAAGAAGCACAAGCTGCTCTGTCATTCAACTGAGCAGGCAAAGCGATGTAATATCATGGTGTAAAGGGACATTATCACTTACATACGCTGTAAAGAGCACCTCTCCAGTAAGTGTCCTTGGGCAAGACACCTAACGGTACATACTCACCACCCAGGACATACTTGAAAACGAGAGAAAATCTCAATGTATCCTTCCTGGTAAAATCCTTTCTCGAAGAGAAAAAACCTCGGTTACTTGTGCATTACAAACAAAACCACCTTACAAAACACATGCTTCTGTTTTATTTCTCTTTGTTTGAAGTAAATGGATGTTTTTTTCAAAAGAAAAAATAAGATTATTTTTACTATCTCCTGTTCCCATTTTGTGCTTTTTTTTCATGATGCAGCATTTACCAAAATCATATGGTGAGTTTTACTTTGTGGATGTGCTTTACCTTATACAGTATTTAACAGTTAATGAGGTGAAGGACGGAATGTTTAGCTAAAGCTGCACGGGGCTAATGTGCTCTAAAGGCTACTCCAGACAAGAGATGGCATCTAAATGAGATAAGACAGGGAGCTTAAAAGACTTCTTATCTACCCCTTGGTGATGTCCTTTAAATACATCCCACACGATAGAATGATGTCAGTGCTCAGGCCATATACTCCATTCAATGGCCAAAGCCACACAGTGAGGAGCAAGTGATAAAATGGTACTGTGGGGGGGCAGTTTACAAAACAAAAGATCACACAATGGATGCACCCAGAGACACATATAGAGGAGAATATTTTCTTAACTAAACATTCAAGGGAAAAACACTATCAGAATATCTTCTTTCAGTTCTGAAGATCTCAGACCTCCTGCGGCAAAACTTTAAGATGCAAATGTTGTTGGTACATGAAGTATACTTTCTGGAAACTCCATGTTGTTGTGGCTGAATCCACAGAAACCCACCCACTGTAATTAATTAATTGATTCCCAACAGCAGCATATGAATTCAACGTACTGACAGAGCTCTGTCGTTGCACCTTGCAACTGCATTGGGAACATGCAGCTGTCTTGGTCAATGTGGTTGGTGACAATACTGATGAAACATGATTACGAGGCGGAGGGCAACACGTTGGGTGAAACGTAATCACAAGGTGGTGTTTTGGAATGATAGTATACCTCTACAGGCGTCCTCAAACACCTGCATTGATTCCCAACAGCAGCATATGAATTCAACGTACTGACAGAGCTCTGTCGTTGCACCTTGCAACTGCTTTGGGAACATGCAGCTGTCTTGGTCAATGTGGTTGGTGACAATACTGGTGAAACATGATTACAAGGTGGAGGGCAACACGTTGGGTGAAACGTAATCACAAGGTGGTGTTTTGGAATGATAGTATACCTCTACAGGTGTCCTCAAACACCTACATTCTATTTTTGCTGAGTGTAGCATATTGCACATCCTGCCTGATTACATTTATTTTACATTCCTATGCAGTTTGTTTGAGGGACACTGATTGCGTAGACAGGCACATAAACCAATGTCACGCCACGATTTATACATAGCTTTTCCTTTTTGCTTATCTGTATCCAGACACGCTAAACGAAAGCACAACAACTAAGCTGACACATCAAATTACAACCAACAGTAGGTGGTTCTAAATATATAACAAAGAAAAATATGCAAAACGAGAGAGAAGAAAAACATATTAGGAAAGAAATAGGATGAATAAAGCGTAGGTAGGGGGAGGCAGGAAACAACAGCTCAGGGAATATTTCACATGACAGAAAAATGGATTATTATTTGTGCAAATGTTAGCCCAGTTGTGAGTGACGGCGGGTAATATTTGAGTAGTGGAAGGAGAAGAAAAAAAGAAAACGGACAAGTTCTCACAGTCGGATGATGGGATGCATGGAGGTCATTTTTTTTTAATATGTTGGCCTCATCAATAAACAGTTTTCATTTCTCCAATTTCCCTATAACTACAGCTACCAGGAATTTTTTGTTCAACTCATAGGCCCCTATTACATTCTTCGCGTAGCGCAAATTTTTTTGCAATGTTATCGCGTGAAAATTAACGGTGGTATTACGATCCGAATGCATTTTCTCATCCGTCCGAAAATAACGTTCGTAAAAACAACGCGCAAAACGAAGAGTAATACGCGCGCAGTAACGTAGCGCATGTAAATCAGTGTGCAGACTGTTTTTTTCGCGGGATTCAGCCAATCAGAATTAAGAACCTTAATTGACATCAATTTACCTTAATTGACTCACTTAAGTTTTTGCGCCTGTTAAAGTAAATCTGAGTATACATGCTGCAGCAATAATAAAAACACGCACGAATTCACAGTTTTATTGTTTGGGTATGTGTAGAATGTGTAACTATACTGTGCTGTATTTTTTTTTTTCGTGTTGGTGGTTTTCATTTCGGCCAGAACGTTCCGATTTGTAGTTACCACCAGCTTTTCAAATATGTTAAAATCATACTTGCGCAAACGTCTTTCATAAAAAGATGTGCATCGATTGTAATACCATCCGCGTACCAGCGCACGAACGCATTTGTGCGCACAATTTATTTATTTAATTATAAAGGATTTTACCAGGAAGGATACATTGAGATTTCTCTCGTTTTCAAGTATGTCCTGGGTTCAAGAACATTGAGTGGTTACAGAAATACAAAATAGTAAAATGCAAGATATTAACACAAAAACATATATACAGATTAACAGAAAAATAAACAATGTTAAGTATAGGACGCGCACAGTTCACCGCGCTCGCGCAGGTCCATCTACGTTAAATGATAACCCTCATCGTTTGTGCGAACGTTGTAATACGACGTTCAGCGCAAAGGGTTTTGCCCCTCTCGCAAATGCACATTTGCGCACCCAAAAACAAATGCGCGAAGAATGTAATAGGGGCCAAAGTGTTTAATATTTTCTTTCCTGAAATCAGTATTACTGTAATATAACGGCAGATTATTTGACCAAAAATTTTAAAAAAGATTGAATTTGAACACATTTCTTTCCAATAACGAGAATGGCTTCTTAGGTGCTGGAAGCATACCCATAAAAAAAATAATGCATGGTAAGATATATATACAGTATATATATATATATTCATTCCAAGAGCCCCGTGCTCTATAGTAAGGCAGCGTTTACCTGCTCCTGCGCAGCCAATATATTGTAGATACTAACTCCAAAGGTAGAGGCGCACACTGAAAGCTTGCTTATAAAAAGTACAACAAATTTTAATCCAATTTAAGTGAAAAAAGACAAGTCGACGTTTCAATCCTCTTCTGGACTTTCAAGGTTATTCAGAGAAAGGTGAAAACCAGGGGAACTGGAAGGAGAAGAGAACAATCTAGGCCAAAAAGCCGATTTGGAAAGTGAGATAAATGGGAGAATTTTTCTGGTTTGGCTATTTAGACCTAGAATTTTCACTTCTCCAGTCATTCTCCTAAGTTTCACCTTTCTTTGAATAAACCTCTTTTTCATGATAAAAGTCTTGATAAAATTCCAGAAGAGAAACGTTGACTTGTCTTTTTTCACTTAAGATGGATTAAACATTTTTGTACATTTATAAGCAAGCTTTCAGTGTGCGCCTCTTCCTTTGGACTATATATATATAATTAGTATAGAGTCCAGACCTGAAGAAGAGGGGTATACTCTCGAAAGCTTGTCTTTTACATGTAATATTAGTCCAACAAAACTGATAGCACTATGTACTGCTATATATATATCGAATTGCTGTGATGTGCAAGTGGCTTCTGCAATAATAAACACACTATATATATATACTGCTATATATAAGAACCAGAGGAATGGACTCACTCCAGGGCTTCAAAAGAATGAATAAAAGCGATGTTTTATTGAATATCCATTAAAAAGGTGCTCACAAGCACTATCCGACATTGCGGCCCACTCAGGGGCCTTTAGCAAGGAAGCTTTCAGTGTGCGCGTGTGCGCCTCTTCCTTTGGAGTATATATATATGTATAATTTGTATAGAGTCCAGACCTGAAGAAGAGGGGTATACTCACGAAAGCTTGTCTTTTAAATGTAACATTAGTCCAATAAAAAAGATAGCACTACGTACTGCTATATATATATTTACTGATATATATATATATATATATATTTATAAATACTCACAGAATTAAAAGATGTTGTATGTTTGTTGTATTATATCGTCTTGAGATGCACCCACATAGTAAAGGTTGAGTGTTACCCTCCTTGTGTATTCTATATATTTAGATATATATACATATATCTATATATATAACAAATGCACACAGAATTAGAAAATATATATAATATAAATGTTTAAGTACATACAAAATTGTCTCTTGTATTTATATTTTTAGAATTCATCGCTAATAGCAGAATAGCTGAAGGGTTTCATTGTTTTACTTTTCTACACCACTGCTTTTTAATGTTACTGAAGGACACATTTTATGTCTACTTCTTAGAAAGCTTTTCTGTTGATATATACGTATTCTGTGTTCTTGTCTGCCGAAGGTGGTATAATACCACGTTAATACAGAGACTGGGTTGGAATCGTAAACAGCTCTCGTGTAAAAGGGCATTGTAAGAGAGAGAGAGCTTTTAATCTGATTGACGAAATAAATGGAAAGTAATAAATGGATAGTAATCTATCTATTCAACAGAGCACTATTGATATTGAAGAAATCCTGTTCCAGCTATCTTGACTTTATAAAAAAAAAAAAGAAAAAAAAATGTAGAATGAAAAAATAAAACAGTAAGTTACTTTTTTTATCCTGCTGTCTGCCACTTGTTTTTTTTTTGTTTTTTTTTCTTTAAAGTTAAATTTTTCAACATGGTTCAGGGGAGATCTTGTAAAACGTTCATTGAAAATTTCAGAGCAATTACAGTGTCAGACAGCAAGAAAAATTGCTTTTACTGAGTGAGAGTTGTCTGACGGATGCATTGTGGGAGAACTGATTCTTTCGAAGGGATAAGTGAACTGTCATTGTTAGTCTCTTCTCGTGACATTCAGCAAGATGTCATCTGATTTGTTACAGAAGATTTGAATCAGACAACTGCGCTCAACATCAAACTTGCATCTAGAACAATTCTAGAAGAAATGACACTTTGTTCTGTGTAGTACACGTAGATTGATACATTATTTTTTTTTAAAAATGGACGACGGCTGAAAAAGTTAGTATTCGGTTTTTTTATCCGCACTTTTTAAATTAAAGGGGGAAAAAAAAGGATGATAAATAATGAGGAAAAAAAAATCTTTCCGATTACTACAGAAGAAGCCTGGATTATATAACCAGCAAAGGAGTCTGACAAATCACTGAAGAAACCTCATATAGAAAAAAAAATCAATCTAATCTACTGGCTCCATTAGTCTGATTTATAGGAGGGGGGGTTGGTAGTGGTAAAGCACTTCTTCTGTACAAAAATGCAACATTATTCTTGGGATTATGCAGGATCTGTTCTCCTTGCAGCAAAAGAAGATGAAGAAGAAAAAAAAAAAGAAAGAAAGAAAGAATGAAGATTTGTGTTAAGATAGACCTGGAGGAAAAAGGAATTTGTCAGGTAATCTAACTTCTGATAAGAGATTGTTTCACTGTATTTAATAAGTGGTGTAATTAATTAGGGTTTCATTAGCAAAGGGGAGAAACGCCAGCAGTGAGAACGAAGATGAAGAAATAGAATCAGCAGAAGAAAAAAAATAATACCAAAAAAAATCTAGACACAGTTAAATGTAAAAAATATTTAGATACTACTGTTGTTTACAAACAAAATGACTCTCTGATGTGATGCATTGTAATGTCTCTAAGTTGTTTTGCCAGTCAAGGACAGTCCTAGAATTGTTCATTATCACTTGTGTTATTATTTTACTTCTTAGAACTTTCCGTATTGTGAAACGTTAGCTTTGCTATTTGTGAGAAAGGGAATTTGATATTCTCCGCGACTAGTCACATATCAAATAATAGAACCCTTTTTCTTTTTATATGTTTTGTATCAAATAATAGAATTTGCCGACATCTTTTGTTTGTTTGCACTTGTCTGTCATTTCTGTGGAGCCCTAATGAAATTGTTACTAGTTTGAAATGGAACTGTTAAATTGAATTTGGCTGTAAGTAATATAATTATAGTTTGTTGTTTCTTCCTAGTAGGTGCTGTCTATGTAATGATTCGAATCTGTGCGAGTGATCTGTGCTTAAGTAGTTGATAATTGCAGGGTTCACTGCTGCTTTGTTCATTACAGTGTTTGCGCAGTTTCTTAAAATAACTTTAGAAGCAAAGGGGTTAATTAAAACAGGCCACCTGATATAATTCTCTACCTGCATGTATTCATAAAAGTCTGCACATGGATATATATGTTGTATATAATTTTTCTTAAACACATTAAAATACATTAATAGTTTTGATGACAGACATATCGTCAACTATTTTACTTCTAAATGAGGTGTATAGTAGTTTTTTTTACAGGTATTAATAAATAGTGTCTGTATGTCTCTCGCTTATGCTACCAAGAGCTAGCCACGCTCCATGAAGTATTTTAATTTAATTTTAATTTGATTTAATTTACCTTGGAAAATATTGTTAAAAAAGGTAAAAATCCTGATTGACTTAATATAATAATAATATAAAATATAAAAATTTAATATAGTTTTGATATGTTTTTAAGAAAATCCCATTAGTCCACACAAGTATTTGATTTTTTTTACCTTTATTTACTGCTTGAAAAATAATACGTCACCCAAAATAACTTGCAGGTCTATTAAGAGAAAGGTGAAAAACAGGAGAATTGGCAGGAGAAGAGAACAATCTAGACCAAATAGCCGATTTGGAAAGTGAGATAAATGGGAGAATTTTTCTGGTTTGGCACTTTTGACCTAGAATTTTCACTTCTCCAGTCATTCTCCTGAGTTTCACCTTTCATTGAATAACCCTGTTTGTCTTCTTTCTATTATATTAATTTAAAAAAAATATTTAAATAAAAAATCAATTTGACATATATATACAATGACGCAAAAAAAGGTTTGTTGCTCATACATTATTTTATCATATGGTGCATTTATTTGTGTTTGGTTTTACACCGGTAGCTGAGAATACTTGCGTTTCGCCGTCCTTGTGTTATTTAGCATGTTACAGAAATTAACTTCAAATTAACTAAACGAGATATAACCTTTAGAAATAAGAATAACAAAAAAGTGTAGCATCAAAGCCTTTGCGGATTAGCGTCTGACATTGATTTAGTCCTCACAAGTTTAAGTAAACTCGCCAAATATAATATGACCGTGTGATTCCTACATTTTAAATACCTGTCGGCAATAAGTATAGACATAACTTACATGCTCAGCTTAACACATGCTCCATAACTAAAAATGAGGGAGTTCTCTGGAGGAATGTGGGCTGACTGCAAAAAAAAAAAGAATAATGTCAGGAAATGCATCACTGGGTGATCCTTTATTTGTCATTTCCATCTTGTTTAGTCATGAAGGAACATGTTCCCATAAGGAGAGTGACGTTATGCCCTCTGGTTGGATCTTCAATATTAAATTGATACTCTCATTTTCAAGTATTGTGAAGGTGACGTGGGCAGATTTACTATTACCAACTTATATTAGAGCACAAAATATCAAATTTAAAAATAATAATATACCTTTTAACGCAGGGTAGCTGGTGTTGTGTCCATTAACCCCCCTGACGGTATTCACAAGTGTGGCTTGGGGTTAACTTTTTGTACCGAAAGCGGTAACCCCGAGCCACACTCGGGCTGGATACTTACATGTCCTGCGCTCCCTCGCTGATCCCGCAGTCTTCTCCAGCCGCTCACAAAGTCACACTGCCTGGTTCTCTTCTCGCGAGGAGTGAACCAGGAAGTGTGACGTCGCGATCGGCTGCAGTGTGACCGCGGGGACAGCGAGAGAGCGCAGGGACATGTAAGTATCGGCCTGATACTGGCTCAGGGATACCGCTTTCAGTATTGAAAGTTAACCCCCGAGCCACACTCATACCGCTAGGGGGCCAGAATAAATAGGACCGATTCTGACATATAAAATATGTCAGAATCGGACCGCCAGGGAGGTTAATGTAATAGTAATATAGATAACGTACTATAACATGCAAAAATCTCTTCAAAGAATTAAAGGAGACACTTCATGTGAGTGTCTTCCATGTAATCCAGATCTTATCCACTGGTGTCCACCAAGAGGTCTTAGAATGTGAAATGATGTTGCTCGGCCGCATTTCCAATTATCACACATGATGAGTTGAAATACTGAATAAACGGGTGGAATATATAACCTCCTTTTTCATGTCACATTGTCACCCGTTCAGTGCCAAATATTCTTTTAACCAAATAGCCATGTAAATGGAACCACAAGCATTTCGACTTCAGAGTGTCTTTGTCAAGCCACCACACTCTGTTGTTGTCCGGTTGCCAGGCCCACTGGAATATTTGATTATTCAAGTATTCTGCACCGAACTAGGCTTTCCAAGTACTGTATATCTACTTTGTCATCAGATCTCATCAAGCGATGGAAATTGCATTTATCATAAAAGGTCAACAGGATATCTATTTGCCTCAATAAATATTCCTAACCATGTTTTTCTTCGCACCTAGTGCAAAGCAGCTCCATTGCACAGGTCTGTAGATGTCTTGCTGCTCATGAATTCATCCATGCTTGGCCCTCCCTTGACGTGCCACCAAACTGACACTTTGTAAGCAGATCTCACCTGTCTCTGCTCATGGCATGGCAGCCAGCATATTAATCTATAGGTGTAGTATGACATCTGTTTTGATATTGATATTCTAAGTATCAGTAAACTTGCCTGTATGGATAACAAACAATTCAGACAAAAATTTTATAGCAAACCATAATAGATAGATTAAGGTGCACTATATAGAAGAGATGAGATAAGCATAGCGTTATACTGTAATTAGCGGGTACATATAATCCCCTGCTACCAAATTTTGCTCACAGGATAACAATGAAATGTATGCTCATCACAAATACTCAGCTGACGTGGTTGCTGTAGTTACGTCCTTTTAGATTTTTTCTGGAACCATTTCATCACCATTGACCAGTTTCCTTGAAGGAATCCTTCGTCAGGTCATCCAATCCTCAATAGGAAGTGGGAATGATTGAGTATAACTCAAAGTTAGAATAAAAAACTTTTTAATAAAACTATAAAACAATGTCAAAATAAAACCAAATTTGGTAAAGAATGGGGTCTCTTAATCCGACGCGTTTCGTCATGATGGACTTTTTCAAGGATATCCATATAAAGTCATGCGACCCATAACAGGGACACTTTTATAATAGGAGATTTTACCTTGAACATTTGCAAGAGATTGAAGCGAGTGACCAGCTTGCTCTCACAAATTGCAGTAGCTATAATCAATCGGCAGGGTAAAAAAGACAGAATCTGTGAATCTGATGTTCATAAGATGTAGAAAACCAGTTTGTGATGGGACGTAACAGGTTTAGATAATTAATAAAGTTTCGGTGTGTTTTTATCAAAAATAGTTCAGATCGAGAAACTTGTCATTTGATGAAGCTGTCCAGTCTGAGCATGTTGTGGAGTATTATACTTAGCAGAAATATAAATATTGTTGCAATCCAATAACCCTTAGCACAGGTGTCAGCAACCTTGGTCCTTCAGTTGTTTTGGAACTACATTTGGAAAGGGTTTCTGCCACTCTAAAGAGTGACTAAGCATCATGGCAGATGTAGTTCTGTAGGACCCAGGTTGCTGACCCCTGCCTTAACAGCTCCCTGTTACCAGCAACTGAGTCACTGTATTAGGGATTCTAGTCATGATAGTAGGGGACCACTGAATGATAGTGGCAGTGGTGTCTCGTGCCTCTGATGCTGGTATCAGCTCCTAGAGTCCAAACAACTCTATGGAGACAAGTGTGACCTTATGTGAGTCCTTCTTGAGCTTGAGTCAGCAGGTTCTTGGCTGGAAGATCACTATATTTGATATCTCTCAATGAATTTTGGACCCGGCATAATTTTGCATTCCTTTACACTGCCACACATCAGGGCATAGATGTTTTCTTCCAATTTGTTGTGCATTTTCTATGGCGATTCTTAATAACTGTCTGTTAAGAAGGGGACACGGCTACTCTGTCTCACAGTCGGGGTCTTCGACAATGAAACAGAAGTCCAGTGGAAGCTTCCACTTCTTTGTAGACCAAGAGAAAAGCCAAATACACAGTTATGACAAGGTTAAACAAAATTTAGTAGTGTAACCTGTGTATAATAAGAAGAGCGAAGAGATAACAAACATTTCAGAGGAACAAACAATTCAGGACAATTCACACAATGTAGACTGAATAACTGCTGTGTTTCTATCGGAACCAAACTCATTTTTCAATCCTGTGCAATAAACTGCTATGTAGTCTACTTGAAGCTTTCTAGGAATTAGTTGCCTTATTCTGACACCCATGATACAGGCACAGAGAAAACAAACCCCACTGATACCGGTGTGAAGGAATTCCATACCAGGATCACAGCTCAAAACCTTTACTCGCGCCCACTAATAGAATAAAATATGGACAGAATAATATTTTGGCTTGAGATAGAAGCTGTAGCAGAAACTGAAGTGGAGATAAATACTCCAGACCTGTTATGTTTTATTATTATCATAATTTGGGCATGGACAATATTTTTATAATCTAAATTACAAACTGCAAACATTACAAAAGAGTAAAACTCAGAAGTATAAAAAGTGTGTAATGCCCTTTACAGATTAACATGCAATTTGAAGATACTCCTTAAGAGAACAATCTCTTGTTTGAAGATTATTATTATTACTGCCATAATTTACTTAAAGAGCACCCAAATGCATAAATAAGTGCGCAGTCATATGGCCAATCTTATTGTGAATACATTCGAACAAAACGTAGCATGGAAAAGTTGATTTAAGAATAAAGTATAAATAGAGGGCCTTGTTCCCAAGGGAACATACAGTCTAGTAGAGAAATGGGGTTTTTAGAGACAAGAACGATGGGGAGTGCTTGAATAAAGTGTGGGTTGTTATGGTAGCAGCAAGGGATCTTATGAAAGGGATAAGATTGTTAAAAAGATTTTATATTGGTGTGATAAAAATGGCCTGCCAACTGGCTTTGATACATTGAAATGTTGCAATATTGCTGTAAATGATAGAAGAACATATTTGCTTGGAGAAATGATGGACCATGGTTTTATTTTTGGAGTTATTTGAAACTAGGGTATGTTCTATCATTATTGGTCTACAGACACTTGCATGTGAAGAAAACCCAAATCATGCAAAAAAAGACATTTAAACTATAAAAGAGTGGGAACATTCCTTATATTTTACCATGATACCATGCTGTACTTTCCACTCGTTAACATTCACTTCAAACAACCTATTTAAATTATTACCTGTAACTATTTATAACAAAAACATGTAGTGGATGTAACAGATCTCAGTTCCCCTGGCTGGGTTATATCTGTCCTAATGCTGCTACGTTGCAGGACATCCATTCACCCACCAGTGATTTTTCATGCCTTCTCCAGTCCTTAGCAAAGGATGGGTAAAATAAAAGAGCACTTATATCATTCCCCAAACATGAGACAGGACTCAGTACTGGGTAAAACTAAAAGAATTTAATGAAATGTATGAACCAAACATATACAGTGCAAAAGGGACCTGGAGACCAATGGAAGATGACAACCAGATGCCTTCCCCTCCTTTTCCTCTGGCCATAACCCAATCCATTGTTTAAACATGACACAATAGAGTACCATGTAATCACAGCTTAAGCATCAGACTGTCTGAATTAGTTAGACAACGGATAACAGATATTACAAGCAGTCTGATAGAGAGCCAAGGTTTGGTGAACAAAGATTGCGGAGACCTGTCACAGTTGAAAAAGTATTCTATTACAGAGCGGCGGCCAATACCAAATGCAAAAACAATATTAACACATACACAATAATGATATTAATAATAACACATACACTCAGCATGTGTTGGTAGAGGATGACTAGAACATAGGAGAGGGTGGGTGAACAATATTGTTCTCCCACCCTCTCCTATGTTCTAGTCATCCTCTACCAACAGATGCTGAGTGTATGTGTTATGTGTTGTTATTATTATTAATATCATTATTGTGTATGTGTTAATATTGTTTTTGCATTTGGTATTGGCCCCCGCCCTGTAATAGAATATCAGACCCACCAGAACCTGCAAAAAGGTACTCCCAGTTCAATGTGACTACCATCACAGTGGGCATAAGGAGACAGTTAATGCCCAACTGCCTCCAAAAGCTACTAAAGATTGGTTTGGGAATATGACAAGCTGTTAGCAGTGATGGAAAAATCATAGAGTGTTACTCCTGTCAGTAAACAGTGAGGTTCTATACAGAATGTTTCAGAAAGGATTTCCCTCTTGGCAACAAGATTGTAACTTTTGCTTCTATTAAAAAAAACATGCATTAAAATGTCACACTAAGCTGAAGGAATGATGATTGTGTTTCCCCATCACTCAATTGGAGTCGTGAGAAACATTTTTCATCATTTTGGATTCTCTGAACAACAGCATGGCAATGATACCTTCCAGACCATCAGATAAGACGGCATTATGTTCAATAGAAGCTATAAAAATTATAAAATTATAATATCCTGAATATTATAATCCCTTACAGTAACATGATGGTAAATAGCATCAAGTGGTCAAAATGGTTTTACATGAGACTACAAAGGCCTATCTTAATATCATGATTAATACAATTGCGGTGGCAGACTAGAATATGATTATGTGTGAATAAACACAATTATCTTTAAAAATATTTATGACAATGACCTTTCTGATACTGATTTGCAAGTTTTGTGGGAGGAGACACCAGCATTAGACACTGAGTTAGAAACCTTACGAGAAAGATTTACTATTAACAATCATATGTTAACCAATATCAACATAGGGCTCAATTTAATTATATCGTCCGTATCTTCAAAAAAATATCGGATGTTTTGCGACAATGTTTTTCTCGAAACATCAGTTGATACAGTTGCAAAAATTCTGCCCGAGCCGATATTCATAAACTGTAGCTGGTCTGAAAAAAAGCTGGCCGATAAAATGAAAAAGCCATCAAACAGATTTTTGCTTTAAAGCCCGACTTCTAGATATATACAATGTTTAAAAAAAAATCTGTCTAAATCCCCTACCTTAAAATTCCCATACCAACACCTTTTAGCATTCTTTTTTTTGAGAAAGTATTTCACCAGGAAAGATACATTGAGATTTCTCTTGTATTCAAGTATGTCCTGAGTAGAGTATGTACCGTTAGGAGTCTTGCCCAAGGACACTTACTGGAGAGGTGCTCTTGCTGGGATTTGAACCTGTGTCTCCACGGTTATAGAGCAGTGATGTTACCTCTACTCCATCCAGCCAACAAATGGATTACTTTCTATTTATGTCAATATAGCTGAAATTTCCATTAAATTGTATGGCTGTGTGAGCCGATATTCAATCCAAAATTTTATGGAGAATTGAATAGACAGTAAAGCCACATATGAATCTACCACCCAAAAAATGGCTGAAAATCAGCCGAAAATTATCCCTATTTCGACCATTGTGCCAAATTAAATCAAACCCATAGATAAACAATTAATTTATATGTTGTTCTAACAGTTAAACCACTTTAGTTTTATTTGTAGCCTCCTATGAATTTAGTTTTACATTTATTTGTCTTAAAAAATATAGAATTTTACATCTCCTATAGTTTGTAGTTTGCTCCAGAGTCTCTTGCTCCCTTTGACAGAGGTATTGTTTCTACTGCCGTATTTCCCGTTTGCGCCAATCAATTTGTTGACTTTCAGTACTCTTTACCTTTTATGTTTTCCATGCACCCGCCTACTTTCTTTGTACTTTTCTTCTTCAGCTCTGGCACTTTAGATATTTTTTTTCTGCCTTCATTCACAAGTGCTTCCATTGCTCATCCCCTTTCCATTTCAGCAGTTGTTCTCTCTCTTCACAGCTTTGACATTTTGTTCTTCTTTCACTTTGTGATTTTATGTCTTTGGTCTTTGTCTGCTTTCTCCTCACAATTCTTTAACCTGTTCAAAACGAAATAACATAAAAAAGGAATTAATACATGAACTTTTCTTGACTATTTTTCACCTGCTTCCTTAACCCCTTCACTACCAAGTGATTTACCAAAAAAATCATTGTCAGAAACCAGTGTTTTTTTGTAAAATCCTTTTACATTAATTATACAGTAATACATAGTTATTACTGTAAATAACCAATTTGGCCAGTAGATGGCACCATAAACTGCTAAATTGAGTTACAGAGGTATGAGCTGCATCTCTACTTTTTTTCCCCTGCATCGGCTGCTGAAAGCCCAATATTTCACAGCATTCATCAGCTGATATTACAGTTTTAGCTCTTTGGGCTATATGTTCTTGAGCCCAGGATGTACTTGAAAACGAGAGAAATCTCAATGTATCCTTCCTGGTAAAATACTTTATAAATAAATAAATAATTAAATGTCCAGATGGCTAAAACTTTGGGGGCACCTTCCATAGCCCAAAAGCAAATTAAATTAGATGTAGAGTGGGCTGTAGATCAGCAGATCGAGATATCTCGATATCGGGCATTGGATGGTGCCTTTGAAGCCTGAGATATCTTGATCTTGGTAGTGAAGGGGTTAAAGGGGTTATTCAAAGATCACCGAAATTCAGCAAAAATCTCTCTATTTTGTCGCACTTCAGCACCATTAATTCAGCGTCCCTGTGGTGAATTCAGTATTAACCGCAGGGTCCCGAAGTGTGGAAAATCGACCAGCTGAACGCATCCTCAAACAGCCGGAAAACTGCTGAATCGATCTGCAAAACCACAGACAAAAAAACACAACTTTAAAAACACATTTTTTTAAAATAAAAAGTCCATGAAAATGCCTGGAAATATAAAAAAATCCTATGAATAACAACAAAAAATGGTCTGCTACAGAATAAAAAAAAACTCTATATAATAAGAAACTGAATCAAATATTTCCAAAAAAAATCCCAAAAAATGCTTAAAACTAGGGTTGCACCGATACCGATACTAGTATCGATGTCGGTGCCGATACCGGGTACTGCAAGAGTACTTGGTACTCGTGCAGTACCCCCGATATTTTTTTCCGATACCGGAAGCCGGCATTGAGCCTGCTTGCCGGTATCCGAGGGGCTGCGGCGGCTGTCCGAATGCTCTATCGGCATTTGGACAGCCGCCCCTGGAGCTGCTCTCCGCCCTGTGTTTAATACTTACCTTCCTTCAGCGCCGCTGGGAAAGTCTTCGCGCGTGCGCGCTCCTTGGAAGGACCCCAGCCGCGACCACGTGGGACCATGTGATCGCGGCTGGGGTCCTTCCAACGAGCGCACGCGCGGGAACTTTCCGGCGTCGTTGAAGGAAGGTAAGTATTAAACAAAGTGAGCAGCTGCAGGGCCTGTCCGAATGCCGATAGAGCATTCAGACAGGCCCTGCAGCTGCTCTCCGCTCATACTTACCTTCCTTCAGCGACGCCGGGAAAGTTCCCGCGCGTGCGCTCGTTGGAAGGACCCCAGCCGCGATCACATGGTCCCATGTGGTCGCGGCTGGGGTCCTTCCAAGGAGCGCGCGCGTGCGAAGACTTTACTGGCGGAGCTGAAGGAAGGTAAGTATGAGCGGAGAGTGGGGGGCATATCCATGAGCAGGGGGGGCATATCCATGAGCAGGGGGGCATATCCATGAGCAAGGGGGGCATATCCATGAGCAAGGGGGGCATATCCATGAGCAGGGGGGGCATATCCATGAGCAAGGGGGGCATATCCATGAGCAGGGGGGGCATATCCATGAGCAGGGGGGGCATATCCATGAGCAGGGGGGCATATCCATGAGCAAGGGGGGCATATCCATGAGCTGGGGGGCATATCCATGAGCAGGGGGGCATATCCATGAGCAGGGGGGGCATATCCATGAGCAAGGGGGGCATATCCATGAGCAGGGGGGGCATATCCATGAGCAAGGGGGGCATATCCATGAGCAAGGGGGGCATATCCATGAGCAGGGGGGCATATCCATGAGCTGGGGGGCAATTATCCATGAGCTGGGGTCAGGATATCCATGAGCTGGGGCAATATCCATGAGACATGGGGGCTTTATAGAAGGTCTGTTCTTATTGGAAAGCGGTCACATGACATAAAATAAAAGTATCGGTAATTGGTATCGGTGAGTACTTGAACAAAAGTATCTGTACTCGTACTCGGTCTTAAAAAAGTGGTATCGGTGCATCCCTACTTAAAACATTCTAAAAAATAAGTAAATAAAGAGACTTTTTGCTGTAAATTAAAAAACCAAATGCTTGAATAAATATTTAAGAAAAACAGGCAATTTTTCTTTTACATTGAAACCTATTGGATTCGCCTGCTTAAACCTGTCAAATGAAACCACTGAAAATCAGGTAATTTCAACAACTTTTAACAGCTGTTCAGCGTCCTCTGAACAGTTTAACTGTTACTTCTCTATTGGGGATTTCACTGCCACCAAACGTCACCGCATTTTGCTAGAAATTAGCCAATATTTGGTGAATCGGCAGCTTTTTGAATAGCCGAATGGCCACGAAATTGCACCGTATGGGGAAATTCACCGTTCGGTGTAATTCGTTTGCCAATTTGGCTCTCTCTGAATAATCCCTTTAGTCTTGCTTATGGTTGTCCTTCCCACCTCTTGCTTGTCCGTTCTCTCCCTCCACCAGCTGTCTTTCCTGGTAGCTGCAGCTTTCTTATTCTCTAGCTGTACAGGCTGTTTATAATTCCATTGCTACTCTATAACCATCGCTGTTTTTTTGCAAAAGACATTGCTCTTAATGCTCTCTTTCTCCAGCTGTCCTTCTTACTGCTCTCTTTTCCTACACAAACCCTTGCATACCATTGATGTGCGTCATGGTAGACCTGCTGTACCGGGTCTGACGTTAATTGAGGTCAGGCAAAATTCATGCAGGTCAGGTTTGAATTCTTATCATGTAACAACTGAGATTTCATGCTGCTAGTACAAATTGTTTGGAAGGATGAGATTTATCATGGCTTGAGGGCAGTGCTGAATTAAGAGCTGAATGGTCCTGGATCTAAACATTTTGATGGGCCTTTCCCCGATTCCTCTCACTTTCATTGTTCTATTGTCCTATCCTCAATCTCTCCCCACAATGCTATTTTCCTATCCCTCTCACCACTAGGGTTGCCAGATTGGTCATATTTTACTAGACACATAAAATCTATTCATGACAATAGGCAGGACGTGAAAATTGCAAACCTGCAGTACGTAGAGTTCATATGCTGCAGGTAAGGAGCCTAAGACGAATCCCAGGTGACCTGCCTTGGTCAGGTACCTGAAGTTCTTTCTGCAGCATTTAAACGAACATGTTGCAGGGCCCGTTTGATGCTGCATCGTGATTCAGCAATAGAGGGGTTAAAGACAGGTACCACTGAAAAGGGGAGACTCTCCCCTTTCCAGTGGTACTTTTCTTTTTTCTGTACATGGAGCGGTTTGGGAGGGAGAGGACTCCAAACAGGCCCCCCTCCACTTTCAAATTTTTCACTCCAGGCACCGGGGGGACGAAAGATATGATGGCGTCTGGAAGGTTATCCCATAATTGTGGAGCTCTGTAGGAAAATGAGGATCAAGACACTTTCTTTCTGGGGGAAGCAGTCTATTCAAGGTAGGTTTCTTTTATTGCTCTATTGATGCTCTACCTGGGGAGAAGCTAAATTCTGATTTATACCTCACTCCTGTCACTTTTTAGTACTGTAATAAATCTGTTAGTAGATGTGAACATATTCACTATAAAAAATAACAGAGTTATTCAAAGAGAATTGAAAAGTCACTGCACGTTCGGCGACTTTTCGTTCTCTTCAATTCGGTGCGATTTGGCAATCCCATTTCGGCGACCCTGCGGTGTATTCTGCAAGCACCATAAGGGTCGTCGTAGTGCAGGGAAAAGCCGCCAAGAAGCCGCCGAAAACTCACCGCAAAACCCAGGCGAATGCACACTGAAACCCGCAAAAACATCTGGATTAACCCGCCGAACACGCCGGAGAAACCCAAGCAGGAGCCGATCACAGCGCAGAGCAGCCGCTGGAAAAACCCAACACCGCAGACGAATGGAGTGAGAGAAAAAAAACAGTACGCATGAATGTTTGAAGAGTGAAACGCTGTTTGCAAAGAAACCACTGAGCGAAAATGTCTGAAATTTACATATGAGGTCCAAGGAATGATAATAAAAAGGGCTGTTACAGAAATGAGAAAAAACATTTTAAAAAAACGAAAACATTTTTTTGCAAAAAAATACTGAAAAATGCTTAAAAGATCCTTATAAATTCTATAAATAAATAGACTTTTTACTGCAGAATATTATAATAACCGGTTTATCAGATATTGAATTAAAACAGGAATATTTTTAACATTGAAGGCTATGGGATTCGCCTGGATATTTCAGCAACTTTTCACTGCTGGTTTTTGTTCTCCGAATAGACAAAGCTATGGGGATTTCACTGCCCTCAAACAGGCACCGAACAGGCACCAACATTTGGCGAACTGCCTGCTCTCTGGAAAGCCGAATGGCCAGGAAAGGTAACCGAATGCTGAATTTCAGCGTTCGGTTACCTTTCGCCAGCAATTCGGAGCTCTTTGAATAACCCTGTAAAAATACACCAAACTTTATTGCTGATGGAGAATGTGTGATCATTCACTGCTTCACAGGGATCAGATTCAGGGGGTTAATGATTGAAATCCCTGTACAATACAGATACAAATTGTTACTGTAATTTCCATATACAGGCATTATGCCACATACAGATATTATATTTCTATTCTAGTGGTATTTTATGGACGATGCTTTGCGAATAAACTCATTATGATCAATACAAATGCAAATAAGCAGATATCTGACTTATCTATCTTCATCACATGCACTGTGTTTGACACATAGGCCATTGCTGCTTACACGAAAAAAAATAAGAGACTGTGCAAGATCAGGGACACCATCTAGACTTTAGAACACAGTGCATGTGTTTATAACTTTAATCCCAACAACAATTCTGGGAAAGTGATGAATAACAGGGTTATTCAGAGAGAGCCAACTGGCCCCGAAATTGCACCGCACAGTGAATTTCCCCGAACGCTGCAATATCATGGCCATTTGGCTATACAGAAAGCAGGCAGTTTGCCAAATTTTGACAAACTGCCAGCGAAATATATTGCTGTTCGGCGTCAGTGAAAGTCCCCATAGAAAAGCAATGGTTAATCTATTCACAGAACACCGAATAGCCCCGAAATGTTAGTGAAATGCCCTGATGTTTGGTGGTTTCATTCGGCAGGTTTAACTAGGTGAATCCCATAGGTTTCAATGTTAAAAATAATCCCATTTTAAACCAATATCTATTAAACCGTTTATTCCTTTAGTTTGCAGCAAAAAGTCTCTTTATTTATTTTTTTTCGGGTTTTTTTCGGCAAAATTTTTTTTCCCCAATTTTTTTTATACCGGTTTTTCTTTTTTCTCTAAGATACCTTTTTATTATTATTCATATGGCCTGATATGTTATTTAAGACATCTTTGTCCAGTAGTTAAATGGAAACTTTTGAAAGTTTCAGTCGTTTTGTTTTTTTGTTTTTTTACCCCGTTCGTCGGCTTTTTCCGGCAGCTGGTCAGCGCTGTGTTCAGCAGATCATCAGCACACATGGATTTTTGGACACATTCGGTGGGTTAGCGCATATCGTCGGGTGGGTTCAGAGGGTTTTCTGCGGCATTTCAGATCGATCTGATTTTGCGGATCATATCGGCGGATTTTCGGATCAGTTTCCTGCACTTCGCGGACCATGCGGTGAATGCTGAATTCACTGCAGGGTCGTGGAATATAATTCCCAAAGTGTGGGGAATAAGAGAGCACTGAAGTGTCAGTGACATTTCGGTGCTCTCTGAATAACCCCTTAAATGACGAATTAGAAATGTGTGAATTTACAGGATATGATAATATGTAGCTATGTCAGAATAACTCTCTCTATACAAAATAGAAAAATGATGGAAAGGTTGTGCTTATGTATGTGTTATAATTATTCTTTTCAATAAAATTGTGCCGGCAGTGAAAGGGTTAAACAAACCATATTCAAATGTGACTCCAATCCCGCCCCAACTCCCCATGAAAAAGATTACAGAAGAACAGCCTCTTGGCACCAACTTGGCAACCAGTGTGTACAAAGTTCTTTGCAAAAGCTTTAACAGTGAAATATCTCTTAGGCTGCCTTAGAGTGAAGGAATGTTACTTTCCTAATCTTTGTATCGCTGTGTAGTTCTGTTAGGAGTTGGCAACAGTATCTATATTCACTTTACAGCAAATTTACTATTCACTTTGCACCATAATTAGTCAACAGTGATCACTGGCGTGAAATATTTTAAGGCACAAGATCCATGACTCCCAGATTCAAAATGAAGATTAATGGGGTTAATTTAGTTAAACCATGATATGGTTAAAGGGACGCCACCATTAACATAAACTGGAACTAGATTACTTGTGCGTAACAAAAAAAACAATATAAAGCACATGCTACTATTTTTTTCTTTGTTTGAAGTAATTGCAAATAGAAAGTAAAAGTAAAGCTAGGTTTTTATCTCCTTTTTCCATTTTGTGGATTTTCACCACAATGCAGCTCTTACCGAAATCTTAGGGCAAGTCTCATTTTACAGTTGTTGCATAGGATAATCAGTAGTGAAGGGGCAAAGGAGTGGTGAAAGGAAATCTTAGACAAGGCTAAAGGGGATCTATTGTGTTGTCTATGCTACCTTAGATAAAAGATGGCAGCTGACTGAGAAGTGGCAGATTGGAATGGCACTCGGCCCCGTCCTCCCCTCAGCCCACAGTGCAGGAGGGAGGAGGAGCAACTCAGTCGCACATGCTCAGTGCATTTTTTAGCTATTTTTTTCACTATGTTCCAACTGCGTTGAACGGGGCAGTCCTTGATGCTGAAATGGAGTTTCAAAGACAGTTTATTTTTTTCTCCTGACAGTGGCCGCGCAGCGGGCTTTTTCTTTTTTTTTTCACCTGGCGGTCTGTCCACCGTCTGATCTGGGTCGTCCACAGACGCTTCCAGTGGATGACCCTGATCGGCCGATGGCGTTGTACGTAGCCGGGTGACCAAGTCGGTCACCTGACTATGGTGTCAGTGGACGATCAGCCTTAATCTGTAATTGAAATTCCGGGAACAAGTGATTAGGATCGAGCTATGAGAGCCCGTTTCGTTGCACACCAACCACACACCACGTTGCTCTCCCAGAGCGTGCCACTATGGCCTAGACCCAATGTCCAGAAAAATTTAAGCAATTCCTGGTGTAGTGTACAATGATTTTTATTGGAATATGGATAAAGGTGACGTTTCAGCCATTGGCATGTTGAAGGCCTTAACCCCGTCACCACCAAGCGATTTTTGTGGATTTTTTTTATCATAGCATTTATTTGAAACATGGGATGTGAAGTTAACAATTAAATATAGGATAAACCAGAGGCAGACTGACAACTAATGAGGCCCCCGGGCAATAAGAGATCACGGGGCCCCTTTGTGCCATGCCTACAGAAGGCCACTCCCATACAAAACCTCACCCATACAACGCAACACCCACATGTACAATGTTGTGTTAAAGAATTTATTTCTTCACACAATTTTCAAATAATTATTTTAATGAGAAAAGAAAATCCACTCTGGCCCAGCAGTGAATTGGGGAATTAATTGTGCCCCTCCAGACTTACAGATGGCCACCGCTCTGCTGCGGCAACCATCACTGACTCATTGCCACAGGAACGTTGCAAGGAATTAGTGCGGTGTGTATGAGTGTATTACAAAGCTCTGACCTATGATACTTCCCATTATTGTGGGTATGTTAACTATATGAAGCGCAGGCTACTTGAACTGTTTGTGTACTATTGTGTTTCCCAGACATGCAGCCTGTCACAGCTGCAGAGTACTTCCCCCTCCCTTTTTCCATTTCTCTTCACTGGCAAAGGAAGTTGTTTAAGACAGGAAGATGCAAAGGATTCTGGAACATGTAGTATCAATTACAGAGGGCCTATACAATTTATCAGGAAGAGAACTACACCTCCCAGCAGGGCCTAAGGGGAGGGGCATTTTCCAAGGGTGGAAGTGCACGTGCAGAGCAAGGAGAAGAGGAGACTGCTGAGGTGAACGGTCCTATGTGGTGATCGTGCGTCCAGAGGCGTTCATGCTTTCATTGAAGGAGAGATCCAGTTGCCCTCACGTGTTGCCAGTACCAGCGGATCGTGCATCCGGCTGTCCTTGTGCATCCAGTGAAGAAGGAGTCCATCTGCCTTCGTGTGTGTTCCAGTGACAGAGGGAGCGACCGAGTACATTCAGCGGAGAAGAAATCCGGCTGTCCTTGAGTGATTCCAGCGCTAAGAGATAGCGATCGAGCTACCGTCCAAACGGAGAGAGGTATTCGGCCATCTTGCGTGAGCTGATATTACTAACTTTATTGTCTGGCCTAGTTCTACTGCCTGCGCAGTTGCAGCTAAAAGGAGGATCGCTGCAGTTACAAATCTTGCTGTTCTGTGACACTTTGCGAAGATTTCTTTCTCACTTTGTGGAATACAAATATGGTTTCATGTTAAAGGTACCCAACGATAGAATCAAGGGCCCCACCGCTAGCAATCCTGAGCGCTTGTATAATTTCCACTGGCCAGTGGTTAGGCAGAATGTATAAGGCTTAGACATGAAAACATATTTTGCCTCTGTATAAATCAATGTCAGGCCGCACCTTGAATATGCCGTGCAATTTTGGGCACCTGTTCTTGATTATATCACTAGAAAAAGTGCAGAGACGGGCAACTTAATAAGGGGGATGGAAGGGTTAAGTTATGAGGAAAGACTAACAAGCTTAAACCTGTTTAGTTTAGAGAAAAGGCGCCTTAGAGATCTGATACCTATATAAATATATACGGGGCCATTATCAACCATTGTCTGATAACCTATTCATAACAGGACTATACATAGGACAAGGGGTCATCCATTTAGACTGAAGAAAGAAATTTAGCTTAAAGCTAGGAAGGTTATTTTACGGTGAGAACAATAAAGCTGTGGAATTCTCTGCCTGTTGAGGTCGTTGGTCAGAGTCTGTACAGACTAAAAAAACGACTGGATGACTTCCTGCGACACAGAATATTAAGGTTATAATATTTAATATGTGTAAAAGCTTCTTGATCCAAGGAGAATCTGACTGCCATTCTGGGGTCAAGAAGAATTCCAGTATGTTGCATATTGGCAAGCATTGCAGACGTTTTGCCTTCTTTGGATCAAAGCAGTAGGTTGTGGGAGAGGTGAACCCGATGACATGTCTTTTTCAGCCTATATAACTATGTAACTATGTAACTATGTAGACAGGTTACTGATATTGGTTACGTTGATTATAGTTGATAATCTAACTGCACTGAAGTATGGTAAAGATTGCTGTCTTGTTCATTCATTATTGAGTTGAATAGTAATGCTAAATTAACTCTTTCAATACTGTTATACTGTGATTACTTTGTCCTACAAAGGGTTTGCTCGCTAGTCCTAATAAACCCCTTTTTATTTAAAGTCATCTTGTCCTGGTATTACTTGACGCCGAAGGTGGAGGTGGGTAATCACTGGAGTGAGACAGAAGGCCCGTCAAATTCAGCGGCTCTCGCGGGAGTAGCACTACATATAATTCAGGAAAATGTTTGAGAGGACAGGAGTATTCCAGAATCAGACACATTTGAGTAAAAATATTCACAAACGGAGGCAGGATCAGTGCAGGAAATCAGATGGCGGTGTATTACCGGTCCTTAGAGTGGCCGGGCTTAACGCTGAGAGTCCTCAGGGAAAGAGTTCTAGATGGAGGAGAACTGAAGGCCCAAACCTACAGGCAGAATCATTACAGTAACCGACGTGATCCAGTCACACCTGTGTACAGAAGCCCAGGGGAGCCCCAGTGCCTCAACAATTAAAGACCACTGTCTGAGAGGATTAACCATCTGCATGGATTATCATTATATTATTTTTATTATTGGTCTCTTTCCAGACAAAATAACTCAGAAAGCAAATGTTGTGCTGGTTCTGACCATTATAAACACAGAGGCCTGTTATTAAGGGTTTATTCCCCCTTTGTGGGCAGACAGAGCACAGAGCCCTGCCCTGTCACAGCCCGCCATTCCTCTCCTCAGGTTCCCGCTCTCTGAGCCTCTTTCCCCCCTCCCACGATGGAGGGCACGGACTGCAGGCTGCTCTGCTGGCATATTGCACACGGAGCCCTGACCTGGAGAACCCAGGAATACCCCCCGGTCGCTCACCAGCTGCTGGCTGGGTCGTCTGGCTGGCTGGGTCCTCCTCTTCTGCCGTTGCGCACTCTGAAACCGCCGTGGCGGCTCTGCAGCGAGCCTGCATTCCACATTTCTAAACTGGAGCAGGCACGTTGCATTGGCGCCGCCCCCTCGCGTGATGCGGCGCCAATACAATCTGCCTGCTCCAGTTTAGAAGAGGGATGCAGGCACACCGCACGCTGCAGCACCACTGCGGCGATGTGAGTCACTGTCTGTCAAATGGCTCCCGGAGCTGAGGGATACAGGCGGGGCCCACTGTGCCTGCCCAGACCGAGCCCCTACCAACCCGCGGGCCCTCGGGCAGTGCCCAAGTGCCCGACGGGTCAGTCCGCCCCTGGGATAAAGTAGAGGTTTCACACAAAAATGTAATTCTAATATAGTTAAAAAAATTAAATAATGTTAATTTGTTCATTTTTAATTTTTCATGTACTTATTTCTCCTTTACAGAAATATTGTTGAAATGTAAAATTCTGAGCTCTAGATGGTGTTCTTTATCTTACACAATTTTAAGCAGGGTCTGCATTATTATCATACAGGCAGAAATGGTCTTTGTGTCAGATACTGTAACTGTAATAAATAAAAGTAACAAAAGTGCTGAGATCTCCTGCTTATGGGGATTTGTAGTGATCATAATGCGATTATTAGCAAAGCAGCATTCAAAAAATACGAATAGAATAAAAAATGTATATACTGTATGTATGTGTTATAATGCCTGTATATGGAAATTAAAGTAACACCTTGTATCTGTACTGTACAGGGGATTCACTTATTATAACCCCCTGAATCTTATACCTGTACAGAAGTGAGTGTCCCCCAGAGACCTCCCTGTATTCTGCCAAATCCCTGGCTGTTGTAATCTATTTGAACTTTTTGTGACAGTGAGGGCTGGGGCTTCTATTTGCAGCTGGTTTTATGTGTCTCCAGGGTGCTTGGAGAGACCTAAAACAAAGGATTTTGTTTCACAAATGTGTGAAATTTGTCTTTTTATATGCTAATGAGTGCTTTTTAATGCATTACAATGCAAATTGAGATAATTTTATATAGGGTGTGAAGGGTTTAAGGGCTGAGACGTCACCTTTATCCATACTCCAATAAAAATCCATGTAAACTACACCAGGAGTGCCTCTCATTTTCCTAGAATTTGTAATTGAAAGTAGCCTTTGAGAATAATATATTCCATTCTTATACGGAAAGTATTACGAAAATGTCATAATATTGCATATTTCATTTGGGTTTAGGTCTTTGATGTAATAATGCTGATTTCTGTATATTTTGTAAAGGTAAGTTGCAAACAATCTTCGGTCGTCTTTTAGTTCTGGGTTCCCAGAAGAAAACTGAAAGAAAAAGAAAATAAAGGAATAAAAATAAATAAATAATCTGCTCTCCCTAAAGTGAAAGCTATGCACTATCTTGTATATTTTCCTGATGAAACCCTTATCTTTTTTCATAATTAATGGATCCATTTTAAGTACGTTTGGCAGCATTCATCTCTCGTGGTATTGAAAACTATGACATTGTGATTATGTCTGTTAAAGATAAGTACATATGTGTGTTCTTAGATCATCAGACTTTAAAAACACCAGCAACGCGTGCGTGACACATAAATTGCACATTGTATAGAAATAAAAAACGAGATATGACAATCTGTTTTTCTTCTATTTAAAATTGATTAAATAATTTTAAAATACAAAAACCCACCTTCCTGCTGAGAAAAATTCTTGCATATAACCTTTAAGCAAAATTTATATTTGAGGCACTGAAAAATCAATTCTGAAAATTGTACCAGCAAGCAAATTGTAGCTTAAAACCTCTGCTTGAAGGGGAATTTGTGGGAAAGATTAGTTTCTGTGCTTTTTTTAAAAATCCTATTTGGAATTTGGATGCTTTTATTTACTATATTTATAGTAAATAAATCCATCTAAATAAAATAAAACGAAAATAAAACCTCTAATTTAGTATAACATCTTTAAAAACATAATACTGATGTTTTGGCTCCAGGTGAGCTTTAGAAAGGTGTAGGTCATTGGCCATGATAAAAATTCACTTGGAGCTGAAATGTCAATCATTATGCAACAAACCCGAAACAGCGCTGTCCTAGGAGTGGCTTTGACCAGTTGCATAAACCTTATCTCTGCTAGAAAGTCACAGTGTGGCATAGCATTGATTTTAGGGTTCTGTGTAATAACAGACCCGGGATGCATTAAAGTGAGACAGACATCATTTACATATCCTACCCAGAATTCCTTGCTGCATATGGGGAATGTGGCACAGGAGCTCTGGGATGCAATTCATGGAATTGCTGTGATGTGCAAGTGGCTTCTGCAATAATAAACACACTTATTATAGTGTGAAGGCCTTTTATCTCACTTTTTGTCCTCCACTACAACCCTTGTAGATACTGATTGCCCTATGGGTCCCAAGCATCCATTGCAACTGGTCATCATGCCTAGCTCCTAGCTGATGAGGGTCCAACAAACCGAAACAGCGCTGTCCTAAGAGTGGCTTTGACCAGTTGCATAAACCTTATCTCTGCTAGAAAGTCACAGTGTGGCATAGCATTGATTTTAGGGCTCTGTGTAATGACAGACCCAGGATGCATAAAAGTGAGACAGATGTCATTTGCATATCCTACCCAGAATTCCTTGCTGTATATGGGGAATGTAGTACAGGAGCTCTGGGATGCAATTCATTGAATTGCAGCGATGTGCAAGTGGCTTCTGCAATAATACACAAAATACATATATATGTTATCCAGCAACATCTTTCAAAATAAAGCAGCAAATGGAGAACTGCTAGGCCTGTATGCAATATAAAAATCCAACAAATGTCAGCACTCAATCAAAAAAGAAATAAATAAAATAACAAAATTTATTAAAGCATATTTAAGAAGCAAGTCCCGACGTTTCGGCTCTCTTAGGAGCCATTATCAAGGATAATTGGTGTAGGATAAAAAGTGATGTTTTATTTAAACAAACATTTAAAAAGTCCTGTAAACATCAATCGACGTTTCGGCTCTCTCTTCAAGTCTAAACCTTGAGAAAGGCTCCGAGAGAGTGTTGTGTTTTTTTATCTTTTATTTAATATCTTGCAATGTATTACTTCGTATTTCTGTAACGACTGTAACAGATGTAATGTTCGTGAACCCAGGACATACTTGAAAACTAGAGAAATCTCAATGTATCCTTCCTGGTAAAATACTATATAAATAAATAAATGTTTGTTTAACCCCATTGTGAATGGGCGGTTTTACGCGAATCCGTCCTTTAGTGCACGCTGCTGTTTTTACGTTTCTGTTAGTGTTTAGGTCAAATTTTCCTCTTACTTGTTTATGCAACCCACACATATTATATACCGTTTTCCCCGCCATTAAATGGACTTTCTAAAGATACCATTATTTCAATCATATCCTATAATTTACTATATAAAAAAAATGAAATATGATGAAAAAATTGTAAAAACACACTTTTCGGAATTTAATCCCCAAAATCTGCAACTGCCAAAAAAGACCCCGGCTAAATAGTTTAAAAATTTTGTCCCGAGAATAGAAAAAAACTATTTTTACATGTTTTTGCTTTTTATCCCCTTCAGTGCTGAACCAGTTCACCTATGTGTCTAAAATTTTTAGATGCCAGCCTAGGTCCTATTTAATTAAAGCCCCCAGACAAAAAAAACATTTTTCATTATTTTATTTTTAATTTTTACACCAAACCTGGTGTAAACCCACAGCAGTTATTAACCCATTCAAGACCCTTTGCACGGTTTCTGACCTTAAGCACTGTTTAAAAATGGTTAATAACTGCTGTGCTCCTGAAGGGAGTAAAAAATGTATTAAAGCTGCTGTTGCTGGTCTCTTTGCATGTAATATTTGGTGTGCTCTCCTTCTGGTTTGTTGTATTGTTTTACTTGAGATGCACCCACACTGAATGCTTAGTTAAGGTTGAGTGCTGCCCCCCAAAATATTTTGTATATATGTTTGGGCATGCACCCCTCCCTGTCACAGGTGCTCCATCATCAGGTTCTATTTAAACCTTGAACTGCAGGGAGCTCTAGATAGGACTTGGCCCTTGGCAAGTGAGTTGATCCCATAAGCGCAGTCATTAGGTTGGAAGAATAGGTACCTGCCAGGGGTGGAATACATTGATGCTGTTGGCAGGTTTAAACAATCCATGGCCATCAATTGTGAACTAAACTTCCACCATGTTTAAACAGAGCTTAAGGTCAGAAATCCTTCAAACGGTCTTGAATGGGTTAATAACTGCTGTGCTCCTGAAGGGAGTACAAAATGTATAAAGCTGATGTTGCTGTTCCCTTTGTATGTAATATTTGGTGTGTTCTCCTTCTGGTTTGTTATATATATATATATATAGATTAGGTAGGCCGTGCTAGGTACAGTATATATATTGACCGCCTGTTCCTGCACTCATAGAAACATAGAAACATAGAAAAATTTCGGCAGATAAGAACCTTTCGGCCCATCTAGTCTGCCCAATTACATGGATACTTTACCTGGATTTATCTTTTGTTTAGGATAGCCTTATGCCTATCCCTGCTTGCTTAAATTCAATTACTGTTTTGGCCTCTACCACTTCAACTGGAAGACTGTTCCATGTATCCACCACCCTCTCAGTAAAATAATGCTTCCTAATGTTACTTTTAAACCTTTGCCCCTCTAATCTAAGACTATGTCCTCTTGTTTTGCTATTTTGTTTCCTTTTAAATATACTCCCTTCCTCTACCTTGTGGATTCCCTTTACGTATTTAAATGTTTCTATCATATCTCCTCTGTCTCGTCTTTTTTCCAAGCTGTACATGTTAAGATCATTAAGCCTTTCCTGGTAACTTTTCTCCTTCAAGCCGTACACCATTTTAGTAGCCCTTCTCTGAACTCTCTCTAAGATGTCTATATCCTTCTGGATATACGGTCTCCAGTACTGCACACAGTACTCCAAGTGAGGTCTCACCAGTGCTATGTACAGTGGCATGAGCACTTCCCTTTTCCTACTGCTAATACCTCTCCCTACACAACCAAGCATTCTGCTAGCATGTCCTGCTGCTCTATTACATTGACTACTTACCCTTAGATCCTCTGAAATAATGACCCCTAAATCCCTTTCCTCAGATGTTGAGGTTAGGACTGTATCAAATAATCTATATTCAGCCCTTGGGTTTTTACGTCCCAGGTGCATTATCTTGCACTTATCCACATTAAAACTCAATTGCCACAACTCCGACCATTTTTTTAGTATACCTAAATCATTTGTCATTTGGCTGATCCCTCCAGGAACGTCAACCCTGTTGCAAATCTTTGTGTCATCAGCAAAAAGACATACTTTTCCATTAATACCTTCTGCAATATCACTAATAAAAATATTAAAGAGAATGGGTCCAAGTACTGACCACTCGGAAAACAACAGTTCCTTTGCCCGGCGCACACCTAGCTATCATAACCATCCATGCATTGTGACTTGCGTCACTTTAGACTTGTGGTGTGTGGGCATGTAGATGGGTTTTGGGGTGCAGGCCTGACTTTCGTTATTATTTTCATTGCACTCTACTGTGCAGAATGTGTGATCTGTGATTATGTAAGAATGCATTGTCTAGTCTTTGTTTACCTGCTATCTGTTTTCTATCTGAATAGTTTTGTAATCTGCTGTCTGTAGGTAATGTATTTCGTTTTCTGTTTGTTCAGCTTTGTTATAAATGTTAAGTAATGTTTACTGTAACTGACCTAATGGAATTAGATTTATCATTCCAAGAAGTCAATGCTTGTGCAATTATGTGTCTGTATAATTAGGTCCCACTGGAAGATGTTGTGATTTTGTGTATGTGCCTCTGATTAAAGCAATTCATTCTAACCCTGAAAGACCATAGATCTACAGCGTCGCCTTATTTCTGGGGGATGCTAGCAGGCTCTATGTGTCCTGGTCCTTAAGCGTTGTCTAAGGACTGGAGGAAGGCACGGGAGTCTGGCTGGGTTAGAACATGGGGGGTCCTGCAAGGAAGCGGCATTGGCAGATGTGACCCTGTTGGGCTACTGAGCTCTGTCACATGCATAAAGAATGCTGGCAGCACTCTGGGTCTCTGCAAAAAATTGTTTATTCAGATATAGTTTGAAGCCATCTGCGGACTTTCATCAGGATATATACATATATATGCAGTGCTTTTTTCTGTAAAAATAGGCCAGGGAAAAACGGTGACTATCATGACTATTTTTCGTGTCCTAATAAATACTCCTTTATTAACCCTTTAAGGACAGAGGCAATTTTACAAGTCATTCTTACTTTGTGCAGTGTAGGCAGCAGATAATGTGGTGATTCTAGGAGCAATACCAGCCTTTTGGGTGCAGGGCAAGGGGGCAACGCCAGACTGCGACAAGGACACAGATGCAGACTTTTACACACAGCAGCCTGTTTAAAGACAAATACATGCATTTACACACACTGCCATACATTCACATATATAACCATATATCCCCTACACCCCGGGGGTATGTAGCACTAAAACTCACAGTAAAGTGCAGTGAGTGTGAGCATATCAGAATCCACAGCAATAAAACCCCAACAAAGTGCAGTGTGTGTGAGCAAATCAGAATCCACAGCAAAAAAAACAGCAAAGTGCAGTGTGTGTGAGAAAATCAGAATCCACAGCAATAAACCCCCCAGCAAAGTGCAGTGTGTCCGTGAGCATATCAGAATCCACAGCAATAAAACCCCAGCAAAGTGCAGTGTGTGTGAGCATATCAGAATCCACAGCAAAAAAACAGCAAAGTGCAGTGTGTGTGAGCATATCAGAATCCACAGCAATAAAACCCCCAGCACTCCAATTTCATTAATCCCCCCAGCACATCAAATGCATTAATCCCCCCCAGCATTTCAATTTCATTAACTCCCCAGGTCAAATTCATTAATCCCTCAGCACAAATTTAATAACCCCCCCACTCATCTCATTAAAGCCCCCCCACCCACTAATCATTTCATTAAAACCCACCCACTCTTCATTTCATTTACCCCCACCCCTCCTGTTTGATTCACCTATGGTGACCCTGGGGGCTGGGTCCTCTTCACAGCACCTCGGTCCTCCGCGCGGCACCTCTCTCCTCCGCACAGCATCTGCATGTGTGTTGGAGCGCTGGGAGGAAGGAAAGTTATAGAATCACTTCCTCCCAGCGCCGTAGCACACAGTAGCAGGCTGCAGGAGGGGAGGCCTTCAAGAGGCAGCGCTCAGCGGCTGCAGACAGAGCGTTCGACTGATCACAGTGAGCAGCGGGGTGGCTGCCCCCTGGAAAGTGCCGCTGACTCAGCCGGTACTCAGCCGGTAGGTGCCGGTACTCAACCAGTAGGTGCCGGTACTGAGTACCGGCACATACCAGCTGAAAAAAACACTGTATATACATATATATATATATATATACACACACAAACACACCAGTGTTGACAGTCTTTCCAAAAATGATTTATATTCCAAATAACATTTCTTGATATTTTTATAAAGCCAGTTAATATCAGCAGGAAGCTGACCTCCTCTTATACCTTGCAAGGTTGTACATTAATTTTGTTTTCATATACTGTTAGCGATTAATGAAACAACTCTTTCAAGAGCCGTTCTACAAACAGCAGTTTATTAAATCCTGCTACATTTCACTTGTCCCTTGGTCTTTGACATACTTTGGATTTTAATTTGTATAACATGTGGCCATCTAGATTATAATCAGTTGTATTTTCACAATATAAAAGTGTAACAATCATGTAGCTAAAATATTTTTACACATAATTCATAAGTTTATAATTTAGTTAAATTAACCTCCTTGCATATGGTGTCCCCGTCAATTTATTTAAAGTGCTGTCCCTTAAGCTTTTATATCAGTTTCCCAAACTGATTCAACGCAGTAATGGAAGTCAAAGAAAATATGAAAATGCCTCAGAATGAAAGTAATTTTTTGTTTGTTTTCTAACTCTAAGGCATTAGGTATACACTAAGAAAGAATATCAATCAATGTTTTGGCTCGTGCTCATCCCTTATCAAGGACGAATGGAAGGTAAGTCAATATCCAATTCCCATTTTTTAAACCATATCTAATAATTTTTTATTTTTTTTTACCTTTTTAGGACCTGTAGTTCATTCCTTTTTAGTACAACACATATACACATACTAATATTATATATACATATACGTTATATAAATTGCATATTAGTTTAGGATGTCAATGATGGTATACATTGACGCTGTGACAGGTTTAAACAAGATATGGCCATATTTTGTGAACTTAATTCCCATCATTGACATTTATCATCCAAGTTAGATGTTTAAAAATCCGTTAAAATCTTTAAATAATCAAATTGTGTGAGCTTTGAGATGGAGTGTTCTGGGTAATGAAGTACTCGCCCTTTGTTTTGTTTATATATATAATAGATATATAGATTTCTTGAGAAAAGTCTGGCAGGACTGAAACATCGACCTTAACCCCTTAGTGACCGGGCGGTTTTACACAAATCGGTCCTTTAGTCACCGCTGCTGTTTTTACGTTTCTGCACTGTTAGTGTTTAGGTCAAATTTTCCTCTTACTCGTTTATTCAACCCACACATATTATACATAGTTTTTCCCGCCATTAAATGGACTTTCTAGAAATACCATTATTTCCATCATATCGAATAATTTACTATAAAAAAAATATGAAATATGAGGAAAAAATGGTTAAAAACACACTTTTTCGTAATTTAATCCCAAAATCTACAACCACCAAAAAGACCCTGGCTAAATAGGTTCAAAATTTTGTCCCGAGACTAGAAATACCCAATTTTTACATGCGTTTGCTTTTTAACCCCTTCACTGCTGAGACAGTTCACCTATGTGCGCTGCGCTCATTCTGACCATTTTGTGCTAATTATTTTTAGATGACAGCCTAGGTCCTATTTAATTAAACCCCCCCAGACAAAAAAAACTTTTAAAAAAAAACCTTTTTTTATTTTATTTAATTTTTTTTTTTAAACCAAACCTGGTCATGTTTGGTATCATTTGAAAGGCCATAATCAGGCCTTTAACATGATGTCAAATATGACCATCTAGCTGCCATGGATCGGGAGATAAAGGGATCCTTAGGATCCCCTTATCTCTACATGGCAGCTAGATGGTTAACTGGCCCACTGACATCCTCACACATATGGTGAGGTTGTCAGTGGGTGGGGGGGGGAACCTGGAGGCTTGGCTGACATCCAAGATGTCAGCCCCCCTCCAGGTTCGAATCGCATTTTGGCTCCAATTTGCGCCGAAACGTGATCCGGCGGCGAAACAGTTAATGCTATACACTGCTGAAAAGGGGAGACTCTCCCCTTTTCAGCAGTGTAAAAAGCATCTCCCTAGCTGCAATGGTTGGGGAGATAGAGGGCTCCGAAGGAGCCCCCCCTCCCCTCCATTGCTTTGCATGGGGACGCCTGCTGATGACATCACCATGCAGCGTGGTGACGTCATCAGCCTCGCAAATCACATGGTCAGGCTTCCTCCCTGCCAGATCGCCGAGGGATCCAGCAAGGGAGGTGAGTATCGGGCGGGAGGGGGATTAGGCGCCGCTGACGTACCCTGTACGTCTGCGGGTCTAAGGGAGACCCGAGGACAGGACGTACAGGGTACGTCAGCTGCCCTTAAGGGGTTAATAAAGAGATCTTAATAATTTATATGGAAGTCTTTGAGTTGCGAAACATCGAATTTTCTCATATATATATATATATTTATATTTATTTATAAAGTATTTTACCAGGAAGGATACACTGAGATTTCTCTCGTTTTCAAGTATGTCCGGGGTTTAAGAACATTGAAATGTTACAGTCGTTACAGAAATACAAAGTATAAAATGCAAGATATTAAAAAAAAAACACAAATATACAGATAAACGGAAAATAAATCTGTAGGAAATAGTCATTATGTTACATGTTTACAGGTGCATTACGTATTGAGGTATGTTAATAGGGAGCTCTTTAGAGACTTGATGGTGAAGATGATGAGAAGATTTGATGGTGTCTGGGTGGTTATTCCATAATTGCGGTGCTCTGTAGGAAAATGAGTATCGAGACACTTTCTTTTTGTATTGTGGTTTTGCAAGTAAGGTGCAGTATATACAGTAGGCACATGCCTACTCTGCCTAGTTATAAATCTGGCCCTGAACAGTATATAATTACAGATCTGCCCTCTCTGTTTACCTTTCTTGACCATACAATTCCATTATTAGTATTTATGACACCCCCCGCCCCCCTTCTGCTTGGTTCTTTATTGTTCTACTTGTTGTAAAGCCTGCCCGGAGGGCAGTCTATTGTTGTTGCCAACTCAGAATTCGTATCCACATATTTGCTTTTCAATGTCCTATCCAAGAGTATCTCTATACATAATTGTGTTTGTAACACGTCCGTCGCCGTCCCATCCGCGTCGGCAAAATGATCAGCTCTGATGGGTGCGCGTGCAGCTGACAGCGCATTACAAAGGCATTTATATATTAGAGCAGGCTCCTCTTCCCTCTTAGTTTGTAAGCTCACGGAAACAGGACCCCTCTTAGGCTCGTGTCAGACGAACGCAGAGATCACGTCCGTGTTGCCGCACATTTTAACGTCCATCGTAGCATAGAATCATGATCAATAGAGACCCACACACGAAGTGCATCCGCACCGAACTGCGCACGCACAACGCACGTGGCAAACGGACGCAAGGTAGGCAAGAACGTAAAAAACGCTAGACGGAGGTGCAGAGTGCGCCACGTCAGCATAGCGTTCTGTGTGCGTGATGACACAAATTCAGATGCAGCGCATTTGTGATGTCCAGCACCTTGACGCACACAATGGCTTTTCATATCATTTTCCAATTTATTTATTTATTTAATCATTTTTCATATTAATTTTATTTCCCATAGTTCCCTTTTTCTACGTCCGTCAAACAGACTGTGTGGTGTCTACAGTATCTTCCGTCAGTATGTCTGTCCGTTATGCACGCACGCAGAGTGTGCTGACTGTTTTCATCTGACATTAGCCTTAGATTGTAAGCTCCTGGGAACAGGATTCATTACTCCGTGGCCAGGGCAAGATTGGATTTGGGAGAGCCGGTGGTGGAAGTGACAGGCAGGGGGTCAGAGTTACCTCGGGGGGGGGACCCACGGGAAGGCGGGCTGTCAGCGGGGGCCATACAGCGCAGCACAGCTCTCACCTCGTCCCAGCGCGCACATCCAACTGTGCTGCATGCTTGCACAGCCGACCGGTAGGGCTGTGTGCGCATCCTTGACGGCGATGGAGGAAACAGTTTTATATACAGAGATGAGTAAATACCTGTCCCGGTGGCCAGTAGCTGCATGATGTGCAGGGCACAGAGCTCTCTGGAATTGCAATGGGAAGGCTGAGGTGAAAGAAAAAAAATGAATAAAAACTTAACTTTTATTTATACTGGCAAAACAAATACAAATGGGTTCAAATAAATGTATTATAGCTGCCAAGTGCACTGGAGCTCACTGAAAGTCCTGTTAAAAGGCATAAGTATTAGTAGCTCTGGATATTAGGCTGCTGGAAACACAATATTATATGCATTCAGCTCCTGATTTTATAATTATATATAATATTGGGTTTCCAGCAGCCTAATATCCAGAGCTACTAATACTTATGCCTTTTATCAGGACTTTCACTGAGCTCCAGGGCACTTGGCAGCTATAATACATTTATTTTAACCCATTTGTATTTAAGTTTTTACTCATTCCCCCCTTTACCTTAGCCTTCCCTCTGCAATTCCATTTATACCCCCCCCACAGTTAATAAGGCCCCATGGTGCACTGGGGTACTTTTCTCTGTGCTCCTCCTCCTATGAGGACCCAGCACTCAGAGCAGCTGCCCGGGGAAATGCCAGATTCTCACCCTGGGTCAGAAAGCATTTTAGCCAGGGTCTGTCTGACAGAGGAGCAGCACAACTGGTGACAAACCCTCTGCCTGCTCACCGTCACAGAGAGTGCCTGGGGGAGGATGGAGTGGCAGGGCCAGCTCCCGGAAGAGGCAGGAGTCAGATCGGGCAGCTGGCCCTGCACAGGAGCAAAGGGGAAACTTCATCCCATATGCTCTGTTTGAAGTGCTCCTCTCTCTCCTGTCGGATCATGGTAATCAGGCTCCCCAGCAGCCTGTCCCCAGCCATCAGCAGGACACAGCATGCCGAGGGAGAGGCTCTTTCTGCGAGGGACAAAAAAAAAAGCCAATCGTGCACGCTGGTTAATCGCAAACGTCACTGTCAGTCGGCCGCGATTGGCTGATCCGAGATTGCTCGGCGAGGTGGCTGTGCGAGAGAAGGGGGGGACGTCTTTCAGTTGAATGCGCACGCAGCCAACCGCAGCTGGTTGCGGCGAATGCGCAGTCCGTTTTTTTGGCGACGGACACGCCGAAGCTTATTGCTTTATGTTATAGATGCTATGATTTCGGTCAGTATAGCTTCCATACCTGAAGAAGAGAGGTTTGCTGTCGAATGCTTGTCTCTTAAATGTAACGTTAGTCCAATAAAAAAGGTATCACTACTACTGCTATTCTCCTTTGATTTTTATTTATATATACAGTGTATATATATATACTGTATATAAATCACGAGTATAGCAGTACGTAGTGATACCTTTTTAATTGTACTAAGGTAACATTTGGAAGACAAGCTTTCGAGAGTATTCCTCTCTTCCTCAGGTCTGGATGCTATATTGATCAGTTCCTAGAATTAAACATAGGGACATAAGGGGTCATATGGGTGGGGGGTTAGAAGTCCTAAAGAGTGAGAGTCAAATGGTATGTTAAAGATGGGAAAATGAACGGATGAGGGATCTTGGGCCCATAATAAAACAACAGAGATAAGATCATACAACTTGAATGTCCCTATGCTTAATTTTAGGAACTGATCAGTAAGCATCCAGACCTGAAGAAGAGAGGAATCCTCTCGAAAGCTTATCTTTTAAATGGTAATAAAAGGTATCACTATAAAAGGTATCACTACGTACTGCTATACTCGTGATTTTGGCAAACTGGACTAATACGGCCTATCGATTTTATATATATATATTCCGTCAATCCGCCATGCACTCTTGCTTTCCAAATCAAAGTTGCCCGGTGCCTGCTGCCCGGCTCAATAGTATGCAAATAACGTAGCGGCACTCCGGGGCTGCAAATTATCACTTTTATTGGGAGATTAAAAGTAATAATTTGCAGCCCCGGAGTGCCGCTACATTATATGCTTCATTTATATATATTTATATATGTGTCTATAAGGGTTGTGGTGAAGGACTAAAAGTGAGATAAAAAGATATGTATATATAAAAAATCTTATTGTTAATAGGCAAGATCACTTATCTGACAAACACCAGACAAATCTCTTTTATCTGAATCAGGACACCCCTATCTCACATACGTATTCTCGCAATTCATCAATTCATAGAGATACAGTACAAACTCCCTAGTAAAATTATAAACAGATCTGTGTTTAAAATGATTAAACCTCCCCTCCCCAGCACATTCACAAAATGAAAGAGCTCATCTATATTCTTCACCTACTGAACATGATTTAGCTCTATGATGATGGTTGGGAAAAATGTTGTAATATCAACAGTGTTATCAACACCTTAACAAAGTATAAATATTAAAACACGTATAAAAAGGCAGCATTGTATTAGTACTCTGGGAATCATGGTTCTCTGTATAAAAAAACATCAGCACTAGGTTGTGTAGCCCATTTTTACATGTAGAATCAAAAACTATGAGTCGTGTGATTATGATGAAACACAAAGAGCACGAGCAAATCAAAATTATCTTTTCTCGGACCGTTTCTTGACTAATCCAAAAGTCAAACAAATCATAAATCATTGTTCATTTTAGAATCCAAATGTGTGTATACATCATACATCTCTCCAGGCTATTTAACAAAAGGGTCTATTCACTAAGCATTAGGAATGAGCCGAACACCCCCGAGTTCGGTTCGCATTCGAACTCGAACTTTTCAAAAGTTCGAACTCGAACTCGAACACGAACTCAATACAAGTCAATGGGACTCAAAATTCGATTTTTAGAGTGCCCTCCAAGAGGGCATATATGCTAGATATTTGCCATGAAAGGTGTATGGGGGTCTGGGTAGTGCCCTGGGGGACAGGAAACAAGGACAAAAAGTTTTTAAAAAAACGTTTTTAAAGAGACAGTGAGTTTTCCATGAAATAAGGGTTAAAAATAAAAACAAAAAATTCCTTCAAATATCGTGCCAAGAAGGTCCCCATAATCTGCCCGTGAAGTGGCGGATTTGTAGGATGAATAGAAACATTTAAAAACAAAAAAATGACATTTCAAATGACGGTAAATGGTTTTCCTTTAATCTATTCTAGACATATGCACAGCACAAAATTTTGTTTTGAACTAATGGATTAGTCCTAAAATGCAATTTATTTAGTTGCTAAAGAAATTTGTTTTCAGTTCTTTAGTATGAAAACTAATTTCATTCATCCGAAAACCAGTGGATACAATTACTATTGTAGTGGCTCCTCAGAGGGCTGCTTGTTACAGTATCTCTCACTCTCAGCACAATGTGTCAGGCAAAGCTGTTACAGTAACTGACTGCTGCTCATCACAGTGCTCAGAGTTTCAGTGAAACTAGTAAATAATATTTTTATATATAAGAGGTTAGAACAATATTATTTCCTTGTTTTACTGAAACTCTGAGCTCTGTTACAGTCAGTTACTGTAACAGATGAGCCTGATACATTGTACTGAGAGATAATATAACAAGCAGCCGATCTCAGCGCTCATAGCCACTGGATTTAAAGGGCTAAAAAAAAGTCTCCTCTCTGTATAAGGTATAGAACATCCTCCTGCATTAATTAATACCCCTTTCTGTGTAAGGTATACAACATCCACCTGCATTAATTAATGCCCCTCTCTGTATAGAGCATCCTACTGCATTGGCATGTGGAGGGTGCAGAACTTCAGAATGCAATGCTTATCCAGCACAGGAGAGGGAACTTTTACTTAAACTTTGTATCTCTGTGGGGGAGACACAGGAATATAAAAGCAGGGGAGAGGGAAAATATTAAAGTAAATCGGTCTGAACGCTCAGAGAAGAGATGACTGGTGCAAATTTATTTTTATAATAAAATAAAGCACTTTAAATCCAGGGAAATCATTCAAATAAATCACACTGAACGCTCATAATGACAGAGTAACTGTGAGAGCTGGATACTAAATGTATCAGACGTAAAAAAAAAACTTTATAACAAGCAGCACTGGGAGAGAAGAGGGAATTTATATAAAAAGTGTATTATAGATGAGGAAAGGGGATAGTGCTCCTGGATAATATAAAATGTATCAGACCTAAGCCCCTATTATGCAGAGCGGGAGATAACACACGTTTTATAAAGTCCCTCTCTTCTCCCAGGACTGCTTGTTATAAAGGGTTTTTTACTATCCAGCCCTCCTCTGTCATTAGTTTTCAGTGTGATTTATTTGAATGTTTTCCTTCTCCAGCTGCTTTTATCATCTTGTCTGCCTCATAGACATGCAAGGGTTAAGTAAAGGTTTTCTCTCCTGTGCTGGCTGTCTGTTCTGCGAGTGAGTATTTTGGAGCTCTATCACTGTCAGATTTTCGGGTAGGGGTCGGGGTCGGGAAGGATTACGCATACAAACCTTTTCTGTAGCTTTGCGATGTTGCGCTCTTCATTACTGGTCTCCTTCACTCATCAATGTAATATCACAAAAAGGACTGAAACTAAAATGTAGTGCATTTTATTTTAGTTTCTTTCGGTTTTTGTACTGAGCAGTTTCGTATCTCTTGAGTCATACTAAAACTAAATTATCCCAAAATTCATCACTTGGTAACCTACCAGTGCCTGGAAAGGTGTTACACAAGTGTTGCTTTAAAGCGTACTCAAGTTGTTTCATCCAGTCCTCCCTCTGTGCGGGCAGGATGAGCTCTGCAACTTTACCCTTGTATCGTGGATCAAGAAGGCTTGCCAACCAGTAATGATCCCTCTCCTTGATAGCATGAATCCTGGGGTCCTTTAGCAGGCTTTGCAGGAAAGCCCATGCTGCGTAGGTTGGAGGTGGCATTAGCTTCCGAGTCTTCCTGGTCAATGAGGAATGACCCCATCATGCACTTCCTCCTCCCAGCTACGTACTAGTCCTTGGATTTCTGGGCACACAAAATCCTCCCTTGAGGAATCCCCACCTTCAATGCCCACACTACTTAATATTCCTCCTCCTCTTCCTCATCCTCCTCCTGTCTGATCTGAGGACCCGCAGGAATGCTGTCTGCCTAAAGACTGGGGCATTGAGAGCTAGAGAAGGCCTCCTCTTCCTCCTGCTGCTCTGCCTCTAGTGTCACATTTATAATTCCCCGCAGAGTGCGCTCCAGCAGGAACACTAAAGAAATTGTGTCACTGATGCATGCACTGTCCCTGCTCACAATCCTCGTTGCTTCCTCAAATGGTGACAGTACAGTGCATGCATCCTTGATCATCAGCCACTGCGGGGGAGAAAAAAACCCAGTTGCCCTGAACCTGTCCTTGTGCCATACTCTCACAGGTACTCATTGATGGCCCTCTGCTGCTTGTGGAGATGCTGCAGCATTGCTATTGTCGAGTTCCACCTGGTGGGCATGTCACAGATCAGACAGTTTGTGGGAAGGTGGAATTCTGTTTGAATTTCTGCCAGGCGAACACTTGCTGGGAATGACCATCTGAAGTGGCTGCAGACTTTTCTGGTCTGGCTGAGAAGCTCTGCCAGCCCTTGGTACCTGGTTAGGAAATGCTGTACCACCAGATTTAGGATGTGTGCTAGGCATGATAAATGTGTCAATTTACCCTGGCGTAGGGCGGAGAGAAGGTTGCTGCCATTATCACAGACGACCATTCCCAGCTGAAGCTAGTGTGGTGTTAACCATCTCTGCACCTGCCCTGCAGAGCTGACAGTATTTCTGGCCTGGTGTGGCTCCTGTCCCCTAATCAAACCAGCTCAAGCACAGTATGGCATCTTTTTGCTTGAGCCATTGCGTAGCCCCTGCCACGCGTCGGTTTAACTGCCACTTCGCCAGAGACAGAGAAGGAGGAGGAGGAGGAAGAGGTGGTGGAGCAGACAGACCTCATACAAGGAGCTTTCTGGAGGCGTGGAGGTGTGGTGGATGATCAAGCTCCAGCACAGAGCCCCGTTCTGGATCCCTCCCAGCTGCAATCAGAGTTACCCAGTGTGCCATGAAGGAAATGTAACGGCCCTGTCCATGCCTGCTGGACCACGTATCTAAAGTCATGTGCACCTTGCTGCTGACTGCCTTTCCCTATGACTCCATAACAATGTCTTCCACGTGCTGGTATAGTGCTGGAATGGCCTTCCGTGGAAAGAAATGGCGTTTTGGAACCTGCCACTGTGGTACAGCACATTCAGCAAATTCACGGAAGGGAGCAGAGTCCACCAGCTGGAAAGGCAGCAGCTGCAATGCAAGTAATTTTGCTAAGCTGGCATTTAGATGCTGTGCTTGGGGATGGTTGGGACTATATTTGTTCTTACGCTGCAGCAGCTGGGGCAATGTAATCTGACTGCGTAAATCTTCAGCTGATGGGATGCTGTCACATTCTGAGGAAGGACCTGGTACACTCATTACTGTAGCATCATCCCTGTCAGTGGAGGTTGTAGGCAATGACATGGCAGGACATATAGTGGGGGTAGAGACAGAAGAGGAGGAACTATGCAAAGTGTTGTGCCAACGGGATGCGTGGCAGGTGGTCATATGTCGCGTCAAGCACGTGGTACCCAAGCGTGGGATGATCCTCATCTGACATATATTACAAATAGCAATGGTGCGGTCTGCTGCACATTTCTTAAAGAACTCCCAGACAGCAGACTTCCTGTACATGTGCTTGGAGACAACAGTGCTCTGCACCTGAGCAGCTGTGACTTCTGATGCCTTGGACTGGCTACGATTGGTCATAGAGGACGTTCTGCCTTGTTTTTGTTGTGCCTCCTCCTCCTCCCTTGACTCCTCTGGTCAATCAGGCACCCAGGTGGAGTCAGTGACCTCATCATCGTCATCACCCCCTATCTCCTTGTCACTGGAGCCAACTTGACAGTATGCTGCAGCTGCTGGGGCAACATGAGTGCCAGTTATTTGTGTGTCACTGGCACCACCTTCCTCTAGGTTGATTATACTCCCTTCCTCGACCTCAGATTTTGAATCAGAGCACTGTAGTTGCTGTGCATCCTCAAGCAGCATTTCACTGTCATTGTAGTCAAACAATTCAGTTGACTCCTCCGTGTGTGATAGTGAGGCTACGGTAGGAGTAGCTGTGGACATGGAGGCTGAATTAGATGTTTTGGCAGCTGAGGTGGACTGTAAACCACTACAAGACTGGCTGGCAGAGTACTCGGAGGATGAGGATGGCCTGGTTAGCCAATCCACCAAATCCTCTGTATGTTGCTGCTGCTTAAGACGGCCAGCAATAGTTAGAAAGGACAAGTGTGCCCCTGCAGAGGATGCACCACGTCCACAACAACCAGAGGCACAGCCTCCCGACACAGAGGCTGCTTGTCCTCTTATCTGTGTCTGGGAGCGTCTGCCTGTCCTTTTTCTTCTTTCTGACATGGTGAGTGATATATAGATTAAAGATATACAAAACTCTGATTCAACTCTGTTATAAAAATTGGAGATATGCAGAACTCTGATTCAACTGTGTTATCTAGATTAAAGATTTTCAGAACTCTGGTATAACTCAGTGAGACACCCTGATAGCTGGCAGCCAGTGACAAGACACAGATTAAAATTCCCAGAAACCACCTATAAATCAGTGAGACCCCCTGATAGGTGGCAGTGACAAGACACAGGTTATAATTCCCAGATATCTGCAACAAGTCTGTGAGACCATCTGATGGGTGGCAGTGACAAGACACAAATTACAATTCCCAGGAACCTCCTATAAATCAGTGAGACCCCCTGATGGGTGGCAGTGACAAGACACAAATTACAATTCCCAGATATCTGCTAGAAGTATGTGGGACCCCCTGATATCTGACAGTGAGAAGACACAGATTACAATTCCCAGGAACCTCCTATAAATCAGTGAGACCCCCTGATGGGTGGCAGTGACAAGACACAAATTACAATTCCCAGGAACCTCCTATAAATCAGTGAGACCCCCTTATGGGTGGCAGTGACAAGACACAGACTACAATTCCCAGATATCTGCTAGAAGTGAGACCCCTCCAATAGCTGCTGGCAGTGAGAACACACAGATTACAACAATTCCCAGATATCTTGTAGAAGTGAGACCCCCCCCAATAGCTGCTGGCAGTGAGAACACACAGATTACAACAATTTCCAGATATCTTGTAGAAGTGAGACCCCCCCCCCAATAGCTTGCTGGCAGTGAGAACACACAGATTACAACACATCAATTCCAGATATCTTGTAGAAGTGAGACCCCACCAATAGCTGCTGGCAGTGAGAACACACAGATTACAACAATTCCCAGATATATTGTAGAAGTGAAACCCCCCCAATAGCTGCTGGCAGCGAGAACATACAGATTACAACAATTCCCAAATATCTTGTAGAAGTGAGAAACCCCCCCCCCATAATAGCTGCTGGCAGTGAGAACACACGGATTACAACAATTCCCAGATATCTTGTAGAAGTGAGACCCCCCAATAGCTGCTGGCAGTGAGAACACACAGATTACAACAATTCCCAGATATTTTGTAGAAGTGAGACCCCCCCAATAGCTGCTGCCAGTGAGAACACACAGATTACAACAATTCCCAGATATCTTGTAGAAGTGAGACCCCCCAATAGCTGCTGGCAGTGAGAACACACAGATTACAACAATTCCCAGATATCTTGTAGAAGTGAGACCCCCCCCAATAGCTGCTGGCAGTGAGAACACACGGATTACAACAATTCCCAGATATCTTGTAGAAGTGAGACCCCCCAATAGCTGCTGGCAGTGAGAACACACAGATTACAACAATTCCCATATATTTTGTAGAAGTGAGACCCCCCAATAGCTGCTGCCAGTGAGAACACACAGATTACAACAATTCCCAGATATCTTGTAGAAGTGAGACCCCCCAATAGCTGCTGGCAGTGAGAACACACAGATTACAACAATTCCCAGATATCTTGTAGAAGTGAGACCCCCCCCAATAGCTGCTGGCAGTGAGAACACACAGGTTACAACAATTCCCAGATATCTTGTAGAAGTGAGACCCCCCCAATAGCTGCTGGCAGTGAGAACACACAGATTACAACAATTCCCAGATATCTTGTTGAAGTGAGACTCCCCCAATAGCTGCCGGCACTTAGAAGACACACTAACAGAACAATCTCCTCTCAAAAAACACGTGCTGGGGGCTGTGTGAAGCCTTATAATGTGCTGCGGGACTTAGCTCTGTGAGCCCATGACTGGGCAAAATTTGCCCAATCAGGACTCTGAGCCGTGATTGGCATAGTCTTGCACCTGACCTGTGGTCAGGTGCAAGGCTGTAGCCAATTACATGCTTCAGGCCAGTGGAAAAGTACAGTGTGGTCCATTGTGGTGCATTGTGGGCAAACTGGAACCGAACACACGGAAATGTTCAGAGTTCGCGAACAGCCGAACGGCCAATGTTCGATGCAAACTCCAAACAGATCGAACCGAACAGCTCATCCCTACTGAAGATGTGTGGGGAATGTCCTAGGAATCTCCCACTGTATGCTGAGGACTAACCCCACACGTCTTCCGCTTAGTGGGAGCTCCATCAAATACTCACCTTTCTCCGCTGGGGTCCCATGGCGTTCTGACTTCCTCGAAGTAAGACTCTGCTTTTGAGACCCCTCCCGGAGCAATGACGTCATTTTCAGGTGGCCACACGACGAAGCCGGAAGATCGCCTGAAAGGAGGGGAGTGGTCCCTTCAGATCCCTCTCCCTCCCGATCTGGAGGAAGTAGAAGGTAAAGACAGGCATCACTTGAAAGGGCAGGGTCTGCCATTTCAAGTGATGCCTGCCTTTAACCCCTGAGGTGTCGGTCCGCGATCCGGCGCTGGATCGCGGCCTAGTTCCGATGGGGACCGCCATCTTAGATGGCAACTCCACCTTCGGGTCCCGCCTCGTCAACTGGGGTCAGTTAGTCGGGGAACCCCTAGCTGCCATGGAATTTCCTAAGGAAATCCTATGTTGGAGATAGGGAGTTCATTTGAACCAGAGCATGGCCTTTCCAATGATACCAAACATGACCATGTTCAAAGTAAGACAATTATAATGTGAACAATGATGCTGCACTAATGATTTTTTCTATGGGGGAGAGTTAACTAAAAATGATGTAATTTCCCAGAAAAAAAAGGAGTTCATATTTCTAATTTTTTTAACAAGCGCACCCCATGGAATATATAAATGCAAAGGCTCGGATGATAAAATGTGAAAAGACCCACTTTATACGCTGTAGATGATAGAAAATTCAAATTTTATTGCATTTTTTGTTATAATATTCTGGCAAGGCATGACAGATACATATAATAATGATATATGATGATTCTGTCGAAAAAAAGGATATATAATTTGCCTGGGTTGTGTAAGAAAACGAGACTTCAAATTGCGTTTAAACATGATGAGCAAAACTGGTAAAAATGAGCTCAGCAGTACACACAGAGGTGAAATGGCTCAGTAGCAAAGGTGTTAAGGACTAGCATTAGCATGGATTATCTGGCCTCCGTTTGTTGACAACTATCTGCATGTTGGGTCAGTAACTAACCATGACAGTTTCCAGATAAAGTACCATGAATCAGCGGCAAATGGTATTGGGATATAGGAGAAAAATTGACTCATAAGGTTAAATGCATATCAATAATAGTATAAATTGGCCAATTTATGTACAGTATAAAGATCTAGAGAAGTGTGTACTACATGTGTGACTATAGAAGAAACCCTTATAGATGCTTTTCATAATCACACAGTGGCCTCCCAAAAATCTGGTTGTACTAGAGTAGCAATTGTAAAATGCGTGGATGTGGAGGTATGCATGAATATCCCGAAATATAGACAATGTCACAAGGCAGTTTGATGTTTGGAAAAATGTCTCAAAAATACTAAAAATACTGGTTTAAAATAGGGATGGGCTGGCGGTTCGATCCGAACGTGAGTTTGAATCGAACATTGCCCGTTCGGCGAACATCGAACATTTCCATGTGTTCGCCGCGTGTTCGCCCACAATGCACCACAATGGACCACAGTGCACTTTTCCACTGGCCTGAAGCTCGTAATTGGCTACAGCCTTGCACCTGACCACAGGTCATGTGCAAGACAGGTGCAAGACTATGCCAATCAGGGCTCAGACTCCTGATTGGGCACATTTTGCCCAATCATGGGCTCACAGAGCTAAGTCCCGCAGCACACTATATATGGCTTCCCCGCAGCCCCAGCACGTTTTTTTTTGCAGGAGTGAGAGGAGATTGTTCTTTCAGTGTGTCTCACAGACGTCTAGCAGATTTCTGTGAATTGTAATCTGTGTCTTCTCACTGCCAGCTATTGGGGTCTCACTTTCTTCTAGCAGATAATTATCTGGGAATTGTAATCTGTGTCTTCTCACTGCCAGCTATTGGGGTCTCACAGACTTCTAGCAGATATGTGGGAATTGTAACCTGTGTCTTCTCACTGCCAGCTATCAGGGGGTCTCATATACTTCTATCAGATATCTGGGAATTGTAATCTGTGTGTTGGCACTGCCAGCTGCTGCCAGGTTATCAGGCTGTATCACTGATTTATAGCATTGTTCTGGAAAATCAGTATATCTTTAATCTAATTCTAGATACCAACAAATAACACAGTGTAATCAGAGTTCATTTGTTTATCTATTCAGAGTAGAATCTGGGTGTTGCTAGCTATCAGCCATGCTGTATCAATGATTTATAGCATTGTTCTTGAAAATCAGTATATCTTTAATCTAACTCGTTCGGCTTGAATAGAGTCCATAATGTCTCATGTTGTTAAATGAAAAATCAGTATATCTTTAATCTATATATCATTCAACATGCCAGAAAGACCAAAAAGGACATGCAGACGCTCCCAGACACAGATAAGAGGGCAAGCAGCCTCTGTGTCGGAAGGCTGTGCCCCTGGTCGTCGTGGACGTGGTGCATCCTCTGCAGGGGCACTCTTGTCCTTTCTAACTGGTGCTGGCAGCAACATACAGAGGATTTGGTGGATTGGCTAACCAGGCCATCCTCATCCTCCGAGTCCTCTACCAGCCAGGCTTGTAGTGGTTTACAGTCCACCTCAGCTGCCAAAACATCTAATTCAGCCTCCATGTCCACAGCTACTCCTGCCGTAGCCTCACTATCACACACAGAGGAGTCAGCTGAATTGTTTGACTACAGTGAAAGTGACGTGTTGCTTGAGGATGCGCAGCAACTCCAGTGCTCTGATTCAAACTCTAAGGTTGAGGAAGGGAGTATAATCAGCCTAGAGGGAGGGGGTGCCAGTGACATACAAATAAGTGGCACTGGTTCTTCTCAGCCAGACCAGAAAAGTCTGCAGCCACTTCAGACGGTCATTCCCAGCAAGTGTTCGCCTGGCAGAAATTCAAAGAGAATTCGGGGGGGGGGCCATGGCCGGCTACAAGCGGAGATGGACGTGCATTGAAGGAGCTCCACATATCTGTGCTATTAAGGACCTTTAGAAGACTAATCTGGGCTTTCTTCTTTCTCTGACGGTATCGGGGTGGCTGGCCAATGAAGTAGTACAGTCCGGAGGCCGCTTGGACCCCCCTCCGGACCAGAGACACCCCGTTTCGGGCCTTAAGCACCTGCGGAGCACATTCTGCCGGCGGCCATCTTGGGGCCTAGGCTTCGGCACCTGCACCTTTGGTCCTTCCTACGGCCCCCTTTTCAGAGGTCCAGATTGCGGCAAGCTGTGAGGATGGAGGGCCCCTGTCCTCCGGCTGCTGCTGTTGGACTCGCAGTAGAGTTACCCTGGGTGAAAGCGGACCGCCGCAGCTGATCTTCCCGCCCCCACCAGAACTTTAGGGGTGATGCTGGAGGACCTGGAGGCTTGCCTGGCGCTGATGCCCAGGGACGATGAGAGCCCGATCACGCGTGGCATGTGGTGTACGCTCATGGAGGTGCTGGGGACCGAACGGAAGACAGCGGTGGAGGACGCGGTGTCGCCGGTGGCTGAACCCTCGGCTTGTGTGGTGGAGGAAGTCTCTGGGTCGGAGGCTGTGTTCCCACAATGAGAAGGTGAAGTGGAGTCTACCCTGGAGGACGAGACTGGGGTGGACATACTCACTGAGGATGTGGTGGATTTGGAGGACGCGGTGGTGGTCAGAAGCAGGGAACCGGGAAGCCTTGGAGAAGAACGGATGCTGATCCCCCTGTGTGCAGTGGTGATGTCTGATCCAGGTGTCGAGGTGCCTCAATGTGTTGTGAAGAAGCGGCCGGGGGTTGGGGAATACCATCCTGGGGGGCTGTGGCACGTGTCTTGGTCCCACAGCGTGGTCCCGATCCCGGCTGCACACCCCCAGGGGCTATCTGTCTGGTCCCTCCGAAGAGGACTCATTCCTGCTGATGCTATCTGCGGCTTTCTGTCCCTGGTTTCTTGTGTTGAGTTTGGGTTTGCTGACAGGCCGGGCTTGCCATGTTTCTCCCTGCCTGTTGCACAAATATTACCTTTTCGGGACGCTGGCTGAGAACTCACCTGTGGCCTCCTCGTGCGATACCTTCATTTGTTGACGATCTCCCCCGCTTTAGCCCTTTATGCATTTCTGATGTCCCTCGGCACAAGTTTAGGATGATACTGATGACTTTTGCTTGCTTATTTTTGGTCTTTTTGCAGAGACTATTTTATTTTATTATTATTATTTTTCTCTTTACCCTTCCCCCATTAAGCTGGATGTTTTTTGCTGTCTCACCATTTTGTTTATCGTTTTTAATTTTTCTTATTATGCACTCTCTTTCTGCTGACAAGTTTAAACCCTGCGTGTGAAGACATTTTCGACTTTTTATTGGCTGGTCTGCCTTTTGATGTTAATTATTATTTCTTTGTGGCGTTTACAGGTTTTCTCGGGGTTTGGACCCCAGAATGCCTGGGCCTTGTGCCTTACACCCCCTTGGCCTCCCGTGGTTCCTTGGACTAACGGGATGATACCAAGGTCGGCACAGTATTGGCCTTTGCCACTACCCCTTGTTTGTTTAACCTTTCCTCCCCCATTGTACTCGATGTCTACAGCGGACTATTTGTTTGCCTATTTGTTGATTTGTTTTTTCTTCTTTTTTCCCATGATGAGCTATTGTTGCGGACACTATATGGCCCTGCGAGGCCCTTTCTCTTCGACTGTACGCTGACACATTTACCAAATAAAAATTTTGAATATATAAAAAAAAAAAATTCAAAGAGAATTCTACCTTCCCACAAACCGCCTGATCTGTGACATGCCCACCAGGTGGAACTCGACATTGGCAATGTTGCAGCGCCTGCACAAGAAGCAGAGGGCCATCAATGAGTACCTGTGTGAGTATGGCACCAGGACAGGTTCAGGGCAACTGGGTTTTCCCCCCCCCCGCAGTGGCTGATGATTAAGGATGCATGCACTGTACTGTCACCATTTGAGGAAGCAATGAGGATGGTGAGCAGGGACAGTGCATGCATCAGTGACACAATTCCTTTAGTGTTCCTGTTGGAGCGCACTCTGCAGGGAATTATAGATGTGGCACTAGAAGCATAGCAGTGGGAGGAAGAGTAGGACTTCCCTAGCTCTCAAAGCCCCAGTCTTTAGGCAGACAGCCTTCCTGCGGGTCCTCAGATCAGACAGGAGGAGGATGAGTAGGATGAGGAGGAGGAGGAATATTTAAGTCGTGGGGGCATTGAAGGTGGGGATTCCTCAAGGGAGGGTTTTGTGTCCCCAGAAACCCAAGGATTAGTACGTGGTTGGGAGGAGGTAGTGCACAATAGGGTCATCCTCAGCGACCAGGAAGACTCGGAAGCTAATGCCACCTCCAACCTATGCTGCATGGGCTCCCTTATCCTGCAAAGCCTGCTAAAGGACCCCAGGATTCGTGCTATCAAGGAGAGGGATCATTACTGGTTGGCAACCCTTCTTGATCCACAATACAAGGGTAAGGTTGCAGAGCTCACCCTGCCCTCACAGAGGGAGCACAGGATGAGACAACATGAGGATGCTCTAAAGCGACACTTGTGTAACACCTTTCCAGACACTGGTAGTTTACCAACTGATGACACAGGTGCTTCTGAGGCTGCTGTTTATCAGAGGATAAGCGGTGAAGGGGGCCGCTTGACTGATGCCTTTTCCAATTTTTTTAGTCCACGACGTACAGGGACGTCAAATGTAGGCACCAATTGCCAGCGTCTTCACCATATGGTGTATTATTATTATTATTCTTTATTTATAAAGCGCCAGCATATTCCGCAGCGCTGTACAATAAGCACAGTATAGACAGGGTTACAATACATTGAACAACATTTGACAAACAGTACAGGAGGAGATGAGGGCCCTATTCCCGTAGGAACTCACAATCTAGGAGGGTTGGGGTTGGAAACAGGAGGAGAGGACTGTAAGGTGAGAGTGATTGATGGTTGTGTCAGTGAGTTGGGTGGTAGGCTTCCCTAAATAGGAATGTTTTAAGGGAGCGTTTGAAGGAAGAGAAGTTAGGGGAAAGTCTGACAGTACAAGGGAGAGAGTTCCAGAGAGTGGGGGCTGCGCGTGAGAAATCCTGCAGTCTATCATGGGAAGAGGTGATGCGGGGAGAAGCTAGGCGCTGGTCACTGTTTGACCTTAGGGGTCTGGGGTGTATTTGGTGATTAGTGAGGACAGGTAGTGGGGCGCTGAGTTAGTGAGGGTTTTGTAGGTAAGGATAAGGATTTTGAACTTAATTCTGCAGTGGATGGGGAGCCAGTGAAGGGACTCGCAGAGGGGAGCGGCAGAGACAGAGCGGCGGGTGAGGTGAATTAGCCAGGGGGAGGCGTTCAGGATGGATTGTAGGGGGGAGAGGCGGGACAGAGGGAGGCCAGATAAGAGATTATTGCAATAGTCGAGTCGGGAGATTACCAGGGCGTGTATGAGTTGTTTTGTGGTGACAGCAGTAAGAAATGGCCGAATTCTGGAAATATTACGCAGTTGGTATCGGCAGGAGGAGGAAAGAGACGGGATGAAGGAAAGAGCAGAGTCAAGTGTAACTCCAAGACAGCGAACTTGGTTTGATGGGGAGATGGTGATACCCTCCACCGTGATAGAGAAGTCAGGAGGTGGGGAGGCATTGGAGGGAGGAATAAGTAGGAGCTCAGTCTTTGACATGTTGATCTTTAGGTGGTGGGAGGCCATCCAGGAGGAGATGCCAGATAAACAGTCACTGACTTTTGAGAGGACAGGGGGAGAGAGATCAGGGGTAGAGAGGTAGATCTGAGTGTCATCAGCGTAGAGGTGGTAATTAAAGCCAAAGCTGTTGATGATTTTGCCCAGGGAGGAGGTGTAGATGGAAAAGAGCAGAGGACCAAGGACAGAGCCTTGAGGTACACCAACAGATAGAGGCAATGAAGAGGAGGAGTTACCAGCAAAGGACACACAGAAGGACCTGTTGGATAAATAGGAGTCAACCCAAGCAAGTGCAGTGTCACCGAGACCCAGAGAGTTGAGGGTCTGTAGAAGGAGGGGGTGGTCAACAGTGTCAAAAGCAGCCGAGAGGTCAAGCAGGATGAGAATAGAATAGTGGCCGTGTTTTTTAGCAGTTAGGAGGTCGTTGGTGACTTTGGTGAGGGCAGTTTCAGTTGAGTGTAGGGGACGGAAGCCAGATTGCAGGGGGTCAAGTAGGGAATTGGAGGACAGGAAGAGGGAGAGGCGGTTGAAGACTAGTTTTTCTAAGAGCTTTGATGTGAAGGGAAGCAGGGATACAGGGCGGTAGTTGGATGGAGAGTTGGGGTCTAGGGATGGTTTCTTTAGTAAAGGGGTAACTAGCGCGTGTTTGAAGGCGGATGGAAAGGAGCCAGTGGAGAGAGATAGGTTGAAGATGTGTGTGAGAGCAGGGGTGAGGGAGGAGGAGAGGGGAGGAATTAGATGTGAGGGAATGGGGTCGAGCGGGCACGTGGTGAGATGTGAGGAGGGCAATAAGGAATTGACTTCCTCCTCAGTGGCTGGGAGGAAGCGGCAGAGGGTGACAGAGGGGACCTGTGGGAGGTGGCAGATAACTATCTTGTGTTGGGATGTTGCTTCTGATAGTTAGAGTTTTACTGAGGAAGTAGTCTGCCAGGTCTTGAGCGCTGAAGGCAGCTGAGGGGGAGGTGCAGGTGGGTAGAGGAGGGTGTTGAAGGTGGACCAGAGGCATTTAGGGTTGGAGAACAGCGTAGATATAAGAGATGAGAAGAAGGATTGTTTGGCCAAGTGGAGGGCAGAGGTGTATGACCGGAGAATAAACTTAAAGTGAACAAAATCAGCTTCAGAGCGGGATTTCCTCCAGGCACGCTCTGCGGTGCGGGAGCATCTTTGCAGGTAGCGAGTCTGGAGGGTGTGCCAGGGCTGAAGCTGGTGGCGTGGGGCCTTACAGAGTCGAAGAGGAGCAAGAGTGTCTAGAGCAGAGATAAGCGTAGTGTTGTAGTGATTAGTGGCAGCATCAGGGCAGGTGAAGGATGAGGTATGAGGGAGGTGGTGAAGTAGGTTGGAGAATTGATGGGGGTCCACAGCAAGTAGATTTCTGAGAGTGTGTGTGTGGGGTGGGAGAGCAGGGTGTTTAGGAAGTCCAGATAGGTTGAAAGAGAGAAGGTGGTGGTCAGAGATGGGGAAAGGGCGACATTTGAACTCAGAAATGGAGCAGAGGTTGGAAAAGACCAGGTCAATAACGTGACCATCGCGGTTAGTAGGGAGGAGGGAGGATTGTGTGAGTCCAAGGGAGGACGTGAGTGAAAGAAGTTTGGAGGCAGCAGGAGCGGAAGGATCATCAATGGGAATGTTGAAGTCCCCGAGAATTAGGCATGGAAGATTAGAAGAAAGAAAGTGAGAAAGCCAGGTAGCAAAGTGGTCAAAGAACTGGGAGGTTGGTTCCGGTGGGCGGTAGATGACTGCCACCCTTAGGGCCAGAGGAGAGAACAGGCGGATGCAGTGTGTCTCGAAGGAGGAGAAGGAGAGGGATGGGGGTGGAGGGAGATGCTGGTAGGTGCAGGTGGGAGAGAGCAGGAGTCCGACCCCGCCACCATTTCTCTCACCCGGTCTGGGGGTATGGCTCAAGTGTAGACCGCCATGTGAGAGAGCAGCAACGGAGGCCGTGTCAGAGGGAGTTAGCCAGGTTTCAGTTCAAGCTAGGAGGTTGAAGGAGTTTGAAAGGAAGTACTGGGAGTGCCGATACCTCATGCTCCAGAAACACTTTTATTAGGAATGATAGATCTCCCACGCCCACATATACAGATGTTATTCATCCTGGTTTCTACTACTGCCTTGTTGATAGCTAGGAATTGGAAGACTGTCCACCTACCCACCCGGAAACAATTGATAGACTTACTGGACCAACACCGCCACTTTGACACCAAAGCTAATACGATATATGGCTTTAGACCAGCCAAAAGAGATCCTTGGCAACTGTGGGATATTCAAAAATATTTATGAGACATGCAGGACTGGTCGTCCGGACGTTCAGGCTACTTCTGGTTAAGTGTTGTTGCTACTTCTGAAGTATGGGATTGATTGCCTAAAAGCAACTATTAATGTAGGTCCTTTCCCCCCCTTCCCCCCTTTTTTTTTCTTCTCTTTCTCCCCCTCTTCCTTTCTCTTCTTTTCTTCTCTTTTGTTACTGTACAGTTAATATATTTGGCAAGTACAATTTTTATGTAACATGTAAATTTCCAATAAAAATATATTAATCAAAAAAATGTATTTTAGTCCACCGCAACGTACTAATTCAAAGCACTTGGCACCTTTACCACAGCAGTGAATATGATTAGTAAATTACAATCTACCCTTCAGACTATAACGTGACCTACTGAGCATTATAGCGGTCTAGATCTGATGCAACCTTATTCAGGTACTGGTGGTATGAACCTTGGGGGATTTTTCTGTATATGTTTGTGTAGATCCTGATGGTCTTGGAGGAATACACTCATGGATAGTCAGCAGTCCACCCACTAAAAGGTGATCTCCTCATAAATGGCTTCTGACCAAGCTCTCCAGGGTCTCCATTTGTTGTCATCCATGCACATCACCTCATACCTGTATTTGTTGGCTAATCTGCCTAAAGACATTCATGCTTTATATTTGCCTTGTAGACTCTGCTACACCTGCCTGATTGACTTGTGCTTTTGTGTTTATCCAAAACATTCACATTTTCAGCAATTCCAATAAAACCCTGTGACAGAAATATCCATGTAAATCTCATCTCTATCACTTCCTGTAGATGGCTTGTCCTATTGATGGTTGCCCTGGCATTGTTTATGATAGGAGTCTTGATGTCTCCTATCATTTTCTGGCCATATGTCTCTTCTCTTCTCTCTTGTTCGTCCGTCGAATCGACGAGGACCATCTAGTCATCCATTTAGGGAATAGGGTGGGTCACGGTGAGTGCGTAGATGGCTTTCCAAACCAATTCTCGCTCGAAATAGTCTCTGACAATGTGGACAGTGAATAGCCGCAGAAGATAGTAGTATATCACTACCTTTCCTGGCCAGCCTTTTTTGCTCAGCTGCCGCTGCCCTGCTGGTTTCATAGGATTGAGCTCCGTTCTTAATAGCTGATCTCCACTTGATTTTGTCCTGAGCAGCAAGCTCCCAGTTAATGGGGTTAATATTGAAGGCCTTTAGAGCTGCTTTCAGTGTGTCTTTGTAGCGCTTTTTTTGACCTCCTTGGGAGCGCTTGCCTTGTGTAAGTTCGCCAAATAACAACATCTTTGGAATTCGATTATCTTTCATACGAGCTACGTGTCCTGCCCATCGTAATTGAGACTGCGCCAGGATGGTGAAGATGCTGGGTAGGTCCGCTCTAACAAGGACCTCGGTATCAGGCACTTTGTCTTGCCACTTAATACCAAGAAGTTTTCTAAGAGATGTTGTGTGAAAATGGTTTAATTTCTTGGCGTGACGCTGGTAAATTGTCCACGTTTCACATCCATGGAGCAACGTCGAAAGGACTGCTGCGCGATACACCTTGTTCTTGGTTTTTTGTCTGATACCTCTCCTGTCCCACACATTTTTGCGGAGTCTTCCAAATGCTGCGTTTGCTTTTGCGAGTCTAGCAATCAACTCGTCGTCCATGACGACAGATCTAGAAAGGATGCTGCCCAAGTACATGAATTTGTCCACCGCGTTTAGACGCTGCCCACTGATGGTGATGCTGGGTTCAGCGTAAGGCTTCCTGGGAGCTGGCTGATACATCACTTCAGTTTTCTTTCTATTGATAGTGAGACCAAAGTTATTGCAGGCATCAGCAAAAATGTGTTGCATATCGCCTTCCGAAGCAGCGTTGAGGGCACAGTCGTCTGCGAACAGAAGCTCATTTATGATGTTATGTTTGACCTTGGTTTTCGCTTGAAGCCTTCTGAGATTAAAGACTGATCCATCAGTACGAAATCGAATTGGCAAGCCCGTGGTGGATTCCTTGAACGCATCAGACAGCATTGCAGAATACATGATGCTGAAGAGTGTGGGAGCCAGGACACAGCCCTGCTTTACTCCATTTGTAACAGGAAATGCTTGAGATGATTGACCGTTTTCCTGGACTCGAGCCAGCATGCCATCATGTAGCTGCCAGGTGATAGCGGTAAACTTGTCTGGGCATCCATACTTCTTCATGATTTTCCACAGGCCATCTCTGCTGACCGTGTCAAAAGCCTTGTTTAGGTCAATGAATATGGAATATAGGTCCGAGTTTTGTTCCTGACATTTCTCTTGAAGCTGTCTAGCAGCAAACACCATGTCAATAGTCCCACGTGCTTTACGGAAGCCACATTGACTCTCGGGAAGGAGACCTTGCTCTAGATGTACATTCAGGCGGTTCAGCAGGGCTCGGGCCAAGATCTTGCCTGCAATGAATAGCAGTGAGATTCCGTGGTGGTTGTCACAGGCCTGGCCAGTGGCGGAAGTACCAGGGTTGCGACCGCAGTTGCGACCGGGCCCTGGCATTCCGCCACTGGAGGGGGGCCCAGCGCCGCCGCCAGATTCCGGCAAAATGCGCCAGAATCTGGGAGCCGCGCGCTGGCCGTCCCTCTCCCTACGCGAGCGGCCGCTGACATGCAGCTTGGCCGCTCACGTGGGAGAGAAACCACCTGACCAGCGCACGAGACCTCGCGCTGATCAGGTGGTTTCCGGCGAGTGGCCAAGCTGGATGTTTCCAGCGGCCGCTCGCCAAGGAGGACAAGATGCCGGCGGAGCCTGCCCTGGGCCTGGGGCCCCCCTGAGCAGGTAAGAGCTGGGCTGGGGCAGTATATCCATGAGCTGGGGGGCAGAGCTGGGGCAATATATCCATGAGCTGGGGGGCAGAGCTGGGGCAATATATCCATGAGCTGGGGCAGAGCTGGGGCAATATATCCATGAGCTGGGGGGCAAAGCTGGGGCAATATATCCATGAGCTGGGGGGGCAGAGCTGGGGCAATATATCCATGAGCTGGGGGGGCAGAGCTAGGGCAGTATATCCATGAGCTGGGGGGCAGAGCTGGGGCAATATATCCATGAGCTGGGGGGCAGAGCTGGGGCAATATATCCATGAGCTGGGGGGCAGAGCTGGGGCAATATATGCATGAGCTGGGGGCAGAGCTGGGGCAATATATCCATGAGCTGGGGGGCAGAGCTGGGGCAATATATCCATGAGCTGGGGGGCAGAGCTGGGGCAATATATCCATGAGCTGGGGGGCAGAGCTGGGGCAATATATCCATGAGCTGGGGGGCAGAGCTGGGGCAATATATCCATGAGCTGGGGGGGCAGAGCTTGGGCAATATATCCATGAGCTGGGGGGCAGAGCTGGGGCAATATATCCATGAGCTGGGGGGGCAGAGCTGGGGCAATATATCCATGAGCTGGGGGGCAGAGCTGGGGCAATATATCCATGAGCTGGGGGGGCAGAGCTGGGGCAATATATCCATGAGCTGGGGGGCAGAGCTGGGGCAATATATCCATGAGCTGGGGGGCAGAGCTGGGGCAATATATCCATGAGCTGGGGGCAGAGCTGGGGCAATATATCCATGAGCTGGGGGGCAGAGCTGGGGGGGTATATCCATGAGCTGGGGCAGTATATCCATGTGCTGGGGCAGTATATCCGTGAGCTGGGGCAGTATATCCATGAGCTGGGGCAGTATATCCATGTGCTGGGGCAGTATATCCATGTGCTGGGTCAGTATACCCATGAGCTGGGGCAGTATATCCATGAGCTGGGGCAGTATATCCATGTGTTGGGGCAGTATTTCCATGAGCTGGGGGCAAAAATATCCATGTGTGAGCCGGGGCAATATATCCATGTGTGGCCTGGGGGCAATATATCCATGTGTGGTCTTGGGGCAATATATGTCCATGTGAGCTGGGGGCAATATATGTCCATGTGAGCTGGGGGCAATACTATCTTTTTTATATTGCAGAAAAAAAAAAGGTAAAAATATGGATCTTTTTTGAGGGGGGTTGGGGGGGCCCTTCATGGATTCTTGCACCGGGGCCCTCAGGTTTCTAGTTACGCCACTGGGCCTGGCGATTTCCTTTTCGTTTGTACAGATGGATAATGGAAGCATCTTTAAGGTCCTGTGTTACAGTTTCTGTCTGCCAGATGATCTGGATTAGACAGAGCAATTTATCCGTCAGCGCTGGTCCACCCATAGATAGATAGATAGATTTAGATATAGATTTCAGCAGGAATCATGTCGGAACCAGGTGCTTTGCCACTGGACAGCTGGCGGATGGCTGTTTGTATCTCGTCCAGAGTTGGAACAGTGTCCAGTGACTTATTCGCTGGGACCTGGGGTAGTCTTTCGATGGCTTCATCATTTATGACAGAAGGCGTATTCAACACACTAGTAAAGTGTTCCGCCCATCTTTCCAAGATTTGCTCCTTTTCTGTGATGAGTGTAGTACCATCAGCACTGAGGAGAGGAGAAGACCCTGAGGCGGTAGGGCCATAGATTTCTCTGAGGCCGCTGTAAAAGTTCTTCATATCTTTCCTGTCTGCAAAGCCCTGAAGCTCTTCAGCTTTCGCACTCAACCAGGAGTCTTGCATCTGGCGCAGTTGCAACTGGATGTTGCTGCGGATGTTTCGCAGTGCAACTTTCTTTGCCATTGACATTGGGTCATCATAGAGTGCCTTGTACGCCCGACGTTTTTGCTCGAGTAGCAGTTGAATCGTTATGTTGTTTTCATCAAACCAGTCCTTATGTTTTCTGGTAGAGGGTCCAAGGTGCTCAATGGCTGTACTATGCACCGTCTCGCGAAATGTGGTCCACGCTGCTCCCGCATCCAGATTATCCAGTGTGATTGAAGCAAGGCGTTCATCCAGGGTGTCAACAAAAGTCTGTTTGACATCAGGACGCTTCAGCTTGCTGATGTTGAGGCGTTTCAGAGCTATGGCGGCATGAGGTCTTCTCTTAGGTTGAATGTGGATTTTCATCTTTGAAACGATGAGACGGTGATCCGTCCAGCAATCTGCGTCGCACAGATCATTTATTCCTTTCGGGGAACCGGAGAGTTTACTCACAAGAGAAGTTTTAATAGCAAAACCAACTCCCGCTTCTCGCTTTGCATGAGAGTCGCGTCCACTCCAGAAGAAGGAGTAGCCAGCAAGCCTTTCTGTGAGTTCTCCTTCACCGGAGAGTCTGGTCTCACTTAGGGCGGCGATGTCTATATTGTATCTGGCAAGTTCATGGGCAATGAGCGCCGTGTGTCGTTGGGGCCTATTTGCGGTATCCCTGTCAAGAAGAGTGCGGATGTTCCATGTAGCAAATTTTATTGTGATTGAATTTGTTTTTGATTTTCGACCGCATAATTGGGTCCCCGCCGACCGCGGTTAGCCGTCCAGGGTGTAAGGAGCAGGCAATGTTTAGGGCACCTTTTCTAGCCCTTTCCTCATGCATGGAGGTGAGCAGTGCTACCCTGAATAGGACTGCTCAGACACTCAGGTGGCTGCCGAACTTCACTTCTGCTCCGGTCAGTGAAGAGTGACCCTATAGCCTGAGTCGCCTGTGTGCAGGCTTGCGGCTACGACTCCCAGTGCACCACACCTGCCGCTTCGTTGCTTACCCATCGCCACAGGACTTGAATTGTGGATGACTGATGACTTGCGCAGAAAACTTTGTTTAAAGTGAAGAAGAATTGCGCTGCGTCGACCTCACTCTCTCGTCCGGGCCCACCAGTATCCAGTGGCAAGAAGAAATCAAGACAACCAGAGATGGGCACGGATGCAGTGGATGACCAAGATGTTCTGCGTGCCTCGTCTTGCTCCATACACTCCACAGTGCATTGCTGTAGTCGCCGTCACCTCCGTTGGACCTAGATGGTCTCCTCCACAGGATCAGCCGATGTTCAGACTTCGCATGCATAGGTAGGCAGAAACCTAATTCACCGAGGGTTTTGAGACCCTTCGGCTACCCCCACCTGGTTTAGCCGGCCAGTGGAAGCCGTTGCCCAGGGTATGGCCGCTGTTGCATGCTAACAGCTACGAGGAGCCACAGGTGAGAGCTGAGTGACAGGTGAGGACCAAGGTGGACGAACTCCTCCGAGGAGCACCACATGTTCCCCAACAGAGGTGCTACCTCTACCTGAACACCCCAAATACCCCCATATGTATCATTGTGTTGATCGCTGTGCCAAGTGTTCTTAAATCCAATGAATCTCAATGCAAGTGCAGGCATGTAGGGGATAAGGATCGTGGCTGTAAGCAATGACTGTAGAAAGATCAGATATGAAAGATAATCATACAACAAATTTGCATAATGATGCAAAAACGAAAGGGCCCTAGTAAGAGACACTTGCTTTTTCAATGTTGAGTCATCAAAAAAAGCCAGAAATTGGGGAGATTGGATGTACCATGTAAGATTAATACATTGGTGATGTTATCCCTGGTGTGGCCAAATGAGATTCAACTGTCTTGGTCAGGATGAATGAAGTAGGGCATCAGGAGATTATCTGGAGTTAAATGTGTTTTGTAGGGTTCTGGTTAAACAGCCTTGCTTACTCTGAACAAGACAAGTGGTTTAGTGTAACCCTGAAGGAGTTTACCCTCTCTACCTACTGTGATCAAATCAACTCACAATGGAGTGTCCTGGCAGCCTATGAGGGGCTATATTACAATCTTCATGCAAAAACCCACGCGCAAAGTGTGAATTTTTGCGCCAAGCGTCAAACGTTTGTGTGCGCAAATCACCGCTGGAATCACAATCCTCGTGCATATTCGCACAGGTTCACCCGCGGTAGACGATTGCGTGCAGTTGTTGCGCTGGCTATGTAATACGGGATTCAGCGCAAATGGTTTTACCCCTCACGTTAACGTTTTTTTGCGCCGGTGCAAACGTTTGCTTGAAGATTGTAATTTAGCTCGAGAGCTTTACAAAGTGGAGACCTTCCCTTTTGGGTTTTCAACAGACACTGTGCAGAAACACCAAAGACCTAAGGGGTTATTTTTCACTAACCTCCAAATTGGCCCGATATTTCACCGAATGATGAATTTCACTGATCGGTACAGTTTCGGGGCAATTTGTCTATTCACAAAGCTGTCAATTCGCCAAACACTATGCAAATTATGGTGCAATCCACTACAATTCGTGACACCAGAATTACTCCACAGAAGACTATAGTGTCTTCTATTCGCAGAACAGCAAAGTGCAACAAAATTCCTGTGAAATTCCATTATTTTCAATGTTTGGGTCTCGGCAGGTTTAAACAGGCAAATCCCATAGGATTGCATTTAAAAACGTAATATCATTTGAATTTTTTTTTTAAAAAAACCTTTATATTTATAGGAACACCTTTTTGTATTTTCTTAGACTAAATTTCTTTTAAACTTTTTTTATTGTACTGTAACATACCTTTTTATTATTTTTATTATACAACCTTTTTTTATTATTTAGACACATTTTAATAAATTTTTATTGGTTTAAACACCTATTAGGAAAATAAGAGAGTTCAGTTTTTTGGGGTTTATTGCAGTTCGATGGAATTCACCATCACTATTTCGATGCAGTTCGGTGGTTTTCGCCAGCGTCCAATAACTGCTTTGGCAACTTCAATTTTGGAAAATACAGTGACCATTCGCTAACTAGTGAATTCACTGTATATTCAGCAAAATGGTATCGCCGAAGTACAGCAAGAATCAAAGCACTGAAATTGCGCGCTTTTTGAATAGACATTCATATCTAGGAATGTCTTATAATAAACACCAAATAAGCTGTTCAGGCCTGGGCATTTATTGGGATTTAAGGATTTAAAAGATTTTTTTAATCTTCATTGTTAGGACCTATCCCTGTAGTTGCTGATAGTGAACTCTGGGGACGTTGTTTGGAGTAAAGGTACAAAGGGGACAGTCTGATTTGTAGGTCGAGATCACAAGGCTGGGTCAAACACGAGTAGGCAATCAATCACAAAAGTAGGAGCTAAGCACAAGGTTACTGCTTCAATACTGGAGCAAGGAGAGAATGGGCTACCCAGGTTTTATACCCTGCAGCTCCCCCTGTCCAATAGGAGGCCTGTGAAGTCATCAGCACGCCGAGGCCTGGATGCCACCTAGCCAGAGACCTAGGCAAGGCCTGAAGCCTGGGGCTCCACCAGAGACCGCCGGCTGGCAGTGGAGAAGCTGGTGCCAAACCACCCCAGGGTCTGAGGACACGCTGAAGAGGTGAATCGGCAAGCACTGGGCGTGAGGCACCGCCATGTGACCGGGTCAGCCACCTCACCGCAACCTGAACCGAAACGTCTGGAGGGTGTAGAGGCTGCTGTACCCGGCGCTGATGGGCCATCGGCCCTGACATTCATAAATGTCTTTGGTTAGTGAAGTGGCACTTTCAGAGAATATAGCGGGTACAGAGGCAGAATCTGAAAAGTATCAAGATTCAAGACTGTAGGAGCACAGTTGGAGAAACTTTGGTGAATTTTATTAATAAAAAGGACTCTAAAAAATGATGTTTTTCACTCAAGTGTGCAGGATTAAGTTTAAACAGTCATAGATATGTTCACGTTAGCTTAATCAATAGGGCGTTTGAGTCCTGATTCAATTTAAACATCCTACAGTCTAGATTGCCTTTTCACTTGTCACACCTTTAACGATTGGCAAGAAGGAGTGATAAATGAAAGGAGGAATGCTGGCCTACAAGTGCTTCAACTGCTCTTTGTTAGCCTGTCTTTTACTGTCAAAGTGCTGTCAATGAAGCCTGTGTGTTTGCATCATTCAGGTCATGTTCCCTTCCTGAGGATAAGCCCCCAGCTATGGCCAATTGGGTGCAAAGAGGGGGACATGGATTTGGCCCAATGATCACACATATGGTGATCCTGACACTGGAGCTGAGATGTTTAAGAGCAAAATATGAAACTACGGAGCTTTCCATACTCTCCTCCAACAGGTCCTTTTACAGTATCACACTCTGCAACACAGGGTAAAGTAGTGTAAACTATAAGAATAATGGTAGGATAATCTGAGTGTAAGAGATATAATCTTTCCAAGCTAAACTCAAAGGGTATTATTTGGTAAAAAAATTATGTGCAAGATATATTAAACAATATTTCTAATCTCTCCATATCACCCCGCTCAACTAGACTTCACCTATTTGTATGGAATCATCCTTCATTATAAACAGTGACATTCCTCCACACCTTCTACACTCTCTCCTCACCAGATAGTCCTTTGATTCCGGGACTTCACATCTCCTGTAAAGGGAATTCGCTGCCAGAGAGGGGAAAGTCCCATTTCTGACATCACTGTGCCCACACAGAGTGACATCAGTGGGCGGGGAGAATTCCCACAGAGAGGACTGACATCCAAGATGTCAGCCTGCTGTGACTGAAGTCTGCAATTTGTGCCGAGCTGCAGGACTTCGACAATACGCTGAGTGCATTCTACGTGTGAAAGCATAGGACGCCCTCAGCGAGTCACCTGCAGGAAAATGGTTAAAAGTATAAATAAAATATACTGTTTATCAAACCTCAAGAGCAATATAGATAAAGGCACATTAATGTGAACTATAATAGAATTGAAATGCATAAACAGCAAACACATTGAAAACGCTTCGATTCATCTCTAGTAATATATAACAGAAGAGGATTTTTTTCATCCATCCTTCAGTCACACGGAGGGTAAAAAGCCGAGCTGTTCTTGTCGCCGATCACATCTATAACCTTGTGATTTGTACAGATTTTGTAGTTTTGTGAATTAGCAAAATAAAATCTATAACCAACAATAGCTTTGCTAATAGACTTTTATTCAAGACCAGCATTCCCTCAAGGCAAGCTAGGCACTTAGCTAAAGTCATTTTGGTGGAGCCGAGAAGTGCACGGGAACAAAGTAAAGCGTAACAATACATTTTTTTTTATAATGCTTTATTTTGAAAAGATTTAAATACACAGAAGACAGGTAACAGCCACCAGCGACATCGCCACGCAGGGCAGGGGTGGCAATCCGGCTCAAAGCCCGAGCGAACAACGCTTAATGTTGTAAAACAATTTATCAGATCAAGCGAGTCAGGATATCAAAATGCGGATGAGCCCCAACGCCCAACTCGTGGCTTGCCGCTTAGCAGGCCTGGACAAAACAGACAACGAACCACATGTAACAAAAGAGGGAAGAGAAAAGGAAAGGAAAGGACAGGGAAAATAGAGAGGGGGGCCTCACTCACCAAACCCACACTAGTTACTAGTAGAGTTCCTCCCAACGACTCCAAGTTTTGTAGAACGAGGGAAGCGAGTTGTGTATTGCTGCCGACATCTTATCCATGTGGTGCGCCTCCGCTATATAGGCCCGGGCCACCGCTACGGGGGGCACATCCCCATCCCGTCAGTGTTTGGCCAGAGCTCTCCTAGCGCCCAACACCATCCTGTGAAAGAGTTTACAATCCGGCCCCTGAAGGGTCGCCGGGGACCTGTGAAGCAGGAAGGCCCAGGGATCAAGTGGGAAAGGTAGTTGGAACACCTCCTCCAATAAGTCACCTATCTTGTCCCAAAATGTACACCCTTTAAGGCAAAGCCACCACATGTGGAACAAGGTACCCCTAGCTCCACAGCCCCTCCAGCAAACGTCACAATACATTTTTAACTTTAACTCTGACCCTTCCCATCTGAAACAATGAAAGGATTTTTTTTTTATATTTTAATATTTTTCAGAGTACATGGTGTTCAAATCTTTTTCTTGTTTTTATATGTATCCAAGGCATCACAGCACTTTCCTTCTCAAGTGAATGTCATACTGGACTAAGGAATATATCATTCACGATATGTGATTTTTGTGTGTGTCACAAAGACCAAGCAGCAATGAATTAATAGTACACATAAGTGGTTATTCAGAGAGCGCTGAAATTTCAGCAAAATTTCAGTGCTCTTTCCTTTTGGCGCACTTCGGTGCGCTTCCCCGTTTTCAGTTCGCCAATCCTGCAGTGAAGTCAGCATTCAGTGCAGGGTCCCCAAAGGGTGTCATACAGGAGCTGGCGAAGACCGCGCTGAACACTGCTGATCAGCCGATGATCCGCCGAGCTGACTATGAAATGTCGCCGAAAACAGGCGATGATCCGCTGAACACTGTGGAACTGTGGGTAAATAGAAAAAAAAAACTAAAAACTGCTCTTCTTTAAAAGGCAATCAAAACCATAAAAATGCAGGAAGATGTGTGGAAATAATAAAAACGTCCTTTAAAAAATAATAAAACGGTCTGTTACAGAATAAAAAAAAAACACCATTAAAAAAATGGGAATCAAACATTTTGCCTAAAAAATACAGAAAAATACCAAAAAATAATTAAAAAAGATAAAAGGGCTTTTTGCTAAAACTGAAGAGACTATACGGTTGAATAAATATGTGATAAAACTGGTAATATTTTTTTTACATTGAATCCTATGGGATTCGCCTCTTTAAACCTGCCGAACTGAACCTCCGAAAATCTGGGCATTTCACCAACATTTTGGTGCAGTTCAGCGTTCTCTGAATTGGTTAACCATTACTTGTCTATGGGAAAATTTCACTGTTGCCGAATTGTGGCGATCTTTATCAAACTGGGTGGAGTAGAGGTAACATCACTGCTCTATAACTGTGGAGACACAGGTTTGATCCCGGCAAGAGCACCTCTCCAGTAAGTGTCCTTGGGAAAGACACCTAACGGTACATACTCGCCACCCAGGACATACTTGAAAACGAAAGAAATCTCAATGTATCCTTCCTGGTAAAATACTTTCTCAAAAAAAAATAATCTATAAAATGCTTTGGTCCTAAAAAAATTACTTTTTCATGTAACAGTGATGTTACCTCTACACCACCCAGTTTTAAATAGTCATCAAGATCATTGAGACAAGCCACTTGCACTGGTGTGATTTATTTCACTACTATCAGGGTTATTCAAAGAGATCCGAATGGCTGCCGAAAATCAGCGTACGGTTACCTTTCTTGACCATTTGGATATCCAGAGAGCAGGCAATTCGCCAAATCTTGGCAAATTGCCTGCACATATGGTGCCTGTTCGGTGCCTGTTCGAGGGCAGTGAAATCCCCATAGAGAAGCAATGCTTCGTCTATTCAGAGAACAAAAACCAGCAGGGAAAAGTTGCCGAAATGCCCTGCCATTCAGTTGCTTCATTCGACAGGTTTATTCAGGCGAATCCCATAGGCTTCAATGTTAAAAATATTCCCTTTTAATTCAATATCTAATAAACCGTTGATTATAATATTCTGCAGTAAAAAGTCTCTTTATTTATAGATTTTTTAGGATCTTTTAAGCATTTTTTTTTTACTTTTCTCTGTAACAGCCCTTTTTATTATCATTCCCTGGACCTCATATGTAAATTTCAGATATTTTCGCTCAGTAGTTTGTTTGCAAACAGCGTTTCACTTTTCAAACATTCAAGCATACTGGTTTTTTTTTTCACTCCATTCGTCTGCGGTGTCGGGTTTTTCCAGCGGCTGCTCTGCGCTCTGATCGGCTCCTGCTCGGGTTTCTCCGGCGTGTTCGGCGGGTTAATCCAGATGTATTTGCGGGTTTCAGTGTGCATTCATCTGGGTTTTGCAGTGAGTGTTCGGTAGGTTTTCAGCGGCTTTTCCCTGCACTACGACGGCCCTGTGGTGCTTGCTGAATACACCGCAGGGTCGCTGAAATGGGATCACCAAATCGCACCGAATTGAAGAGAACGAAAAGTCACCAAACGTGCAGTGACTTTTCGATTCTCTTTGAATAACCCTGTATATTTTAAAACAGCACTGATATTTTTGCGCTCTTGAGTGTGTCGCTTACTATGGATGAGCCGAACACCCCCGTGTTCGGTTCGCATTCGAACTCGAACAATTTCAAAAGTTCGAGTTCGAACGCAAACACGAACCGAACTCAATGCAAGTCAATGGGACTCGAACGTTCGAATTTTAGAGTGCCCTCCAAGAGGGCATATATGCAAGATATTTGCCATTAAAGGTGTATGGGGGTCCGAGTAGTGCCCTGGGGACAGGAAACAAGGACAAAAAGTAAAAAAAAAAAGTTTTTAAAGGAAAAGTGAGTTTTCCATGAAATAAGGGTTAAAAATAAAAACAAAAAATTCCTTCAAATATCATGCCTAGGAGGTCCTCATAACCTGCCTGTGAAGTGGCGGATTTGTAGGATGTATAGAAACATTTAAAAACAAAAAATATGAAATTTCAAATGACGGTAAATGGTTTTCCTTTAATCTATTCATAAACAACTGCTTGGGGCGGCAGTCTGTATGAAAAGAGGAGACATTTTATGACGCGCAGAACAAGTTTAGTGATTTTTTGGCTAAATTATGGTGAAACTTATGCAGGCTTTGGATGAAAGTAACAATAGGTGCTTTAAAATTGGGCCTTTAGTGTCGGCAACAGTGCCGTCACACCGTAACCCCTCTGTGGTATTGTGGAAGAGTGCAGGGTTGGACCCTACGGTCCAATATTAAAATTATATGAATCTGGTAATATAGGCGTCAGTGGCAGTGCACCCAAATATTACAGCGCTATAGTGTATGGCAGGATGAAGCGCACCAGCAGTAACAAGCAGCGGAATATACCAGACAGGGGCACAGAGCGAGAGTAGTTATTTTAACAAAACCAGCTCAACAACGTTTAGGCACTAGTACTGTGCTACTGTATATGGTGAGAATTGGCGCACACCAGTCCCGGCGGCTCTGCGTCATCACGCCGCGCCCTGCCCCCTGATCACTCACAGCTGCGCCGGGTGCCGCCGGAGCTCCTGGCATTCGGCCAGCTGGCGGCACCATGCGTCCGGGGCCACCCCGATCGCCACCCGGGGCCCTGAATGTCACAATATTACAATCCAAACGCAAATGGGTTAAGTAACCAAGTTTGTAAGAAGAATAATTAATGCAGCATATGAATCTTCACTTTGCCGGGCAGCACCTTAAGGCCCGGTTCACACCTAATCGTTTTACAGCACGTTCCTGCACGCTGTAAAATGCATAAGCAGGGAAATCCCATTATTTGCTATGGGACCCGTTCACACCTGGGCGTTTTACAGCGCGCAGGAACGCGCTGTAAAATGTCCTACGCCCAAAGAAGTACAGGAGCTTCTTTGGGGCGTATTGCAGCGCGTTCACTCTGCAGTCTATGGCCGTGAACGCGCTGCAATGCGCGTTCGCATATTTTTTACGTTTGTGCGATACGCGCGTTAAAAAAACGCTTGTATTGCACATGTAAGAAAAAAACAGGTCTGAACAGCTTTACAGTATAATTAATGCAGCATATGATTCCGCACACTGCCGGGCAGCACCTCTACAGTTTGTGGATCCAGGAATCAGGTGAGTATTGGAAAGACAAAGTTTTATTTTATGTTGCTGGGGACATTTAAAAATGTCCTCGGATTTTTTTTTTTTTAAAAAATGTGTCACCTTACCTTAGCCTGGTGGTCAGTGGGGGCTCCCTGGATCCTGGTTGTGGGGAAGGGGGGGTCTGCCGTGGCTCCCTCCCTGGAGTCCCTGCGCCACCTCTCTGCCACACGCGCCCGCACAGTCGCAGCTCTGTAATCTTGCGGTTGTATGCTCCTCAAGGGGTCCTTGGGAGGGAGGCTCCGGCGGGCTGCCCTCTACAGTGCCTGATTAGAGGGCCATGTCTGCCTGATGTTTTAGCAACAAGAATGTTTTATCCCATAGGCTTCAATGTTAAAAATATTCCCGTTTTAATTCAATATCTAATAAACCATTGCTTATAATATTCTGCAATAAAGAGTCTCTTTATTTTTAGATTTTTTTAGGATTTTTTAAGCATTTTTTTTTTAAAAAAATCTATATATTTTTTTCAAACTTTTGGCGAACATCCCAAAAAGTTCGAAGTTTGCGAACTTTCGAACGGCCAATGTTCAAATCGACCTCCGAACCGATCGAACCGAACAGCTCATCCCTATCGCTTACCTTTAGTTCTCTACAAATCGCTTGCAGTCACTTATCCGGGGTGACACTCTAATTCTTACTTCCAAGATATCCGCTGCACCACATAAGACATAAACCGGGAACAGGGAGATCCTGCCATAGTGTAATTCCACATATTGCAGACAGCAGTAAACATCAGGGCTGTGTCTATTTGTTTATACATTTCACATCTTGTACATTAGTGGACGGTTGTGCGCTTTGGCTGTGGAATGGTTGTCAGCCATGAATCAATAGTTTACCCAACAGATACGTTTCAGAAATGTAAATCTCTGCAGTTTATGAATATCTGTCTTATTTCAAAGCTGCAAAGGGTGTTATGTTTTTTTTTGCTGAAGTTATAAACACCGACCAAAACTGCCATTATTGCAACAGTGGCAAGTGACGGCATTTCACAAAAGCAGAATCCATATAGTGGCAGGAGAATATTCACTTTGAAGCTTCTCCTGCTGCTGCTTGGGTTTTTCCTTTTTCTGAAATGCTGGCATTTGTTCCATTGCAGCAATGGCGTTCTTCATCAGTGTTTGTAACTTCAGCAAATACCGTTCTCTTTGAGCAACCCCTAAAGAGTATCTTTGTTAGAAATAAAACTCTCCAAGTCAAAGGTTATTTAAAGCTTCCACATTGGTCATCTTGACCTTCAAGTTAATGATCAGACGACATTCATAAAAGTGACATTTTAGTGGTTTTGATGTTTACCCAAATCAAATAAGCATCTTCCCAATGTCCACCCATTATATATTTCTTACATTTACTGGGTTATTCAGAGAAAGGTGAAACTCTGGAGAACTTTTGCAGAAGTGAAATTCTAGGTCAAAATAGCCAAACCAGAAAATGTTCTCCAGAGTTTCACCTTTCTCAGAATAACGCTGTTATTCTTTTTTAAAAGGCGAGTACGCAAACTCCTCCATTTACTGGACGCACACGTTTCAATCAAAAGCTACGTACGTCATTATGCTGACTTCTGCTTTTTGCAACTCACTGCCTAAGGCTAGGGTCAGACGAAAGCAGTTTTAACGTGCGTTTAGCAGCACAAAATCACGGCCGTGCTAGCAGCAAATGACGTCTGTCACGGAATGGCCCAGCACCCTCAGCCAGGGGCGGTGCGCACGGACATTAGTTTTGGCCAGGGACAGTTAGGTGCGGTGGCACGCACGGAGTTTTTAAGTACTTTTTATTAGATGTGATTATGTGTTGGTGTGATACAGTGTTCCCCGTTGGTTATTGCGAAATGTATTTTCCCCTTTGTCTGCCTTGCCCGCCGCCATTTTCCGATCACCTTGTGGCGCAGTTCAGATTATTCGATTCGGAAAATGGCCGATTCGAACCATCCGGCGACTCCCCGATCGGTAAGGGCCAATGGGTCCTGGGAGGGCGGGCAGGGATTCCCATTGTATTGTAATTTGTACCAAGTTGATAAATGTGCGAACTGTGAATAATAAAGGCAGATTTAGCAGTGCATCCAGCCTCGTCTGATGTGTTATCTCTCCGCCGTGCTACATCTTCTGAGAATCCCTCGCGGTCTCAGGGTACGGTGTTCCAGACGATCCGAACCGAACCGAGCGCTCTGTACCTGCATCGAGCATCAGGGCAGAGGCGCAGCGTATGCGGTTCGGTTCCCAGAATATCTGACGGAGATCCGATCCGAAGGCGCGGGGCCGTGTACCGCGCTTCGGTATTGCGGTAAGATCCGAATCCTTCGCTGATCCCGCCCGATCCGAAACTCCCTCCAACCCCGATCCGAAACTCCCTCCAACCCCGATCCGACCCTCCATCCATCTCAGATCCGAAAAGTCCTCCACCGGAGATACGAAGATTCACCCGCCCCAGGATCGGAAACGTTTCCCGCATAAGATCCGAAACGTTTCCACATAAGATCCGAATATTTCTCCGCGGCTGCCAGATCCGATCCCCACAGACGTCCCACACCCACAAGGTCAGTGAACCAGCTGCTCGGGACGCTGAGTGCCGTATGGCTCAGTGGTCCGGCTGGTTCTAGGCAGGGGTCCCCTCCACCGCCCGCTAACCCTTCCCCAGGGTCACGCCAGGCCACACACGAGACGCCGCCGAGTGCGCGTCACTCGGTAGTCGGGCCAGCGGTAAGCGACGGGCCACGCAGATAGAGCACACCCGCAGGCGGAACAACATCGCATTCCGTCATACTGGTGGCAGCGGTGGGATAGCTCTCTGCAGGCCCCAGGGGGACCCTCATCATGACCGGGTATGGTGCCTACAAGCGGGACGTCCTGCGTGGCATGCTGGAGAACCGGGGAGGCGCCCCGGGCTCCAAGAGCCGGGAGACCATGATGGAGGAGTTGAAGAGGATGGATCAGGAGGCGGCGTTCGCAGCGTTGCCTGCGGACATGGCGCCGGCCACCGTCCCCGCAGAGCCTGAAGACAGCGACTTTTGCCGGAAGATGCGGGAGTGGATCTCCATGATGGGTCCGGCCCCATCGGAGGCTGAGATGAGGAGTCTGGTTCGAGAGCTCGGCCAGGAAGAGGAGCGTGAGAGGGAGCGAGCGCACGAGCTACGGCTGGCTGAAGTGCGAAGCCGGCGGAGTAGCCGTTCCCCGTCAGATCGTTACCCCGGGCGCAAAGTGCCGTTCCAGGCGTTCAAGGAGTTCCGGGAAGCCGAGGAGGAGATAGAAAGTTACCTCCAAGACTTTGAGCGCCTGTGCAGAGTGCATGAGGTGCACCGGGCCGACTGGGTGAGGATCTTGGCGTGCAAGCTGACCGGTCGGGCCGCCGAGGCATATCGCACGGTGCCGGACGAAGAGGCCACCAGTTACTCGCACGTCAAGCAGGCGCTGCTGAGCAGATTCGCCGTGACCCCTGAAGCCAGCCGGGTGAAGTTCCGGAATTCCCGCCGGCCCAGTGGCGCCACTCACGTGGAGTGGGCGCATCGTGTTGCAGCGGGACTTGCGCACCTGGCTCTCGGGAAGCCAAGCGGAGACGGTAACGGAGATCACCCAACTGCTGCTGCTCGAGCAGTTTTTCGAGCACAACCCTCCGCTATCCGGGAGTGGGTGCGCGACAAGAAGCCCCAGACAGTGCAACAAGCGGCCACTTGGGCGACGAGTACACGGACACTCGGAAGATGTCGGGGGGAGCGGTCCCTGGCCGTCCGCCCAGCTTTCCCCCGCCCCACCACCTCCACCACCCCCACCACCAGCGGTCCGGACGCCGGTAGCACGGCCCCCAGCCGGCCCACCAACATGGCTAACGTCCGGTGCTACGGGTGCAACCAGGAGGGGCATTACAAGCAGTATTGCCCCAACCGACCGGAGTTGACCCGGCCGGCCGCCAGGCCGTCGCCGGCGGTCCATTGCTGCGACGCCGAAGCTCCGTGGCCGGAGGCCCCGGAGGAATGGGAGCAGCTGCATGAGGCCGACCCCGTGCAAGCCGCCGCGGACGACAACCGCCGTCACCACCGCCAGGCGGTGTGGATAAACGGGCGGGCCGCTGAGGGGCTGCGGGACTCCGGGGCTACCATCACCCTGGTCCGGCCTCACTTGGTTCCGCCGAGCGACCGTCTGCGAAGCACTGTTGCAGTACGGGTGGCGGGGGGAAAGGTGCTCCGGCTCGAGACGGCCCGGGTTCACCTGGACTGGGGGAACGGGGAGAGGGAGGTGAGGGTGGGGTTGTTGAGGCAGCTGCCGGCCGAGGTGCTCCTGGGGAACGACCTGGGGCAGCTCATTTCCGCTTACTCCACAGGTGCAGCTACCCCGGTAACCACTAGGCAACAGAGCCAACGCCACGACAGGGGCACTCCGAACGGGACCCAGGTGAGATCTCGACCAAAACCATCCCGACCGCCAAAACCTCCCAAACCTCCCCGACCTCCCAGACCTCCCCGACCCCCCAAACCTCCAAAACCCCCACGGCCACCCAGACCGCCATCCCCTCTCATACCCCGACAGGACCCGACCCTTGCCTGCCCACCTGACCTCCCTTCCCCGTGGAGTACCCCGGAGACACTGCGCCACCAGACCCAGACCGACCCCACACTGCAAGGCTACCGGGACCGCGCCGGTCAGGGCCTGGACGACCAGGGGAAGGACAAGGTAGAGTGGGAGGATGGGTTGCTGTACCGTTACACCGTGAGGGAGGGGGCCAAGAGGAAGCAGGTCCCGCAGAAGCAGTTGGTGGTGCCTCAGGGCCCTAGGCAGGAGCTTCTGCGCTTGGCCCATGACATTCCCCTTGCAGGTCACTTAGGCCAGACGAAAACCCGGCACAGGGTGGCGCGCGCGTTTTTCTGGCCCCGCCTTAGCAAAGACACCCGCGACTATTGCCGCACCTGCCCAGTTTGCCAGAAAACTGGGAAGGCTGGGGATCACCCGAAAGCACCTTGCGGCCCATGCCCATCATCCAGGAGCCCTTTAGCCGGGTGGCGGTCGACATTGTTGGGCCGTTGCCACGGCCAGTGCCACCGGTAAGAGGTACATCCTTACCGTAGTGGATTATGCCACCCGGTACCCCGAGGCTGTGGCCTTGGCCAACATCCAGGCGGACACCGTGGCGGACGCGCTCCTCCGGGTGTTCACGAGGGTAGGGTTTCCCCGAGAAATCCTATCCGATCAGGGTACCCAGTTCACCGCTGAGCTCACCCAACAGCTCTGGCGTCTCTGTGGTGTGAGGGCGCTGCACAGCGCCCCGTATCACCCTCAGACCAATGGGCTGTGCGAGCGGTTTAATGGGACCCTGAAGCAGCTCATCCGGGCCTTTGTGCACGAGAACAGGGATTGGGAGAAGTATCTTCCCCACCTGCTGTTCGCGTACCGGGAGGTTCCTCAGGAATCCACCGGGTACTCCCCCTTTGAGCTGCTGTATGGGCGCCAGGTGCGAGGACCCCTGGATCTGGTTAGGGCTCAGTGGGAGGGGGCACAGGAGGAGGATGGGTGCCTGTGGTGGATTACGTCCTGAAGCTCCGGGAGCGCTTGGCGGAACTCGCGGGGTTCGTGCAGGAGAACATGGAAACGGTATAGGCTCAGCAGAAGGCGTGGTACGATCGCGCTGCGTGCAGTCGCTCGTTCTGCGTGGGGCAGAAGGTTCTGGTGCTGAAGCCACAGCGGCAGAACAAGCTGCAGGCGGCCTGGCAAGGTCCCTACAAGGTGGTAACCCAGCTGGGGGATACCACCTATGTGGTTGTTAGCTGCGCAGACACCAGAATCCAGCGGACGTTCCACGTCAATATGCTGAAGGCCTTCCATGAGCGGCCGGAGACGGTGGACGCCATATGCGCGCCGGCTGCCGAGGAGATGGAACCGTTCCCGTTGGAAGAACTTCCGGGGGCAGCCAAGCAGCCTTCCGGGGTGGATCAGGTGCAGCTGGGGGAGGAGTTAGGACCCGAGAAACAGGCGCAGGCGCGGCAGCTGCTTCTCGCTTACCCAGGGGTTTTCTCGGCTCTCCCGGGATACACGGACCAGGCCATCCATCAGGTGGACACGCCCGGTCAGAGACCCCTCCGGCAACCTGCATACCGGCTCCCGGAAGCGGTCCGCGAGTCCATGCGGGCCGAGATCCGGGAGATGCTGGAGCTGGGGGTCATTGAGCCGTCGGCCAGCCCATGGGCGTCGCCCGTGGTCCTGGTGCCCAAGAAGGACGGTACCACCAGGTTCTGCGTCGACTATCGGCGGATAAACGATTGTACCATTACGGACGCTTATCCGATGCCCCGAGTCGACGAGCTGCTAGACCAGATCGCCGGGGGTCATTTCCTGACCACGGTGGATCTGTGCAAGGGGTACTGGCAGATTCCCCTTGCCGAGGAGGCGACCCCGAAGTCGGCCTTCATCACCCCGTTCGGCTTGTACCAGTTTCGAGTCATGCCGTTCGGGATGAAGAACGCCCCTGCTACCTTCCAGCGGTTAATCGATCGCCTTCTCGATGGCCTCCAGGGATTCGCTTGCGCGTACCTGGATGACATAGCCATCTACAGCCAGACCTGGGAGGAACATCTGGACCATGTAGGGACCGTCCTGGGCCGGATCAGGGACGCCAACCTGACCCTGAAGCCGGAGAAATGCAAGGTGGGGATGGCTGAAGTACAGTATCTGGGCCACCGGGTGGGGTGCGGGATACAACGGCCAGAGCCCGCTAAAATAGAGGCTATTCTGGATTGGCCCACCCCTGTGACCAAGACCCAGGTCCTCGCTTTCCTGGGTACCGCGGGGTACTACAGAAAATTCGTACCCCATTACAGTGACCTGGCCAAGCCCCTGACTGATCTGACAAAAAATCCCTGCCCCGCCAAGTCCTGTGGTCCCCGGAGTGCGAGCAGGCCTTTCGGCAACTGAAGGCCGCCCTGACCCAAGCTCCCCTGCTGGCAGCTCCCAACTATAATAAACGTTTTGTTGTTCACACAGACGCGTCCATGTTCGGACTGGGAGCTGTCCTGAGTCAAGTGGGGGACGACGGGGGGGATCATCCAGTGGCGTTCATTAGCCGGAAGCTGTTGCCACGAGAGGTGGGGTATGCTGCAGTGGAGAAGGAGTGCCTGGCCTTGGTCTGGGCCCTACGGAAGCTCCAACCCTATGTCTACGGTCGGTCCTTCACCGTGATGACCGACCATAACCCCTTGGTATGGCTCAACCGAGTGGCGGGGGAGAACGGCCGCCTGTTGCGGTGGAGCCTGGCTCTCCAACCTTTCAACTTTACGATCCAATATCGGCCCGGGTCGCAAAACGGTAACGCAGATGGGTTATCGCGACAGTCGGCCCGGGAACCAGGGGATTGGGGAGCCCCGACTACCTCGGTACGACCCGTTGGGGTCCAACCCGAGTGCGTCGGACCTTGGGGAGGGGGAGGAGTGTCACGGAATGGCCAGCACCCTCAGCCAGGGGCGGTGCGCATGGACATTAGTTTTGGCCAGGGACAGTTAGGTGCGGTGGCACGCACGGAGTTTTTTAGTACTTTTTATTAGATGTGATTATGTGTGGTGTGATACAGTGTTCCCCGTTGGTTATTGCGAAATGTATTTTTCCCCTTTGTCTGCCTTGCCCGCCGCCATTTTCCGATCACCTTGTGGCGCAGTTCAGATTATTCGATTCGGAAAATGGCCGATTCGAACCATCCGGTTCGAATCGTAAAATGGCCGATTCGGACCATCCGGTCCGAATCGGCGACTCCCCGATCGGTAAGGGCCAATGGGTCCTGGGAGGGCGGGCAGGGATTCCCATTGTATTGTAATTTGTACCAAGTTGATAAATGTGCGAACTGTGAATAATAAAGGCAGATTTAGCAGTGCATCCAGCCTCGTCTGATGTGTTATCTCTCCGCCGTGCTACATCTTCTGAGAATCCCTCGCGGTCTCAGGGTACGGTGTTCCAGACGATCCGAACCGAACCGAGCGCTCTGTACCTGCATCGAGCATCAGGGCAGAGGCGCAGCGTATGCGGTTCGGTTCCCAGAATATCTGACGGAGATCCGATCCGAAGGGCGCGGCCGTGTACCGCGCTTCGGTATTGCGGTAAGATCCGAATCCTTCGCTGATCCCGCCCGATCCGAAACTCCCTCCAACCCCGATCCGAAACTCCCTCCAACCCCGATCCGACCCTCCATCCATCTCAGATCCGAAAAGTCCTCCACCGGAGATACGAAGATTCACCCGCCCCAGGATCGGAAACGTTTCCCGCATAAGATCCGAAACGTTTCCACATAAGATCCGAATATTTCTCCGCGGCTGCCAGATCCGATCCCCACAGACGTCCCACACCCACAAGGTCAGTGAACCAGCTGCTCGGGACGCTGAGTGCCGTATGGCTCAGTGGTCGGGCTGGTTCTAGGCAGGGGTCCCCTCCACCGCCCGCTAACCCTTCCCCAGGGTCACGCCAGGCCGCACGAGACGCCGAGTGCGCGTCACTCGGTAGTCGGGCCAGCGGTAAGCGACGGGGCCACGCAGATAGAGCACACCCGCAGGCGGAACAACATCGCATTCCGTCATAACGTCCAATGCCGGGGAACGCACGAAGTATGGCCGCACGAAAGTTCGTCCGCGCAACGCAAGTGGCAAACGAACGCATTTTGTCGAGAACGTGAAACCACTAGTACGGTCGTACAGAGTGCGCTGCGTCCGCTAGCGGCGTGTGTGCGTGAATTGGAGATGTCAGACACTGCTAATGTCCGGCCAACATAACGTCCAGATGCAAAAGTGTTTTATTGATGATCCGTACAAAATCACGAACGCAAATGCGCATCGTATGACCGCTATCGCGTACTCCGTGAAAAAATGCATCCATTCGTTCGAACGCACTTTTTCACAGACAACGCGAAAATGCGTTCGTCTGACCCTAGCCTTATGAGCTGAGTAATTTCCAAGATGTTTCAAAGGTTCATTTTTGTCATTCGAAGGTCAAGGACTTAGTAGGCTGGCCAATAACGTGCCTGTGTTAGGTCAGGGGTCAGCAGCCTTTGCCCTCTAGATGTTTTAGACTATCAGGGTTATTCAGAGAGAGGTGAAAAGCAGGAGAATGACTGGAGAATGGAAAATTCTAGGTCAAAATAACCGATTTGGAAAGTGAGATGAATGGGAGAATTTTTCTGGTTTGGCTATTTTGACCTAGAATTTTCCATTCTCCAGTCATTCTCCTGCTTTTCACCTCTCTCTGAATAACCCTGTATTTCTCCCTTGATACTCAGGTACTCATAAGGATGGATAAGTCTCATGGGAAAGGTAGTCGTGTAGGGCCAATGTTGTTGACCTGTGTTAAGTCATAAAATAGAAGTACATACACTCTTTTTTCTATAGGAATTACTTGTACATTTAAAATATAGTTTAAAAAAAAATTACTGGTTTTATCAGAATGAAGCTAAGATAAAATTCAAAAACTACTAACTAAGGGTTCAATTTAATTCAATCAGCCCTTTTTGGGGAAAGAAAATGTCGATTGCTATGAGACAATAAATATATTTTTTCTAAATATTGGCTGATTCAGTGGAACAAATTCAGCTGAGGCGATCGTCGAAAAATGTTTGGCCAGGAAAATTCACTTTTCTCGACCAGCATCAAACAGATTTGTGCCTTTAAACATGACAATTAGAAAAACCTAGGGCCCTATTACAATCTTCGCGCATACGTTTGCGCCCGCACAAAAACACATTAACGCGAGGGGCAAAACCCTTTGCGCTGAACGTCGTTTTACAATGTCAGCGCAACAAACGTGCGTATACGTCTACCGCGGGTGAACCTGCGAGAACACTGCGCGAGCTTACTGTATGTCACGCGTCCTATACTTAACATTGTGAGCGCAAATGCGTTTGTGCGCTGGTACGCGGATGGTATTACAATCTATGCGCAGTTTGTAACAAACAGCCTTTGCGCATAATTTTAGCAACTCCTAAAAGCTGGCGTTAATGGCAATTTCTATCAACCTCGCCGAAACCAAATACACCAGCCCAAAAAAAAATACGCAGCAAAGTATAGTTACACATTCTACACATACCCAAACCAATAAATTTGAGAAGTTGTGCGTGTTTTTTTATTGATGCAGCATAAATGCGCAGATTGACTTTGACAGGCGCAAAAACTTAACGTGAGACAATTATGGTTCTTAATTCTGATTGGCTGAATCACGTGAAGAAAACAGTCTGCGCACTGATTTCTGCGCGCAACGTCCCTATGCGCGCGTTTGTGCACGTCTGTTTTTCGCGCATTATTGCTCGACAGATGGAAAAATGTGCGAGGATTCTAATTCCAGCGTTGATTTACGCGTGATAACGTTTAATGCTGGGTGCACAAATTCACGCATTGCGCGAGCGTTTTAACGCGAAGATTGTAATAGGGCCCCTTATGTTGAAAAAAAAAAACAGTCTTATTCTCTCTATTTTTTTGCCTGAAAGTCCTGAAAGTGAGTTTGGAGTTTATGACTTTAGCCAAATCCTTCTCTTGCTTTGATTTCCCTAACTCCGTACTATTTAGGGCATACGTTGCTTGTGCGCTCTTCACTCCAAGGTGCATAACTTTGCATTTATAAACACCTGTAAGGCATTTCAAATTTTCAGAAATTGGCATACCAATAAATTTGCAGTGAATCGAGTGAGTCGCTATTTCCAATGCAAAGTATACCGCGAGAGATGTTATTCAATCCACATTTTTATCGGGAATCAAAATACCAGTAAACCTACATATGATTCTCCCGAATTTAAAAAATGGCCAAAAATCATTTGAAAAAGGTACCGATAATGGCCATTGGGCCCAATTAAATCGAACCCTAAGTCTCAGTATAATACAAACACATTCTCTCTAAAATAAAGTCGATGATACCTTGTTCTTCAGATCAAACAGTAAGGGCTCCATTACATACTTCGCACAAACGTTAACGCGTGCGCAAAAACGCATTAACGCGAGGGGCAAAACCCTTTGCGCTGAAAGTCGTATTCCAATGTCTGCGCAATAAATGCACGTTAGCGTCTACCGCGGGTGAACCTGCGCGAACGCTGCACGAACGCTGCGTGAGTGTACTGTACTGCGCGCATCCTATACTTAACATTGTGAGCGCAAAGGCGTTTGTGCGCTGGTACGCGGATGGTATTACAATCTTTGCGCAAAATTTAACGCACAGCTTTTGCGCGCATAATTTTAACGTCTTTTAAAAGCTGGTGGTAACCGCAAATCTGAACGTCCTGGCCGAACCCAAATACACCAGCCCAAAAAAAAACCAGCACCGTATAGTTACACATTCTACACATACCCAAACAATAAATTTGAGAAGTTTGCGTGGTTTTTTTTGATGCAGCATATATGCTCAGATTGACTTTGACAGGCGCAAAAACTTAACGTGAGACAATTAAGGTTCTTAATTCTGATTGGCTGAACCGTGTGAAAAAACAGTCCGCACACTGGTTAATGCACGCGCGTTTTTGCGTGCCTTTTTTACGCGCGTTATCTTTTGACAGATGGAAAAATGAGCTCGGATTTTAATACCACCGTTATTTTTCACACGTTAACGTTTAACGCTGCGCGCAAAAATTTCCGCGTTTACCGTGCATTTTTGCGTTAAGAATGTAATAGAGCCCTAAGATTTTATACTAGAGTTTATACATAACGTTTGGAATTCGTTTAACTCTTTGAGCATACAAAGAGCTGCCAACTAAAAACTAATGAACAATAGGAAATAGATACCTTGGAAAACTGAAAGATAAAGAATTTTTTTATCAATATGTTATTTGTCTACATATTCCATTACCCTGGGTGTCTTGTGGCCCTGTCTTATTATTTTCATCTGTTTTGTGCTTGAACAATACCAAGGAAAATGTACTCTACATTTATTGCATGACACTATAATCTTCCCTGTCTTTTTCAAAGATGGCCTCTTTGTCTACCAGAGAACAGACAATAGAGGCGATCCTTAGCTTTTCACTTCCAATACAATATGACACCTGCTTTTCAGTTTTTGTAACACAGTGACAGTGTGTATCTTTTTGATTCTGACAACTTAAATATACCACCTTCACGCTCTTGTAATGGTACGGGTACAAAAATATCATAAAACATAAAAAGGGATTGCGGATCTATATGTCTTTAGAAGTCTTTTATTAACTGCCTCGTAACTGCCTCATCTTTCTCCAGCACGACCGCACTCCATACTTATACTTATCAATCCCACTTAAACATGTTTTTGTTGAATTTAATAGTGATCCAACGCTAGAAATTAATTTTCGGCATCAACCAGCTTCGAATGGAAGCGAGAGGAGCCGCTCGAGATGTCAGAGACAAGTGGTAGTTACATATTTTCAGCAAAGCAGCACAAAAGTAATCAAAGAAAATTCTATTTTATCCCTTTTTTTTTTTATTTGCGATTTTGATATCGACATTAAACCACATATACGGGAAGAGTAAAGTTGTCTGCCGTAGCGCTGAAGTCGCTTGTGTTTGCAGAATACACAACCATATTATTGTAAAGCCAGAGTTTATTACATGGCTAAGTAAGGTGATCTTTGCAAAAATGCACAAGTGCTTTGAAATAACATAAAAACTACTTAATCCAATCTTCTCCCATACAAGTTCTATCAAGGAGAACAGACACAGCCTGTTAAAACAACAAAGAATGTAGAGTTTCCATTCACAGACAAAGTGTCCTCATTCAAACGTTCATTCTAAAGGTACCTATTCTCTCGACTCAGCTTTCCGTACTAAAGAGTAACACGATTCCACGAAGGCTCCGTTGATTTTGTTTTATGTTAATTGGCAGCGCTTTTTAAGATTCACAGACTTGGTGACACCTAAATAGCATTCACTCTGGATTGTCTTGTTGTGTGCGAAAGGTAGATAAAGGAAGGAGGAGAAACATAAAACAGGTGGGGAAGGTCAAAGTGGCATTATCAAATGTTGCAGCAGATCAGGAACAAGGCTCGCTTCTTCTGGAGATAAAACAATTGTTGGGTGGAAATGATTTTACATGCGCTATCCCATTACATGTAGAGTCATGAGAAATCTGCTATGTGTGGCTGCCTTGTAGAGATTGAAATATCACAAAGATAGGCTTGTCAGAGGTAGGATCTTTTGAATTTACAGGCTGAAACTGAGCAAATACTCCTACACCACTAATTGCAATTAGTATTATAATAGCCGCTCAGTACGGTGCCGCCAATAAGACTTTGTACGATGTCTTGTAAAACCTCATGCTTTGTTGTGTTTACAAACTCCAGAGGATCATACACAAGCTTTTAGTGTAGATTTTGCCTTGATATGTAGGTCAGTTGGTGTAATAGCTTTTCAAAAGTTGGATTTGCGTTTTACCCTTAGCTTATTTTTTGAAACAATACGCATCAGCTCGCGTTTATTTTTGACAAATAAAAAACCAAACGGTTCCACTGAAGTTTACTCTTTTGTTTCGGAAACGTCAAGATCCAAGGACTTTTTTTTATGGATTTGCAATGAACAGTCAATATCATAAAATAATTCGAATGGGTGTCTGGCCTGAAACAAAAACTTGTTGTGCTGAAGAATTTGCATATGCACCTAGAAAATAACAAGAAAAAACGAAAACAATATTTTGTTAGCCCACTTCAAAGCCGCGGCCTTTCTAATTAGTTAACTAAACACAGTTTTCCTAGACTCTGTTCGCAGGACTTGTTATTTGAAATACAGTGCCGATCGATAAAGATTTCTGAAACTAAAATGAATGAAATTAAAATGAACAATTTTTAAATGAGTGTAAATCTCTTACCCATATCAACTATCAAACAATAAGCTATAGATCTATCACTTTTGAACCTCATCTCGACTCAGCATTTTTGTTGAAAAAACTAATATCAGAACATTTATTTGTAAAATCTATTAAATGTAAGGTAAAAGTATGAAGATTTTTTTTTTTTGAGAAAGGATTTTACCAGGAAGGATACATTGAGATTTCTTCCGTTTTCAAGTATGTCCTGGGTGGCGAGTATTCTAAGTTAGTTGAAGAAATAAGATAATGTAAATTTGCTCATGTTTAGTTCTTCACGTATTTGTTTGCAGAAATATTGCTGGGATGAAAGGTTTTTGTAACGTTTTGGACATTCTGTGCGCCTGGCGCCACCTCAGGTATATTGAACATTGCCTTGTTATGCATTGACGTTCCTGGACTTTCAATTGATTCTGGACCTCTAGCCCTGGAGCCTCACCTGGACTCTCTCATGTTATGATTACATGTACTTTAAAGGAGGCAACACCCTAAGGAGGGCGCTGCCTCATTCTCAATGATTCACTTCCCATCAGTCCTGGTGGTATGCAGTTCTGATTCCTGGAGCTCCTGTCTGTTAACCTGGTTTTCTGTGAAACTTCTGTTTTCAGGTTTATTCATTGTAATACCCGATGCTTAGTTCTGTTTTTTCATTGTCTGTTCATAGTTCTTGTCTCCTGGATTTATATATATATATATATATATATATATATATATATTGTGATCATCTGGTTTAGTTTATTTTGTATCTTGCTTAGAGTTCTTAGGTTCTGATTCTTATATGTATATATTGTGCTTATGTTCTGGATCCCTGCTGTTTGTTTAAGATTTGTCTTGTTTATTTCAAAGAAGTTTAGAATAAATATTTTGGTGTTTTCTATATCTGTATCGTGTATCACTGCACAATAGGCTCACACCCTTCTGCGTTCATACCAGGCCTGTGTAACGTTGGGGGCTTCCAGCCCTACCTGTGTGCTTGAGGACAGCAAGTCTGATGCTGCTCGCTGACCACTGCCCGGTTTAAATGGAGACAGGCAGGGAGGGGATTGCATGAGGTGTGGCTTGAGTGGGGGGCGTGGTCTTGTGAAGGTCTTTAAAAACCCTCAGTATAGTTTCAGAAGTTGCCAGATCGTGGTTATCCATACCTGAGCTCCTTGTACCTGACTGTTAAATTGATTTAACCTGTTATTGACCTCTGCTTGTGTTCTGACCATTCTGCCTTCTGTTGCCCTAGACTATTTTCTTGTACTACGCTACTGCTCTGATACCGACCCGGCTATTCCATTTGACCATTCTGAACTCTGTATTCCTGATTCTGGCTCGGCTGACTCCTCTCCGTATTGTTAACCCTTTTCTGTCTAGCTAGTTTACCTGGCCAATTCTAAGGACCAGACAGATAGGGATCATTCACAGCTACACTGTTGGTAGCTTCTGAGTTTTGTGGAGTGTTGGGGGTTAAGTACTGCGTGGTGGGATCCGGGAACCGTGACATTACGATCTGGCCAATATGGATCCCGCAGACTTAACACAGCACTTGGCTACCTTTGTATCCAGACAGGATGAGCAGGATCATAGGATGGATCAGTTTGCCATTGCCTTACAAACTATCCTGAATCGTACTGCACACCTGGAACCAGTTGGGGTTGCACCCCCGCCTGCTATACCTGTGCCCCCTGTCGTTCAGACATCCCAGGTACACATGACCGCTCCTATGAGGTTTGACGGTACTCCTCTGAGTGCCGGGGATTTTTGGTCCATGTGGATATTCATTTTAAATTAAATCCACAAATGTTTTTCTCTGACATTGCCAAAGTGGGGTTTATTATTAACCATCTGTCTGGCAGAGCGTTGACATGGGCGACTCCGTTATGGAGGCAGAAACACCTATTGTACGGGATTATAAAGAATTCATAGCCGAGTTACAACGTACATTTAATCCTACCAGAAAGGCCACGATAGCCGGAAAATCCTTGTTTCCGCATACGTCAAGGGAACAGGACTGTGTCTGATTATGCCATAGAATTTAAAACCTTAATTTCTGATGTGAACTGGACAAATGAGACACTGGTTCTGGCGTTTATGGAGGGGTTATCAGAGTCGTTGATGCATGAATTAGCTCCACGTAAACTACCTGAGGTATTGTGTGAACTCATTGATTACTGTATAGATCTGGATAATCAGATATGGGATAGAAGGACTCCAAGAGAGAGACCCAAGAGACCGTTACCTAGGTTGGCCCCTGTCTTTCAAGCACCACCCAGAGAGTTATCTCCTCCCTCAGAGCCTATGCAACTAGGCCGTACTAGGCTTACAGAGGAGGAGAGAAGAAGGCGTTTTCGTGAGGGATTGTGCCTGTATTGTGGTTTGGAGGGACATGTACGATTTCAATGTCCTACTCGCCCTAAGATGCATGATAAGCCGGAAAACTACCGCACCTAAGGCAGCTGAGGAGACAGGCCTTGGGTGTGACATGCATGTCTCCTATCAAAGACACTAAACTTATGTTACCAGTATCCTTGGCTTGGGATACCAAGACCACACATAATACCGCTTTTGTGGATTCTGGGGCTGCTGGTAACTTTATTGATGTTAACTACGCTTCTTCCATTTCTCTACCTCTGGTTGTAAGAGAGACACCCTTAGCCGTTGAAGCCATAGATGGCAGGCCGTTATCCTGCCCTAGGATTACTCACGATACGGTTACAGTAGTTCTTACTACTGGTCTCTTGCATAAAGAGAAGATCATATTCCAAGTTATCCACTCACCTTCCAATCCTGTTGTACTTGGTTTCCCCTGGTTGGTGGAACACAATCCCGTTATTGATTGGGTTAAAGGAGAGATACTGTCTTGGAGTTCTGCATGTTTTGGGACTTGTTTAATCCCCATTCAGCATGTCGGTGCCCTGAACACACCCACAGCCCTCCATTGTCTACTGAAGTTCCTGAACAATATGCAGACCTCAGGGCTGTATTTGATAAAAGAGAGGCAGACAAACTACCTCCACATAGACCATATGATTGTGCTATTGATATTCATCCAGGTACCATGCCTCCCCGAGGCAAAGTATACCCTCTTCCATAAAGGAGAACCAAATTATGGAGGAGTATATCAAGGAGAATTTGGAGAGAGGTTTTATCCGACGTTCCTCTTCTCCAGCAGGGGCTGGATTCTTTTTTGTGTCGAAAAAAGAGGGAGATCTACGCCCGTGTATTGATTATAGGGGGCTTAACAAGATCACCATTAAGAACGTGTACCCTATCCCTCTCATATCGGAACTGTTCGACAGGTTAAGGGGTTCAGCAGTATACACTAAACTTGATTTAAGAGGAGCTTACAATTTGATATGCATAAAAGAGGGGCATGAGTGGAAAACAGCATTTAACACCAGGAGTGGGCATTATGAATACTTGGTCATGCCTTTCGGTCTTTGTAATGCTCCAGCGGTATTCCAGGATTTTATTAATGATGTGCTCAGAGATTTCTTGCAAACCTTTGTTATAGTATACCTAGACGATATATTGATTTACTCTCCCGACCTGAAAACCCACCATGCACATGTCAGACAGGTATTAGCTAAATTACTGGACAATGGTCTTTATTGCAAACTAGAGAAGTGTTTATTCGACATTACTACTGTGAAATTCCTTGGGTATATTATCACTCCAGAGGGTTTTGAGATGGATCCTTCTAAACTCACGGCCATCTCAGAATGGCCTCTTCCTCAAGGTCTCAAAGCCATACAGAGGTTTCTGGGGTTTTCTAACTATTATAGGAGATTTATCAAGAATTATTCCGCTATAGCCTCTCCTATCATTAATATGACACGTAAAGGTCTGAAGTACCAGATCTGGTCTTCTCAATCTAAACAAGCATTCGAAGCCCTCAAACAGGCTTTTACTTCCGCTCCCGTGTTACGGCATCCTGATCCCAGGATTCCGTTTATTCTTGAGGTTGATGCTTCTGAGATAGGCATTGGGGCTGTCCTGTCTCAAAGAGAATCTCCAGGGAAACACTACATCCTTGTGGGTTCTTTTCAAGAAAATTATCACCAGCAGAACGCAATTATGATATTGGCAACAGAGAATTGCTTGCTATTGTGTCTGCCCTGTCAGAGTGGAGACATTTGTTGGAAGGTACTCTTGATCCTTTGTTGATAATCACTGATCATAAGAACCTTACGTACATCGGGGATGCTAAACGTTTGAACTCGAGACAGGCCAGGTGATCATTGCTACTGTCCCGGTTTAATTTTGTATTGACTTACAGACCAGGTGACCGCAATGTAAAGGCTGATGCCTTATCTCGTCAATATGACCCATATGAATCTAATACACAAGACCACAATCCTATAGTTCCTCCTGAACGTATTGTGGCTTCCACAGTCTTGTCTGTCTCCTTGCCTTTCCTGGAACGTCTCCAGGCAGCTCAAGTGGGGGCTCCACCTGACAAGCCTCCAGATATGTTGTTTGTACCTGAAAAGGAAAGACAAGAATTACTCATAATGTTTCATGATTCTAAACCAGCAGGTCATCCTGGTATTACTAAGACTCTTACCAGTATTTCCAGACAGTTCTGGTGGCCCACCATGCGACAGGACGTACGCCTGTTTGTTTTGGCTTGTCAAATCTGTGCCAGAAGTAAAACCTTGCCTGTCGGTCTATTGCAGCCTTTACCCACGCCTAAGAGGCCTTGGTCTCATCTATCTATGGATTTTATTGTGGACTTGCCGAAGTCCAAAGGTCATACTGTGGTTCTGACAGTTGTAGACCGCTTCTCCAAAATGGCTCATTTTGTCCCTTTACCTAAGCTTCCTACAGCCAAAGAACTGGTGGTTGTCTTTGCTAGAGAGATTGTACGAATACATGGGGTTCCGTCTGAAATAGTCTCTGACAGAGGAGCTCAGTTCGTCTCTCGTTTCTGGAGGGTTTTCTGTGCGGAGATGGGGGTGCGATTGGCCTTCTCTTCAGCATACCATCCACAAACCAATGGGGCAGCAGAGAGGGCAAATCAGGGTCTCGAGCAGTACATACGTTGCTTTACCACACAACAACAAGACAATTGGTCGGAGTTGTTGCCCTGGGCTGAGTATGCACGTAATAACGCCGTTAATGAGACCACTGGCCACTCTCCTTTTTCTGCTATCTATGGTTTTTTCCCTCCGGCTCTACCGCTTCAGTTTAATGAACAGGCCATCCCGACTCTCGATGACCATCTCACTCAACTACAAGAGATTTGGAGACAGATTCGCGTAAATATGGAGCGCAATGTTGCTGTCCAGAAACACAAGGCTGACAGGCATAGGTTACAAGCTCCCTCCTATAACGTGGGGGATAGAGTTTGGTTGTCCACTAGGAACGTGAAGTTGCGGGTGCCTTCTATGAAAATGGCACCTCGGCTTATAGGTCCATATAAGATCATTCGCCGCATTTATCCTGTGGCTTATGCTCTTGCCCTTCCTAAACATCTTCGCATGCACAACGTCTTCCACACCTCCCTACTGAAACCTTTGTTGTGTAACAGGTACACGCGGGTCGTTCCTCCTCCTCCACCTATTCAGGTTGATGGTGAATCAGAGTATGAGGTTAGGAGGGTTTTGGATTCTAGGCTGTGCAGGGGTGTTCTGCAGTACTTGGTCGATTGGGTGGGCTATGGTCCGGAAGACCGGTCCTGGATTCCAGCTTCCGACATGTCTGCCTCTAGGTTGGTCAGGGTGTTCCATGCCTCGCACCCCGATCGCCCTGGTGGTCGTATTGCCGCTCGTCCTGTTGGTCGTCCGGTGGCCTCCCGTGGAGAGGGGGGTACTGTAACGTTGGGGGCTTCCAGCCCTACCTGTGTGCTTGAGGACAGCAAGTCTGATGCTGCTCGCTGACCACTGCCCGGTTTAAATGGAGACAGGCAGGGAGGTGATTGCATGAGGTGTGGCTTGAGTGGGGGGCGTGGTCTGGTGAAGGTCTTTAAAAACCCTCAGTATAGTTTCAGAAGTTGCCAGATCGTGGTTATCCATACCTGAGCTCCTTGTACCTGACTGCTAAATTGATTTAACCTGTTATTGACCTCTGCTTGTGTTCTGACCATTCTGCCTTCTGTTGCCCTAGACTATTTTCTTGTACTACGCTACTGCTCTGATACCGACCCGGCTATTCCATTTGACCATTCTGAACTCTGTATTCCTGATTCTGGCACGGCTGACTCCTCTCCTTATTGTTAACCCTTTTCTGTCTAGCTAGTTTACCTGGCCAATTCTAAGGACCAGACAGATAGGGATCATTCACAGCTACACTGTTGGTAGCTTCTGAGTTTTGTGGAGTGTTGGGGGTTAAGTACTGCGTGGTGGGATCCGGGAACCGTGACAGCCTGGCCCACCATGACAGTTCTAAACTCTAGATAGTGTCCCATATCTTGCAGAAATTCAAACAGGGTCTGCATTATCAGCATACAGGCAGAAATGGCCTTTGTGTTTAAATCCAGTAACAGTGATAAATATAAATAAGGAAAATGGTTAGATAGTCCCTAATGCATCTTTCTCTCTCTCACATTCAAATCCATTACTGTGTTGATATGTGAACTTTGTCCTCTTTCATGTTTAATTATGATCACAGATGTACCACAGGATAATAATTCGTCCTATAAAACCACATTTTTCAAAATGAATCTTCTTAGACTACTTCAAATTTTTAATGTGGGATTTATTAGCACCTTTTGTGTGGCCGTTTTCCATTGTACTGTTCATTGTAAATAATACCCCATCTTGAATCTCTCATCTCACACTCCAGCTATTCCCTACCTAAGTTCTCTCTCCTCTTACCCACCCTCATTCCTCTTTCCAATCAAATCTCAGTCTCACCTTCTTTTGTTTTCCCATTACAGAGCCCATTCTTCCTCCTCAACATGTTTCTAGAAACTCTTTAAATATCTGATTTAGAGATGATGCAGGAGTCTGGCCTTTCTAATGATACCAAACAAAACTAGGTTAATTGTAAGAAAAATTTAATAAATAATAATATTTCCTTTTTTTGTTGTTCTAAAGCAGCACCATTAACAACTTTTCAATTCAAAAATGAACAATGATGCTGCAGTAAGTCACCTTCTCATTTCCCATGGTAGTCTAGGAAAACGTAAGGTGCCGCATTGCAGCAATGAGTGACGGTGGTTCTTTGGACCACTGCGCCTCTCCACTCTTCTCACCTCAGAAGGTCAAATGATGTGTTACTAGACAGGTCAGAGTCTATCCTTTCCAACAATTCCAAACATGATAATGTGCAATATGGAAAAAAGATAAATGGAAAAAACTATTGATTGCAAAATGTATTTACTTTTTCTTTCTCGTTCTTAGGCAGTTGCATTAACTGTTTACTTTTAAAGCACACCATGCCTCTGCAGTAATTCACCTACTCATTTCCCACAGTGGGAAATAATGTGGAGGTGATCTGGCGCACCGCTGAGTAGAGAGTTTCTCTGTTTTTACTTTCATAAGGTTAGAAATGTAAGGTTTTAGCAGATCTTAAAGATGCTAGAGATAGCTAGGGTGATTTTTCTCGCCCCTCCGGCTGGTATTACTGTTGTTTCTCATTCTCGAGTTCTCTGTCAGAGTCCTGTAAGTCTGATGGTTTTTCATGGTATTTAGCTACTCCTAGAAGTGCACTCTTCTGGACAGATATCTTGACTGTCCCACTTGGAGCCTACTGAAACCAGTCTTCCATTTTGGGGGTTATAGCCCTAGATGTTCCTATCCCAACTAAGACTACTACTGCATTCACTTACCTCATTCTTCCTTGCTCCTCTGTTAGTCTTAAAATTTTACTTCACTTTATTAAGTTTCTTATTCTTATTAATTTTTTTTCAATATAACATTTTTTTATGGTTGTGCACAGTGTACAAAACCAACCAAAAATGACACTCATATAACAGTAAGGGCAGCGCAGGGCCGGCAAATAGTCGCATACTCATAAATCCCACTGAGACACAGTAACAGAGTGGTCGCTGATAAGTTAGCACAATTTTTTAGCATAACATGAAATTAAACTTACAGGGTTATTCAAAGAGATCGAATTGCTTGAGAAAGGTAACCGAACGCTGAAAATCAGCGTTCGGTTACCTTTCTCGGCCATTCGGCTATCCAGAGAGCAGGCAATTCGCCAAATCCTAGCGAATTGCCTGAACATACGGTGCCTGTTCGGTGCCTGTTCGAGGGCAGTGAAATCCCCATGAAAAAGCACTGCTTCGGCTATTCAGAGAACACAAACCAGCAGTGAAAGGTTCCCAAAATGCCCTGCCATTCGGTGGTTTAATTCGACAAATTTATTCAGGAGAATCCCATAGGCTTCAATGTTAAAAATATTCCGGTCTTAATTCAATATCTAATAAACCGTTCATTATAAAATTCTGCAGTAAAGAGTCTCTTTATTTATAGATTTTTTAGGATATTTTAAGCATTTTTCAGAATTATTTTATTTATTTATTTTTAACCACTTTTAACCACTTTTTTAACCAATTGTCCAGCCAAGTGGTTCTCCTGTGCTACGGACTTGCTCAGCGCGTCCGAGCACAGGAGGATTCCGGCGGATTGCTGTGCCCCCCCGGTGCGGGCTGACATCTTGGATGTCAGCCCAGCACTCGGGACAGCCTGCCCTTCCAAACGGTGGCTGTCATTAACCCCTGGGGAGCCGGATCACGAATCGGCGCTGAAAAGCGCCGGTTCGTGATCCTTTCCCGGAGCTGGCCGACATCTTGGATGTCGGCCAAGCCTCCGGGAACTCCCCCTGAGGACTGGCGTCATCAAGCATAGCACGATGATGCCAGTCCTGGAGTTAACCCCTAGCTGCCACCAACGGTGGAGATAGGGGGTTACAATGAACCCCCTATCTCCCGATCCATGGCAGCTAGGGGTTAAAGTTTGGTACTGTTGGATCGGCCAGAGCATGATACCAAACACGACTGTGAAAAAAGTTTTTTAAAAAAAATAAAAATTAAAAATAAAAATAAAAAATATTTAAAAAAAATTATAAAAAAAAAAATAAACAAGTTTTTTTTTTTTTTGGTTTGTTAATGCAGCAATATTGTTCCCATTTCAATTATAATGTGAACAATGATGCTGCACTAACGATTTTTGTATGCGGTGCGTTTGTTAAAAATCGCGTAATTTCCCCCAAAAAAAAATGTAACGAGACCCCATCTCTAATTTTTTTAACAAGCGCACCCCATACAAAATATAACCGCAATTGCTCGCATGTTAAAATGTGAAAAAAATACACTTTACACGTTGTAAATTATTGAAAATTCATATTTTATTGCATTTTTTGTTATAATATACAGACAGGTCATGACGTATACATATAATAATGACATATTATTAATCTGCCGAGTCTGATGGAAAGAATGATATATAATATGTCTGGGTCATATACTAAAATAAGCCTTCAAAACGCATTTAAACATGTTGAGCAAAACCGGTAAATATGACCTCAGCACAGAGGCGTGAAACGCCTCAGCAGCGAAAGGGTTAAAAGTCCGATTTTTTTTTTTTGTTTTTAAGTTTACTTATTTTTTCTGTAACAGCCCTTTTTATTATCATTCCCTGGACCTCCTGTGTAAATTTCAGACATTTTCGCTCAGTAGTTTCTTTGCAAACAGCGTTTCATTTTCACACATTCACACAAACTATTTTGCTAATTTATTCACTGCCTCGTCTGCGGTCTCGGCTGCTTCGGCTGTGTGTGATCGGCTCCTACTCGGGCTTTTTCCGTGGTTTTCGTCAGGTTAATCCAGATGTTTTTGTGGCTTTTCTGTGTGCATTTGCTGGGTTTTGCGGTTCGTTTTCGTCGGGTTTGCGGCAGCTTTTCCCTGCAATTCGGGGACCCTGTGGTGTTTGCTGAATACACCGCAGGGTCACCGAAATGGGATCGGAAAAAGGAACCGAATTGAAGAGAACGAAAAGTCACCGAACGTGCGGTGACTTTTCGAATCTCCTTGAATAACCCTGTTACTGTACAAAACACCAGATGCATATATAATAATAATAAAGAAAAGAAAGACAAGAGCTGTTTTCCAGGGTAAATGATTCTCTGCCCTTGTTTAGGGATACATGGGACAGTTGGGTGCATTTTAGGTCCTCAGGTATGTCGTTACAGGTATAGCAAGATGAACCATGCTCTAGTTTTTCTTTCTTGTTGTCTATCTTTTCTTTTCTTTATTATTATGTGTGCATCTGGTGTTTCATACAGTAAGCTTAATTTCATGGTATGTGTACTACTGCTCAATGATCAAACATGATTGATATTTCGACTACACATCGAGAACTTGAAAAGTCTCAGGGTAGAGCCGAAACATTGATCATGTCTGAGAAACTTAGCAAAGAGAAGTAATATTGTAACAGTCGTGACAGTGCATTTTTATCACTAGGTTACACATATACAATGGGACAATCACTTGGCAAGTCTTAGAATAAAAATAAGTTTGTCTTCCCTGTGCTAAGTATTCTGAGAAACACCAGCAAACAATCAATTATTTAAGTACACTGGAAAAACTCATTGTGAGGTATAGCTTAAATCATTGTGCCTTCTGGGATGTTTACCAGATGAAAAGTGTGACAAGTTCTGACAACAACAGCATTCTACTTGTTTGGTACATAATTCAAACATCTCGTAATTAATAATTTAGTTTGTATCATTTGTGTATGAATTATAATACAGGGATACTTAGGCTCACATGGGATCCCAACAAAGTCATTGGTTGGAAATAAGTCTTTATAAATAACTTAGCAATCCTGTTTGAAATGACAAGAACATGCTACATTGGAGAGAAAATAGTTAATTAAGACATGAGAAAAATTAAGGCGTTTAGTGAAAGATCATTGCACAGCGGCAGCTCAAGAGAGATTACGTGTTAAGAGGTTTCACAATCCATGTTCTCTGAAATTTTGAAGGAACTACGTTCCGAATGCTGTCACTTAAAATCTATAGTCACCTTTATGAAGTCATATGTCTTTTTTTTCTGTATGGCTTTGTAATATACAAAAATATTGATTTAATGTCTGCTTTTAAAATTTTAATGGTGAATATTTTGACTACACATTAAAGAGAAAGTAAAAGTTACAATTCACAAAAGCAAAATAGTGATTTTGGATCAATATCAAGATTTTGTTTTCACCCAGAAGCATATAGAATCTCAATCTCTGCACAGAAGGAGTAACTGAGGTGAATACTGTACTGTTGAAAAATAATAGTTAGGGTTAGACTAATTAATGTTGTGCAAGGAATTTAGGATTTAATTGTTTAACTGATTATATCATAGTAGTTAATCTAAGTCTTACAAATACCTCATTAAGACCTGAACAGTATACTCACATCATTATTAAAGAACATAGGTCATGGTAAAAATGTTCTGTTGTTTTCAAACTCTTAACTTCTTAATGCTTTCATTGCTAAGTTCTTTATAATGAAAAACTGTTATAACATTTATATGAGATTGGGATGCAGAGATAATACATAAACGTGGTGTAAAATGACACTTTTTAAAAAAAAAATTAATTTTAAGATACTTTAGAAATTGAATGTAAAGGTGTTCATTTATTTTTTAATTATTTGTATTTAGATTACAGAAATTTTGCTGGGATGAAAGGTTCTAAACGCTTAATGATGTCCCTTATCTTTCACAATCTCCAACTGAGCCTGCATTCTTAGCATACAGGACTTTGTATAAAATACAGTAAATATGATAAAAAAATATTAAAATCGATCAGATCTCCTGCTTATGGGGATTTGCAGAGATCATAATGAGATTATTAGCAATGCAGCTTCTAAAAAATAATAATAAAATATTAAAATTCTATCTGTATGTGGCATACTACCTGTATATGGAAATTACAGTAACACATTGTATCCAGTGTCGTGGCGTGGGGGGGCTGGGGGGCCGTGGCCCCGGGCGCAGTTTTCTTAGGGGCGCATAATTTCAAAAGAATAATTTCAAAATTTCAGGCCCGGACTGACCCGCCGGGCCTCGGGCGCCGCCCAAGGGCCTGTGGGTTGAGGGGGCCCAGATGTCGTGCAGCGGGAGTGCCCGGTCGGAGGTCCTGAACAGCGTGAGTCCGTGTTGAAGGAGAGGCAGCTGCGTGCGGACGCAGGTCACGCGGTCCGGCTAGTCAGGTGGTACTGAGTCTCTGTACCACCTGACTGGCAGGACCGCGTGACCTGCGCACGCACGCAGCCACCTCCCCTTCAACACGGACTCTCACGCTGTTCAGGACCGGGCAGTGGCACACCCGCTGCATGGCATCTGGCCCCCAACCCCCACTGGCATCTGGAGCTGGGGCAATATCCATGTGTGAGCTGGCTGAGGCAATATCCAGGTGAGGGCTGGCTGGGGCAATATCCAGGTGAGAGCTGGGGCAATATCCATGTGAGAGCTGGCTGGGGCAATATCCATGTGAGAGCTGGCTGGGGCAATATCAATGTTAGAGCTGGGGCAATATTCATGTTAGAGCTGGCTGGGGCAATATCCATGTGAGAGCTGGCTGGGGCAATATCCATGTGAGAGCTGCCTGCGGCAATATCCATGTGAGAGCTGGGGACATTCTGTGTATATGTATCTGGGGGGATATATACTTGTGAGCTGGGGCATTTTTATATGAGGTCTGTTCTTATTGGAAAGCGTTCACATGACATAAAATAAATGTGTCGGTATTCGGTATCGGTGAGTACTTTTAAAAAATATCGGTACTCGTACTCAGTGTTAAAAAAGTGGTATCGGTGCATCCCCTAGTTTTCATTTGTAGTTTTTTGTTTAATCACCTGCAATAGTGATTCAAAGGCAAGTGTGGTGTTTGTTTATGCTGGAATAAAAAGACCTTTCATTTTCACAACTTCAAGTCTGCGGCTGTTTATACCCTAGAGTACCATGTTGTTTGGCTGGAACCAAGTATCCCGAGTGGTTGTTGTATCACAGTTAAGGGGTTCAATGCCCTAATGGTGGAAGGGAATCAGGGCATGATAACATGTCCACAGGTTGGGGGGCGCACAATTCTTGGCTGGCCCCGGGCGCTGACAACCCACGCTACGCCACTGATTGTATCTGTACTGTACAGGGATTTTCAGTCATTATAACACCCTGAATCCTGTCCCGATTTAGCCATGAGTGACCCCAGAGCTCTCCTTGTTGTATTCTGACTTTCGTAATTCAACAGTAAAGTTTGTTTTACATTTTGTTACAGTGTGTGTGGGGGGTGGCTGCCCCTTGTAGCTTCCTTACAGTAAAGCAGGAGTGAGTTTTCACAGATTATTTTTCTTTTCACCCTCGGGAGAATACCAGTCTTGCATTGATAGGGCATGCAAATTGAGTTTTGAATGCTAATTGTCAATGAAGAACTGTATATATTTAGCACAAAAATTACAATGGCGCAAAACAGTGCATTCAATTTTAACAAATATGAAGCCCTAGAAACAGTTAAATGATCACAATACGTCTTCTCTTTCCTTCAGATTTTCTGAAATAAAACTCAAATGGAATCCCACCATAGTGCAGTATTGTGAAAAATCAACAATATTTAATAAAAGACATAAAACCACTCACAATATAAAAAGCACATAACAAAATGTGCATATAAACATATGCTGCAGTGGCTCAGACCTCCCGATATCTGCCGGTATAGTTCCTCCAAAAACCTTTTTGCGGTTCAGATCCCAGTCCTCCACTCACTGTCCAAGAATGTCCAAGCTGGCAGATGTAGCAGTAAGTGGAGGACTGGAATCTGAACCGCTAAAAGGTTTTTGGAGGAACTATACCGGCAGATATCGGGAGGTCTGAGCCACTGCAGCATATGTTTATATGCACATTTTGTTATGTGCTTTTTATATTGTGAGTGGTTTTATGTCTTTTATTAAATATTGTTGATTTTTCACAATACTGCACTATGGTGGGATTCCATTTGTGTTTTATTTTTGAAAATCTGAAGAAAAGAGAAGACGGTATTGTGATCCCTTAACTGCATCTAGGACTTCATATCTAGTAAAATTTAATGCACTGTTTGGCGCCATTGTAATTTGTGTGCTAATTGTATTTAAGGGCTTTTGGGTGCCCTCAACTTTGGCTGTAGTCGGGTGTGAAAACTGGTTGCAACTTTGTATGTTCAAGAACTGTATATAAACCTTTGTTAGTAAATGGTTCATTCTAAATAGTGAGACTTCCAAGAAGGCTTCAAGCAGGGGTCAAGTCCTAAAAATTGAAGTGTGGGAATTCACCAAGATTTCTGCCCCCCAATTAGCAACTATCATCTCACACTTAACACAAACACACATTGAAATCTGATATTTTTATGTATATATATATATGGAATTTAGCAAACTTATATGATAAATCATATATTTAGTGACTTAGCATGGAAATATATGATTGAACGCCTGAATACAAGCTTTAATGTGTTGGGGGACCAAAGGAAACACAGTCCCCTCTCCAAAATAGTGCAGGAACTCTGTTCCCATGCATTCCCCCTGGACTTGACCCCTGGCTTCAAGGAAAAATTTAGAATGGATTGCTCAGTCATCTTCCTTGCTTATATAACGATGTTGAAATAATGATAATGGAACCTTACAGGAAAAACATCTGGATATGTTGTAACTCTGGTGGCTTCTCAGGAGGCATCGGTCAGAACACTTAAACAGGAAAATTGTATAAAGAGGTGATGTATCCTTTCATAGTCTTTTCACTTACAACACAAATGTGACTCACAAAGTGTCACTCAGGTTTAAACACAAACTAGAAGAAACAGAATGTGGCACAGTGTTATCGAAGGACATATTGAATGTGCGCTTAACCATAAAGAGACCAAAATGTGCTTTATTTCATGATAAGAAGGAACAGACTGCTAGGAATATTCTCAGATACACCTTCTTAGAAAGACTGCTTTGTTTCATACTTTATAGTCCACATACATCAATTGAAATGTTGTCCCTAATTCTGAAGAAAAAGACAAAGATCAAACTATGTCTAGATTGGAGAGATATTTTATCTCTTACCTGATCACCCCGATCTCGTTAGTCTTCCCCCGCTCCATGCTAAATGTTAAATGTGCAGTGAGGTATCAAGATACACTATATTGCCAAAAGTATTTGCTCACCTGCCTTGACTTGCATATGGAAGGGTGAGCGAATACTTTTGGCAATATAGTGTAGCTTAATAGCACTGTTGTGTGTTTTTCTGGCACTTGGGTCCCCGTCCCGCCCATCACAAATAAAGATGGGCTGCGCGTTCGAATCGGTTTAAAGTTCGATTCGAACATTGGCTGTTCGAAAATTCACGAAGTTTGAACTTTTCGCGACGTTCGCGGAAAGTTCGAGAAAACAAATTCCAAAAATTGCTTAAAAGATCCTAAAAAATCTAAAAATAAAGAGACTCTTTACTGCATAATATAATAATAAATGGTTTATTAAATATTAAATTAAAACGGGAATATTTTTAACATTGAAGCCTATGGGATTCATAAACATTTCCCACACCTTGTTGGTCAAACATTTCCCACTGATTGTTGGTCAAACATTTCCCACTCATTGTTGGTCAAACATTTCCCATGGCTTCAAATCCCATTTAAACATGAGCAAAAGCAGTAAAAATGAGCTCAGCGCACAGCGGTGAAATGGCTCAGTGGTCAGCAGTGAAAAGGTTAAAAACTGGGTTTTTTTAACTTTTTTTCATTGTTTCCTGTCCCCCAGACCCCCATACACATTTTATGGCCAATATCTTGCATAAATGCCCTCTTGGAGGGGACCTTAATTTTCGAATGTTCGAGCCCCATTGACTTTAATGGAGTTTGCATTGTGTTCGAGTTCGCGGTCGAACTTTTTCGGGTGTTCGAGTTCAAACGCGAACTGAACAGGGGGGTGTTCGAACCATCACTAGTCACAAAGCTGCAATGGACACAGGGAGGTGCGGCCACACGGACACACTCAGTGGACTCATGTGACCTCAGCCTTAGGCAGCATCCTTTTAAGATATACCCACATTGTATTACTCGATTGCTTTGGAGCTTTGCACACTAATTTATTTAACTACTGCAGCGCCATCACTACCTGTATATATCCTTTTTAATATCAAACGGAGCTCCAATTAAAATAGTCTTCCTCTGATGATAATGGTCATGGGGTCACTTATTGTATTTAAGTAAATCCATGAAAATGTCTCTCCAATAATCTGAATTTATATTGTATTGCAAGAAGATGTGACCACACTGAATAACAAAACATTGAATGTTACATCATAATCAGTGTTTTAAACAAAAAGATTAGGGCAGTGAAAACAGCATAAACTGCAGGGCTTTTGTCAGCTTTGTGACAAGAATGCCAGGAGGAGATCCCAGCCACTTATTGCAGAATGTTAACAGCATCTGTCACTTTAACAGTGACAGCTCTGAAGTGAGAGCACGCTAATCTCTGTTTGTAATACCCACAGCTGAAGTCAAAATTCTTATTGATTCCTAAGCTCAGGATAAGCATTAACAGTCTAAAAATTTGGAGAATGTTCTTTAACTTATCTAGAGACAGGAGAATTATTTTTAAACGTTTTTGTTAAAAATACTTGCCATAGTTCTACTTTAACACTGGGCTATAGTTTTTTTTTATTTCTCAATTGAAGTAATAAACATAAAAATAATTCCAAGCAAAATAAGTAGCGAACACAATCGTGTTTACATTTTATGATACGGTCACACTTACTGAGGAGTGGGGTTGTGGCTCTATATATATAAATGACTAGTTAGACAAAAATAGAGAGTTTGCCGTATTTAATGGAAGAACTAGTTTGCAGTTAACATCATGAGAGTCAAAATTGCAGTTGTGCAGCATCAAACAAGTAGCCGGTATCCTGTGTGACATCACCCTCTCAGTACGTAGCTGTATGTATCATGATTGTAATAATTCAATCGTCTAACCTTGTGCGCCTTTCATTTCTATTGGCAGATATTTTTTTAAAAAATATATAATTTCGGTCAACATTTAGTTTCCAACTATTGGCTGGGTCAGTTGATTGGTTTCAGACGCAGTCAAATTCTTATAAACGAGCCATTATTGACAACATTTGGGCCAGTAATACAACCCCAAAAAAATAGCTTCCTATCTAAATAAAAAAATAACCCTTAACCCAAAAATAACCCTAACACTAAAAATAGCCCTAACACTAAAAGTACCCTAATCTTAACCCCTTATGGACCAATGACATTCAAGGAACATCCTGCAAAAAAATCCCGAAAAGGACCAAGAACGTACCCTGTACGTCATGGTCCTTAAACCCCCCCCCTCACTCCCTATATTTACCTTCTGGCCAGGGTCACTCAGCAGTCTGACTTTCTTGAAGTACCGGCTGGTGGAGTAGAGGTAACATCACTGCTCTGCGTGGAGAGAGCCTGTGGAGACATAGGTTTGATCCCGGCCAGAGCACCTCTCCAGTAAGTGTCCTTGGGCAAGATACCTAACGGTACATACTCGCCACCCAGGACATACTTGAAAATTAGAGAAATCTCAATGTATCCTTCATGGTAAAATCCCTTCTCAAAAAAAAAAGTCAGACCTCCATTTATTTTTTTTAAATTCTTTATTAATGATTTTTGACAGGTCACAAAATAGGACAGATCTGAAAATAGTCCACACAGGGCCAGCACAATAAAGAATCCACATAAAAACATGGCAGGGAAAATGAGAACAACAAGGACACATATGAGAATCAACATTAACTAAAACAAAGAGGCCGCGTACGGCCAGCACAAAAGTCGCCACAGATCCCTCGCCAGAATAAGAAAAAGGAGGAAAGGGTGCCTCAAAGACTGTCAGGGCAAACAGATATAAGGAAAAAGAACTAAAAGAGTGCACAAAACACGTAGGAAATACAAGGGGGGAAGGGAAGAGCAGCAACGTAAGTCAACGAAAACAAGTAAAGAAATCAAAAAACCCAAAGATAAAAGCTAGGCAAATAAAGGGAAACAGAGAACAGCTCAGGAAAGGGCTACACAAATTCAACCTGGGTCAGAGGTAGCGGGAGAGAGGCCACGAGGGCTCAGGTCAGCAGAGGCTTGTGCGGGCGACAGGCCAAGAGAGCGTAAGGTGCGCCGTGCCTCCTCAGGAGTGGCCACCAAGTGTACTAAATTATCTTGACAAATGGACATGGAACCCACCACCTCCCCATCAGTAATGGACAAATCTACCACACAAAAAGCGGACACCTCCCTTAAGACGTCTCGAGCCACCAATGTCAAAAAAGGCAATTCATTAAAAAGCAACTAGGTAGAGCCTCAAAATTTATCACAGCTCAGGTAACAGCAGACAACATTAGGCAACGGCTGGCAGCTTCCTCCCCAGTGACTGCAATCACATCGCGCGGGGCCTCAACTGGTGTTGTAGCCTCCTTCAGAATACGGATGTCGACGCAAAAGATAGCAGACGCGTCAGGTGGTGTCCACAATACTTGAAGCATGAGCCTGTTGACATAGGGTAGAAGGGCACTCGCAGGGACCTTTTACCGGGATCCCCCGGATCCCCACATTTCTGTCAGCAGCCTCTGCACAATTATTTAAGAGCAAAAAAGGACACTCTACTTTTCGATAGAATGTTTCTTTAAAAATGTAGCTGCCTATATTAAATTATCCATGATGCTAAACCATCAAACCATTCATACTCGCAATCCAAATAACCATCTCATAAAATACACAATTATTTACGTTTTTTTCACTCTTAGTCCTACACTTGATATTATATTTTACTTCTATAACTGCAGACTTGTAAATGTTTTGATTTTCTGCCCCAGCATAAGGACGATTTCTGTATTATGACTTATTATTGTTATGAATCAAAAGATAACATTAGCAGCATTCTTCCTTGGGTTAGCAACAAAACAAATTCTTTTCACAGTTCTTGAATTCACCATGTATACCCTTCAGGTTAAGTCTTCTTTTTATGAATTATTCTATACAGTCTCTTTCATGGTCCTTCCTATTTTATTTCTCAACAGGTATTCATACGTGAGCCGATTGTTCCAGGAGCGCGAAGAAAGCTGGAAGGTAAAGAAACTCGAAGAAAAGGATGAGACTTAGCAAAAGAACTGTTTAAAATACCCGAGGCTATGTTCTGAATGAAGTAAAAACACCTTTTATTAATGAGTTAGATTTACTGCAAAAGGAATTCAGTCACTGCAATTTGTATGTGTAATAGACTTAATACAAGTACGCAAGGGTACAAAACGGTATTTATTGCTCCTGTAAAGAAACCGGTTAGCCTATTTTCCCTCTGGCTTACAAATCACAATACCCATACTACAGTCGATTTTTTTTTTTTCTTAAGAACATGAAAATACTGCGTAATATGGATTTACCGCTAAGCCTAGACTATTAGTCTAAGGACGGCTTAGATGTATATATTTTTTACCATTCAAATGCCGCGGCAGATTTGAATTGAATTTTGTCCACGCTAGATGATGCCAAGATACTTTTATGCATTTGCTAGGATTTATTTTAATTGGTATTCTTAAAAATGTGCGATATATTTTTTTTTTATATTTATGGTTGTTTTATTTATTTATTTGCTATACTTTCACTTTTTTTTTTCATGGTCATTTTACAATGATGGGTAGCTCCTCCACCTTTCCCAACTGGACAGGAACAAAACATGAGAATAGAATACACCTACACCTTGTATAAGCTCACGGGCCAAAGGCAGAACGTTAAACTGAGGTGGGAATCCATGTTGTCCTGCCATGGCAATATTTCTGGGAAAATAACATTCCTGTAAGTATGGCAAAATGTATCTGTTTTCCCAGCACTGCGATGTGTAATATCTAAACATGTGCTTTTCGTTTTGCATCAATTCATAGTTGCCGATATCTGAACTGCTCTCCTAATAAAAAATCTTGAATTGATCAGAACCAATCCCAATTATAATCGGCCAGATCCAAATATAATCCCATATATTCGGATTTATTTAGAAACCTCCACATCTTTATTGATGTACATCATTTTTTGCAGAATATTCCCCATGCTGTGCCTCATATGGGAGTATATGGTCCATTCTAAGCATCATTTTTGGAGTATATACCCCATTCTATGAGTCATATTTGCTTATATTGAAAAAGGGAGAGGTTTGTGAGGGTCCTGAGAACGAGCAACGGCACTAATTGCCTGCTCTATGGTGGGTGCCCGGTCACGTCTCACAAGGTTTTAGCTTGATTGCACCATTACAGGGACAACTGCTCCATATGCAAATCAGACTGCTACATCCAGAAAGGGTGGCCAGTATTGAAATGCCAAGGACGTCATCCCCCCATGAGAGGTGAAGCAACCCCAACTATCATTTTGGCCTTATTAGGCCTCATCAGGAGGATATAGCTGACACCATCTAAGCACATTGAGCAAGGGGTCCATGTCTGGATGACCCTGTAAACTTATAGTGAGAAAGTGAGAGGTTTGTGAGGGTCCTGAGAATGAGCAACGGCTCTACAGTGGGTGCCTGCTCAGGTCTCACAAGGTTTTTGCGCGATTGTGCTATTATAGGGACAACTGCTCCATATGCAAATCAGACGCTATCACCCAGAAAGAAACCTTGTTCTCCACCTCGCCACATATTCAGGGTGTGCAGGTGTCATTTTAGGGGTTCCTCCATATATTCAGGGTGTGCAGGTGTCTTTAGGGGCTCCCCCATATATTTAGGGTGTACGGGTGTCTTTTTAGGGGCTCCTCCATTTATTCAGGGGGGTGTCTATTTAGGGGCTCCTTCATATATTTCAGGGGTGTCTTTGTAGGGGCTCCTCCATAAATGTAGGGGGTATCTTTTTAGTGACTCCTCCAGGATCAATAACATCAAGGTAAACGCACTAGTATTATAAAGAGACCTGTAAGAAGTACAGGAATAGTCATTTATTTCAGACTTTTCAGTTTCTCCCTGTGTCTATCACCTGTATGCTTGCAGTCTGTGCTTCTCTTACTGCAAATTTCTTGTGTGCAGATCAGAATCTGTGCCCCTGGCTGCAGGATGAGGAGGAAAGACGGTATGTGTGGTTACATGCTGCCTGAAAGCCTTGCAGTTTATAGCCTCTCCTGAGTGCACACAGCACTGTGTAACTGGCTGGAGGTGCCAGTGTGACAGCTCACATGTTACCAGACACACTGTGCTATACCAGCTCCAGCAAACCCCCTAATATGCGAGTAGTGGCTCCTGGGCCCCAGTGATCTCTGACAGGCACAGTTAACCCTGCTGTCACTGGCTTAAGAAAAAAGCAGGCTGGGGTGAATAAAAATGCCATCAACCCTGCAGGATCACACTTCTTGCTCCATAGGGGCCCCTCCACAGGACCTTCATTTCAGCAGCCTCTTTCTCTCCTGTCATGCTGGGGCCGGCCCTTTGTTTGTCTTGCCACTGCCAGATGAGCTCCACCTCCTCTTTCCCAGCTCACCACTGCCGCTAGTAAGGAAGTGACATTCTAGGAGGCGGAGATAGGCAGTGGTTCCTCCTGCAAGGCCCAGGAAAGCTTTGGATTTTGTCTCAGAGCTCTGGTACCGGGATCCTTGTCCCTGCACGATGCACTTGTGGCTGGTAGAGCCACAGGAGGCTCTTGCACGGGGATGCACAACACAAGGTATCTCCCAGTGGCATCCCTGAGTTTCTTGAGGTCTGGGCCCCTCTGGACGACGCGGGCCCGAGAAAAGGTATTGGCCTTACCCCCTCCCGATGGCGGCCCTGTATACAGATGCCACAGTGATGTATCTCAACCTGCCCCGGGTGGCAAGCACTGCTGGATCTATGGGCCATCTGCGGCTTATGTGTACCATTTTGTCTCAGGAAAAAAATAATATTTTGCCCAAATCTAATTAACAGTGAGACAATCTCATATAACACAGTACTTTGTTGTCCCTATTTATTGAGTCCAGGATTGAACTAAATTAAATTAACTACAAAAAATTAAAATTGGGGTAGCTAACAGTTTGGGCTGCAGCTGCTAAATTGCTTTTACAGGTCACATCCTTATGGTCAGCCATCTGTTGAATATGTGTCAACAGATGGACAGCTGAATATTGGCCATTGCTACTCTAGATCAAGGCCGAAAGGTGTATACCCAGCTGTTGAACAGCTACAGCAACTAATTCCACAGCTTCCAAGCATTATGGGAACTGTAGTTCGGCTCCTCGTCTTATTGATTATTAGTTACACTTCCCATTCCCATTCAGGTATCGACATTCACATTATACAAATATGCACAAATCACTACACCCTCAACCCGTCAAGACACTGTCATTTATAAACCACTAAATATGTACAGAGAAGGGATTTACCTCATGTAATATATCATTATATATCATGACTAAGTTATGAGGTTAACCTGAGTAACCTCACTCAGCTTTTTATGTGACGTCACAAATTTTATCAGTGCCTAGTGCAATTTACAACATACTAAATGCATACTGACTAACCTGAATGTCATATCAGTAGACAGATAATTCAAATTTAAGAATATGACAACAGAAAATAAATCTATATACTTTCTTGCATTGCTATTATTAAAGAAAATATTACAAATCAAGGAGTGGCATATAGTGTCTATCTTCTTCAGGTTAGGTCTCACAGTTAGTTCCTATGGCTACAAAGACAATATAAAATAATTTATAATCAAACTGATAATGTCATCAGTGACCACTAAAATTCATATGAAAACTAAAAGGGTTATTGAAGAATTTTAGGGAAACTAGAGTGCTTTTCCGTTTGGCTCCCTGCAAGAATTCACTCTTCAACGCAGGGTCTCCGAACTGCACCAAACGTGGAGCCACCGAAGACCGTCGAACAGACTGCAGAAGACAGCCGATCAGCCTACTGACTGACGCCGAAGACAGGCGTTCAACTTGCGAACGCCACCAAAGACAAACTGACCACCGAACGCTGCCAGACTGCAGAAAAAAACGCGGTACTCTGCTATTTTCTAAAAACTGTTTAAACCAATAAAAATGGATGAAAATGCGTGGTCATAATAAAAAAAAAGGTCCTTTAAAACATAAGAAAAAGGTCTGTTTCAGAATTTTAAGAAAAGGGAATCCGAAATTTTGCTTAAAATTTACCATAAAAATTCTAAAAAATAAATAAATAAAAAGTCTTTTTGCTGAAACTGAAAAGAATAAAAAGTTAAATAAAACATAAAAGAAAACAATATTATTTTTTTACATTGAATGCTATGGGGTTTGCCTGTTTAAACCTGTTGACTAAACCACCAAAAATCAGGGCATTTCACTGACATTTTGGTGCAGTTCAGCGTTCTCTGAAAAGATTAACCATTACTTCTCTATGGGACAATTTGCTGCCGCCGAATTGCGACGAACTTCACCATATTATTATTATTAATCTTTTTATTAATATTTCACTCTCCATTCTCCAGTATTTGTCAAATTGGCAGCTTTTTGAATAGCTGAATTGTCACGAAATTGCACCGTACGGTGAAATTCACTGTTCGGTGCGATTCGGTTGCAAGGTTACCACTCTTTTAATAACCCTTTAATACTTTGACCTGTAGGAAACCTTGAAGTGGAATTTATTAGTAACTGGATTAGTAAATCCCTTATTTATTCCAATTCATATTTAATTACAATAAAGCAATCATACACTGGATTAAAGTATAGCATTCTCTATTTCTAAAATGTTTAAAACTGAAAGAGAGAAGCCAGTCACGCTATCGTCAGATTATAAAAGAGCAGATTATACTTTGAAGTGTGCTACTTTTCGGCTCTTAACTCAACACTTTTTCAAGGCCCATATTAAGAGACGAAACGCGCTCTGCAGAATAGAATCAGCTCTTTTATATTCTGAATATCTGGTCTCTTTCAATTTTCATTGATTACTGATGGGTCGGCATCCCCTGGAGCTGTGAGGAAACCATACTTTTTTGTTATATATTTTTTTGCTTACGGAGTCATGCCTCACCGTTTTTCTTACTAAAATGTAAAAGGCCATACTACATCAAACCATATCAATCCTTTGTTTTTTATACATGCTCCAGATGAGAATAATGAGCTATTGTTATTCTCATTTTACCATTAGTTAACTCTTCCAAAGTTACTCTATACAAAGTTCACGGTTTAGTCGGACTAGTGGCTCCAGTCTTTAAGTTTAAAGCTCAATTGTTCAGTTTAACTACTGGATCAGGATAGGTCCTGGGATAAGGTGGATATTTGAACCCTAGATTGAATATTTGCAAACATTTTCTTGTATTTAATTTAATTATTATAATTTTTATTTACAAAGTGCTAGCATATTCTGCAGCACTGTAAAATGGGCACAACATAGACAGGGTGTAATGGGCGCTATGGCGCTCACACTGGAGAAACGTAGATTGGATCCTTAAGGACAGATTTCTTTGATACAGAAAGCAAAAAAGACTGTAATACCTATATTCCCACGCCAGGGAGGTAATACCAAATCCTGAATACCACTTCAGCGCCAAATGGTTTCGTGACCAACATGTCGCTGAGCGAAAGCACATTAACTCTCTGTAAACAGATATCAATAATATTGGTATATGAAACACATATAACAGAGGCAACACCCTTGTATTTGTTATCAAGTATACAGAGTGGGAACTCACTGAGTTCAGCAGCCTGTAGGGCAGGCCTACAATCAGAGATTGGTTTCTGTATAGCGACTTGGTTAACACAGATACTTGAAAGATAATTATAGTCAGCAACCTGCAGGGCAGGACTCTAATATAAAACTTGTGGTTAAAGCTACAACCAGCAGGGACATACAACAAACAACTGGATGCCTTGCGATTAGGACTCAAACCAGATAGATAGTCAACAGAGACCTCCGGGCGGTAGGTGAGTTTCATAACCTGGCGGGCAGACCCCAAAACATAAATCATGCGGTTTAAAAATAAACCAGAATCCTGAATAACGAACAGAACAAACACACAAACGAATAAGCAGGAGAATCGTCAGTATCCAAGCCGAGTCAAAACACACACAGGGTCCTCGTACAAGCAAGTCGGTAACTGGTAATCAATAAACAAAGATACTAGACAGCAAGCGATGCGGGAACTTTACTCCACGTCAGGGCGAGGAGTAGATACTCTCGCCTGCTTTAAAGGCTGGTGGCTCCTCATCGTGGCCAAGCCCCGCCCCCTCAGATGCCGATCTGCCAGCTCTAATTACTGGCAACCAGCCAGTCAGCAATGCCACCAGGTGTCCTGACCCCCCAGGAAGCGCCGCGGGGGCCGAAGACTTAACACAGGGTTACAATTCATTGAACAACATTTTGAGAAACCAGTACAGGGGGAAAGGAGGGCACTATTACCATCGGAATTTACAATCTAGAAGGTTTGGGGGTGGAAACAGGAGGAGAGGACTGCAAGGTGAGATTGTTGGACTGGTTGCATCAGTGAGTCGGGTGGTAAGCTTCCCCAAATAGGAATGTCTTAGGGGAACGTTTGAAGGAAGGGAAACTAGGGTAAAGTCTGGCAGTACGATGGAGAGGGTTCCAGTGGATGGGGGCTGTGCGTGAGAACTCCTGCAGTCTATTATGGGAACAGGTGATGCGGGGAGAAGCTAGACGCAGGTCACTGTTTGACCTTAGGGAGCGGGCTGGGGTGAATTTGGTGATTAGTGAGGACAGGTAGTGGGGAGCTGAGTTAGTGAGAGCTTTGTAAGTCAGGGAAAGGATTTTGAATTTAATTCTGCAGTGGATGGGGAGCCAGTGAAGGGACTCGCAGGCAGGAGCCACAGAGACAGAGCAGCGGGTGAGGTGGATGAGCCTGGCAGAGGCATTTAGAATACATTGTAGGGGGGAGTGGCGGGAGAGAGGGAGGCCAGCTAGAAGATTAATACTTTAAGACTTAATACTTTTATTAATTTGTATGTTTATGAGTGCATACATTTCTATTTGCTACTTATATAAAAAAAGCAGTGAAAGACTTTTATTATACACCTGTATGAATAATGTACCCCAAGCTAGATGTTCCACACTTAAATGGAATGAATTTTATCTAGTATATTTTTTGTCGTAAATAATGTTTCTTTTCTTTTATTAACAATAAAAAATATCAGTAAAAGCATATGAAGTTAATGAACCACCTTATTGGCTTTATAAGAAGATTCAAGGCCCAATTACTAAAGTGTGTGGCCAATTTCTGAAGTATTTGCTAATGCAACCTTCGAAACGTAGCACAGGTTTTATGTGTAATTGGAGATGTAGAAATTTAAAATGCTATTTACGAATTTTCAGTACTACAAAAGTGGTTGTTGACAGTAGTCGGCACTAGTACATTCGCACATAGAATTAATTTTCATACAAAATATTGAATTGAATTTTCTGTTTGATAAAATGTAAAATGTATAAAAAAAATACTCTATTCATTGAGGCAGGAAGGAAAGAAGGGTAAATGGGAAAAATAAGTTGAATATAAAAAGAAAAATGCATGCTACCTGCTCGGGGGCTGCACACCGTGCTTCCCATGTCTATATTTAATTCCTTCTTAGCAGCTGTACTAAAATGTTGCTTCACTTAATAAAAGAAAGTACATAGTAAAAAGATCTCTCATCATTTGAAATCACTCCATATTAGGCTGTGCAATTTAAAATACTGAAGTGCTTCACTGTTTCATAAAAAGCCTGTGCTTGAGGGTGGTCAATTTCTGGGTCTGCACAGTGTAAAGCAATTTCAAATTGTTAGTTTCATTTTTATAAGCACTTGGAATTCACTTCTAAACTTCAGTGCCTTTAAACATTTAAAACACTTGAAAGAGTTTTGCTGGCAAAATTATATTATATTCCCCTTTATACGGAGCTAAAGGAAAGATTGATATAGAAATTTCAACAAGAGACAATATATTAGGAATAATAATAATACAGTTTCTCTTTTCTAAATAAGTACAGATTTTTTTTACACGCTGATAGGAGATTTTTCATTTATAAAGGATTACTTATTACAATAATATTTTAATCATATTCTAAAAGTAATCAAATATTTTAATCATATTTTAATACTTAAAATTTTAGTTCGACTTTCAATCCAAGTGCAACCTTTGGAAAAATCCTATATTAATGCAACTTTCCCTTGCACTAACTGCAAAAAATAATCACAATTTGGATATGTATCAAATATTGAGGACCCTATTCTGGCCGAGCCGTTATGGTTAATGATGGAGCCATCAAGTAAAAGACCCTCACTCGTTAATTGCAAAGTCTCAGGTCCTATTTTAGCAGAAGTGCAAACGTGTCTTGAAACTCCCGTGTGTGCCTGCCTAATGTAAAGTAATTCTTCCTATACTTTGTTTAGGAAGAGCTAATAAGCAGGCAGCAAGAGAGTAACAAGCAATTCCTTGGTCTCCCATTATTCTCGCTTGCAGACAGAAAAATAATAAATTTATCGGATGCAAGGAACCGATGTAAAATAATTATGCTTTGGCAAAATCCCTTAACACACAAAGTGGAAAAAAATCCATTCTCGCCTCTGGTCCCAGAATGTGGAGGACAGCATAATCCGATATATAAAATTAAAAGAAATATACACATACAAAGACTACAGCTACGTAAATACAAGGTATAGGATATATTCCACAAAAAAAATTATATATATATAATATATATCAACATGGCGTACCGAGACGGACATACGGACAAACCGGTGGCCAAACATTTTTTAGCACATCAACATCCTCTTCCCTCACTTAAGTTCATAGCGATCGACCATGTACCAGCTCCTCATAGAGGAGAGGATCATTCGCAGTTATTATTACAACGTGAAACATACTGGATTAAGACTTTAAAGACATTGGCTCCCCATGGACTCAACGAATATATTTCTTATACATCTTTTTTATACAATCGTTGAAATTTTATATAGTTTTTATGGCTTTTTTGCCTATATTCTATATGGGATAATGCTGCTATATTTAAACACATCTCACGTTTCAGTGTACACTTTTTTTTTTTGCTTTTTGTTTGTTTGTTTTCCTTTATTTTTTATTTCATTTTTTTCTTTTTTTCCTTTTTTTCTGTTTCTCTTTTTTTTCTTTTCTCTTTTTTTCATTTTGTCTTCCCTTTTTTTCTTTTCCCCTCTTTTTTCTTTTCTTTTTATGCAGTTTATTTCACTTCATTTTTCATGTACAGTCACATTTGTATTTTTCATGTATTCATGTATTTAACATCATCCACTTTCATATTTTTATATTTATTATTATCACAATTTTTATCTCTACCTTTTTGTATTTTAATTTTTATATTTATTATTATTTTTATTATTATTATTTTTTATTTATTTTTTTATTATTACTTTTATATTAATTTTTATTTTTTATTTTTATTTATTTATTATTCATTTATTATTTTTTATTATATATTTTTTCATTTGTTCATTTTATTCATTTATACTCATACATTTTTTCCTTAGGTTTATATTTATATATTTTTATTTTCATTTTCACACTTATTTCTATCCATATTCATCTACACTTGAACACACATTCCGAGGCCATCACACATTGTTACCACATTTGTTTACACTATGTACACCCTTTTTTACAGGCATGTTGCTCTACATAAATATCTTAATTACACATCTATGCACCATTTATTTTCACATTCATATCACACATATCCATTACACCATACTATATAGCTAACAACACCACACATATTATCTTCATGACACTGCACACACATTTTTTAACATATGGTAATTAGTTGGTTTTTACATTACACATTATATTACGTATATATATTTGTTTTACACATTTTTAAATCTTTATTCATATATTCAAGGTTATCAGTCACTTTTTTGATCACTTTTTATATATCCCCCAGCATTTTTCACTTGTATTTTATGCACCATTTTACATCCACACACATCTTACATCTACACATCAGCAGTATAATTGCCCACTTCAGCTTTTTGAATATTTAGGACACTCATATAAACTTCATTATGTACAGCTGACCAAGGTTATTTAACATATGCATTAATAGTTAATAGTGTCTTTCCCCACGATTGTTTTCTTTATATTTGTTTGGGTTCGGATTAAGCTCCCCTGTAGTATTCGAGTCCTCCGCCGTCCTCGAGTCCTAAGTCCGTGAGTGCTCCTTATCTGGTTAATATAACATATGTCTGAGGATCTTCTGGCACCGCGGCACTTTCCAAAAGTGAGTTTCAAAGCGTGAGTGCTGAGAAAATTGGACTGTTTTATATAAATATATATATATATATGTTTATTATTGCGGAAGCCACTTGCACATCATAGCAATTCAAAGAATTGCATCCCAGAGCGCCACATTCCCCATATGCAGCAAGGAATTCTGGGTAGGATATGCAAATGACCTCTGTGTCACTTTTATGCATCCTGGGTCTGTTATTACACAGAGCCCTAAAATCAATGCTATGCCACACTGTGGCTTTCTAGCAGAGATAAGGTTTATGCAACTGGCCAAAGCCACTCCTAGGACAGCGCTGTTTCGGGTTTGTTGGACCCTCCCCAGCTAGGAGGTAGGCATGACCAGTTGGAGTGGATGCTTGGACCATAAGGTAAGTAGTGCTTACAAGGGTTGTGGTGGAGGACTAAAAGTGAGATAAAAAGCCTCCACACTATAATTAGTTATGTTTATTATTGCAGATGCATTTATTATTGCAGAAGCATTCTCCAACGCGCGTTGAGCCTATGTATTGTCAATTGACTAAAATAGTTTTTGTAGCAACAAACTGGTTGCGCCTGCAAGGCTGGTGTTATTAGACCTCAGTGTTTGGTTGTCTCATTGGGCAAACTTGTAGTTGGTGGAATAAGTAGGAAAATTAGAATTCATTTTTTATTGTAGCTCTTCGGGCTCTTCCAAAGAGACACATAGTTAAGGTTCTCCTCATATGAGAAAGCTTAGTCTGGTCACTAATGAAGCCACAATGACAGATTCACCTGCACGTCTAGTCTGCCCCGAGGACAGATTTTAAAATCCTCGGGTCCTGTTGGTGTTAAACACAGAACTCAAATTACAAGTTGGCGTGGCTATCACAGAGCTCAATGCACAATATTTTGATTAATTAACCATGAAACATTCTTTCTAAAAGAAAAGTAAGAAAATCAGCTTAGCTATACTCTTAACATATGGAGGTTTTTATTTTGTATATTTGTAAGGGTGACTGCCCAAATTATTAGCACATATGTTAGCAAGCGCCGAACGATGTAAAGTTAATAATTCAGAAAGCTCCTGTTGAATTTAGAATTTGAAAATGAGAACATCACATATATTAACATTTTAGATATCACAAATGTATAAAACTAATAATAAATACACAGTATATTCCTAAAACACATTTGTGTGGAGTTAACTTACTTTATTATGCAAGAAAAATATTTGTTCAGATACGCTGACTACAAATTAAAGGGAAACTTATTTCTTTTAGTCCTATATTAGAATATAAATGTTTTATATTAAACCTGAAATATGGAGAGAAAAAATTAAAAACAATTCATTTAGCAATTATAAAATGATTGAAAAAAACACATGCCTCACTCATAACATGTCATTTAAGATGAAATTATAAATTGTAAACTTTGGAATTATGAAACATACAGGGCTATTCAGAGAGAGGTGAAAACCTTGAGAATTGGCAGGAGAATGAACAATCTAGACCAATTAGCTGATTTGGAAAGTGAGATAAATGGAAGAATTTTTCTGGTTTGACTATTTTGATCTAGAATTTTTAATTATCCAGTCATTCTCAAGATTTTCACCTCTCTCTGAATAGCCCTGATACTGATTAAATTCACAGAGTCTATCAACTAAAAGTCCCATTGCTCCAGGTTTCTGATTTGCACATGTTCAAGTTAAATATGGCTTATATTAGAATAGTTTGGCTACAAAACCACCCAATATACGAGGCATACATAACAATATTGGATAAGGATTAAAAAAAAATGAATTACTATTTATTATTAAAAATAAAAATAAATACTGCTCTTTACTGAACTTACCTGTTGGGTGCTGCCATTATCTGTGTCTTCTATAGGTCAGCTCTTCTGATCTCACCTGACAAGTAAATATCAGCAGCTTTTGGACCTCAGAATGCTGAGCAAATGTTATCCCAACAAATGGTCGCTTCCTGTAGGTAAGTATAACACGTGTGCTTTAAAATATGTGCTTCCCAAATTCAAATAGTTGTTGAAGTTGGTGAGTCTAAGACCAGATCCTGATACCCCAAACCTGGGTGACCATGAGCTTTTTTTTTGTAAATATAACTATTATTATATTCAAGAACAGTACATCAGAAGCAAAACCTGACAGTGTGAAAGACATATGCAAAACTATAAGGGGGATGTGAAGTGGGAAAGAAGAAGAGAGTTGCCCAGACCCTGTGAGGAAAGAAAGAAGAAGGGGTTAAAAAAAGAGGAAAGGAGGAGGGAAATGACATTCCATAGGGTAGCAGCAGTAACAAAATCAAAGTACAATAAATCCTTATAACAAGCTGGCAGAGAATACATTTGCTGAGTTTTGCCCTAACAAAGACAGTCCCCCCCCAGCCCGAGTAAGTCCGAGCCCATCTGGTCCAACCTGTGGGTCCATATTCTGTAGTAGGTGGGTAAGGTATGGTTAGAGAGAGCAGTAAGTTCATCCATGAGTTGGACGCCTTTAACTTTAGGATATATTTTTGCAAAGTAGGGGACTGTCGGGGAAATCCAGAATTCTGCCAGTACCTGCCGTGCTGCGCGGGTGATTTTGGATATTAATTTATATTTTTGTTTATTTTCATTTATTTGCCTTGACACATCCGGGAAAGGTCTTGACAGCAAGTAAGCCCACAGATCCACGAGGGTCTCCTTCGAAAGGACGGCCAGGAGAAGGGTATGTGTCTCAGTCCAGAAGCGTTGCACCAGGGGGCAGGTCCACCACATATGAATATAAGTGCCATGGAGGCCACAACCATGAGCTTTTAAGAAAGTACGCTGTGTTATTGTTAGACTGATGTCAAAAACAGTTTTCTTTATACCCTTTTTCGATTATTTTCTTATTTTCTTTTACAATTTTATTATAAGGTAGCGCATCACATGTTTGATTTTATCATTGTGTACACAGTAATAAAAGATGGTATACTATAAAGGTTTTGTTTTGTATGGCTAAAAGTAATGAGAAAGTAGTTTAAAGTACTAACATTTTTCTACTTTATTTATTTGCAGATTTCAGTATCTGGCAAACAGATATTTGTGTTTGTAGCTGCACTATTACTTTTATATTTTGCTCTTTATTGTGCTCTGTATTGAGAGTTATCTTGCTACATGCTATTTTGATTACAGAACATTGCTCATTAGATTTTTTCCAAGAACTATTTTATTTTTTAAGTTATTCTTCGGTGCCATATTAGAGATACTGGTTTGACTTAAATCATTATCATCAATATCTTTTTCCCTCTGACAAATCTAACAGCAACCGCCCAACACAAGAGGAATAGCCTTTTTTCCCTTTAAAGTATTTTAAGGTCATGATTACTAGAGATGTACATTCATTTCGGAAAAATTCAGAATTTGGAACGCAATTTGATAATTCGTAGTTTGGAAGTACTTCCGAATAATGAATTGATACGATACGAATTCGAAATGAAACAAAATGGTATATAACAAACTGTGTCATCATCATAAAAGAAAAATTTGAATAACTGATATCAACAATCGAATTTGAAATGAACTATCAAATTAATATCAACTATTGAATTTGAAATGAACTATCAAATTAATACTTAAAATGCAAGTAATAGTCAGCAAAGGACTTTATGAAACAAATAAATTTTGTTTCACTGTTTAATTTGACTCAAATATTAAATCTGTGACACAGCTTAAAATTTAACCTTAGCTTTTCTTTTAACAGCAAATTTTGATTAATTGGGGTTTTATTTAGTGATCCAAAATTCAAATTGATATCAACTATCGAATTGATATGAAATTTCAAATCGATTCGAAATTTCAAATCGATCCGATACGAAACGAAATTAGTTATGTAATTCCAAAAAAGAAATTATTTAAAAATGTAGTGAAACTAAACAAAACAAATTTTTCAGCCATGCACATCCCTATTACTGTAGCATACTTTTATATGAAATTTTACATGTATTTATTAAATGATTCTTTTCACATATATTTTTACTTGATATAAAATGTATTTAGCATGGTATTAGCAATCGTAGATCTTTTTTTGTATACTAGTGTCTCATTGTTTAATTTTCAACAACAGATAATTTTTGTACTTGTTTAATGCCATAATTTTTATTGTGGTTGCCTTTCCCTTTCAAACAAATAATATTTAACTTGTTATAAGCATGAAATAGTCTTATTATCAAACTCAAATCTAGACTTTTCATTTTTATACAGCAAACACTTATTCAATCTGCAACGTGTTATACGTTTTCAAAGTCGAAACACAAAGCAAAACTAAAACACGAAGAAGAAAAGGTTCCATAAGAAAATTGTATGAATTGGAAACATTATGTGAAAGATAAATAGAATGATTTTCAAATACACTTTTCCTCTCCTAAGAACTGATCCCTCTGAAAAGACATTAGAATTACGAATTTAAGAAAAGAAGACGAGCGATCCAAACTCCAAGTGAAATTAGTTTCAACGAGAAGATATCGTATACTTTTGTTCACCTACACAAGAGTATTCTTTGTGGTACAAAGGTGGGCAAATGGTCACGTCAGGCATCATACATATTCACTCAGGCAGCTAAAATATATTCACGGCTTGAAACGGTATCTCTCTATTATCATGAAAAACTCTGAATGTTTTATACAACTGTGTAACTAATACTGCAGGGAATATACTAACAAATAAAAGAAACCGGGTATCTTTTCAGGCATAAACACAGACTGTTGATCGTCATTTACAAATGAACAGATGATCATGTTTTATTACTTGTAGGACTTCCTAAAATGTTCTTTTATTTTTTTCACTGACCTGCTGTCCTTTGTCATTACAATTATATGGTCCGGCTAATGAATACTTACTTGCAACACTAGAAGCCTCCATCTATATAAGTTTGTTGCTCAACATTAGCTTTCACCTCTCGCATTGTTATGCAGATGAAAAGTGTTAACTTAAACTAGTTTTAATTCATCTGTCATCCTCTAAAGTATTCATGGACAGGTTGTCTATATCATTAGTGGAACCCAAAGCAGCTGCTTTGCTGTTCTCAGAGGACTAAAAACAAATAAGTAATCTGTATTAAGACCTTGTTTTGCAGCGCATCTCAAAGGAGTACAAGAGTTCCATATGTAGCCATTTGCAAATATTGCTGCACTTAGTGGTATTGCCCATTAATATAGGTACTTTTGATGGGTATAAAGGACAACTCACTGTGTCTTACTGGTAACAGATGGGAAATGCAGATTATATTAGCTGTACTTCAAAAATAATGTGGCAGCAACAACAAAAAAATAATGGTTGACTATAACGACACATGGATGCTGTGTGGCTGACCCATAAAACGGCCCTTCACACCTGTCATTTTCTATTGCAGTGAATATCTGGCCGGACCACCAGCACTTTGAAAGAGGTCTTCTCCTATATGTCTGTTGCACTCAACCTATAGCTTGAAAACAGTAATGTGTCCAATGTCTATTTTATCCACCCGTATCATATCTAGGTATATTTTATTGTCTTTATTATTCAGCATCATCATTGGATAATGTTTGCATGTTCTTTTAATATTTAGGGTTTAACTGACAATTACGTCAGCTTCAAGTAAGATGGTATATCTGATAAATAAAATCACAAGCACTTGTTTAGTTAAAAGTAAACATTTCACAGCCTTCTTTCTGGACTGGGTGTGCATCCACACCACAGGTCAGCAATCTTGACCCTTCAGATGTTTTGGAACTACATGTTTCATGATGCTAAGCCACTCGTTAAATTGGCTGAGCATCATATTAGATATAGTTTCAAAACATCTGGAGGGCCAAGATGGCTGATCCATAATCAACAGAGTAGTTATGACAGACGTGCAAAACTTATTTATAAAAGTTATGTTTCTATAATGAGAACCTGTGATATGTATAAATGAAAAGTGTGACAAAGCTTCTTAAACCTGAAGGTTTACATTGTCATCTTGTGATCTGCATTGATTTTCTTTTATGTTAAAATTAATTTAAAGCACAATTAAAGAAGCACAGAAGAAAACCATCTGTGGAGGGTTAGACGTGTCTATCATTAAAATTAAATTGTTGGAATTTGCAATATTAAGCTGATACTCTTTCCTAGGATCCCCACACCAATGTATTTAATGCAGCAGGAAATTGATGTAAGTAAAATGAAGTCTCTTTGACCAGGGCTTGTATCAAGTGAGGGGAGGCCTATCTCTATTCAGGTGTCTGGTCAGCAATAGGGAGCCAGACCTAGGCAGCTTGAAAATGCTCCAACTGCTTTCATGGGGAAGCCAGCCATTTACTTTCAATTGTGAAAATAATCAATTTGATGTGAGGATTCATATAAGCAAGTGGATGTCCTGGCAGTAGTTTTAAGGAACAACTTTGTAGTGAAGACATTAAAGTATTACCAGTTACCAAATATAAATTTGCTTTGACAACCAAAATGATAAAAATCAAAGTCGATTTCAATTTACCGGTACTAGAGGAAGGGAGTATATTTAAAAGGAAACAAAGTAGCAAAACAAGAGGACATAGTATTAGATTAGAGGGGCAAAGGTTTAAAAGTAACATCAGGAAGCATTATTTTACTGAGAGGGTGGTGGATACATGGAACAGTCTTCCAGTAGAAGTGGTAGAGGCCAAAACAGTAATTGAATTTAAGCAGGCATGGGATAGGCATAAGGCTATCCTAAACAAAAGATAAATCCAGGTAAAGTATCCATGTAATTGGGCAAACTAGATGGGCCGAAAGGTTCTTATCTGCCGACATTTTCTATGTTTCTATGTTAGAAAAAAAACATAAGAATTTCTTATATTCTGTTTTGTTTTGTCACAATTTATGTGATTGCAGCTAGGGCATATTCCATTTCACATTTTTAAAATATTTCAAATTGAACAAAACATCTATGATAAACATGTAAAATATCAAAGACACTGAGAAACATCAGATAAGACAATCTTTCACCCATTTTTGAGGAGTAATTCAGGCCAATTCTTACTTACTCTGCCTAACCTGAATTCTAAATAAATTCTGTCTATTGCTATTAATGATTTTGGCCTAATAAATTTCATACATGCTATACAACTATGCCTGATGCACCATTTTTCTCCTTTGGAACATTTGCTCTTCCTGCTTTCATATTTAATAAATGGAAAGGCTGAACTAAAATTCACCTTAAAAGCTCTCGACATTAATAATTCAGTAAATGTACAATTAGATGTTACCATTAAGGATAGCATTTCTTAAAGCTAGTAAAATGCAAAATTGTTTATTACGTACATAATTTTCTTCCGTATTTATTCATCTCAGTGCTCTGTATAAAATGAGCCTTTACAGATTTACAAAGTGTGAATTTAGTCCTCCAACTGTCCTCGAATGCTAACAACAAGTTCTGTAAAAGAACATGTAGATGAATCTGTCATTTGTCCTTTAATAGGGATGAATGAGTCAAAGGAACATGGCAAGAACTAATTATAAAGACATTAGGTTGCTCTATAGTTAATTGTTGGCAGAACAAATAAAAGAAACAAAATTTTCGATGCAACAGCTAAGCTAGAATTTTGTTTATTTACTTTCTCCAAAGTCACTAACTTGGCTTAAGGTGTTATTCTAGTGAATACAAGACTTGTCCTGTTTAATTTAAACACATCTAATCTGAAATAACAAATTTATCAACAAATCAACATTCAAGAAAGTGGTATTCTGCTAGTGGGACATACCTGACTCCAAACTAGTCAACTATCAATGTTATTCAGAGAGAGGTGAAAAGCAGGAGAATGACTGGAGAATGGAAAATTCTAGGTCTAAATAGCCGATTTGGAAAGGAAGATAAATGGGAGAATTTGTCTGGTTTGACTATTTTGACCTAGAATTTTCACCTCTCCAGTCATTCTCCTGCTTTTCACCTCTCTTTGAAAAACCCTGTATGTGTATTCATCAAAGTGATTGTTCGGTGTTTTTTAATGCCTTCATGCAGAAAAGAAGGAGCTCCTTCCTAGGTCTTACAGGATAAAATGACATGCTCTCTACAAATGGTCATGCAGTGTCAACATGTCTATTTACGTAATATCTATTTACGTATACATATAAATGCCTTCAGGTCAGATATGAAAAATAACTAATTCCTTATTAAAATTTAGTACCCTGCCCACAACAACTCAGCATTATCCTTAGGATGCCGAGATGGACATATACTTCCTTTGAATAATATTGTACCGGCTAGATGGAGTAGAGGTAACATCACTGCTCTATAATCATGGAGACACAGGTTCAAATCCCAGCCAGAGCACCTCTCCAGTAAGTGTCCTTCGGCAAGAATCCAAAGGGTACATACATGGTGTACAATATCAGCTGTGGAGTCCAGTGGTAACATCTCTACCCTTCAATCATGGGGAAGAAGTCAAATTCCATTCTGCACATCCCTCCGAAACAACTGTGAAGAAGCAAATCTCAATTTACAAGAAGCGGGTTCAACCCAACCACCAGGTCACTGCTCTACAATCACAAAATACTTGTACATCTCATGGATTGTAAGTTCCCTTGGGAACAGGGACCCATGTGTGGTATTCTAATGTATCAACTCTTTGTACACTGGTCGTGTAAAGTGCTGCGGAATTTGTGGCGCTATATAAATAAAGGATAATAATTGTAGAATGAAACCCATAATGACTGCACTTACGAGATAATCAAACAAAAAACTGAAGCGCGTGGTATTGTGTTTTGCCATCACACACATGGAACTGTATTCCAACCCTGGTGTAAACCTTACTAGAGCTGTTGTAAACATAGCAGCTCCATTGACTATGGGCCCTATTCCATAGCTGTCAGTAAAATGGAGACAGTAACCAGGAAAATCTGCACCAGCAGATATTCCGTACCGTCTCCATTTTACCGACTGCATTTCGGGTTAGGAGCTGTATTAGTGCCTGGTCCTGGAACACAGTGCAAAGCTGCCACATACCGGCAGCAGCAAAGCGCTCCTCCATGAGTATCAGTTCATAGTACTTCATGGAGTCTTGTGTGTCCCCGCCCCAACCTTGCTCTCACGAGATCAGGCAGGGCCACCACTGAATGGTGGAGGGTGACTAAGAACTATTTGTTCCCAGTCTCACTCTGGGAATAAGTGGCGGATCATGAGTTTCACGATATGCGATGAGAGGTGAGTATGGGATTTAAAGGGGGGGGTCACCGAAGCCCCACGAAAAAAATTGGAAGACAGTGCCGAACAGCACCGAAGACTCACCAAAGAGCGCCAAAGTGGCCTTGGTGAATTCCACCGAAGTGCAAAAAAAAAGAAAGGCTCCTATTCTCCTAATAAGTGTTTAAACCAATAAAAATGCATTAAAATGTTTGTAAATAATGAAAAAGGTCCTTCAAAAAATAATGAAAAGGTCTGTTACAGGATTAAAAAAAAAACTTTTAAAAATTGGGGGAAAAATTGTTTAAATAAATACAAAAAGGTATTCTAAAAAATATAAAAAAATAAAAAGGCTTTTGATGAAAATTAAAAGAATAATTTTTTTACATTGAATCCTATGGGATTCGCCTGTTTAAACCTGTCGAACTGAAACACCGAAAATAAGGGCATTTCACTGACACTTTGGTGTGAATAGACAAACCATTACTTCCGGCTGCCGCCCAAGACCAAAGATCGCCGAACACTGGCAAACACGGCGAACTGCTTCGTATTTTGCCGTCATTTCACCCGTATTTGGTGAATTGTTAATGAATAGACGAACTGCCCCAAAATTACACCGAACGGTAAAATTCACCATTTGGTGCAATTCGGAGGCAAGTTCAGTGCTTAGTGAATAGACCCTATAGAGTAAAACATTTCTTAACTAAACGTACATGAGAGAACAAAGTACATGTAAGATATCAGCAACATAAAATAAATTTAAAAAAAAAAACATTTTGTTTTTTGGTGTTAGTTTCCATTTAAGGGAATTTTAAGCCAAAATAAACAATCTGGTATTTAGTTGAGTTGTGAAATGATCCATTTTAGCTCTCTTTGCCTGGGTGTTTTAATTTCTGTCACAAGTGTCTTCAAATTCATAAATCAAATTCACCATTTAATGAATACCTCTATCAATATTAGTGAAATATTATTATTATTATTGTCATCATTTATATAGCGCCAACAGTTTCCGCAGCGCTTTACAATAACCAAAGGGAACGAGATACAGATAAACGGACATAGGATGGAAACACAAGATGTAGGGCTCTATTACATTCTTCATGCAAAAATGCACGGTAAACGCATGAATTTTTGCGTGAAGCGTTAAACGTTAATGCGCGTCAATTAACGCTGGCATTACAATCCTCGCGCATTATTTCATCCGTCAAAAAATAATGCGCGTAAAAAAGATGTGCAAAAATGCGCACGCATTAACGTTGCGTGCAGAAATCGGTGTGCGGACTGTTTTTTCACGCGATTCAGCCAATCAGGATTAAGGACCACAATTATCTCACGTTATGTTTTTTGCACCTGTCAAAGTCAATCTGCGCATATATGCTGCATCAATAATAAAAACACGCACAACTTCTCCATTTTATTGTTTGGGTATGTGTAGAATGTGTAATTATACTTTGCTGTATTTTTTTTTTGGTTTCGGCCAGAACGTTCAGATTTGCCATTAACACCAGCTTTTAAAAGACGTTAAAATTATGCGCGCAAACGTTGTGCGTTAAATTTTGCGCATTGATTGTAATACCATCCACGTACCAGCACACAAAAGCATTTGCGCTCTCAATGTTAAGTACAGGATGCGCGCAGTACATTACGCTCGTGCAGTGTTCGCGCAGGTTCACCCGCGGTTGACGTTAACGTGCATTTTTTGCGCAGACATTGTAATACGACATTCTGCGCAAAGGGTTTTGCCCCTCGTGTTAATGTGTTTTTGCACGCGCGTTAACGTTTGCGCGAAGAATGTAATAGAGCCCGTAGAGGACCCTGTTCATAGGAGCTTACAGTCTAGATTTGGGTTGAGTAAGACAAGGCAATTTTTACTGGATGGGAGGATCATTGGTGCCATTGGTTCAGGAATGGTAGGGCCATTGAAGCAGCTTCAATAATGTGTGAGTAGGTGAGCAGAGGTGTGAGCCGCATCAGTGATGTGGTACGCTAATCTGAAGAGATGGATTTTATGACACAACATATATTTGCAGCACAGTGTACAGCAAATGATATTCCCTTTATTATACCAGATTCTGTATTTGTGCAATGTAGCCTTTGAGTTGTATAGATCTATGATTTAGGCCCCGTGATTTATGTCGCGCTATGTAGCATCTCCAATGCATTTCAATGGAGCTGTTCACATCTTGCCGCGCGACGTCGCGGTAGCATGTCGCTGGTACATGACCCTTTTTTTTTGGGCGATTTGCGTTTTGTGATTTTGCGATTTCCACTGGTGGTGTTTTGCAAAATCGCAACGTCGCGCGACAGTGTCGCGCGACGCTGCGAATATGAAAAATCGCACGGAAAAACGCCCGCTTTTCAAATCGCACAGCGTGAACAGGTGCCTAAACCAAAGAAGCACTTTCTATCATTTTAATGTAAAAAAAAAAGCATTTTTAATAACGCATCACAAACGCGATTGCATTTTTTTCATATTTCTCTTTTCTTCCAAAGCACACAATGTTACGGTAAACAGCTTTGAAACACAAAACGCCGAACACATGGCATATGAGCGTACGTCTACGTCTCCCCTAGTTAAATACATTATGCTATATTATGCGGCTTGCGATCGCTGAGGGCTATTGTACCATCATCTTTTCATTTAATAATGCAATTGCAAATTGGCTGATAGCATTTGGTCTAAAATACACACAGGGCATTGCGAAGATAAAAATGTTCTGCCTTTTCTCTGGTGTACAGCAATTTGTCATGTAATTAGTCAGACTAATTAAATTTTTGTAGCACTAATCAAACGAAAATGCTGAAATTTTCTTTGCAAAGCCAGTTTGCTGTCTGCTTGCATTTAACTTGATGGTTTGAAATAGGCCCTGGACTGTCTGCCACTCCACTTAACCACCTCATTTGCATTTTATATTGGTAAATCAAATTAACCATCAGTGGCTTTTAGAATGATTGACTGTGGTCAGAGCTTTTCAGATGGGATTTTTCACAGAAAACCGTGGACATTTTATTATAAGCTTTCCTTGTACCTTTTTTTTGTATGCAGCAAACTGCATTCACTCAGCTAATTAAAAGTGGTTGATGGTTTATTGCCAGCTTATGATAGATTTACCCATCTGGTGTGTATATTTTCTTTCAGATAATTTCCTGATGGAGCGTTTTATCTTTATAATAAAAAAAAGAAAAAAAGTGAAAGAAGAAAAGAATTCCTGAAAAAAATTCCTAATTTTCATGATAACAGGGCTATGTGTAAAATATTGCCTTGTTTGGGCCCTATCAGCTGGTGTGAGCTAACCCAAGCGTCAGCCTGTATTCACGTCAGCGCCAGGTGAATTCAGCCAACCGCCGGACCAACAGATTGTTTGCCTCGCGCTCAAATGGCAAAAGTCACTTACAGGGTTATTCAAAGAGAATCGAAAAGTCACGGCACGTTCGGTGACTTTTTGTTCCCCGCACTTCGGGGCGATTCGGCGATCCTAGTTCGCCGACTCTGAGGTGTATTCAGCAAGCACCGCAGGGTCCCTGTAGTGCAGGGAGAACTCGCCACAAACACACCGTACACTTGCCACACACACACCGAACACTCGCCCAACAGTCACCAAAACCCGCAGAAACAGCTTGATTAACCACGCCGAACACGCCGGAGAAATCCAACTAGACGCCAATCACAGTGCAGAACAGCTGCCGGAGAAAGCCAACACGCAGACGAACGAGGTGAAAGAAAAAAACCAGTACGCTTGAAAGTTTGAAAATTGAAATTATGTTTGCAAAAAAAATACTGACCGAAAATGTCTGGAATTTACATATTAGATCCTATGAATGATAATAAAAAGGGCTGTTACAGAAAAAAGAAAAAACGATTAAAAATAAAAACTGAAACAAAAGTTTGCCAAAAATATCCCTAAAAGATCCTAAAAAAATCTATGAATAAAGAGACTTTTTACTGCAGAATATAATAATGAATGGTTTATTAGATACTCAGTGGCGTAGCGTGGGTTGTCAGCGCCCAGGGCCAGCCAAGAATTGTGCGCCCCCCCCAACCTGTCGACACGTTATCGATATTGCCGCAGCTCTCCCATGGATATTGCCCCAGCTCACACATGAATATTGCCCCAGCCAGCTCTCACATGGATATTGCCCCAGCTCTCACATGGATATTGCCCCAGCTCACACATGGATATTGCCCCAGCTCACACATGGATTTGCCCCAGCTCTCCCATGGATATTGCCCCAGCTCACATATGAATATTGCCCCAGCTCACACATGAATATTGCCCCAGCTCACACATGGATTTGCCCCAGCTCACACATGGATTTGCCCCAGCTCACACATGGATTTGCCCCAGCTCATGGATATGCCCCAGCTCACACATGGATTTGCCCCAGCTCATGGATTTGCCCCAGCTCATGGATATGCCCCAGCTCATGGATATGCCCCAGCTCATGGATTTGCCCCAGCTCATGGATTTGCCCCCAGCTCATGGATTTTCCCCAGTTCTCACATGGATTTGCCCCAGCTCATGGATTTGCCCCAGCTCATGGATTTGCCCCAGTTCTCACATGGATTTGCCCCAGCTCATGGATTTGCCCCAGCTCATGGATTTGCCCCCAGCTCATGGATTTGCCCCAGCTCATGGATATGCCCCAGCTCATGGATTTGCCCCCAGCTCATGGATTTGCCCCAGCTCTCACCTGGATATTGCCCCAGCGGCACCCAGCTCTCACATGGATACTTTCCCCAGCTCCGGATCCAGCAGGGGTTGAGGGGGCCCAGATGCCGGGCAGCGGGAGTGCCTGCCCGGTCCTGAACAGCGTGTGAGTCCGTCCGTGTTGAAGGGGAGGCGGCTGCGTGCGTGCGCAGGTCACGCGGTCCGGCCAGTCAGGTGGTACAGAGACTCAGTACCACCTGATTAGCCGGACCACGTGACCGGCTGCGCCTGCACGCAGCTGCATCCCCTTCAACACAGATGGACTCACTGTTCAGGATCGGGCAGGCACTCTTGCTGCCCGGCATCTGGGTCCCCTCAACCCGCGGGCCCTTGGGCGGCGCCCGAGGGCCCGGCGGGTCAGTCCGGGCCTCAAGTTTTAGGGGCGCAAATTTCTTTTGCAATTATGCGCCCCTAACAAAACTGCGCCCGGGGCCACGGCCCCCCCAGCCCCCCCACGCTACGCCACTGTAGATACTGATTTAAAACTGGAATATTTTTAACATTAAAGCCTATGGGATTCTCCTGAATAAAACTGCAGAATGAAACCACCGAACAGCAGGGCATTTTGGCAACTTTTCCCTGCTGTTTTGTGTTCACCGAATAGACGAAGCATTGCTTCTCTATGGGGATTTCACTGCCCTCGAACAGGCACCGAACAGGCACCGTATGTGCAGGAAATTTGCCAACATTTGGCGAACTGCCTGCTCTCTGAATAGCCGAATGGCCAGGAAAGGTAACCGAACACTGAATTACAGTGTCTGGTTACATTTCGGGGCCAGATCGGCTCTCTTTGAATAACCCTGTTAGTAAACCCCTGATTGAACCTCCCTCTGCCTGTGTGTCACTGCATCCTGGGTACGTACCCTCGATCCCCTGGTACAATATCACCCGATAGAAACTTTAAAGTAATTAATACAGATCACTATATATCACCTACCACTTTCAATATAATTGCAATATAAGTTTGTAGCACATTTCTATAGAGGGTTCTAAACTAATCACCATTGTTTAACGTTGTTGCGACCACGATAAGCTTTAGCAATCCAGAACTTTAAACAACAGCAGGAATATATATATTCTATTACAGATAGCTGCTCCTGACAGACAGGTGTTCATAGCGAATTCCTCTGTATTGAGAACCCAATTTTCAAAAACAATATCTGACTATGCTGCCTAACTAATAAATGACATAACATGTAAAAATTGGGAAAATATTCATGTAAATAAGACTTAGCACAAAATATAAGGTAAATGTGGTCCACTGCACTCTAGGGAGAAATACTGCAAGAGGGAATGACCGCCTTTTAAAAAACATATACTAGTTTAATTACAGAAGAATACACAATATTAGCAAAATCAATTCACTAATGGACAGTGTGACAGTTAGCATGTTATCTTGCCTTCGTTACATTAAGTCGGCCGGAGCACTGCTATTGATTTATTGAGCACCTTCACACTAGATGTGTTTGTAATTTCCAAATGTATTCTCATAGTGAATCTTTGCAATGTCATATGGTTATATTACTGAACTGGATCAAACTGTTCAGTATAAAAAGTAATTTATAATGGCATGAATTTAAAAAACAGAGGGCTCTATTACATTCTTCGCGCATACGTTTGCGCCCGCGCAAAAACACATTAATGCGAGGGGCAAAACCCTTTGCGCAGAACGTCATATTACAATCTCAGCGCAACAAATGCGCGTATACGTCTACCGTGGGTGAACCTGCGTGAATGCTGCACGAGCTTACTGTACTTTGCACGTCCCATACTTAACATTGTGAGCGCAAATGCATTTGTGCGCTGGTACGCGGATGGTATTACAATCTATGCGCAATTTGTAACGCACAGCCTTTGCGCGCATAATTTTAGCGACTCCTAAAAGCTGGTGTTAATGGCAAATTCTATCAGCCTGGCCGAAACCAAATACACCAGACCAAAAAAATACGCAGCAAAGTATAGTTACACATTCTACACATACCCAACCAATAAAATGGAGAAGTTGCGTGTGTTTTTTTATTGATGCAGCATATATGTACAGATTGACTTCGACAGACGCAAAAACTGAACGTGAGACAATTGTAGTTCTTAATTCTGATTGGCTGAATCGCGTGAAAAAACAGTCCGCACACTGATTTCTGCGCGCAACGTTGCCGCATGTGCGTTTTTGCACATCCGTTTCACGCACGTTATTTTTTGACGGATGAAAAAATGCACAAGGATTGTAATACCAGCATTGTTTTGCGCGCGTTAACGTTTAACGCTTCGCGCAAAAATTCATGCGTTCTGCGTGCGTTTTTGCGTGAAGAATGTGATAGAGCACAGAGTCTACATAATATTATATATTCAGCAAGGCTCAGAGATATGAAATTTTCACCATGTGGTAAAAGCTGGTATTATGTACCCATGCATGGAGCTGTTGTTGCAGGTTTTTGAATGTGTTTGTCTGGAGTGCTCTCTCCATGGTTTTGTTTAATATTATATATATACGTATACAGCAAACGAAGGAGAGAGCACTCCGTTACACGAACTACACCATCACAAAGCTCATAAAGTGGAATGACATTCACAGTCTCCAAAGATGTAACAAGATCTTACACAATTGTTTCCAGATCTTTTCACAACATAGCTTAGATAATAAATGATGAGCGTTTAGTTCACAAAATACGGCCATGTCCCTGTCACAGTGTCAATGTATCCCATCTCAACAGGTCCTAGTCTAAAACACCAAATGACTGCATTTATGGTATTAAGTCACTTATTGAAGACAGAATCTTTCCTGGGACTCCCTGCGATTCAAGGATAAATAGAACCTGCAAATGGAACACCTGTGACAGGTAGGGGTGCTTGCTGAGGGTCGTCAGTCCTTTTCATACAGCAGGAAGCGGTACTCAAAGCTTTCCTAAGCTTAATTAGCGGGTGTTTCTCATTACAAAGACACAGTACACCAAGGGGAGAGCATCCCATTACATAAAGTACACCATCACACAACTCACAAAATGTCAAGACATTCATAGTTTTCAAAGATTTTACACTTTTTTTATGGATTTTTTCCGCAACCTGACTTAGATAATAAATGAAAGAAATAATGAAAGAAATAACATATATACAGTATAAACTGCAATGGCCAAACAAACTCACCACCTACCATTCAAGGGTGTGGGGCAATGTTATGATCTGGGGTTGCATCAGTTGGCCAGGTTTAGGTTCAGCAACATTATGTACTCAACTAATGAGGTCATGTGACTACCTGAATATACTGAATGAGCAGGTTTTTCCATCAATGGGTTTTTTCTTCCCTGATGGCACAGCGGGCATATTCCAAGATGGCAATGCCAGGATTCATCAGGCTCATATTGTGCAAGTGTGGTTCAGGGAGCACGAGACATCATTACACACATGGATTGGCCACCGCACAGTCCAGACCTTAACCCCATTGAGAATCTTTGGGATAATGTGCTGGAGAATAGACATGTGCATTCGTTTTAGTACTAAAACGATTTAGTCCGAATTTTGGGATAATTTAGTTTTCGTATGACTCAAGAGAAACGAAACTGCTCAGTACAAAAAACGAAAGAAACTAAAATAAAATGCACTACATTTTAGTTTCAGTCCTTTTTGTGATATTACAATGATGAGTGAAGGAGACCAGCAATGAAGAGCGCAACATCGCAACATCCGAAGTTCTGCACCCTCCACATGCCAATGCAGTAGGATGTTCTATACAGAGAGGGGCATTAATTAATGCAGGAGGATGTTCTATACATTATACAGAGAGGGGTATTAATGCAGGAGGATGTTATATACATTATACAGAGAAAGGTATAAATTGAGGATGTTCTATACAGAGAGGGACATTAATTAATTCAGGAGGGTGTTCTAAATAGTATACAGAGAGGGGTATTAATTAATGCAGGTGGATGTTGTATACATTATACAGAGAGGGGTATTAATTAATACAGGAGGATGTTCTAAACATTATACAGAGAGGGGAAATAATATTGTTCTAACCTCTTATATATAAAAATATTATTTACTAGTTTTACTGAAACTCTGAGCGCTGTGATGAGCAGCAGTTACTGTAACAGCTTTGCCTGACACGGGGCAGTATTACAATGTTGGTGCTAACTTAACCAGAGCTGTTGTAAACTGAAAACCTCCATAGGCTATAATGGCTCTGGGAAGTTTACAACAGCTCTGGTTAAGTTAGCACCAGCTATGTAATATGGCCCACATTGTGCTGAGAGTGAGAGAACCTGTAACAAGCAGCGATCTCAGCCCTCTGAGGAGCCACTACAATAGTAATTGTATCCGCTGGTTTTCGGATGAATGAAATTAGTTTTCATACTAAAGAACTGAAAACGAATTTCTTTAGCAACTAAATAAATTGCATTTTAGGACTAATCCATTAGTTCAAAACGAAATTTTGTGCTGTGCACATGTCTACTGGAGAAGACTTTACGCAGCGTCTGACTCTCACATCATCAATACATGATCTTGGCCACAAATTAATGCGACTCTGGGTGGGAATAAATGTTGTGATATTGCATTAGATTAGTGAATGGATGCCACGGAGAATGTGTGTCATAATCACAGCAACCAAATATTAGAGGGTGTGACTTTTTTTGGCCAGGCAGTGTATGCAGTATTTCCTAAATACTGTATAATCTCTCAGCATAAGGCTGCAATTTTATCTGATGGCCTGAAAACCACTGACAGTTTACAGCAGGAATAGAATTATATTCCTGGTTAGATATCCTATATAGCATGATATATATATGGGAGACCAAAAATAAATCTAACAAGTGGCAGCCATTCTCCTCTGGTACCAGAAACTAAAGGAAGTTACCTTATTGTCTCTGAAATGTATTTTATTTTTCTTAATTATATATTCTTTATATGTATATTTTTAATATACACTTTAATTATAAGGTAACAGGCAGGAGAGATAATTTGTATACACAAATATATTATATATTCATATGTATATATGTGTATGTATATGTTATATTCATAATTGTATACATTCACGGGGAAGACTGTAATTAAGAGAGTAAATAATCAAATCCTAAATTTCCATTAAAATACAAATGAATAAAATTGAATGGAACAGATCAGTCTGTATTCTAAAGGACAGCTGGAATATGACTCGGAACTGACAGACACATTTTCTTGTCAATCTAAAAAAGCTGCAAAATTATAGCTTGCGGGACCGTTTGAATAATGCCCCATGGATAAATCTGAATACTGTGACATGGACATGAAAAAGTGATTCTCCTAAACCATACTTCCATCTCCATGTACAAAGCCTGTAATCTCTTATCAGCCCTCTGAAACAATGCAGCCAGTATTAACCCTTTGAGAATCAGACATTTGCCGACACGGAGAACCGTAAAAACACACGATTCATCGTGCCAAACCTGTCCTGTCCATCAAAGTGTATTAAAGAATGATTTCCAATAAATTATATTGTGCTGTTGTAGAAATAATTCACTTCCTGCTTCATCTGTGACGCATGAAATTAGCATTCATTTCATTTACAAATAGTATTAGCGCTCATTAATTATACAGTCTCTTCTTTCTGCTTAATATAAATTACGTGCACATGATAAAACAAATAATTTCACAAACCCAGATGGGTAGGGTGACCGTGTCATCGCTGAAATGAAATAGAAAGACACGGTTTGAGTTTATGTGTATGCATCCATTGTTGCACCATGGTAGGAAAAAAAAAAAAAGTACAAAGAATCAATACAGTTGTTCAATATGAACCATTCTCGGAAGATTGTGTATTATTGTTTTCTTTGATGTAATCATCATGATATATATATGATAATTTTTAATATTATTATTTATATGGGGGAGTCACTTTTTGGATGGACACATTCATGTATTTATGTATTTTGGTAAGGACTTACACTATATTGCCAAAAGTATTCGCTCACCTGCCCAGCTCCTGATATGGATGGGTGAGCGAATACTTTTGTCAATATAGTGTATCATGAATTTTGCTCTACATAGAAGCCAATCAAACTTACGCCTTATTTAAAACCACTGTGCGATGTTTTTTTTCTTGGATTTCTACTGCGCATGCGCCATCTGCTTTGGACGCATACGCGTAGTATCCTTGCCAACACAGGCTTTCGTGACGTCTATTGTGCACGACCCCTGGTGTTGGATGTGGCAGCCGCCGATATTCATAACAGATGTGAGATTGATCTCCTTTAACCACTTTGTTGCAGAGGACGCGCTCAGTGCGTCCAGTCACAGGAAGCAGTGGCTGCGAAGGATGCTCTGAGCGCGTCCTCCCTTTGCAGCTAGCGATTTGCCGGATTCCGGCAGATCGCTGTGCCCCCCGATGTGGGCTGACATCTTGGATGTCAGCCTAGTCTCCAGGACCCCAGCGGGCACCGTGCGCGATGACATCTATTCAGGCCCCCCCACCAGTGCGGGGAAGGTGCCTGAAGGGGAGGTCCCCATCCATGCAGGGCTCCAAAAAAAGGCAGGCACCGCTTGGAAGGGCATAGCCTGCCCTTCCAAACGGCGGCTGTTTTTAACCCCTAGTGGGGTGGATCGCAACAGGTGCCATATTGCGGTCCCCTCCTGGAGCTGGCCTACATCTTGGATGTCGGCCAAGCTTCTGGGATCTCCACCTGACAAATGGCGTCATCGTGCATAGCGCGATGACATCAGTTGTGGACTTAACCCCTAGCTGCCACCTGTGGTGGAGATAGAGGGTTCCAATTAACCCCCTATCTTCTGATCCGTGGCAGGTAGGGATTAATGTTTGGTATTATTGGAATGGCCAGAGCATGGCCTTTCCAATGATATCAAATATGACCATATTAAGTTAAAAGTAAAATAAAAAAAAATAAAAAAAAATAATAATAATAAAAGAAAAATAATAAAAAATAAACAGTTTTTTTTTTTTTATTAATGCAGCAATATTGTTCCCATTACAATGATGCTGCACTAATGATATTTTCTATGGGGGCGGTTGCTAAAAATCATGTAAATTCCCCCAAAAAATTTTAACGAGTCAACATTTCTAAATTTTTTAACAAGTGTACCCCATAGAAAATATAATCACAAACGCTTGCATGATAAAATGGGAAAAAAAAACTTTACACGCTGTAAATTATTGAAAATTCTAATTTTATTGCATTTTTTGTTATAATATACAGACAGAACATGACATATACATATAATAATGATATATTATGAATTTGCCGAGTCTGCCGGAAAGAACCATATATAATATGTCTGGGTCATGTAATAAAATGTGGCTTCAAAACGCGGTTAAACATGATGAGCAAAACCGGTAAAAATGAGCTGAGCACACAGGCGTGAAATGGCTCAGCAGCGAAAGGGTTAATGACTGGTTCCTCCTGAAAACCTATGATGTATATACAGTATATACTGGGTACACATACTGAACTTGATCCCTTGATAAAGACGTTTTGCAGTCGAAACGTTGGGGTTTCTGTTTCCGCTCTCTGCTCACATTTTTTCTTCCAAGAGCCGGGTAACAGATAAAGTATTTATTTGCATGATTTTTTTGTTTTCTGTTGTGTTGATTGTTATATTGCATTGAGAGCATTCCCTTTTTGGGATATTATATATGCTGTGATTATGTTATAGATCTTGATTCTTGTATGATACAGTTTTTTTGGCTTATGTATTGTCAATTACCTTGGGCTCCCTGCAATGTGTATATATCATATTTTATTTTTGTGATTTTGTAACAATACAATTTGAATATTTTTTGCAACTAGAGTGCATCTCTATTTTGTATTTTCTAGGAAAATAAAAATTACCATACATTATCACAGAAACAGTCTTATTTTAACAAATTATAACCTTAAAATGTAGAAATCCAAAACCCAAAGGAAAAGAAAAAAAGAGGAAAGCAAATATTATACACTCAAATTTTTTCCAGATGTAAACAGTGACATTGTCAAGATATCAGGATTCGTAGAAGAAAACAGTCAAACGAAAATATATATTAAAATAATTAATTTATTATAGAATTTTTTAAATATATATATGTATACACTATATATATATATATATATATATATCATACAACAGTGGAAAGGTTGCACTCAACCTGAACAAGCAATAACAGCGGGTGCATCTAAGACAATAATACAATATACAAAAAAATAGAGCACTCCATATGAATGTCGTGAAATTAATGGTAAGCGCCACACAACACGCCGTAACCACCCCAACTCCAATGCTACACCAGCAAATAGTGGTTTCCCCCACACCATAAGTAGTAACAAAATATAACGTATCTGGTGAGCGCAATTCAATATGCTCTGGAGGTCGGATGTCTCATACAGGTCCGTAACACATCATATGGTTTATGAAAGAAGCAAATACAAAAAAATCGTAGTGCAACACTGCAGTATAAATTGGTAGGCGTTATATAATATAATAATTCCACTCACAAGTGGTGGAGCCCTAACACCGGCTCAGAGTGGAACTTTGCCTTTGGGTGGTTTTTCTTCCTCCTTGTTAACAGGTTACCCCCACCTTAAATATGGGATATTCTTCAAAACCCCGTAATCGGTGAGAGCATGGAGGAGAAAACGGAGAAATACATGCTTTCCTAGTGTGAATCTTTCTGGAAAATAGATGCAAATCTCTTTTCTGCTAAATGGAAACTTACATGAGATGGAGCTTCCAAAGCTCAGGTGGAAATGCCCATGGATTTTTTGTGGAAGAAAAATCCAAAAGAAAAACCAAACTGGAACCAGAATGTGGTCTTAAGAGGGTTAATAAAAAATATTTTTAAAAACAAACCATATAATATGGCCCCAAAACTCGTTTCGCTGCTGTAAATCAGCTTCCTCAGCTCGTCCTGGACCAGCTGAATTCCTTGTTATTCTCATCTGCACCCAGTATTTAACATATATAATTAAATAAATAGACTTTAAAGCTTATTTACCTATGGTCTCTTGGGGAGGAGGAAGGCAGAATGTGCCTCCTCCTCTTGCTGCAAAGAGCAGGACATATAGAACAAATAGCTCTCTGTTGCCCTTCCACTGGAAAAGCGCATACCTGCTCAAGCAACTCACATTCCCATGTTTTCGAACCTAGAGTCTCCTTTACTCAATTTGATTCCAATGCTGGTCTCCTCCAGAATGAACAGCTGCTTCTACATCCCTGATACACCAGTTATTATGGACCAGATAGGGGCCTGGATGCTCACTCAACAATCCAGCCAATCCAATGTAAAGGCATTGTGAGCTATCTGACTGGTTGGGAATGTACAGAGTTGTACATTCCTAACCTACATGCCAGAAAGTTGATCAACTCAGGTTGACTGACAGTTTTCCAAGAGGGGGAGGTGGGGACACACATAAAACAATCGAAAACAATCTAGAGGATGTACACCTTAAATAAAAAGAAAATGGAAACAAGGAAAGTGATGCACACGTAACAATGCCAAACCACAATTCCGATTTCCTATACAGGTCTATTCATAGAAAGGAGAAACTCAGGAGAATGACTGGAGAAGCAAAAATTCTAGTTCAAAATTCTCCCATTTATCTCACTTTCCAAATTGGCTATTTGGTCTAGATTGTTCATTCTCCTGGCAATTCTCCTGGTTTTCACCTCTCTCTGAATAACCCTGTTGGTTTCCTATAGTATCAGTAAATAAGAAGCAACCACAGACAGAACTAACATGCAATGACAGGATAGAGATTCACAGGTAATACGTAATTGTAAGTAACACAACATAGAGAATTAGGCACTAGCCCAAAATGTGCGAAAGAAAATAACACAAATTCACAGAAAAATAAATAATGAATCACAAATAATAACCTAAATACCAACAACAGCTTTCTGTGATTGATCAGGGTGTATGACAAAAAAAAAGGTACTCAATAGACGTGCGTTTTGTTTCGTTCCGAATCAAAATTAGGACGAAATTTACCCGATTCATATTTCGGAAGCACTTCCGAACTACGAATCGGATCCATCCGAAACAAAAACAGAACGAATCGAAATACAACAAATGAATTAAATTTTTCAGAATTAATTTGTTGTATTTCGTGGTGTACTCCAAAATTGTTCAATTCCACCCAAAAAATCCCAAAAAATGCCTAAAAAATCCTAATAAAATAAAGAGACTTTTTGCTGAAAGGCAAAAGAATAAAGGGTTGAACAAATATTTAATAAAAGCAGGGATTTTTTGTTTACATTGAGACCTTTAGGATTTGACAGTTTAAACCTGTGAATCGCACCCCTGAAAGTCAAGGTTACAAATTAGGGTTAGAAATCAGGGTTAGAATTTCTAACCCTGATTTTCAGTGGTTCGTTCGACAGGCTTATTCAGGTGAATCCTATAGGTTTCAATGAAAAAAAATCCCCATTTTTATTACATATTTATTCAACTGTTTACGTTTATTCTTTTCATTTGCAGCAAAAAGTCTCTTTATTTATTTATTTTTTTGGATTTATTAGGCATTTGTCAGGATATAAATACCAGTCGTACAAAATAAAATACAGCTGGTACTACAATAAAATTATCAGCCGTACAAAATAATCCCATAGGTTTCAATGTAGAAAATATTCCCAGTTTTTATTAAATATTTATTTAACCGTTTATTATTTTCACTTGCAGCAAAAAAGTCTATTATTTAAGTATTTTTCGGGATGTTTTTGAAATTTTGGATTACTAATTAATTTTAACCCCTTCACTGCTGAGACATTTCACGCCTGTGTACTGAGCCAATTTTTACCGCTTTTGCTCATCATGTTTAAATGCGGTTTGAAGTCACGTTTTATTATATAACCCAGACAAATTATATATCCTTTTTTTTTCGGCAGACTCGACAGCAGATTCATAATATATCATTATTATATGTAGGTGTCATGCCCTGCCTGAATGTTATAACAAAAAGTGCAATAAAAGTAGAATTCTAATCATCTACAGCGTATAAAATGATTTTTCACATTTACAGTTACAAGTATTTATAAAGCGCCAACAAATTCCTTAGCGCTGTACAATGGGAGAGACAGAATAACAAATATACATACACGTTACACACATGGAACAGAAGGAGGGAGGACCCTGCTCGAGAGTTTATAATCCATCCGAGCCTTTGTCGTTATAAATTCTATGGGGTACGCTTGTTAAAAAAAATTAGAACTGGGAAAACTGTTACATTTTTTTTGTTTTTAGCTAAAAAAAATAAAAAATCATTAGTGTCGCATCATTGTTCATATTATAATTGAAATGTGAACAATAGTGCTGCATTAATAAAAAAAAAAAAAAAAAAAACACGTTTTTTTTTATATTTTAAATTTTCTCTTTATTAAATTATTAATATTATTATTATTTTTACTATTAACCTGCTCCTATTTGGTATCATTGAAAAGGCCATGCTCTGATACCAAACATTAACATCTAGCTTCCATGGATTGGCAGATAGGGGGATCCTTTGGATGCCCTTATCTCCACCATAGGGATTACATAGGGGAACCCCTTGGCAGCTTCGGTTAATGCTCACACTGATGTCATTGGCTATGCGTGTCAGTGTTTCCCGGGAGGGGGTATAAACCAGCGTCTGACTTCCATGAAGTCAGATCTCTGTGGGACCCTGGAGAAGAGAGGTGAGTTTATCGAGAGCTTAGCGGGAGACGTGTGGGGAACGTCCTCAGCATATAGCGGTAGAATCCCATGACAACCCCCACACGTCTTCCGCAGTGAAGGGGTTAAAACAACCAAGTTTTTTGTCTTTGCCGAACGCAGCAGGTTTTTGTATTTCCTTCAGTCTTGCTGCTTTTGGAGGGAGCTGTTTTTGGTGCTAGAAGCTATTCAGTGCCAAGGACAGCAGCCCCGCAGGGCTATGGACCTGATTGCTGGTTGTTCCAAATTAATTTCATTTGTAATTGGGCACCAGAAAGTGCTCCAACAAGTTTAGCACCTCCGCCATTAAATCTAGGGCCTTAAAATATATTCAGAAGCTATTAATCTGTGTCTAAAACACAGATCCCCATCTGATCCTGCACATAGCCCCAGGTGCTGTAGCTCCTTTTGACTAGGGATGAGCCGAACGCCCCCGTGTTCGGTTCGACTTCGAACTCGAACAATTTCAAACGTTCGACTTCGAACTCTAACACGATCCGAACTGTAAATCAATGGGACCCGAACGTTAGATTTTTGCCCTCCAAGAGGGCATATATGCTAGATATTTTCCATAAAAGGTGTATGGGGGTCCGGGTAGTGCCCTGGGGGACAGGAAACAAGGACAAAAAGTTAAAAAAAGTTTTTAAAGGAACAGTGAGTTTTCCATGAAATAAAGGTTAAGAATAAAAACGAAAAATTCCTTCAAATAGCGTGCCTAGGAGGTCCCCTTAACCTGCCCGTGAAGTGGCGGATTTGTAGGATGTATAGAAACATTTAAAAACAAAAAAATTACATTTCAAATGACGATAAATGTTTTTCCTTTAATCTATTCATAAACAACTGCTTGGGGCGGCAGTCTGTATGAAAAGAGGAGACGTTTTAGGACACGCGGAACAAGTTTAGTGATTTTTTTGGCTAAATTATGGTGAAACTTATGCAGGCTTTGGATGAAAGTAACAATAGGTGCTTTAAAATTGGGCCTTTAGTGTCGGCAACAGTGCCGTCACACCGTAACCCCTCTGTGGTATTGTGGAAGAGTGCAGGGTTGGACCCTGCGGTCAAATATTAAGATGATATGAATCTGGTATAGGCGTCAGTGGCAGTGCACCCAAATATTTTACCATTGGTGGCAGCAAGTGCCTTCACACCGTAAGTAACCCCTCTGTGGTATTGTGGAAGAGTGCAGAGATGGACCCTGCCAAGACAGATTCTAAGTTTCTGAACTGTGGTATAACTCACTGACACTGATAACAGGCTGTGCCAAGACAGATTCAAATTCCCAGAAATCTCCTACAACTCACTGAAACACACTGTCCCTGATAGCCTGGCAGTGCCAACACAGATTCTAATTCCCAGAAATCTCCTACAACATCACTGATACACTCTGACAGAACAATCGCCTCTCCTCTCTGATTCACTCCTGCAAATACACGCGCTGGGGCTGCAGGCAGGGAAGGAGCCTTATATAGTGTGCTGCGGGACTTAGCTCTGTGAGCCCATGATTGGGCAAAATTTGCCCAATCAGGACTCTGAACCGTGATTGGCATAGTCTTGCACCTGTCTTGCACCTGACATGCGGCAGGTGCAAGGCTGTAGCCAATTACAAGCTTCAGGCCAGTGGAAAAGTGCATTGTGGTCCATTGTGGTGCATTGTTGGTGAACATGCGGCGAACACACTGAAATGTTCGGAGTTCGACGAACTGATCCGAACCAAACACTCATCCCTACTTTTGACCAGCAAATGCCGACATCAGCCTGTCAAACAGCTTCCTCCTACAGTAAGGAATAAACTAGGAATATTCCCAAACATTTCTTAGTGTAAAATTCATTAAAAGTGAGTTTAGGAAAAAATACTGGATCCTGACAGTGGTTTTCTGGAAAATCATTTGGTAGTGAAGGAGATAAAATTTGTGGGACAGATACATTTGTATTCGCCTCCACTACATACCATTTGTGATTCAACTTGCAAAAGTGTCGGATAATCAACCAGCAAAATTAATATTTCTTGGAAATACTTGTCCTTATACACCAATTTATAAAAAAACAATGAAAATCACTATAAAATTCCAAACAGATAGCTTAAATAATAATCTTCCATTTTGATGGTAATGAGATATGTTGATGGTGATGATGGTGGGACATGTTGATGGTGTTGATGGTAATGGAACAAGGAAATATCAAAGAACTGTCTGTTGGTCAATATGTTACATAAACCGCCCTCATAGTTATTATTTTATTAATTTTATAACCATTCAATTCCGATTGAACATTTACTTTATTGAGTCAGGTTTTTTGTTATTTCTGAACTATGAAATGTGAATTAAAAGATTTAGGGAAGTACTTTTGAACTCTAACATATACAGGGTCATACAGAAAGAACCGAACTTGCCCCAAAATTGCACCGAATGGTACGGTGCAATTTTGTGGCCATTCGGCTATGCAAAACCTGCCAATGCTCCAAATATTGGCGAATTGCCAGCGAAATACGGTGCCTGTTCGGCAGGAGTGAAATCCCTATAGAGAAGCAATGGTTAACCTATTCAGAGACACCAAACAGCAGAGAAATGTCAGTGAAATGCCTTGCTGTTCGGTGGTTTGATTTGGCAGGTTTAATCAGGTGAATCCCATAGGTTTCGATGTAAAAAATATTCCCGTTTTTACTCAATATGTATTAAACCGTTTATTATTTTAATTTGCAGCAAAAAGTCTCTATATTTATTTATTTTTTTAGAATTTTTTAGGCATCTTTCTTTTCTTTTTTTCTGATTTTTTTTTAATAGCTTTTTTTCCAGAAACAGACCTCTTTATTATTATTCATAGGACCTTATATGTTAATTCCAGACATTTTCATCCAGTAGTTTTTTTGCAAACAGTGTTTAAAATTTTGAAAGTTTCAATTGTTTCTTTTTGGGGTTTTTTACCCTGTTCGTCGGCTTGTCGGCTTTTTCTGGCTGCTGGTCGGCGCTGTGTTCGGCGGCTCGTCTGATTTTTTTCGGACGCGTTCAGCGGGTTTTCGGCGGCTTATCGGATTGGATCCAATGTTTGCCAACGGGTTCCCGGCGGCTTATCGAATCAGATCCGATAGTTTTGGCAATTTTGTGGTGGATTTTCCCTGCACTTGGGAGACCCTGCGTTGAATTCAGCATTCATCACTGGGTCCCCGAAATTGATTCCCCGAAATGCAGGGAATGAAAGAGTACCAAAATGTCGATGAAATTTTGGTGCTCTCTGAATAACTCCTATAGAAAATTTCTCAGCTCAGTTGAGCAAGGTCTTCTTTTCCCATCTTTCACATATGTTAATCCTGTTTGTTAATTTTATGGTTGTTTTGTTTTAGCCATTGTACCGCATTGCAGAATATTATTACGCTTTTTAAATAATTGCGTTTGAAATATATATACATGCAGAATTTAACATTTGATTTAAGATGCAATAGTTCTAAGAGCATTTCCTCAGAAATTCTTCACAAGAGGCTGTTATAAAATGCTACAGTGAGTAAAGAGTCCAAAAGGAAATTGCTTTCTTAAGCCTGCAGTAAACAACCATGTAATTTCAAATATCTTAAGCTCTATTAAACTATGGAAGTAAATACATGTACTTATGAATGTCTCAAAATGTTCTTTCATAAAGACGGAGCTTGTATTTGGCTGCAGCGCTCCATAAAGCCTGCGTCTGAGTGTGAATGGACTTCCTTTCGCTTTGCATTTAAAATGATAATATTTTCAAATACTCAGAACAGCAGCTATAAAATGAAATGATGCCTTTTACTGTACTTGTCTCTTATATTGGAGTTTCTTGCCCTGAATGGATGTTATATTTAATCAAATTAAATCCAAAAGGATTGTAAGTGATTGGGGGGTGGTAATGGGTCAGGATCACAGTTATAGTAAATAAATGTAGGCTTGGGGCCCAACCGTAAAGGGAAACTGTATTAAAAAATAGAGTTCCCTTATTGTTGCCCTTACATAGTCGGGTAGGTGCAGCTGACAGCCTCTGCCCAATTATTTTCCTTTATTTTTTCTTTTTAGGTGATTTTACTCACTTTTTGTCCCTCACCGCACCCTGCTCCTCCTCTTCGGCCCAGGGACTGCTTTGGCTGGAAGTCCCTGAAGCTTTTCGATGCAATTTGAGCTCCAATGCTACTTGTGTAGTGTAGGAACGGCAAATTGTGTCCCGCTACTGCCCTTGCACACTTTCCATATGCACGTTCCATGGTACCTGTGCAGAACGATGGAATAGAGCTGTGCGCATGCGCAGATCCTATACATCGGCTGCCTCTGTGACCGCTTGTTACAGTGGTTGGTCTCAGAGTGGGTGACGTCAACACATTCTGGTTTTAGTAGTGATCGATCTGGTGACCGGCAGCCAGGAAATTTAAAAATCTCCTGGTTTGGAGGAAACACCCAGAATTTTCTGCCAGATCGGGGCAGCATGGGGAGGTGGGAATTAGGGGTACATCTCACATCCTGTCCACTTTAAACCTATAAAGGAGTCAGGATGAGTGTTACTTTAAGAAAAAGAGGCTTTGAAAAAATGACACTTTGAAAAGAAGACGTGTCAAAATAGAATGCCATAATGAAGGTGCTTTAAAAAAACATTATGCTCCAGGACAGTCCCCTTGACATTTCAACACAAACATGACAGCTAATATATTTAATATTTATTATATTAATATTAAAGCTTTGAGATACGTTTTTTCCTACGCGAAACCAGAAAGCTCAACCTAGACTCTAAATGTAATAGCATTCTTCGGCCAGCAAAGGAAGTCCTCTGCCTGTCAAAAAAGGCTTGCTAACAGTCAACATATACAATGGCACATCTCTGTATATATTTACTGTATGGGTAATGGGAAGCCATTTCCATAAAATCACTGTGTCCTGATGGTAATTTAGAGGTGGGTCCTGCCAGTGATATTTTGAAAATCACTTGGCAGTATAGGGGTTAATGGTTAAGAGCTCTGAGTTTTCGTCTACCTTTGTTTCAGGTCGTAATATGAAAAGAAAACAAGCAATTGGTGATAGGAGAAAACATAGTTACTTATCTTGGAGTTGAAATGCTGAAATGGTTCCCAGGAGATGGTCCGTTGCTCCACAGGAATAGGAAAAAATATTAAGGGAACTTCAGCGTCTGGAGAAATCCCCGTTAAATCTGGTAATTGAACCAGTAGATGTACTGAAATCGCCAACAAACGGAATGATGAGCAATTAAATGAGTAAAACTTTTATTCCAAAATAAAATCTCAACAGATAAAAGCCCAATGCATTTCGTCTAAAAATTAGACTTTTTCAAGGGCAATAATAATACACAATGTATCAAATAAAGTGATATATATCACTTTATTTGATGCATTGTGTATTATTATTGCCCTTGTAAAGGCCAATTTTAGACGAAACGCATTGGGCTTTTATCTGTTGAGATTTATTTTGGAATAAAAGTTTTACTCATTTAATTGCTCATCATTCCGTTTGTTGGCGATTTCAGTACATCTACTGGTTCAATTACCAGATTTAACGGGGATTTCTCCGTAATATGAAAGGAAATGGAATATATTAAAGTCTCTTCTGGTAATACGCTCTCGTGAATTTTGATTGTTTGTTTGTAAATCATTACGAGGTAACACGATGATGGGTCCTTAAAGGAGTTTGAAATTGAAAATTTTGAAACTGGAAAGCTGGTTTCCAATTCTGCGTTTATTTTGGAGGTTGGCATCGGATCGATGCTTCTAAACTCTAATGCCAGTTTGTGCGGCACTCTTCAGAGAATAGAATTCCACTTAACTGCAATGTGTAGGTCATAGAGAATGCAGAAATTCAAACAGGTTTGAATATTCAGGCGCTCTTTGTTGGCATGGAGTCCCTGTCGAAGTTGGCTTTAGATGATTCAAGTTTATGCAACTGTTTGTTTTAGAACAGTCATGGGTTAGAAGATTGCAGGAATGTGCGGCATGATTTGACTTGGTTTATAGCTTTGTCTTATACTATACTGGCTTAATAAACCAAAAACATAAAATAATTTACTTTGCTTTCCACTACCTGGAATTAAAATGAATTTTGAGCTATGGGTTTCTTATTACTCAGCAGTTTATGTAATAACACACAGCATTGACTTACACAGCATTTTGAAAGGGCAAACTGTTTTTGTTTACTATTGTTGTTTTTTTTTCAGAGATCAGATCTGTATCTTGGATCCAATGTGCATCGAAAATGGCTGAATTAGTTAATCCAAAACCAATATGTTCTCTTCCAATGACTGCATTGGGAGATGGACTGCATTTGAATGTGTGTAGTTTTTAGTGATGGCATTCACATGCGGGCAAAGAGCAGCCACCGTTCCCTAGAACAGTGGTTCCCAACCGCGCTCCTTAAGTACCCCTAATAGGCCAGGTTTTAAGGATTCCCTTGGGGAAACGCAGACCGAATTCTGCAATCACTGAACAGCAAATCAGATCACCTGTGCTGCGCTTCAGATATCTGGAAAACCTGACCTTGTAGGGGTACTTGAGGACTGGGGGTTGGGAACCACTGCCCTAGGAACAATGGTTCCCAACCCTGGTCCTCAGGGAGACCTAACAGGCCAGCTTTGCAGATATGTGAAGCACAGCACAGGTGATATAATTTGATATCACTTATTGCAAGATTCAGTCTGCATTTCCCCAAGGGAATCCTTAAAATCTGGTCTCTTAGGGGAACGTGAGGACCAATGTTGGGAACCACTGCTATAGAATAATATGTATTCAATAAGCACAATTTCTATTTGAAGCCATAAAGGGATCATAACATCTTTATCCCACACAAGTAGATAACTTAGGCTACTTTCAACTGTGGTTACTGGGAAACAAGTTTTTGAAAGGGTGAAATTGTAAGCTTATCAGAACATCCATTTAGTTACTGTCACCGTCCATTTGTTTGCCGTTTTAGTCTCAAAATCATATGTTGTAAAGTGGCGTTGACAGTGTCGATGCTACATTAAGTATAACAATTATAAGAGTAGTGGTTAAAAAAATTAGGAAGTATTTTTCTACAGAGTGATCATCAGGCCTTAGGAATACTTGGTACCATCACAATGGGTGGATCATGTTGATGGATAAGTTTATTTTTTTTCACCAAAAGGTACATTCAATTCATTTTAAGAATTTCTATAAAGGGGTTTCTTTGTTTGAGTCCTTTCCTCTGTGTCATGGGCACCAACCTAGAGTCCATCCAGAAACCTGGTACTACTTTGATTTGTGATAGCTCTATGTCACTCATATCTTTGTGTTGTAGACCCTACCATCAGTGGTGTATTTTGGCCTAGGCCAACAAGGTCTAGGCCTAGGGCGGCACTTTCCAGGGGGCGGCGGCCCACACTGGTGGCCCCACCCCTAAAAAATAAAATATATATTTTTTTTACTTTTGCAAAGTAGTTTGCCAGGAAGGATACATTGAGATGTCACTAATTTTCAAGCATGTCCTGGGTAGGCAAGGTCTAGGCTTTCACTTTCCATGGGGCAGCAAAAAACCTCACCACTAAATGGGTTACTCACAGAGCACCGAAATGACGTCAACATTTTGGTGTTCTGTAGTTCCCTGCACTTCGGGGAATAAAATTTCCCCACCCTGCAGTGAATTCACCGCAGGGTCCCCAAAGTGCATGGAGTCAAACCAGAGAAATTCTCCCATTTATCTCACTTTCCAAATCGGCTATTTGTTCTAGATTGTTCTCTTCTCCTGCCAATTCTCCTGAGTTTCTCCTTTAGTGAATAGACCTGTGTGTGTGTCTATTCAGTTTTGACCTTAACCGTTGCCTTCTTTATTTGTGTACACTGTTATCCATTCCTAACCTTAGCTTGTTCCTTGACCATTCTCTTTGTTTTGTCTATTATCCCGAACTATAAACGGAATGGTTCTAGGCTTGTCTTCTGTCTGTATCTCGGTAGCCAGCTTTGCTGGTATATACAAGTTGGGTCACCATGCTGACCATGACACTCTGTCATCATGTTGTTGTGACCTTGGCTTATTTATAAACCTTCTGTGTCTTTCAGTTCTTGTCCTTAGCTATTGTCTCCACGTAATACAAAGAAAAATGGACAGGCGCCAAAAACTTGTACCGCCACCAACAAACCAATGCCAACCAGATTATTTGTGGTTTCCCCCAAACCAGTGAAAATGGCAAGATAATAGTACATATCTGATGGCGCGATGGTGGCCGCTGAATGGTAGGTGGTGGTTCCCTTAGTTCACATGGAGCATATGGAAAGAAAGAAACAAACAATATATAGTGCAGATGGTACTGGCACAACAACTATATACTGAGGTGTGCTGTATTCACTCACACATTAGAGAGCCCGAACACTGGCTCTAAGTGGGTAAAGGCTTTTGGGTGTCTTAACTTCTCCGTTTCTTAAGGTGACCCACACCTTATGCTGATTGGAGTAAGCTCATGGAAAATGGACATGAAAAGACAACAGAACAACTTCTTTGTGCAGATCTTTTAGAACCCAAATGGTATAAGTAGAATATAGTTATTCAACTCACATTTGTAGGAGCTATAGACCAAGCTCTTGGTGTGTGCGCCTCAGGGCTTATTTAAAGTAAAGCCCAAAAAACCTCTTTAAATCCAGAACACCAGGGGAAAATTGTTTTAAAATATTAAAATAATTTATTAGAAACATAAAATACTGGCTCAAACCAGAGGACCAGAACGCGTTTCGCCAGACGTACTGGCTTCTTCAGCTGGTTTACAGACAATGGCCAACATCTATTTCTTAAGTAGTCTAATACATAGAATCAATTAAAAATCCCCACATGTTCCGAATTAGGTGATTGACGTAAATCACCTGTCCCAAACCGCATAATAAACCGCATAATAAACGGCGTGAGGCGGGCGTCGCCATCTTGCGCATGCGCTCTAGTGTCCTATGCGTTCCATCATGCGTATCATATCGGATCCCGGAAATAGCGTGCGTTCCATTTCTTGTGTCTTTCCGGATCTCCAAACGCATTCATCTACTGGCTTCCAATATCAATTGCGCCGACACATAGCCACCCTTGATTGCCCTCGGGCAGAATTAAAACCAAAAGAACAGTTCAGTAGAGCGCTCATTATAAATATAAATATAACTGGATCTTCCCCAACTCCAATATATAGAGGAAATATTATGTACAGATATATGTTCCATATTGATGAAAACTGGATGACGATATTATGGATAAATTTAAATATCGCTCAAATTACCTGTAGGAAATAGAGTATAAAGGTTTATTTACCTATATTATCAAAGCTTCTAGATTACCATTTATTGGTACAGAGCAATCATTGGTTCTAGGCTTGTCTTCTGTCTGTATCTCGGTAGCCAGCTTTGCTGGTATATACATGTTGGGTCACCATGCTGACCATGACACTCTGTCATCATGTTGTTGTGACCTTGGCTTATTTATAAACCTTCTGTGTCTTTCAGTTCTTGTCCTTAGCTATTGTCTCCACGTGTTAGTGTACATTGTTATCCTGACCTCAGCTTGTATCTTGCCCATTCTGTTTGTTTTATCTTTTGGCCAAAATGGAATGGGTCTTTAGGTCAATCTTCTATCTGTATCTTGCTAGTCAACTTTGCTGGTATCTACATGTTGGGTCACCATACTGACCGTGACACTCTGTCATCATATATAATGAGCCTGGGCAACAGACTCGACAGTGGGTGGCTCTGCTGTATATAGCTATGGAAGTAGTACAATACCTCTCTAGTTCCTCTGCACTCACTGATTTGGTTCTTTGTTATTCAGATATAAGTGCTGTACATTTGATCTATTTCCTATCTAAACCAATTTAATGTCATTCAATAAAAACAAAACTTTTTCTGCATTTTTATTGCTAAGCGTAACCTCATCATTAAATAGATACCATTGTTAATTCTGGCGGAGACGTATAAATTGTATTGTATGAGAATATAATTTCGGTTTCCACTCTTTCCAAAATGATCATTATTATACCTTCATTAAATAAATCATACATAACATTCTGCTTCTTGATATATTGGCCCAGGAAAAGTCATGCTCAGCTATTGCACAAGCTGCGATAATTATTGTTAGGTGTACTAGAATAGGCAAAATTGTGTTAATAGTACAAAGACCAACGTGTCACTGTTTATGCAGAGCGTGCACCCAAAAGGAGTAAAATAGTGAGGTTTTTGAAAAAATGTAATTAACGCACTTAATGCAATGTCAACCACTCAACTTGAATTTACGGCTATACACTCATACATCATGGACACTATTACACTCTTTCAGGGTTATCCAAAGAGATCCGAATTGCTTGAGAAAGGTAACCGAACGCTGAAAATCAGTGTTCGGTTACCTTTCCTGGCCATTCGGCTATCCAGAGAGCAGGCAATTCACCAAATCCTGGCGAATTGCCTGCACATACGGTGCCTGTTCGGTTCCTGTTCGAGGGCAGTGAAATCCCCATGAAAAAGCACTGCTTCGGCTATTCAGAGAGCACAAACCAGCAGTGAAAGATTCCCCTAATGCCCTGTCATTCGGTGGTTTAATTCGGCAAGTTTATTCAGGAGAATCCCATAGGCTTCAATGTTAAAAATATTCCCGTTTTAATTCAATATCTAATAAACCATTCATTATAAAATTCTGCAGTAAAGAGTCTCTTTATTTATCGATTTTTTAGGATACTTTAAGCATTTTTATGATTTTTTTTTTTTTAAAAAGTTAACTTATTTTTTCTGTAACAGCCCTCTTTATTATCATTCCCTGGACCTCATATGCAAATTTCAGACATTTTCGCTCAGTAGTTTCTTTGCAAACAGTGTTTCACTTTCACAGATTCACACAAACTATTTTGCTTATTTATTCACCTCCCTCGTCTGCGGTCTCGGCTGCTTCGGCTGTGTTCGGCTCCTGCTCGGGCTTGGTTTTCGGCAGGTTAATCCAGATGTTTTTGTGGCTTTTCTGCGTGCATTCGGTGAGTTTTGCGGTTAGTTTTCGTCGGGTTTGCGGCAGCCTTTCCCTGCAATTCGGGGACCCTGTGGTGTTTACTGAATACACCGCAGGGTCACCGAAATGGGATCGGCAAAAGGAACCGCATTGAAGATAACGAAAAGACACCGAACGTGAGATTAATTTTTCGAATCTCTTTGAATTACCATGTTTGCGCAAAATTTGGCGCGTGCGCAAAAACGCATTAGCGTGAGGGGAAAAACCCTTTGCGCTGAACGTCGTATTACGATGTTCGCGCACAAAATGCACGTTAACGTCTAACGTGAGGGACCCTGCGCGAACCCTGCGCGAGTGAAAGTTCGTGCGTGCAACCCATACTTAACATTGTGAGCGCAAATGCGTTTCGTGCGCTGGTACGCAGATGGTATTACAATCTATTCGCAAATTTTAACGAACAACATTTGAGCGCATAATTTTAAAGTCTTTTAAAAACTGGGGGTAACTGCAAATCTGAACGTCCTGGCCGAACCCAAATACACCAGCCCAAAAAAAAAAATACAGCACAGTATAGTTACACATTCTACACATACCCAAACAATAAAATTGAGAGGTTGTGCGTGTTTTTATTATTGCTGCAGCATATATACTCAGATTGATTTTGACAGGCGCAAAAACTGAATGGGAGACAATTGTGGTTCTTAATTCAGATTGTCTGAATAGCCTGAAAAAATAGTCTGCCCCCCGATTTCTGCGCGCAAACTTAATGCGCGCGAGTTTTCGCGCATTTTTTTTACACGCATTATTTTTGGACGGATGAAAAAATGCACTCGGATCATAATACCAGCGTTAATTAACGCGCGATAACGTTTAACGCTGCGCACGAAAAAAATTGCGCTGCGCAACTTTTTCTTAACCGTTTATATTTTCTAAACGAGCGAATGATACATTTTAAGTATTCTAGATATTTTATTTAGGCACCATGCTAACATAACACATGTCTGAAGCTACTACTTTTTTCCATTTGCGCCTGGAGCCCAAAAACTACAATTGACTTAAACGGACAAATTACAGCTGTTTCTAGCAGAACTGTCAAGACAGGATTGGTTTAAGCTTTTTGTGCCCCAAAGTGATATGTTCTCCTTAAATAAATCATGCTTTACCAGTACACATCAATCTAATCGGAGCAATTACTCATTTCCAGCTTCAGGATGGGTTTGCCTTCAGGTTAGTTGCATCTCATAGTTAGATACCGTTCCTTGTTAACATATTCCTCGCTTCCCCTAAATATTGCATCAACAAGAGAGAGAGAGCTAAAGGAATGCATCTCTTTCACTATGACACTTACATCCTGCAGCTGTCACGCCGTGTTCTGCCTGTACAGCTTTCATTTTAACAGTTCCTGCCCAGTGGACAGTCCTGAAAACTCACAAGTGATGTACGTAGTATGCGTAGATGGGTGATTGAACACAAAAAGATGAAAAATTAACGGTATATTTTTTTACCATTGAAATGCATAATGTAGATCCTGACTGGACTGAAAAGTATTTCACATGGATATTCTGCTAATATACTAATCTGAACACCACTACATTGTTGAGTAAAATGACAAACACAGGACAATTGTCCACAGTAGTGCAAATTGCAAAAATAAAAACTTTCATCTGCACTTTGAATTAAGCGGTTAGAGTGTGTTGAGGATCGTCATCCCTCTCCTATATCTGTGTTGGCTTTTGGAGGGTTTATTCAGCCCTCCCAGAGTATGGGATTAGCTCATCCTTGAAGTTCAGATCTGTTGAACTGAAATCTGGACTACATGACCAGGAAGACCAAAAAGACCAGGAAGAAGGAACCATCAACTGCTTTAGGTGGGAACCTAAGGCAAGTGCTTTGACACCAACCACTTTCAGCTCAGATCAGAGATGATATGGTGGGTTTATTTATAACCAGCACCTGCCTGGTGCCCTACAGAGCCCAAGTGGTGTCACATACTCAATGTACCCTACACACATCTTGCTGGTTGTAATGAAATTATTATTATTATCATTTACTTAAGAGGTTATTCAGAGAGCACTGAAATGTCACAGACATTTCGGTGCTCTCTCAATAACGCAGTTCGAGGAATTAAATTCCCCGACCCTGCAGTGAATTCAGCATTCACCGCAGGGTCCCCAAAGTGCAGGGAAAAGCCTATTTAAATAATAAATAAAAACACAGCAAAACCACAGAAATTATCAGATACAATTGGTTAAGCCACTGGGAACCCGCAGAAATTATCGGTTCCGATATGATACAATAAATTGTCTGATCCGATAAGCTGCTGCAAACCTGCCGAACGCATGCAGAAAAAGATGACACTCCGTCAAACACAGAGCCAACCAGTTGCCAGAAAAAGCCGACAAGCCGATGAACGGGGTAAAAAAAATAAATAAACAATTGAAAGTGTCAAATTTGAATCGCTGTTTGCAGAAAAACTACTGGACAAAAATGTCTGGAATTTACATATAAGGTCCTATGAATAATAATAAAAAGGTCTGTTACAGAAAAAAAATGCTATTTAAAAAAAGTCAGGAAAAAATCCTGAAAAATGCTTTAAAAATCTATAAAAAAATTAAATAAAGAGACTTTTTGCTGCAGATTAAAAGAATAAATGGTTTAATAGATATTGAATAAAAACAGGAATATTTTTAACATTGAAACCTATAGCATTTGCCTGATTAAACCTGCCGAATGCAACCACCGAAAATCAGGGCATTTCTCTACTGTTCGGTGTTCTCTGAATAGATTAACCATTGCTTCTCTATGGGGATTTCACTGCTGCCGAACAGCACCGTATTTTACTGGCAATTCACCAAATTTGGCAAACTGCCTGCTTTCTGAATAGCCGAATAACCACGAAATTGCACCGTACAGGGAAATTCACTATTCGGTGCAATTTCAGGGCCAGATCGTCTCTCTCTGAATAATCCCTTTAGTGTTATAGACTAGGACCTGTCGAGATGGGATACATTGACGCTGTGACAGGGATATGGCTCTATTTTGTGAACTAAACTCTCGTAATTTATTATCTAAGCTATGTTGTGAAAAAATCTGGACAAAAATGTGTAAGATCTTGTTAAATCTTTGGAGACTCGAATGTCATTACACTTTATGAGCTTTGTGATGGTGTAGTTTGAATAAAGGAGTGCCTGCCCCTTTCTTTTGTTGTATATAGAAAAGACAGAGAAGGTAGGAAAGGAGGAGGAGTGGCCCTGCATGTGAAAAACAACATAAAAACGAACCAAATAACAGTGAGCGAGGTGAACATATAGTCAGTTTGGGTTACACTAACATTAGGCAATCATACAGTAGCTCGTGTAGGTGTGATCTATAGACCCCCTGGACAAGTAGAAGAGCTAGATAATCTGCTGTTTGAGGAAATAGCCAAAATGTCAATGAAGGGGAAAGTTATTATCATGGGGGATTTTAATATTCCTGATGTGAACTGGAAAACCAAAATAGCTGGGTGCACCAGGAGTACAAATATTCTAAACTCCCTACTGGGATTATCTCTAACACAAGTAGTTGAGGAGCCGACCCGTAAAGAGGCCATATTGGATTTAATACTCACAAATGGAGGTTTGGTATCGGACGTTGTTGTAGGTGAAAATTTGGGATCTAGTGATCACCTGTCAGTGTGGTTTAATATAAGAACAGGGATGGAGCCGCACCACACAAAAACAAAAGTTTTAGACTTTAAAAAAACAGATTTTTCTAAAATGAGATTTTGTGTGAATTAGTCATTATCAGACTGGAGGAGTTTAAAGGGAGACCAGGAGAAATGGGATTATTTAAAGGAAGCATTATTGAAGGCCACAAGCAATTGCATTCGGTTTGTTAGCAAAAACAAGAAGGGAAGAAACCACTGTGGTACTCTGCAGAAGTGGCCAAAATAGTGAAGAACAAAAAGATAGCATTCAATAATTATAAAAAAACTCAAAGTGAAGAAGATAGGCAAACCTATAAGATTAGTAGATTATATTAACTCCTTCAGGAGCTAAATGTGTTTGGCGCTGAGGGGTCTATTCAGAGAATATTTGTGCTAATATGGTTGTATAGTAATGCCGCTCACCAATGGTGTGTCCTTCACCAAAGTTAAATGAAAACAATACAAACTTTAGCTTGTGGAGGGAGCGCAAAAGAGAATAGGTGAATATTCTGTTCACAAGTATCACAGTTGTTCTTGGATAGAATCAATTCTATCCGGAGATCCGGATCAAATAGCAAAGAATGAAAGTAGTTTTCAAAGAAAATTTATTACAAAATAAAAACAAATAAAATCAAATAGATTAACAATAAAAAGATGAAAGATAAGGAGAAAAAAAGGGTCTACCCTTTTTTTCTCCTTATCTTTCATCTTTTTATTGTTAATCTATTTGATTTTATTTGTTTTTATTTTGTAATAAATTTTCTTTGAAAACTACTTTCATTCTTTGCTATTTGATCCGGATCTCCATCGTATCCACTTACTAGCTTGTGCTAGTTTTTACATCCTAGGGGTGGGACCCCCCTCCATTGAAGTGGTCCACAGGCTGAGATACTGAGCCACTCAAACGGGAGGCTCAGTACCACGTGAGTGAATACAAATTGTTCTTTTATTGTCACAATTTCAATTTTGGTATTGTGCCATATATCTTTCATTTATCGAGGTATCTCTGGACATCAAGAGACCATTTCCTACAATCACCATCCTGATGGGAGGAGCCCCCCATAGAGGCTTACAAGCAAATACCACGAGCCTATAGGCTCTATGTTTGTGAGTGTGTATTCACCATCATATACCCATTCTTGTATTGTATAACATACTACGCAATGAAGGCGTCTCTTTTTGTATTCTAGAATTGATTCTATCCAAGAACAACTGTGATACTTGTGAACAGAATATTCACCTATTCTCTTTTGCGCTCCCTCCACAAGCTAAAGTTTGTATTGTTTTCATCAAACCTATAAGATTAGGCAGAAAGAGGCAAAGCAATTTATAAGAGCTTCCAAAGCACACGCAGAAGAGAAAATAGCTCAGTCAGTAAAAAGGGGGACAAAACATTTTTAGATACATAAACGAGAAAAGAAAAGTAAAACAAGGATTAGTTAGATTAAAAACAAAGGAAGGAAGGTATGTAGAAGAGGATAAAAGTCTCGCTGACTGCCTCAATGAATATTTGTGTTCAGTCTTTGCAGAAGAAAAGGAAGGAAAGGGACCTCAATTAGGAGGAAACACTAACGAGACATTTACATATGAGTTTACAGAGGAGGAGGTTCTACAGCAGCTGTCTAAAGTAAAGACAAATAAGTCAATGGGGCCTGATGGGATCCACCCTAAATTATTAAAAGAGCTCAGTGGTGTAATAGCAAAACCGTTAACAGATTTATTTAACCAATCCTTGTTAACGGGAGTCGTCCCAGAAGACTGGAAATTAGCAAATGTTGTGCCCATTTACAAGAAGGGTAGTAGGGAGGAAACAGGGAACTATAGGCCAGTTAGTCTTACGTCAGTAGTGGGGAAATTAATGGAAACCCTGTTAAAGGAAAGGATTGTTGAACATCTAAAAACACATAGATTACAGGATCAGAAACAACATGGGTTTACCTCAGGGAGATCATGCCAAACTAATCTTATTGATATTTTTGATTGGGCAACAAAAATAATAGACATAGGTGGTGCAGTAGACATTGCTTATTTAGATTTCAGTAAGGCTTTTGATACTGTTCTGCATAGAAGGCTTATCAATAAATTGCAATCTTTGAGCTTGGATTCCAATATTGTTGAATAGATTAGTCAGTGGCTGAGTGACAGACAACAGAGGGTTGTGGTAAATGGAGTTTATTCAGCGCAAGGTCTTGTTACCAGTGGGGTACCTCAGGGGCCAGTGCTTGGACCCATTCTCTTTAATATTTTTATTAGTGATATTGCAGAAGGTATTAATGGATGGAAAAGTATGTCTTTTTGCTGATGACACAAAGATTTGCAACAGGGTTGACGTTCCTGGAGGGATCAGCCAAATGACAAATGATTTAGGTAAACTAAAAAAATGGTCGGAGCTGTGGCAATTGAGTTTAAATGTGGATAAGTGCAAGATAATGCACCTGGGACGTAAAAACCCAAGGGCTGAATATAGAATATTTGATACAGTCCTAACCTCAACATCTGAGGAAAGGGATTTATGGGTTATTATTTCAGAGGATCTAAAGGTAAGTAGTCAATGTAATAGAGCAGCAGGAAATGCTAGCAGAATGCTTGGTTGTGTAGGTAGAGGTATTAGCAGTAGGAAAAGGGAAGTGCTCATGCCACTGTACAGAGCACTGGTGAGACCTCACTTGGAGTACTGTGTTCAGTACTGGAGACCGTATCTCCAGAAGGATATAGACATGTTAGAGAGAGTTCAGAGAAGGGCTACTAAAATGGTGTACGGCTTGAAGGAGAAAAGTTACCAGGAAAGGCTTATTGATCTTAACATGTGCAGCTTGGAAAAAAGACGAGACAGAGGAGATATGATAGAAACATTTAAATACGTAAAGGGAATCCACAAGGTAGAGGAAGGGAGTATATTTAAAAGGAAACAAAGTAGCAAAACAAGAGGACATAGTCTTAGATTAGAGGGGCAAATGTTTAAAAGTAACATCAGGAAGCATTATTTTACTGAGAGGGTGGTGGATACATGGAACAGCCTTCCAGTTGAAGTGGTAGAGGCCAAAACAGTGATTGAATTTAAGCAGGCATGGGATAGGCATAAGGCTATCCTAAACAAAAGATAAATCCAGGTAAAGTATCCATGTAATTGGGCAGACTAGATGGTCCGAAAGGTTCTTATCTGCCGACATTTTCCTATGTTTCTATGTTTCTATATACTTGGAGCTGCTTGTAGTGGTCTCTTTTCTAAGTAGGCTATTTTATACTGTAAGTAAGAGTTCAAAATCCAGAGTTTCTCTGGAGGTCCATTGTTTCTCTATGGGGATTTCACTGCCGCCGAACAGCTCTGTATTTCACCGGCGAATTCGCCAAAATATGGCGAACTGCCTGCTTTTTGAATAGCCGAATGGATGCGAAATTGCACCGTACAGGGAAATTCACAGTTTCTGTGCAATTTCAGAGCCAGTTCGGCTCTCTCTGAAAAATCATGTAAACGTCAACAGTTTCCGAAGCGCTTTACAATAACCAAAGGGAACAAGACACAGATAAAAATAGGATGGAGAAAAGAGATGTACTCTTGCTTCTCTCATAGCCTGCACAATTATTTATGTGCAAAAAAGTGGGGGCCTTGTTTATTAGAGTATCTTTTTAATCCCACTTACATTTTTTTTGTTTGTATGGTTCCACATTCACTAGTCAAGCCTTTGAGACGGACCAAAGTGCATAAATGAAAAAAGTTTTGAAGGGATATATTAATCGTCCAGAGACATCAATCAAAGCAAAGTTTAAAAACAAGATCTGTGGGAAAATATTTCTATGATTGACAATCTATTAAGACGTAATATAAATTAAGGTGTTTCAAAGCATTACAGAAGAATATTTCAATGAAGATTAAACTAAGTGCACTGATTATTTAAAAGCAGAACGAATTATAGTTAGTGTAGTGCTCACCCCCGAAGGAGCCGCTGAATAACCCCAGGATTGGTCTCACCGCACTTTTCAACAATACACTGTACACCAGCACACCTTTATGGATTTTTCTCAATTATGCTTTACTGAAGCAATAAACGGCAATAAGTATACCTGTACTTTAAGCATGAAATCGATCAGACTAGGAATGAATGACGGTAATGCATAACGTGGATATATATATATGGCGAATAAACGGTTAATAAGGTTCTCAGTTCTTTGGTTCAAAGTCCCACTCAATAATGCTCGTTAGTTATGTCCTATGGTACCTGGGTACTAAGTCCACTGGCCAGTGGATGGATGAATATCTTCGACTAGTCAATGTTGGGGCCCTGCAATTTGAAGCAATCAAATAAGTGCGCACTGTTAGCAAAGTCATAGGCCCGAGGCCTTCTCACCCAACCGGCGAAACAGCTTGTCCCGGACCGAAGAACTCTACCAGAAATTCCTTCTTTGCCGCCTGGAACCCGATGCTGCCGAAATCCACGCTCCCGGGCTGGATCTCCTCAGCCAGAAGTCGAATGCCGCCAGCACTCCGCTCTGTCTGCGGCCTCCTTACATGAGGCCCTTCTCGAACACACTCGCCACCGGAACAGCTCAGCGGGATACACTGCAGGTCGATGAACACTCTCCCCGATCACTCCAGCAATGGATGCCGCCGAATCTCCGTGCTCCAATCTGGCCTGGATCCCGGACAATGTCTCTCTTGCGACTCTCTCCATGCACTGCTCTCCTAGTTCTCCTCACGCTGCACACGATGCTCTTCACTTCCTGGCACCAGAGAGCTTGCTTCCTTTCTCCCAGGGGTTTCTGGGGGATGTAGTCCATAAATCCATTACAATCTTTCTCATACGTTGCACTCTGGCTCCCCCTAGAGGCATAACAGCTGCAGTACTCTCAGTCAAAGTAAACACAGGGCTACATTAGTTTATAGGGTTCTTGCAGTTAGGGTGGACTTTTGGATTAGGAGTATATGGTTATAGGGGACAAGATGTTCATTGTAATTGTCCATGGCCACCCTAAAACTAACATTAAATTCCATCACTGATAAACACAATTTAATCCTATTCACTACTTCCCTCTAATCCAGAGCAGTCAATTAGATCAATTAAAACAATCAAGAAGACAAAGGGGGCATCACCAGAGAATAGTAATGAGATCATAGAACCATGTCGGTTCATTTCAATACAATAACAATTACCTGCAGCGTGTGTACAGCGCGTTTATGTAATAAGGTCGTTGCAAGGTGCCAACATCCCAGCACTAAAAAGAGAAATATATATATGCAGGTTGGGCACCTGTTATCCCGAATTCCAAAAACCAGAAGACTGCAAAAACTGGAATTTTCAGAGTATTCCGGAGGGAATTTTTACTCCCCTCCCTGACACTCCAGATGGGTCCTCATGCACTTTGGCCCTCCTCCTGCGACTACAGCACCTCAAGGGAGTCACTGCAGAGAGATTGTACAACTCCAGTGTGTGACATGCTGCACAGAGTCAGCGGGAGAAACTCTGGATCTGTACAGCATGTGCCTCCCAAAGCCACTGGCAAATCCATAGGGGGAGCACATGGGGCATTTACCTCCTCTGAGCTGTAAACAAATTGTGAGATACAGGGGACCTTTGAACAATTAAAGCTCAGTATCTCTGGGTCCATACACTCTACATGGTCAAGCAAGGTGCCACTGGAAAGGCCAGAGTCTGCCCCTTCCAATAATACCAATAAATTACCATGTAAACTGTACATAATAAAAATAGACAACTTAAAATCCATTAGAAAAATTTGTTATTGACAAGAAGTGCACACTAGTTTGTGATGCCGAATAAGAAGTCTGGGAATAACCTAGGGCTACATTCCATTCTTGATGCTGATATGGAGACGATAAGCAGGTTAGCATCCTATTCAGGGGAAGTTGCTATCTCAGCATCTTGCTCCGGAACACAGCACTAAGCTCCCTTATACTCACAGTAGTGGCTTCGCACCACTGCAAATATCAGCTCATGGAGTCAGTAGGACTAAATTTGAGGCTTGCGCTTCTGGGCTGCAAGATCGTGCTGCGCAGCTCCCGACAAGAAGAAGCATCTGATTGGGCCACCCTTTTTCGCCGAGGAATAGGAGGAGAGTATGGGATTCATTGGGGGGGTTTTACACAGCGTGTTAAATGATTTTGCATTTGCAGACTCATTTAGCATCAGCTTTTAGGAGGTGGTAAAATCTTTGCTTTCATGTCCCGACGGTAAACTGCGCCAGCACTTAGTAATACATCACTTTCCGCTCCCCATGTTAAGTAGGAAACGCTTAAGTACAGTAAGCTTGCGCAAGCTTCGAGGCGCAAAACTTTTTAACCCCACTTTAGCGTCAAGATCAGAATATCAATGCCAGACATTAAACTTGCTAATGCTAGCGCTAATGATTACATACCGAGACTCTACATTGGCACCAACTATGACATAATACCCCTAGTGTCTGAGCCTGCCTCGAGCGAATTCCCAAAATGGCATATGTGTATATAACTATGTATGTGTTTATATCTCTGAGTTGTATAGCTATATATGGGTATCATTGGGTGTCTGGTCTTGCGGCATGTTATTGCTGGTAATGCTCAATTTCCAGTGACAGGCAGAGTATGTGCCAGAATGCAGAACTTTGCTGTGCGGGATCTGTCAGGCATCACTTCAGCAGCAGAAGGGCAGGCCCTGTGCAGCAATGTTCTGCAGAGAGTTTGTATGGTGAGTGCAGCCAAAGATTCAGCGCCCGCTCTGCCTATCACTGCTACTACGAACCGAACACTAGCTCTTAGCCAAAATTGGTAGAATACAAAGCCATAAAAAAGTGCAGCGCTCTTGTGTTAACACTACACCAAATAGTACAATGAAGTAGCTTACATAAATTACTGGGTGAATGAGACCCTCTGGATCAACAAAAGAATCCTCAAGTAGTTATGTATAAAACAGAGAAAACAATACAGAACATAGCATAAATCTGTACGAAGCATATAGCGTCCAGAAACAGTATGAATCAGCCACTCACATTTTTAAGAGCATAAATGCTCATAGTTGATCGCATGTGGATACTTCAATGGGCGTACCCTTCAGGCACTGCAACATCGTTATAAACTGTGGTCTCGGGAAAAAGCAAAGCACAGCTGATGTTTCCGATATCAAAGGAATACAGAAAGCCTTTGGACCGGCTCGAGGTACTGACACCTTCAGGTTTAGTAAACAGGCCAAACCGTTTTAAAAGCTCATTGAGATTCTATGGCTCTCCCTCACAGGAAATCAATTGACCATGGGTGTAGTCAAAAAAAGGGTTATTTATTATGCTAAAAAATACATAGGTATATGTGGTAAAAATTAAAATGTACAGCCAGACACGTTTCACCTTATACAAAGCTTCCTCATGTATACATTTTCCTGCCACTGAGGAAGCTTTGGTTAAAGGTGAAACGCGTCTGGCTGTTTATAGCCTACAATTCCCTGAATTCTTTGAAGGTGATAGATGCCCAAAGAATCATGGGAGCTGTAGTTCAGAAGCAGAAGCGTTTGAGATGCCTGGGTTATAGAGTGGTACAACTCTCTCTGTCTTAAAGAAACACTACACAGCACAAGCTATAACTACATTACCTGTGCATTTAAAGAAAAACACATGCTGCTGTATTTTTATCTTTGTTTGAAGTAATTGCAATAAGGAAAAATAATATTACTTACAAATATGCCAGAAGATGCACAAGTAACCTTATGTAGGTACCAACTGTGACTGAAACCCCTCTTCTACACACTACTGGTAAATGATTTAGGAGATACAGTTTCCAGTATTTAGCACTACGCATAACAAATGGACATAAAAAGGGCACTGCAGTTATACACTGTAAGATGTAGCCTTGTTGAAATACTTAGAGGCAGTGGGTATATTTGTTAGCCCAGGAGCCATAATACTGTGTAATATAAATAAAATTAGACCAGCTTTCAAGAGCACATTATTGGAAGGAAATTATACGTTAGATGTTGCATTTTAACCTCTCCAAAATGGCATTTCATCACTTAATATAAATAAATTAGGCTTCTAGTATGGTACTGCTATTTGAAGCAGCATCTCTCTTACATGCTTCACTTCAACCTCTGTGAAATGACATTTCATCATTTTCCTCTGTTGAAGAGCATGTGCTTATTTATTTTATTCAACCACTATGACGGACTACAAAGCTATCCAAAATATCAGCGGATCTTGTTACAATGTTCCCTAAGTAAATGTTATAGTTAAAAAATCAGATGGTGTTAGTTAGACTTGTACATTAAAAAAAAATCATTTCAGACTGATTCGTCTGGGAATATGCTGCATTTCAATGATCCTGACAATACCCCCTGATCCTGTTTACCATGGTGCAGCTAAATGGCAAGCAGCCACCGCTAGGGATGAGCCGAACACTCCCCGAGTTCGGTTCGAGCCCGAACCCGAACTTCCCATTTGTTCGGGACCGAACCCGAACCCCCATGCAAGTCAATGGGGCTGAAAATTCGTTTTTTTGGAGTGCCCTCCAAGAAGGCATATATGCTACATATTTGCCATAAAAGGTGTATGGAGGTCCGGGTAGTGCCCTGGGGGACAGGAAACAAAGACAAAAAGTTTTAAAAAAAAACCTTTTTAAAGGGACAGTGAGTTTTCCATGAAATAAGGGTTAAAAATAAAAATGAAAAATTCCTTCAAATATCGTGCCTAGGAGGTCCCCATAACCTGCCCGTGAAGTGGCGGATTTCTAGGATGTATAGAAATATGTAAAAACCAAAAAATGACATTTCAAATGACGGTAAATGCTTTTCCTTTAATCTATCCATAAACAAATGCTTGGGGCGGCAGCCTGTATGAAAAGAGGAGACATTTTCGGACACACAGAAAAAGTTTACTGATTTTTTGGCGGTGAAAAGCAGGAGAATGTTAACTTCTCGACCAAAAAGCCGATTTGGAAAGTGAGATAAATGGGAGAATTTTTCTGGTTCGGCTATTTTGACCTAGAATTTTCCATTCTCCAGTCATTCTCCTGAGTTTCACCTTTCTCTGAATAATCCTGTCAGGGTTATTCAGAGAGCGGTGAAGAGCAGGAGAATGACTGGAGAATGGAAAATTCTAGGTCAAAATAGCCAAACCAGAAAAATTCTCCCATTTAGGCTAGGGTCAGACTAGTAAATTTTTAACGTGCGTTTAGGCGCACTTAATCATGGCCACACTAGCAGCAAATGACGGTCAATGACGGCCAATATACGAAGTACGGTCGCACGAAAGTCCGGCTGCGCAACGCAAGCGGAAAATGAACGCATTTTTTCGAGAACGCAGAACCGCTAGTATGGACGTACAGAGTGCGCTGCGTCCACTAGCGGCGTGTGTGCGTGATTTGGAGACGTCAGACCCTGCTCATGTCCGGCCAACATAACGTCCAGACACCCAAAGTTTCCTGGTTTGGATCCGTAAAAAATCACGCACAAAAATGCGCATCGTATGACCGTTTTCGCGCAATCCGTAAAAAAATACGGCAATGCGTTCGGACGCACTTTTTGATGGTTGCTGCGAAAAATGCGTTAGTCTGACCCTAGCCTTATCTCACTTTCCAAATCGGCTATTTGGTCCAGATTGTTCTTTTTTCCTGCCATTCTCCTGGTTTTCACCTTTTTTCTGAACAACCCTGAGAGAGAGGTGAAAGCCAGGAGAACTGGCAAGAGAAGAGAACAATCTAGACCAAATAGCCGATTTGGAAAGTGAGATAAATGGGAGAATTTTTCTGGTTTGGCTATTTTCACCTAGAATTTTCACTTCTCCAGTTATTCTCCTGCTTTTCACCGCTCTCTGAATAACCCTGTGAATGTTTAATCCCGAGGTGAAAAATAACATTGCTTTAGATTTTTTTCAAACACCAGTTAAATGCAGCATATTAGGATGTTTTAGGGAAATTAATTCTCAAATCTCAATCAGAAACAGACACCACCCCACCCTCAGTATATTGTACAATGTATCAAATTGATTACCAGACTAAAAACACCTGGTGTTATGCCCATTTGTGAATAGAGGTCATTTAGAGTTGATAATCTTTCCACGTAGACATTAGTTTTTAATTCAATATCTAATAAACCGTTGCTTATAATATTCTGCAGTAAAGAGTCTCTTTATTTCTAGATTTTTTAGTATTTTTTTTAAGCATTTTCTATACTTTTTTCAAAATTTCTTTTTTTTTTTCGAACCCAAACCGAACACGCCCAAAAAGTTCGAAATTCGCGAACTTTCGAACTGTCAAAGTTCGGGTCGAACTCCGAACCGTCCGAACCCGAACAGCTCATCCCTAGCCACCGCTACTCTTCTAGCACCACTATTGTTGTCAAATATTAGTGACAAGGTGGTTAATGATACCCAGTCACTAATAATGAACTGGAAAGACAAGTCACAGGGCGCCCTCGGCCCCAGGGGTATCAAGCGGGGGTACATTCCATGGAGATGGACATCACCAGTGTTCAGCCTCCACCCATATGTGGCCATGGGTATTATTAATAGAAAGGGGAAATGCCTCACCCATGGGAATTATGTAGGGAGGACAAATCCTCCTGTCCAGTCTAGCACCCACCAATGTCTGGTGGGATGGCATTTATAATAAAATAGAGAGGAAGGGGACGTGAAATGCTCTCCCTTCTGCATCCCGACACTCATTGGTATCTGGAGGGAGGCCTGGATTAGGATGGAAGCCGGCGTAACTGGTCCTCCACCAGCGCTGGAAGCATGACATATACCTCTTGTTCATGACTGTATAGTGTTGCACTTTTTTTGATATTGGAGCAAGTTTCAACCCTGGAAACTACACCAAGAATTATAAATTCCATGGAGGTGAGTGCCAGGGTGAGAATAGCCACCACCATGATTGGGGCTGGTGGGATGAGCAAAATGACAGAGCAACTAGTGAGACTACCAAAAATGTCCTGCATTACCGCTCCTGCAGTAGAACTTAAGCATGAACTCATGATACAGAATATATTTTATGAAGAATGTATGAATATGAGAATGCCATCACATAATGTGTTTATTTTATTATTCTACTTATTAACTGACATGTTAAGGGGGGAAACGCATTTTCTGTAGAAACAGATTACTGGTCATGGCTGTTAGTTTGGAGCTGGATCCCTCCAATGCATCGGAATTAGGGCTTTTGCTGCATTCAGTAATCTAATGACAGACTTTTTAGAAGCAGCGATACTCACTGAAGCATGATTTAAAAGTAGCGCCTTCGGAATGCAGGGCAGTGCATCCACCATGACTGCATTTATTTGTTGGCAGTACTGATGAATCAGTCAGATGGTCAGAACTTCAATCTCCACATCGCCAGCAAGTATCATTCATTCCAGGAAAAATACAGTCTAGTTAAGCAGGCTTCAGTGCCGTCATGTGACTAGCTTGTAGGCAGATCTCAGGGTACGAGATGTTTTGGTGCACGAGTGGGTGCTTTTGATCATACCAAACATAAAAACCCTTTGCATAATTGTATCGAACATATTCAAAGTAATAGAAAAGAAGTGTTCAACTCAGCGACGCTTACTTATTACAGTTTGCCAATAGATACCCACAAGGGGGGTGCTCCCCAACACCCAAACAAAAAAGGCAACAAAAAGAGAAAGGGGGTGGCGCTCACGTAGATACTAGGTAGTATTAGAGGTAACGTTCCATATATAGAACAAATTTAGGGAGTCACAGTTATCTCATTTCTTTCTTAGAAATGAGTGAATTTGCAAACTTAAATTGGAATAAAGGGGAAAACTCAGTTTGCTAGAGTACTTAGGCTAGGGTCAGACGAAAGCATTTTTCCCCGCGAACGTGAAAAAGTGCGTCCGAACGCATTGACGTATTTTTTCACGGAATGCGCAAAAACGGTCAGACGACGCGCATTTTCGGGCGTGATTTTGTACGGATTGTCAATAAAACTCTTTTTGCATCTGGACGTTATGTAGGCCGGACATTAGCAGTGTCTGACATCTCCTAATCACGCAAACACGCCGCTATGCCGCAGCTGCGCACTCAGTACGTCAGTACTAGCGGTTCAGCGTTCTCAAAAAAATGCGTTCAAATTCCACTTGCGTTGCACGGCCGGACTTTTGTGCGGCCGTACATCGTATATTGGCCGTCATTGCCCGTCATCTGCTGCTAGTGCAGCCGTAATTATGTGCGCCAGAACGCACGTTAAAAGTGCGCTGGTCTGACCCCAGCCTAAGTCTCGTTATAGTCAGTCCTGACAGGCGTATTAATTCCCAGCAGGAAGAGAGTCAACAGTACTCTTCAGTCTATCAGAGACCACAGAATTCAATCGTAGCAGTCATAGTTCATTCAATAAGGGACAGGCAACAATGGTAGTGCATATTTTTTGTTTAAAAGGTCTGTGGTTAGCCTGGATATATTCAGGAATAAAACCCACAGATCAGTCCAATATTGGTTTCATCGTACACCGTGGTGGCATTTAAGCCAGAAACTCAAATCCAGCAATGATAGTTCAGCATTGTCTTACCGGAAACAGTTCGTCTCAGGCGGTTCAGTAGTAGGGATGAGCCGAACACCCCCGTGTTCGGTTCGCATTCGAACTCGAACAATTTCAAAAGTTCGAGTTCGAACGCGAACACGAACCGAACTCAATGCAAGTCAATGGGACTCGAAAGTTCGAATTTTAGAGTGCCCTCCAAGAGGGCATATATGCAAGATATTTGCCATAAAAGGTGTATGGGGGTCTGGGTAGTGCCCTGGGGGACAGGAAACAAAGACAAAAAGTTTTTAAAAAAACGTTTTTAAAGGAACAGTGAGTTTTCCATGAAATAAGGGTTAAAAATAAAAACAAAAAATTCCTTCAAATATTGTGCCTAGGAGGTCCCCATAACCTGCCCGTGAAGTGGCGGATTTGTAGGATGTATAGAAACATTTAAAAACAAAAAATGACATTTCAAATGACGGTAAACGGTTTTCCTTTAATCTATTCATAAACAACTGCTTGGGGCGGCAGCCTGTATGAAAAGACATTTTAGGACACACAGAACAAGTTTAGTGATTTTTTGGCTAAATTAGGGTGAAACTTATGCAGGTTATGGCTGAAAGTAACAATAGGTGCTTTAAAATTGGGCCTTTAGTGTCGGCAACAGTGCCGTCACACCGTAACCCCTCTGTGGTATTGTAGAAGAGTGCAGGGTTGGACCCTGCGGTCCAATATAAAATGATATGAATCTGGTACAGGCGTCAGTGCACCCAAATATTGTGCCTTTGGTGGCAGCAAGTGCCTTCACACCGTAACCCTTTTGTGGTATTGTGGAAAAGTGCAGGGTTGGACCACGCGGTCCTATATTAAAAAGATATGAATCTGGTAAAGGCATCAGTGCACCCAAATATTGTGCCTTTGGTGGCAGCAAGTGCCTTCACACCGCAACCCTTTTGTGGTATTGTGGAAGAGTGCAGGGTTGGACCCTGCGGTCCAATATTAAAATGATATGAATCTGGTACAGGCGTCAGTGCACCCAAATATTGTGCCTTTGGTGGCAGCAAGTGCCTTCACACCGTAACCCTTTTGTGATATTGTGGAAGAGTGCATGGTTGGACCCTGCGGTCCAATATTAAAGTGATAGGACCCCCACAATAGCTGCTGGCAGTGAGAACACACAGATTACAACAATTCCCAGATATTTTGTAGAAATGAGAACCCCCCAATAGCTGGTGGCAGACTGGCAGTGAGAACACACGCTAACAGAACAATCTCTGCTCAAAAAACACGTGCTGGGGCTGCAAGGGACGCCTTATATAGTGTGCTGCGGGACTTAGCTCTGTGAGCCCATGATTGGGCAAAATTTGCCCAATTAGGACTCTGAGTCGTGATTGGCATAGTCTTGCACCTGTCTTGCACCTAAACTGTGGTCAGGTGCAGGCTGTAGCCAATTACAAGCTTCAGGCCAGTGGAAAAAGTGCATTGTGGTCCATTGTGGGAGAACATGCGGCAAACACGCGGAAATGTTCGTAGTTCGCGAACATGCGAACAGGCAATATTCGAATCGAACTCCGAACCGATCGAACCGAACAGCTCGTCCCTATTCAGTAGTTGGGAGTGTAGTGGGACCGTCAGGGCTTCTCTTTGATAAGAGCCTTCTCCACTTAAAGACAACCGCGGGATGCTTGAAGGAACAGACGCTGCAAGCCAGTCTCCGCAGGGGAAACCACCTCTCAGGAGTTTCGCCGAGTCTCCCAATCGCGTTCCCTATATTCACCTCCTTAAAAAATCCTCCATAGGAGTGAAATGGTGCAGTCAAATAGCTTATTTCCAATAGCTTTATTCCAATTTAAGTTTGCAAATTCACTCTTCCTAAGAAAGAAATGAGATAACTGTGACTCCCTAAATTTGTTCTATATATTGAACGTTACCTCTAATCCTTCCTAGTATCTACTTGAGCGCCACCCCCTTTCTCTTTTTGTTTATATTCAAAGTAATGTTTGGAAAACAAACAAAATAAACCTATAATATGATTTTAGTAATATCATTTAGCTGATACTAATATAGTCCTTATAAATTCTTTGGGGGGGGTTAGCCAACAAGCTCCGACTCTTCACAAAAGAATAATCCAAAGAGTGGTAGGAGAATTGGCGGTGTCTGTAGGAGTTGCAACAATGGACATTTTTGCCGGTATTTACAACTTCGACAAAACCGGTGCTTACTGAATAACGCTCTATGCAAACTGAGCAAATCAACTAAACAGAAACTTCTCCCTGCATTGCTGTGTGTGCAGACACCCCCACATTCCTCCTCATGCATTTATTCTGCAGAAGAATGGTGCTGTGAGGTGGTGCACCAAAATTCCAATATGCACTGGCACTCAAGCCTCTGCTACCAGCACTCTCTTACCGATGCATTTGATGTTACTAGCCTAGCTTGTGACAGCAGACATCTGGGAAACAATGGGTTACATGAAACATTTAAATGAACAATCTTGGGTTAAAAGAGGAAGGGAGAAAAATGGAGGTGCTAAATATTAACCTGTCCTGACCCCCACACACACACACAGCCCTCTGACCCACCGTGTTTTCACCGCAGAAGATTTTTTAATACTCACCCTTAAATCGAGCATGGGGTCTACCTCAGCACAGCTCTGGATTTGACTGCTCGCTGCTTTCTATAACGGACTGCTGACAGCGAATTGACAGAAGGCTGGACGGACACCAGTTGAAGAGCAGAAAAGTCGAACAGCTCTCGTGTGTTTGGGTCAATTTTTAAATTTTTTAGCATGGGGATGCCAAGCCCCTTTCAGAAGGCCGAATCAGCCCTCAGGGACATGCTAGGGATGGGGCATACTCAGCCACCCATAATCATATAAAATGATCATGGTGGCTACTGTATCTTTTTAAGAAGACAGGGAGCTCAGAAATAAAATAGTTCAATAGATACATTCTTCACCAAGAAGCTTCTTGTATTCATGTTTCTTTCATTTACTTTTATTATAGAACCTAAATAAAGATAATAGTGGTTTGAACACTCCAGGCTAAGGATTGGTTTGGGATTGCTTGTCCCATCCCTGTTTTCCTCTATTGATGTGTGGCTTCTTTAGAAAATTAGAACTGCTGCAGATGGCATATTTATTACAAGCACACATAAAATAAGGTTAGTATGTATTAATCCAGTACAAACTCTGAAACATTCATTATAGTTCTTCATGCATACATTTGTATCCTGATTAAAGCTTTGGTTTGACTTGCTCTATCCTGATTTATCATTACGGTGCCATAATAATTTATCTTTATGGTAAGTACATAAACAGTACTTGGAATTGGAATGTTATTCTCAAACGTCTAGCAAGAGATACACTTTACTGCCATCCCCGAGAAGGAGAAAACATCTTCCCATAAGATGATAAACAACGCCAGACTTAATTATTCCGCCATGTTTATAAATGGAACCTGTAGAAGAAAAATAAAAAGGTAAGGACGATTTTTAAACAATTTTTCATTCAAACTCAACATTGTAAACCGGTGTAAACCTTTCGGCAAAAGCAAATAATGAGTAAAAAAAAAGTAAAACAATAGTTACTAAAATTCAAACATTAAAATAAGAGCAATAAAACAAAACCAAGCAAACACCACCAATAATAAAATGCTGTAATAGTGTCATGCAATAAGTGAGCCGTTGGAGTTAATGTGGCTTTTATTTTTCAGGTCTTTTGTAAAGCTAAACTACAATCAAAGGTGAAACATGAAGAATAAAGACCTGTTTGAATCCATTGTGTATATGCATTTATATTTTTACTCCTTAGTAATATAATGCAAAACGCCATTATAATGTATTTTCGTTGAGCTAACGGCCACAGTTGAAATGAAAATTAGGCATGTTATAGAAAGAGGGGGGTAAGGAGGCACTGCTTTTTATATATCTTTGTTGTTTTAGCCACTGTTATGGCTACTAAAAGGTCACAGAGGACTTGTGGCACCACAGAGGTCATTTTTGTTATTCTTAGGAGGGAAGTTTTGACATGTGATATACTACTAAGATAATACAGTCGGTGGCTCGCCCCTTGTCAATCAAGCGATTCCTGCTGCACCAGAAATTTGTAGGGGTTGACTTAAATTTCCTTGAGGGCGCTATTTAGTTTCACTATCGGTTTTCTCTTCGTTTGACCCTGTGGCAAGACAACATAAAAAATTTGTTAAAATCCCATTCAGTGGAAGAATATCCAAAACGATCTCCTGTGGGAAAAAGCAAATTACGGGCAAACAAAACGTCTTCTTAACATCTCACCGATTCCAACGCTTGTTATCCCACTGCCTAAAGGAGGAAGCAACTTTGGTTCCCAGGAATAAATCTGTTTCAGCGATGAAAGAAAACGCAGAGGGGATTGTTTTATCTCCTCGGCTGTTCGAAATGATTGATGTCAATTAAGGAGGGTATATTGGAACATATTGCATATTTATATAACACAATGATAAATCACCAAACAGCATTTTAAAAGCCTGCTCTAGCTATTCCACTGTTGGGCACAGTTTACGGAGGTCATTTTTATATAAGCAACAGACTGGTGTCTTTTCAGCATGTGATAATATAATATTTGATAAGCTGCGTAAGTTGGATCAAGAACATAAACAGGAGTTAATTTGTAAACTAAACTTGAGCTAACATTTTTCATGTCCAGGAGTCGACTGAAATAAAAGTATTCAGAATGTTGCGCGTTTATCTCGCTCTTACATTATGTTTCCATTGGGACAGGAGTGGTAAGGTACAGATAGGGGTAGTATTAATGAATGCCCAAGCAGGGCACTAGCAAACTATTTATTTTCAAATAACATTAAAAGATTTTTAAAGAATCAGCAATATTTTAAGTCTACATTTGGAGGTAAATGATTTTTGATTTTCATTGCTGCCCTTGAAAAAGTCTGAATGCTCAGACGAAACGCGTCAAGTTTATTTTATAAACGTTCTATGCTAATATTATTAAAGTGCTTATTCATTTTAATTCTATATTTTATCTCTGGGCTACTTCTCCGGTCATTAGAAGGACTTGACTGCACAGCTCATTACGTTTGGTGAGTGCTGATGATGTCATTTCACCTCCACTCTCTCAGCCACAGGGAGAACCAGATCTGATATGAGAGTGAATATATATACATAATCTTGTGAGTGTTTTCCCACTTTAGGTTATATTACCACAGTTTATCAGCACTATGTCTATGTTCACATTTTTATAGGACTTTTTAAACTTCCTTGGTATATAAATGTATACAGGTCACCCAAAGCTGCCTATATTTGCAGGTTGTACCTTCCTTGATAGTGTAACGATGGATGATGCACAATGGATGAAGCAGTTGATGCCAATGGTTTAGTCGAGCTTACCATCAAAGAAGGTAGAAGAGGACAGAGAAGACAGAGATGGTACAACGAAAAAAGCAATCCAGTCCCTCCAGTCTTCATATGGGGTAAGACACCTATAATGAGACATCCCCAACAACGTTTCGACTGTTTGAAAAGCCTTTCTCAAGTGCTAGAACGAGAGGTGGTGGCCACCCAGTCCACTACATTAATTGGGAGAGCACCAGCTCCACTACATTATTGTGGATTGCTGGTGTCAGAAAATTCCTTCCTTCCCTGCTCATGGTAAGCTACAAAATGAATAACGATGATGAATATATTGTGAATAATCTTCATAAACAGGTATGGAAGTTATCTTTGATACTTTAAGCTGCAACTGACCAAAGCTTTCAGAAATCACTGCTAGAAGAAGCCATATTGCCCTAATGTTCAAGTACCTCAAAGACAGTTGGGGCCACCTCTATCACCACCAAACCTATGATACATCTACTGGTTTAAAAGGCTGGAAAGGACAAGGTGTATTGCCTCATCCACCAGTCATGCCATGGACACTCAGGCTGTCATGATGTCAGCAACCCTGCCTGCATATAGTCATACAAGATTGAGTGGATATCTACTATGCCTAAACAACATTCAGAAATTTGTTTGCTAATTGCAAGCTGCTGAACCAAATATTCTTGGAGTTATCAGGACTTGGAAAACTATACAACACATCATCAATAGACTCACTGGATATTCTGATGTATAGTGAGACATCCAAAAACACAGACAGATAGAGAGAAACATATAGAGTAAAGTAACCATAGATACAGAGAATCACAGACAAAGAGAGAGAGACAGAAGAAAAACACAGAGAGAGAAACATGGATAGATAAGAGCGAGAAACAAACATACGGTGATGGAGAGAAAAAGAGAGATAGAGAAGGAGACAAAGAGAGGCTACGAGAGAAGCTGAGACACCCAGACACAGAGATGGGTATGCAAAAAGAAAAGCAGAAAGACACCGACACAGAAATAGAGGATCACAAACACAGAGATACAGTCAGAGAGAGACTTACAAACAAAGACACATAGAGATAGACAGAGAAACAGACAGATAGAGATAGACAGACAGGTGGATAGAGACATGAAGAAATATAGAGAGATGTAGAGAGCTCTTTCACCATCTTGTCCACACTTATTTTTACTCCAACCTGTTTACTGTAGACCTCTTTCACTACACTCATTCAAAGTTTGTTCACTGCCGTTGCAGTTCCTTTATTCTTCAGACCATTTTTATCTGCCTTATTCACACACTTTTCAATCTACCTTGCCTAGACCCTTGTTCAGATCACTTTCACCCATGTCATTCAGACCCCACATATCTGTTTTATTCAGACCTCTCATTTTCATTCCTCTTACTCAGACACTTTTCACCCCCATCCTCTATTGCCAGGAGGTTCCTGCTGCATGGGATTGTCAGCCTCTGCATGCTTTCACAGTAAATGCAAAAACAAGCAGGAACATGGATAATAATCATGTATCTTTCTCTTAGCATGCCTCACATGCCTCACTTCTGGCACACAAAGCCCTAGTTTCAGATTCACGGTCACTGAAACTGAAGCTTTAGCTGAATCCCGGAGTGTTTGCAACCAGTACAGCTATGGGGAAGGCATCATGTTCAACTGGGTCTGTGCCCTCTACACATGTCTGACCAATCAGTTTGCACCATCTCTTGCTGTATTAGCTTTCTCAAGTTATGTGTTGTTCAAATATATTTACTGTACTTATGTTGTTTAAATGCATTTGTTGTACCGTTGTTAAACACCTTCTGCTGGCAATATACAAAATTTAAAAAATTTAACAGATTGCCAATTGATGGCATTTTTAAATCTTTAGCTGAAAACTAGAGTAGACGATGGATCTTTTATGATACTCGCCTCCCATCCCGTGAACAGTGGGCCGATCCGCCGCTGGTGGCCGCCGCGAGCAGAGTGAGACTGGGGACAAATAGTTCCTAGTCTCCCACCGTGAATCAATCCGCGGCAGGTCATGTGACCCAGCAGTACAAGCCTCCATGGAGTCCTATGGACTAACTCGCTGCTACGGGTATCCAGGTGGTTGGCGTTTTGTTCCAGGGCAGGCTGCTGAATCAGCGTCTGCCCCGGAATAGGGCGTTAAAACGGGGATGAATAGGGGAAACCTGAAGATGCAGGTTTTTTCCCATTTACATCCCCGTTTTACGCAGGGTGGATGATAGTGCCCACGCTGTTTTTTTAACCTACAGTACCAAGATCGAGTATAATTGATCTTCAAAAGAACATGATGGTACCCCAATATCGAGTATACTCGATGTTGTCTAATTCTGGAGTAATGCAAAGGAATTCATGGTCAACCGTCTTATCTGGAAACATCAACAAGACCTGAAGTCATTTCAGATAAGTGTTATAAAAGTTGGGCACCCCTTATTCAGGATGTTTGGGACCCGGAGCATTCTGGATTTTGAATTCAGAGTGCAGCAGGACCAGTTCGTAGTCTCAGGAAGGTAAGAAAAATTTAAATTCAGAAGACTCGGAAAATACCAGATGTCAGAATTCCGGATATGGAGCACCCAACCTGCACTTCCAAATTCTTGAATAGGTTCGGAGCCGTCTTAATTTTGATGTTGATGCTTATTTGAATGCTCAGGGCAAAGAGGAAACCAGCTCCAATTTCACAATCAAGTTTCTAAGATGTTGCTTCATATAACAAGATGTTAAGACAATTCTGACACTACTACCGATCTGTAGTAATAAACTTATTCACGACTGATTATAAATGTATGACAGTTTACTCCTGAATTATTGATCGCCTGCATTCTGAGCAGCTGTTAGTGGCGTGCACAGGGAATTTTCATTATTTATTTTTCAACAGTCTCATCCTATGTGCTTCAAAACAAAAAATGATTTGTATAATATTTAATTTATAACATGTATACATTTATATATATATATTTATGTCCAAAAGCTGCTTTGCCTCATTTTAGTCACGCATTACAGAGTCAAGCACAGCTAACTCCGTGATTCTGTTTCCAAAAAAATGAATAAAAATATTAATGAAAATGATGGAAATAATTACAACAATCAGTTATAAAATGGAAATTCATGAACAAGAAGCACAAGTTGTCATTCAGCAATAGAAGATAACACACTATAAAAAAGAATGCTATTTGAAAAATTGGATTAATAATTTGCATGCCGTCTCAGGACAAAGCAGATTTGCACATATGAATTCCATTATAAAAAAATATCAAGTTTTGTACATTTTTTACAATTTAACCCTTTCGCTGCTGAGCCATTTCACCGCTGTGTGCTGAGCTAATTTTTACCGGTTTCACTCGTCATGTTTAAACGCGATTTGAAGTCACATTTTATTATACAACCCAGACATATTATATATCGTTCTTTCTGGCAGATTCATAATATATCATTATTATTATATGTATACATCATATCCTGCCTGAATAATATAACAAAAAAATACAATAAAATAAAATTTTCAATCATCTATAGCGTGTAAAGTGTTTTTTTTTTCACATTTTATCATCCAAGCCTCTGCGTTTATATTTTCTATGAGGTGCGCATGTTAAAAAAGTCAGAAATGGGGACTCATTTTTTGGGGGAAATTACGTGATTTTTAGCAAACCCCCCATAGAAAAAATCGTTAGTGCAGCATCATTGCTCAGATTATAATTGAAATGGGAACAATATTGCTGCATTAGTACATTTTTTTTAAAAAAAACTGTTGTTTATATTTTTTATTTATATTTTTATTTTTATTTCTTTACATATAACATGATCATGTTTGGTATCATTGGAAGGGCTATGCTGTAGCCTTTCGAATGGCATTGACCCTCATGACCCACTAGCTGCCACCGTTCAGGAGATATGGGGGTTCAAAGAAACCCCTATCTCCACAATGGGATTTCATTAGGAAATCCCCGGGCAGCCATGCGCGATGAAGTCAGGTGACGAGGAGGGGACCCGGAGGTCGAGCTGCCATCAAAGATGGCACCCCCCACCAGAAGTAGGCTGTGATCTGGCACCGAATGGCACCGGATCGCATACCGGCACCTTTAGGGGTTAAAGTAAGGTACCACTTAAAAGGGCAGGCTGTGCCCTTCCAAGCGGTGCCTGCCTTTTTTTGTACCTCTTACGAATGGGGAGGGAGAGAGGTCCAAAAGACCCCCCCTCCCCTCCAGGCACTTTCCTTTTTTAAATGCCTTTAAAAAAATTAGGAATCAAAAATTTTGTCTAAAAAATACATCAAAATGTTCCAAAAAATAAATAAAAAGACAGTTTGATGAAAATGAAAAGAATAAATGGTTGAATAAAAAAACAATAATATTTTTTAAACATTGAATACTATGGGATTATAATCAACATTAATTTGACAATTAAATAACACGTTTTGTACATGCTTTTCATGTACATGTTTTAAAAGTCATTATGTAAGAAGAGTAACAAATAACTCTATTCACAATAAATTATACACGCACAAATAAATATTCCACAATAGTTATGGGGGGGTAGAAACACCTCTAAATATATTATTCAAATAAATGATGTTTAACCCTTTTATAAAGAGCCATTTTATTAAAAGTAAATAAATAATTCTATTTAATGAGGCCACTCGACAAGTGTGAGATATTGTCACAGCACAATATTAACCGTGCTGCCTCAAGCGTAATAAATATCTGCCCAGGAGAACTCTATTAATGTGTATTTCTTTTATTTTATTAAGGTGCAATTTCGTTCCTCTTTATTGGCTTCCTTTGACGAGCGTGCTGGTATACGGGAATATATCCCATAACTTACAGCTTGTAGACAAACATGGACACATAGAATTTATGTTCTAAAACTCTGGAATGGTAGACCAAATGCATATTAAAGGTTTTTTATTTTCCCTTTAAGCACTGTAAACTTTAAAGAGCCGGACTATACAGTTTCATGAGTTTCGCTGTATTTGTTAAATGCTGGACAGCAACATACAAAAGGCAAGTATTGGGACGATCAACCAAGAACATGCAGTACTTTGATAGAAGTGTTGCTGAAATGACCAAACTGTTTGAAAAATACATGTAAAGCAGCAGCCATCAAACGTCCAAAAACGGTTATTTTTAAAATTGAAAACAATATGGTGAAAGATGGGAAATGGTCACATCATGCAATATTACGTCAAGCCCATCATTACCGGGGTACTGTATGATTAGTGGATCCTAATCCAATTTACATAGAAAAGTGCAGCATGTTTGAAGAGTTTATTACTATTATTATTATTCTTTATTTATAAAGCGCCAGCATATTCCGCAGCGCTGTACAATGGGGGAGCACAAACATGAGACATACATGATAAGTAAGGAAAAGACAACCCTGCCCGAAGGATAGCTTGTCTTGGAAGTACAGCACTTTAACCAAGTGCTCAGCCAGACATCCTGTGAGCTTACACTCTAAGGGACGGGGTAAGTGAAACAGATTGGAGCAGAGGGAAGGTGAAGCTGGTTTCTAGAAAGAAAGTAGAGACGATTGCATGGGAAAGACCAGAGGGTTGGGCTGAGTAAAAGTAATTAGAGAAGAGGAAACAGCTGTAAAAGAGACCTTAAATTATGGACCAGGCCTGGGTGGGAGGGTGGATGGAGAGGGTGGGTGGGACAGCAGAGTGGAGAATGTTGTCGTCTGTTTGTCTGTGTATGCTGGAAGATAGAATGGAGATTTGCTAAGTGTGCTTTTAAGAAACTACACCACAGGAGGGGGAGGAGGAGGAACAGGAAGAGGTGGGGAGGGTGAGAGGCAGAGGTGAAGACTAAGCAAAAAAGAGTAAGTAAAAAATGGGAAAATTTAAACATAAAATCAGCCAGAACTTAATAAATTTAGAAATAAAATACAGTTGCAAGAATGGCATTCTTTGGAGTATAGCGTTGGACGGCATTCTGAATCCTTGCTACCTTATGCTCGTTCCGGGGTGCATAGTGGAGAATATTGTGGTCTGTTTGTCTGTGTATGCTTATGCATGCTTTGTCTGTGTATGCTTATGCATGCTTTGTCTGTGTATGCTTATGCATGCTTAAGAGTTTATGGACTGTGGCACAAGCAGTTTGTATTATTTATCTTAACCCCCTCACCACCCAGATCGAGATATCTCGGGCTTCAAAGGCATCATCCAGAGCCCCGATATCGAGATATCTCGATCTGCTGATCTACAGCACAAAACAAAAAATGAAATTAGTTTGCAGTAAATGAATTTTGTTAGCTTTTGGGCTGCAGAAGGTGCCCCCAAAGTTTAAGCTCTGTGGGCATAATGCCCAAAGAGCTAAAACTGTGCAAAATCGACTGATGATACCCTTACATGGGGCTTTCAGCAGCCGATGCAGGGAAAAAAAGAAGAAAATAGACCAGCAGCTCAAACTGCTGTAACTCAATTTGGCAGTCAATGGCGCCATCTCCTGGCCTACATAGGTTATTCACAGTAAGAAATACCATGGGTATATGCTCAAATATTTCTTAATGTATAAATAATTAACCCCTTAAGGACCCCTGACGTACCCTGTACGTCCTGTCCACAGGTCTCCCTTAGACCCGCGGACGTACAGGGTACGTCAGCGGCGCCAAATCCCCCTCCCGCCCGACACTCACCTCCCTCGCTGGATCCCTCGGTGATCTGGCAGGGAGGAAGCCTGCCCATGTGATTTACATGGGCAGGCAAGGCTGATGATGTCGCCACGCTGCGTGGTGACGTCATCAGCAGGTGCCCCCATTCAAATCAATGGAGGGGAGGGGGGGCTCATTCGGAGCCCTCTATCTCCCCAACCATTGAAGCTAGGGAGATGCTTTTTGCACCGCTGAAAAGGAGAGTCCCCCCTTTTCAGCGGTGTATAGCATTAACCGTTTCGCCGCCGGATCGCGTTTTAGCGCGAATTGGCGCCAAAATGCGATTCGAACCTGGAGGGGGGGGGCTGACATCTTGGATGTCAGCCTAGCCTCCAGGTCCCCCCCACCCACTGACAACCTCACCATATGTGTGAGGATGTCAGTGGGCCAGTTAACCATCTAGCTGCCATGTAGAGATAAGGGGATCCTAAGGATCCCTTTATCTCCCGATCATGGCCTTTCCAATGATACCAAACATGACCAGGTTTGGTTTAAACAAAAATAAATAAATAAAAAATAAAATAAATAAATAATAATAAAAAAATTAAATAAAATAAAAAAATGTGTTTTTTTTAAAAAAAATTTGTCTGGGGGGGTTTAATTAAATAGGACCTAGGCTGTCATTTCAAAATAATTAGCACAAAATGGTCAGAATGAGCGCAGCGCACATAGGTGAACTGGCTCAGCAGTGAAAGGGTTAAAGCAAAAACATGTAAAAATTGGGTATTTCTATTCTCGGGATAAAATTTTGAAACTATTTAGCTGGGGTCTTTATTGGTGGTTGTAGCTTTTGGGGATTAAATTACGAAAAAGTGTGTTTTTACCATTTTTTTCATCATATTTCATATTTTTTTTATAGTAAATTATTAGATATGATGGAAATAATGGTATTTCTAGAAAGTCCATTTAATGGCGGGAAAAAGGGTGTATAATATGTGTGGGTTGAATAAACGAGTAAGAGGAAAATTTGACCTAAACCCTAACAGCGCAGAAACGTAAAAACAGCGGTCACTAAAGGACGGATTTGTGTAAAACCGCCCGGTCACTAAGGGGTTAAAAATGATTTCAACAAAAAAAACACTGGTTTCTGACAATGTTTTTTTTTGAAAATCACTTGGTAGTGAAGGGGTTAATTACATGTGGCTCTCTTCCCATTCTTGCCAGTTACAGGGAGCCGATAAGGGGAGATATCAGTGTGAGCCAATAACCCTTAGCGGCTCCCTGTTACCAATTCTATTCCAACCAAAACAATCTGTACTAGAGGCTCAAGTCAGAAATATTTGGGAGCTGCTAATCGATACCAGCAGCACCGCAACTCGGTGCCACTGGCATTGACTCCTGGAGTCTATAAAACTCCATGACTTCCAGGGCGAGCTTGCGTATGTGCTGATGCATTAAAACTGGAAACTGTTTGTGCCAAGTGTTCCATTGCATGTGGCCTGAGAATGCAGCTGATCAGGTGTAAGCAAGGGATTTTTTGGTAGGTTTTTCAGTATTTATTTATTTATTTTTAAAGGATTTTACAAGGAAGGATACATTGAGATTTCTCTCATTTTCAAGTACGTCCTGGTCTTGCAAAATAACTTAACACCAGTTTCTCTGAGATTCTTTGCAGAAAACCTGCCTGAGCTGAGAATAACAAGCTACCATTGAGAAGCTTGATGTTCTCCAGCTGAGCTGCTAATGTGCATGTACATTATAAAATTGGGAAATGAGAGTTGTGTTTCACTACTGTAATTATAGTTTTAATTATACGGGCTGGTACCCATCTGAAGTCCAATACCTTCAAGAATATTTGGGGTCTATTATATTTGATGATGAAAAGTCTCCTAATCGATAGTAACTATAATATTGCACAAACAGTTTCATTCAAATTAATTATGTTTTCTAAATCTCAAGCAAGAAATATTTATTTGTTGACATCTTTTGTTGTAAAATACAAATCATATAACAGATGTGAAAAACTAAAATATGTGAATCATTCTGAAACATCTGTAAATACCAAATGGGTGGTCAATGTCAGTCATGTGTTTGTTCTTTACATCCAATGGAAAACCATACTGGTCAAACAATGTCGGCTCTATTACATTCCTTGCGCAAAAACGCTTGCGCAGTGCAATTTTTTTGCGAGCAGCGTTAAACGTTAACGCGCGTAAATTAACGCTGGTATTACAATCCGAGCGCATTTTTTCATCCGTCCGAAAATATCACGCATAAAAAATATGCGCGAAAATGCGCGTAAATTAACACTGCGCGCAGAAATCGTTGTGCGGACTGTTTTTTCACGCGATTCAGCCAATCTGAATTAAGAACCACAATTGTCTCCCTTTCAGTTTTTGCTCCTGCCAAAATCAATCTGAGTATAAATGCTGCAGCAATAACAAAAACACACACAACTTCTCAATTTTATTGTTTGGGTATGTGTAGAATGTGTAACTATACGTTGCTGTATTATTTTTTTTGGGCTGGTGTATTTGGTTTCGGCCAGGACGTTCAGATTTGCCGTTACCACCAGCTTTTAAAAGACGTTAAAATTATGCGCGCAAACGTCGTCCGTAAAAATTTGCGCATTGATTGTAATACCAACCACGTACCAGCGCACAAACGCATTTGCGCTCACAATGTTAAGTATAGGATGCGCGCACAAACTTTCGCGCGAACAGTGAATGTTTAAGATGATCAATATTCTCTCCATCTTTTGCCTGAACTATGGGAGCAAGAATAAGAGATTCATTAAGGCCCGTTCACACCTGGGTGTTTTACAGCGCGTTCCTGTGCACTGTAAAACGCCCAAACACGGAAATCCCATGATTTCCTATGGGGCCCGTTCCCACCTTGGCGTTTTACAGCGCGTAGGAACATGCTGTAAAACGCCATACGCCCAGAGAAGTACAGGAGCTTCTTTGGGGCATATTGCAGCGCATTCACGGCCATAGACTGCAGCGTGAACGCGCTGCAATGCGTGTTTGTGCGTTTTTCACATTTGTGCGATACGCGCGCCAAAAAAGTGCGTATTACGCGCATATAAAAAACGCTAAGGTGTGAACCCAGCTTAACTGTAGGTGTTCTATTTACAATATCCCCTGTTCCTATACTTGAATCAAAAGTCATGGGTTGAATATTTGCAAATAATAAAGAGATGACTGACTTGATGATACATAGTCGTCTATTCAAAAAAGCAAATAATATATTATACAAGCAAACCATTTTCTCTCCCAGTTTGGTACTGGAATCACTAGCCATGCACTGGTAGCTCTATGCCAAACTTTACTAACATATGCGGTAAAATCACCATTGGTGAGAAACTCACTGGGTATTCTGATCCTCACAGAAAAGACATAAGGGGTTATTTAGAAAACCCCGAAATTTCAGTGAAATTTCAAGGCTTTCTGGTTCGGCACACTTCGGTGCACTTCAGTGACTCCATTTTGCCAAACATGCCGTGAAGGATCCTGCAAGTGCGCCAAACATGGAGTCGCCGAAGACTACAGCGCTGCAAAAAAATAACGTAACTCTACTATTCTTCTAATAGGTGTTTAAACCAATAAAAATGCATTAAAATGTGTGTAAAATATAAATAAAAAAATGGGGTATCAAAAAATTTGTCTAAAAAAATATAGAAAATACATAAAGGTGTTCCAAAAGAATAAATAAATAAAAAGACGATTTATTAAAAATTATAATATTTTTTTCCCATTAATCCTATGGGATTCACCAGTTTAAAACTGCCGAACCGAATCACCGAAAATCAGGGCACTTCACTGACACTTCGGTGCAGTTCGGCGTTCTCTGAATAGATTAATGATTACTTCCTTATGGGTCAATTTCACTGCCGCCGAAGGTCGCTGAATTGCAACGATCTGCAACAAACTGCACCGGATATCGTTTTCAATTTGCCGGTATTTGCTAAATTGACAGTTTTCTGAATAGACGAACTGCCATGAATTTGCACCGTAAAATGAAATTCACCGTTCAGTGCAATTTGGTGGCAAGTTTGGTGCTTATTGAATAACCCCTTTAGAAATTAACAGTAGCCAGTGTTACCACATGTCTAGAGGTAGCCACGGCCAGGACATATGGTGGGGGTCAATGACAGGTAAAGCACTACCATCACTTTTCATGTAACGCACAAATTTGAATAAATTTGTAAAATAAATAAATTTGTAAAACATTTCACACTTACCATATGAAGTACAGAAGGGCATCACCTTTCATGTAATGCATGATGGAAAAAATGCAAAACAAAACCAGGGTTATTCAAAGAGCTCCGAATTGCAGGCAAAAGGTAACCGAACGCTGAAATTCCAGCCATTCGGCTATCCAGGGAGAAGGCAGTTCGCCAAATCCTGGCGAATTGCCTGCACATACGGTGCCTGTTCGGTGCCTGTTCGAGGGCAGTGAAATCCCCATAGAGAAGCAATGCTTCGTCTATTCAGAGAACAAAAACCAGCAGTGAAAAGTTGCCGAATTGCCCTGCCATTCGGTTGCTTCATTCGACAGGTTTATTCAGGCGAATCCCACATGCTTCAATGTTAAAAATATTCCCCTGAATATTCCCTTGAATTCAATATCTAATAAACTAATTATTATAATAAATTCTGTTGTTTTTTTTTATAAAACTTTTTTTTCTTTTTTCAGTAACAGCCCTTTTTATTATCATTCATTGGATCTTATATGTAAATGTCAGACATTTTGGCTCAATAGTTTGTTTGCAAACAGCGTTTTACTTTTCAAACATTCAAGCGTACTGTTTTTGTTTTCACTCCATTCGTCTGCAGTGTTGGGTTTTTCCGGCGGCTGCTCTGCTCTGTGATCGGCTCCTGCTCGGGTTTCTCCGGCTTATTTGGCGGGGTTAATCCTGATGTTTTTGCAAGTTTTGGTGTGCATTCGCCTGGGTTTTGCGGTGAGTGTTCGGTGGGTCTGCGGCGGCTTTTCCCTGCATTACGGTGGCCCTGTGGTGCTTGCTGAACACACCGCAGGGTCGCCAAAATGGGATTGCCAAATGACACCGAATTGAAGAGAACAAAAAGTCACTGAACGTGCGGTGGCTTTTCGATTCTCTTTGAATAATCCTGAACGTATTTCCTTTTTCAGCAGGACATTATCCAGGACAGGGGAGGCTCCAAATATATTTACTATCAGGGTTATTCAGAGAAAGGTGAAAACCAGGAGAATGGCAGGAGAAGAGAACAATCTAGACCAAATAGCCGATTTGGAAAGTGAGATAAATGGGAGAATTTTTCTGTTTTGGCTATTTTGACCTAGAATTTTCACTTCTCCAGTTATTCTCCTGAGTTTCACCTTTCTTTGAATAGACCTGCATGTGGGAAATGGAAAGTCATTTCCTATAAAGCCAATGGGCCCTGTCTATGGTTTTACGGAAAATCATTTTGTACGGAAGGGGCTGACAATTACAATTCTTTTACTACTCTTTTCATACCAAAATAAATTTTTATTTACTATTTTTAGGATTTTAACTCTAAAAATAAAACTCCTACAAATACATTAAGTAATAATGTATAGTTTCTATTCCAAAAACCGTAGGTGCAACGTGTACCATTGGATGTAAATATTTCCAACCAGTGTGTAGTAGGTTTTTATTATCCCATTACTGTACAATCGATAGTCCCATTAAATCCTGTTCCCGAGGTCTGTTTTTAAATAGCGCAAGTATTTAAAAACTCACTTTTTTCCACTTTCTTTTTCATTCAAACTCTTTCAAAGAGCAATGAAAATATGGCAAATGGCTTTTTTTTCCTCCTTCTGAACAGCAGACTCGCAGACCCTTATGTTGTGTAGAGCTATACTTTATGAATAAAGTCTGCAAAACATCCACATAAACAGAATGTAACTTTTTATGAACAGATTGCTAATTCTAAATGCTGCTTCGAGTGTTTGACATTTAAAGATATGTTTGCCGCAGGATTAAACCCCCAGTTCCTCCATCGTATATTACGTCGGTTGGGCTTTTATGACTTCTTCATGAGAAACAAAAAAAAAAAAGAAAAGAAAATAAAGAATGAATTGAAAAACTACTTTGTTTTCTTAGGTAAACCCTGGCCTGTTACAATGGTTACGTTTACAAAATAGAAGCAGCTTTACGTGTAACAATTCACTGAAATACTGTAGCTATGTATTAAAATATGGAAGAGTAAGAGCTATGTGCGCATTGTTGATTCAATGTAAATTAGAGAATCATAAAGGCATCTTTGAAGAGCTCAATTTGTATCCATTCCTTTGTTTATATTTGACATTTTTAAACCTCTCAAACACCTGGGCAATTTGTAAACTTTCTGGTTTCATTCCACCTAATCATAGTTTTGTTTTAATCAGTTTAGACAATAGAGCTCTCGTTCGCAGAGACGTCCGATTATAAGGTATTGTAAAATTTTATTGAGAAGGATTCAGCCGAACTCAGCTGTCATTAAGCCTTTCATTTCTAATGTAGGTTTTTTTACACAGATACAAATTCATTCTCTTAATCTTGCTTTAGGGCGAAATCTAGCATTAATTAAAACCATAGGGGTTATTCAAAGAGAGCGAGATTGGCTCCGAAATCGCACCGAACAGTGAATTTCCCAGAACAGTGTAATTTTGGAGCTATTCGGCTATTCAAAAGTTGGCAGTTCGCCAAATATTGGTGAATTGCCATCGAAATTAACAGGGTTATTCAAAGAGAATCGAAAAGTCACCGCAATTTCGATGATTTTTCGTTCTCCTCAATTCGGTGCGATTTGGCGATCCCATTTCGGCGACCCTGCGGTGTGTTCAGCAAGCACCACAGGGCTGTCGTAGTGCAGGGAAAAGCAGCCGAAAACCTGCCGAACGCTCACTGCAAAACACAGGCGAATGCACACCGAACCCCGCAAAAACATCTGGATTAACCCCACCGAAGACGCCGATAAACCCGAGCAGGAGCCGATCAGAGAGCAGAGCAGCCGCCAGAAAAACCCGACACCGCAGACGAATGGAGTGAAAAAAAGCAAAACAGTACACTTGAATGTTTGAAAAATGAAACGCTGTTTGCAAACAAACTACTGAGCGAAAATGTCTGAAATTTACATATGAGATCCAATGAACGATAATAAAAAGGGCTGTTACAGAAAAAAGAAAAAACGTTACTTTTTTTAAAAATAAACTGAAAAAAATGTTTGCCAAAAAATCCCAAAAAATGCTTAACCCTTTCACTGCTGACGACGTGTGGGACACGTCCTCATTGACGCACGTTACATGCTGAGGACGTGCCCCACACGTCATCAGCTGTGCGGGACCCCCGGCGGAGATACTCACCTCTCTGTCCGGGGTCCCGCGGCGTTCTGACTTCAGCGTCCTCAGACGCTGAAGTCAAGCTCCTCCCGGCGTAAATGACGTCATCGCGCCATGCGCGATGACATCATTTCCAGGCGACCCCCCGGCAATGCCTGGAGATAGCCTGGAAGGGAGGGGGATCCGTTCGGATCCCTCTCCCTCCCGATCGGGAAGGAGCAGCACTAAAAGCCAGGCACCGCTTAAAAGGGGAGAGTCTCCCCTTTTAAGCGGTGCCTGGCTTTAACCCCTCAAGCGCCGGGTTGCACTTCAACGCCTTGCGGCGCCGAAGTGCAGCCTAGCTCCGGTGGGGGCCGCCATCTTGGATGGCGGCTCCACCCCCGGGTCTCCCCTCGCTGCCTGACGTCATCACACATAGCGTGATGACATCAGATAGCCGGGGAACCCCTAGCTGCCCGGGGATTTCCAAAGGAAATCCCCTGGTGGAGATAGGGGGTTCTTGTGAACCCCGATATCTCCAGAACCGTGGCAGCTAGCTGAGCATGGCCTTTCGAATGATACCCAACATGACTAGGTACAAAGTAAAAATAATAATAAAAAAATAATAATAAAAATAATAAATAAATTAAATAAATAAATAAAAAACATGTATTTTTTTTTGTGTGTTATTTTTATTAATGCAGCAATATTGTTCACATTTCAATTATAATGTGAACAATGATGCTGCACTAATGATTTTTTTCTATGGGGTGCGTTTGCTAAAAATCACGTAATTCCCCCCACAAAATGTAACAAGTCCCCATTTCAAATTTTTGTACAAGCGCACCCCATAGAAAACATAACCGCAAATGCTCATGTGATAAAATGTGAAAAAAAAACACTTTACACACTGCAGATGATTAAAAATTTAATTTTTATTGTATTTTTTGTTATAATATACAGACAAGACATGACGTATACATATAAAAATGATATATTATGAATCTGCGGAGTCTGCCGGAAAGAACGATATATAATATGTATGGGTTATTTATTAAAATGTGGCTTCAAATCGCGTTTAAACATGATGAGCGAAAGCGGTAAAAATGAGCTCAGCACACAGCGGTGAAATGCCTCAGCAGTGAAGGGGTTAAAAGATCCTAAAAAAATCTATTAATAAAGAGACTTTTTATTGCAGAATATTATGATAAACGGTTTATTAGATATTGAATTAAAAGGGGAATATTTTTAACATTGAAGCCTATGGGATTCTTCTGAATAAACCTGTTGAATGAAGCAACCGAATAGCAGGGTATTTCGGCAACTTTTCCCTGCTGGTTTTTGTTCTCTGAATAGACGAAGCTATGGGGATTTCACTGCCCTCGAACAAGCACCGATCAGGCACCATATGTGCAGGCAATTCGACAACATTTGGCTAACTGCCTGCTCACTGGATAGCCGAATGGCCAGGAAAGGTAACCGAACGCTGAATTTCAGCGTTCGGTTACCTTTCGCCAGCAATTCGGAGCTCTTTGAATAACCCTGACAGTGATCTTCGACAGCAGTGGACTCCCCATAGAGAACTAATGGTAAATCTATTCAGATAATACCGAACAGCAGCGAAATGTCAGTGAAATGCCATTATTTTCGATGATTTTTTTCGACAGGTTTAATCGGGTTTCAATGTTAAAAATATTCCCCATTTTTATTCAATATTTATTCAACTGTTAATTTTGTTTCACTTACGGCAAAACATCTCTTTGTTTATATTTTTAAGGAATTTTTAAAGCATTTTCAGGAGATTTTCAGCAAAAAAAAATTCGGACTCATTAACCACTTCCATGCGGAGGACGCGCTCAGCGCGTCCTCCGCATGGCTCCCGCTGTGCGGAGGACGCGCTGAGCGCGTCCTCCCTTTGGGGTCAGCGTTCTTCGATGTCAGCCCAGCATCCGGAGCCGCCGCCGATGAAATTAGGTGTCATCGCGGCAGCGCGATGACACCTAATTAAGGCGCCCCCCCCGCATGTGCGGAGGAGGCGTCTGAAAGGGAGGGGGGAGGTCCTTCGGACCTCTCTCCCTCCCGATCGGCGGCATTGCAGGGGTTAACCCAGGCACCATTTGGAAGGGCATAGCCTGCCCTTCCAAATGGTGCCTGGCATTAACCCCTGGGGAGCTGGATCGCGAATCGGTGCTGAAAAGCGCCGGTTCGTGATCCTTTCCCGGAGCTGGCCGACATCTTGGATGTCGGCCAAGCCTCCGGGAACTCCCCCTGAGGACTGGCGTCATCGTGCATAGCACGATGACGCCAGTCCTAGAGTTAACCCCTAACTGCCACCAACGGTGGAGATAGGGAGTTCCAATGAACTCCCTATCTCCCGATCCGTGGCAGCTAGGGGTTAACGTTTGGTATTGCTGGATCGGCCAGAGCATGGCTGTTCCAACGATACCAAACACTACAGTGAAAAAAGTTTTTTTTTAAAAAAAAAATTAAAATTAAAAATAAAAATATATTTAAAAAAAATTATAAAAAAAAAATAAACATTTATTTTTTATTTTTTTTGGTTCGTTAATGCAGCAATATTGTTCCCATTTCAATTATAATGTGAACAATGATGCTCCACTAACGATTTTTGTATGCGGTGCGTTTGTTAAAAATCGTGTAATTTTCCCCAAAAAAAAATGTAACGAGACCCCATCTCGAATTTTTTTAACAAGCGCACCCCATACAAAATATAACCGCAATTGCTCGCATGTTAAAATGTGAAAAAAAACACTTTACACGTTGTAAATTATTGAAAATACATATTTTATTGCATTTTTTGTTATAATATACAGACATGACATAACGTATACATATAATAATGACATATTATGAATCTACCGAGTCTGACGGAAAGAACGATATATAATATGTCTGGGTCATATACTAAAATAAGCCTTCAAAACACGTTTAAACATGATGAGCAAAACCGGTAAAAATTACCTCAGCACAGAGGTGTGAAAAGCCTCAGCAGCGAAAGGGTTAAAAAATGGATTTTTTTTCCCCAGACAGAGAGGAGTGAGACCTCACTGGGATTTTTCATTTCTCCAAAGAAGGCACACTAATCTTGCATTAAAAGGTATGCAAAAGGGGTATTATATGCTATTGCTACAGACTCTGCCCTTTCCAGCAGTGCCTCTTTTTTTTCTATCTGCAGCCGTTCAGGAGGGTGAGGGGTCCAAAGGACCGATGACATCGCGAAGGCCGGGGCCCATAAAACCAGCCAGAGAGTTGAGCATAGAGAGTCCTAAACAAAGTACATCCTTGGTCATTTAGGGGAAATTTCCCCAGTACGTACCATGTACGTCAGTGGTCCTCATGGGGTTAAGCTACAACAAAACACATATCAAAAGTCTCTATACAAATACCAGTACACAACCTCATGCCTTTTTCAGCTCAGAGACAAAACATGGGTTTATTTATACCCTGCATCGAACAACCCCCTTTTTGGGTAAAAAAGAAAATATGACACGGACAGCAGGAAATGTAACAAAAAATCGATAAAAACACGTTAAAATCTATTCTGTGCTTGTTTCCCACTAGTTCTCCCAATTTTTTTTAGAGAAAGGATTTTACCAGAAAGGATACATTGAGATTTCTCTCGTTTTCAAGTGTGTCCTAGGAAGGTGTAATTGGTTAATTAAATTACCTTACAATAAAGACTAAACATACTGTATGTGATTTGAGGCTTTCTACTTCCAAACATACGATAGTGTAATCAGGTTCAAAGTTATAGTAAAGGGTCTAATTGATTTGGAAATGCTGAGCGGAGGAAATCAATGATAACCTCAGCAGGTTGGCTGATGAAACATCTATGGAACATAGTGAAACCCCTGGGGTTGAAGGCTCCTTTTATAGGAAAGTCAGCTTGTCATTCCATTCACAGAAATCAATAGAAAAAGAATCTTCGGAGAGATAGATTTAAAACAGTGAGAAATTCTCATTTTATCCCTATTGATATATGTTTTACCCTGCTTTATAAAACACCACAAAGAAGTCTACTCTCGTAAAGTTCATACATGTTCTAAAAATACTTTGTATCCACGTAGTGGTGATTTTTAAGGGAAAAGTAAGATTTTTCATGTTCATGAAGATTCAATATAGAAAGCAGCCGATTGTTCATCGAGGAGCTCAGATACTTATAATCACCTGCTCTCTTTCTGTTTCTAAGAGTTACGATATCTCCATTTGTGTCACCTGAAGCAGGCCATTATCCCAGAAACTGCGGGAAATAACAAGCATCTTGTGCAATCTATGTATTATATTCTGAGAGCGAGGGATCGGCAGGATATGGAAGGCAAGCCACCAGCAGTAAAAAAAAAAAAATTAAAAAAAAACTAACTTAACTTTTTAACAACATTAACAAAAGTAAAAGAAATCATTCCGTGAGTAATTACAAATTACTCTATATCAAGTAAGTGACCACTTGGCTAAATATATAAAGTCTATATTTGTTTGCACAGAGTCATGCCAGGGGAATACCCTGTTTTTGTTTTATATTTATTTTTATACGTAGCTTGCTTTAAGAGAAGGGGATTTGAGCCAATGGAATGAGGTGTACGAGCACAAAAAAAAGAAGGAAACACCTACAGGTGATATCTTTAAAACTGAGAATGGCTATATAAGATGTTACAGTTACAGAGGAAGAACCTGGGATTTCTTAAGACCAGAGAGGAGGAGGTTACAGTAGTCAAGGAGGGAGATAATAAGAGCTTGGATGAGCATTTTAGCAGAGTTCTGATTAAGACAGGGGCGGATGCGTGCAATGTTTTTTAGGTGGAAGTAGCAGGATTTGGTTATAGACTGACTGTGAGGAGTAAAGGAGAGATCAGAGTCTAGGAGGACACCGAGGTACTGGGCCTGAGAGGTAGAGGTAATAGTGGCACCATTCACCTGAAGGGAAATGGGTGCAGGAATGTTAGTTTTAGAGGGAGGGAAGATGAGAAGTTCAGTTTAAGAGAGGTTAAGCTTTAGAAAATGGGAAGTCATCCAGTCGGAGACAGCTGACAGGCAGGCAGTAATACGGTCCAGCACAGGAGGAGAGAGATCGGGAGAGGAAAGTTAGATTTGGGTGTTGTCGGCATAGAGATGATATTGAAGCCCATAGAAAGAGATGAGGTTGCCAAGAGAGGCGGTATAGCTCAAGAAGAGTAGGGGACACAGAAAAGAGCCTTGAGGTACCCCAACTGAGAGAGGAACAGTTGGTGAAGAGGCACCAGCAAAGGAGACATTGAAGGAGCGAAGAGAGTTGTAGGAAAAGAACCAGGAGAGAGCAGCAGAGTAACTGAGGCCAAGTTGACGCAGCGTGAGGAGCAGGAGAGGGTGGTCAACAGTGTCAAATGCAGCAGAAAGATTGAGAAGAATAAGAAGGGAGAAGTGACCTTTGGTTTTGGCAGCAACTAGATCATTGGTCACCTTGGTCAGAGCAGTTTCAGTCGAGTGCTGGGAGCGATGTGAGTGCATTTTAATAAGCGACTTAAGAAAGAACTATTGAGACCTTGAAATACTGCACAATACTGTTCTCTTTATTCTTTTAATAGAAGATTATTATCAGCATGAGGCTTTCCAAATAACGAGAAAAGATTTTTAAAAATGATGTGTGAGTATATGTATATAAAATATTTTTCCTCGTGTGCATGTGTTGCACTATAGCACAATTTTGAGACATTGCTTGTATTTATATGCATGGTTTAGAGGAAACCACTATAGTGGTATTAACCAGTGGGGTTTTGAAGGTGAAGGGTACATGATTTTTGGCGTTTCATTTTTTTTCACTTTTTATTTTAAATATTAAGCCCACCTGCCCAGTAAAGGCAAATCACTTTGGTGGGGTGGGATACACAGTGGAAATCAAAACATGATAAAAGTGTATGTGAAAGTAAAAATAAAGATAAAATAAAGTACTATTTTTCGATTTTTCTTCTCCTTTTCAGGTTTTTACTGTTACCCTTAGAATCCTCCCTTCCTCCCTCCCTCCACTCCCCTCCACTCCCCACCACTCCCCTCCACACATCTCCACTCCTCTCCACTCCTCTCCACTCCCCACCACGCCCCTCCACACATCTCCACTCCTCTCCACTCCTCTCCACTCCCTTCCACTCCTCTCCCCTCCCTGAATATATTGGTGTGCAGTTACAATTGTAATTGCTTATTCCAACAGCCTGCTTCAGAGTATTTGCATGTATTGCCATATGGAGGCATTTGATTTACTGAGGGTTTAATCAATGTTTTATCAAATTGGAAAGATAATTAGCTCCAATTGAGCTTATTGAGTTTATCACATTTACTGTATTTGACACCGTGCAAAATTAATTAATTTTATTTATTTATTTATTTATTTATTTATTTATAAAGGATTTTACCAGGAAGGATACATTGAAGGATACATTGAGTAAAGGACATCATCTAGAGAATAGAACCTTTCATCCCAACAATATTTATGTAAAAAATAAATGAACAATTTAAAAAAGTGCAAATTTACATTATTTTAACCTTTTATTAATATGTGTAAAATGTATATTTTTTTACCCTATATTTAACTGTTAACTATGCATCCAATGCTTCACTTAACACTTGTGATAATATTTTATTCAATAAAAACACTTTGCAGAAAAGGAGTTCATAACAGAAGGCAGAAATGAGCCTAAGTAAAGAGGAAAATAAATAATTATTGCACCTTAACATATGTCTTAATTAACAAGCTTTTATCACACATTTCCGACAACATACTTTTTAAAGGACATGCAAACATTTTGTCAATCCCACTACATGTTCCCTGTTATATCTGAAGTCTCCTTTATTCAAGTCTCATTGTATAACTGCTTGTTTTTTGCACTACACTGGGTTATTCATAGAGTTCTGAATTGGGACTGAAAGGTAAACGAATGCTGAAAATCAGTATACATTACCTTTCTTGGCCATTCGGCTATACAGAGAGCAGGCAGTTCGCCAAATGTTGGCGAATTGCCTGCACATACGGTGACTGTTCGTTGCCTGTTCGAGGGCAGTGAATTCCCCATAGAGAAGCAATGCTTCGTCTATTCAGAGAACACAAACCAGCAGTGAAAAGTTGCCGAAATGCCCTGCCATTCGGTGGTTTCATTTGACAGGTTTATTCAGGAGAATGCCGTAGACTTCAATGTTAAAAACATTCCCGGTTTAATGCAATATCTAATAAACCGTTCATTATAATATTCTGCAGTAAAAAGTCTCTTTATTTTTAGATTTTTTTAGGATCTTTTAGGCGTATTTTGGTTTTCTTTTGCGAATTTTTTTTTCCGTTTTCATTTTTAAATCATTTTTTCTTTTTTTCTGTAACAGCCCTTTTTATTATCATTCATTGGATCTTATATGTAAATTCCAGACATTTTCGTTCTGTAGTTTCTTTGCAAACAGCGTTTCACTTTTCAAACATTCAAGCGTAGTGTTTTTCTTTTTTCCACTCCATTCGTCTGCGGTGTCGGGTTTTTCCGGTGGCTGCTCTGCGCTGTGATCGGTAGCTGCTCGGGTTTCTCCGGCGTGTTCGGCGGGGTTAATCTAGATGTTTTTGCGGGTTTCGGTGTGACTTCGCCGGGTTTTGCGGTGACTTTTCGGTGGGTTTTCGGCAGCTTTTCCCTGCACTACAAGGGCCCTGTGGTGCTTGCTGAATACACCGCAGGGTCGCCGATATGGGAACGCCGAATCGCACCGAATTGAAGAGAGCGAAAAGTCACCGAACATGCGGTGACTTTTCGATTCTCTATGAATAACCCTGATTGTGTTAAACAGAAAATGTTCTCACTGACTAAGGTTCTACCACCTAGGAACTAATGTCAAACAAGTGCTTGAATTAGTATGAAAAATTGCTAACATGATAAATCAGGTATGGAAAAAGTACTGTCCCGTGTTTGCACAATGAATAATGAGACCGTAGGGCTGCATCCAGAACAAAGAGGAAATTGATTTCTATGACAACAGAAAATGATGCAACCTGGACGAGAAATAAGTATATGAACAATGCTGGTCCCAGTCCTAAAAGACCATGGTTTCCTTGTTATTGCCGTTGTTCCAAGTAACAATTATTGAAGTAGATTGAGCTCCTCGGGTTAAATTGATCTCAACCCTCTGGATTTGGATAAACAATTTGTCCTGCCAAAATTCCATTTTTTGTTTCGTTTATATAGATAATTATAATGTTTTTTTTATAACTTGGATCTAAATAACATTTATATATATTTTAACATTTACATTTATGCTTTAAATACACAATGACTTTTTCATGATACATTTCCTTTGGTTGAGATTTGGCTACGAAAAGTATTATTGGTTAAAAGTACCGTCCAACGATAACATGCATTCTGCACATAGATCACTCTGCCAAGGAATAGCGAATAAGGAAAAAGAACCGTGAAGAGTAATGAGTAATGTACATAGGTAGAGGCGTTATAAATCACATTTCCGAATGATGAAAAAAATGTGCTATTTTAATGTGGTAACAGACTTCAGAAAATAGTCATGCAAAATGTGCGTCTTAGGAGGATTCCCAGGACTTACTTGAAAAGGAAATGAATCTCAATGTGTTAATTCCTGGTAAAATATTTTAGAAATAAACTAGGTGGAAAGCCTGCCCAGAGGGCAGTCTATTGTTAAGTGAGGTGTGCATGAATGTTCGCTGAAATGAAAGCACAGCAACGTCAAGGAAAGACAATTTTTTTGGTCATATGGGTATATATTGCCCTCAGCTCATATGGGTATATATTGCCCCTAGCTCACATGGGTATATATTGCCACCAGCTCACATGGGTATATTATCCCCCAGCTCACATGGATATATTTGCCCCTAGCTCACATGAGTATATTTGCCCCTGGCTCAAATGGGTATATATATTGCCCCCAGCTCACATGGGTATATTTCCCCCATCTCTCATGGATATATTTGGCCCAGGCTCACATGGATATGTTGGCCCCAGCTCACATGGGTATATTTGCCCCCAGCTCACATGGGTATATTTGCCCCAACTCACATGGATTTATTTGCCCCAACTCACATGGATTTATTTGCCCCAGCTCACATGGGTATAATTGCTCCAGTGCACATGGGTATAATTGCCCCCTGCTCACATGGGTATAATTGCCCCCAGCTCACATGGGTATAATTGCCCCCTGCGTATAATTGCCCCCTGCTCACATGGGTATAATTGCCCCCAGCTCACATGGGTATATTTGCCCCCAGCTCACATGGGTATAATTGCCCCAAGCTCAAATGCGTATAATTGCCCCCAGCTCACATGGGTATAATTGCCCCAAGCTCACATGCGTATAATTGCCCCCAGCTCACATGGGTATACTTTCCCCCAGCTCACATGGGTATAATTGCCCCCTGCTCACATGGGTATATTTTCCCCCAGCTCACATGGATATATTTGCCCCCAGCTCACATGGATATATTTTCCCCAGCACACATGGGTATAATTGCCCCCTGCTCACATGGGTATATTTTCCCCCCAGCTGACATGGATATATTTGTGCCCATCTCACATGGATATGTTGGCCCCAGCTCACATGGGTATATTTGCCCCCTGCTCACATGGGTATATTTGCCCCAACTCACATGGATTTATTTGCCCTAACTCACATGGATTTATTTGCCCCAGCTCACATGGGTATAATTGCTCCAGTGCACATGGGTATAATTGCCCCCTGCTCACATGGGTATAATTGCCCCCAGCTCACATGGGTATAATTGCCCCAAGCTCGAATGCATATAATTGCCCCCAGCTCACATGGGTATAATTGCCCCAAGCTCACATGCGTATAATTGCCCCCAGCTCACATGGGTATACTTTCCCCCAGCTCACATGGGTATAATTGCCCCCTGCTCACATGGGTATATTTTCCCCCAGCTCACATGGATTTATTTGCCCCCAGCTCACATGGATATATTTTCCCCAGCACACATGGGTATAATTGCCCCCTGCTCACATGGGTATATTTTCCCCCCAGCTGACATGGATATATTTGTGCCCATCTCACATGGATGAGCCCACTGGCGAGCCAGGACTTCAAGATGGCCGCCGGCGGGCTTCCTCTGACATCATCAGAGAGGGGCCGTCGGCGGCTAACTTCACGTCCCTGCTCGCCGGTGGGCTTACATGGGCCCAGCCTCGGGCGAGCAGGGATGCACGCCGGCGGTCAGGGCTGAGGCCCCCCCGCGGTAGGTCGGCAAAAAAAAAGAAAGCGGAGCCGTTGGAGAGGCACGAGCAAAGCACCTCTCTCACCTCCTCAGTGACTGAGCTGTGAGGAGGTGGTGAGACAGGGAGAGGCGTGCGCCTCTCCAATGGCTCCACTTTTTTTTTTTATAACAGTTTTTAAATGTCCGTCGCGCATGCGCACTCAGCGCTTGACGGCGACGGACTTTAAAACTGTTTTATTATAAATAAATAGATAAAATAAATAAATACTTTTTGTGCATTGATGAGTCTGTACATTCCCCTTCTATTTTTTTTAAAGGTTTAGGCACTAACCCCCAAGAGGGAATGTGTTTTGTATCTTGCTGCAGGTGTCCCTGCAATTTAGTGGATAAATAGTTCCTCCTTGGGGGGGAGAATAATGAGATGCAGCAGAGAGAGTCTGCAGTGGGTGCAGTAGCAGAAAGAGTGAGTCTGCAGTGGTGCAGCAGCAGAGAGAGAGAGTCTGCAGTGGGTGCAGCAGCAGAGAGAGTGAGTCTGCAGTGGGTGCAGCAGCAGAGAGAGTCTGCAGTGGGTGCAGCAGCAGAGAGAGAGAGTCTGCAGTGGGTGCAGCAGCAGAGAGAGAGAGTCTGCAGTGGGTGCAGCAGCAGCAGAGAGAGAGAGTCTGCAGTGGGTGCAGCAGCAGCAGAGAGAGAGATTCTGCAGTGGGTGCAGCAGCAGCAGAGACAGTCTGCAGAGAGTGCAGCACAAGATACCAAAGGTTGGTGTCACTTTTGGGTAGGATCCCTGCTAGTGAGAGAAGGACCTTCAAGTGAGTCAGTCAGTGTTCAGGTAAACCAGGATTTTGTTTATGTGTTATGTTTTATTTTCTGCTCTTGCTGAAATAAAGGGTGGAAGGTTTCACCGTTTAAAAGACTTTTGTGTGCCATAATTGCCCTAGGGGACGGCACTATAGCGCCCCCCTGTGACAGTATGTTTAACCCCTTAGCTACTGAGCCATTTTACCTCTGTATGCTGAGCACATTTTGAACGTTTTGTGCTCACCGTGTTTAAACGCGATTTGAAGTCATGTTTTGTTGTAGGACCCAAACAAATTATATATCCATATTTTCAGCAGACTCAGAAGATTCATAATATACCTATATTATATGTATACGTCATGTGCTGACAGAAAGCTAAAACAAAAAACTTTAAAAAATGTGAATTTCCATTTAGGCCAGTGTCAGACGAACGCAGTGATCACGTCTGTGCTGCCGCACAGTTTAATGTCCGTCGTAGCATAAAATTATGATCAATAGAGACCCACACACGAAGTGCATCCACAATTTAGGCAAGAACGTCAAACCGCCAGGATGGACGCACAGAGTGCGCCACGTCCACGTAGCTTTGTGTGTGAGTGATGGAACGTAGTCAGACGGACTGCATTTTTGACGTCCAGCATTTTTGACGGACAAAATGGTTTTTCATATAATGTATCAATTTTTTTCATTTTACATATTAATTAATTGGACTACTTCTGTGCCTGGTGAGATCGGGCAATCCGGGTCACTCTGCGGGGAGCTGCCTGCAGAGGCCCTGATCCCGTTTTTGGATACAGGATGAAGTGACTCTCCCCACATCATTCAGCGGGACTCTCCTCCATTTTTGGATTACCATGCTCCCACCTGAGGGACATTTTTCTTTTTTCCTCTTTTTTCTTTGCGATTCCTTACTGACCCGGTTTGATGGCCTATGTCCCTTCACGAGATCTTTATTCCCCCCGTGATAACTTTTATTTTATTCCCTTGCTGTGCTCTATTTTGAGGACTTTTGGTTTTTACTGTCTTTTTGTCTTCAGTGGCTCCTATTGTGGAAGTTTTTTGATATCCACCCCCATTTAATTCTGATGTCCTCTAATTCGAGATTCCTGTCTTCCCCCTTTTTATTTTCTCCCTCCCCTTCCCCCCTATATGCTGAGACTCTGTTTTTGATGTGACCCCCTCCCCCTTTTTTTCTCTCCGATTTCCCTTGGCTTTCTTGGGACTTTACGGAGGCTGCAACCGAAGCCTGGTGACCGGTTTCCCCCTCTCGGATGCCCGGGCCTGGTGCCATTTTCCCCCATGGCCCTCCCACGGTCTTTTGGCCCTTTGGGACTTAGCCTGGGTCGGCACTGTTTAGGCCTTTTGCCTTTTATCTCCCCCATCCCCCCTTCCCCTTTCCTTTTCTTTTGTTTACAAGTATACTCAGATGTCTAGTTCTTATACATGAAGTCCCGGTTATGTGCTTTTATAGACGACGCATAAGAGCCTTTTTCTTTCCTGCGCGACCGTTACGACTTGTTATGGCCCTGCGAGGCCATCTCTGTTTGTTTGCTTGTCTTGCTGACTATCGTTCCTAATAAAAAACATAATACATAAAAAAAAATAGGAAAACCACCGCAAAACCACTGAACGAAATGATAGCCGCCAAAAAAAATACTAAATCGATTGGAAAAAAATGCCGAAAAAACGTAAAACCCTGCTGATTTGATCCGAAAGAATGCCAAAAAAGGCGATTGCATCCAAAAATCCACCGCAAAACCGCCGAATCAAACCGAAAAAAGGTGACGACACGCCGAACAGACAACCAACCAGTCCCCGTAAAAAGCCAACAAGCCGCCGAACGTAGTAAAAAGAAAAGAAGAACCTGCAACTTTTAAAAGGCGTTTGTAAAAAACCTCCTGCATGAAAATGCCTGTAAATAATATATAAGGTCCTATGGATAATAAAAAGATCTGTTACAGAAACAAAAGAAAATCCATTTAAAAAAAAAATCGGAAATAAAAAATCTGCCTAGAAAATCCCTAAAAATGCCTAAAAAAATCCTAAAAAATTAACGCTGGAGTAAATATTTGATAAAAACAGGGAATTTTTTTAACATTGAAACTATGGGATTCGCCTGATTAAACCACGTCAAATTAAATCATTGAAAATCAGGGCATTTCACTGACATTTCAGTGCTCTTCGGTGCTCTCTGAATAGATTAACCATTGCTTCTCTATGGGGATTCCACTGGCACCGAAGATCAGCGTATTTTGCTGGCAATGCGCCAACATTTGGCGAACTGCCAGGTTTTTGAGTAGACAATTGGCCACGAAATTGCACCGTACGGTGCAATTTGGAGGCCAATTCAGCTCTCTTTGAATAACCCTGTAAGGCCACGTAGGAAAGGGGAGTGTTAACCTATTTAAACAGACAAAATGCAAAGTCACTAAGCATTATCTGTAAGAAACGACCAGACCCGAAGTTACACAGAATATTAACATGAGGCTACAAATCAAGAAAGAGTGGGGCCAGAGAAAGTTGATGGAATGGGAGAGGTTCTCTTCAGCATTTGTAGAGCATACCAGGGTGAACAGAGAAAAGGATGTTTTAACGACGTTTGAGTTTCAGCTGATAGTACCTTAATAAGAGGGGTCCAGTGATGGAAGAACGTCCTAGTTTTGTCTTCATGGTGTAAGGAGGCTTCCATCCAATCGTTCAAAAATATAGAATAAATCCTGTCATACACCATACGGAAAGGGGGGGAAACCATTGTGATAATATGGCCTTTTTTCTGGTAGCAGCCAATAAGTAAAGCCAGAACCTATGTTGTTTAGAAGTGGTTTGTGTTGGAGCAGTTGAGTATTGATTAAAAATGGCCCATTCAGGAGTGATGGGGGAACTAAGATGTAGGACAGAGGAGCCAAACCTTCGAACTGAGTCCCAGAACAGCTGAATGAAAGGGAAGAACCATAAGCAATGCCACAATTCCACAGGGGAATAGTTGACAATTATTGGGCAGTAACTGGGCACGAGCCATTCTGGCGGGCACTGTAAATGCTCGATGGAGTAGTTTGTAAACATTTCCCAATAACTAGCAGAAGGGATATGCCTCCGGGAATTTATCATGGCTTTGATCAGATCTTGGGGATAAGGGTTGGGAAAATGGAGAGCCATTTGGAAATTGCTTTCCAGGGAATGAGGGCAGGCAGCGCAGTCTGTAAAAGGGCATATATACTAGAGGTAGAGGAAGACAGTCCATTTTTGGCTAATACTAGAGAGTCAGTCGGGTTGGCCCAAACATGAGGGACGAGATTATTTGTGTATGGAGAAATTGCCATAATTGCAAGTAATATACGGGGTGTAAATGCAGGGGCTACAACCTCCCCATTCCATGCAGGAGATGGGTTGTTTAGATGAGCGGTTTTAAAGTGTGGCATTTGGGTCAAACCCCTGTGAGCCAAAGTGTGGAAAAGAGGGGCTTGGGAGGTCTTTTGGAAATTCTGATTGTGTAAGATAGGAGGTCACACAGATGTCTTCCAGGACAAGCCCAGACAATTGCAAAGCTTGATCCAAGCCATTTTAGTTGTATAGAGTTATGGGTAGAGAGATAAAGGAGTAGCTGGCAAGGGGAGCTTGAGGGGAGCAGTGCTTGTTTGACTGCATGATCCACATAGTTGGAGGACCGCTGTAGCCAATCCGTTACAAAGCGATAGATTGCTGCCAAACTTTAATCAAATAGGTCTGGGAAATTAATGCCTCCCCGTATGAGTGACTGCTGGAGGATAAGGAGAGAAACGCAGGCCCTTCAGGTAGGAGAAAAAAGGCTTTGTTCTGGCTAAACTACAATGATTTATGCCCATTTTTACGATTGTCCAACTTCATGTTCTTTATCACGAACCAGATAAAGAACTTCCAAAAATGTGCAGGCGGGACTTCAATAATCCAGAAGCAGGACCAATTCACCCAACAAAGACCCTCACCTTACACTCCTATATGACTTTTTCTAAAGTGCCATTTCCGTTCCTATTATATATTACTGCTTAGCATACAAATGACAACATTTCTTCCTGACCAATTATGGATACTATAAATAAAAGGATTTTTTTTTTAATTATTTTTTATTGCCTTTGTACCAGAAATATAATTTTCCCTTCGTTTGTTGTCATGGATCTCTCAAAAAAACCTACAGCCTAAAATATCACAAAATATTATTTAATTCCTCCTTCCCACAGCATTCTGTATCTCGGGTTGCCATAGAAACTGATGTATCACACCTGGGCAACTTTACTAGGCAAGCTCAATCTATGAGCATAATTTTAATAGTGTGAGCAAAAGGTTGAAGAACAGTATATTTTTAAATTCCATTTTATAGATATTTTATGGTCCTATGAAATGGTTTTCTATTTAATCACATTTCTCCTTTGCTATTACACAGAATGTGAAATAAATGGACCATGTTCAACTGTAAACATACTTAGACTGTTTTTATAAATTTTCTCGGTGCATCATTTATTCTTTTGTTTATACATTTGAGAGCAAAAGTTGTAAAAGTAAAAGTTTTGTATATCAATGGATGCCTATGGGAGGGAGGGTGGTTTGCCCGTGTTAGGTGCCAACCACTTTGCGAGCCTGCATGGTAAATATTCTATTTACAGGGTTATTCAAAGAGAGCCGAACTGGCCCCGAAATTGCACCGAATGGTGAATTTCCCTGTACGGTGCAATTTTGTGTTTATTCAGCTATTCAAAGATCTCGCAGTTCGCCAAATATTGGCGAATTGCCAGCTAAATACGGTGATATTCGATGGAAGTGAACTCCCCACAGAGAAGTAATGGTTAATCTATTCAGAGCACACCGAACAGCACCAAAATGTCGGGGAAATGCTCTGATTTTCAGAGGTTTCATTCGGCAGGTTTAAACAGGTGAATCCCATCGGTTTCAATGTTAAAAAAATCAACCGTGTATTATTTTCACTTGCAGTAAAAAGTCTTTTTATTTAATTATTTTTTAGAATTTTTCTAGGCATTTTTCGGCAAAAAAATATTCCGATTTTGCTTTTTAAAAAAATAGAGGTTTTTTTTTCTGTATCATACCTTTTCATTATTATTCATAGGACCTTATATATTATTTCCAGGCATTTTCATGTAGTAGCTTTTTGCAAACAGCTTTTAAAAGTTACGGAGGGTTTTACCCGTTCGTCAGCTTGTTGACTTTTTCCGGCAGCTGTCTGAATTTTTTCAGATTGATTCAGTATTTTTACAGCAGCTTTTTGAACTGATTTGGTGAGTTTTCAACAGTTTTTCAGGTCAATTTGGTGTTTTTTTGGATGCGTTTGGCAGATTAATTGTGGTTTTCCAATTTTTTTTCTGGAGAAAGGATTTTACCAGGAAGGATACATTGAGATTTCTCTCCTTTTCAAGTATGTCCTGGATGGCGAGTATGTACCGTTAGGTGTCTTGCCCAAGGACACTTACTGGAGAGATGCTTGTCGGAATTGAACCCATGACTCCACAGGCTCTCTCCACGCAGAGCAGTGATATTACCTCTACTCCACCCAGCCGGCTGATTTGGATATGTTCGGTCGGTCGTTTTCTGCACACAGGGACCCTCGGTGAATGCTCATTATTGAGTGTTTTGTGCTTCTTTTCTGCTTTTTTTTTCCATTAAAAAAACATAGATCTCCCTCTGATGTCTCTGATTTCTGCAGGATATGACATGCTTCCAGCTCAGAATGTCACTTGACCATAGAGGGGCCAATCCAGTGGCTCTCAGTGCAGGAAGGCTTTGGTGCCATTGGATAAGGCTAGTACCCAAAGGTCTCCAAGCCCTTAAGGCTAGGGTCAGACAAGCATGTTTTCTACAGATTGTGCGCCCGTGCAGTACAGACGCACTTTTTGACGGAAGACGCAGTAGTGGCCACACAGTCCGTTTTTGTGACTGGCGTTATTTTTGACGGATGTAAAAGGGAAAATAAATTAAAATGAAAAACCATTTTGTCCGTCAAAAATGCTAGACGTATAATTGCAGTCCGTCTGACCATGTTCCATCACTCACACACAAAGCTATGTGGACGTTGCGGACGTGGCGCACTCCGCACGTCCGTTCTAGCAGTATTACGTTCTTGCCTAACCTGCGTCCTTTTTCCACGTCCGTCATGTGTCCGCACTTCTGTGTGGACGTACTTTGTGTGTGGGGCTCCATTTACCACAATTGTATGCTATCACGGGCGTACTTATGTGCAGCAACACGGATGTGAACACTGCGCTCGTCTGACACGAGCCTAAACCTGAGCTGAGGGCTCCTTCAGCTGAGGTTCTAGGCAGGACAAAGCCCCTGCATTTGGGTGGCTGAATCAGCCCCCCTTAAAGGAGGGAGAGGGAGCTCACAGCAGTGTGATCACTCTGGCATTTGCTTATGCAAATAGTGATTGACTACATTTTTCCTTTAGTTATTTTGCTGAGCATGCAGCATTTTGTCCTCTCTCTATATATGCATAACACTGATGCCATCAGAAAACAAACTAAGAAAATTGCATTCCTGCCCTATAAATCCCCATCCTACAGCCTGGCCTCACATTTAACAATTTAACACTTTTAAAACATTTTTTTAATTTTAAAAATGTTTTGATAAAAATAAATAGGTCCTCGTCGTAAAGTCGTTCGCGTCCGTCCAACATGCATGGCATATTTTACCCGATACATGGACTTTATTTTATAGCGCACTAAAACATAAATACACTTTCTGATCAGTGCACATAAAAATTTGATAACCAAGGATTTCTTTTTTTTCCATGTTTATCTACGGCTAACAGGGATCTTGATTTTATGAACAAAAAGAACTCATAGCTAAAAAAAAAAACGCATTAAATCTTACACACCCAAACATATGCAGCACATGTTTCAGACATTTCCAAGTATTCTTATCATGTGGATCAGGCACATTGGATGAGTGTTAGTGACAAATGAGTTACACTCTCTGTTCTTGTAATAGGTATAATGCTATTTTAGCCACAAATGAGCCATTAAAAGGACAGGACTAGCAGTGCTTCCAAAATCTGAACAAAGTAGTGCATTGTGGTAGGAAAAAAAAATGAATGGAGGCCAGAAGTCATTTCACAAAGGTGAAAATTGGATCAGCCTGGCAAACTTTAACTTCCACATAAGAAGCTTCTGAATAAAAATAATATTATGAAAAGACGCCGCAAACTACAGAAAAGGAGTATTATGACTTTTATTGGATTTAACCGTGTGTTTCCATAAAGCAGCAGAGAACAGGATAGGTATTACAAGTCTAAAATTAAAACTTGCTAAATAATTTATATGCAATCCCGACCATATGACATTTCAAATGAATAAAATATTACTAGATCATTTTTTAGAGTTTGAACTCTGATTATTATTAATGCACCAGCAGCAGCAGGTTTTTAATAGTACAACTGAGTATTATTAGCGTAAGAGTTACATGTTAGATATATATTTTATAAAATACCACTATTACACAATGTTATGCAGCTGATTGAACCAAACCCAGGACATACTTGAAAACGAGAGAAATCTCAATGTATCCTTCCTGGTAAAACACTTTCTCAAAAAAAAAAAATAGATTGTCTGGCTCCTCCCACTACAACCTACGGCACAGGAAGAGAACCAAAATTAATCTAGTCCAGCTGATGGCAGTCTTTTTCTGGTCCTTCAGTGTGGGGCGTTTGTTCCTTTCTACCTCATCACATGGGAGTATAGTCACTATCAGGGTTATTCTTTCGATCCCTGCACTTTGGGGAGTCAAATTTCTCCGATCCTGTGGTGAATTTAGCATTCACTGCAGGGTCCCTGAAGTGCAGAATTGAACGGAAAAGCCGCCCAAAAAACATTGGATCAATCCGACAAGCTGCTGAAAAAATCCCGAATGCACTTGACTATCTGCCTCAAAACCGCCGAACGCATCCAAATAAAGGCAACGATCCACCAAACAAAGTACCGACCAGCCACTGGAAAAAGTCAACACGCCGTGGAACGGGGTAAAAAAAAAACCACAACTTTTGAAACGCGTTTGCAAAAAAACTACTGCATGAAAATGCCTAGAAATAATATATCAGGTTCTATGAATAATAATAAAAAAGTGTGTTACAGAAAAAAAAACACTATTTAAAAAAAGAATTAGGGAAAAAATGTTGGCGTAAAAAAACAGAAAAATGCCTAAAAAATCCTTAAAAATAAATACAGAGACTTTTTCCTGCAAATTAAAAGAATAAACGGTTTAATAAATATTTAATAAAAATGGGAATATTTTTACATTAAACCTATGGGATTTTCCTGATTATACCTGCCAAAATTCAGTATTTACAGTATGTAAGCAACCCGTCTAAAAACACAATAAAGTGAACAGTGTTGTTCATAAGTGGTCAGTTTGATGAGACTGGGTTGAAATTTTAAGTTCAGCTGTTGCTGGCCTCAGGATCCAAAAGAACCATATATCAACATACCTTAGGTTCCTGTCCTCTGCTGTGAGGATGAGCTTTTCTACATCTTATAAGTCTTCCATTTGCAAATAGCACAATCATTGAGGTTGGCAAACGATTTGCCTCTAAAACATGGGGATTAAATGTTTTGCTACATTTAGAATCCCAATCACAAGGAAACACTTGTATGTGGACCTGCTGATAGGTGTGGAGAAGTAGCTGGTTGTAGTTCTGGAGGAAGATCTGTATATCTTCCTAGAATTGAATGGATGGTGGACTAGTAGGGTTGTTGATAGAACATTCCCACCATATCTGTAGTAGTAGTCCTTGGAAAAGTCTGGAACAATCAAAGGTCATCTCAATCCAGTGGCGTAGCATGGGGGGGCAGGGGGGCCGTGGCCCCGGGGGCAGTTTTCTTAGGGGCGCATAATTTCAAAAGAAATTTGCGCCCCTAAAACTTGTGGCCCGGACTGACCCGCCGGGCCCCTGGTTTGAGGGGACTCAGATGCCGGGCAGCGGGAGTGCCTGCCGGCTGCCCGGTCTTGAACAGTGAGTCCGTCCTGTTGAAGGGGAGGCGGCTGCGTGCAGGCGCAGGTCACGTGGTCCGTCTAATCAGGTGGTACTGAGTCTCTGTACCACCTGACTGGCCGGACCGCGTGACCTGTGCACGCACACAGCCGCCTCCCCTTCAACAGGACGGACTCGCACGCTGTTCAGGACCGGGCAGCCGGCAGGCACTCCCGCTGCCCGGCATCTGGGTCCCCTCAACCGCTGCTGCCTGCTGGATCCGGAGCTGGGGCAATATCCAGGTGAGAGCTGGGGCAAATCCATGAGCTGGGGCAAATCCATGTGCTGGGGCAAATCCATGAGCTGGGACAAATCCATGTGCTGGGGCAAATCCATGTGCTGGGGCAAATCCATGTGTGAGCTGGGGCATTTCCATGAGCTGGGGCAAATCCATGAGCTGGGGCATTTCCATGAGCTGGGGCAAATCCATGTGTGAGCTGGGGCAAATCCATGAGCTGGGGCAAATCCATGTGCTGGGGCAAATCCATGTGCTGGGGCAGTATCCATGAGCTGGGGCAAATCCATGTGTGAGCTGGGGCAAATCCATGAGCTGGGGCAAATCCATGTGTGAGCTGGGGCAAATCCATGAGCTGGGGCAAATCCATGAGCCGGGGCAAATCCATGTGCTGGGGCAATATCCATGTGTGAGCTGGGGCATTTCCATGAGCTGGGGCATTTCCATGAGCTGGGGCAAATCCATGTGTGAGCTGGGGCAAATCCATGAGCTGGGGCAAATCCATGTGCTGGGGCAAATCCATGTGTGAGCTGGGGCATTTCCATGAGCTGGGGCAATATCCATGTGTGAGCTGGGGCATTTCCATGAGCTGGGGCATTTCCATGAGCTGGGGCAAATCCATGTGTGAGCTGGGGCAAATCCATGAGCTGGGGCAAATCCATGTGCTGGGGCAGTATCCATGAGCCGGGGCAGTATCCATAAACTGGGGCAAATCCATGTGTGAGCTGGGGCAAATCCATGTGTGAGCTGGGGCAAATCCATGTGTGAGCTGGGGCAATATCGATAACGTGTCCACAGGTTGGGGGGGGGCGCACAATTCTTGGCTGGCCCCGGGCGCTGACAACCCACGCTACGCCACTGTCTCAATCTTACTCTTTTGGGCAAGAAGACCTTGGTTCTCCATGGAGAGACAGCTGATTCTGGAAACTCCTTAAGTTTCTAAATGAGGAACCGAAATGATGCAGCTCCTACAATAAAGTTCCTGCTAAAGCCAAGCCTCTTGTGACCGGTCTTTCCCTCTGTTGCCTATTTCAACACTGGTGACCATGCAGCATTGGCAGGTGCAGTACTTAAAGACACATATGCTCTTCTACAAGATGTTTTTATATATGTTTATAAACTGAAGGTTTTATGAAAGGTTTGCTATTTTTATTTACATTATAAGCTCACTATATTTGGCTGGTGTTTTGGACTAATAGTTATCACATCCCAACCGTAAACTCAGTTACTCAATATGTACATTCAGCTTGTGTCTGTTTAGATAGCACTAGCAAGGGCACCATTTCTATTCACCAAAGTCAAGGAGAGTGGAAAGACTAACAGGGTTATTCAAAGAGCTCCGAATTGCTGGCGAAAGGTAACCGAACGCTGATATTCAGGGTTCGGTTACCTTTCCTGGCCATTCGGCTATTCAGAGAGCAGGCAGTTTGCCAAATGTTGGCGAATTGCCTGCACATACGGTGCCTGTTCGGTGCCTGTTCAAGGGCAGTGAAATCCCCATAGCTTCGTCTATTCAGAGAACAAAAACCAGCAGTGAAAAGTTGCCGAAATGCCCTGCCATTCGGTTGCTTCATTCAACAGATTTATTCAGGCGAATCCCATAGGCTTCAATGTTAAAAATGTTCCCGTTTTAATCCAATATCTAATAAACCGTTGATTATAATATTCTGCAGTAAAAAGTCTCTTTATTTTTAGATTTTTTAGGATCTTTTAAGCATTTTTTGTGATTTGTTTTGCAAAAAAAATATATATTTTTTTTTAACGTCTTTTGCTTTTTTCAGTAACAGCCCTTTTTATTATCATTCATTGGACCTCATATGTAAATTTCAGACATTTTCGCTCAGTAGTTTGTTTGCAAATAGCGTTTCACTTTTCAAACATTCAAGCTTACTGTTTTTTTTCACTCCATTCGTCTGCGGTGTCGGGTTTTTCCAGCGGCTGCTCTACGCTCTGATCGGCTCCTGCTCGGGTTTCTCCGGCGTGTTCGGCGGGTTAATCCAGATGTTTTTGCGGGTTTCGGTGTGCATTCGCCTGGGTTTTGCGGTGAGTTTTCGGCGGCTTTTCCCTGCACTACGACGGCCCTGTGGTGCTTGCTGAATACACCGCAGGGTCGCCGAAATGGGAATCGCCAAGTCGCACCGAATTGAAGAGAACGAAAAGTCACCGAACGTGCGGTGACGTTTCGATTTTCTTTGAATAACCCTGTAAGTCCTGTTTTAGATGTTAATAACCTGCAAGCCCTTCATTAAAATGCTCTTAATATTAAGAAGTCCACACAAAACAGCAAGTGTAATATAAATAAAATATGGAAAAGAGGTTGTTTTATTTAAAATAATTATATAAGAAATAAATTAATCATTATTAAGAGTTATGCTTGAGGTAAGTTTGGCCAAGGGACCACATTCATATCTGCCTCTGTTCAGTACCTCTGAACATTACGCAATACTAGTTCCCATAATGTGGAGTCTGCGTTTTACTGCCACCATAAACTGGGCTCCAGCAATAAAATGCTCTCATCCATTCCTACAGAATACCTGGTATATCTACAATTTAAGAACCTTCTCCTCTGCGTTCCACCCAGTTAACAGCACAGCTCCATAAAGAAAACACAATGGGTTGGTCAGTCCTTACAATTAAAATTTATAGTCCTACACTATTTATTTGAAATCTGGTATGTGTTTGATCTAAAACTAAGAGGTTTCGTGCTTTTTTTTCTTTTTAAACAATCAAGAAAAGTAAAGGTTCATCAATGTAAACATATTAATGATGTTAAATTAAGTAAATCTAAAATATATTACATACTGTTTTCCAAATATATAGAAAATTTTGCTTAATTTTACGTGTAGCTAGGTAAAGTATATAAATGTGGGTCACGAATAACAGAAAGGACACTGGCTTTAATTCATTGGATATTCTTTATTAGCTGGAATATTATGTATATCAAACCTGGCTGGATGGAGTAGAGGTAACATCACTGCTCTGCGTGGAGAGAGCCTGTGGAGACATGGGTTTGATCCCAGCAAGAGCACTTCTCCAGTAAGTGTCCTTGGGCAAGACACCTAACGGTACATACTCGCCACCCAGGACACACTTGAAAACGAGAGAAATCTCAATGTATTCCTCCTGGTAAAATCTCGTTTTAAGATTTTAAAACCTCAAGTATCTTTCTACCTATCAAGCTACTGAATTTGTTTAAAGTTTTTTTCAGAAATCTCATTGTTGATAGACTTGTGCACCGATTTTTTTTTCGGTTCGATTCGGTTCAGTTCGTTCGTAGTTTGTAAATTTTCATTTCGGCTCGCTTTGGCCGATTTCCGTTTCGGTTCGTTTCGTTTTCGTTTCTTTTCCGTACCGACTTTTTTCGTAATTTCGGAAATTTTCGTGTTTTTCGGAACGTCTGTTCTCCTCGTTTCAAAGTGTCTATTCGTTTTGACGTAAACTAATGGTTTTTCGGGTCCGATATTTCTGTCGATACGATAATTCTGTCGATACGATAATTCTGCCATTGAGATTTCTCATGTTTTACAAGAAGGATACATTGAGATGGGAATGATACAAAATTACAGAATCAGCGATATAACCAAAAATTATGTTGTCCGAAATTACTGAAATGGAACCAAAATCAGGAATGGAGCCGAAATTACGAATGGAACGAAAATGATTTTCGATTTTACACATTTCTAGTCCATTCAAAAATTCCGAACAAATTTTCGTTTCATTTCGTAAAGTTTTCGGAAAATTCGGATCTGAAAATTTTCGTAAAATCGGCTGAATCCGAATGCACGAATCGGGAAATTTCGTGAAAATTCCGAAATTCCGAAACCCGAAACGCACATCCCTAATTGTTGAGCGTTAAAGCAAAAATAACTACTATATTAAAACTATATACACTTTAAAAATAAGATTTTACTCGAATTTAAGACTATTATTATTATTATTATTATTATTATCATCCTTTATATAGCGCCAACAGTTTCCGCAGCGCTTTACAATAACCAAAGGGAACGAGATACAGATAAACGGACATAAGATACAATAGGTGTAGAGGGCCCTGCTCATAGGAGCTTACAGTCTAGAGGGATTGGGGTTGAGGATGAGGAAGACAAGGGGAATTTTCTGGACATCAGGATCTTTAGTGCCAGTGGTTTGGGAATGGTGGGGCCATAGAAGCAGCTTCAATCCTTTGTGAGTAAATGAGCAGAGGGATGAGTTGCATCAGTGATGTGGTACGCTAATCTGAAGACATGGGTTTTGAGGGATTTCTTGAAGGCCCAAAGATCAGGGGAGAGTTTGATAGGGTGAGGCAAGTCATTCCACAGGACTGGAGGCGAGAGTTGGCAGTGTGGGTGTGGACAGATGACAGGTGGAGATTGCCCGCTGATCGGAGCTGTCTAGACGGAACGTGCTTGCAGAGTAGCGAAGACATGTAGGGAGGGGTTGAGTTATTGAGTGATTTAAACGTGAGCGACAGTATTTTAAACTGTATCCTGAAACGTACAGGAAGCCAATGGAGGGACTGGCAGAGGGGGGAGGTACGCGAGGTGCGTCTGGTGATAACAATAAGCGTGGCACCTGCATTCATTACAGATTGCAAAGGGGCAATATGGTCAATAAGGAGTTCAATAAGGAGCAAGTTGCAGTAATCAAGTTGTGAAATGACAAGAGCATGAATCAGCACTTTCGCGATATCTTGCGTCAGAAAGGGGCGGACGCGGGCAATGTTCTTGAGTTGATAGTGACAGGATTTGGTCACTGTTTGGACGTGGAAAGAGAGTGCTTTGATGTTTTTGAAAAGGAAAATCCTTACCTTTATAAGTAGATTCAAAGTTACATGTTTTGAGTTTCAATACTTCAAAATTTTCATAACAACAACCGTAAATCCAGACATGTTCAGGTCGACGGTTGTTTCTTTAGAAAACCATCAGCCAGTGAGAACAAGACCCAACAGTACTTTCTACTAATGTTTTCTCTAACATTCTTCTGTTTTAACAAAGGGGGGAAAGGAACAGTAAGGTCATTTCTTAGAGCGTGAGTTTGCATTGTTGGCCAATTGGATTTCGATTGAGGGGTTTGGGGTTAGCTCCATTTTTTGAGAAAATACGTATTATTTTACTTTTTTGTGTATGTTGGCATATTTGTTGAAGCACAAATACAAGGAGGCAAGACACTCTTAACTCATGACTTCAATAGATTTATCCACTTAACATGGGGGTACTCCATGAGAATCCTGGTTGGCCGATTCCCATACTGATTTCTAGCAAAAGAAATGGAGGGGGCTTGGCAAAGGTGATTCTTGGCTAAAATATTACCACTGCCACAAATGCTCATCCAATAAAGGCTGAACTTGTAACACTGTTGGAGTGCCCAGATTCCTTCTCTTTTGAGACAAATTAGTATTGACAAATGTGTTGATGACACTTTATTTGTTTGTTCATGTTTTATTTGTTTTTTTCTTCAGCCACACTCGGCTGGTTTCATTGGGAAAAGAGTTCACAACAACTCTATTTTGTTTAGCATGTAGGCTTCAGGTGCTTGCAGTTGTGTGGTCTAATAATGGCAAGGAGATCACGACTCTGAGGGGCAGTCTCAGTTTTTTGTTGGTTTTGCAGGTTTCCCGTGGCAATTTACCCTCGGTAACGCTCAGCTCTAAAATACAAGAAGTTGTGCATATATGCCAGCCTGTGTCTGCTTGGTATCTCCGTTGAAGTCCACTGAGTGCTCCCTTTATTTTGCTCCTCTCTATTTCTCTTTTTTATAGGTATGCATGTTTGACTATAACTTGCATACGCTATAATATATTTGTCTCATTACATTACATCCTGGTCAGAGCACCTCCCCAATAAGTGTTCTTGGATATGACACCTAACGGTACATACTTGCCTACCACACAATATCAGCTCTGGAGTCCAGTGGTAACGTCTCTACCCTTTGAACATGGAGAAGCAACTCAAGATCCCGTTCGGCACATCCCTCCGGTACAACTGTTGAGAAGTCTCGACTTTACAAGAAGCGGGTTCAACCTAACCACTAGGTCGCTGATCATCACTGCAATCATGGAAAGACGACTTGATCCCACTCAGAAGACACCACCAGCAGTGTCCTTGGGCAAGACACATAACAATATGGATGCTCCTACCTCACAAAATACTTGTACATCTCATAGATTGCAAGTACCCTTGGGAACAGTGATGCCCTGAATCAGGTCATCATCCATGTGTGGTATTCTAATATATCAACCACTTGTACACGGATCTTGTAAAGCGCTGCGGAATTTGTGGCGCTATATCAATAAAAGATAATAATAATAATCTCCTCCCTTATTACCAGGTATAGCCCATCCCGACCACTTCGCTCTGCCAATGATCTGATGCTATCAGTTCCTCGTACCCGCACCCTTAACTCTCGCCTTCAGGACTTCGCCCGAGCTGCCCCCTTTCTATGGAACTCCCTCCCCCGCAACATCAGCTTGTCCCCGTCTCTCCAGTCCTTCAAGAAGTCTCTGAAAACGCAATACTTTAGAGAACCTTATCGGCTCACTCCATGATCTACCCACTGTCATTTCCTGCTCCTCTTCCCATTCAGCCCTCCTGCAACCCGCCACTTCACCCACCCTATTCACCCTCACCTAATGGGTCACCCCTCTCCTCTTAGATTGTGGGCTCTCGAGCAGGGTCCTCCCTCCTTCTGTTCCATGTGTGTAACATGTATGTATATTTGTTATTCTGTCTCTCCCATTGTACAATGCCAAGGAATTTGTTGGTGCTTTATAAATACTTGTAACTGTAACTGTAACAATGTTTTCTTCATTAGCTGTACTTATAATATATAGAAACATAGAAACATAGAAAAATGTCGGCAGATAAGAACCTTTCGGCCCATCTAGTCTGCCCAATTACATGGATACTTTACCTGGATTTATCTTTTGTTTAGGATAGCCTTATGCCTATCCCATGCTTGTTTAAATTCAATCACTGTTTTGGCCTCTACCACTTCTACTGGAAGACTGTTCCATGTATCCACCACCCTCTCAGTAACATAATGCTTCCTGATGTTACTTTAAACCTTTGCCCCTCTAATCTAAGACTATGTCCTCTTGTTTTGCTACTTTATTTCCTTTTATATACTCCCTTCCTCTACCTTGTGGATTTCCTTTACGTATTTAAATGTTTCTATCATATCTCCTCTGTCTCGTCTTTTTTCCAAGCTGTACATGTTAAGATCTTTAAGCCTTTCCTGGTAACTTTTCTCCTTCAAGCCGTACACCATTTTAGTAGCCCTTCTCTGAACTCTCTCTAAGATGTCTATATCCTTCTGGAGATACGGTCTCCAGTACTGCACACAGTACTCCAAGTGAGGTCTCACCAGTGCTCTGTACAGTGGCATGAGCACTTCCCTTTTCCTACTGCTAATACCTCTCCCTACACAACCAAGCATTCTGCCAGCATTTCCTGCTGCTCTATTACATTGACTACTTACCCTTAGATCCTCTGAAATAATAACCCCTAAATCCCTTTCCTCAGATGTTGAGGTTAGGACTGTATCAAATATTCTATATTCAGCCCTTGGGTTTTTACGTCCCAGGTGCATTATCTTTCACTTATCCACATTAAAACTCAATTGCCACAGCTCCGACCATTTTTTTAGTTTACCTAAATCATTTGTCATTTGGCTGATCCCTCCAGGAACGTCAACCCTGTTGCAAATCTTTGTGTCATCAGCAAAAAGACATACTTTTCCATTAATACCTTCTGCAATATCACTAATAAAAATATTAAAGAGAATGGGTCCAAGTACTGACCCTTGAGGTACCCCACTGGTAACAAGACCTTGCGCCAAATAAACTCCATTTACCACAACCCTCTGTTGCCTGTCACTCAGCCACTGCCTAATCCATATGTAGCTCATTTTCTACTATACTATGGGCCATATTACATAGTTGATGCTAACTTAACCAGAGCTGCTGTAAACTTCCCAGAGCCATTATAGCCTATGGAGATTTTAAGTTTACAACTGCTCTGGTTAAGTTAGCACCAACTAAGTAATATGGCCTTAAGTCTGCTATTTATGTTTTATTTTTTCTTGATTTTCTGGATTTCCTCTGCTTTCGAAAATTACAGCTCACGCTCTTGTTGAAATCTCCAAATCTCATCATAGTTTTTGATAGCTCGCAAAATATCTGCTCCTGCAAGTGTTCGTTTAGGAAATTCAAATCATTAAACCGTACCACTGGGCGAAGGGAAATAATTCATTGATGGACACGTTAACAAACTACCCATAACGTCTTCAAGAAAGAGTGATAACTTGCTAATCTAGCGTAGCGACAGAATGTTATATGCTCGGAATATCTTCTCTTGACATTTTTATTTGCTTCAGAGATTTTCAAGTACAGGCAACAATACTAAAGAAAATAGAGGCTGATATCACATTACACAATACAAACTGGAAACCGTATACTTTTCCTGCTTCAGTTTGGTATGGAATGATTTGAATGTCTCTGTTGTCCCTTTCCAAACAACTTTAAAGATTAAAAAATATGTGTGTTACAAAGACCAATCTTAGTTTTTAAGTGGTTCCCTGTTTGCATATATGGAAACTGTTACATTTTCATTTTGCAAATAATTGGTAAAAGCACCAACAATTTCACAACATTGCATAATGTCTTATCTTGGCATATTACTATGGTGTGTATATAAATAATTGCAAAAAATTCTGATTTGCTTGGAATTGTGCAAATTTATAGAATACAATTAATTTAATTTCTTGAAATTTGCGATATTGACACCTTTTGTTGTTGTTGTTGGTTGTGAAGTAGTGTCTCATCACGACCCCATGGACAACGTTCATCCAGGCCTTCCTGTCCTCCACCATCTTCTGGAGTCCATTTAAGCTCATGCCTACTGCTTCAGTGACTCCATCCAGCCACCTCATTCTATGTCGTCCCCTTCTTCTTTGCCCTCAATCTTTCCCAGCATTAGGCTCTTCTCCAGAGAGTCCTTCCTTCTCATTAGGTGACCAAAGTATATGAGTTTAATCTTCAGCATCTGGCCTTCTAAAGAGCAGACAGGGTTAATCTCCTCTAGGACTTGATTTGATCGCCTTGCAGTCCAAGGAACTCGCAGGAGTCTTCTCCAGCATCATAGTTCAAAGGTCTCAATTTTTTGGCACTCAGCCTTTCTTATTTCTTACTTTCACACCCATACATTGCAACTGGGAAGACCATAGCCTTGACTACACGCACTTTTTTTGGCAGAGTGATGTCTTTTTATAACACCTTTTTATGGGCACCATTCATCTCTTTTTTTTCCCTCTGCTTTAATTTTAATAGTTATGGAGAGGAAAGGAGGGCTTGAGCTGCCCATTACCATTTAAAGTACATTAAATGGTCATGGTCACTAGGGTCTCTGTTTAAAGATTAGCTTGAGTTGTCATTCAATCTTAAGTGGGAAATCTATTTAACTTCATCACAACAGTCAGGTTTGGTGAAAAATAGAATTTCCCAAACTATTGCCAATTCACTGACCAACAGGCTTGCGCTTTGGGTGGGGAAAGAAGGGTGCACGCCCTTGGCCCCACAGTTCGGGGGACCCTGTCCCAATGCCAACACCTGCTGGAAAAAAGCACAGTGCCAATGGCCAGCATGGAACTCCACCTGCCCCCAGGACTGCCTATGAGATTCCCCCACCTCCAATTAAGCACTGACATGGGACTGGTAGTGTGTCTATTTGGAGAGGGAGACGGTGTATATCTGAAGGAGAGGGGGTGTCGTCTATCTGGGGACAAGAGGGGTCAGGGATATCTATCTGGGAGGATGGGTGTCTATTTATAATGATCAGTGTGTGTGGGGACAGTGTGTATCTGTGGGTGAATAAAGGTGGAGTACAAAGAAGTTTGGCAGTGAAACGGGGCCAGGGTCCCAACAAAGTTTTCCAACTAGGGCCCCATAAATGCTAGGGGTGGCTCTGCTAATTTAGTTGACTATTCATTTTCGTCAATTACTTAGTAATAGTTTAGTTCTTCGCCAATGAAGAAATTTAGTCGACTAAGTTATGAAGAATAAATCTATGACAAAAATCTAACATTTTCATTCACTAATAAAAACTAGACGAAAATTTCTGCAGAGAAATTAATTTTAATTTAGTTTTAGTCATATTTGACTAAAATGGTATTTAGCTTTAGTCATATTTTAGGGGACTAATGGCCATATTACGATCCTAATGCCAAAATGGGGACGCAAATGAGAAACAGCGCCTGCAGGTTTCTCATTAGCATCCCCGTTTTAGCGTGATATTATGGTGCAGGCTCTACTACAGCAGCCTGTACCGTAACGCGGCGCTAAACCACAGGATTCTCGCGGCAGCACTAAGCGCCGCCACGAGTATCCCCTCCATGGATAGGACTCCATTGAGGCTAAAACTGCCGGTCACATGACCTGCAGGATCCCGCCTCGCGAGATCCGGCAAGTCAGCGTAGTGATCTGCAGAGGGAGACTGGGGGACTTTTTTCCTCCAGTCTCTCAGTGATTCCAGTGGACAGAGGAGGCAGTTGGAGCCGCCGTTCTTGCTGCAGGATAGGAGGTGAGCATGTGATTTTTGGGGGGATTTTTGGCTGGTGCTGACGGATTCTGCAGAAGCGGAATCCGTTAGCACCAGGTCCTGGCTGTGGTTAACCTTCGGGTTAACCACAGCTGGATGGTAATTAGCATTAGTATATTGTAATACTAACGCTAATTAACTCTTTGCGCTCCCCATGTTAAGTATAGGGAGCAATAGAAAAGAACAAGGTAGACCCCGGCTACCCAATATAAATTTTATTGGACGAGTACATTTGTGAAACAGACGTATAAAAACATGTAATAGTAATAAAGCCTCCCTAAGCTGGGTAGGTTACCAAGCCATAATAGGGAAGAGCAATTATCACTTAATAATCAAAGAATAATAATAATTCCTCAGTAGCTTCACATTTTAAACAGCCTCCTATAGAATATATGATAAAGAGTAACAGAACAATTGGTGGCAGGAACGAGATTATAAGCTTTGTGCGCCTCTCTTGCTTCCATAGACTTCTGTAGTAGAGGATAACTGGTTGGGCTGCTCAGGATGGTGAATTGCAATAATAGAGGGAATCCAAATGGATCACAATTCTACAGAGGCAAAGCCCAAAGAAAAGGTACAATATCAAAGCTAGCCAGCGGCCAGGCAACAAAGATACCTATCAATGCCCTCATTGATTAGGGGCTAAACAAGCTAACCGTCAGGTAATGAAAAATAACACACAAGCAACTAATAAAAGTCTCTCATCGCGACGCATTTCGCCACTTACCAACTGCGGCTTTATCAAGAGATGGGAGGCGCACAACGCTTATAATCTCTTTCCTGCCACTTTTTGTTCTGTTAATCTTTATCATATATTCTATAGGAGACTGTTTAAATTGTGAAGCTAGTTAGGAATTATTATTATTCTTTGATTATTAAGCGATAATTGCTCTTCCCTATTACGGCTTGGTAACCTACCCATCTTAGGGAGGCTTCATTACTATTACATGTTTTTATATGTCTGTTTTACAAATGTACTCATCCAAAAAAAATGATATCGGGTAGCCGGTGTCTACCTTGTTCTTTTCTATTGCTACTAGGTTTTATGCCCAGGTAGACACTGGCCACAGTGATTCCCCAGTGCTTTCTATTCAATATTTTTTTGTGTTCTAAGTATAGGGAGCGCAAAGTATAGTAAGCTCGCGATGAAAAGAGCAAGATCCGAATTGCTAATGTTTTTTTAACCGTTAGCGTTCGGATTGTAATTCGGTCCGCCCACACTAGGGCCACCAATGCTAACATTAATGCTCACACAGGTGAGCGGTAACTTTAGCGTCAGGAATGTAATAGGGCCCTAAATTTAACACTGGTTTGAATACGCCAATATAAAGCATTATTAAACTAAAATACTGTGCTTGCAATTAGTCTACATTGTAATGTACTTAGCCAAACTATCTCCACCGGCAAAATTATCACCGGTTCCTTACAATGAGTTATCATGTAACAATCCCTGGCGCTGAAATAGAGCAGCAATAATGTGAAGAACATGACAGGTATTTAAAAATAAATTGTTTTTGTAAAAAAAAAAATAAGAACATGGGATATTTCTAACACTTCTTACAGCAATCTTTCAGTGAGAGTATTTTCCAGGCATGTCTGACCGTGGAGGTTTATGGCAGATTAAAGGTGAAAGGGTGTACTGGGAAAGTGGGAATCTACTACCTGACAAATAAGCATACTTATCAAATGTTTTTGATAACCAATCTGACATCTAAATGACATGCAATGTCAACTTCTATTAAGAGGTTTGCAAATGATGACAGCCATAAAGAGATATTCCTAAGGAAAGTATATTCACAGAAATTCAGTTGATACTGCAATATGTCATAAACTCAGTGACCAGAAAGTAAAGATAAAAGGGTCAGCACCAGAGCTTGATATCATTTAATTGAAAAAAATAACCTGACCTGCTTTTATGAACTAAGTCTGCACATAACATCTTCTTAGTGGGTTATTCAAAGAAAAATCATGTTAAGGATTGCTTCAACTATCATTTCACGAGTTTATTTTCAGCCTCAGGTCAAACGAGCTAATATTTTTTTTCCTTTCTTTGTGAACCATTATATTTTCTTCATATAGGTTGAGTATCCCCTAATCCGAAATGCTTGGGACCATACTATTTCGGATTTTGTTGCTTTTTTATTTCAGAATATTTGCATGTAATAACAAGGGTAATAAATACAAAAGAAACAAACTGTTTCCTGTTTCCTGTTTCCTGTCAGTAGGAAGGTAACCCAGGAAATGAAAAATAAGAAGGGGGCACTTAAAGCTTTTACATCAGATAAATCGGAGGCGTCCATAAAGCATATAAGGTAGCCAATAAAGCATGTAAAACAGCGATTAGCTAGCCTAAATTACAAAATGAAAAAGAGAAGATAGCCATAGAGAGCAAGACCAATCTCTAAAGATTCTTTAAGTACATAAATTCTAAAAAACCCAAGAGGCAAATCACTAAAAATCTGAGTCTGGGATGTTATTAACTGAAGATCAAGAAAAGGTAGTTTTCAAATTCTGAATGCTTATTTTACTTCGGGATATATCAAAGAGGAAGCTATGAACCCGATGGACGCATGTCTTTTTTCAGCCTTTGTAACTATGACAAGAGTTATACAAATCATTGATAAAATTTACAACTAAGATGTGATTGGTTAACTCAAGAAAAGGCGTTGCCTGTGTAATGATGTAATCACTATCAGGGTTATTCAGAGAGCGTGAAAAGCAGGAGAATGACTGGAGAATGGAAAATTCTAGGTCAAAATAGCCAAACCAGAAAAATTGTCCTTTTCATCTCAATTTCCAAATCGGCTACTTTGACCTAGAAATTTTCATTCTCCAGTCATTCTCCTGCTTTTCACGCTCTCTGAATAACCCTGTATGTAATAATGAACTTTCTTGGGGATGGCACCCAAGTCTAAACACAACGGGCTCTATTAACTTCTTTGCGCAAACGTTAACAGGTGCGCAAAAATGCATTAACGCAAGGGGAAAATCCCTTTGCGCAGAACGTCATATTACAATGTCCGCGCCTAAAATGCACGTTATCGTCTACCGCTGGTGAACCTGCGCGAACCCTTTGCGAGTATAATGTACATTGTGCGTCCTATACTTAACACTGTGAGTGCAAATGCGTTTGTGCGCTGGTACGCGGATGATATTTATGCGCAAGTTTTAACGGACAACGTTTGCGCGCATAATTTTAACGTCTTTGAAAAGCTGGTGGTAACCGCAAATCTGAACGTCCTGGCCGAAACGAAAAACACCAGCACGAAAAAAAAATACAGCAAAGTATAGTTGCACATTCTACACATACCCAAACAATAAAATGGAGAGGTTGCGTGTTTTTATTATTGCTGCAGCATATATACTCAGATTGATTTTGACAGGCGCAAAAACTGAACGGGAGACAATTGTGGTTCTTAATTCTGATTGGCTGAATTGCGTTAAAAAACTTTCCGCCCACCGATTTCTTCACGCAGCGGTAATGCGCGCGCGTTTTTGCGTGTCTTTTTTACACGCGTTATTTTTTGACGGATGAAAAAATGCACACGGATTGTAATACCACCATTATTTTTTGCGCGTTAACGTTTAACGCTGCGCGCAAAAAAATAGCGCTGCGTGTGCGCTTTTGCGTGAAGAAGTTAATAGAGCCCAACATATATTTTTGTTGCACATACACCCTATACACACAACCTGGAGGACATTTTATACAATATTTGTATTAATTATATCCCCCATTACACTAGGTGAGGTGTGGATTTTTCCTCTTGTGACATCCGTGGGTTGGTATACGCTGTCTGAGTGTGGTTTACTATCTCCCAGGTTTCCACCTTTGACTGCAGATAAAATAGCCAAATAAAAAGTGTCTTTTTAAAAATAAAAAATAAAAATTTCAGTTGTTCTATACAAGTTAACACCATACTCAGGTCATTTTTCTGATGCTAGTACAGGATAAAACAAATGCTAGTGTTAAACAGCGAAGAAAAATAAAACAAGAGTTTCCCTCGGTAACCCCCAGTGTGAACAACAGCCCAATACAACAAATACTGCTGCTATCAATTAAAATGGCCTGATGATAACAAAAAGGCAATACAACAGAGATGTTATATGCTAGAGATAAAAAAGTATAACATAATGGGACTGAGTAGGTGTGATGTATGTGTTATGGATATGCTAGGATTGCGATATAGGAATTTGTTATGATTGTTGTTTTGTATTTGAGTGGTTAGTGTCATGTGGGTACCATATGAGATAAAGACAAGTTTTAATGGTTGTGTTAGATATATATGTGGACTTTATCTGCATGATAAGACACATGCAGGTGAATCTGATAGAGATGACATGTGGTTAGTGAACATGTAAGGTACTTGTACAATTCTTTAGATTTCTTTACATTCTTCTGAATCATCAAGCTACTAACATTTTACATACTTTGTAACAATATCAATTTTTCAAGCATCAGTGCAAAGTAAATATCACCGCAGTCTGATTGCAAAGAGATATTAAGTCTCGGTCTTCTATTCTGCTAATGTTACTTTCTGTCCCTAGAGTCCTCGCTATGAACCTCCATGCATACATTCCTCCAATATACCACTTGGTATACTGTAGAGGTGGTAGAAGAGCGAAACCCTCTGGTATCTTGGAGACTAACTTATAAATGATGGACGAGGACTGAGACTCCCAAATTGTCTTCTCCCTCTCCCCTTCTATTTTCACATGGACCAAGATCTGACGGTCTGGCAGTTATTTTTCTTTGCTATATTTAGTTTTTATTTCCTTCGTATTTTAAATATAATTTAATCTCCTCTAATTTCAGCTCGTGATGAAGCCCTGCTGGGGCGAAACGCGTCAAGATCGTTTACGTTTATGCCTTGTACTTGTTTTTTACAGTTCCCTCAGTTTGTTACCAGCATGTGCATCAGTATTTGATTCATTTCGACTATGGTGGTAGTATCAGTAGTATTTTTGGAGCATGGTGGTAGTATCAGTATATTTTCTGGAGCATTCTCTTCTATGTATACAGCTTAGTTCATAGGTTAAGTAGGCAGCTCGAACTGCCGAGGTAACAGTTTATTGTAAAACGTTTATGGGTACCCTTACCATGTTTTTTTACATATTGTGACTGATATCTATACTGCTATATGACACTATAGCTGTGTATGCACTTCTTCATTTATATTTTCTTGTGAATTACTTCTAGTTATGTCTTCCACGTACAGTCAGGTCCAGAAATATTGGGACATCGACACAATTCTAAAATATTTGGCTCTATACACCACCACAATGGAGTTGGACGGAAACAAACACAATGTGTTTTAACTGCAGACTGTCAGCTTTAATTTGAGGGTATGTACATCCAACTCAGGTGAACGGTGTAGGACTTACAGCAGTTTGCAGATGTGCCTCCTACTTGTTAAGGGACCAAAAGTAATGGGACAGAATAATAATCATAAATCAAACTTTCCCTTCGTAATACTTGGTTGCAAATCCTTTGCAGTCAATCACAGCCTGAAGTCTGGAACGCATAGACATCACCAGACGCTGGGTTTCATGCCTGATGATGCTCTGCCAGGCCTCTACTGCAACTGTCTTTAGTTCCTGCTTGTACTTGGGACATTTTCCCTTCAGTTTTGTCTTCAGCAAGTGAAATGCATGCTCAATGGGATTCAGGTCAGGTGATTGACTTGGCCATTGCATAACATTCCACTTCTGTCCCTTCAAAAACTCTTTGGTTCCTTTTGCAGTATGCTTTGGGTCATTGTCCATCTGCACTGTGAAGCGCCGTCCAATGAGTTCTGCAGCATTTGGCTGAATGTGAACAGATAATATTACCCGAAACACTACAGTATTCATCCTGCTGCTTTTGTCAGCAGTCACATCATCAATAAATACAAGAGAATCAGTTCCATTAGCAGCTATACATGCCGACGCCATGACACTACCACCACCATGCTTCACTGATGAGGTGGTATGCTTAGGATCATGAGCAGTTCCTTTCCTTCTCCATACTCTTCTCTTCCCATCACTCTGGTGCAAGTTGATCTTGGTCTCATCTGTCCATAGGATCTTGTTCCAGAACTGTGAAGGCTTTGTTTGGTGTTGTTTGGCAAACTCTAATCTGGCCTTCCTGTTTTTGAGGCTCACCAATGGTTTACATCTTGTGGTGAACCCTCTGTATTAACTCTGGTGAAGTCTACTCTTGATTGTTGACTTTGACACACATACACCTACCTCCTGAAGAGTGTTCTTGATCTGGCCAACTGTTGTGAAGGGTGTTTTCTTCCCCAGGGAAAGAATTCTTCGGTCATCCACCACAGTTGTTTTCCGTGGTCTCCCGGGTCTTTTGGTGTTGGTGAGCTCACCGGTGCGTTCCTTCTTTTTGAGAATGTTCCAAACAGTTGTTTTGGCCACGCCTAATGTTCTTGCTATCTCTCTGATGGGTTTGTTTTGTTTCTTCAGCCCAATGATGGCTTGCTTAACTGATAGTGACAGGTCTTTGGATCTCATCTTGAGAGTTGACAGCAACAGATTCCAAATGCAAATAGCACACTTGAAATGAACTCTGGGCCTTTTATCTGCACATTGTAATTGGGGTAATGAGGGAATATCACACCCCTGGCCATGGAACAGCTGAGAAGCCAATTGTCCCATTACTTTTGGTCCCTTAACAAGTGGGAGGCACATCTGCAAACCGCTGTAAGTCCTACACCGTTCACCTGAGTTGGATGTACATACCCTCAAATTAAAGCTGACAGTCTGCAGTTAAAGCACATTGTGTTTGTTTCATTCCAACTCCATTGTGCTGGTGTATAGAGCCAAAGATGTTAGAAATGTGTTGATGTCCCAATATTTATGGACCTGACTGTATATGTTGTATTGTGGTATATATGTATTTGTGACTTTCTGTGATAATGTCAGGGTTCTGAACTGCCTGGTGAGGATACGAGCACAGGATGCAGTGAACACACGAGGTAATGATATAATGGGTAGCCACAGGGTTTATTGAGCAACTAAACTGATATATAACATGAGGGATTGGGAATGAAGGGAGCTGGACACTAGCAGTGGACAGGGAGAAAGGAGCTGGACACAGGGCAGTGGACAGGGAGGGAAAGGAGCTGGACGAGGGGCTAGGGCCAGGCAAGGAAAGGAGCTGGACACGGGCGATGGACAGGGAAAGAAAGGCGCACAGGAAAAGGGCTGACCAGAATATACACATATACACATATATGTTTGAGTATCTAAATATCGGCAGGAAGTCTGGTAGTTGCAGGTTGGTAGCTGGAATTAACATTAGGCAGGTTTGGAGACAGGACAAGGCTTGGTGACTGGACACGACTTGGAGACACATTGGACATGACTTGGAGACACACCTGACACTGCTTGGAGGGTTCTCAGAGCACAGTAGTGTATTCCAAAGTACAAAGTCCATACAGGGAATCAAAAGGGTCTGGTACACAGGAGTTCGGGAATCAGTCAACTTCTTGTTCCTTTGCCGGCAGGCAGGTAACTGACAAACCACATCAATCCAGAAGCATTGGAAGAAGGGCTTGTCTGGATTAAATAGCCAGCCTGGGGTTAATGAGCGGAAACACCTGCTGGCCTACAGGAGAGCTGTAACATCCAGGGAAAAGCCATGAATCCATCCAGGCAGCACCTTTTATGTCATGGCAGCAGCAGCAGACTTCCCCTTCTTGCGCCGGCGACGGCGTGGGCCCTGACAGATATTCATTAATAAATATTTCTCCTTCATATGCACCTTTGGTGCGGTGTATCTTGTTGCCTATAATTGAATCTGTACTGTCAATTTCTTGTTGTGACAGTCTTAATGTGACATTAAAAATATAAGATGTATATATGTCACTAGACATGTGCACAGCACAAAATTTTGTTTTGAACTAATGGATTAGTCCTAAAATGCAATTTATTTAGTTGCTAAAGAAATTCGTTTTCAGTTCTTTAGTATGAAAACTAATTTCCTTCATCCGAAAACCAGTAGATTCAATTACTATTGTAGTGGCTCCTCAGAGGGCTGAGATCGCTGCTTGTTACAGTATCTCTCACTCTCAGCACAATGTATCAGGCAAAGCTGTTACAGTAACTGACTGCTGCTCATCACAGCGCTCAGAGTTTCAGTAAATCTAGTAAATAATATTTTTAGATATAAGCGGTTATAACAATATTAGTTCCTTGTTTTACAGAAAACTCTGAGCGCTGTTACAGTCAGTTACTGTAATAGCTAAGCCTGATACATTGTACTGAGAGATAATATAACAAGCAGCCGATCTCAGCGCTCACAGCCACTGGATTTAAAGGGCTGAAAAAAAAGTGCCTCTCTGTATAATGTATAGAACATCCTCCTGCATTAATTAATACCCCTCTCTGTATAATGTATAGAACATCCTCCTGAATTAATTAATGTCCCTCTCTGTATAGAACATCCTCCTCAATTTATACCTTTCTCTGTATAATGTACATAACATCCTCCTGCATTAATACCCCTCTCTGTATAATGTATAGAACATCCTCCTGAATTAATTAATGCTCCTCTCTGTATAGAACATTCTACTCAGTAGGACCTACTGCACTGGCATGTGGAGGGTGCAGAACTTCGGAATGCAATGCATATCCAGCACAGGAGAGGGAACTTTTACTTAAACTTTGTATCTCTGTGGGGGAGAGAGACCGGAATATAAAAGCAGGGGAGAGGGAAAATATTAACATAAATCAGTCTGAAAGCTCAGAGAAGAGATGACTGGTCCCAATTTATTTTTATAATAAAATCACTTTAAATCCAGGGAAAACATTCAAATAAATCACACTGAAGGCTCATAATGACAGTAACTGTGAGAGCTGGATACTAAATGTATCAGATGTAAAAAACCCTTTATAACAAGCAGCACTGGGAGAGGAGAGGGTTTTTATATAAAATGCGTATTATCTTCATATATCATATATCAAAATACAATTTATAGAGGTTTGACGGTATATGATCAACCCCATCACAGTCACATCAAGCTTTAGTGAGTACTTCCCATAGAAAACATATTCAGTGAGTAAATAATTTCACTACCGAGAAATGTGTAAATTGGCTGGAATGAGATTGCACATCTCACTCGTTCAATCTTAACCCCTTCACTACCAAGATTGAGTGCACTCGAACTGCAAAAGCAGCCGCAGGTGCCATGATATTTTATATCCTTGATTTGGTTTAATTATCGAGCAATGCAACAGAGTTTCACTTATTGAAATTAGTTAGTAAATGGGCTCCATGGAGTGCCCCAAAGGTTTAGCACCTTGGGTGTTTGAAGGGCTGGGATTCTGATTTTAAAACACAGAGCCCAAGCTAGGATCAGCACAGAGCACCAGCTGCAGTAGCACTTTTTGGCCAGCAGGTGGACACATCAGCCTGTCAAATAGGGGTACTACAGTATCAAACACATTTTTCCAATGTTTTACTTTATAATTGATTAGAAATGATTTTCCAAACAACTACTGGTCCCTGAGAGTAGTTTATGTAAATTCTCTTCATAGTGAACGGGTCAAAACAAAGCAAATTTCTATGTATGCGATCAGTACACAAAATGCTGAATTGCACTGAAATTCTCTATGATTACGTTCTCATATTTCTGAGTTGGAAAAATTGTCCACTCCTGCTTTCCATTCTACTGAGAAGTATTTTCATGAAAGGGTTTTACTAGCAGCATAAGCCTGTAAGAGATTGAAATCATGAGAGAAACACAGCATAGGGTATAATACAAACCACATTTTGCAATGGGAAATGGTTCTAAAGTAAATCACATTATTCGGAAAATTTCATTAAAAAAACTTAAAGCACGACTGATTTTAATCCCAGAACATTGTCTAATATTGATTTTACCGTATTTGTAAATTAGCTTCAAATATATTTTTAATTCTTTCTATCCCCTCCTTAAGTATCATACTCCTTCAATGGTAAATCATTAATCTTGTATTTAAAAAGACTCACGTGTGATACTATTTAGTTTTTTTATATATATATTTATTGTCTTACAATGTAATATTGAGTTTACATGGTTTTGGTGGTGAAAAGGTTATGCGTGTTGTTTTTATGAAGTTGGTCATTTTCCAGGGTAACCTAGATCATTTTGAAAAAATATAGAGACTAAGGGCTCTATTACATTCGCATTAACGCGAGGGGCAAAACCCTTTGCGCAGACCGTCGTATTACAACGTCAGCGCAACAAACGCGCGCATACGTCTAACGCGGGTGAACCTGCGCGAACGCTGCGCGAGCTTACTGTACTGCACGCGTCCTATACGTAACATTGTGCATTTGTGCGCTGGTACGCGCACAGTTTTTAACGCACAGCGTATGCGCGCATAATTTTAACGTATTTTAAAAGCTGGTGGTAACTGCAAATCGGAACGTTCTGGCCAAACCCAGATACACCAGCCCAAAAAAAAAAATACAGCAAAGTATAGTTACACATTCTACACATACCCAAACAATAAAATGGAGAAGTTTTGTTTGTTTTTATTATTGCTGCAGCATATATACTCAGATTGATTTTGACAGGTGCAAAAACTTAACGGGAGACAATTGTGGTTCCTAATTCTGATTGGCTGAAGCGTGAAAAACCAGTCCGTACACCGATTTCTGCATGCAGCGTTAATGCGTGCGCGTTTTTGCGCGCGTTATTTTTTAAAAAATGCGCTTGGATTGTAATACCAGCGTTAATTTGCACACATTAACGTTTAACGCTTCGCACACAAATTAACGCGCTGCGTGAGCATTTTTGCGCACAGAATTTAATAGAGCCCTAAATGTTCTTGATTTTGGGGATGAAATTCCAGACTTTAAATTCCAGGCAGAAAGCACTTGTCACTAGTTACTAAATAAATTAGGAAGTGTTTCTGACTCCCAATTTCTGCACAGGATCCAAACCAGCAAAGTATGGCTAGAGAATTTGTATTTTTTATTTTTAACCACTTCGCTGCGGTGGACGCGCTCAGCGCGTCCAACCGCAGGTAGCGTTCCATGCGGTGGACACGCTGAGCGTGTCCTCTCTTTGGGGCCAGCGTTCGGCCGGGTTCCGGTTGATCGCTGGCCCCCCCGGTGCGGGCTGACATCCTCGATGTCAGTCCAGCACCCGGAACCGCCGCCGGAGTAATTAGGTGTCATCGCAGGGGCGCGATGACACTTAATTCAGGCGCCCCCCCCCCCGCATGTGCGGAGGAGGCACCTGAAAGGGAGGGGGGTGAGGTCCTTCGGACCTCTCTCCCTCCCGATCGGCGGTGTCCAGGGGGTTAACCCAGGCACCGTTTGGAAGGGCACAGCCTGCCCTTCCAAATGGTACCTGGCATTAACCCCATGGGGGCCGGATCACGAATCGGGACTGAAAAGCGCCGGTTCGTAATCCTTTCCCAGAGCTGGCCGACATCTTGGATATCGGCCAAGCTTCCGGGAATGCCCCCTGAGGCCTGGCGTCATCGTGCGTAGCACGATGACGCCAGTCCTGGAGTTAACCCCTAACTGCCACCAATGAACCCCCTATCTCCCGATCCGTGGCAGTTAGGGGTTAATGTTTGGTATTGTTGGATCGGCCAGAGCATGGCCGTTCCAACAATACCAAACATGAGTATAAAAAAAATAAATATTTTAAAAAGAAATTATAAAAAAAAAATAAACAAGTTTTTTTTTCTTTTTTTTGGTTTGTTAATGCAGCAATATTGTTCCCATTTCAATTATAATGTAAACAATGATGCTGCACTAACGATTTTTGTATGCGGTGCGTTTGTCAAAAATCGCGCAATTGTCCCCAAAAAAAATGTAATGAGACCCCATCTCTAATTTTTTTAACAAGCGCACCCCATACAAAATATAACCGCAATTGCTCGCATGTTAAAATGTGAAAAAAAAACACTTTACACGTTGTAAATTATTGAAAATTCATATTTTATTGCATTTTTTGTTATAATATACAGACAGGTCATGACGTATACATATAATAATGACATATTATGAATCTGCCGAGTCTGACGGAAAGAACGATATATAATATGTCTAGGTCATATACTAAAATAAGCCTTAAAAACACGTTTAAACATGATGAGCAAAACCAGTAAAAATGAGCTCAGCACAGAGGCGTGAAAAGCCTCAGCAGCAAAAGGGTTAAAGTGAGTTGGGGAAGTAATTAGTTGTGTTAAGCCTGTTGCCTTAAACAGCGAACGGCATATGATGACTTTGGGAACTAGCCAACCGATATTAAAATTTCTATAGACTGACAGGTCACTTTTCTTGTTTTGAGTGGCATTTATGTTGGGAAGATGGATATACTAGAAAATGACTTGTGGAGGAGTTAAGTTGGCAAAGATGCCAAAAACAACACATGGGTTTATATATAGAAACCTGTGTATGCCAGAGATTATCTCACAGGCTTGGAAGAGCAAAGTAATGGGTTCTGTCCCTTCAACATATATGGCGAGGCCTACGTTTGCTGACTCTTTCCTGAGACAAGAGTCGTTGGCAATAGCCTTAATCGTTGACTGGTGTTTTGGGCAGAGCAGGAGGGCAATGAATATTTCAGACGAATATATATTTATATATTTGTATTTTATTGATAATTTAGTAAAATCCAAATAAACTCAGATTTTAATTGGAAAGGGCTTAAACAATGTTTTCCATACTTTTTCAATGATCCTTAGTCAATACATGCACCTGTGGAATGGTCGTTAGGACTATAAAGGGGTTATTTACAAATAGCTGATGTTTGCTGGTGTTGCAAATATGCCGAAAGTTGCCAGTATTGCACCGTAGACATAGGTCAGCATTTCACAAGACTTGGGCAAGACATGTAATGCCTACCTCACAATGGATAGAAATGTCTCTGACTCTACATGTATGGAGAAGCCTGTTTGAATCCCGATCTAAACACCAGACTATCGCGTCTCTCCAACCATGGAGAAGCAGGTCCCTGCCTTACAAACCGTTGGGTGGCAAGGTTCATCCTCATCACCATGTCTTAGTTTTTATAACTTTGGAAAGCAGAGTAGGGTTGCCAGTCAGACCACCTCATTAGTGAATGTCCTTGGGCAAGACACCCAACGTTATGTACGCATCTACTTGACATTATATATTCTTTACAGATTGTAAATTCCCCAGTGTATTGTATCATTCTTGTGAAGCTATGTTAGTTGTTCAAATGTATCATCCCCTTGTTGACATATCTTGAACAGCATTGAATACATTTTGACGCAATATAAAAAATAAAAGATTATTATAAGTATGTTAATAAGGAGGGAATATTAATGAGGGAAATTTTTCCTGTTAATCCCCTGTGACAGTGAGATTAGGGGCCGGGTAGTAGACCACAGATTTATCAGCTGGTTGATGGAGGACTCCCTTTTCCCTAAAGGGTTAATTTAGCTAAGGCCTAATTGGGCTTGCCCTGCCCTTTAAAGGAGGTGTGTGTGGATCCCTGAGGGTGCAGTCTTCTGTGCACGGTGCAGAGAGAGGAAACCCTAATTCTAAGGTTACATAGTTACATAGTTACATAGTTATATAGGCTGAAAAAAGACATGCGTCCATCGGGTTCAGCCTCTCCCACATAACCTACTGCTGTTGATCAAAAAGAAGGCAAAAAACCCAGTCTGAAATATGCAACATACCGGGAAAAAATTCCTTCTTGACCCCAGAATGGCAGTCAGATTTCTCCTTGGATCAAGAAGCTTTTACCCACATATTAAATATTATAACCCTTAATATTCTGTGTCTGCAGGAAGTCATCCAGTCATTTTTTAAAAGTCTGTACAGACTCTGACCCAACCACCTCAACAGGCAGAGAATTCCACAGCTTTATTGTTCTCACCGTAAAATAACCCTTCCTATGCTTTAAGCTAAATTTTCTTTCTTCCAGTCTAAATGGATGACCCCTTGTCCTATGTATAGTCCTGTTAATGAATAGGTTATCAGACAATGGTTGATAATGGCCCCGTATATATTTATATAAGGTTATCGGATCCGCTCTAAGGCGCCGTTTCTCTAAACTAAACAGGTTTAAGCTTGTTAGTCTTTCCTCATAACTTAACCCTTCCATTCCCCTTATTAATTTAGTTGCCCGTCTCTGAACTTTTTCTAGCGCTATAATATCTTTTTTTAAGACAGGTGCCCAAAATTGCACGGCATATTCAAGGTGCGGCCTGACCATTGATTTATACAGAGGCAAAATTATGTTTTCATCCCGTGAGTGAACTCACCTTTTAATGCATGCCAATACTTTGCTGGCCTTGGCGGCTGCTGTTTGACATTGCACATTGTTACTTAGTTTGAAGTCTATGATTATTCTCAAATCCTTCTCCTGCTTGGATTTCCCTAACTCCGTACCATTTAGGGTATAAATTACTTGTGTGTTCTTCACTCCAAAGTGCATAACTTTGCATTTATCTAGATTAAATCTCATCTGCCATTTAAGTGCCCAGTCCCCCAATTTATCTAAATCCCTCTGCAGCGAAGTAACATCCTGCTCACATTGCATTACTTTTCCTAGTTTTGTGTCATCTGCAAACACTGATACATGACTTTCAATGCCTATCTCAAGGTCATTTATAAATAAATTGAATAGTATTGGTCCTATAACAGACCCCTGAGGGACACCACTTACCACTGGTGTCCATCTTGAAAATGTACCATTTATGACCACTCTCTGCACCCTATCTTTTAGCCAGTTTTCTATCCAAAAACAAGTATTTTCATCTAGACCATTTTTTCTCAATTTAAATAGTAACCTTTTGTGTGGAACTGTGTCGAAAGCTTTGGCAAAATCTAAGTAAATCACATCCACTGCGACCCCCTGATCTATACTTCTACTTACTTCCTCATAGAACGTAATTAGGTTAGTCTGACATGATCTGTGTTTCAAGAAATCATGCTGATTTTTGCCAATTACATTATACCTCCCTATAAATTCCTGAATATTATCCCTTAGTAACCCCCCAAATACTTTCCCAGCCGCAGATGTTAAGCTCACAGGTCTATAATTCCCAGGCACAAATTTTAAACCTTTCTTAAATATAGGGACCACGTCATCTTTTCTCCAATCCTCTGGTACTATTCCTGAAAGAAAAGAATCTTGAAAGATTAAGAACAGAGGTTTACATATTTCAACACATAGCTCTCTCAGTACTCGTGGGTGAATTCCATCTGGCCCTGGGGCTTTATTCACATTCACATTGTTTAATTTCTGCAAAACCTTGTCCTGAGTCAACCAGTCACTTTGTATTAGTAAGTTTTTATTAATGAATTGCATGTCTCCTGTTATAGGTTTCTCTTTGATAAATACTGAAGAAAAATAATCATTCAAAATTTCTGCCTTATCCTGATCTTCAGTTAACAATAACCCTGACTCAGATTTTAGTGAACCTACATTTTCACTCTTGGGTTTTTTAGAATTTATGTACCTAAAGAATCTTTTAGGGTTGGTCTTGCTCTCTTTGGCTATTTCTTTTTCATTTTCTAGTTTAGCCAATCTAATCGCTTTTTTACATGCTTTAAACCAAGTTTTACTTTTATAGGCTGGGAAAAGGCTTAACCCTCCACCATGTTAGACAGGTCTGTTCCATTGTTTAGTTCGGCCATTTTTGTTGTAGGAGAGAGTTTTTCATAAAATTAGAAACCTCCTCTTTAACTGGAACTGCAAATAAATAATTACAATAATGGCTAATGAAAAGGTTTTCTAAAAAGGTTGATTTTTGGTGCTCTCTCGTTCCCCGCACTTCCTTGCATTTTGGGAAATATCAGAAAAAGCCGAGCCACCAATCACAGCACAGACCACCCACCGGAAAAATCCGACAAGCTGACGAACAGGGTAAAAAAAAAAGCAATACTCTTTAAAGTGTCAAAATTTAAACGCTGTTTGCAAAAAAAACTACTGAACGAAAATGCCTCAAATTTACATATAAGATCCAATGTATGATTATAAAAAGGTTGGTTACAGAAAAATGAAAAACTGCATTTTAAAAAAAGATGGAATAAATATTTCCTGAAAAGTAGCTAAAAGATCCTAAAAAATCAATAAATAAAGACACTTTTTACTGCAGATTAAAATAATTAACGGTTTTTTAGATATTGGAAAAACAGGAATATTTTTTACAATTGAAACCAAGGGGATTTGCCCGAATAAACCTCCCGAATAAAACCACCGAACACCAGGACACTTTTCACTGCTGTTCGGTGTCTGTGAATAGAATAACCATTGCTTTTCTATGGGTGATTTCGCTGCCTTCGAACAGGCACTGTACATGCAGGCAATTCGCCAAAATTTGGTGAACAGCTTAGAAACATAGAAACATAGAAACATAGAAAAATGTCGGCAGATAAGAACCTTTCGGCCCATCTAGTCTGCCCAATTACATGGATACTTTACCTGGATTTATCTTTTGTTGAGGATAGCCTTATGCCTATCCCATGCCTGCTTAAATTCAACTACTGTTTTGGCCTCTACCACTTCTACTGGAAGGCTGTTCCATGTATCCACCACCCTCTCAGTAAAATAATGCTTCCTGATGTTACTTTAAACCTTTGCCCCTCTAATCTAAGACTATGTCCTCTTGTTTTGCTATTTTGTTTCCTTTTAAATATACTCCCTTCCTCTACCTTGTGGATTCCCTTTACGTATTTAAATGTTTCTATCATATCTCCTCTGTCTCGTCTTTTTTCCAAGCTGTACATGTTAAGATCATTAAGCCTTTCCTGGTAACTTTTCTCCTTCAAGCCGTACACCATTTTAGTAGCCCTTCTCTGAACTCTCTCTAAGATGTCTATATCCTTCTGGAGATACGGTCTCCAGTACTGCACACAGTACTCCAAGTGAGGTCTCACCAGTGCTCTGTACAGTGGCATGAGCACTTCCCTTTTCCTACTGCTAATACCTCTCCCTACACAACCAAGCATTCTGCCAGCATTTCCTGCTGCTCTATTACATTGTCTACTTACCCTTAGATCCTCTGAAATAATAACCCCTAAATCCCTTTCTTGCTTGCTCTCTGAATAGCCGAATGGCTCCGAAATGTCACCGTATGGGGAAATTCCCTGTTTGGTGACATTTCGTGGCCAGATCAGCTCTCTCTGAATAACTCCTTAGGTGTTTAAGACTACGACCTGCCGCGATCGGATATATTGTCACTTTGACAGGTTTAGGCATTATATGGTCATATTTTTTTAACTAAATTACCATAATTTATTAGGTTTGATTGCGGAAAATCTGTTAAATATTTTTAAATCTTGTCAAATCTTTTGGAAATCTTGAATGTCTTTAATTTTTTTGAGTTCTGTGATGGTATAGTTTGTGTAATGGAGTGCTCTCCCCTTGGTTTGTTGTGTTTGTGTGTGTGTAAATATATATCTCCTGCTGATGAGTGCACAATAAGCCCAAAACAGCTGTCCAGGAGTGGCTGTGACTGGTTGCATAACCTGACCTTTGCTGAAAAAAAAAGCCATTTACTATGGCATGGCACTGGCAAGGAGGTTTCTGTGTTATTACAGACCCTAGATGTAAAACAAGTGAGAATGTAGCACATGAGCTCTGTAAGCAGTTCTCTGAATTGCTGGGATGTATAAATGTACTCTGAAATAATAAAATTTATTTTCTATATATATATATACAGCATATATGTTACGGGTATAGCACGAAGTGCGGTTAATCCTAGGATTACCCGGGTAATCCTGACATTACCCAAAACCGCTGGGTAAAACTGCAAAAAAATGAAAATTTCGGACTTTACCCGGGTAATTTTAGGACTAACCAACCGCCCAGGGTAACAGTCTGGAAGAGCATATAAATTCGCACTTTTCCCGGATAATGTGCAAGTCTGAAGCTTCACCCGGGTAATCTGAGGACTATCCGCAGCTTCACCTGGGTAATCTGCAGAGCATCCAACCCCGCTTGGGTAAAAGTGAATTTTGCTATTATTTATGGATATTATCAATGAAAATGACAAAAGACAAACATTAAAATGTATTGCGGATATAATGAATATACAGAGTAACAGGATATGTTTCTTATATGAATGTGAAAGAGTTACATGATCTTTATTATGTGTCCTATGTGCTTATATATCATTTATAAAACATAATAACCATCAGGTTACTCTTTACATAATATCTTTAGCTTCATAAATAAATTTTCAGACAATTAATACACAGAGTTACATGACGGTTATTTGGTGTGGTTTGTGACTGTGGATACAATTTCATTAAAAATAACAAAAAACTCAATTTTGTTATCAGTCAGATAACAGTTTGCAGCTTTACCCGGGTAATCCTCAGAATTCAGTCAACTGTAACCTGCTGAAAACCCAAGAAATGCGGAGCACCCAGAGACGTTTGGATATTTTGCAGATTATCCGGATAAAGTCTGATGTTTCATTGCACATCACTTTATCCAGCAACACTAGGGTAATGTGCGAATTACCCGGGTAAAACAGAGCAGAAAACCGGAGTACCCAGAGGCCTCTGGATACTTTGCAGATTACCCAGGTAAAGTCCGAAATTTCATTTCATTTCGGACTTTTGCTAATGACGCCTGGGTAATATCAGGATTACCCGGGTAATCCTAGGATTAACCGCACTTCGGGCTTTAACCGTAACACACATATAGAATGAGATCTCTGATAAAATGTGGGACTGACATTTAATTTATATATCTTTCTCTCAGGTTTTCAAATATCTCTTAATCTTTCTAAATAAGAAAACGATTAATAAATGAGATGCTTTAAATATGTATAAATATAAATAAATAAAAGTGAGACAGATGTCATTTGCATATCCTACCCAGAGTTCCTTGCTGCATATGGGAATGTAGCACAGGAGCTCTGGGATGCAGTTCTTTGAATTGCTGTGATGTGCAAATGGCTTCTGTAATGATAAAGACATATAGATAAAAAAATATAGACAAACATCTGTCTCTAAAAAATGTCATGCCTACAACTAGACTAAACCATACAGGAAATTCAGGTTGTTCAGTCTCCTCTTTCTATATTCATTGTTAAGTAAAATAGGAACGAGTTATCTGTCACCAGATGGATAATGAGCCTGCGCACAGGGCAAGGATTGGCCACAGGGGCATTATGTTTCTTCAGACTCGCAAGGCACTCAAGAGACATGAGATATTTGACTCGGGTCAGGATTTCTACATCAAATTTAAAGGTTTATGTGGCACATTAGGTGTTATAGCTAGATATTCAAATCCCAAAATCAGTAGAGGTTTCAATTTAGTTAGAGTTAAAAACTGGAGATTAAACAAAAAAATACTATTATAAATTTATTAATTTACAATTATAGTTATATAGTTACATAGTTACATAGTTACATAGGCTGAAAAAAGACATGCGTCCATCGGGTTCAGCCTCTCCCGCATAACCTACTGCTGTTGATCCAAAAGAAGGCAAAAAACCCAGTCTGAAATATGCAACATACTGGAAAAAAATTCCTTCTTGACCCCAGAATGGCAGTCAGATTTCTCCTTGGATCAAGAAGCTTTTACCCACATATTAAATATTATAACCCTTAATATTCTGTGTCTGCAGGAAGTCATCCAGTCGTTTTTTAAAAGTCTGTACAGACTCTGACCCAACCACCTCAACAGGCAGAGAATTCCACAGCTTTATTGTTCTCACCGTAAAATAACCCTTCCTATGCTTTAAGCTAAATTTTCTTTCTTCCAGTCTAAATGGATATAAATATCATTAAAAATAATATCATTTTTTTTAGAAAGTATTTTACCAGGAAGGATACATTCAGATTTCTCTCGTTTTCAATTATGTCCTGGGTTGCGAGTATGTACCGTTAGGTGTCTTGCCCAAGGACACTTACTGGAGAGGTGCTCTTGCCGGGATTTGAACCTGTGTCTCCACGGTCGCCACGGTTATAGAGCAGTGATGCATTAAGCGATTGTTCACAGGTTTTTACAGCTGAGTTGGAAAACTTTTCAAATATTTTTTTAACTTGCCAATTTTAATATAACTGAATGTTAATCTTAGAATAATAAACTGGGAACCCAGTCATTAAAACCTTGATACGGACCTAATTGTAAATTATAAGGACCCACAGGATTAAACCCAAACAACAGAAATCAAAAGTCACTACTCAGGGCCGGATTAACATAGGGGCAGATGGAGCAGCAGCTCCAGGCCCATGCCCCAGAATAGGCCCAGAGAAAAAATAACAATGTCTGCATTTATGAACATGTGGACCCCATTATCTGCAACACCATAGCAGCTACAGGGTCATATGAGGTATCACTGGAAAGGCCAGAGTATGCCCTTTCCAATGATACCAAACGTGACCAGGTTTTATGTAACAATAATAATAAATTAATAAATATTACTTTATTTTTTCTTTCTAACACAGCAATACTTTCCACTTTTCAATTATAAAGTGAACAATGATGCTGCACTAACTCACCATCTCAAGTGTGGAGGTGATGACACGATCCGTTAATACGTATTGTTACACCAAAAACCTAAACCACCTCACTGCAGCAAAGTGCACTGGGGAGTGACTTTGGAACCCTGCGTTACTAATCTTTACACCTTACAAGGTCAAGGGAGGTGTCATTGGACAGGTCAGCGTCTGGCCTTTGCATTAATACCAAACATGACCATGTAAAATCTAAAAGGAAAACCCAAAAACTTTTTATCTTTTTATTTTTAGTTCCAATGCAATGGCATTGTCCATTTGTCACTTATAAAATGAGCAATACCACTGCCATTACTCACCTTCTCATTTCCCACGCTGGGAGCAAGATCAGTGTTTTATGCATAGTCATATTATTCAAAAAACACAAGGGAAATATTTCATTTTTTTGGTTAAAATTGTATATTTTCTCAGAAAAATGCAGTAACAGGATCCCATTTTAAAAAAAATTAACAAGAATTCCCTATAGAATATATAACCACAAAGGTTTGGATGATAAAATGTGAAAAAATTATTTTACATGCTTTAAATGATTGAAATCTGAATGTAAATTTACTCACACAGTATCTGCAAGGCTTGTGCACCGATTTTTTTTTCGGTTCGATTCGGTTCGATTTGTTCGGATGTTTAAACTTTTCGATTCGGCTCGTTTCGACCGATTTCTGTTTCGATTCGGTTCGGATCGTTTTTCGTGTACATTTTTTTTCGGAATATCGACCATTTTTCGTATTTTCGTGTCACTTTGCTCGTTTTTTGTATCGACTTTTCGGAAATTTCGGAAATTTTCGTTTTTTCGGAACGTCTGTTCTCCTCGTTTCAAAGTGTCTACGATAATTCTGGCGATTCTATCGTGTTTTTTTTTATTAAATAAAGATCCTTTTTTTCTTATGAATAATTGAATATACATTTCACAACTTTATTTAATCATATTAAAACGGTATGAAAGCCAAGGAACAAAAAAAATGAACAAAACGATTTAAAAAACGCTAAACTGACCCGAATGCCACAAGAAAAAAGTGATACGCATTTACAAATACAAAATTTACAGAATCAGCGATATAACCGATAATAGTTAAATATACGATGTCCAGAATTACCGAAATGGAACCGAAATCACGAATGGAACCGAAATCATGAATAGATCAAAAATAAATTTCGATTTGACACATTTCAAGTCCATTCGAAAATTCCGAAAAATTTTCGTTTCGGCTCGGAAAACTTTTCGGATCTATCGGTTTTCGGGTCCGATCCGATTCGGAAATTCGGTCGAATCCGAAGACACGAATCGGGAAATTTCGTGAAAATTCCGAAATTCCGAAACCCGAAATGCACATCCCTAGTATCTGCCTGGTTAGATATATCAGTATCTGCACTATAACCTAAAATATGCTTTCATTTCACTAAATTCCAAAAAAAGCCACCAAAATCTTCAGCTCCAGGCCCATAGAGATCTTAATCCGGCCCTGTCACTACTGAAAACAAGTAGTAGACACGAAAAAGGTCCACACAAATACTTCTCATTTAAAACTTAACCTTTATTCAGTTTATTAAAATAAAAAAGAAAGAGGTGCCATTTGATAGAGCCCTCTAAACTAGCCAGTGACTTGCAACAATTATCCATTTACAGTCAGGTCCAGAAATATTGGGACATCGACACAGTTCTAACATCTTTGGCTCTATACACCACCACAATGGAGTTGGAATGAAACAAACACAATGTGCTTTAACTGCAGACTGTCAGCTTTAATTTGAGGGTATGTACATCCAACTCAGGTGAACGGTGTAGGACTTACAGCAGTTTGCAGATGTGCCTCCCACTTGTTAAGGGACCAAAGGTAATGGGACAATTGGCTTCTCAGCTGTTCCATGCCAGGTGTGTGATATTCCCTCAATACCTCAATTACAATGTGCAGATGAAAGGCCCAGAGTTCATTTCAAGTGTGCTATTTGCATTTGGAATCTGTAGCTGTCAACTCTCAAGATGGATCCAAAGAGCTATCACTATCAGTGAAGCAAGCCATCATTAGGCTGAAGAAACAAAACAAACCCATCAGAGAGATAGCAAGAACATTAGGTGTGGCCAAAACAACTGTTTGGAACATTCTCAAAAAGAAAGAACGCACCGGTGAGCTCAGCAACACCAAAAGACCCGGGAGACCACGGAAAACAACTGTGGTGGATGACCGAAGAATTCTTTCCCTGGTGAAGTAAATACCCTTCACAACAGTTGGCCAGAACAAGAACACTCTCCAGGAGGTAGGTGTATGTTTGTCAAAGTCAACAATCAAGAGAAGACTTCACCAGAGTGAATACAGAGGGTTCACCACAAGATGTAAACTATTGGTGAGCCTCAAAAACAGCAAGGCCAGATTAGAGTTTGCCAAAAACACCTAACAAAGCCTTCACAGTTCTGGAACAAGATCCTATGGACAGATGAGACCAAGATCAGCTTGTACCAGAATGATGGGAAGAGAAGAGTATGGAGAAGGAAAGGAACTGCTCATGATCCTAAGCATACCACCTCATCAGTGAAGCATGGTGGTGGTAGTGTCATGGAGTGGGCATGTATGGCTGCCAATGGAACTGGTTCTCTTCTATTTATTGATGATGTGACTGCTGACAAAAGCAGCAGGATGAATTCTGAAGTGTTTCGGGCAATATTATCTGCTCACATTCAGCCAAATGCTGCAGAACTCATTGGACGGCGCTTCACAGTGCAGATGGACAATGACCCAAAGCATACTGCAAAAGCAACCAAAGAGTTTTTGAAGGGACAGAAGTGGAATGTTATGCAATGGCCAAGTCAATCACCTGACCTGAATCCCATTGAGCATGCATTTCACTTGCTGAAGACAAAACTGAAGGGAAAATGCCCCAAGAACAAGCAGGAACTGAAGACAGTTGCAGTAGAGGCCTGGCAGAGCATCACCAGGGATGAAACCCAGCGTCAGGTGATGTCTATGCGTTCCAGACTTCAGGCTGTGATTGACTGCAAAGGATTTGCAACCAAGTATTAAGAAGGGAAAGTTTGATTTATGATTATTATTCTGTCCCATTACTTTTGGTCCCTTACCAAGTGGGAGGCACATCTGCAAACTGCTGTATGTCCTACACTGTTCACCTGATGTACATACCCTCAATTTAAAGCTGACAGTCTGCAGTTAAAGCACATTGTGTTTGTTTCATTCCAACTCCATAGAGGAGGTGTATAGAGCAAAATATGTTAGAATTGTGTCGATGTCCCAATATTTCTAGACCTGACTGTATATCGTGACCATCAATGCAGTCCAAGTATAATAACTATAGACCGCAGTCTGACAAATGCCAGAGAGAAAAAATAATAATTTCACAATGCAGGAAATCCTATTTGGCAACACCAAACGTGCTCAGCAAAAATGCTCCTCCAATTAGAAAACTGCAAAAATCATGTCAAGGGTTAAACAAGATATGATAAATTCCAATACATAAGCTAACTGGCGTATATTAAAATTTAATATTAAAAAGTGTGTTTTTACCATTTTTTTCAACATATTTCATATTTTTTTATAGCAAATTATACGATGTGATGGAAATAATGATATTTTTAGAAAGTCCATTTAATGGCGGGAAAAATGGTGTATAATATGTGTGGGTTGCGTAAACGATTAATTGGAAAATTTAACCTAAGCACAAAGAGCAAAGAAACGTAAAAACAGCAGAGGGCACTGAAGGACGGACTTTTGTAAATCCGCCCGGTCACTAAGGGGTTATTTTCTCTTTTGCCTATGATTGTCTCTGTTTTTGGTTACTGGTTACTTTAGTTAACCCTTGTATTGCTGATTATAACTCAACTTCTGTGTATCTAACCTGGCTATTATTACTGACCCCGCTATCTGGTAAACCCTTGCATTATTGGTCATAATTGAACTTCTGTGTATCGAACCTGACTATTATTACGAGCGCAGATGACACTCTTTTTCCTTGTTATGTTTTATACATTAACTGGGCTGTTACTCCTGGCAGTTGCTGCCGCACCGGTGAGTATGGGCGCGACGCCATTTTTTCTGTATTTATGTATATCATGCTTGTAACACCAGTCCGTCATTCTGCAGCTGTTCCTCTTTCCATGTTTTTGTTTTTGATCCCAAATGGGAAGTGTTTGGTGCGTGTATAAATAAAACCCACCATCTTTGCCTCTCCTTGGCTGAAAAGCAGCTGGAGGGGCTTGGAGCTGCTCAGTAGAGCGGCCTTTTGGTTACAATTGTTAGGTACCCACTCTAAAGAGGTGCCTTGAAGTGGCGAGTGGGCTTACGTTGCAATGGCCATTGAAACAAACAAAAACCAAATTTTTGTTGTGCATGGAACACATAGAAACGAGCGCAGATGACACTCTTTTTCCTTGTTATGTTTTATACATTAACTGGGCTGTTACTCCTGGCAGTTGCTGCCGCTCCAGTGAGTATGGGCGCGACGCCATTTTTTCTGTATTTATGACTATTATTACTGACTCTGCTATCTGAATTAACTACTGTGTTACTGAGTATTTAAGGAATCACTGTGTTCCGAACTTATCTGTATTCCCATTACTGCTATCTGGTTAACCCATTTCTTACTGCGTATTTAAGGAAACCTTGTGTACCCAACCTGGCCTTTATCCTCGCTACTGCTATCTGGTTAACCCCTGTGTTCCTGTGTACACTGTGTCCAGTGGCGACTAGAGGAATAATATTTAGGGGGGACACATAGGATACCGCAGTCAAAACTGGGGGGGCACTAATAATTTTCACCAATAAATCATACCACTGAATAAAACTAAGGGCCCTATCACCTGGTGTGAGCTAAAACACCATCACTAAAGGAAAAATTTAGCGCGAGTCGCTAAAACATAGTGCCTGGTGACCTACTAACAGATCACCTTGTCCGCGGTAGTCCATGAACAAGGTCGTTTAGTGCACGCTAGGGAAACTAATGCGGTTGCATAAAGGACAGGACTGTTTTTTTTCCAGTGCAGAGTGCCGGGCCATAACTATACCCCACCCTCACAAGCTTGAATATAAACACATCCAGTGAATAACCTCTCACCCCAGCATTATTAAATCTTCCACGGTGCTCGTATTATCCATGTTTATGTCCACACATATATTAATTAAGGCTGATGGGCATTGCATGATAAATGCCACCCAGCAGCATGTAGAATCCTTACACTGCATTTAATAGATCCAAAAGGAAGGCCAGGAGAGCGACACAAATTTCCCTGCTGCAGCATATAAATAATACATGTTTCAGGGCAAGACTTATCCATGTGTCCCTTTAAACATGGTCCACACGGTCAACCTAATAATCAACTGCTTCCATACTATGAATAACCCCCAGCATAAAATTTTTAAAATTAGGCAATATTTTAGAATTAGGATATATTTGGATAAAGGATACATCTATATCATAATAGAGATCACTGCAACAGCAACAACAGTGCTGACCAGATCCATTACTATGGTGTATGGGGCCAAGAGAACACCTGTGCTGCATCCCTTTCAATTGCCTGTTAATTTTGGCCGAGGATCTGTTTTTTCTGTTTTTTGGAGTTAGCACCAGGGTTGAGCAGTAGGTAAAATTTAGCAATTAGCGCCCCTCAAAAAATTAGTGCTGGCACCAAGTGATCTCTAGTGCTCCCAGTGTTAAGTAAAGGACGCGGAAAGTACAGTAAGGTTGCAGTACAAATCGCTAATAACGTCGCACTAAGTGATTTTTCCTGTTTGTAGCGGGAGGCAAACGATCTGTTGGTCAGGCGCTAGACTCAATTAACCTGGCGCTAACTCAAAACCATGCCGACGCAAGGGTTAACTCACACCAGGTAATAGTGCCCTAAATAAGTTTATACTGTATATATAAATAAGATTCCAATACCCTAATGTGATGTAATGTGACGCAATGATGCCTTTTTGTTGTACTAACCTGATACTTAAATTCAATATTTTATTTGCTGCAATTCGGCAGTTTTTGCTGAATGTCTGATAGCTGCTTCAGCGACTACACTTTTAGCAAATTACAGCGACCAATCACTAAATAGGGAATTCAACATATTTTCGGCAAAATAAATTCCCAGAAATGTGACAAAAAGCAGAGGAAATAAAAAATGATTAGACCCTTTAGATTCTAACTTCCATAATAACCCCTAAAATGCCATAAACCCAGGGAAATACAATAAAATTAATAAACAATGTGGCATTTAGCTACCCCTTAACCCCTAATATGCCATTAATCAAGGGAAAACATGAAATGAATACACTGTGAGGCATGTAGCTACCCATTATCCCCTAAAATGCCATTAATCAAGGACAAAATAAACTGTATACTGCGAGGGATGAAGCCTACCCATTAACCCTTAATATACAACTAAACCCAAGGCAAAAACTAACGTAATTCACAATGTAATGTATAGTCTGAACATTAACCACTTCACTGCTGAGCCATTTCAACCCTGTGAAAATGTTTATGTTTAAGTGCACGTTTTTATTTAACGTTTTATGACTTTTACTTTGTACTGAATATGGTCATGTTGGGTATCATTGGAAAGGCCAGAATCTGCCTTTTCCAATGACACATATAACGTCCTTATATGATGCACAGGTACCGCGGTCCAAAAAGTGTGGGAAGCTGGATGCTGATTTTTGGTGGGGGGGCACATGGGGGGCAAGGAATAACCTAGGGGGAAAAATGCACCCCCTTGCCCCCTGTAGAGATGCCTATGACTGTGTCTCTGTGTATAGAATCCGGCTATCTCAAGGAACGGTTTATATGTATTTGTGTTTTTATACTTAGTGCAGATCCGGCCATCTCAAGGACCGGCTTATCAGTTGGGCCACACTATGCAGATAATCCTGATAGCCACCAATGGCTATTTACGTTTAATAGCTCCCTATTACCTCAGAATAGGGCCCTAGCCTGGTGACTCTAACCACTTCCAGAAGCTGAAGGTGTTAAGGTACTGAGAGTGTTTTATTTAGGACCAAAAGTCAAAAGAAGAACTACTGTCAACATTGTTTTCTTTTTCCTTATTTTACTACATGTCCCCAATTCAATATATGTCCCAGTGTCCTTCCACAGACACTGTGTGACCCCTCTTACACAAGCTCGAGCAGGTTCATAATTTTGTTGGTGAAGTTGCGTGGCACTACTGCCAGTATCTCTTTGTAGGTCCATAGTTTTATGACTTGGGCTGCAAATACAGCAACTCAGTCATAAAAGAGGCAGTAGCTGGAAGTGCTAAGGGTTATTTCTGTTTAACAGCTGCCTGTTACCCAATACGTCATACTAGGGTTCTAAATCAGTGACTACAACCACTCTGGCAATCTGAAGTTGTTAGGTGCTTAGAGTGTTTTTTAAAACAGTTTCGTCAGAAGTAGAACTCTTGGTCAACATTCTCATTTTCAGTATTTAACTGCTTTTTCCAAGTTCCATACGCCTTTCTTTTTCTTTCTTTTTTTAAATTCTTTATGTGGGAATTTTAAGTAAGGTCACATGTGGACCAGCATAGATGCGGCCTCGCACGGTCACCACATCAATTTTCAAGGAACTAAAACAGGGAAATAGACAAAAATAGTCATCTAGGAAAGAAGTGTCCATCCAAACCAAAAGTGTCTTTGTAACGTGTCTCATAGTAAAGGAATAGAAACAGTAATGTCCACAAGGAAGAAAAGCACAAATTCTCAGCCGGTTAGCGATGGGGGAGTGGGGGAAAGGGGAAATAAAAAGTAAAAATAAAAGTCATCCTTACCCACAGGAGAAACAAAATAAAACAAAGAGGCACTGCGGGAACGACCCCAGCCAGGGAATATTAGCGCAGTAACATCAAGGGAGTCCTCAAAAAACATAGCTAACAAAGCATACAAAAAGAAAAGGGGTCCCATCAGCCGGTATGGTTCCCGGAATGGAACTTCTTGTAGCGCATGCAGGGTGCTGCGAGGGAGGCCGGAACACGTGTCCTCAGAAGGCCCACCGCAAGGGGACGAAGCCCTCAGCTCCAGTAGGTCCCAATCCGCATGGAGGTTCATGTCACCGACCTCCTTATTGGGAACCGCAGGCAGCAGTGGATTAGGAGATGGAGCGCAAGAACCAGACCGGTTCTCCCATCCGGTTGGCATGGGGGGTACTTCACCTCTGCCAGACATCGGCCACGCCTTAGATTTTTTACCCAGTCCCAGAAAAATATTGGTCCTTAGACTTGATCAAATTTACAGCCACATCTATGTTTTGAATTACATATTCAAAGTCCACCTTTTGATTTTATGTCTTTAACTCTCGTTCACTCTTAACTCAATGGGAGATCCTTGTCATTAACCAATGACATAGATTCATAGTGGAAACTAGAGATGTGCATTCATTTCTGAAAAATTCGGAATTCGGAACGAAATCCATTAATTCGTATTTCGGAAGTACTTCCGAATAACGAATCGATATGATACGAATTCGGAACGAAACAAAATGGTATATAACGAATTAATTTCGTTTTACACTGTGTCATCATCATAAAAGAAAAATTTTAATAATTTTATTTTTTTGGTGTTCTGGAATTCGAATCGATATCAACTAATTGAATTGATATATCAACTATCAAATTGATCTTAAATTAAAATACATACAATAGAAGTAATGCAGTCAGCAAACAACTTTTTGAAACAAATTAATTTGTTTCACAAGCACCTGTCCCTGTAAAATTGGGTCAAATACTAAATCTGGGACACAGCTTAATTTAACCCTAGCTTGTCTTTTAACAGCAAAATTTGATTAATTGGGGTTTTATTTAGTGATCCGAAATTCGAATTGATATCAATTATAGAATTTGAAATGAACTATCAAATTGATCTTAACTTACAATACAAGTAATAGTCAGCAAACGACTTTATGAAACAAATTAGTTTTGTTTCACTGTTTAATTTGACTCAAATACTAAATCTGTGACACAGCTTAAAATTTAACCCTAGCTTTTCTTTTAACAGCAAAATTTGTTTAATTGAGGTTTTATTTAGTGACCCAATATTCATTATCAACTATCGAATTGATATATGAAATTCAAATCAATTTGAAATTTCAAATCGATACGAAATTTTGAATCGATCCGAAACGAAACGAAATACGAAACGTAATTAGTTACAAAATTCCGAAAACTAAATTATTTAAAAACTAAACGAAACTAAACTAAACTAATTTTTCAGCCATGCACATCCCTAGTGGAAACTACAGTAGTAATTTAGAACAAAAAGACATTATTAGCTATAGCATTGTGTAAGCAACGAGACCAGTATTAAGAAATCTGTATTAGATCTCACTCCTTCTGCTACTTCCATGACATTTTGTTTAGCAAGACACTCGGAGATTAAGAGATTCACCTAAGGTCGCAATTAGCTAACACAAGGTCTGAACCAGATTTGCCTTCTTAAGAATCAATCTGGCAGTCGGTATTATTAGAATTTAAACAACACCCTTGTATAAGATAATCAGAGATGGATTTTCTATTAGCCACATGAATAGGGAGCGCCTTGTACGTGCAGCAGTCTGGATATCAGCTGCTCAGGCTAAATAATAACATTCAACATGTATTTTCTTCCGATTGTTCCTATTCTCTGTGTCTGCGGAGAAATCTATGTCTATGCGTTCTATCCAAACAAAACGGCAAACCATTTTATCAAAGATAAACATGAAAATCTAGCTCCAAAATAATGCTTTTATTGAGTCCTAAACACACGTGTATTGAATTGGACTTTCCATTAAATTATCTTGTGTCTGCATTCTCCCGTGATCTATTATTGCTATAGCGCAAAATTAGCCTGGGTTTTTTCATAGAAAAGAATAGGGCACATTGGTAATCTCGCTTTTGTAAACCATCACGTCAGATCGTTCAGAAGATGCTGACTGCATTCTTCTGTAGATTATGGCTAAATAGGCCGTATAGTTTATTTCAGAGTAGCGCCGGCCAGGCTTGGAAATTGCCAGTAATTTTGCGTTGCTATATATAAGTAATTCTGGTACTTATTGTAATTTTGTTTTCATTTTTTATATATATAGATGTCAATTTGCTGTACATTATTTTCTTTGATTAACAATTTGAGATATAAATTCAGTAATCCAGTTTAATAGGAGCAGATAATGGATTTTCTCGATGTAGCATTATTTGCCATTATTCTTGCATTAGCTTACCAATATTAAACAAACTGATAATGCATGATAGAAATATATTGATGAAAAAGTGCATGTTTTCAAATATTCTACTCAGGTTTGACCTTGCCCGAAAAAAGGCTTGACATTTTTCTATTAATATAAATATTCAGAGTTGTTTATTAACCTCTTCACTACCAGGTGATTTTACATAAAACCTCAGGCAAGAACCCGTGTTTTATCAAAAATCATTTCCCATTTGCCACTCAGTAAATTTCTACAGAAGTGTCTCTACTGTCTCACTAACTCAGCTCCCCACTACCTGTCCTCATTAATCGCCAAATAAACCCCAACCCGCTCCCTAAGATCAAACAGTGACCTGCACCTAGCTTCTCCCTGCATCACCTTTTCCCATGATAGACTGCAGGATTTATCCCTCACAGCTCCCATCCTCTGGAACGCTCTCCCTCGTACTGTCAGACTTTCCCCTAGGTTTGCTTCCTTCAAACGCTCCCTTAAGACTTTCATATTCAGGCAAGCCTACCTCCCGACTCACTAATACACCACACTGCCCCAACCAGTCCATCACTCTCACCTTGCAGTCCTCTATTCCTGTTTCCACCCTCAACCCTTCTAGATTGTAAGTTCCGATGCCTTTTTTTCCTCCTGTACTGGATTTGTCCAACTCTTGTTCAATGTATTGTAACCCTGTCTATATTGTGCCCATTGTTCAGTTCTGCGGAATATGCCGATATATAAATAAAGAATAATAATACTGTATATGTTCATTGTTCACGGTAGGTAAGCCCTATTTGACAGGCAGGGACTCCCTCTACTGGCAAAAAAACAGCTACTTATTGAACATTACAGCTTGGGCTTCATATTTCCTTGAAAGAAAAATGGAACTCAAAGCTTTTAAAGCAATGTGAACACATTGGCCGTCATGTCCGAGGCATTGAAAGTTTAGGGGCATGTTCTGGAGCCAAATTGCAAATGAATGTCATTTGCATTGTTTCAGAATAAGACCAGATCGTGTTTCCTTGATCAAATGCTCCAGCCAGTGCTGTTTTTTATTAAAATTTAAATGTTAATAGAATAGTGATGGTTTATTATATATTTAATTTTTAACATTAATTCTAAGGTTAATATATATCCATACATATAAACATATATCATGTGCTGTATATACACACAGCATAATAAGAAGCTCTCATTGACATAATTTATTAAGGCATCAAATAAATACCATTTTTCGGTAGAATTTCTGGATTTCCTTCAGAACATTTGCTATTTATATACCTTAATGATAAATATTAAGCCTTAAATAAAACATCACCTTTCTATTAATAGATTAATTAAATAATATATAATTAAATGAAGCTATTAATATATCAATTAAATACAAAACTGAAACAGAAAAATTAATTATATTAAATATTTTTTGCATAACGTTTGGTATTCTTCTTTTCATGTATACAAGAACAAGGTAGGTCTTTGATAAGGACACGAGGGGGCAGAAACAGAATAGCATATAGCATTTAAAAAATATATATATTAATAAGGGATTGTTTTTAGATATAAATATCATTATTTTTTTAACAGTTCAGAAAAAAATAACGACCAAAACAACACAATAATAGGTTTCTAGATTTAACTCAATAATAGGTTTCCAGATTTAACAAAAGGCCGTAAACAACATATCGCGATACAATAACTGAAAGTGTGACTATGTATTAAAAAAAAGTAAGGGGGCTGGGTAAAACAACAAAAGTATCGTATGCAAAGTGAACACATTCTAAGACAAAAGATGTTGTCAGTGACTTAATTCCCACTTGTGGAAAGGATGTAATCCCGGGGACGGGTTAGTAATGTAAGACCTGCCCTGGTGTCCAAAATCAATAGCTGATGAACGCACTTTCAGCACCAAGATTTTCTGCAAGTGAATTTTCAACCCTTTCTTAAACTACTTCTAGTAGAATTAATATTTCTGCAACCTCTTAGCTTTCTTTTTCACACTCACTTTGTAGACAAGTATATTGTAACATCTAGAGTGTCCTCTTCATCAACACATTCCAAACAGCTTTGACTTTGCAGCATCTTAAGTTTTCTTGTTGACAGACAGCTGAAGACTTTTGAGTGAACCTTTAGAAAAAATCAGCATGTCAGCTAACACTCTGGCTGTAAATTTAGCAAACCGAGACTCGCAATCTTTTGAACCTGAGAAATTCCGTGATAATATTGGAAGGTATAAAGATACCTGGGGATAAAATATGTCATTTTCAGATGGGTGACCTTTTGCTACCAAAACTTTTAACTTGTCTGGTTCTTTTTTTTATAACGAATCCATACAAAAGCAAAAAAAATAGCTTTAATCACTGACGTTTGGAGGAAACTTCAATGACAATGTGATTCGTCACAACCTTGTTTATTAACTTCGCCGGACTGCTGATGTGAGCAGTTTTTTCTTTTCTTTTTATAAGAATTCATTTTAAAGCTGGAGGGAGAAACGATATTAGGAATAAACTCATTGGATCTTGGAAGCCAAGGGCCAGATTCCAACCGAGCCCGTCATTACAGCTCACAATTAGATAAAATGTACAATGAGTCGTTATCCGTTAGTGTCTCGTTATAAACGACTTCATTCCGACTGAGCCGCTGTATCAGTGACGCATGTAGGAATTTTTGGGAGCTGCTGATTGATCCCGGCAGTAGAATTACTCACTGCTGCTGGTATCGGCTCCTGGGTTCCTGTGTGGGCTCTGTGGGAGAACAAATAGTTCCCAGTGTTCTGCTACATATGGACAGAGAGGATTGTGGATCACTGCACCCTCTGCTCTGTGGGATCAGGGGAATCTTAAGACTTTTTAATGCAGTTATTTTTAAGTTATTTTAAAGGCTCGTGCATGTCCAGTCAAACCTTACCTGACCCAATGGGGTGTACAAAAATGAAATACAGTTAGCCAAAGGACCCCTGCCTCTGCTCCCACTGGTGTGCCGCTTGTGTATTAGATGAAGCAGTCTGTGTCATCTCCTATACATTTGCTCCCTGCATGGGAAATTAAAATGTGAGTTATTGACATGACATTGTTCATTTTATTACTGAAAAGCAGTCAATGCTGCTGCTTTAAAACAAGGGGGAAACTTGATCTCGGAGGAGGATTAGGGACTGATATTCCAGATGGCGGCACATGCTTGAAGGTGGGCTCCCTCTGATGATGTCAGAGAGGGCACGCGACTGGCGGGCCCTCTCTGACATCATCAGAGGGGGCCCACCGGCAGCCATCTTGAAGTCCTTGCTCGCCGGTGGGCCTACATGGGCCCAGCCTCCAGCGAGCAGGGACTTCAAGATGGCCACCGGCAGTCAAGACTGCTCATCAGAGGGGGCCCACCGGCAGCCATCTTGAGGTCCCTGCTCGCTGGTGGCTGGGCCCCCCCAGGATGAGGCCCCAGTGCGCCCACACTGGCTGCACCGGTGGTAGTTCAGCCACTGCATATAGGAACTCCTTGGCCAAACACAACTTTTTTTTTTTTTTTAAATTTTGTATTTTATTAAAGTTTTACATTTAGTAGATACAATGGGTACATTGCAGATGAAAATGGCCATACAACTTTTTAATGTAGCTAAATCCCTAATTCCCAGAAAATGGTGCTTGACCGACTCCACAACTGTGTGAGAATGGATTCAGGCCATGGAGGGTGTCTGCGAAATTTATTTATTTATTTATTTTATTTATAAAGGATTTTACCAGGAAGGATACATTGAGATTTCTCTCGTTTTCAAGCATGTCCTGGGTTCAAGAACATTGAAGTGTTACAGTTACAGAAATACAAAGTAATACAATGCAAGATATTAAAAAAATATATATATATACAGATTAACAGAAAAATATGTAGGAAATATAGTCACTAGGTTACATGTTTACAGGTGCATTCTGTATTGAGGTATGTTAATAGGGAGATTTTGAGTGACTTAAGACTGGGGGAAGATTTGATGGTGTCTGGGAGGTTATTCCATAATTGTGGTGCTCTGTAGGAAAATGAGGACCGAGCCACTGTCTTTTTGTATTGTGGTATAGCAAGTAAGGTGCTGGTCCTGGATCGGAGGTTATAGGATGAGGGAGCTGCTGGGGGAAGCAGTCTATTCAGGTAGGGTGGCAGCTTCCCAGAGATGCTCTTAAACACCAGGCTGGAAAGGTGAAGGGTGCGTCTGGATTCCAGCGATGGCCAGTTTAGCTCTTTTAACATGTCACAATGGTGGGTCATGTAGTTACATTGTAGCGCAAAGCGTCAGAATGAGTTATACAATGTAGTAAGTTTATGAAGGTGTGTTTGCGGGGCGGCTGCATACACTACATCTCCGTAATCAATAGCCAGCATAAGCATTTGCTGTACAATCTGCTTTCTTACCGCGGGACTCAGGCAGGATTTGTTTCTGTACAGGGCACCTAGTTTGGGGTAAAGTTTAGATGAGAGTTTTTCGATGTGGGGGCCAAAGGATAGATTAGGGTCCAACCACATACCTAAATATTTGAGAGATGTGACTGTGGTCAGCGTGCCATTTGATTTTGTCCCAACACATAGATGGGGATTTTGCAATTTGTGTAGTTTAGGTGCTGTTCCAAAGAGCATCGTTACAGTTTTGTCAGTATTTAAAAAAAGTTTGTTGTTTTTGATCCACTTTTCTACCTCTGTGAATTGTTCTTGCAGCACGGCCTCCAGCTGCGGGAGATTTGGTTTGCTGGTATAGATCACAGTGTCGTCTGCGTACATATGTACAGTTGAGGCTTTGCAGACGTTGGGCAGATCATTTATGAATATTGTGAATAGCAGGGGGCCTAGTATTGAGCCTTGGGGTACACCGCAAGTGACTGGGAGCGGGAGGGAGGAGCTGCCAGAAATTGACACATATTGTGATCGGTCGGATACATATGATTGAAACCAGGTTAGCGTGCGATCACCAATGCCAGAGTTTTTAAGTTTTTCTAACAAGATGCCATGGTCTACCGTGTCAAAGGCCTTGGCAAAATCAAGGAAGATGGCTCCAGTTAGGTTTCCTTGTTCCATCCCAGCCTGGATATCATTGCAGACTTTTAGAAGGGCGGTTGTAGTTGAGTGAATTGGACGAAAGCCTGATTGATCCGGAGTTAAGTAGTTCCAATATTGATAATAATCACGTAATTGTGTGTAGACACATTTTTCCAAGACTTTTGACATTACAGGGAGCAACGATATCGGACGGTAGTTGGATACCAAAGTACTGTCACCACTTTTATGGATAGGTACCACTCTCGCAGTCTTCCAGAGCTTGGGTATGTATCCAGTCGCCAGTGACTCATTTATTAGGGTTACAACAGGATTTGCAATTGCAGGCGCACTGATTTTCAGCAGCATTGCTGGTATTTGATCAGGTCCAGACTGGTATTTCATTTTTTGCTTACGGAGAAGTTTAGTAATGACACTGACAGGCACTGGTCTAAAACTGAATTCCTGTCTGATACAGGGACTTTGCACAGTTGGGGGGGCCTGACCTGCATGAGGCCTCTCTGATTGCATGTCATTTCCTAGCTTGGCAATCAAAGTGGTGGCACATCCAACAAAATAATCATTAAAGGCATTTGCTACATCTAGGGGGTGTTGCAGGGTTTGGTTGTTTACTTTGACAGCAGCTGGCTGGGAGTGGACTGGGGGTGATCGTATGTTACTTATGGTTCTCCAAAAGTTTCTAGGGTTTGATATGTTATTGTTTAGATTTTCATTGAAGTAATGGGCTTTGGCCATTTTTGTTTGTTTTGTGCATTCATTCCGGCATTTTCGGTATTCGTAGTGATCGTTCATGGAACCAGTACTCTTGAAATTTGACCACCGTGAATCTCTAAGCTGGTACATTAGTGTAAGATCAGCTGTAACCCAGGGGAGATGAGTCACTTTTACTCGCACTTTACGCAGCGGGGCATGGGAATTCCAGACTTGCAGGAGCTCAGACTGAAAGTATTCAACTGCACAGTCTAGGTCTGGGATTATTCATAAAAGTATAAACTCGAGTACACCTCACCGTGGATCAATGGAGTGGGGGTCTCTTGCTCCACAGCCCCAATAACCGGAAAAAATAGAAAGAACTCCAACATCCACAAAATGATTTCAAATGGATTTAATCCAACATCAAGAAAGGCAACGTTTCGACCAGTTGGTCGAAACGTTGCCTTTCTTGATGTTGGATTAAATCCATTTGAAATCATTTTGTGGATGTTGGAGTTCTTTCTAGGTCTGGGATTAGGTTTAGCCTGTTCCAGGGGAGCTGTTTTAGATCACTTAGGAAGGATTCAAGAATAAATTTCTTGAAAGACCTGGTGGTTATTACCTTTGGGGGAGATTTCAAGGCCTTAATTTTGCGCACGCAGTACACTAGACAATGGTCGCTAAAGCTATTAGCAAGAACACCTGCCTCCTGTATTCTATCAGGAGATGAGGAGAGAATCCAGTCCAACAAGGTATGGTTAGGGCTTTTCATATTAATGCGAGTGGGGGAGGAGATTAATTGAGTTAGTTGCAAAGTTTTAAACAGCGAGCAGTGTTTATTGTTTTTAGGATTTAGCCAATCTGTATTAAAATCGCTGAGTACCAGCAGTTCACTTTTTTGGTTTTGGGCAAGTAGGTTATTAAGGATTTTGAGATATGTCAGAGAGGGAGTGCACTGGAGAGCTCGGTGGGCGATAGAACCCAGCAACAATGATTGATTTACTGAATGGGATCTCAATTATACCAGAGAGGAAATCAAAGGTGACAGGAGAGGTAGAAGTCTGTAAGGGGGTGAACTTTATGGACTCCTCAACATAAATAACAATTCCCCCTCCTCTCTTTGCTCTGTCTTTTCTATAACATGAATACCCCTGTATTGATATGGCAGAGTCTGGTACTTTTGGGGTTAACCATGACTCTGTGAGCACAATGATTTTGGGTTTGTAATAGCAACACCAAGCCTTAAGCTCATCCAATTTAGGGAGTAAACTTCGGATGTTACAGTGCACAAATGAGAGGCCTTTATTAGTGGGGAGACTAAAGGTTGTGTCACCTATAGGACCAGGGTTAGTTTCCACATCGTTTGCCAGGGAAAGTAGCAGAATAAATAGGAATTTGGACAGAGTTTTCTTTTGATAATAAAGTGGTTGCAGAGTTTTAAGTCTTTGTGTGGGGGTAGGAGGGCTGGATTTTAACACTCTCCACCAGCACTCAGCTGATAGGTTAAAAGAACTGAGCAGGCTGTGGTGTATTGGCACTGGTTTTCCATCCTGGGGCAATTGGAAAGGTGTATAGAAGGAGAGAGTAGCTTTAGAGAGAAGGGATGATAAAGAAAAGAGAAGCAATAGTGGGATAAACATTATAGTGAAAGGTGTTGGAGGTGAGTAAACAGGAAATAGAGAGGTACCAGAGTAAATGGTGTAGGTTGCTGCGATATCACATGATCAATTAGTTGGGTATATAACAAATGAAAACCTTGGGGTGGGTGGGTGAGGGGAGGGTGGGCGGGAGAAAAGTCCAGCTGGATGAGAGTAATGAGCTTCACTCTGCAAGGGCCTGTTGCAAACACTGACTGAGTATGGGGTGTGTGCTGGAAGAGAAATCAAGATTGCAAATAGCATCACATTGGGTTGAGATTGTCCAGGAACTTAGGGGGGAGTTTGTAGAGGGCAATAAAAGTTAAGGTTCGTTGAACAGGACATTTGGGCAGAATTGCAGATTTAGAGCAAATGGGTAGAAAAATGTAGAAGGGAGTGGAATGCAGAATTCAGATAGCATTGCAACAATTCAAATATATCTAAAGATACACTTGTGTGCCATACACATACGTACATATATATATATATATATATCACACACAAACACATATACAGTGATATTACAGAGTTAACAAATATACATCAAAAGAAAATGCATTAGGCTATGTGACGTAGAAATGTAAGATCACCTTCAGTGAATGGAGCCTCTACCCAAGATGCCCCATTGTGGAAAGTCCAGCTGGATGAGAGTAATGAGCTTCACTCTGCAAGGGCCTGTTGCAAACACTGACTGAGTATGGGGGATCTTCTTCTCCATGAATAATAAATACGAGAAATACCATGCCACGTGGTACTGGTGGTTAGATTTTCGATCCAAAAGGTCTCGCGGCTACAAACCTGCGGTCTAGACCTGCCATTTGGTACCCTAGCTGGGGCTCTAAGCGGCACGGGACACAAGTAGTAGTGGACCATGACCCCCTTTGCCCTCAACTAAAAGCCCTGTCATCCCTATAACGACAGTGTTTATTGGCGCTCAGGATTAGTACCCCATTGAGTATTACTTGCACTATAGACGATGCGTTGTACCCCCTACCAAGTTATTTCCCCCCCTAGAATATTGCACCTACTGTCTTCTATGCAATTGTGAATTCTGTACTGCACTTACATTGGAACTTTGTACTTCATGTTCGATGGATATCTACACTGTTTTATTCATTTTTGATGTCTCATTTACTGTGTGGGTCCTCCGGGCCTCACCCCGCTGTACAGTGCAAATTTGATGTAAAACCTAATAAAAATTTATTTCAACATAAAAAATACAAGGGGGAAAAAAGATTTTTTTGGTATTAAATTCATCTATTTCGTTTATTTTGCATTTTATATGGTCATATTTGTTATCACTGGAACAAGCATTTAATTTGTGCTTTTCATATTTATGTCTTCCAATTTATTATGCATTACTTTATTATCTATCTCTTGCATTATACTTTTTATGTTGTAAACATTTTGTTTTGGGGGGAGGTTTTGGCTGAAATAGCCAAAGGAGGTCATTAACATTGGCAAGAAGGGTTTCAAAGGTCTGATGCAGTAATTCGGCATTTGAGGCTCAGGGGTACAATGTTTTTTTGAAACAGAATAGTTTTAAAAATAAATTTGTTACTGATTTAAATGACAACTGCAAAAAATAATACTAATCTCACTAATAATAATAATAAAGTGCCAGCCTTTCCTAAATAATCGTAGGTGTTGACAATTGTCAATGAGTAAGAAAAATAACCTTTTCCCAGGGACAGTATGCTCTACCCTCAGGATTTAAGCAAATTAAACACAAACAAACTCTGCCCAGGTGCTTGAGGTATAAATTAGCAAACATGTAGCTTAATCCAACAACAATATAAAAGTTGTAGTCTCAATGTCATAATATTCTTCATGGGAAGCCGGAAAACACATTGTGGGAGCAATCCCATAGGGAGACGCTCGGTACACTAATTAGTCTGATACTAAATGTCCCTTTATTAAGAGGATGCTAGGTAATTGCGTGTTTACATAACATACAAAAAACGTGCAGTCTATCTGTTTTTCTAGTTAATCCGTGCATTTCATCCCGATATAGGCTTAACCAGGTGGTGTCTTAATTATATTCTCCATACTTTGAAATATATAGAAAATTCATCAAACATATATAAAACACATATCATGCCCACAATTGTCTGAGTTTTGAATACGTTCAACACAAACTTTTAAGTCAATTAATTTCTCATTTTCAAATCTTGCAACTAAACAATGAAATGTTTCTGGGCCGCTAGAGTAATGTTTCATTCAGAAGAAGGATACTCTAAGATCTCTAATTTCTGTGTGTTGTCAGGGTTATCTTGAAAATGTCAAGAATGGTGAAAATAAGGATAGTTTGTAGGAGATCAGTCATCTCATATTACATACAGGAGAATTTAAGGAACACTCTACACACTCATCTGAGTGGTCACACTGCTGTGAGGTCCTTGCTCCGTCTCCCACTCTGAGGGGGTTTGGAGGGTTAATTCCGACATGGAAATGCGGGGGTTTAGTAATGCCCAGAACCTCAGTCCAGGGAGCCTTCAGCTCAGGGTTAGGGGCTTGGAGACCTTTGGGAACTAGCCTTATCCAATGGTATCAAATCTTTTCTGCATTGAGAGACACTCGTTTGGCTGGGGCACCCAGCCCCACTGTGGTCGAAAGACATGCTGTGGCTGACCATTTGTCACATCCTGCTGAGATCAGAGGAAGACCAGCACGGGTATAAATATTTTTGTAGAGGAAACTAAAAGCTTAAACTGGGAGAGGTTAGTGTAGAGCAGTGGTTCCCAACCGTGGTTCTCAAGTACCCTCATCAGGTCAGGTTTTCCAGATATCTGAAGCACAGCACAGGTGATATGATTTGCTGCTCAGTGATTGCCGGATTCAGTCTGCATTTCCCCAAGGTAATCCTCAAAACCTAGCCTGATAGGGGTACTTGAGGACCATGATTGTGAACCACTGGGGTAGAGGGTTCAGGAGGGGTTATTGTTTAACCCCTATCTTTCCTACCTTATCTTGTTTTAAACTTGTTGTATCCCTATAGGGCAGGTAATTCTGCAGAGAGTTTCGATTATGGACATCAACGTGCTCTGGTCCTGGCTTTGGAGACCTATTTTCCTCATTATTGAGTGCATCTCCGGCTAAGATGGATGTGTTTCCACACTGGTGTCCACGAGGCAGACGTTTCGCATCAACAAACCAATTCACTGCATTCTTTATGATTTGATTTTATGCTTCATAACGAATATAAATCTGTTCAGGCCACAAATAGATTTATATGTCTGAGAAATTGTGTCTTCAAAAACTGTTACCGCAGCCCACACATTACTTTATCTGGGACATGATGTCAAGGGGAAGCCAAAATATTTTTAGCTTCAATCCATCTTCCATTGAGGACACAGAAACTTTTTTACACATCTCTATCCAAAAACTTCCTGTCTTCTGATAGGTGATTGTCAGCACCACAGCTGTGACCTGAAGAAAACTTTAACTAAACAAATCATTTGTTACAACCCCTTTTGTTTTTCATTTCAGCATATCTGCATTTTGTTAATACCGAATTTCAGATCGTCGAAATGTCATTATAGATGCCAACTGATGGATTAAAAAATCCAAATGAATAAACAATATTCCATTTTTCAAGTCTTTGAGGCATTGGATTTCCACATGTATCAGATGACGTTTCGCAGAATCCCTCTACGCTTTAGAGGAAAGCCTATCTTAATTTATTTTAACATTCTTACATTTATTTCATAATACATTCAGAATCCAAAAATATTGGATGCCAAAACAATGAGAATAAACCAATTTGGAATATCGGAAACTTATCATATTTTTTGGATCAGATCAATTTAGAAATATCAGGAGCGTCCCATATATTTTCCCTTTCTGATATTCAGAACCTCTGTGAAAATTGCTAAAAAAAATTAAAAATTTACAATAAAAATATGACATGATGTGTATAGGCAGCACTTTGCATGTCATGCAAAACTGCACAGTGAAAAATGTAAAAGAATTATCTGTTGTGTTATAATTACAGTTTCTCTATAATTATTAAAAATAATTGATTAGGGTTAGGAGTAGGGATAGGGTTAGCATTAGTGTTAAAGTTTCTATGTGTTTTAATGTTAAGGTTAGGGTTAAGACTAGGTCTACAGTTACAGTTTCTTTACTAATATTAACCCCTTGCCACCGCAGGACGTACTATGCCATCCTCACGGCGGGAGGGTTTTGAAGACACTGGGCGTACATGACCGCCCTGCTGTCTTCAATGGGTCGCCTCAGCCCCTGCCCACAGCAGGCGCGTGCCAATCGCCATTGGCTGAAGTGGGACAGCTTGAACTCAGGCCGTCCCCTTGCAGCCAATGATACACACTGCACGTAGATTGCGTGGGCAGGCCAAATTAGAGGCCTGCAGCAGCACCTGGCAGCGAGGCATACCTGTACACCTTGCTGTCGTTAATCCCAGCACAACGGGCGATGCCCATCTGTCGTGAAGGGGTTAAAAATAATTGATTTGGGTTAGGGCTAGAGTTAGGATTGCAGTTTCTGTGTATTTTATGATTAGGGTTAGGGATAGGGTTAGGGATAAGGTTAGGGAAACCTTTTTTGTTGTTGTTTTGTTTTTGGGGTTTTTCCTGTCTCATTTAAATCTGAGTAGACCCAGTTTAAATTCAGATCTGGCCAAAATGTAATCAAAAAAATTTGGATCGATCTGAATTACCGGTCTGCCGATTTAGGCTGGGGTCAGACGAACGCAGTGCGAACATGCGTTGAGACGCATTTTATTACGGCCGTAGTAGCAGCAAATGACGTCCAATGACGGCCAATATACGAAGTACGGCCGCACTAAAGTTTGGCCGCGCAACGCAAGCGGCAAACAAACGTATTTTTTCTGAGAACATGGAACCGCTAGTACTGACGCACAGAGTACGCTGCGTTGACATAGCGGCGTGTGTGCGTGATTAGGAGATGTCAGACACTTCACATGTCTGGCCAACATCACGTCCATTTGTTTTTTATAGCTCTGTCAAAAAATACAGCAGACATTGCGCATCGTATGACCGCTATCGCGTCTTACGTGAAAAATGCATTCGGACGCATCAATGCACTTTTTGACGGTAGACGTGAAAAATGCATTCGTCTGACCTTAGCCTTACCAGCTGATTTCCTAATACATCCAAACTAAACCCCCACAAGTCTACTGGAGACTCCATATCTACTTTCTGTCTTGAAATCCAATAGTAGGATAGGACTAAACTAAGCTAGATGGGGCTACGCTAACCAAGAGCTGTGATGATATGAAACATTGAAAAGTCTATTTGGAATTCAGTGTGGGACATGTGACCTGAGAGCTTAGGAAGCAAGAACCAGAGTTGATAAACCAAAGGACCAAATGTGGGTTAGAGTGTACAACGACATCATACTGGTACAAAAATCAGATCTATAATAATCATAACAACACTATTCATACCCTGCCATGACAAATATATATGGAATAGCTCAAGCCAACAAAAAATCTGACCATCAGATTGTCCCCACCACAACTCACTGTTATTCGCCCCAAGCCAGAAACGCACATCTCTGGAAGCATTAGCTTTTATTTTCTCCCGTGTTCCATTACTTGATGAAGACCATCTAGCAATGATGAAATTGGAACATCTTCATATTCTTTCTCCACCCTTGTAACTCACATTTTATTGTCATTGTTGAATCAAAATAACATCTGACCAACATCTCCCAGAGCTGTTCTGTTGGTCTTTGCGGTGCTAATCAGTGATGAAACACTGCAAAAGGGAGATAATGATGTTTTGTTGAAGATGAAGAGCAAGTCCGTGTTTACAGATCCTGAGTGTTCCACAAGTGGCTAGAATGTCCATATAGCCCGGCATAAAGCTGTGACAGGTCCTTATGGTCTGCAGAGAGTGAGTGAAACACTTGTAATACGTTGAGAATGATGAGAGCTTCACTTAGATCACCAAGTGCATGTTGTGTTTATGAAACATTGTAATCTGCAACACAGCAGCAGATTCACTCGTTAAACAAACCACATTTTAAGCAGAGTTTATAATTGTTAATGATACTTGAATGTCCGATTGAATTTTAATCCCATCACTGTTAAAAATGACGTCATCGCATGCTGGTCTAATGGGACGGGAATCCGTCCCAAGTGGCTGGGGTCTCCCCCTTCACTGCAGAGACTCCATGTCGTGTTGGAGACATCCTTTACATATAGCGGGGATTCCCGAGGATGTCCCCCATGCGTCATCTGCAGCATTGGGGTTATTGACCTTTCAATAAAAAATTGACCTCGAAACCCACTACTCTGATCATAACTGAAAACATCAGAAAAATTTAATAAATTGTTATTCAGAATTTACAATTAGTTCTAGGTAGAGGAGTTGGATTACTCAGACACCTGGTCACATACTATTAATTTAACTTTGTAACACGGACAGACTTTGGGATAAATGATCAGGGTAATTCAAAGAGCTCTGAATTGTGGCCGAACAGTGAAATTCAGCGTACGGTTACCTTTCCTGGCCATTCGGCTATTCGGAGAGCAGGCAGTTCGCCAAATGTTGGTGAATTGCCTGCACATACTGTGCCTGTTCGTTAGCTGTTCGAGGGTAGTGAAATCCCCATAGAGAAGCAATGCTTCATCAATTCAGAGAACAAAAACCAGCAGGGAAAAGTTGCCGAATTGCCCTGCTGTTCGGTGGTTTCATTCGTCAGGTATATTCAGGAGAATCCCATAGGCTTCAATGTTAAAAATATTCCCGTTTTAATTCAATATCTAATAAATCATTGATTATAATATTCTGCAGTAAAGAGTCTCTTTATTTTTAGATTTTTTAGGATCTTTTAGGCATTTTTGGGGATTTATTTGCGAATTTCTTTTTCCGTTTTTTTTTAATCTTTTTTTCTTTTTTCTGTAACAGCCCTTTTTATTATCATTCCCTGGACCTCATATGTAAATTTCAGACATTTTCGTTCTGTAGTTTCTTTGCAAACAGCGTTTCACTTTTCAAACATTCAAGGGTACTTTTTTTTTTTCACTCCATTCGTCTGCGGTGTCGGGTTTTTCCGGCGGCTGCTCTGCGCTGTGATCGGCGGCTGCTCGGGTTTCTCCGGCGTGTTCGGTGGGGTTAATCCAGATGTTTTTGTGGGTTTCGGTGAACCTTCGCCGGGTTTTGCGGTGACTTTTCGGCGGGTTTGCGGCGGCTTTTCACTGAATTACGGCGGCCCTGTGGTGCTTGCTGATACACCGCAGGGTCACCGAAATGGGCTCGCCAAATCGCACCGAATTGAAGAGAACGAAAAGTCACCGAACGTGCAGTGACTTTCCGATTCTCTTTGAATAACCCTGTATGTGTTTTGCTGTGTCAATTTCTATTTACTCGTAATAGTAAAAAAGAAAGAAAGAATGTGACAGCCTTCCCTGTTATAGAAAACTCTTTGATTGTACTGGTAATTGGATGCCTTCAATCTCCATAGCCAACCAGTATGATCAAATATTTATATATCATCAATGAATACCATTTTCTGGCAACTTACTTTCCATTTTCAAAGCACGATTTTGTTTCATATCTGTGTTAGATGCAGAAGCATTCGAGATTTTGTGTCACCGAATTGCATCCTAAATAAATATGCTGAATCGATTGAAATATACCGTATTTTTCGCTCCATAAGACGCACCTGACCATAAGACGCACCTAGTTTTTGGAGGAGGAAAACAGGAAAAAAAATATTCTGAATCAAATAGTGTAATAATGGATATGTTCCAGCAGCTCTCATGGATATGCCCCAGCAGCTTTCATGGATATGCCCCGGGAGCTCTCATGGATATGTGCCAGCAGCTTTCATGGATATGCCCCAGGAGCTCTCATGGATATGCCCCAGCAGCTCTTATGGATATGCCCCAGCAGCTCTCATGGATATGCCCCAGCAGCTCTCATGGATATGCCCCAGCAGCTCTCATGGATATGCCCCAGCAGCTCTCATGGATATGCCCCAGCAGCTCTCATGGATATGCCCCAGCAGCTCTCATGGATATACCCCAGCTGCTCTCATGGATATACTGCCCCAGCTGCTCTCATGGATATACTGCCCCAGCTGCTCTCATGGATATACCCCAGCTCCTCTCATGGATATACTGCCCCAGCTGCTCTCATGGATATACCCCAGCTCCTCTCATGGATATACTGCCCCAGCTGCTCTCATGGATATACCCCAGCTCCTCTCATGGATATACTGCCCCAGCTGCTCTCATGGATATACCCCAGCTCCTCTCATGGATATACTGCCCCAGCTGCTCTCATGGATATACCCCAGCTCCTCTCATGGATATGCCCCAGCTCCTCTCATATATATACTGCCCCAGCTGCGCTCATGGATACCGCCCACAGGCCCCAGCTCACCTCCTGCCACCGCCGCCGCCACGTGTTCGGCTCCCTCTGAGCGTCCGGTGGCATGGAGCTTGGGGGCTCGCCTGGGGGAGACTCGTGACCAGCCGCGATCTCGCGAGAATTCGGCTGGTGACGTGGTTCCCCCAGGCGAGCGCCGAAGCTCCATAGCTTCGGACGCTCGCAGGGAGCCGAACACTGCAACGTGCAGTATTCGCTCCATAAGACGCACAGACTTTTACCCCCCACACTTTTTTTGGGGGAAAAAGTGCGTCTTATGGAGCAAAAAATACGGTAATTTGAATTCAATGGGATTGAAAAAATTGCACTCACTGTGCATTGCAAAATCCCTATTTCTTATCCCAAACCTAATGATAATTGTAAAACAAGCACAAATAGTAACCCTATCCTTAAAAGTAACACATTAAAATAAAAAACAGGTCTCCAGGACGCGTTTTGTCGCTTATTTTGTCGCTCCAGGGCATTCCTGGAGATCTGTTTTGAATTTTAAGTTTGATTTTAAGTTTTAATAAATAAATAAAGACCACATTTCTGCTTCGATGGTGGTTTTGTGGATTTGTCCGGGATCAAAAATCTACAAGCGCTGATCTAAGAGCTATGGAAGCTCCACAAGAGTGAGTTACCAATTGGCCTTAAATCTTTGCTTAGATTCTACACAAGGGGGGGGTCGTATTTGTTCCTTCTTGAGAGAAAACCATCCCCGAAAGGTGTGGGTGACCTGAAAATATCAGAACAAAACTAACCCAGACGTGTAGATCCACTCAGAGCCAGTGTTGGAGCTCTCTATTTGTGAGTGGAGCACCATATACTGAATTTTATACTGTCAGTTATTTAACAGATTTTGTTTGCTAGTTCCTTGTATAAACCTATATATGGGCTGTTAACTGATGAGTGACACCTGGACCTGAAGGCAATTCAGTTTGCGCTGATCAGATATGTACACCATATTTCTATTATTGGTATAGGGAAAACCACTATTTTCTGATCTAGCATTGGGGTTTTGGTGGTGACTGGTGGTGTGGGTTGTGTGGCGCTTACCATATATTCACAACAATATCTAATAAACCGTTTATTATTTTAATCTTCAGTAAAAAGTCTCTTTATTTATTGATTTTTTAGGATCTTATAGGCATTTTTTGGGATTTGTTTGGCAAAATTATTTTTCATTTTTTTTTTCTAAAAGCGTTTTTTCTTTTTTCTGTAACAGACCTTATTATCATTCATTGGATCTTATATGTAAATTTCAGGCATTTTCGTTCAGTAGTTTTTTTGCAAACAGCGTTTCAATTTAACACTTTCAATAATTATTTTTTTTAACCCCTTTGTCAGTTTGTCGGGTTTTTTTGGCAGCTGCTCTGCGCTGTGACCGGCGGCTCAGCAGCTTTTTCTGATGTGTTCGGTGTGTTTTTTTCAGCAGTTTCGTTGGGTTTTTGGTGATATTTCGGCGGGTGTTCAGCTGGTGTGCGGTGGATTTACGACGGGTTTTCCCTGCACTCCGGGGACCCTGCGGTGAATGCTGAATTCACCGCAGGGTGGGGAACTTTGATTCCCCAAAGTGCATGGAAGCGCAGGGAACAAGAGAGCTCCGAATTGTCGGTGACATTTCGGTGCTCTCTGAATAACCCCCTAAGTGCACCGCTCAGTTTCGGTTTGCTTTTATTTTCTTTTTTCTTCAAAGATTTCCTTTTTTTATTGCACAGATCTGTTTGTAGTAGATTTTCACTGAACCGCAACCATTCAATTAGTCTTTTAATGCTGAAATAGTTATGCCATCTTTAATAATCTCCTTGTATTAAGCAATCCATACATCACCCTTTTGATATTGACTTTTTAAAATAATCCTCTTTGTCTGTTAGTTGTCAGCTCCTTTCCTCAAGCACCTCCATCAGCATATGTTCAATGATATCTCTTCTTAAGAACGTACGACTTTATCTCATTCGAAATGCCTTTAAGCTATAAACAGAGAGCATCGAAAGTTGGTAGTTAAGGTCGACATAAATGGCAATGTCAGAATTACACAATATCCAATTTCATTTTTATAGTAACTGCTGGGGGTATACACTATGAACCTCTTTAACCCCATAGTGACCAGGCGATTTTACCATTGTCTGTCCGAAAGTACTCGCTGCTGTTTCTACGTTTCTGCACTGTTTGTGTATAGGTCTAATTTTTCTCTTACGCGTTTATGAAACCCACACATATTATATACTGTTTTTCTCGCCGTTAAATGGACTTTCTAAAGATACAATTATTTTCATAATATCGTATAATTTACTATAAATCTAATTATGAAAAAACGGAAAAAAACACACTTTTTCGAACTTTGACCCCCAAAATCCACCATCGCCAAAAAAGACCCCTGCTAAATCATTTTGAAATTTTGTCCTGAGATTAGAGATACCCAATTTTTACATGTTTTTTCTTTTTAACCGCTTCACTGCTAAGCCATTTCACCTCTGTGTGCTGATCTCATTTTGACCGTTTTATGCTCATCATGCTTAAATGTGATTTGAAGTCCTATTTTATTATACGACCAAGATAAAATAAAAATTTAGAAACCCACTTTTTTATTTGTTTTTATTATTTTATTTACATTTTTTAAACTAAACATGGTTATGCTCTGGCCTTTCCAATGATATCAAACATGACCCTCTAGCTGCCACCAATCGGTAGATACAGGGGTCCAAACAACCCCACTATCCGCTTGGCAGCTAGGGGGTTAACTTCCCATCTGACATCATTGCGCATGTGGCGATGAGGACAGTGGTGGGGGGAGACCAAGGAGGCTTGGCTGACATCCAAGATGTCAGCCACCTCCGGGAGAGGTCTGTGATCCGGCGCCTAAGGGGTTAAAGATAGGCACCGCTGGAAATAGAAGACTGTGCCCTTTCCAGCAGTACATCTCTTTTTTTCAGGTCCATGCCATTTGAGAGGGAGAGGGGCCCAAAGGGGACCAACCCTTTTCAGGCTCTACCTTGGCAGAGGCTGGGGGGCGCCTGAAACTCATGTCATCAGGGAGGGGGGGTTAGAGGACCATGACGTACATGGTACCTCCTTGGTCCTTAACGGGAATTTTTCCAGGATGTACCATGTACGTCATTGGTTCTCAAGGGCTTAATTTCAGAACTATTGTAACATTTAAGTGGAGCAAATACCTAAAGGTTGAATACAACCACGATAAATATATAGGGTGACATTTCTGGTAGGTGTCATTTTTACTTTTCTCAGAGGTTTCCAAAAATATTTTTGTATGCATCATCACAGTACAACTTGGATTTAGAGTGAAAAAATTTGATTAAATTACAGTTTTTAATTATATTTGGTTAAGGACATGCAGGGGTCAAGTCCTAAACTAATAAGTGTGGGAACGCACTACGATTTCTGTCTAATAATGAATTTGTTCATAATAAATATTACTGGGAGCAGTAGCAGCTGCAGCGTTTTTATGTCTGAGTGTATTATGGTTCTGGTAAGTATTTCCGAAATTGTCATTCCCATGCATTCTCGATGTGCACAATTCCTAGATAGAAAGGTAGTGCAGCTTTCCAGTATGTGAGCCAAATGGGAACGTTCTCACTGCTCAAATAGTGAGGAAACTGCTTTCCCAAGCATTCCCACGGAACTTGACTCGTGAAGACGGCATCAGCTTCACCTTCCCTCTGCTCCCAATTGTTTTCTGTTACCCCAGTGCCTTAGATTGTAAGCTCACGGGATGTCTGCCTGAGCACTTGGTTAAAGTACTGTATTACCTGGACAGTTATCCTACCGGCAGGGTTGTCTTTCCTCTTGTGTCATGTACATCACCTGTTTGTGCTTCCCCATTGTAAAGCGCTACGGAATCTGTTGGCGCTGTATAAGTACTTGTAACTGTAACTGTAGCTGTAACATGTGGCTTGATTAGTTCAAGTAATTTCTTGGAAGAAAGTGTACAATTTTGAAAAAACTTTACAAACATTGACCGCTGAATTGGGTATGTTCCATTCATAAATCTGTAGCCACCCTGGCACCCTGTACAGAGATAAAACAATCTGCAAACAGTAGCGCCAAACCTTACTGTAACAAAAAGTTCAAACACACTACTGCTGCATTACAGCAGCCAGGGAGAGGGGAGAATGGAGGATGAGCTCTGGAGTTACACATTACTGTACAAACATAAGATTCAGGGAGTTATAATTACTGAAAATCCTTGTACAGTACAGATACATGGTGCTACTGTAATTTTCATATGCAGGCATTAGGGTCATTTCTGCCTGTATGCTAATAATGCAGACCCCATGTGACATTGTGTGAGATAGGGGACACCATCTAGAGTTCAGACTCTTTTATTTCAACAATATTTCTTTGAAGGATAAATGAATTTGTGAAAAATAGAGAATGAGTGAATTTATATTAATTTAATTTATTAACTATCTCAGAACAACAATCTCTGAGCAAATGTTCTTTTTTACGCCATATTTAATTGTTAAATTTGCATGCCATGTTTCAAATAAATGTTATGATAACAAAATGTTCAACAAAAATCGCTTTGCAGTGAAGGGGTTAAACTTATATATGAGTAGTTCTCCTGTATTGCATTTGTATTAACTTATCTTAATTTCTCAACACAATCTTAATGTTCATTAAAAATGCTGTGAATTAGTGCTTAAAAATTGTTACAAGATACTAAAAGTTAAAGTAGGAACTTAAATATAATCAATACCGTAATGTGATTGATATACTGCTGACACGTACATCTGTATCAAGTATCAGCAGCTGCAAGAGGAGACCATGTGCTCCCGCTGGGTCACAATAAACAATATACAGAGAATATATGTGCGAGACAACAATTATATAACTTTATATATATAAAGCTTGCAATACTAAATCATAACATTAACACACATTAAAATAGGCAAATATATGAGGATTAGTTCAATGCAACAAAATTTAAATCTGGATTGTCGTGAATAATAATGGGATAGGCAATGTCTGATAAAATTCACCAGTCAAAGCTCCTCTGTTCCTCAGTGGAGAGTGGAGACCTTCCAAAATTTTCTCAAAACCTGTTTTAGTAGTCATCCACTTGCAACAAACTCATAGGACACTATCAGCTGCCCCTTGCTAAAACCGGGACGCAAAGGGGAAAAATTAGGCCGCCTGCCCCTTAGCGATCGCTAAGCTCGAGGATGCTGGGGGCAACACTATAACGCCATCCCCAGCATCCCCTCCGTGGGGTCCACATGACTGGCAGGATCTCACCTCTCGGGAGATCCTGCTCGTCGGCGGAGTGATTGCGGAGCAAGACAGGGGACTTTCTTCCCCCAGTCTCCTTTTGCTCGCGGCAGCCAGAAGCAGCGGATCGGGCCACCGTTCTCACCGCGGGATGAGAGGTGAGTATGTGATTTTTGGGGGGTTTGAGCTGCAGGTAACGTATTCTGCAGCAGCGCAAGCCATTACCTGCACCTCTGAGCTGGTGGTAACTTTTTCGTTAGCACCGGCTCTTATTAACTAGCGTCAGAACCAAGTGATCCTAACGCTAGTTAATCTGTGCATTCACTTTGCGCTCCCCATGTTAGGTATAGGGAGCTCAAAGTACAGTAAACTCGCGCTACGAATTTCAAGTTAACGAGCGCTAAGAGGTTTTTTAACCTGTTAGCGATTCGAAGGCGATGTGGGCGCAGCGCTATGACCTCCATTAAGCTGACGTTAACACTGACGCTAGTGTTAACTTGAAAGAGGTGATAGAGCCTATTGTTAGTAGTAGCGTAAGTATTTTCTGAATAAAATATAGTGCACTTTATGGAATAAAGTTTCACAAGAAATGCATAATTATAAAATGTTTTCCCAAAATTTTTCTAACAATAACATAATGAAAAAAATAAATAAAGAGTACAAATGCCTAACGCACCTTGAGCCTACACCAATCATCAATGGATAATGGTGGAGAGGAACATTATTCTACCTGTATCTAGGCAAACTTTGATGACAATGTTGACTTTATTCTCAACTCCCCAATCAATAAATAATATAATTAAATGTGAACATTTCTGTAAATACTGTATTTAATTATATTGTTTTAATTCACTACTAACTGAAAAATAAATATAACTGCACTTATACGAATATTGATAAAAAGGCAAGTTTTGAATTAATGTTGTAATTTTTTTTAATGTACATGTGTAATAAAAATCACTCTTAAACTCTACTACAAAACAGAGCTACTGTTAAACAAGAGAAGGAAAAAGAAAAACAAACCGTAAATTCTTGTACCATACGGTGACATTGCTTTTAAATATCATCCACTGTCAAAAATGTGAGGGACAGTTTTCTATTTTTCTTGCCTGAGTCTGATAAACCTTGTTCTTTACTTATCAGAACGTCAGGGACATCGTGAGAACGCAACATCCATTCACCAACACTTAATACTATCCTAAATTATACTGAGGATAAAACCTTTTTTTGATGACTACTGTGAACTAAAGAAAGACGTAGCGGAGAGTCTAAACAACAATGTAAAACAAAGCAAATTTGTTCTAAACCATTATAATTTCCATCACTTTTATCAGTAAATACATGCGACACTAGAATTTAAGCTAAATTATTAAAGCGTCAATATTATATTTTATATCTAATATTTTTATATATGTTTTTTTTATATATTTTATTATTTTTGGCATAGGGTAACACTACTTTGTCCCCCAAAGATATTACTAATGCATGGATGAAGAAAAGTCAAATGTAAATTGATAGTTTAGACTGTTGTAAAAATTTCAACAAAAGCATATAGATAGCTTGTAGATACTCGAATATACCTCTAGATTTTGGTGACAAAAATTTACCATAAAATTGGAGGGGTCGCGTTATAGTGGAGACATCTGCATCGGGTGTAAAAAAATAAAAAATAATGCCTTGCTCTGGATCCCAAGTCTCTCGGAACTTCCGGTAGTCTCGCTGAAGTGAGTGCGGGCTCCCTGATGCTTGCAAACACTTCAGGAACTCCCGGATTCGGGAGAGGTGGGATCCATCACAGCCAGAGGGCATGCATGCTTTAAAAGCCAAATCATTCACCTCGCTCACCTCCGCCGGCCATCTAATCGCTAGTAAAGAAGACAGGTGGCCGGCGGTTTCATACTTCGGAACAACTACAACCATTCTAGAGCAGAGCACCCTGGCCTGAGGGGGAGCCTGACTGTTGACAACACCTGAAAGGATTTTAATTGTTTACTGGTACAGTATAATTTTGTTCCTCGCGTTATATTCGAGTCTTGAATATTCTCTCATGTCCATAGTAAATCTCTATCCATCGCATTATATTCGGGTCGCGTTATACTCGAGTATCTACGGTAAATCTAAAAGATAAATAAATATCTACTAAAATTAAGGTGGGGGCAAAAAAGTGAGACTAAAATCCTCCACACCACATATTATAAGAAGTAATATAAATCATTGCCAAAAGAAATCTGCATGTCGATGTTTATGCAAAGATTTATGTTATTTTTGTTAAATTAAATATAATCACAAGGAAGACGTTTCGTAGAACATGCCAGATGAAGAGACCCAAACGACCCAAACACTTGCAGACTAAAAGAAGAGAATCGTAATGGAAACACTTAATGCTATTTCTTAGATCTATGTATGAGTGCTGGTATGGACTCTGGGTATATTTAGCAATTTATGTTTTGATCATACAGGTTGCCAACCAATATTCTGAATTCCGAAATCTGTAAGACTCCAAAACTGGAGCACATTATTTTGATTTACCTCTCTTGTGTACCTGACGGGTCATCCTTTCCTAGGGCACTTCTCTTTGGGCTGCAGCACCAGTGAGTGACCTGCCGTGCAGCTCCTGCATGTGACATGCTACAAAGTGCCAAGGAGAAGCGCACTGGAGCTGCACAGTACATGCCTCTCATGCACCGTACAGCATCTCCGAGCTTGTATGTTGCTGCAACATGCTGCAACATGTGCATCGCGGCCTCTCGACTGCGCCTACCCCTCCCTCTGGATTACGAAATCTGGAAAACTCTTAAATACAGAATGCTTGAAGGCCCAAACATTATGGTTTTGGAAGGCACCGCCTGTATTGCATGATGAAATTGTAATATAGTGCTACCAACAATTCTGAAGCAATTTCCCAGTTTGAATTTTGCAACTCTTCTGTTGAACAAAACTCCAAGGGACACCCCCAAATAGCCTCCAATTATCCTCGATATATGCACAAAACCATCAACTTCCCTCTCCCACTGTACTTTGATGACCAATGACATTATTCCCCAATGTCTTAGACATTCACATGCTGGAACCCCCTCAGCTCCCCAAACTGCTTACTAACCTCCCTCTTTTCCCTTGTGTCCTGGTGACCCTCCTGGACCTGACAGTCAAATGGCCCTTCTGGCCCAAGGTCCTCTTTTGGACCTCATTATAAAGATACCAAAACTTTACAAGCTACGTTGATGGAAATTGGGTTGTAAAGCCATATTGCAATACTGACTGGAACTCAACCCACCTCCCTTTGCTCTGGTAAATCGAAAATTGATTAATATAATTCACCAAGACTGGGCTGAAGCCTCTCTCCATAACACTTCCCTTAATGATCCGTTCTTCAAATTGGGCCCTTTGATTTCCATTCTACCCATACCAATGAAAACAAAACTTGCCTAATGGTTCCTCATGGAACAAACTCGGCTGAATGGAGTAGAGATAACATCACTGCCCTATAACCGTGGAGTCACAGGTTCAAATCCCGGCCAAAGCACCTCTCCAGTAAGTGTCCTTGGGCAAGACAGCTAACAGTACATACTTGCCTACCCAGGACATACTTGAAAATGAGAGAAATCTCAATGTATCCTTCGTGGTAAGATACTTACAAAAAAAACCTGATGTAACCAACCAATCCTCCTCTCTCAGAACCTTTGACTGAACTTCTCTCCCAATTTTTGGATCACTCCAAATTAATATTACGAGATCCAGGAGAGTCTTAATATTTTTTCATGACCGAAATGCTTTATGAGAAACTATGTACTTGTTGCTAGTATTGACTTTCATATTGACTTTAACATCATCACAATTTGTTTTATATTTGGTGCTCAATACCAATTGTATATTTAATTGAACTGCTGTGTTATTCTCGTTTTCATTATAACGCGTACAGAATACTGTGTCTGCAATGTCTCAATAAAGAGATTAATAGAAAATATACCAATACTTCCCCACATTGGTCTACCTTTACCTGCATCGATATATGATGTTATGGTTGTTTACATGTATGAGTTTGACTTGACATATTATGTTATCTTTCCCTGTTATACCACTTATTAATTCCAATGAAAGTCATTTTGTGGCCTTCGTCCTGGCCCCTGCGGCCTTTCTGTCCAGCTGCCCTGCATCTTCGGCCCGGTACAACCCTGAGCTGGGCGCTAGTGAGATGTTGGGCCCACGTCTCCCGAATGCCCAAGATGGACTTCGGACCCGAGCGACTAACAGGCCGACGGATGAGAGGCAGGACGGGCTCACTCCCCCCACAGGAGGTATGGATACCTTCCTGACTGGCCTGGAGGCTTGAATGCTGCTCCCGGATGGTGAGGACCTGGAAGGTCCGCTCACCAGAGGAGTGTGGCGACGGATGACGCTTGCCTTGCGCCGCTGCCGAGCGGTGGTGGATCAGGGTCTGACGAGGGACAGAGCTGCATCGGCTGGTCACTCTGCTGAGGCCTACTTCACAGATGCTGCAGTGAGCCCAGACGAAGATGCTGAGAGAGGTGACAAGCCTGTGAAACTCGACAGATGCATGGACTTGTCAGACTCTGGCGGCCTGAGGGACATGAGAGGTGCCTTTTGAGACCTGGATGCCGCTGGCCCCTGTGACAAATGCTGTGTCGGAGAACTGAGAAGTTAGCAATCAATGCGAGGAGCCCAGACTGTCATCAAGCACGGCACCGGGGGGAGCTCCGGTGCGACCTGGAGGCCGAGATCACGACTTGGAGGGAGTTGAGGGCCCCTCCTTGTCGACGGTGAGGGGGAAATTGCTCCCATGTGCTCCGGATTACACCCCGCAGCGGTCAGAGACTCTCCCCCGGGTGGTCGAAGTCGGAGCTTTCTGGGTGTCCCGAGACATACTGCAGCTGTGGACCGTGCTCCTGGACGTAGAGTCAGCTTGGACACTGCGAGCCGACCTCCCGTGCAATGATCTGCCTGCTGCACGAGCACCCCTGTTTAGAGACGTGGGTTGATGAGACCTTTGCCTATACGCAGAGATATTCTGTTGTTTTTTGCTTGCTGACTCGTTTTCTGATGTGACCTTAATTTTTGACTTTGCATGGCTTTTTTGCTGATGTACCCCGGCTAGGGATGATCTTGGACTTTAGCAGTGTTATTTTTCCTGCTCATTAACCCGTTTTTTATCCCCCCCCCCGCTTTTCGATATTTTTTTTTATTATACTCCTTTCTTTGGTCGCCCCCTTGTTTTTGTTATCCCCCCCTTTTGTTGGCTTTTCGGGTGTTCTCGGCGTACGCCAAGGTGGCCTGGTGCCCTGTTGCCCCCCCCCCGAGTTCCCGGGCCTGGTTCCAATTATCTCCCACGGCCTCCCACGGGTTCTTGGGCTTGTGGGGCAGTGCTGGGGACGGCACAATTTTGGCCTTTGCCATTTTCCTCACCACTCTTCTTTTTTTTTTTCTCTCCCTCAGTTTCCCCTTTACTTTTTTACTCTCTCACCCCCATTATATGCCTCGAGGACTCCTTTTGATTTATAGATGTGTTTTTCCCTTCTTGTTTGCTTTTTTCGCTGAGACCCCCCTATCTGGGGATGTTTATTATTTTTCTTACGTTGTACCTATGCTGACAGTTTTGGGTGGCCCTGCGTGGCCCTTATTTTATATGTCTGACTGTATGCTGACTTATTTACTAAATAAATTTCTAAAAACAAAACAAACAAAAAAAAAAAAGAATTTTGTCTTATAATGTTTTGGGAGATCTTGTTAACAAAAATGCAAAAAACACACGAGTTTTTATCAATCTGTCGTAAGAAGACACATTGCTGAGTTTCCCCATTATGAAAGGGACATCATATAAAAATACATAACTATTTATCACAAAATATCACAAATATGTTTAAAAAAAAATTGCGTTGTGTGTTACGCACTTTCAGTTTACGGTTTTGGCCCTGATTATATTTCCGTCTCTTCAAGTAAATATTGGTTTAGCATGTTAAATGTCAAGTATACTGTATATGGATATTTTCGAAAGCCTGTTCAAATTAACCCATGGGTAGAATGATTCTACAAGTGCTTTGTTTAAACGTTAGGCCCAAACACTAACCAAATATCAACATCTCATTTTTCTTCTTTGAAGATCCTTTCATTAGTTGTTCTTCTGTGTATGTTTTCTTAAACATTATTATGTCTGTCACATAGGGAACAAAATTATAGAACAAAGAGAAAGACCACAATAAGGGAGACAGTAGGAGATTGACCTGGGGGTGAATCAGCCAAACATTTCAACACTTCTGATACATGCCAAGACTCAACAGACCACCAGTCTAAATCCTGTACATGAGAATAATAAATCGGAAAAAGCTGAAGTGAGACTGGGGCTAGATCTAAAGTAGTAGAATACTGATTTCTGTGTTTTTGGGCATTTTGCAGCGCGCAGGAACGCACTGTAAAATGCCCAGGTGTGAACGGGGCCTAAGACATTCCTATTTAGGGAAGCCTACCACCCGACTCACTGACGCAACCAGTCCATCACTGCTCTGCATGGAGAGAGCCTGTGGAGTCATGGGTTCGATCCCAGCGAGCAACCTCTCCAGTAAGTGTCCTTGGGCAAGACACCTAACGGTACATACTCGCCACCCAGGACATACTTGAAAATGAGAAAAATCTCAATGTATCCTTCCTGGTAAAATCCTTTCTCACAAAAAAAATGCATTAAGAACATTATATAACGTCTACTATGTTGTTGTTGTAGTTAGTTGTGAAGTCGTGTCCGACCCATCCTGATCCCATGGACAACGTCCCTCCAGGCCGTCCCGTCCTCTACCATCTTCTGGAGTCCATTTAAGCTCATGTCTACTGCTTCAGTCACTCCATACAGCCACCTCATTCTCTGATGTCCCCTTTTTCTCTCAATCATTCCCAGCATTAGGCTCTTCTCTAGTGGGTCCTTCCTTAATATTTATACAAAAGTCCAGAATATTTCCAATCACAAAAATGTCAAGCTGCCAGTTTGGAGTCATAAAGTATGTTTGGTTAAGGCTGGGTTTACACCTCAGCGTTTTTCATATGTGCATAATACGAGCGTTTTTGACACGCGTATTGGGCAAACGTGAAAACCACGCGAACGCGCATTGCAGCACATTCACTCTGCAGTCTATGGCAGCGAACGCACTGCAATATGCCCCAAAGAAGCTCCTGTACTTCTTTGGGTATATGGCGTTTTACAGCGCGTTCCTACGCTCTGTAAAACGCCCCGGTTTGAATGGTTTGAATGCAGGAACGCACTGTAAAATGCCCAGGTGTGAACGGGGCCTAAGACATTCCTATTTAGGGAAGCCTACCACCCGACTCACTGACGCAACCAGTCCATCACTCTCACCTTGCAGTCCTCTCCTCCTGTTTCCACCCCCAACCCTTCTAAATTGTGAGTTCCCACAGGAATAGGGCCCTCATCTCCTCCTGTACTGGTTTGTCAAAATAGTTGTTCATTGTATTGTAACCCTGTCTCTATACTGTGCCCACTGTACAACGCTGTGGAATATGCTGGCGCTTTATAAATAAAGATTAATAATAATAATTAATAATAGAAGTTACAATTTTAGGTCAAAATAGCCAAACAGGAAAAATTCTCCCATTTATTTCACTTTCCAAATCGGTTATTTGGTCTAGATTGTTCTCTTCTCCTGACAATTCTCTTGAGTTTCACCTTTAGTGAAAAGACCTGTTAGTGTAGGAACAGTAGCTAGAGTTCATTACCTCTATTTGGGGGATTTTGATCTGCGTGATTGGTCATCTACTACTAACTTAACACCTACAGTTGCAAGAAAAAGTATGTGAACCCTTTGGGATTACATGGAGTTTTGCATGAATTGGTCATAAAATGTGCTCTGATCTTCATCTAAGTCACAACAATTTGAAAAACACAGTCTGCTTAAAATAATACAACACAAACATTATATGTTTTCATGTGTTTATTGAACATAACATGTAAACATTCACAGTGCAGGGTGGAAAAAGTATGTGAACCCCTAGCCTAATGACTTCTCCAAGAGCTAATTGGAGCCAGGAGTGAGCCAACCTTGAGTCCAATCAGTGTGATATTATTGGATGTGTTGCTGAAAGCTGTCCTGCCCTTTAAAAACACACACCAGTTTTGGGTTTACTGGTTTCAAGAAGCACTGCCTGATGTGAACCATGCCTCGCAGAAAAGAGCTCTCAGAAGACCTACGATCAAGATGACTGCAAGAGCACAGCGCAGAATGCTTAATGAGGTAAAGAAGAATCCTAGAGTGTCAGCTAAAGACTTACAGAAATCTCTTTCACATGCTAACATTTTTGTTGACACATCTACAATAAGGAAAACATTAAACAAGAATGGAGTACATGGGAAGACACCACGGAGGAAGCCATTGCTGTCCAAAAAGAATATTGCAGCACATTTGAAGTTTGCAAAAGAGCACCTGGATGTTCCACAGCACTACTGGCAAAATATTCTGGGGACAGATGAAACCAAAATTGAGTTGGTTGGAAAAAACACACAACACTATCAGGGTTATTCAAAGAGATTCGAAAAGTCACCGCACATTTGGTGACTTTTCGTTCTCTTCAATTCGGTTCCTTTTGCCGATCCCATTTCGGTGACCCTGCGGTGTATTCAGCAGGCACCACAGGGTCCCCGAATTGCAGGGAAAGGCTGCCGCAAACCAGACGAAAACTAACCGCAAAACCCACCGAATGCACGCCAAAAACCCCCAAAAACATCTGGATTAACCTGCCGAAAACCACGGAAAAAGCCCGAGCAGGAGCCGATTGCACACAGCCGAAGCAGCCGAAGCAGCTGAGACCGCAGACGAGGGAGGTGAATAAATTAGCAAAATAGTTTGTGTGAAACTGTGAAAATGAAACGCTGTTTGCAAAGAAACTACTGAGCGAAAATGTCTGAAATTTACATATGAGGTCCAGGGAATGATAATAAAAAGGGCTGTTACAGAAAAAATAAGTAAACTTAAAAAAAAAAAATATCGGACTTTTAAAAAAAAAAAAACAGAAAAATACTTAACCACTTCGCTGCTGAGGACGCGCTCAGCGCAGTCCCTCAGCAGTCAGCCTTTTTTTCTCCACACTAGCAGGGTTATCCAAAGAGACCCGAATTGCTTGAGAAAGGTAACCGAACGCTGAAAATCAGCGTTCGGTTACCTTTCCTGGCCATTCGGCTATCCAGAGAGCAGGCAATTCGCCAAATCCTGGCGAATTGCCTGCACATTCGGTGCCTGTTCGGTGCCTGTTCGAGGGCAGTGAAAACCCCATAGAGAAGCAATGCTTCGGCTATTCAGAGAACACAAACCAGCAGTGAAAGGTTCCCCTAATGCCCTGCCATTCGGTGGTTTAATTCGGCAAGTTTATTCAGGAGAATCCCATAGACTTCAATGTTAAAAATATTCCTGTTTTAATTCAATATCTAATAAACCGTTCATTATAAAATTCTGCAGTAAAGAGTCTCTTTATTTATAGATTTTTTTAGGATATTTTAAGCATTTTTCTTAATTTTTTTTTTTAAAAGTCCAATTTAAGTTTACTTATTTTTTCTGTAACAGCCCTTTTTATTATCATTCCCTGGACCTCATATGTAAATTTCAGACATTTTTGCTCAGTAGTTTCTTTGCAAACAGCGTTTCATTTTCACACATTCACACAAACTATTTTGCTAATTTATTCACCTCCCTCGTCTGCGGTCTCAGCTGCTTCAGCTGCTTCGGCTGTGTTCGGCTCCTGCTCAGGCTTGGTTTTCGGCAGGTTAATCCAGATGTTTTTGTGGCTTTTCTGCGTGCATTCGGTGGGTTTTGCGGTTAGTCTTCGTCAGGTTTGCGGCAGCTTTTCCCTGCAATTCGGGGACCCAGTGGTGCTTGCTGAATACACCGCAGGGTCACCGAAATGGGATCGGCAACACGAACCGAATTGAGGAGAACAAAAAGTCACCTAGTTTTATGTCATCTGCAAACACTGATACATGGCTTTCATTGCCTATCTCAAGGTCATTTATAAATAAATTGAATAGTATTGGTCCTATAACAGACCCCTGAGGGACACCACTTACCACTGATGTCCATCTTGAAAATGTACCATTTATGACCACTCTCTGTACCCTATCTTTTAGCCAGTTTTCTATCCAAGAACAAGTATTTTCATATAGACCAGTTTTTTCTTAATTTAAATAGTAACCATTTGTGTGGAACTGTGTCGAAAGCTTTGGCAAAATCCAAGTAAATCACATCCACTGCGACCCCCTGATCTATACTTCCACTTACTTCCTCATAGAACATAATTAGGTTAGTCTGACATGATCTGTGTTTCATGAAACCGTGCTGATTTTTGCCAATTAGATTATACCTCCCAATAAATTCCTGAATATTATCCCTTTTTAACCCTCAAATACTTTCCCAGCCGCAGATGTTAAGCTCACAGGTCTATAATTCCCAGGCACAAATTTTAAACCTTTCTTAAATATAGGGACCACGCCAGCTTTTCTCCAATCCTCTGGTACGATTCCTGAAAGAAAAGAATCTTGAAAGATTAAGAACAGAGGTTTACATATTTCAACACATAGCTCCATCAGTACTCGCGGGTGAATTCCATCTGGCCCTGGGGCTTTATTCACATTCACATTGTTTAATTGCTGCAAAACCTTGTCCTGAGTCAACCAGTCACTTTGTATTAGTAAGTTTTTATTAATGAATTTCATGTTTCCTGGTTTCTCTTTGATAAATACTGAAGAAAAATAATCATTCAAAATTTCTGCCTTATCTCGATCTTCAGTTAACAATAACCCTGACTCAGATTTTATGAACCTACATTTTCACTCTTGGGTTTTTTAGAATTTATGTACCTAAAGAATCTTTTAGGGTTGGGCTTGCTCTCTTTGGCTATTTCTTTGTCATTTTCTAGTTTAGCCCATCTAATCGCTTTTTTACATGCTTTATTGGCTGCCCTATATGTTTTATAGGATGCCTCAGATTTATCAAATTTAAAAGCTTTAAATGCCTTCTTTTTATTTTTCATTTCCTTAGTTACCTTCCTACTAAACCACATTGGTTTCAGTCTGTTTCTTTTATATTTATTAACCAGTGGAATATATTGTGACGTGTACTTTTCTAGTGTTAGTTTAAAGATATTCCACTTATCCTCAGTGTTTTTCCCATGAAAGAGTTTCTGCCAGTCAATGACATTGAGAGCTTACTTTATTTTAATAAAGTTGGTCTTTTTAAAATTATATGTTTTAGCATGCCCCTATGAATGTGTTTTTTTGAGTTTATTTCAAAAGACAAAATATTATGGTCACTGTTTCCCAACAGTTCCCATACATTAATATTTGAGAAAAGATCCACATTATTTGTTATAACCAGGTCCAGACAGTTATCCTCTCTAGTTGGTGTTTCTACCAGTTGTGTCATGAAGGTATCATTTAAAAGGTTCAGAAACCGGATTCCCTTCGCTGAATTACTAGTTGAGGGAAGTGGCAGCATTTCATCCATGGACTCAGGCAACACAATGTTGTGGCGCTATTCATTGACTGCATGCTGGTGTGCGCTGTCTATTCATTGGCTGCATGCAGGAATCCGCCATCTTCTCATTGGCTGCTCGCTGCCTTGCACTTTATGACGCATCATGGTGAGTACCCCCAACTTTTTTCCTAGAAAAAAAGCACTGACTATAATTGGATATGTTTGATAAACTTTCAATGTGGCTCGATGAGAGTACAGGACAATGATCTCTGGTTCGAGCTCTCATTAAATTTGGCTTATCTGCTAATTCTAGTATAGCATTTACAGTACTACAAAATGAGTAAACAGAAGAAGAGATGGTAAGAAGGCAGCTAATGGAAGCATCTTGCTGTGCAGACAGCGGAGACAGGCTATTAGTGCCTTTATGATCTCAGAATTTTTCCTTCTCTCTGTTTTATCTAGTTTTCACATTGTTTCGTTGCACAGCTATCTGTTCTATTTATGTCCAAATGTCATTGTCACTTAAAGGAGAGAAGCACATTTATAAACAATCCCACCTCATGACTTATTATATGCGGAACTTCTGTTAGTAGAATAGTCTAAATAAATATAGCTAAAAGATTTGGATTAAACTAAGCAAAGTTATTTTATTTTATATCATCAGCTAGTAATGATGAAGATCCATACGTTCTCTGAGAAACAAGGACAGACTGCAAGGAGGTCTATATAAAATTATCACAGTGAGTTTGTAAATTTTCTCATATGGCTACTTTAATGGAATCGTGCTTTTTGAAGTACGGTTGCAAGAAAAAGTATGTGAACCCTTTGGGATTACGTGGAGTTTTGCATGAATTGGTCATAAAATGTGCTCTGATCTTCATCTAAGGCTAGGGTCAGACGAGCGTGATTTCTACGGACTGTACGTCCGTGCACACGGAGGTACGTTAGTACGGAAGACGCAGTAGTGGCCAGACAGTCCGTTTTTTTCACTGACGTATATATTTTGACGGATGTAGGAGGGAAAATAAATTAATAAGCAAAACCATTTTGTCCGTGAAAAATGCTGGACGAATAAATGCAGTCCGTCTGACCACGTTCCATCACTCACACACAAAGCTATGTGGACGTTGCGGACGCAGCGCACTTTGTGCGGCCGTTCTAGGGGTTGTACGTTCTTGCCTGCCTTGCGTCCGTTTGCCGCGGCCGTTGTGCGTCCGCAGTTCAGTGCGGACGTACTTCATGTGTCAGGCTCCAATGGACTTTCTTTCATGCTATCACGGACGTACTTTTAGGCGCAATCACGGACGTGAACACTACGCTCGTCTGACAGCAGCCTAAGTTACAACAATTTGAAAAACACACAGGGTTATTCAAAGAGCTCCGAATTGGTTGAGAAAGGTAACCGAACGCTGAAAATCAGCGTTCGGTTACCTTTCCTGGCCATTCGGCTATCCAGAGAGCAGGCAATTCGCCAAATCCTGGCGAATTGCCTGAACATACGGTGCCTGTTCGAGGGCAGTGAAATCCCCATGAAAAAGCACAGCTTCGGCTATGCAGAGAACACAAACCAGCAGTGAAAGGTTCCCCCAATGCCCTGCCATTCGGTGGTTTAATTCGTCAAGTTAATTCAGAAGAATCCCATAGACTTCAATGTTAAAAATATTCCCGTTTTAATTCAATATCTAATAAACCATTCATTATAAAATTCTGCAGTAAAGAGTCTCTTTATTTATAGATTTTTTAGGATATTTTAAGCATTTTTCTGAATTATTTATTTATTTTTATAGTCCCTTTTTTTTTAAACGTATATCAGCTATAATCTAATCTTTCCTTGCGCCACTGGAGTAACCCCTATTCCATTTCGTACCTTTAACACATTTCTGTCGAGGTTTTGTGTCTCTCTCAGTAGGCTGCATCTATACCTAAACTACTATCCTATTTCAATCTAGCGCCTCCTCCGCATCACACTTTTTTGTTCAAGGTGAGAGTTATGAATTTAATTCTGCAGTGGATGGGGAGCCAGTGAAGAGACTGGATGTGGGAGATGATGGACAGAGCAGAGTCAAGTGTAACTCTAAGACAGCGAACCTGGCTTGATGGGGAGATAGTGATGCCATCAATCATGATGAAGAAGTCTTGAGGTGGGGACTGGGAGGCATTAGAAGGAGGAATTAGTAGGAGCTCAGTCTTCAACATGTTAATCTTTAGGTGATGAGAGGCCATGTAGGAGGAGATGCCAGATAAACAGTTGATGATTTTGAAAAGGACAGGAAAAGAGAGATCAGGGGTGGAGAGGTAGATCTGACAATCATCAAGATAGATGTGATAATTAAAGCCAGAGCTGTTAATTATTTTGCGCCAGGAGGAGGTGTAGATAGAGAAGAGCAGAGGACCTAGGACAGAGCCTTGGGGTACACCAACTGATAAAGGCATTGAAGAGGAGGAGTCACCAGCAAATTACACAGAGAAGGACCTGTTGGAGAGATAAGAGTCAATCCAAGAGAGGCAGTGTAACAGAGCCCAAGAGAGCTGAGAGTTTGTAGAAGGAGGGGTGGTCGTCAATGTGAAAAGCAGCTAAGAGGACAAGCAAGATGAAAATAGAATTGTTGCTGTGTTTTTTTTAGCAGTTAAGAGGTTTATATCGTGTTTCTGCACCCCTGCATTTACCTCTCCTGGACTCCTCAAATTCTCCTGGCCCTCAAGATATCCTCCAAGTTCTCAGCTCCCTCCAAGTATCCTGGTGTTCTCCAAATCCCCTGTGTCTCCTGGTTCCTGTGTAGTCAGCAACAACTATGTATCTCACCATCCTCAGCCTGGTCAACCCTCTACCTGTTCTGTCAATCTGCCTCAGCCTGTTAATCCTCCTGCAAAACACTGCTTTCCATCCATTCCTGTATACATGCAACACCACTTCCTGGACTCATACTCGCACCGCCGTTACCAATTATGTACTGAACCTGACAGGAACACAGGGGAAGATCCATATTTGAACATCCCCATTTATTTTTTTTATACTCGGCAATTCAGGCTGCTCTTTTTTTGTAATACCCATTTCATTCTGTCCCCATTTTATACCTGGTACATTAGAAAATCAACCCTATTGTTACATAGGAACCTCGACCCTATGAGCCGATACATCTATGTTTGAACCTCATCTGGGACCTGCGAACGCTGGTATCTTGGCTACTCTCCCTGGTGGCCTCTTTTCTGATATTGGAGATGCAGAAATGAGACACACAATGTGATTTCAAAACTGTGTGCACGCTCGGAGTTTGCATACATCTTTTATTGAATAGCAAGAGAAGGGGAGGAGTCGTTACGTAACAAGACGTTTCGCAGAAATGTATGTGCATACGTTTGTTGGCCTTGTCTGTAGTAGTTCTTGTGAAATGCTTTATCTGTACGTGATGCACAGCAAGAACAAGGCTGAGCAGCTACGTAATGCAATAGCCTTGCTGAAAGCACTTTCTCTATGGCAGAGGTAATAACTCTTTAAAAGTCTCCTTACAATACCCTTCTTTCCTTATATGCCACAATTCATATTACACCACATTGCATTATGCCCTCTAATTTCCTGCCCCATTTCATTATACTACTGTATATTCATTATGCCACATTAATTTGCTATTTTCATCATGCTGTATTCATTATACTATATCCTTTACACCCATTTTATTTTTCGAATTTCATTATGCCATATTCATTATGCCCATGTTCATTATGTCAGTTTCATTTTATGCTCTCCTTTCCTTCCCTGACCTCATAGAATTAGTAGAGAAAGTGCTGTGTTTCTCCAAAAAGGTGCTATAAACACAGGTAACACTTGTGCACTTTTTTGGAGAAGCAGAGCACTGTCTCTACTTTTTCTGTGTGGTTTCTGCATGTTTCCTTCACCTCAGGACCCTAGGTGTTGGTGGTGAGATGTTACAGCGTTTGTGGTAAGATCATTATCCCATAGTGGGACTTTAGTGGATCCCCCTCCTCCACTATTCTGTATGCTTCACTGAACTCAGATCAGATTCTGTCATGCCCCCCATCTGTACCCCATCCTCTGACGCTCCTGGCAGTATAACTTTCCAGGCTGCCCCTGGTCCTGCAAGCTGTATTTATGTATAACACCTTTCAGCAGTGAACAAGTTAACACCAAAACACACCTCACACTCTTAATCAAATAAAGGGCTGTGCCCCAGACAGAACTGGGCTGTTCATTGCATTTCAATTCCTGACAGAGCAAGTCATTCACTCTGTTAGTTCTGAGATTCAGCTTTACCTGAGACCCCATTTGCCTACCTGCTCCTATTCACTGGATTCCAACCAGATCTCCAGATTCCAGCAACCTCCTTTCCCACTGCAATATCCATACCTGGTCAGTTTTCCATTTATCCATCATACTCCACCCTTCTGTCTGTGCAGACCACTGCACCCTGGGCTCACCACATCCTAATACCCCCGGTGCCACCCTGGTACCATCCCCACCCCTGACAGATTCAGACATACACTATATTGCCAAAAGTATTCGCTCACCCATCCATATGCGAGTCAAGGCAGGTGAGCGAATACTTTTGGCAATATAGTGTACCTGCACTACAGTGATTCCTCTATCTCGACATGATGCTCTGTCTTTGCAGTGTTGGAGCTCTGATGTCAGGTGGAGTGTCCGACGTTTATTCCAATGCCCCAACTCAATGTGGCAGTTAGACTTATGCCATCCCCACCTACCAAACTGTCCAATGATGATGCACCAGGTGCTATTTCATCGAATAGTATGTCGTTTGCTTCCTATCATACAATATTTTCCTTGTGAAGCAGCGATGAGTTGAGCTGAGCCACTGTGCATGCAACCTGTCACACTGGATAGAGCCCGCACATGTGTAGTAGACGCAAGCTACACTCAGTTTGTGATAAGTCGCTGAAGGAGGTGCTGAGCTCACCACTGCTTTACATCACAGGGTCACTAGTCCCGTTTTGCTAAAAGTTAGTGAGAGTGGAATACTTTTTGAATCATCCCCATGGATTTATGGAATCAGAATTGGTATTGGTAGTGAATGCAATTGGACTTATTGCCACGTGTGCTGACTTCGAAAAATCAGAAATCTTGTTTCTGGGGGGGGTTAGGGTTTAGTAACTGGTCAGAGCAACCTTATCCAAAGAATCAATAAATAGTATTGAATATCATTAATACCAAATTGAGATATACTGTACATATAAATATGTACTTTAATAAAAAGTAAAACACGCACTGATAAACAAAAATAAGGTGGTCCTCTGAGGCAGATGTTGTCTTTAACCATCAGAAATGTTGCCATTAACACACATTTTAAAAGATACATTGCTTCAGAGAATTCCTACGAAAGAAAGGTAAAATGTGAACAGATACACAATAACACAAACAGTGGTAAATATTACCATAGTACCAAGGGCAGACTGACTACTCTTGGGGCCCCCAACAATAGGATTGGGCCTTCCATTGTGCCAATCCACATGCAAGCCACACCTACATTAAAGCACCACCCATATGTACATTGCTAAATTACAGAATGTATTTCTCCAGCGGCCACTGCGCTGCTGCAGCCATCACATACCAGTATAGTGGGGCTGGTATAGTTATATATAGCGGGACAGATATAGCTACAGTTAAAGCTGGTTGCAGATACTATTGCCCAATGATTTTTATCTTTGGTAGTCCCTACTGAAAGGACAGCTCTGACCATGCCTTAAGGCCATGGGGCTCCCTACTAGGCCAGGGCCCTCAGGAAGAGCAAAATTGTCCTAATGGTCAGTCCACCCCTGGGTTGTGCTCTACACTGGAACACTAATCACCAAATACACCCCAGCCCCAGCCCGCTCCCTAAGGTCAAACAGTGACCTGCGCCTAGCTTCTCCCCGCATCACCTCTTCCCATGATAGACTGCAGGATTTCTCACGCGCAGCCCCCCACTCTCTGGAACGCTCTCCCTCGTACTGTCAGACTTTCCCCTTCAAACGCTCCATTAAAACGTTCCTATTTAGGGAAGCCTACCACCCAACTCACTGACGCAACCATCAATCACTCTCACCTTACAGTCCTCTCCTCCTGTTTCCAACCCCACCTCCTAGATTGTGAGTTCCTACGGGAATAGGGCCCTCATCTCCTCCTGTACTGTTTGTCAAATGTTGTTCAATGTATTGTAACCCTGTCTATACTGTGCTTATTGTACAGCGCTGCGGAATATGCTGGCGCTTTTATAAATAAAGAATAATAATAATAATAATTAGTTGACGTTACGTACATTTTTTGAACCATTAGTTTAATGAAAAAGATTCAACAATACAATTATACATAATAATTGTTGATGAAAAGGAACCAATAAATCGGCAACAACACTCAGTAACTTAGCACACGTTTCAAAGAATAAACTGGATATCTACAAAATATGCTGCTGGTCGTGGTAGCGAACAACGCAAGTGGTGTGAGAGGATACGAAACCGCGGCAAAAGAGTCAGAGTACGTGCTAGGCTAAAAGCAAAACATTCAAACTACGTGTAGTGCTCACCCCCGGAGGACCCGCTGAATAACCCAGGATTGGTCTCACTGCACTAACAATTTACTGTACACCAGCACATCTTTATAGATTTTCCCAAATGTACTTTGCTGTAAGCAATAAACCTCAATAATTACACATGTACTTTAACCGCGAAAATCGAGCATTCTAGGAAATAATTGACAATCATATGAAAATGTAGCTATATAGCGCCTAAACCTTTAGTATAATTCTCAATCCTTTTGACTCAAAGTCCCACGTTAGAGATACGTTTTAATTGCAGTCCTAGGGTACCCAGGTACTAGGTCCACTGGCCAGTGGATGGATGAATATCTTCGACTAGTCAACGTTGGGGCCCTGAAAATGTAGCAAGCAAATAAGTGCGCACTGTTAGCAAAGTCATTGGCCGGAGGCCTCACTCCCAACTGGCGAAACAGCTTGTCCCGGATCGGTGAAACCCTGCAGGAAGGTCCCTCTCGAGAAGATCCGTCCTCTCAGCCGTCTGGAGCCAGATGCTGCCGAAGTTCACGCTCCCAAACCGATTCTCCTCAGCTAGAAGTCGAATGCCGCCAGCAATCCGCCTGCGGCCTCCTTACTCGAAGTCCTTCTCGAACGCACTTGGAACAGGAAACAGTACAGCGTGACATACAGCAAGTCGATCCACTCTCCCCGATCACTCCAGCAATGGATCCCGCCCGTTCTCCACACTCCAACTGACAAAGATCCCAGAGAGTTCCACACATGCGACTGCCTTCTCTCACCGCTTTCTCCGTTCTGCACACGCTTCACACACTCCTCTCACTTCCTGGCGCCAGAGCTTCTTTCCTTCCGCTCTCCCAAGGGTTTCTGGGGGACGTAGTCCATAAGTCCATTAGAGTCTTTTCCATATGTTACACTCTGGCTCCCCTAAAGGCATAACAGCTGCAGTTCTCAGAGCCAATTCAAACACAGGGCTAAATACGTATGCTGAATGATCACAGTTTCATTGATTATAGAGGGAGCGAATGTACCTCTTAAACTCTTCACTTCTAAGTAATTTTCCATAAAACCACTATCAGGAACCAGTGTGTTTCTTTGTTTGTTTCTCAAAAATCACTTTTCAATAATTATATCGGAATAAGCATTATGACTATTCACAAAGTATATTTTACTGTATTAGCCCTATTTGCAGACAGATAGCTCTGCTGGCCACAAAGTGCTACTGCAGCAGAGGCTTCGTGCTGAATCATCTGGTGATCTTTGTTTTGGACACAGCATTTCAGCCGTTCAAACTGTTTCAGCACCTCAGCTGTCATGCCCAGTTTTCTAAAACCTTTGGGGCACATTGTACAGCTCAATTCCAAAAATATTCCTTGGCAATAAATGAAATTCCTTTACACTGCTTCAGAATTAGACCAAATTAAGGATACTCAACATTGGGTACCAAGAGGTGGTGGAAGAGAGTATACTTGATTTTGGTAGTGAAGGGGTTAAAGAAGAAATGATTTTAGCTGTCACGATCCTCTTGAGTTGAGGAAGTATTGAGTTACATGAGAATTTCCTTGACAAAATAAAACAACACATATAAGGAGACAGAATATCACATGTCATAATTTGTAACTGTCAAGCAGTTAAGTGATCATCAACACTCTTTTGAGATCTGCAGCTTCCAGCCCAAGGCAAAGAAGGCTTTAGCGGATATCATAATATCAACTTGACTCTATGAAGTATGTTTCTAAGTGTTAAATTATCTCAATTTTTAAAGAGAGGATATTAGGTGATCATTGCAAAACGCACAATCCTCGTCTTAGGCTGCTCATAAAAGCTTGTATTTGGAGAAGCGTTGAGGAACAATTTATCAATGTGAAAACTGAAATCAATCTAAAACATTGTGCTGGATATGACGTAAAACCAAACACAACATGGATCCTGTTTCCTTGAAATTCATGGAAAAATCTGCTTTTGAAATTTTGTCATTGATGTATAGGTTGTTATCGACTATTTTTCTGGAGCAGTTTGTGCTTGACGGAAAGATAGCCTTACAAACATGTGTGGGCAACGTAAATAATATTCATATCAATAAGCTGCTCATAGACAAATGCCTTACAAATAGTCCACCAATTTCCTAGGTAAAAGTGAGGCTTCCGTTGACACAGAGTCGTAGAGTAATGGACCTTATACCAAGCAGGCTGGGAATGTTTGCAAGACGTCTTGTAACTATTTGAGGTCCAACTGCAAATATTAGATGCCCACCTAGTGCTCTATTCCATGGAAATAGGGAGTTGATAACAGCAGTATTCTATGCGAGACGTTAACCATTGGCGATTCCCTATTACCAGTTATATTATGAGCGAGACACTACGGGCCCTATTACATTCTTCACGCAAACGTTAACGCGTGCGCAAAAACGCATTAACGCGAGGGGCAAAACCCTTTGCGCTGAGCGTCGTATTATAAAGTCAGCACAACAAACGCGTGCATTCGTCTAACGCGGGTGGACCTGCGCGAACCCTTTGCAAGCTTACTGTACTGCGCGCATCCTATACTTAACACTGTGAGCGCAAATGCGTTTGTGCGCTGGTACGCGGATGGTATTACAATCTTTGCGCAGTTTTTAACGCACAACGTTTGCGCGCATAATTTTAACGACTCTTAAAAGCTGGTGGTAACGGCAATTCTGAATGTCCTGGCCAAACCCAAATACACCAGCCCGAAAAAAAAATACGGCAAAGTATAGTTCCACATTCTACGCATACCCAAACAATAAAATTGCGAAGTTGTGCGTGTTTTTATTATTGCTGCACCATATATATTGACAGGTGCAAACACTGAACGGGAGACAATTGCGGTTCTTAATTCTTATTGGCTGAATCGCGTGAAAAAATAGTCTGCCCACCGATTTCCGCGCAACGTTAATTGCGCGTCCGTTTTATGCGTGCAATTTTTTTCGACGGATGACAAAATTGTAATACCGGCGTTAATTTACGCACGTTAACGTTTAACGCTTCGCGCACAATTTAATGCGCTGCGCGAGCGTTTTTGCGCACAGTTTGTAATAGGGCCCTATATTGGCAGCTCAACCATAATATATGAGTGCTACTAACAGATAACGGCAGCGGTGTCAAGCGTCTCCACTGTTAACCTCTCTTGGAGGCTATAGAACTAACTGGAAATAAGAGAGAGCCCTGAGCAAGATTGAATAACACATGATCAGTGGAAGAAACCTGAGAACCTTTTGTTCTTTTGTGTCTTTTTGCTTGCAGCGAGAGGAAGCAACAGATCACTTTGTCTTCTGCACCGTGGGACTAGAGGTAAGTATCACATTCTTTTACCACAGTGATTTTTGTGTTTCGGAAAAAGACTTTCTTTTTTAAACACCAGTGTCATACAGGAACAGGAAATTACATCGGAATCACTCCTTAATCTCCACCTTCCAATATATTTTAAATTTTCAATTACTATACAAAGTATAAGAAGTGCAACTATACAGTAACCTGGGCCTCGATGTAGGTTATCGTTATAATGTATATGGTGTGACAGTGTGATTAGGGGCAGGGTAGTAGACCCTAAGATTATTAGAAGGTGGATGGGAAAAGTGCTTTTTCCCTTATAGGGTTAATTGTCAGCTGACGCCTGATTAAGTCTGCCCTGTCCTTATAGGACCTGTGGTTCCCTCTGAGAGTGCAATGCTGGGTGCAGCAGGGAAGGAAGCTAAATCCTGAAGCCAAAGGAAAGTGCATTTTATTTACAGGGTTATTCAAAGAGATCCGAAATGTGGCCAAAAGGTAACCGAACGCTGAAATTCAGCGTACGCTTACCTTTCCTGGCCATACAGCTATTCAGAGAGCAGGCAGTTCGCCAAATGTTGGCGAATTGCCTGCACATCCAGTGCCTGTTCGTTGCCTGTTCAAGGGCAGTGAATCCCCATAGAGAAGCAATGCTTCGACTATTCAGAGAACAAAAACCAGCAGTCAAAGTTGCCAAAATGCCCTGCCGTTCGGTGGTCTCATTCGACAGGTTTATTCAGGAGAATCCCATAGGCTTCAATGTTAAAAATATTCCCGTTTTAATTCAATATCTAATAAACCACTTTATTATAATATTCTGCAGTAAAAAGTCCTGTTATTTATAGATTTTTTTTGGATCTTTTAGGCATTTTTTAGGCTTTTTTGCGAAAAAAAATCTTTTTTTTTTATCGTTTTTTCTTTTTTCTGTAACAGCCCTTTTTATTATCATTCATTGGATCTTATATGTCAATTCCAGACATTTTCGTTCTGTCGTTTCTTTGCAAACAGCGTTTCACTTTCAAACATTCAAGCGTACTGTTTTTTCTGTTCACTCCATTCGTCTGCGGTGTCGGCTGCTCTGCGCTGTGATCGGCAGCTGCTCAGGTTTCTTCGGCGTGTTCGGTGGGGTTAATCCAGATGTTTTTGCGAGTTTCGGTGTGCGTTCGCCGGGTTTTGCGGTGAGTGTTCGTCCGGTTTGCGGCGGCTTTTCCCTGCACTACGACGGCCCTGTGGTGCTTGCTGAATACACCGCAGGGTCGCCGAAGTGGGCTCGTCAAATCGCACTGAATTGAAGAGAACGAAAAGTCGCCGAACGTCTGGTGACATTTCGATTCTCTTTGAATAACCCTGTCTGTTTTGGTTATTGGTAAGCGGCTTAGACGCCCAAAAGTATAGTCAGGAATACTGAATGTTTAGTTTGGCTCTGCATAGGGTGCAGGTGTTTGATTTATGTTTATTTTATTTTCTTGTATATGGTGTACACTGCAAGTACCGTGACTGCATAATAAAGAAAAACGTGAAGCACTGATCCGTGTGTCCAGTGGCTGTATCACAATGGTTATACTCAACAAATCGCTTTTTTCCAAAACTTCAGGGGTTATCAACTAAGCACCAGTTTTAGCCTCTGTTGCAAATACCAGTGAAAATTGCCAATATTTATTTGCCGAAAACTGCTGGTGTTTCTCAAAACTAAAATCTAAACAGTAACTGAAGCTTTACAGCGAAGGTTCTCCTTTTGCTGTTTGGATTTCAGTTTGTCGGGACTGTCATACAAGCGATTTTTGTTGGTGTTAGCAACACAAGCAAACACTGGTGCTTAGATGAGATAAAATCATTTAAAACTGTGGGAAAAGCCACATAAAACAAGAAGCTCCTCAGTTCTCTGAGAATGATATACAAAATTTACTATACTGTTTCTGTCTTTGTATACGCTTTCTTCTAGATATTTTTGTTCTATCTTTTGTTCAAGACATTCTGAAGATAACATTCTCAAGAACTGCACTATTTATTAAGGGTGAGCTCTTACAAATGTTCTCAAAGTGTCACCAGCTATTCTTTTTTCCAGCAACCAATCAATCTCCCTGAGTTACTTAACAGATTATTTGAGTTTAAGAGTGACCATGTCACTCCCTAGTGTCCTAGGCACATGTGGTTTGGTGACACATCTCTTCTGTTGTGGCAGAAATATCTGAATCAAAGTCCCCGGAAGATCCCCTGTGTCTCTTTTTAAGAATTTACGTTAAAACAAAAAGTCGTCTTCCATGTGAAAACTATCAGGGTTATTCAAAGAGATTCGAAAAGTCACCGCATGTTCGGTGACTTTTTGTTCTCCTCAATACGGTTTGATTTGGCGATCCCATTTCGGCGACCCTGCGGTGTATTCAGCAAGCACCACAGGGTCCCCGAATTGCAGGGAAAAGTCACCGCAAACCTCCCGAAAACTCACCGCAAAACAAGGGCAAACGCACACCGAAACCTGCAAAAACATCTGGGTTAACCTGCCAGAAAAGCCCGAGCATGAGCGGATCACACGCAGCGCAGCCACCGGAAAAAGCCGACACCGCAGACGAATGCAGTGAATAAAATAGAAAAACAGTTTTGCCTGAATGTTTGAAAAGTGAAACGCTGTTTGCAAAGAAACTACTTAGCGAAAATGTCTGAAATTTACATATGAGGTCGAATGAATGATAATAAAAAGGGCTGTTACAGAAAAAATAAGTAAAGTTAAAAGAAATTAAAAATCGGAATTTTTTAAAAAAAAAAACAAATCCCAAAAAATGCTTAAAATATCATAAAAAAATCTATAAATTAAGAGACTTTTTACTGTAGAATATTATAATCAACGGTTTATTAGATATTGGATTAAAACGGGAATATTTTTAACATTGAAGCCTATGGGATTCGCCGGAATAAACCTGCCGAATTAAACCACCGAATGGCAGGGCATTTCGGGAACCTTTCACTGCTGGTTTGTGCTCTCTGAATAGCTGAAGCAGTGCTTTTTATGGGGATTCACTGCCCTCGAACAGGTACTGAACAGGCACTGTATGTGCAGACAATTCGCCAGGATTTGGCGAACTGCCTGCTCTCTGGATAGCCGAATGGCCAAGAAAGATAACCGAACGGCACGCAGCAGCAGAAAAGCCTGGAGGACAAACCCCAAAGCTTAGGGTGCGGCCCTGCAGCAGGGTCAGCCTGCGTGCTTCCACTGTAGTGTGAAGGAGGACTGGGCAGAGAGGCCGAGAGAAGAGTTTTAAAAGGTTTGAATAAAATGAGGGAGGGGAGGGGGTGTGTGTGTGTAATGTTCTGCTCGGGGGGTGTAATGTTTTGCTGGGAGGGGTAATGTTCTGCTCGGGGGTAATGTTCTGCTCGGGGGGTGTAATGTTCTGCTCGGGGGGTGTAATGTTTTGCTGGGGGTAATGTTTTGCTGGGGGGGTAATTTTTTGCTGGGGGTATAATGTTCTGCTGGGGGGTGTGTGTGTAATGTTCTGCTGGTTTGTGTTTGTGTGTGCGTGTGTAATGTTCTGCTGGGGGGTTTGAGTAAACTGATATCCCGAATTGCAGGGAAAAGTCGGCGCAAACCCGCCAAAAACTCACCGCAAAAACTTGAGTAAACTGATATCGGCACATTACTGTGAGGTTTATCGTTGTGGATCTCTGTGATACGCTCATACACACCACACATTGCTGTGAGTTTTATTGCTGTGGAGCTCTGTGATACGCGCATACACACCACACATTACTGTGAGTTTTATTGTTGTGGAGCTCTGTGATACGCTCATACACACCACACATTGCTGTGAGTTTTATTGCTGTGGAGCTCTGTGATACGCGCATACACACCGCACATTACTGTGAGTTTTATTGTTGTGGAGCTCTGTGATACGCGCATACACACCGCACATTACTGTGAGGTTTATTGCTGTGGAGCTCAGTGATACGCGCATACACACCGCACATTACTGTGAGTTTTATTGTTGTGGAGCTCTGTGATACGCGCATACACACCGCACATTACTGTGAGGTTTATTGCTGTGGAGCTCAGTGATACTTTCATACACACAAACTGGACATTACTGTGAGGTTTATTGCTGTGGAGCTCTGTCATACGCTATATGAAATTAATTTAAGGGGGAGGGGGTGAAAGTAATTAAAGGGGAAAAATGAATTAAGGGGGAGTGAATTGAATTAGAGGACCCTGCTGCCAGTCTGCTTCTGGAGACCTGGAGTCGGACAGTGGACCACAGCAACAGAGTGAAAGTGGTAGGTAGGAGGATCACAGGGAAACACTGGGAGTGGCAGGCAGTTTGAAATATGTGGGTATATTGACACAGCAAGACCAGGGGGCACCACCAGGCCACATTGCAAATTTGTGCAGTACCTTGTGCCCCTCCTATGCCACATTGCCAAAGGAGGGGACCACACACTCTGTAGATTGGCCCTGTGGCACAGGAGGGGCACCAGGCACAACATAGATTGGCAATGTGTGAGGACACCAAACACTCCTGATTGGCATGGCACGGATTGGGTGGAGGGGGGCACCAAAACGCAACTTCGCCTGAGTAAACAAAAATGCTGGCACCGGCCCTGGTTAGCTCTCTGTTCGGCGAGTCGAATCCCTGTAGAATTGTTGTTTGCAATATCAGTGAGTCTACTTCGGCAATTTTGAAGTGGCGATCTTCATTAAACTCTGGTAAAAACAACACCAAAAACAGTGGTGAAAATAATGGTAGACAGATCCGATTGAAAGACCAATGGAAGCAGCGAAAGACCAGTGGAAACTAGAGTGAAATCTTCACAAAATAACTTTGGCAGAAACAACGGTGGAAACTTCATGGAAAACAACGCTGAGAACTACTTTAATTTTGGAAGAAACTACAGTTTGAAGAAGAGTGAAAAGTATGGAGAACTATGGGTAAAGTTTCCGAGATGGTATAAGGGGTTATACCGAACTTGCCACCTAATTACACCAAACTGTGAACTGCAATTTCGTGGCAATTCGGTTATTCAAAAAGCTAGCAATTCACCAAATATTGGTGAATTGCCAGCGAAATACGGTGCAATTCGGCAGCATTGAAATCCTCCGCAGCCAAGTCCCCGTGTGGCTGGATGCGATGAGCACGTCCGTCGCAGCGAAGGGGTTAAACAGGCAAATCCCACAGGTTGCAATGTAAAAAGAATTCTCTGTTTTTATTAAATTTTTATTCAACCGTTTATTCTTTTCATTTGCAGCAAAATTATTATTAAAAAATATATATTATTATTAATAAAAAAAACTAGAATTTTTTAGGCATTTTTATGGATTCTATGGTCGAAATTTTTTATTCAGATTTTTTTTGAAACGGCTTTTTTTTTTTTTGTTATTCATAGTACCTTACACATTATTTACATGCATTATTTTTTTTTAAAAAAAGCCTTTTAAAAGTTGCAGGTTTTTTTTTGGGGTTTTTTACCCCTGTTCGGCAGCTGGTCATCTTTTCCGGCGGCTTTCAGTGACTGGTCAGTCATTTGGCAGTCTGTTCGGCAATTTGTCAGTTGTGTTCGGCGGTTTATTGGATCAATTTGATGTTTTTTTGGCAGTTTTTTTTGGATCGATTTGCTGGAATTTCAGTGCTCTTTGTATAACCCCTTTAGCCGTCCTTGATCCATTGTAATTCCTCAAAGTTCACCAAATGAAACCCTTCACTTTCTAGAAGAACGACAAAATGTCCTCAAACCATTGTAGCTTTTTTAACAATTACACACCCAAACCACACCATATTAAGTGAGCAAATCCAATTTCATTTTGACCCTATACCTGTGTCCTTTTTGAGAGCTTCATGTGTTATCCCAAATTAGATCCAGTTGTATAAATTATCTCCATCTAGCTATATTTCACTGCCAATGCATTAATACTGAATTTTATTTATTTTTATTTTAAGTGTGTATCCGCTTGCTTGCTTCTTGTGTGGCGCATCAAGAAATTGGCAACAAATGAAGTAAAACATCCATGAAAGTTAAAACTGCTTTAATTAACCAATCGACTTAAGCAAATGTATTATTTCTTTATTTTTGCACAAATAGTAGAATAAATTGGCTTATTATTGGTAAATTTGTTACCATGTTTGTTCCAATAATGCACCACTTGTTATTTTCCTACTTTACATGTTGCTTTGTGTAAAAAAAATATGCGAAAATAACTTTACGATTTAGGCTAGGGTCAGACTAACGCATTTTTCGCGTTGTCTGTGAAAAAGTGCGTTCGAACGAATGGACGCATTTTTTCACGGAATACGCGATAGCGGTCATACGATGCGCCTTTTCGTCCGTGATTTTGTACGGATCATCAATAAAACACTTTTTGTGTCTGGACGTTATGTTGGCCGGACATTAGCAGCGTCTGACGTCTCATAATCACACACACACGCCGCTATGCGGCCGCAGCGCACTCTGTACGTCCGTACTAGCGGTTTGATGTTCTAGAAAAAATGCGTTCGTTTGCCACTTGCGTTGCGCGGACGAACGTTCGTGCGGCCGTTCGTCGTATGTTCCCCGGCATTGGACGTCATTTGCTGCTAGCACAGCCGTGATTTCGTGCGTCTAAACGCACGTTAAAACTGCTTTCGTCTGACCCTAGCCTTAAAGTGATGACAGGGAGCAAAAGTGGCAAATTTTCCAGGCAACTAAAAAAAAAATATTTTAATGTTTAAAATATTTTTTTATTTTGGTTTTGATGGTTCGCATTAAGATTAACCCTTTCGCTGCTGAGGCTTTTCCCGCCCCTGTGCTGAGGTCATTTTTTACCTGTTTTGCGCATCATGTTTAAACGTGTTTTTAAGGCTTATTTTAGTATATGACACCGACATATTATATATCGTTCTTTCCGTCAGACTCGGTAGATTCATAATATGTCATTATTATATGTATACGTTATGTCATGTCTGTATATTATAACAAAAAATGCAATAAAATATGTATTTTCAATAATTTACAACGTGTAAAGTGTTTTTTTCCACATTTTAACATGCGAGCAATTGCGGTTATATTTTGTATGGGGTGCGCTTGTTAAAAAAATTAGAGATGGGGTCTCGTTACATTTTTTTTTGGGGAAAATGACACTATTTTTAACAAACGCACCGCATACAAAAATCGTTAGTGCAGCATCATTGTTCACATTATAATTGAAATGGGAACAATATTGCTGCATTACCAAACCAAAAAAAAGAAAAAAAGTGTTTATTTTTTTTTTTTTTTTTTTTTTTTTTTTTTTTTACAACATTTTTAACTTTCATGTTTGGTATCGTTGGAACGGCCATGCTCTGGCCGATCCAATGATATCAAAATTTAACCCCTAGCTGCCACGGATCGGGAGATAGGGAGTTCATTGGAACTCCCTATCTCCACACTTGGTGGCAGTTAGGGGTTAACTGTAGGACTGGCGTCATCGTGCTACGCACGATGACGCCAGTCCTCTGGGGGAGTTCCCGGAAGCTTGGCCGACATCCAAGATGTCGGCCAGCTCCGGGAAAGGATCGCGAACCGGCGCTTTTTCAGCGCCGATTTGCGATCCAGCTCCCCAGGGGTTAATGCCAGGCATCATTTGGAAGGGCAGGCTGTGCCCTTCCAAATGATGCCTGGGTTAACCCCCTGTGCGCCGCCGATCGGGAGGGAGAGAGGTCCCCCCCCTCCCTTTCAGGCGCCTCCTCCGCACATGCGGGGGGGCGCCTGAATTAGGTGTCATCGCGCCCCCGCGATGACACCTAATAATGGCGGCTGCTGGTCCGGATGCCGGGCTGACATCCAGGATGTCAGCCCGCACCGGAGGGGCCAGCGATCGGCCGGAACCCGGCCGAACGCTGACCCCAATGTGAGGACGCGCTCAGCGCGTCCTCAGCACACCAGCGGTAATGCTAAGGACGCGCTGAGCGCGTCCTTAGCATTGAAGTGGTTAATATACTAATCACAATCATATCACAAACAACCTAAGCCAATTTCATAAAACAATACCAATAATGGTGATAAGGAGGATTAATACTCAGCTTTCGTACTGACGTCGACTCCAAGGAGATGGTCCACTGCTCCAGAAATCGAAAACACACGGAGGCTTCAGTACCTGGTGGATGTATAGATGTGTAGGAGAACCAAATCGATATGGAGCCTTATTCTTTCTCTCCACAATCAGGAATGAAAGGAACAATCCAATTAAAATAGGATCTTTTATTAAAAATAATATATAATATAAAATATAATAGACGAAACGCGTCGGGCTTTTATATTTTATATTATATTTTATTTTTAATAAAAGATCCTATTTTAATTGGATTGTTCCTTTCATTCCTGATTGTGGAGAGAAAGAATAACAGGGTTATTCAAAGAGATCCGAATTGCTGGCGAAAGGTAATTAAACGCTGAAATTCAGCGTTCGGTTACCTTTCCTGGCCATTCGGCTATTCAGAGAGCAGGCAGTTCACCAAATGTTGGCGAATTGCCTGCACATACGGTGCCCGTTCGGTGCCTATTCGAGGGAAATCCCCATAGAGAAGCAATGCTTCGTCTATTCAGAGAACAAAAACCAGCAGTGAAAGGTTGCCGAAATGCCCTGCCATTCGGTGACTTCATTCGACAGGTCTATTCAGGAGAATCCCATAGGCTTCAATGTTAAAAATATTCATGTTTTAATTCAATATCTAATAAACCGTTGATTATAATATTCTGCAGTAGAAAGTCTATTTATAGATTTTTTAGGATCTTCTAGGCATTTTTTCACTTTTTTTGCAAACATTTTCTTTCTGTTTTTTTTCTTTTTTCTGTAACAGCCCTTTTTATTATCATTCATTGGATCTTATATGCCAATTCCAGACATTTTTCTTCTGTAGTTTCTTTGCAAACAGCGTTTTACTTTTCAAACATTCATGCGTACTGTTTTTTTTTTTTACTCCATTCGTCTGCGGTGTTGGGTTTTTCCGGCGGATGCTCTGCAGTGTGATCGGCTCCTGCTCTGGTTTCTCCGGCGTGTTCAGTGGGGTTAATCCAGATGGTTTTGCTGGTTTCAGTGAGCATTCGCCTGGGTTTTGCGGTGAGTTTTCAGCGGGTTTGCGGCGGCTTTTCCCTGCGCTACGACGGCCCTGTGGTGCTTGCTGAATACACAGCAGGGTCGCCGAATCGAGATCGCCAAATCGTACCGAATCGAAGAGAACGAAAATTCACAGAACATGCGGTGGCTTTTCGATTATCTTTGAATAACCCTGTAAGGCTCCATATTGATCTGGTTCCCCTACACATCTATACATCCACCAGGTACAGAAGCCTCCGTGTGTTTTCGATAAGCTAATTTCAGGTTGCTCCACACAGCAAAAGCAAATAGAGAAGCTGGCAAAAGTGTGATCCATGTGTACATTCTTGGAAAGGATAGATCCTATTATCCAAAATTCAGACCTAAAAATTAATCAAGATTGGTTTAACAGAAAACATTAATTTAATGAGTCAATTAATCAATTAGGTGTTCTAATATAATTTATGTCTGCCATGTTATTTTACACTTCAATCCTATAAAATATACCCTCTATCATTGACAGATATTAGCAGGTGGTATATTGTGTTTCAAACGCAATACTGTCTCACATATTGAAAATCTAGGCACTTTGTGACGAAGAACAGCACCCAACAGCAATATACATATCCCAGTGTTATCATACAATGATTTAGCCACCTTGACCCATATCTCCCTTTTACTGTACAGTGTCGTGTTCCATTTTTAGATCTACAGGGTTATCCAAAGAGATCCGAATTGCTTGAGAAAGGTAACCGAACACTGAAAATCAGCGTTCGGTTACCTTTCCTGGCCATTCGGCTATCCAGAGAGCAGGCAATTCGCCAAATCCTGTCGAATTGCCTGCACATACGGTGCCTGTTCGGTGCCTGTTCGAGATTGTGAGTTCCTACGGGAATAGGGCCCTCATCTCCTCCTGTACTGTTTGTCAAATGTTGTTCAATGTATTGTAACCCTGTCTGTACTGTGCTTATTGTACAGCGCTGCGGAATATGCTGGCGCTTTATAAAATAATAATAATAATAATAATAATAATAAATCCCCATGAAAAAGCACTGCTTCGGCTATTCAGAGAACACAAACCAGCAGTGAAAGGTTCCCGAAATGCCCTGCCATTCGGTGGTTTAATTCGGCAAGTTAATTCAGGAGAATCCCATAGACTACAATGTTAAAAATATTCCCGTTTTAATTCAATATCTAATAAACCGTTCATTATAATATTCTGCAGTAAAGGGTCTCTTTATTTAAAGATTTTTTTAGGATACTTTAAGCATTTTTCTGAATTTTTTTTTTTTTTAAAAGTCCAATTTGTTTTTGATTTTTTTTTTAAGTTTACTTATTTTTTCTGTAACAGCCCTTTTTATTATCATTCCCTGGACCTCATATGCAAATTTCATACATTTTCACTCAGTAGTTTCTTTGCAAACAGCGTTTCACTTTCACACATTCATACAAACTGTTTTGCTAATTTATTCACCTCCCTCTATCTGCGGTGTCGGCTTTTTCTCGGCTTTTTCCGGCGGCTTCGCTGCGTGTGATCGGCTCCTGCTCGGGTTTTTCCGGTGTCTTCGACGGGTTAATCCAGAAGTTTTTGAAGGTTTTCGGCGTGCATTCGGCAGGTTTTGCGGTTAGTTTTCGTCAGGTTTGTGGCAGCTTTTCCCTGTAATTCGGGGACCCTGTGGTGCTTGCTGAATACACCGCAGGGTCACCGAAATGGGATCGGCAAAAGAAACCGAATTGAAGAGAATGAAAAGTCACCGAACGTGCGGTGACTTTTCGAATCTCTTTAGATAACCCTGTTAGTTTAAAATAGAGTACTATGGTAAAGATTGTAGGATGATATTATGTGAAACTCAGGAGGATATTGTATGTCTGCTTTAAATGTGAAATAAAGTCAAAGTCTGTTAAACGTCATGCGCTTACATATGATATGCATAACTTATATTTAAGCATTTAATCTTAGCTATTATAGAAAATAGTAATATGTATGAGCAAATAAAAGAAATAAAGATCTCACTGCTGTACAGGGATAAGATTCAGGGGCCAAAAATGTACATATATACATAGGGTAATTATCTCCCAATAGGAAAGTGTGGATTAGATTCCAATACACTCACAGGTAATATACTTTTGTAGTCATATCAAGGTATCTTTGTAGGCTTCTCCCTTTTTTGGATGGATCCAATTATCTTTTAAAACCAAGGTTTAAGCAATCTTCAAATTCCCAACTCTGGGGTGCAATAACCTCAGGAAAAAGGATAAAAATGACAGTGCAGACAGCCAACCGAAAAATCTCAAATACAATTTATTACGCTTATATAACAAAAGAAGCAATGTAGCACATCACAAGGTACAGCCGAATCCCACTCTGACCCAGAATTACATACGCCCGATATGGATGGGTCCTCTATGAAGCTCTCCATGGCTCAACTCAGTTCCATAGCTCTGCTCGACGCGTTTTGTCTCTCAGACTTCATCAGGAGCATACTGACGTCTTGTCATTCTTAAGATATGATTTTAGTATTCCTTTGGTATTTTTTGGTAGACATGTGCAATTCTTTTCAGAATTAATAGGTTTTCATCTGAATTTTTGCTTATTTGGAGATTCAGACCAAACCGAAAATCCAAATAAAAGAAGGAACAAAAATAACTAAAATACATCAATCTGAAAAGAGGAAAAGAACGAAAATACGAAAAATCAGATGGATGAAAGGCCGGAAATCCGAATCGCCTGAAGAACGAAAAGATTAAAAATTACAAATGCATTATATTTCTTTCAGATTCATTCTGATCCGTTCGATTTTTCGGATGGGCGGTGTTATTGTCTATCTCTGGCCAATCAGCTTGTTCTTTTTGTGTCTGAGTGAGACTTCATTACACAGAAGGGTGTTTTTTCCTTATATGTTTTCTTTAGTTGTAGTAATTGGTAGTAGTACTGGTCAAGCTCTCTGATTGGCTGCGCTGACAGGAAAGTTTGTATGCAGTGCATTGTGCAGCAATTAATAAAATAATTTTGTTCCTAAACCCCCAGCTTAAAGAACACAATACATTTGATTAAATAAAAACAGTTTTGTACATTTTAATGTGCAATATTAACAGATCGACTAAAACCAGTTTATTTAGATCAATAAAAATTCCCATTAGCAGAAGATCCGACTATTTGTTTGTATCTTTATTACATCCATACCGCGTTTGACACAAAGGCCATTTCTGCCTTTGTATTAACCCTTTCGCTGCTGAGTCATTTCACGTCTGTGTGCTGAGCTCATTTTTTCCGGTTTCGCTCATCATGTTTAAACGCGTTTTGAAGCCACGTTTTATTATACGACCCAGACATATTATATATCGTTCTTTCTGTCAGACTCGGCAGATTGATAATATATCATTATTATATGTATACATCATGTCCTGTCTGTATATTATAACAAAAAATGCAATAAAATTTAAATTTTCAATAATTTACAACGTGTAAAGTGTTTTTTTCACATTTTAACATGCAAGCGTTTGCGGTTGTATTTTCTATGGGTCGTGCTTGTTAAAAATATTAGAAATGGGGAATCGTTACAATTTTTGGGGGGAAATCACGTGATTTTTAACAATGTTTCATTCCAACAATATTTCCATAAAGGATAAACAAATAAATGAAAAAATTTGAAATGAGCAAATTTACATTATTTCAATTTTTTTAACTTTCTCAGAATATCAATTTCTGCGCAAAATTTATATTTCACCCTATATTTAGTTGTTAACGTCACACCCCGTTTTTCAAATAAATTTTGCTCTAAAAAAAATGACAACAATAAGCTCTTAATAGCAAAGGGGCTAATATAGCAGACTGCTTATAATAAAAAAAAAATACAATAATAATATTAAGTAAAAGGAAAATTGCATAACATGCTTCAATGCTTCAAGAGGTCATGAATCTCCGAATCCTTTCATGATTTAAGAAACTGTCATTAGATTGATTTATTTATTTGTTTAATAATTACATTTTTAATGCAAATAAATGGCATACAAAGAGTTGAGCATTCGTAAATCTCAGTGAGAATATATCGCTCCTCTTTTGGTAGCAGGCCATGTGCTAATTCTCATGGGTGGCAGCTATATGGGAAAAGATTACAGGGATACATATATCCACCATATCAGGCTAGTAGAGGCTCTGCCGAGCTGCAGGCTGTGATTTAGTGTGACCATAAATTAAGCTGTCCTATTTCATGTGCTGATCTTCCATATAATCCACATGGGATATGACAAGCTCGAGAATTTTGGATATCAACCCCATTGCTTTAAAGATACAGAAAAAAAACAACAAATAATGAAAACGTTATCACTGTTAATGCTGAAATTTTTACATGCTGCCATATTGAATGAGTGCAGAAGACTGACCCGTTTTATTGCAGTGATTTTTTTTTCACAGCTATGTAATCCGCCAGCATTAAATTCCCAAAATGAGTCCATCATATCTGAAATAAATGTGCTCTTAAAATGTCACTTTATTTAGTTTAGAAAGTGCAGAATATCAGTTTAATAGTAAGTGTATGATCTGGCCACATGCCCGAATACCAAGATTTAGCTTCACCTATTAACCCCTTCACTGCCAATCCATCTGCTGCTTTTTCCAGTGGCTAGTCGGCGATGTGTTCGGCGGATCGTTGGCTTTTTTCTGACGCGTTCGGCGGTTTTGCAGCGGATCGTCGGCTGCGTTCAGCTTTTTCTCTGAGGTTTTTCAGTTCATTCCAATCTTTTTGCAGCAGTTTTGCAACATTTTTGCCGATTGAGGCGGTTTTGAGGCGGCTTTTCCCTGCACTTTCGGCGACTTTGCGGTGAATGCTGAATTCAAAGCAGGATCGGCGAACGACAGAGTTCTCTTAATAGCATTGATGAAAACTATAGGAGTTATTCAAAGAGAGCTGAATTGGCTTTGAAATTGCACCGAACGGTGAATTTCCCTGTATGGTGCAATTTCGTGGCCATTCGGCTATTCAAAAGCTGGCAATTTGCCAAATATTGGCAAATTGCCAGCAAAATATGGAGCCTGTTCAACAGCAGTGAACTCCCCATAGAGAAGCAATGGTTAATCTATGCAGAGAACACCGAACAGCAGAGAAATGTCAATGAAATGCTCAGATTTTCAGAGGTTTCATTCGGCAGGTTTAATAAGGCGAATCCCATAGATTTCAATGTAAATAATATTCCGTTTTTTATTTAATATCTATTAAGCCATTTATTCTTTTAATTTACAGCAAAAAGTCTCTTTATTTTCATTTATTTTTTGGGATTTTTAGGCATTTTTTTTGGATTCTTTCGGCAATTTTTTTTCCTCCGATTTTATTTTTAAATAGCGGGGGTTTTTTCTGTTACAGACCTTTTTATTATTATTCATAGGACCTTATATATTAATTCCAGGCATTTTCACGCAGTATGTTTTTTGCAAACAGCTTTTAAAAATGGCAGTGTTTTTTGGGGGGGGTTTTACCCCGTTCGTCGGCTTGTTGGCTTTCTCCAGCGGCTGGTCGGTGCTCTGTTCGGCAGATCGTCGACTTTTTGGCAGTTTTACAGCGGATCGTCATCTTTTTATGAATGCGTTCGGGGTTTTTTTGGCGGTTTTGCTGTGGTTTTTCCGTTCAATACGTCGGTTTTTCGAATGCGTTCAGCGGATTTTCCCTGCACTTCGGGGACCCTACGGTTAATGCTAAATTCACCTCAGGGTCAGGGAATTTGATTCCCCATAGTGCAGGGAACGAAAGAGCACTGAAATTCCACTCTTTGAATAACCTTATATGTGTTAATGAGTTCTAATTGTCCTTTGAAACGGCTTTCCTGATTCCACCACCAGCCTTGTGTCTTCCATCTCTTATAAAACTCACCGCTGCCATTTTTAAATTTTTACCAATAAAGGGCGCTACCAGGCTTTACTTTCTTGTGTGTTATTTTTCTCAAACATCTCATATCCAACAATTTTGTGTCAATTAGGATTTGTATTTGGCTTCTTTTTCACAAACAACTGTAGTGTCCTCCGAAGAAAAGCATCTCTACTACTCATTATATGTATTTATTAAGTACATTCCAACTTCTCCCTTTCCATTGCCAAAGACATTTAGGCAATCCATGGGCCCCGTTTTGATACAACGATCTTGATTCACCGTACCGGCTGGGTGGAGTAGAGGTAACATCACTGCTCTATAAATGTGGAGAGAGACCGTGGAGACACAGGTTCGATCCCGGCAAGAGCACCTCTCCAGTAAGTGTCCTTGGCAAGACACCTAACGGTACATACTCGCCACCCAGGACATACTTGAAAACGAGAGAAATCTCAATGTATCCTTCCTGGTAAAATCCTTTCTCAAAAAATATATTTGAAAGCTGGGGCTCGAGTGAATTCAGTTCAATAGCCAAAAAGGAAGCACTTTGGCAATTTTTCAGTTCTGGAGATTCAAATTTGGGCATTTCAATTCCTGCTTAAAATTCAGCTCAAACAACGGCTCGCGCCGCTATACCCTTATAGAAAGATTGGCTTTACCGATTCAATTTGAATTTATTTGTATGCAGATTTTGTCAAATTGCTGAAATGTTTTGATAAATGGATTTCCAGGCAGGGAAAGAGAACGAATGAGACTGAAATCTTTTTTTTAAACATGAAATTTTATAACAGTCGTCTTTAAAAGCTACAATCTGTATTATGCTGGCCAGAAATAAACTTTTTCGGTGATTTTACCGGCCTACATTTTCTAGACCAACATCATTTTTCAAATATTTGCTCTGGCCTCATTTTTTCAATTGAATTAGTCGATTTTTTTTCTTGGCAGGACAAGTGATTAATTTTTCTGAAAAATAGAATCAGATCGAGATGCTAGTTGGTAACAGGGAGCCACAAAGGGGGAATATCGTCTCAAGCTGTAATATTAGGGCGTTGTGCCCATACGCCCCCATAGAACTGTATGGATCCAAAGATGACTCTACGAGTTTTCGTTTGAGGGAGCTGTAGAAGGACACACAGAAATATTTGTTCCCTGTGTTCCGATTCACACACTGTGAGAAGAGCCAACAGATCACGTTGACCTCTGCACCAAGGGATAAGGATTAGGTATAGAATTTTTTAAAACACATTTAATTGTTAACCAAAAAAGCAAAAATCCCTTTACACCAGGCTGTGAGAGAAGATATTTTTTCAGAAACCATGAACAGCAAGCTACCAGGGGCTAGATTACTGATCTTGCTCTGAGCCTGTATTAACGTCTCCTTCAAGTAGTTAATGGTCAGTACGGAGCCACTAGTAGAGCTTGTGACTTGTGGCTTGGTCAGAATGGTGTCTCGAGCCCAGCCCCATTGGAATTAGGCCCTTATTATTTTAACGTCATGTTTAGAGTTAGCTGACATACTGCACTTCAAAGCATGAAAGTGAAGATGAAAGGCAGCTGAAAAAGAAAACAAGGTAAAATACACTCTGGATAGAATGTAGAGCACATTGGTCAAAATGTGGACTGTCAAATTATTATAAAATATGAATGCTATTATTTTCTTTTTTCTGTATGTTTTAAAGAATCTAACTTATACTGCTGCAAATTAAAATAATAATAACAACTGATATAAATAATATTACATTTTATATTATTTATTATCAATTTATAAAAGTCAAAACACGACTTAAACATATTAGGTCCATCCTTTCCCATGTCTGACAAAATAGAAATAAAATATTTTTTTGTCTCCAGTCCCACTTCAGATTTTTCTCTTTATTATTATTATTATTATCATCATTTATATAGTGCCAACAGTTTCTGCAGCACTTTACAATAACCTTTGATCGCCAAACTGTCTTTGCAAATATTAAAAAGAATAACAGTCACTATTTGTCCCTAAAAAATCAGCTTGAATTATTTTTTTTATCCACATATTCTGTTCAGAACAAAATATTATATGTTTTGTGAATTACTAACAGATATATGTGCATAATAATATCATTTTAACAATTATAATTATAACACAAAATTATGTAATTTTATCAATTATCATACATAATCAATTTTTAATCAATTATAATAATGTAATAATGTAACTTTATCAATTATAATTATAATACATAAATAATGTAATAATGTAATTTTATCAGTTATAATTTTAATCCATAATATAATAATATAATTTTATCAGTTATAATTTTAATCCATAAATAATGTAATAATGTAATTTTATCAACTATAATAACACATAAATAGTGTTATAATGTAACTTTATCAATTATAATTATAATACATATAATACATAAATTATGTGACAATGTAATTTTATCAGTTATCATTTTAATACATAAATAATGGAATAATGTTACTTTATTAAATATAATTATAATAGATAAATAATGTAATAATGTAATTTTATCAGTTATAATTTTAATATATAAATAATGTAATTTTATCAATTATAATTACAAAATATAAACTATGTAATAAAGTAATTTTATCAATTATAATTATTATTCTATTGGCCTTCGCCGATTTCATTAATTCCACTGCGATTAATGTTTATATATATATATATATATATATATATATACTGTAGGAAAATATCAAGCGTTAGCTTGACATAGGGAAATCCATTGTTCCTATTCTGAGCCCTGTGAGTTTACAATAGTTGGCCAATTATTCCATTTCATAATTTTTCATCTAGGCTTTGAAATCTGTTTGACAACCCACCCCAGCTCATCACTTTGCTGAATTGACCCACATGTGTAAATTATGCTTTGGGGGATTGCTGTGTTTTCAAGCAATGTAATCTTTTCAATTTACCCAGTTAACCTTTGTTATCTTCCCCTTAAGCAAAGTTATGATGGTATAGATAAGCAGTACAGTATGTGGGAATATGAGACGGCTTGGAGGGACTTTATGAAACACAGTAGCTGTCATGTCATCATCAGCATGCTTGTCCATCAATAGCTGTGGTCTGTCTGGAGAGGAATTCCTCTTCCTTACCGGGCTAAATCAACAAATAGCGCTAATAGTCAAGCATGCGATGGCTTCTCTTTCTTGCAAGAACAATCAGCTGTTGATCAGCTGTTAATCTATCCCGCCTTTCATGTGCACAATATTTTTACACTGCTATAATCTGCACCCGTGAAGCTGTTACATATTATTAAGTGCAGTGAGCGCTTGTTATTTAGTCAATACGCATTTACATACAGATAGCTGATTGAAGAATATTAAACAAACACTCCTAAAAAGGAACCTTTAAACAAATTCCCCCATTACGGAACCTGCGTAAAAAAAAAATGAATAACTTGATGATTTTCTGTATTATTTCTCGTCCAGTTATTTTTAGGTATTATGTAGCTATTTTTGAGAGTCTTTTGAGACTTACAGTGTTAAAAAAAGTCATTATTGTTCCGTAGCATTCCCAGATCTCTTTTTTAAAATCAATGACTGGTGAGAACACTAAAAATGAAACAAACCTTACATACTTTTCTTGGCATTTGCAAGAATCAATAATGTGAACTTCTAACCTTCCTAGTGTGGTTGGTAACCTATAAGTAGCTACACATAGAATGTATTCATAGCCATGCCATGTGTGTATTTCAAAAATTATACCCTGTATTTAAAAGTAATATTTCTTAGTGAGTGCGCCTTGGAGGGAGCTACAAGCTTATTTTATAAAATATGATTTGTTTTTTTTACTTTTCGGTTTGATGTTTATTATGGAAAAAGATATTTTCCTTTCTAATGCTGGAATAATATTTCTGCTTAAGAACATAACCCCTGTGAGAGTAACTAAAGATTTCTTGAATTGAGCATTATATATATATATAAATTATTCTGAAAGACATGACTTATCTGAGCAAGTCAGACGGCGGCATTTACTAACTGTGAGTTTTCAGAAAATGTGGGTTTTTGGAAACTCATAGGTTCCACGCAAGACTAACTAAGGTCACTAACTTTTAAGCCTGCCCAGTGGTCACACAAGATCTCGCCCCATTATAAGTGTAGGAGGTCACAGACGCAGACCTTGCAATCTGACCTGAACTTGGTCCAGGATAGCTCCCTAGACAAAAAGGCTTATTTTCTCCAAAAAATAACATTTAACATTAACATTTTGACACTGTCGACCACCCCCTCCTTCTACAGACTCTCAGTTCTCTTGGTCTCTGTGACAATGCACTCGCTTGGGTTGACTCCTATCTATCCAACAGGTCCTCCTCTGTGTCCTTTGCTGGTAACTCCTCTTCTTTGCCTTTATCTGTTGGTGTACCTCTAGGCTCTGTCCTAGGTCCTCTGCTCTTTTCTATCAATACCTACTCACTGGGCAACATCATTAACAGTTTTGGCTTAAAATACCACCTCTATGCTGATGATACTCAGATCTACCTCTCCACCCCTAATCTCTCTCCCCCTGTCCTTTCCAAAGTCAGCGACTGTTTATCTGGCATCTCCTCCTGGATGGCTGCTCACCACCTAAAGATTGACATGTCCAAGACTGAGCTCCTACTAATTCCTCCCTCTAATGCCTCCCCACCTCCTGACTTTTCTATCATGGTGGAAAGTATCACTATCTCACCATCAAACCAGGTTCGTTGTCTAGGAGTTACACTTGACTCTGCTCTTTCCTTCATCCCCCGCATTCTGTCTCTTTCCACCTCCTGCCGCTACCAACTACACAATATTTCCAGAAATCGGCCATTTCTTACTGCTGAAACCACAAAACAACTCATCCGCGCCCTTGTAATCTCCCGATTTGACTATTGTAATAATCTCTTATCTGGCCTCCCTCTCTCCCCCCCCTCTCCCCCCTACAATCCATTCTGAATGCCTCTGCCAGGCTCATCTACCTCACCGGCTGCTCTGTCTCTGCAAGTCCCTTCACTGGCTCCCCATCCACTGTAGAATTAAATTCAAAATCCTTACCCTGACCTAAAAAGCTTGCACTAACTCAGCCCCCCACTACCTGTCCTCACTAATCACCAAATACACCCCAGCCCGCTCCCTAAGATCAAACAGTGACCTGCACCTAGTTTCTCCCGCATCACCTCTTCCCATGATAGACTGCAGGACTTCTCATGCGCAACCCTCATCCTCTGGAACACTCTCCCTCATATGGTCAGACTTTCCCCTAGTTTCCATTTCTTCAAACGCTCCCTTAAGACATTTCTATTTAGGCAAGCCTACCACCCGACTCACTGATGCAACCAGTCCATCACTCTCACCTAGCAGTCCACTCCTCCTGTTTCCACCCCCAACCCTTCTAGATTGTGAGTTCACACGGGAATGGGGCCCTTGTTTCCTCCTGTACTGGTTTGTAAAATGTTGTTCAATGTATTGTAACCCTATCTATGCTGTGCCCATTGTACAGCGCTGCGGAATATGCTGGCGCTTTATAAATAAAGATTAATAATAAGAATTTAAAGTTAAAAAATAAACACCAATGCTCCCCAAACACCTTTGCCAACACACACAATTTGGTCGAATAGCTGAACGATATGCGGTTTCCGAGATACAGGGGCAGCTCACCAACTTGAAAGCTGAGAATGGCAGGCAAATCCTTTACTGCAAGCATGTACACGCCTGTGACTTTGCAAGCTTCTGACATGGCAGCTGGGACATATAGCGGGTACTCACCTGGCATGGCCATCCACATACGTGCGAGTGAGGAGATTTTAAATCCGCACTGTGTGCGATATATCTCTCAAAGAAAACTACATATTATGTAAAAGCAACAGACGTGTGTCTAATAATAAAACCTTGGATGCTCTGAAAGTTACGTGTTTTAATGTAAAAGTGCATATTTTACAGTACAGATATACGAGTCAGAGGTTTAATTGATAGGTGCGGCTATGGTGTACAGTACTTTTACATTAAACACGTAACTCACGGAGGGCATGTCCGGCTGTGTAAGGGAGCAGACGTGGTTAGATGGAGCTCCTGACACTTTAACAGAAGTGGAAGAGGAAGATTTATGCCCGGAATCCTGCTTGATTTTACCACTATTGGGAGTCCCTGCACGGCTGGACCCAGGAGACCTTCTCTGGAGCCGGTTTTGCTTCCCCCCTCCAGGGCAAAGCTGAGATTGAAGCCCTTTTCTGACGGGTCCGATCGACCGGCTGCCATTTTGAGGCCTACTTGTAGTACCTGATCCCTAGTTCCTCCAGCGGTGAGACCCGATGGGTGGCAGAAGGTTGACGGCTACACGGATGGTGAGGGCCTGTCCACTGGCTACACCTTCTGCCCCCATAGCAGACACATCGCTTGGAGCACCACCCCCCCCCCGGCTGGAAGTAAGGAGGCCGTATTAGAGGCCCTTGAGGCCTGTCTAGACGAGTTACCGGGGGAGGAGGACAGCTTGCTCACACGTGGCATGTGGCGGCGGCTGATGGAAGTGCTGGGAGCTAACCGGGCGAATGCAGAGTGAACAGCAGTTCATTCCTGGATAGCCAATGGCTCTCAATGTGTTTGCTTCAAGAGCCATTGGATTAGGTGGACACGTACTCAAGCATCCAGTCTCCCCCAGTCATGTGATGGCTGTATCAAAAGCTTCAGCTTGTCAGTTCTAGACCATCCTGGAGGAGCCTGGAACTGCATTGAAGGTGAGTATTATACTCACTCTAGGGTTAAAACAGGAGGACGGCACGTGGTGGATCAGAAGGGATAATTCTTACCTTTCTGCTTTCACTCCTCCCATTATAACCCTAGACTATCCCTTTAAGTTTAAAAAAGGTGAGGCAGCACATATCTGCTTTATTTACCTAAGCAGGGCATTTCACTTTGTATTTTTGTATTCCACCCCAATTATTCAATCGGCTTTCTACTAGCAGTGTATAAATCCGTACATGATGCAGGTTAGAGCTTTTTGACACATTGTCCATCAGAAAGTATATAAAGGTTCCGTAAATTATGAAGAGTCTGTTAACACAAATAATCCCACACACATACTGAATATATCTATAAAACCACATGCACAATATTGAACAATGAGGATTTTAAATCTAACCCTATAATGCTTTCATATCAGATTGCTTACATACAATATGAATATAAGTTCCTTTTTCGAGGGTGATTGAGGAAATGCAATTTCTTCATCTGGATGTCATGGGCCAGTTTTCTCTTCTCTCTATGTAATTTGGTGTCTTCTTCCATCACCTCTGCGATAATAGCATGGCTGGGATTTGGATCATATAGTTCCAGCCCTTCTCTCACTCTCTTAGTGAAGTCACGCTCCGTTTTTTGTATGGTGTCCCGCCAATCATTTGCTTCCTGTGCTAAGTCCGTGATGTATCTCTGCTGCATTTTCGTGAAGGGAAATCCCACTGCTCGCCACCAGTTTGTTATCGCAAGTTCGCAACTGGGGTTACTGGGCTCTAGATGTGGACCAGACGCGAACCTGTTACAGCATCCATCCCTTTTCTCCAATCAAGTTACTTCTCTCACAACCCTCAGCCAGAACTTGAGGGAGTGCTGCTTAATTCTAAGTATCCCTCCCCAAACACCATAAGCAGCTTAGCTGTGGGAAGACCAAGAATGATCTTTAATTTGAAATGGGGACCAGTTATGTGGCAAACAGGGAAGGGGAGGTAAAATGACATAATCAACTGAATACATTGTCTACATGAGGGGGATGTGAATTCCTTCAGGAGGCAGAGAACCCTGATCAGTTACAAACTAGACAAGATTAGCAAATAAACAACAACAAACCAATCTAGGGTCAAACAGTTATACAGATAGCAAGAGCAATAGGTCTACATTATATTACTAACACAAACCAACTTCTAAAATACAAACAGTTTCAAGATAGAAATGCAATTAATCCATTAACCCTTACAGAGCCATAGCTAGCTCCTTTTGCACCCGAGGCAAGAATAGAAATTTGTGCCCCCCCCCTACACACACAATATTTGTAGAGGTTTTTTAGAGGAAAATAGGGAATAAATAACAAGAAAATTAGAGAGAGGGGGAGAGAGAGAGGGGGAGGAAGAGAGGGGGCAAAGGGGAGAGGGGGCAAAGGGGAGAGGGAGACTATGGGACAGAGGGAGAGGGGAAAAGGGGGAGAGGGGCAAAGGGGAGAGGGAGAAAAAGGGACAGAAGGGGCAAAAGGAACAGAGGGGGCAAAGGGAGAGAGAGACAAAGGGGAGTGAGAGGGGCGAAAGGGAGAGGGGCAAAGGGGAAGGAGAGAGGGGGAGAGGGAGAAGAGGGGAAAAGGGGGAGAGGGAGAAGAGGGGATAGGGGAGAGAGGGGGCAAAGGGGAGAGGGAGAAGAGGGGATAGGGGGAGAGAGGGGGCAAAGGGGAGAGGGATAATATGGGACCGAGGGGAAAAGGGAGAGAGGGGAAAAGGGGGGAGAGAGGGGCAAAGGGGAGAGGGAGAAAAAGGGACAGAGGGGGCAAAGGGAAGAGAGAAGGGGGACAGAGGGGGAAAATGGGAGAGGGAGGGGGCAAAGGAGAGAGAGAGAGAGAGAGAGAGAGAATAGTGCCCTGCTGATATCTCTACAAGTCAGAGTGACAGCCTCTCACCTGGGGCTGGTTAACAACGTTTTCAAGTTGGAGGCTGCCATCTTCCATGCATGCACTGCTCCTCACAGCATCTCCCAAAATGCAGCAGGAAGGGGAGCAGGCAGTGCCTGTTATCATGGAGGGGGAGCAGGCAGTGCCTGTCATCATGGAGGGAGAGCAGGCAGTGCCTGTTATCATGGAGGGAGAGCAGGCAGTGCCTGTTATCATGGAGGGGGAGCAGGCAGTGCCTGTTATCATGGAGGGAGAGCAGGCAGTGCCTGTTATCATGGAGGGGGAGCAGGCAGTGCCTGTTATCATGGAGGGAGAGCAGGCAGTGCCTGTTATCATGGAGGGAGAGCAGGCAGTGCCTGTTATCATGGAGGGGGAGCAGGCAGTGCCTGTTATCATGGAGGGGTGTGTGTGTGTCTAAAGGAAGCAGGGAGGAATGGATTGAGAGCAGCTGCTCTCACAACTCACCTAGGAGTCTGCCCTGCTGCTGCCTCTCCCAACGAGTGTGCTTGTGGCCCCGAACTTCCTGTGAGCGGGAGCAAGTGTGGCTGCAACTCCACTTTCTGAGCTGTTCAGTGCAGCTAGAAGGGGATCTCCGCTCCGGCAGTCAGAGAGAGAGGTGATTTATTTCCTCTCCCTAGAAGCCCAGGCATGCACCGGATGATGATGAGATCCCTTGCTTTATTACGAAGAGCGAGTGATCACCCCTGGCTGCACCCCCTTGTGGCTGTGCCCGAGGCGAGTGCCTCACTGGCCTCGCCCTCCCTACGGCCCTGAACCCTTAGGTGACCACTTATGCACATTGTCCTTGAGAGTTGGCTTTGCCACATTGGTCCGCGGTCTCTTGGGTGGAGGCCAGGCTTGTCCAACAGGCACAGAGGTATGTATAGTGTGGGCAAGGGTGCCAAGGAGAGTGAGAGCACAAAGATGGAGGCAGCTTTGCATCTTGTCACCAACTTGTCATCAATGGTTCTCTGAGAAAAGCATTTGACTGTCATCCAGCTACATGCCGTAGCCCGAGGCAAGAGAAATAATGGAGAGGAATAAGGAACAAAAAAAAGCTATTTTTCTTATTTATTAAACAAAACAGTGGGTGTAAGGGGTTAACAAATGCAAAGTTCTATTTTTAAAAAATGGATTGTTTCCCTTTAAAATTAGTCAGATTTTTCACTCATCGTTTTTCACAGATACAGGTTATCTCACAAAGATTTAGCATCTCCACCACCTTGATTTTCTATAAAAGGCTAATCATTTTATCACGCAACATAGTATGAGAACACGTAAACTTATTTAACAATGACAAGAATGCAAGGCAAGCAAATGATATGATAGAAATCTTGATTAGGTGACTAGGGAATATATAAACATCTATAAAAAAAATTGGCACACATACAAAAATGAAAAAAAAAACTACTTAAGAGTCTTTAAAGGGAAATATGATTAAAACATTTAAAGACAGAGCTTGGAAGGAAAATGCAATCGAGCTCTTTAACTTAATTACAAACATTCTTTTATTCTATGCTTCCTTTTTGTGAGAATATTTGAAGGAATCACAGAATGGCTTTACCAGAACTGGGGTCAATATACGCTAATTAAGACTAACTTTGCATTAAAATCTCTTCTGATCTTCAGAACATGAACAGGAACAGGAACTCTCCTACAAAGAGCCACACACCCCAACTCAAAACATAACCACTTAGCGGTGTTTCCAAATTATAGCTTGTTCAACACTATGATGTAAACTCAGCATAAAAATAATCGTCCTCTCAAAGTCTACCACTTTCATTTCCAGCAAACCTAACTTGTGTAAATATTCGTATGACCAGAAAAAGATTGACCAACTGAGAAGAAACTGAACAGGTTTCACGGAATGTGATAGATAGAAAAGTAATAATGAGTCTGTGATCAAAGGGGGTGAGTCAATATCAATAGTAAAAGTCATTATCTGGTGTGGCCTACGAGCCCTCATTCCAGCCTATTGTGGACAATCCGTGGACTGATGAAGGTATTTTGCATTCCTAGTGTAATTCAGGCAGTTGTTGTTTCCATGCCGTATCTGTCCTGCAGGTGTGATAGTTGGAAGTACCTATGCTGTGCTGGTGTTGTTACATTCAGTCAGCCACTACAGGGACAATCAGCTGTCCTTCCTATCTCCCAGTAGCACTGTCTTAACCCCTTCACTACCAAGCGATTTTTTGTTGAAAAAAAAATGCTATCATCACATCTATTTTAAACATAGGATGTGAAGCTAATAATTAAATATCAGATAAAATCAAAGTTTCGTACAGAAATTTTTATTATAAGATTAAAATAATGTTAATTTGTTCATTTTTAATTATTTATGTATTTGTTTACCCGTTACAGAAATATTGTTGAAATGTAAGATTCGGAGCTCTAGATGTTGTCCTTTATCTTACACAATTTCAAATGGGGTCTGCATTATTATCATACAGGCAGAAAATACCTTTGTGTTAGATACAGTAACTGTGATAGAGATAAATAATAAAAACGGTCAGATCTCCTGCTTATGGGGATTTGTAGAGACCACAATGAGATTATTAGCAATGCAACTTCCCCAAAAAATACCAATAAATATATTAAAATAATACCTGTATGTGACATAATGCCTGTATATGAAAATTATAGTAACACCTTGAATCTGTACTGTACAGGGATTTTCAATCATTATAAGCCCCTGAATCTAACTCCTCTACAGCAGTGAGTTACCCCAGAAGCTCCCTATATTCTGCCCTCTCCCTGGCAGTTGTAATGCAGCAGTAATCTATTTGAACTTTATGTTACAGTGATGTTTAGGGCTTCTATTTGCAAACTGGTTTATGTCTTTCTAGGGTGCTTGGAGAGACATAAAACAAAGGATTTTGTTTCTCCACAGGGGACGCACTAATCTTGCTTTAAAAAGGTGTGAATATGGTATTTTGATATGCTAATGAGTGCTTTTCAATGCAAAAATCGAGATACCACAAACTTGCTGTTTATTGCCATAGACACATCTGCAGCACTTATGTCTCGTTGCAGCATGTCAATGGCACGGTCCTACAGGTGAGCCGACACCATATACAGAAAAAGGGGTTTGCAGTCTCCATAACCATGCATATTTCATAATAGTGCATACGGAGATCAGTTCTTACAACACACTAAATGCAGCACTCTCCAAAAGATATGATCATATTGCATAGGCTTCCACAACATCACTGTATCCCAATTCTTGGCAGGTCATACTGTTTCCAAACCTAATAACTTCTCTTATTGATCAATTTGTTCATTTTATGTGTTTAAATGTGCATGTAGACCTTATTATCAGCCTCAGATTTTAGTTTGCAGAAAAAATATACAGCATCGTGATATGTGTTCATTTAAAGAATATGTCATTCAGGGAAAAAAAACACATCAGGACAAAAGTAGACAGTTTGATAGTCACTACTTCACAATTACTTCTGCCACTCGAGGGAATAAAGCTGTGTTAGCTGTATTTCATCAAAATGGTTAAAGAAAGCACATTTACTGTTAAGTGATCTCTTAGGAATTGAAGCAGTAAGGCAGCTGTGTAAGAACAGGGGTTTCTCTATATAAAAATGCTATCAATACAATCAATGCATAGGATGGTGGTTATGACTGGGCGCAGTAGTAAATGTGATAATGATTTGCTTCAAAAAAGTCAACAACCCCTGTTTTATATCTTGGATTCAAACATCATTTAACCAACACCACTCTAGTACATTAGGCCGCAGACACAAAAAAGGGTCATTTTTAAACAGAATTCTGAATTTGCAGCAGCAAGTTGGATCAATTTTTGGATAAACTAGATTAGGTGTCCATTTGTAACCAGAAAAATAATCTCTGAATTGAGTCAAAATTGTCCCATACTGAATTTATCAAATTTCCCACTGAATTTTGCAACAAAATCCCGGGAGTAATACCTGTAGCTCGGTGTCAAATAATTAACATATAATAACAAATTACAGTATATACAGTCATTTTATTTAAAAAATGCAAAAACATTATTCAACATTTAAAATGGACCAATGAAGTTGTCCTGCTAGGACTTTCAGGGCATGAAAGGTAGACAAATTACAAGTTAGCATTGTAACTTTCCAGCTATCCTCGTCAGATAGTGCAAGTTGAAGACTTGACTTTTTTGTAGGGATGTGCGTTTCGGATTTCGGAATTTTCACGAAATTTCCTGATTCGTGCATTCGGATTTCCGAAAATTTTCAGATCCGAAAACGGCAGATCCAAACAAATTTTCGAGCCGAAACGAAAACTTTTCGGACTTTTCGAATGGACTAGAAATGAGTAAAATCGAAATTCATTTTCGTTCCATTTGTGATTTCGGCTCCATTCCTGATTTCGGTTCCATTTCAGTAATTTCGGACATCGTATTTATATCGCTGATTCTGTAATAAAATTTTGTATCATTCCTGTTTCCTTCCTGGAAAACCAGAGAAATCTCAATGTATCGTTCCTGGAAATCCAGAGAAATCTCAATGTATCCTTCTTGTAAAACATGAGAAATCTCAATGTATCCTTCTTGTAAAAGCAGAGAAATCTCAATGTATCCTTCTTGTAAAACCAGAGAAATCTCAATGTATCCTTCTTGTAAAACATGAGAAATCTCAATGTATCCTTCTTGTAAAAGCAGAGAAATCTCAATGTATCCGTCTTGTAAAACATGCGAAATCTCAATGAATCCTTTTTGTAAAACATGCGAAATCTCAATGTATCCTTCTTGTAAAACATGCGAAATCTCAATGTATCCTTCTTGTAAAAAATGAGAAATCTCAATGGCAGAATTATCATATCGTATAATTATCATATCGTATCCGAAAAAACATTAGTTTACATCAAAACGAATACACACTTTGAAACGAGGAGAACAGACGTTCCGAAAAACACGAAAATTTCCGAAATCACGAAAAAAAAGTCGATACAAGAAACGAAACGAACCAAAACGAAAATGGGCCGAAACGAGTCGAAATGAAAATTTACAAAATCCGAACGAACCGAACCGAAAAAAAAAATCGGTGCACAAGCCTACTTTTTTGATATAGTCATCTGAGGATGCATCTTTAATCACAAAAGACAATTCATTATGACATGCCCTCTATAATTCTATGCGGACCCAAACTGGCCACTAGGAAAATTAAGCAAATGTCTGGTAGATTGCAATGGCCATGAGCCAGGGTCCCACACCCCTCACATAACCCAACCAACCCTGCCCTTGGCTAGCCAAGACTTGACCAAGGCCAGCCCTATGCATACAACATTCATGAGGTCTGTTTTTTTTTAGCTCTGCCCCTTCCCATCCCTATACACGCCAGTATAATGGTTGAGATAACACAGCATGCAAACCTCGTCAAAGGTATAGACAAACAATAAAAAAGGGACCTTAAATGGCCAGGCACAACAAAGAAAGATTTTTTCTATGTAAAGAAACAAGCCGAGGTTTCGGCATAAAAAATACTAGTTTGTTAATTCTTCCTCCCAAAGTTCATATTGACAGGTATGTCTTATAAAATTTTAGGGTTCTATTATCTTCTTCGCGGAATTTTTTTTTTGCGCGCAGTGTTAAACGTTAACGCGCATAAATTAACGTTGGTATTACGATCCGAGCGCATTTTTTCATCCGTCAAAAAGTACCGCACAAAAAAAGACGCGCAAAAACGTGCGCGCATTAACGCTGTGCGCAAAAATCGGTGGGCGGACTGTTTTTTCACGCGATTCACCCAATCTGAATTAAGAACCACAATTGTCTCCCGTTACGTTTTTGCACCTGTCAAAATCAATCTGAGTATATATGCTGCAGCAATAATAAAAACACGCACAATTTATTCATTTTATTGTTTGGGTATGTGTAGAATGTGTAACTATACTGTGCTGTATTTTATTTTTGGGCTGACGTATTTGGTTTCGGTCAGATTTGCAGTTACCACCAGCTTTTCAAAGACGTTAAAATTATGCGCACAAACGTCCGTTAAAATTTGCGCATAGATTGTAATACCTTGCGCGCACCAGCGCACAAACGCATTTGCGCTCACAATGTTAAGTATAGGACACGCAAAGTACATTGCGATCGCGCAGGGTTCGCGCAGGGTCACTAGCATTAGAAGTTAATGTGCATCTTTTGCGCGAACGTTGTAATACGACGTTCAGCGCAAAGTGTTTTGCCCCTTGCGTTAATGCGTTTTTGCGCACGTGTTAACGTTTGCGCGAGGAATGTATTAGAGCCCTTCGTTTTTTCCTTCAAAGTGGTGGATCCTCGTTTCTCGTGACAACTCGCATTCAACCAACTCAAAAGGTACGGTCGGGAAGCTGACTGAACCACAGCGAAACGCGTGTCCGAATGATAAGTCCCTGCTTTTTATGTATTAATTGTATGTTAGTCATAACCTCATTCATTTACGCAACCCCAGCTTCACGGGGTTATCAAGCCAGAAAACCTCATTATGAGACACTCTAATTGCATTGCAGCACAACGCCATCAAGATTGCTTTGTAAATACGCTGAGATGCTTTACATTAACACTGGATGCATCCCGCCCTTATCGAACACTTAAGGGGCTATTCACAGAGATTCCAACTTGCCCTGAAAATGCGCTGAACAGTGAATTTCCTCGTACGGTGCATTTTCGTGGCCATTCGGTTATTCACAAAGCAGGCAGTTCGCCAAATTTTGACTAATTGCCAGCGATATACAGTGCTGTTTGAAGGCAGTGAAACTCCCATAGAGAAGCAATGGTTAATCTATTCACAGAACGCCGAACAGCAGTGAAAAGTTGTCGAAATGCCCTGATTTTCAGTGGTTTCATTCGGCAGGTTTAATCAGGCGAATCCCATAAGATTCAATGTTAAAAACATTCCTGTTTTTATGCAATTTCTATTAAAACGTTTATTCTTTTAATCTGCAGCAAAAAGTCCCTTTATTTATTTATTTTTTAAGAAGTTTTCGGCATTTTTCGGGACTTTTCCGGCAAATTTGTTTTTTACGATTTTTTTTTAAACAGTTTATTTTCTTTCTTCTGTAAGAGACCTTTCTATTATTATTCATAGGATCTTATATGTAAATTCTAGACATTTTCATCCAGTAGTTTTTTGCAAACAGCGTCTCAAATTTGACACTTTCAATCATTTTTGTTTTTTGTTTTTTTTACCCCATTCGTCGGCTTGTCGGCTTTTTCTGGCAGCTTGTCAGCGCTCTGTTCGGGTTTTTTCGGCTGTTTTGCGACAGATTGTCGTCATTTTTGGATGCGGTAGGCTTTTTTTCGGCTGTTTTGCGGCTGGATTGTTGGCTTTTTTCAGTTGCTTTCGGCGTTTTTTGGGTGATTTCGCAGCGTTTTTTGGGTTTGAATCTGTGGTTTTGCAGCGGTTTTTCAGATTTTTATTTATTTATTTTTTATTTATAAAGGATTTTACCAGGAAGGATACATTGACATTTCTCTCGTTTTCAAGTGTGTCCTGGGTTCAAGAACATTGAAGTGTTACAGTTACAGAAATACAAAGTAATACAATGCAAAATATTGAAAAACAACACAAATATACAGATTAACAGAAAATAAATATGTAGGAAATATAGTCACTAGGTTACATGTTTACAGGTGCATTCTGTATCGAGGTATGTTAGTAATGATGCGGACAGTGGCTTTTCACCGCACTTCGGGGACTCTGTGGTGATACCTGAATACATCGCAGGATCGGCGAATTGGAACGCCGAAGTGCAGGGAACGATAGAGCACCGGAATGTCACCGACATCTGTGAATAGCCCTGAAAGTGAATCCCACCCATTGACAAAATAGAAGCTGGTCTATGCTTCATTGCATCCAAAGCCCAGACCCGTCTGAAAAACTGCTATATAAATTACTCAAGGTTATTCAGAGAGCGGTGAAAAGTAGGAGAATGACTGGAGAATGGAAAATTCTAGGTCAAAATAGCTGATTTGGAACGTAAGATAAATGGGAGAATTTTTCTGGTTTGGCTATTTTGACCTAGAATTTTCCATTCTCCAGCCATTCTCCTGCTTTTCACCTCTCTCTGAAGAGACTGTCTTTATAAGTCACTTTGGAAATGATCTGTGATTTTTTTTTTTTTTGTGAGTTTCAACCGCACATGACCACAAACTACTGCAAAAAACAAAACCAATCTTCTGTGACTTTCCACCAAGAGGCGACCGTTACACATTGTGCGAAAGTACTTTTCATTTGCGGAAAATACTGTGTATTGTGTGAACTCTGAAGCTGTGCAGAAAGTAAATGTATTCATGGCAGAAAAAAGAAAATTATTAGCGAATTCTCCAAACTATTTCATTGACCCGATTTACTCTTTGGAGATTCACAAGACATTTGTCTTAATTTGTGTGATTGAAAAATTCTATACTCTGAAATATTAATTATTATTTTTTAGTATTGGTAAATCTGACACATCTATTGGTATTTGAGTGAGACTTTTAACCCTTTCGCTGCTGAGGCTTTTCCCGCCTCTGTGCTGAGCTCATTTTTACCGGTTTTGCTCATCATGTTTAAACGTATTTTGAAGCCTTATTTTAGTATATGACCCAGACATATTATATATCGTTCTTTCCGGCAGACTCGGCAGATTCATAATATGTCATTATTATATGTATACGTCATGACCTGTCTGTATATTATAACAAAAAATGCAATAAAATTCGAATTTTCAATCATTTACAATGTGTAAAGTGTTTTTTTCTACATTTTAACATGTGAGCGTTTGCGGTTATATTTTGTATGGGGTGCGCTTGTTAAAAAAAATTGAAATTGGGACTCGTTACATTTTTTTTTGGGGGAAAATGTCGCTATTGTTAACAAATGCACCGCATACAAAAATCGTTAGAGCAGCATCATTGTTCACATTATAATTGAAATGGGAACAATATTCCTGCATTAACAAATCAAACAAAAAAAAAACTTGTTTATTTTTTTTATAATTTTTTTTAATATTATTTTTTTTTTACTTTTACATGGTCATGCTCTGGCCAATCCAACAATACCAAACATTAACCCCTAGCTGCCACGGATCAGGAGATAGGGGGTTCAATGAACCTCCTATCTCTAGCATTGGTGGCAGTTAGGGGTTAACTCCAGGACTGGCGTCATCGTGCTATGCACGATGACGCCAGTCGTCAGGGGGCATTCCTGGAAGCTTGGCCGACATCTCCGGGAGAGGATCACGATTCGGCGCTTTTCTGCGCCGAATCGTGATCCGGCATCCAAGGGGTTAAAGGCAGGCATGGTTTGGAAGGGCAGGCTGTGCCCTTCCAAACCGTGCCTGCCTTCAGCCTTTGGTCCCCCGCGATCGGGAGGGAGAGAGGTCCAAAGGACCCCCCTCCCTTTCAGGCACCTCCTCCGCACTCGCAGGGGGGTGCCTGAAATAGATGTCATTGCACCGCCGCTATGACATCTATCCCCCCCCCACGGCATCCCGGAGTGCCGGGCTGACATGCTAGATGTCAGCCCGCACCGGGGGGCCAGCAATCAGCCGGAATCCCGGCTGATTGCTGCCTCCTTTGCTAGGACGAGCTAAGGGGAAAAGTGGAGGTGCACTTAGCAGCCAAGTGGTTAAAGATAACGGATCACATTACAACCTTGTTGCTAACGTTAGCGCTCACCTACATGATCATTAACGTAGCCGTGGTGGCTACAGCATATTACAATCCAAACGGTAACGGGTTAAGTAACCCGTTTGCATTTGGTATCTTGTGCTTTTCAGCGCGAGGTTACTGTACTTTGTGCTCCCTATACTTAACATGGGGAGCACAAAGTGTTAATCAGCGTTAGGATTACAAAGTCCTAACACTGATTAGCGTCTGGCCGCGGTTAACAAAAAGTTAACCAGAGCCAGGACTTGGTGCTAACAAATTCCGCTTCTGCAGAATCCGTTAACACCATCCAGAAACCCCCCCAAAAATTAGATATACTCACCTCCTGTCCCACGGCGAGGACAGCGGCTCTGTCCACCTCCTCCATCCGGCGTGAGCAGGCAGAGACTTGGGGGAAAAGTTCTTCAGTCTCCCCCTGCATATCAATACGCCGACCGGCAGGTCATGTGACTGCCGGCGTCTGGCTCAATGGAGTCCTATGGACTCCATCGAGCGGATGCTTGTGGCGGCACTCAGCGCTGCCGCAAGCATCCCGGGGCAGTAGCGCGTGGTAACATTGCAGGTAGCTTTTTAAGCGCCTGCATTGTAATTCCACAAAAACGGGGGCGGTAGGGAGAAAATTGCGGGTGCAGTTTTTTCTCCCTACCGCCCCCGTTTTAGCGTGGAGAATGTAATGTGGCCCAACATTTCTAGTTCGATTTTATTTTTGTGATTTTGAGGGGGAGTTTATTATTTCACCTTTAACCTTTTAACTTCTAAAATCCATACAAGATCAACATATTATTCGATAAAAGGATAGAATTACTTGATTTTTTTGTGTTTTCATTATTTTTTTTCTCATACCTTCTTTAGTATGACTTTTAGGCTGGGGTCAGACCAGCGCACTTTTAACGTGCGTTCTGGCGCACTTAATTACGGCCGCAGTAGCAGCAAATGACGGGCAATGACGGCCAATATACGAAGTACGGCTGCACAAAAGTCCGGCGTGCAACGCAAGTGGAATTTGAACGCATTTTTTCCAGAACGCAGAACCGCTAGTACTGACGTACAGAGTGCGCAGCTGCGGCATAGCGGCGTGTTTGCGTGATTAGGAGATGTCAGACTCTGCTAATGTCCAGCCTACATAACGTCCAGACGCAAAAAAGTGTTTTATTGACGATCCGTAAAAAATCACGCACGAAAATGCGCGTCGTCTGACCGTTTTTGCGCATTCCGTGAAAAAATACGTCAATGCGTTCGGACGCACTTTTTGACGTTCGCAGGGAAAAATGCTTTTGTCTGACCCTAGCCTTAATGTCCGTTTTATTTATCACTATGTTTACTTCTTGTTTCATCGTTGTAACTGAGTAATAGACGTCCTTGTTGTGACAATAACATTGTTAGTAGAAGGTGGGGTTTGGAAGTTAACCAGATTCCAGAAGTCTTTAGAACAAGAATGGGCATAGGTTTGTGCGATTCCTTGGTTTTGTTATTCAAAAACGACTTTGTTTTGGATGTAATTTTAAAATTGAAATGCTATTTCCTAACTAAATATTTTTTTCTTTCTACATTACTGCGTCCGGCAGTGATATCATTTGGTTCATTCTATTGCTGCTTCCTAATACACTACACTTTGTTAATTCTAGTCATAATGAAGTTAAAACTCTGTCATTTTTAATTTACATGGAATACAATTAAAATTTTCACAATAAGGAATGTTTTTATCCACAATATTTAAATCTGTTTCTCTCGAAAATGGTAAGATACAGATATAAACCAAAAAAGTAGGTTCTTTTATATCAGTTTGCAAATTGCTAATTGTGAGAATAAAGAATTAAGCAAACCTTATCTCCTAATTACTGTTTTCCTTGGACAGGTTTGCAGATCGCTTATCTGAACACAATTTCTACATTCCAAATTCGCTTATCAGATTTCTAGAGGGGTAATTTGAGTAGGAAGCGTCAACATGGAAAGAGATTATAGACCACATGACGAACAAAACAAAACAGATTTTCAGACAATTTACTTCAAGAAAGCAAGCGCACAATAAGTCTGTGACTCTATTTTATGCAAAGTGTTTCCCTAGATTGCGCACACACGGGGGATCCGAATTAATTTAGGAAGAACATAGTATCTACTAAAAAGAAAAGGTTGAAAATATTAAGAAAATATATTAACAATGTCTTGCAGAGAAACATTTGTTAAAATGATCGGATTATGAAAAAATAATAAATCAATAAATAATGTTATTTTTTCTATAATAATAACAATGGCAGTACTGATATTTATGAGTGTATAACACAACGGTGGTCACGCCTTTACCAAATATGTAAATGTATATCATTTAGAATCTGCACCAGTAGCGAGCATTAAGGCTAGGGTCAGACGAACGCATTTTTCACATTGTCGGTGAAAAAGTGCGTTCGAACGAATGGACGTATTTTTTCACGGAATACGCGATAGCGGTCATACGATGCGCATTTTCGTCCGTGATTTTGTACGGATCATCAATAAAACCCTTTTGCGTCTGGATGTTATGTTGGCCGGACGTTTGCAGCGTCTGACGTCTCCCAATCACGCACACACGCCGCTATGCGGCCGCAGCGCACTCTGTACGGCAGTAGTAGCGGTTTGACGTTCTCGAAAAAATGCGTTCGTTTGCCACTTGCGTTACGCGGACGAACTTTCGTGCGGCCGTTCGTCGTATGTTCCCCGGCATTGGACGTCATTTGCTGCTAGCACGGCCGCGATTTCGTGCGGCTAAACGCACGTTAAAACTGCTTTCGTCTGACCTTAGCCTAAATATGCCGACTAGGGATGTGCATGGCTGAAAAATTTATTTTGTTTAGTTTAGTTTTGTTATGTTTTTTTAAATTTCGTTTTCGGAATTTTGTTTCGTTTTGGATTGATTTGAAATTTCGAATCAATTTCAAATTTGATAGTTGATACACATTTGATAGCTCATTTCAACTTCGATAGTTGATATCAATTATTAAAATTTTTCTTTTATGATGACACAGTGTAAAACGAAATAAATTTGTTATATACCGTTTCGTTTTGTTTCGAATTCGTATCGTATCGATTTGTTATTCGGAGGTACTTCCGAAATACGAATTATCAAATTTTGTTCCAAATTCTGAATTTTTCCGAAACGAATGCACATCTCTAATGGCGACATATTTACGTATTTTAGTTATCATACTTATTAGTTGCTGTCTGGTAGAGCATGGTCAGCTGAAGAAAGCAAGAAATAATTAATTGGCTGAAATTGGTGAAAACCGTTCTGTTTTAGGCTTTTCTCAAGCTGAAAGGGTGCGGAAACATCACTTTGTCCTGTTTCAACAAACCTACCTATTGAGATCCAGGACTGCCCGTACCAGTTCATGGTTTGCAGTGTCAGATGCGTGGCTGGTGATCTTTGGTTCATGGTGGCACCGGTAGAAAATATATCTCTCATGCAGGCTGTGTGCACTACCCTATACTGTCTTTGTGTTAGGGGCTTGAAATGGCTAAGCAAGGAAAGGGTTAAAGGTCAGTAATGTGTCTGAGATAGCCAAACACTCATATGGCTGCAGCACATCTCACATAATCCTAGTAGTTGCATAGCTAAATATTATATGAGTTGAATACTCGCCACCCAGGACATACTTGAAAACGAGAGAAATCTCAATTTATCCTTCCTGGTGAAATCCTTTCTCAAGGATAAAAATAAGACTGAAGTCTTGAGGGTCTATTCACTAAAAGGTGAAACTCTGGAGAACTTTTGGAGAAGTGAAAATTCTAGGTCAAAATAGCCAATTTGGAAAGTGAGATAAATAGGAGAATTTTTACCTACAGGGTTATTCAAAGAGAGTCGATCTGGCAACGGAATGTAACCGGACACTGAAATTCAGTGAACAGGGACATTTTGTGGCCATTCGGCTATTCAGAGAGCAAGCAATTCGCCAAATTGTGACTAATTGCTTGCACGTACGGTGCCTGTTCGGGGGCAGTGAAATCCCCCATAGAGAAGCAATGGTTCGACTATTCAGAGAACAACGAACAGCTGAGAAAAGTTGATGAAATGCTCTGCCATTCGGTGGCTTCATTCAACAGGTTTATTCAGGCGAATCCCATAGGCTTCAATGTTAAAAATATTCCCGTTTTAATTCAATATCTAATAAACCGTTTATTATTTTATTCTGCTGTAAAAAGTCTCTTTATGTATAGATTTTTTAGGATCTCTTGGGTATTTTTTGGGATTTTTTTGGCAAACTTTTTTCCGTTTGCTTTTTTTAAATTGTTTTTTCTTTTTTCTGTAACAGCCCTTTTTATTATCATTCATTGGATCTTATATGTAAATGCCAGACATTTTCATTCAATAGTTTTTTTGCAAACAGCGTTTCAAATTTCAAACTTTCAAGCGTACTGTTTTTTTTTTGTGTTTTTTTTCACGTCGTTCGTCTGCTTGTTGGCTTTTTCCGGCGGCTGCTCTGCACTGTGATCGCTAGCTGCTCGGATTTTTCCAGCGTGTTCGGCTTGGTTTTTGCAGCGGTTTCTGTGGGTTTTCGGTGAGTGTTCAGTGACTGTTCTGCGGGTTTGCGGTGAGTATTCCCTGCACTTCGGGGCCCTGTGGTGTTTGCTGAATACACCGCAGGGTCGGCGAACTAGGATCGCCGAATCGCCCCGAAGTGCAGGGAACGAAAAGTCACTGAAAAACGGTGACTTTTCAAATCTCTTTGAATAACCCTGCTAGAATTCTCACTTCTCCAAGCGTTCTCCAGAGTTTCACCTTTTAGTGAATAGACCTGTTGGTGTATTGTTCCTTTCTTTGTTAATCCAAAAGAAGACAAACAGGGTTATTCAGAGAAAGGTGAAACTCTGGAGAACTTTTGGAGAAGTGAAAATTATAAGTCAAAATAGCCAAACCAGAAAAATTCTTCCATTATCTCACTTTCCAAATTGACTATTTTGACCTAGAATTTTCACTTCTCCAAATGTTCTCCAGAGTTTCACCTTTCTCTGAATAACCTGGATAAAATAATCATAAGATTTCTGATAGGACTGTAAAGAAAAAGGTAGTGACTTTGACACCTTAATGACGATCAGCTTTCTCCTTGTAAAAAAACAAACTGATACAAGTTCTTTGTTGACCAGATACATGGTTCCACTGAGTCTCAAATCTGTGAACCTGGTAATTAGCTGCTTTCAAATTAAGAGAAAATCTAAATGCTACTCCAAACACAGACATTTTACAGCCGGCTGGTCAGGTAAGAAGTATTTGAAGCTGGTGTGACTTGAGGAACAGCTAAAACTAATTGATTACTGCACAGAATACCAGTAAAAGATTTGCATGGGTCAGAACCACGGGCATTGGATATTTCATTTAACCCCATAAGGACGGGAGAGTAATTTTACAACTTCTGCGCTGTTTCGGAAGTAGAAGTTTGCTGAGCTCATTTTGACCGTTTTTAAGTCACGTTTCATAATACCACCCAGACAAATTATATATCGTTCTTTCCGGCAGACTCGGCAGATTAATAATATATCATTATTATATGTATAGGTCATGCCCTACCAAAATGCTGTAACAAAAAATGTAAAAAAAAATTTATTATCCGAGCCTTTGCAGTCATATGCTATGGGGTAGACTTGTTAAAAAAATTAGAACGGGGAACCCATTTTTTTTTTGGGGAGAAATTGCGTGATTTTAGCTAAACCCCCCAAAAAAAAATCGTTAGTGAAGCATCATTGTTCACATTATAATTGAAATGTGAACAATAGTGCTGCATTTAAAAAAAAAGTATATATTTTTTTATTATTTAATTAATTATTTTTTTTATTATTTTTATTTTTTAATTTCTTGCACTCTTCTTTTACTTTTACCATGGTCATGTTTGATATCATTGGAAAGGCCATGCTCTGGCCTTTCCAGCAATATCATACATGACCCCCTAGCTGCCACCAATCAGGAGATAAAGGGGTTCAAAGAACCCCTCTATCTCCTCTATGGGATTTCCATAGGAAATCACTTTGCAGCTAGGGGGTTCCCCGGTTAACTGACATCATCGCGCATGGCGCGATGAGTCAGTTGGCGCGGGGGGACCCAGAGGTGGGGGCTGCCATCCAAGATGGTGGGCCCCACCGGAAAAAGGCCACGGTCTTGCACCGATTGGTGCCAGGCCGCGACCTGGCAACTAAGGGGTTAACCCCCTACATCGGTGGAAAGGTCAGGCTGTGACCCTTCCTGTGATGCTGGCCACAGCTGCCTGGTCCCCGGCGATGGGGAGATAGAGGGATCCAAAGGATCCCCCCCTCCCCTTCAGGCGCTTCCCCTGCTCCGGCGGGGGGGGAGGACGCCTGAAACTGACGTCATCGCGCCCCCGGCATGATGACGTCAGTGCGCCGGAGGAGTATACCCTGCCGATCTGACTCCTTGGGACTCAGATCAGCGAGGGAGCCGCCAGAGGAGGTGAGTATCTGCCGAGGGAGGCTGCAAATGCCGCAGACATACAATTACGTCCTGCGGCGTCAAAGCCCGCCTAATGCAGGACGTAATTGTACGTCCTGCGGCGTTAAGGGGGAGACAGAATAATGTGATCTACAGACAAAGGGAAATTGTTTCAACAAACCACTGATTTAATTTTTCTTGTATTTGTTTATCCTTTTACAGAAATATTGTTGAAATGGAAGATTCTGAGCTCTAGATGGTGTCCCTTATCTTACAAAATTTCAATCTGGGTCTGTATTATTATCATACAGGCAGAAAAGACCTTTGTGTTCGATACAATAACTGTGATAAATAAAAATGTTCAGATCTGCTTATGTGGACTTGTGGTGATCATAGTGAGAATATTAGCAAAGCGGCTTCCAAAACCTAATAGAATATATAAATAATTTCTCTTAGCTGTTGATACCATGTGGTTTCTTGCCCCTTCCCCACCCCTGTCGTTTTGACCCCCCTTAATTCTTTTCCGCTTGCGCTCTTGGTCGTTATGTGACCCTTCTTTAAATTCATAAATAAAGAATTTTAAAATAATAATAATATCTGTATGTGCTGCATAATGCCTGTATATGGTAATTACAGTAACACCTTGTATCTGTATAGGGATTTTCAGTCATGAATCATGATAACCCCCTGAATCTTATCCCTGGAAAGCAGTGAATGACCCCAGAGCTCTACATGAACTCATTCTCTCGATCGTGCAGAGTCACGGAGTGCTCGCAGAGGGCAACTAAGAACTATTTGTTCCCAGTCTCACTCTGCTCCCGGTAAGAAGACGCGTTGGATTGCGCCACCCATTTCACTGTGGAATGAGAGGTGAGTATGGTATTTTTAGGGGATGGTTTAGAGTGTGTTATATCATTTTGCATTTGCAGAATCATTTAACACCAGCTTTTAGGAGTTGTTAAAATTTGTCAAATAGCTTCCCAACATTAACTTGCACCAGGACCTTGCAATATCTCCCATCTAGAGACGTTAAAAAAAATGATTGCACTTCCCATGTTAAGGATAGGAAATTTAAAGTATAATACGTCTGCGGAAGCTGTAAAGGGCAAACTGATTTCACGCCAGTGTAGCGTTATGATTGGAATGTCAATGACAGACGTCAGACTTACTAATCCTAGCACAAACGCTTACATATCGAGACGATACCAGAGCATCAACTATGGAATAGGGCCCGAAATGTCCTTATTGTGTTTATTTCATGTTACTGATATCTTACATATGCTTTGTTTTTCTTTTGCATGTTTAGTTGAGAAAATATTTTCCTCTATATGTGTCACTGGGTGCATCCATTGTGTTGTAAACTGCCCTCTCCACAGCATCTTTACATCACTTGGTCCTCACTGTGTGGCTTTGTCCATATAATGGAGTCTATCGGTCGATCCATGATTCAAATCATTGTGTTGTGTGGGATGTATTCAATGGACATCATCAGGGGTAGATTAGAAGATTTTAATGTTCTGGACAAGGGGCGCTGCTGCTCAGGAACTTGACTCCTAAGCGGTGTAGCAGACACACGCTGGAAACCTCTGGGCAGCCCCAGCATGTGACATGCTTCCCAAAATTACTCTTACTCTGGGCAGTATGTCCGCTGAAATGCTAGAGTACTCTAATGATGTATACACATTGGAAGCTTCAGTAATAAGGAGATCACGACTCTCCTGCCACTGTTTCCTTTCTGTAAAGCATCAGATTCTTCAGGAATCTACAGTTGTGTTCAAAATTATTCAACCCCCACTGAAATTGAGTGTTTTGGCCAGTTTGACATTGATTTTGATCATTCAGTCATCTTGCTTACAATTAAATCAAAGAGGCACGTGTAGGTCAGACAAATATAACATAACATTTATAATGAAATAACCACAAATGTCTTTTCTGTGCTCACATCATTATCAGTTTTATTCAACCCCCAAGTGACATTCAATCTTAGTACTTAGTACAACATCCTTTTACAGTTATAACAGCTTTTAAACGTGAAGCATAGCTTGACACAAGTGTCTTGCAGCGATCTACGGGTATCTTCGCCCATTCGTCATGGGCAAAAGCCTCCAGTTCAGTCACATTCTTAGGCTTGCGCACTACAACTGCTTTCTTTAAGTCCCACCAGAGGTTCTCAATCGGATTTAAGTCAGGTGACTGCGATGGCCACTCCAAAATGTTCCAGTCTTTAATCTGCAACCATGCTCTAGTGGACTTGGAGGTATGTTTGGGATCATTGTCCTGTTGAAAGGTCCAACATCTCCCAAGCCTCAGGTTTGTGACGGACTGCATCACATTGTCATCCAATATCTCCTGGTACTGAAGAGAATTCATGGTACCTTGCACACGCTGAAGCTTCCCTGTACCTGCAGAAGCAAAACAGCCCCAAAGCATGATTGACCCCCCGCCATGCTTCACAGTAGGCAAGGTGTTCTTTTCTTCATAGGCCTTGTTCTTCCTCCTCCAAACATAGCGTTGATCCATGGGCCCAAACAGTTCTAATTTTGTTTCATCAGTCCACAGAACACTATCCCAAAACTTCTGTGGTTTGTCCACATGACTTTTGGCATACTGCAGTCGACTCTTCTTATTTTTTGGAGACAGCAAGGGGGTGCGCCTGGGAGTTCTGGCATGGAGGCCTTCATTACGCAGTGTGCACCGTATTGTCTGAGCTGAAACTTCAGTACCCACATCTGACAAATCTTTTCTCAGTTCCTCAGCAGTCACACGGGGACTTTTCTCCACTCTACGCTTCAGGTAGCGCACAGCAGTCGAAGTCAGCATCTTCTGTCTGCCACGACCAGGTAGCGTTTCAACAGTGCCCTTTGCTTTGAATTTGCGAATGATGCTTCCTATGGTCTCTCTTGGTATGTTTAACATCTTTGCAATCTTCTTATAGCCATTGCCCTTCCTGTGAAGAGTAATCACCTCTTCTCTTGTCTTCCTGGACCATTCTCTTGACTTCACCATGTTTGTAACCACACCAGTAAATGTCTAGAAGGAGCTGAGTATCACAATCATTTTAAAGCTGCCTAATTGGTGCTGATTATGCTTTATTGCTGCTCCGTGACATCCACAGGTTTTTTCAATACCTGATTGAAAACACTTGAATGAACCTCTGTTCTTCAGAGTGGTAGTCTTTAAGGGGTTGAATAATTGTGTCAATGAAGAATTCACAAAAGAAACATTTACTACTGTATTACAAAACCAATTGATGTCATTTTAGTTGCATATGGTTCTTTAAAACGTCCTTGTAGGATTTCATTCTGAATACAATTACAAATGTACACTAAATTCCCTAAAACCCTTTACAGCATTGGGGGTGGAATAATTTTGAACACAACTGTAAATGCCAGAAGAATCCAAAATCCGGAATACTCCTGGACCCAAGCATTCCGGATAACAGGGGCCTGACTTGTATTCTCATTACTATTTAAGAGTGAGGTGATGTTTAACCTAGAGACTGAAAATGTATTGCTATCACGCTCCTTATTTTATAAGCATCAAACAAATGTGATTTATAAAAATATACATATATATATATTATATATATATATATCAAATTAAGCGAAAACAATACACAAAAACACTGGGCAACTTTCCAAAAACAATTAAAAAGGTCATTCTTAAGTGAAAAAAAACATAAACAATTTGTCATCATTAGGCACGTATGAGGTAAGCCAAGTGTCCTAATAGGTTTTCCCCCTTGTATTGGATGGTTCCTAGTTTGTCTCCATTGACATATTTGCCTATAACTTTAAATTCAGTGATTTCTTCCAAATTAATAGTACATTTCATCCCGTGTCTTCAGTAAAAAAAAGTTGATACTCGAGTATACCGCTAGATTTTGGTGACAAAATTTTACCTTAAAATTGGAGGGGTCGTGTTATATTTGAGACATCTGCATTGCGTGTAAAAAAAAAATACTTGCCTTGCTCTGGATCTCAAGTCTCCCGGAAGTTATGTAGTCTCGCTGAAGTGAATGCGGGCTCCCTGATGCTTGCAAACACTTCAGGAACTCCCGGATTCGGGAGAGGTCGGATCCATCACTCTCGGTTTAAGCCAATCATTCACCTCTCTCACCTCTGCCGGCCATCTAATCGCTAGTAAAGAAGACAGGTGGCCGGCAGCTTCATACTTAGTAACAACCGGCCTGAGGGGGAGCCTGACTGTTAACAGAACCTGGAAGGATTTTAACTGTTTACCGGTACAGTAAAATTTTGTTCCTCGCGTTATATTCGAGTCTTGAGTATTCTCTCATAATAAATCTCTATCCATTGCGTTACATTCAGTTTGCGTTATACTCGAGTATCTACGGTATATGAGTTTTGGGGTCGAAAGGGTCAATATAATTGAATTGAGCAAAATACAACAGATATAGAACATTCTCCTGAAAAGTAGTACACTACAAACATTTAAAAGTCACACACAATATATAAGCGATTGTTCCTGCCCATATTTTAACCCTGCGTATCATTGATACGGATTTCCATTTTATTATTTTTCTCTCTGTGATACAGAGTTTATGTAAGAAATATTCTCTATGCATTGGACTTTTTTATGCCACGCTTGCTTACACTACATAAAATATTGTTTGATCCTCAGGTCACTAAATCTTAAAAAAAAACGCATTCCTGTGGGCTATATCAGAAATGACATCACTTTACATCAAACAGAAAACTCAAGAAAAGCTGTAAAATCCTGATGTTTCTGAGATTTCAAAGAAAGCCTATGAAACTTAAGACATGGGAGCTTACGTACGATTAAAAAGTGTCACTTTAATAAAATATGTTAGTGCGTTATCCTGGCCGTGATGTATGGTGTTTGTGCAGTATGTTATATATTTATGGCCTATCCTTTTATAACTTTAAAGAATATTCAATACTCACAGATTTAAACGTGTGACAATTCACAGTATTTCAAATTGTGTTTTTCACCTGGATTGATCTACTTGTAAAAGTGATATATATACACATGTCCTTTAAACTCAAAACTTGGAAAGTGAGAGGATTTAAACTCTGAGCTGTACTTTCTACTTATATGTAGCACTGAATCTGCTGACATGTGGAATATTGCTTATCTTCGAAGATTCTTTTCCTAGAGGCATAAAATTACTACAGGATTTTCTGTATTTGTCTTCATGCACAGTCACTTTCCACCACCATTTGTCTGCTGTCCCACCCACCCGCCCATCCACCCTCCCCATCCACCTGCCCATCCACCCTCCCCATCCACCCCCCCATCCACCCCCCCTCCCAGGCCCTATCCTAATTATATAGCCTCCTTTTCTCAGATGCTTCAATCCTCGCTCGGTTTAGCCTCATCATGCCCAAGCTCTTGGTCTATCATTATGCAGTGTCTGCTATAGTCTCTCTGGTAATTATCTCGACACTCCCCCTGCTCCCTTTTGTTTCACTTGCCTTAGTCCCTTAGAGTGTAAGCTCACGGGATGTCTGGTTGAGCACTTGCAGAGTCGTCTGTTCCTTATGTTTTACTATTTATTATGTCACCTGTCGGTGCTTCCCCATTGTAAAGCTTTACTGAATCTTTAACTATAAATGCAGAGCCTCAAGATGCTATAATGAATCCATGAATAGCCTGGTTGGGTTTATGATGACTGTGGTGCTTGCTTGGTCAATAAAGTTGCCTCAGTGGCCTAGAGTTCCAGGACACTATTACACTCTTTGCACACAATTTTGCGAGTGCGCAAAAACGCATTAACGCAAGGGGCAAAACCCTTCGCGCTGAACGTCGTATTACGACGTTCGCGCACAAAATGCACGTTAACGTCTAACGCGAGTGACCCTGCGCGAGCGCAAGTTCGTGCGCGCATCCCGTACTTAACACTGTGAGCGCAAATGTGTTTGTGCGCTGGTGCGCACATGGTATTACAATCTTAGCGCAAAATTTAACGGACAACGTTTGCGCGCATAATTTTAATGTCTTTGAAAAGCTGGTGGTAACGGCAAATCTAGACGTCCTGGCCGAAACCAAATACACCAGCCCGAAAAAAAAATACAGCAACGTATAGTTGCACATTCTACAAATACCCAAATAATAAAATCGAGAAGTTGTGCGCGTTTTTATTATTGCTTCAGCATATATGCGCAGATTGATTTTGACAGGCGCAAAAATGTAACGGGAGACAATTGTGGTTCTTGATTCTGATTGGCTGAATCGCGTGATAAGACAGTCTGGAAACCATGTTAAAGGAAAGGATTGTTGAACATCTAAAAACACATAGATTACAGGATCAGAAACAACATGGGTTTACCTCAGGGAGATCATGCCAAACTAATCTTATTGATTTTTTTGATTGGGTAACAAAAATAATAGACACAGGTGGTGCAGTAGACATTGCTTATTTAGATTTCAGTACTGTTCCGAATAGAAGGCTTATCAATAAATTGCAATCTTTGATCTTGGATTCCAATATTGTTGACTGGATTAGGCAGTGGCTGAGTGACAGGCAACAGAGGGTTGTGGTAAATGGAGTTTATTCGGCACAAGGTCTTGTTACCAGTGGGGTACCTCAGGGGTCAGTACTTGGACCCATTCTCTTTAATATTTTTATTAGTGATATTGCAGAAGGTATTAATGGAAAAGTATGTCTTTTTGCTGATGACACAAAGATTTGCAACAGGGTTGACGTTCCTAGAGGGATCAGCCAAATGACAAATGATTTAGGTAAACTAAAAAAATGGTCGGAGTTGTGGCAATTGAGTTTTAATGTGGATAAGTGCAAGATAATGCACCTGGGACGTAAAAACCCAAGGGCTGAATATAGAATATTTGATACAGTCCTAACCTCAACATCTGAGGAAAGGGATTTAGGGGTTATTATTTCAGAGGATCTAAGGGTAAGTAGTCAATGTAATAGAGCAGCAGGAAATGCTGGCAGAATGCTTGGTTGTGTAGGGAGAGGTATTAGCAGTAGGAAAAGGGAAGTGCTCATGCCACTGTACAGAGCACTGGTGAGACCTCACTTGGAGTACTGTGTGCAGTACTGGAGACCGTATCTCCAGAAGGATATAGACATCTTAGAGAGAGTTCAGAGAAGGGCTACTAAAATGGTGTACGGCTTGAAGGAGAAAAGTTACCAGGAAAGGCTTAATGATCTTAACATGTACAGCTTGGAAAAAAGACGAGACAGAGGAGATATGATAGAAACATTTAAATACGTAAAGGGAATTCACAAGGTAGAGGAAGGGAGTATATTTAAAAGGAAACAAAATAGCAAAACAAGAGGACATAGTCTTAGATTAGAGGGGCAAAGGTTTAAAAGTAACACCAGGAAGCATTATTTTACTGAGAGGGTGGTGGATACATGGAACAGTCTTCCAGTAGAAGTGGTAGAGGCCAAAACAGTAATTGAATTTAAGCAAGCATGGGATAGGCATAAGGCTATCCTAAACAAAAGATAAATCCAGGTTAAGTATCCATGTAATTGGGCAGACTAGATGGGCCGAAAGGTTCTTATCTGCCGACATTTTTCTATGTTTCTATGTTTCTATGTCTGCCCACCGATTTCTGCACGTAATATTAACGTGCGCGCGCGTTTTGCGCTTCTTTTTTACGCGCGATATTTTTTGATGGATGAAAAAATGCGTTCGGATTGTAATACCACCGTTAATTTTCACGCGTTAACGCTCAACGCTGTGCGCAAAATTTAATGCGCTGCGCAGGCGTTTCTGCGCTTAGAATGTAATAGTGCCCCCTATGTATCCATATGGGCAAGATCGGAATTTCCCCCAGTGCGTGGAGACAGTCGAAAGGCACAAAGCACATTGCAGTAAAATAAATGCTAATCACTAATGGGCGGAACTGCCAGGAAAAAGAAGGCCATGGTGTTCACAAAAACACTATAGACTGATTCTGGTCACAAGTGACGGGATGACTGTATGTATGATCTCATGGTTGGGAAACCATTAATACTTATTATTAGCTTTTTTGTTGTCTTTGTTACATTTAGAGCTTGATTTAATTCTATCAGTTGATTTTTCTGAATAATTTCGGTTGCTTGCAGCCGATATGTTTGTCAAAGTACCTGCTGATTCAACTGATAAAATTCATAAAGGGGCAATATTTTATAAAATATTTTATATATTTTTTAAAATTGCCGCTGGATCAAAAAAAGTTGCCAGGTAAAACGCCGAAAATGTTTATTTTCGCCCAGTATTAAACAGATTTGCGCCTTTAAACATGACTATTAGACATATATGATGTTTATACAAAGAATTCCATCTCTTTCCTTCGTTTTTTCAGCCTGAAAATCCATTATCCGCTCTTTATAGCAACCAATAAATTTGAATTGAATCATTAAAGTCCATATTTTCATTAATTGTATAACTGTGAAAGTCGATATTTGATCTAAAATTTTATCCGGAATCAAAATGCCAGTAAACCCTGTAACAGATCTCCATACCCCAACTGGGTCACATCTGTTAATGCCGCTCCCTTGCCGGAGCCCCGTTCTCCCACCAGCAGTGCTTTGTGCCTTCTCCAGCCCTTAGCCAAAGCTTAAGGACAGGAAAGCGGAAAGAACGGTGAAATGAGGCAACACACAGATCTTGGGGTAGAACAGACAGACAGGCTTTAATAAAACATGAGCAAAATGTTTACAGTGCAATGAAGGGCTAGAGACCAATGGAAAATGACATCCTGGTGCCCCCCTCCTCCCCATGTGAACCAGAAATGCTCAGACATGAAACAATAGGGTGCCGTGTAATCACAGAACATGGTTTTCAGAATTCCAAGAGAACTATAGAACAATAGCCTGATACAATAGTCTGCCACAGCTGTAAACATATTCTAGATAGGGGGAGTAGAAAAAGGCTACAGTGACCCATACAGTAATCCTATTAGCCAGTGTAACAGATAAGCATAGACAATAATGATATTAACAATAACAATATTCATGTGTAACATAGACAACACAATCACCTTGCACCTAGAATTGTAGGTACAGGGTGACTTCAACAAAGGACAGGGCAGGAAAACAATATAAAACATCAGGCCCGCACCTCCCAAATGCATTTCTAGGTCCATGTACTCCAAGTTCAAAGTGACTCACGTCACAAACCCAATTTTGAATCTCCCGAATCACAAATTGGCTGAAATTGCATCCGAAAAAGCTCCTGATTTCAGCTATTGGGCGAATTAAATCGAGGTCACAGGTGAATCTGTTTTGTGTGGTTACTTGGGAAGCATGTGTTCCATCCTATTCTGGCTGAGAAGAAGGTGGTTTGTCAGCATTCCAGGAGTTTTTGTACAAGGCATGTTTTTTAGGGCATACACATACATATGATACAGAGGCCCATATGGGTTGTTACTCTTAGTCTTAATCAAGCCTCTATCAGGGGTTGATTGTCCCTGTTTTCAGCAACAAGTAGATATTTTTGCAAAAGGTAAACTAATAAACATAATCATAGAACGTTATTATAATAGTTGTTACTAAACGTATTATTGTTAAGGAAATCTTTGGGACTTATAGACCCCCTTAAACTCGGTATCACCTAAAAAACAAGTTACTAACCATTCCGCAACATGATAAGGCAATTATCCATGTAGTACTTCTATATATTTGATTTTCGCTCTATTTCTACTTCACCTCAGGACTTCAAGACACTTTGGGATGTAACAGAATCCTCATTACTGAACATTTGATGTCAGATTAGTTTAAAAAGTGATTTGAGCATCTATACCATGTCAAGTGGGTGTGGGGATTTTATTACAACTAGTTTGTTCAGACATTTGATCCAGCCACGAGACAGATTTGTGCCGGCCGCAAAGAGTATGATTGACTTCTTTTTAGCTTCACCAGCACAGCAAATATATTGAAGTAGAAGATACCCACAACCACTTTGTAGGATGCATTTCAATCATTCTTGGTCTCCTTTAACCACTGGCTCTCATTCCATAATCACTCTTGCTCGCGGCCTCCCTTATTACAAGGCCTACTCATCCAGATCCCCACCAAGCACAACCCACATAAAAAACTTTCTGTACGCTTACTTTCTATTTTTTTTCACTTTTTCATTGCCTTTTTAAATTCTTAATTTGATGTTTAAAAAAAGAATCATGAAAACACCATTATGAAATCATCAGCACATGAGAAGAGTAATGTTCTACAAGAGATGGTGTAGAAAATTGAATCCCACTATTAATAGTGGGTAATAATAGTAATATAGGGTTGTTTTATGGGCTTTCCTTACAAAAAGTCTAGACCTAAGCGCTGAGGTTTTGTAAGGAGCTTGCAGCTTGAAAAGCTTTGTAAGTTGTAATGAGAGAGCCACAAAGTTGTTCCTATAATAAATACATGTGCTAGAACTCATGAATGAGAGAGATTACTTAACGGCTCTGAAGCAGCAAAGTTAAAACTTTTACCACCAAAAATTTGTTCAAAATAATTTATCATAAGATATAATTTAAAAAATAGGATGTATAGCTAAATATAGCAATATTGCATCGAGATTGTGATTCTGAGAAAGGAAAAGGTTCTTAACACTAAATGGTGTCCATTATCTAGCATAATTTCGAAAGGGATCTGCATTATTAGCATATATAAGTGGAGATGTGGTTTCGGTTGGACAATGGGTCAGAATGGTCATATGGTATGCTATAGTTGGACTGAATATGGCAGAAAACTAGCATAAGGCCTGTCAGGGGTATCTATATAACTTTCCGCAGGTACATACAGCCATAGTGATGGGCTTTCATTGGTCAGCTAAGGAATCCATTAATTTCCCTGGTCATCCTACCACAATTGCAGTCCATGGGGCCTTAGCCTAGATAGTAAATATTGCATGCCTGTTCGGAACAGTTGTAGAGGCGTTAGTTCCTGATTCTGTGGTTCTTCTAGTCTAAGACAGGGTTGGAATAACAATGCATGATGTAAAGGAAAGGAAAAACACTCACCTCCTGTACAATCCCAGCACCAAGTGCTTATGCCGGCTATTGATTACGGAGATGTATTGTATGCAGCCGCCCCGCAAACACACCTTCAGAAACTTACTACATTGTATAACTCATTCTGCCGCTTTGTGCTACAATGTAACTACATGACCCACCATTGTGACATATTAAAAGAGCTAAACTGGCCGTTGCTGGAATCTAAACTCGCCCTTCACCTTTCCAACCTGGTGTTTAAGAGCTTTTCTGGGAAGCTGCCACCCTACCTGAATAGACTGCTTCCCCCAGCAGTTCCCTCATCCCATAACCTCTGATCCAGGACCTGAAACTTACTTGCAATACCACAATACAAAAAGAAAGTGGCTTGGTCCTCATTTTCCTACAGAGCACCACAATTATGGAATAACCTCCCAGACGCCATCAAATCTTCCCCCAGTCTTAAGTCACTCAAGAGCTCCCTATTAACATACCTCAATAAGGAATGCACCTGTAAACATGTAACATAATGACTATTTCCTACATATTTATTTTTGGTATATCTGTATATTTGTGTTGTTTTTAATATCTTGCATCTTATTACTTTGTATTTCTGTAATGACTGTAACATTTCAATGTTCTTGAACCCAGGACATACTTGAAAATGAAAGAAATCTCAATGTATCCTTCCTGGTAAAATACTTTATAATTAAAGGAATAATGAAATAAGTGCCACAGAGGCGGGGGTGGGTCAATCCCCATAGAGCATAAAAGTAAAAGAAAGGAGCAGGCACACTGGTTGGGTCATTCAGGAGCTATATTGCATGGGTGCCACCACAACAATTCGTCTCAGGCAGGAGCTTTTCTCAAGCCTTGTGTGTTAAGATGAGAAAATGTTGAGATGGCACCCATGCAACAAAGCATAAACTAACTAGTGCAATCTGTCCATTCTGTTACTTCAGGGAAGGAAAGAGAGACTTAGGGCAATATTACATACTTAATGCTAACATTAGCACTCAGCTGCGTGAGCGTTAAACAGGGATGCTAAGGAGAAACCTGCAGGGGCAAGTTTTCCTCCTTGGCGTCCCTGTTTTAGCAGACAGTATGTAACACTGCCCTTAATATTGTGCATATTGTCTCAAAATTCTTATTCAAAACCTGTATAATAATGCATTGTTTGGAGGTAACGATATTAGAAGGATTATGTAAGTCATAGCTTTCTAAATTCTTCGGTAATTGATCTCTGAACTGTCTCTCAAACTTTTTGGCGTGTTCGGTTCAAGTTCAAAATTTTTTTTTTGAAAAAGTATAAAAAAAATGCTTAAAAAAATACTAAAAAATCTAGAAATAAAGAGACTCTTTACTGCAGAATATTATAAGCAACGGTTTATTAGATATTGAATTAAAAACTAATGTCTAGGTGCAAAGGTTCTCACCTCTAAATGACCTGTGCTCTCAAACGGCGTAAACAACAGGTGTTTAATTAGTGTTTGGAAATAACATGTGCTTCAAATTAGTCCGGTCTCATGAATTTGATACATTGTATGCAGACTGGGAGTGCTAGGTGTCTGTCCAAACGGATCCCCCCTCCCTTCCAGGCGATCTCCCGGCATTGCCGGGGGGGTCGCCTGGAAATGACGTCATCGCGCATGGCCCGATGACGTCATTTATTTATTTATTTATTTATTTATAAAGGATTTTACCAGGAAGGATACATTGAGATTTCTCTCGTTTTCAAGTATGTCCCGGGTTCGAGAACATTGAGTGGTTACAGAAATACAAAATAGTAAAATGCAAGATATTAACACAAGACCAAATATAGTCATTATGTTACATGTTTACAGGTGCATTTCGTATTGAGGTATGTTAATAGGGAAGTCTTAAGGGACTTTAGACTGCGGAAGATTTGACGGTATCTGGGAGGTTATTCCATATTTGCGGTGCTCTGTAGGAAAATGAGGATCGAGACATTTTCTTTTTGTATTGCGGTATTGCAAGTAAGGTGCTGGTCCTGGATCTGAGGTTATAGGATGAGGGAACTGCCGGGGGAAGCAGCATATTCAGGTAGGGTGGTAGCTTCCCAGAAAAGCTCTTAAACACCAGGTTGGAAAGGTGAAGGGTGCGTCTAGAGTCCAGTGATGGCCAGTTTAGTTCTTTTAACATGTCACAATGGTGTGTCATGAAGTTACATTGTAGCACAAAGTGACAGAATGAGTTATACAATGTAGTAAGTTTCTGGAGGTGTGTTTGTGGGGCGGCTGCATACACTACATCTCCGTATTCAATGGCTGGCATAAGCATTTGCTGTACAATCTGCTTTCTTACTGTGGGGCTCAGGCAGGATTTGTTTCTGTACAGGGCACCTAGTTTGGGGTAGAGTTTAGATGAGAGTTTTTCGATGTTGGGGCCAAAAGATAGATTTGGGTCTAACCACATACCTAGATATTTGAGAGAAGTGACTGTGGTCAGCGTGCCATTTAATTTTGTCCCAACACATAGATGGGGTGTTTGCAATTTGTGTAGTTTAGGTGCGGTTCCAAAGAGCATTGTAACAGTTTTGTCAGTATTTAGAAAAAGTTTGTTATTTGCGATCCACTTTTCTACCCCTGTGAATTGTTCTTGCAGCACTGCCTCCAGCTGTGGGAGATTTGATTTGCTGGTATAGATTACAGTGTCGTCTGCGTACATGTGTACAGTTGAAGCTTTGCAGACATTGGGCAGATCGTTTATGAATATTGTGAATAGCAGGGGGCCAAGTATCGAGCCTTGGGGTACACCGCACGTGACTGGGAGGGGAAGGGAAGTGCTGTCAGAAATGGACACAAATTGAGACCTATCAGACACATATGATTGGAACCAGGTTAACGTACTATCACCAATACCAGAGTTTTTAAGTTTTTGTAATAGGATGCCATGGTCTACTGTGTCAAAAGCCTTGGCAAAATCAAGGAAGATGGCTCCAGTTAGATTTCCTTGTTCCATGCCCGCTTGGATATCATTACAAACTTTTAAAAGGGCAGTTGTAGTTGAATGGTTTGGACGAAAGCCTGATTGATCTGGGGTTAAATAGTTCTGATACTGATAATAATCACGTAATTGAGTATAGACACATTTTTCCAGAATTTTTGACATTACAGGGAGCAGTGATATTGGGCGGTAGTTGGATACCAAAGTATTGTCTCCACCTTTATGGATAGGTACCACCCTTGCAGTCTTCCAGAGTTTGGGTATGTATCCAGTCGCCAGTGATTCATTAATCAGGGTTGCGACAGGTTTTGCAATTGCTGGTGCAATGATTTTCAGCAGCATTGCTGGGATTTGATCAGGTCCAGACTGGTATTTCATTTTTTGGTTATGGAGAAGTTTAGTGATGGCACTGACAGGCACTGGCCTAAAACTGAATTTCTCTGTGTTATGGGGTCTTTGCACTGTTGGTGGGTCCTGACCTGCATGCAGCCTTTCTGATTGCGTGTCATTTCCTAGCTTAGCAATCAGGGTGGTGGTGCATCCAACAAAATAATTATTAAAAGCATTTGCTACATCTAGGGGGTGTTGTACAGTTTGGTTGTTTACTTTTAAAGCAGCTGGTTGGGAGTGGATGGGGGGTGCTTGTATGTTACTTATGATTTTCCAAAAATTTCTGGGGTTTGATATGTTATTGTTTAAATTTTCATTGAAGTATTGGGCTTTAGCCATTTTTGTTTCTTTTGTGCATTCATTCCGGCATTTTCGGTATTCACAGTGATCGCTCATGGATCCAGTACTCTTGAACTTTGACCACAGGGAGTCTCTAAACTGGTACATATGCGTGAGGTCAGCTGTAACCCAGGGGAGATGGGCCCCTTTTACTCGCACTTTGCACAGTGGGGTATGGGTGTTCCAGACTTTCAGGAGCTCGGCTTGAAAGTATTCAATTGCACAGTCCAGGTCTGGGATTAGGTTTAGTCTGTACCATGGGAGCTGTTTGAGATCATTTAGGAAGGATTCAAGATTAAATTTCTTGAAAGACCTGGTGATTATTACCTTTGGTGGACATTTTGTGGCCCTTATTTTCTGCACACAGTGCACTAGGCAGTGATCACTGAAACTGTTAGCGAGAACGCCTGCCTCCTGTATTCGATCAGGACATGAGGAGAGAATCCAGTCCAGCAAGGTGTGGTTAGGGCTTTTCATATTAATGAAAGTGGGGAGGAGATTAATTGTGTTAGCTGCAAAGCCTTAAACAGTGAGCAGTGTTTATTGTTTTTAGGATTCAGCCAATCAACATTAAAGTCGCCGAGGACCAGCAGTTCGCTTTTTTGGTTTTGAGCGACTAATTTACTAAGAATTTGAGTTATGTCAGAAAGGGATTGCACTGGGGTACTTGGTGGGCGGTAGAATCCAGCAACAATAATTGTTTTACTGAATGGGATCTCAATAGTACCAGGAAGGAAATCAAATGTGGCCGGGGAGCTAGGATTCTGCAATGGGGTGAACTTTATGGAGTTGTCAACATAGATAACAATTCCCCCTCCTCTCTTAGCTCTGTCCTTTCTAGAGCATGAATACCCTTGTATTGCTATGGCAGAGTCTGGCACTTTAGGGGTTAACCATTATTCTGTCAGCACAATGACTTTAGGTTTGTAATAGAAGCACCAAGCTTTAAGCTCATCCAGTTTAGGGAGTAAACTGCGGATGTTGCAATGCACAAAGGAGAGGCCTTTTTTAGTGGGGAGATTAAATATGGTGTCAGCTCTTGGACCAGGGTTGGATTCAACATAATTTGCAAGTGCAAGCAGCAGAATAAAAAGGAATTGGACAGGTTTTTCTTTTTTGGAAAATAGTGATTGAAGGGTTTTAAAGCTCTGTTGTGTGGGGGTGGGAGGCTGGATTTTAACACTCTCCACCAGCACTCAGCTGATAAGTTAAAGGAGCTGAGCAGGCTATGGTGTATTTGGGTTTCTTTTCCAGCTTGCTGTAATTTGTAGGGTGTATAGGGAGGGAGGGTAGATTTAGAGAGAAGGGAGATGGTGGAAAGAAGCAGCAAGAGGGGGAAGAGAGGGAAAAACATTTCTAGAGAAAGGTGGTGTGGGAGAAGGGGAGGGAAAAAAGGAAAGGTAGAGGACAGGTAGGGTATTGATAAGGAAATCAGGAGATGGAAGGGAGTCTGGTAGGTAAAGTTCCAGAGTGGTGTAGGTTAGTAGCTGAAAATATCACATGACCAAATTAGTTGGGTATAAATGAAATGAGAACTGTGGGGAGGGAGGGCGAGAACTGTGGGGAGGGAGGGTGGGAACTAAGTCCAGGTGGGAGCTAGGAGGACACTGTGATAGAGGCTGGCCCTGGAAACTGTATGGAGTTGAGTATGCTTGCAGGAGCCTTGGATAGATGTGCCCAGGTGGGAGCTAGGAGGACACGATGATAGAGGCTGGCCCTGGAAGCTGTATGGAGTTGAGTATGCTTGCAGGAGCCTTGGATAGATGTGCCCAGGTGGGAGCTAGGAGGACACTGTGATAGAGGCTGGCCCTGGAAGCTGTATGGAGTTGAGTATGCTTGCAGGAGCCTTGGATAGATGTGCCCAGGTGGGAGCTAGGAGGACACTGTGATAGAGGCTGGCCCTGGAAGCTGTATGGAATTGAGTATGCTTGCAGGAGCCTTGGATAGATGTGCCCAGGTGGGAGCTAGGAGGACACTGTGATAGAGGCTGGCCCTGGAAGCTGTATGGAGTTGAGTATGCTTGCAGGAGCCTTGGATAGATGTGCCCAGGTGGGAGCTAGGAGGACACTGTGATAGAGGCTGGCCCTGGAAGCTGTATGGAGTTAAGTATGCTTGCAGGAGCCTTGGATAGATGTGCCCAGGTGGGAGCTAGGAGGACACTGTGATAGAGGCTGGCCCTGGAAGCTGTATTTAGGTCGGGAGGAGCTTGACTTCAGCGTCTGAGGACGCTGAAGTCAGAACGCCACGAGACCCCGGACAGAGAGGTGAGTATCTCCGCCAGGGGTCCCGCAAAGCTGATGACGTGTGGGACAGCATACAGCAGGAGTAACTGAGGACGTGTCCCACACGTCGTCAGCAGTGAAGGGGTTAAAAATGTCTTTTTATAAAACTTGTTGTCCTTGTTTCCTGTCCCCCAGGGCACTACCCGGACCCAGACATTGTTTTTAAATGTTTCTATACATCCTAGAAATCCGCCACTTCACGGGCAGGTTATGGGGACCTCCTAGGCACGATATTTGAAGGAATTTTTTGTTTTTATTTTTAACCCTTATTTTATGGAAAACTCACTGTCCCTTTAAAACTTTTTTTTTTAACTTTTTGTCCTTGTTTCCTGTCCCCCAGGGCACTACCCGGGCCCCCCTACACCTTTTATGGCAAATATCTAGCATATATGCCCTCTTGGAGGGCACTCTAAAAATCGAACTTTGAGTCCCATTGACTTTTATTAAGTCGTGTTCGTGTTCGAGTTCGAATTCGAACTTTTGAAAAGTTCGAGTTCGAATGCGAACCGAACTCGGGGGTGTTCGGCTCATGCCTAATATTCACAAGCTAAACTTTAAACTAGATAAATAAAATGTAAGAAGCTGGCTTTTTGTTAGAAGAGCATTTGCTTCGTTAGCCAGAAAATGAAAAGTATGAAAGAATTTAAAAAATAAGTGTATTTTTTATCAGGGCTCTGCTTATGCTTCTAATATGTAACATAACTCCTTTCTCTGCTTTATATCTCCCTTTTGTATTAAAGGAAAGAGATAGTGGAATTCCAGCACTCAGTATACTTATCGCAATGGGGCTTTTCAATCTGCCAGATCCTATTCTGGTTCCCATTCTCTGCTGCGTAAGATTGATTGGATCTTAACTAAACTGCAGTTTATCTGCAACTCAGCGCAATGGACAATTTCCTCACTGTAAACCTTTTCAAATCGCAGCCCTGAAGCATGTGCATTAATATGTCAAATACCGACGAACGAATATTCTTGTTTCTCCAAATATTTTCAGTAAATCTCGCGTGTTCCTCACCCTGCCCAAGTTAAACGAGAGTATATTTTGCCTTGGCTCTAAAGAATCGTGCTATGTGAAAAGGAAAAATAGCATTAAGGCTGGGTTCACACCTCATGGGACATGGGATCCGTTCACACCTGGGCATTTTACAGCGCACAGGAACGCGCTGTAAAATTTCCTACGCCCAAAGAAGTACGGGAGTTTCTTTGGGGCGTATTTGCAGCGCGTTCACTCTGCAGTCTATGGCCGTGAACCCGCTGCAATGCGCGTTCACGCGTTTTTTACGGTTGCACGATACACGCGTCAAACAACGTGCGTATTGCCGCGCATAAAAAAGGGGAAGGTGTGAACCCAGCCTAAGAGAATATTTTTCTAGAATTTGGAATAACTTTAGACATTTACAGGGTTATTCAAAGAGAGCCGAACTGGGCCCGAAATTGCACCGAACAGTGAATTTCCCCATACGGTGCAATTTCATGGTCATTCGTCTATTCAAAATGCAGGCAGTTCACCAAATTTTGGCAAATTGCCAGCGAAATTAAGAGGGTTCTTCAGAGAGCGGTGAAAACCAGGAGAATGACTGGAGAAGTGAAAATTCGAGGTGAAAATAGCCAAGCCAGAAAATTTCTCCCATTCATCTCACTTTCCAAATCGGCTATTTTGACCTAGAATTTTCACTTCTCCAGTCATTCTCCTGATTTTCACCTCTCTCTGAATAACCCTGATAGTGCTGTTTAGCAGCAGTGAAATCCCCCATAGAGAAGGCATGGTTAATCTATTCAGAGAACACCGAACAGCAGAGAAATATTAGTGAAATGCCCTGATGTTTGGTGGATTCATTCGGCAGGTTTAATCAGGTGAATCACAATGTTAAAAATATTCCAGCTTTTATTTTTAATCTTCTGATACGCAGCAAAAGGTCTCTTTGTTTATTTTTTTAGCATTTTTCAGGCTTTTCTCTGGAAATTTTTTGTTTTGATTTTTTTAAATAGCCTTTTTTTTACTGTAACAGACCTTTTTATTATTATTCATAGGACCTTATATGTTGATTCCAGACATTTTTATCCAGTAGATTTTTTGCCAACAGCGTTTAAAATTTTGAAACTCTCAATCGTTTTTTTTTGTTGTTGTTGTTTTTTTTACCCGATCTTCGGCTTGTCCGCTTTTTCCAGCGTATGGTCGGCGCTGTGTTCGGCGGATCATCGGCTTTTTTTGGACACGTTCGGTGGGTTTTCTGCACTGTTTTGGATCAATCCAATTTTTTTGGATGGTACCGGCGGATTTTCGGTGATATTTTGGCTGATTTTCAGATCCGTTCCCTGCACTATGGGAGCCGTGTGGTGAATGCTGAATTCACTGCAGGGTCAGGATTTGATTTCCCGAAGTGCAGGGAGCGAGAGAGCACCGAAATACTGGTGACATTTCGGAGCTCCCTGAATAACCCCTATAATGAATCTTTAATGACAAAGTAGTTGCAGAAGTTCTGAATTCCATCGATAGTCGCCAGTATTGCAGCGCCAACAAATACCGGCATTTCACAAAACTAAAACCGTAAGAGCAACACAAGAAGCATTACTGTGAAGCTTCTATTGTCACTCATTGGGTTTTCGTTTTTTGAAATTTGAAGGTGCAGCAATTTCTGGAGGTTTTCAACAGTATCTGCAACACTGGCGAACACCGGCACTTTGTGAATAACCCCTAATGGGTTAAAAACATGGATTTCAAAAACAAAGCAAAAATAAATTCTATTCTCATTTTGGTAAAAACCATATTGATGTTTATTTCCAAATAACCTTCTATACCAGGAATAATCTTATTACATAGTTTGTTTTTGAAACAGACAATTATCTCATTTAACCCTTTCACTGTCAAGTGTTTTTTTTTTATACATTTTATTCGGCTATATAAAAAAAGAATCAAGTGCATATGTGCATAAACAATTGCAATCAGTGAAAAAGTGTGGATATCAATACACCATGGAGGTGAGTACCCTCCGCAACAGGTAAGGTAATAAACACAAAGCTCAAAACACACAGCCACCACCACTCCAGACTCTGCACTCCTAAGGACTCCCAAGGTACCCAGCAATCAAGCATGACGCCATTCAAGCTGCTTCACTTATCCACTCCTGCTGTGTTTCTTGTCTCCTGCATTTTATGTGTTATTCCCAGGCTGATTAATTTTCCCATTAATGCCTTCCCTCCATTTTTGATAGTTTATGATAGTACAAAAACTTCTGTTTCACCACCATGCTTCCCCCACCCCCACCTCCACCATCTCCTCCTCCTCTTCCTCCCCCTCCTCCCCTCTCGCATGTCATTACCTGCTTGCATACAGACCCTCTTCTAAAAGCTCCACCTCTTCCTCCTACAGCTAAAAACACACAGCCACCACCACTCCAGACTCTGAACTCCTAAGGACTCCCAAGGTACCCAGCAATGAAACATGACATCATTCAAGCTGCTTCACTTCTCCACTCCTGCTGTGTTTCTTGTCTCCTGCACTATATGTATTATTCCCAGGCTGATTACTTTTCCCTTTAATGCCTTCCCTCCATTTTTGATAGTTGATGATAGTACAAAAAACTTCTGTTTCACCACCATGCTTCCCCCACCCCACCTCCTCCCCCTCCTCCTCCTCCTTCCCCTCCTCCCCCTTCTCCTCCTTCCCCTCCTCCCCCTTCTCCTCCTTCCCCTCCTCCCCCTCACATGTCATTACCTGCTTGCATACAGACCTTCTCCTAAAAGCTCTGCCTCTTCCTCCTACAGCTCAAAACACACAGCCACCACCACTCCAGACTCTGCAGTGCCACCCGCCCACACAGTCCTAGGACCAAACTTATTCATTCCCCTCCACCTGTAGCCACTTTATTCTAATCAACCTGTGGCTTGCTATTTTCTCTCTAGCCGCCAGATCCACACTCCCCAGCTCCCCTTCTGTTTCACTTACCCCTGTCCTTTAGATTGTAAGCTCACGGGATGTCTGGCTGAGCACTTGTGTAAAGTGTTGTATCAGTAGGACAATTATCCTAAGGGCAGGGCCATCTGCACTCCCCCATTGTACAGCACTGCGAAATATACTGGCGCTTTATAAATATATAGAATAATAATAATAATAATAATAAACAAAGGAAGGCACTGATGTCTTTCGCAATCACGGGGGGTTCCCTGGGTTGGAAAACAGAATGAGGACCAAGAGCTTTTTTTTAGAAATAAATATTCTCATAACATTTATTTGAAACAAGGGATGAATAGTTAACATGTAAGGGTGGGTATATTAGCAATTTTACATAAATATTGCTATTATGAGATATTATGAGATAATTTAGATATTATAATAATGAGATTTTTCTCATTTACAATTTTTTATGTATTTTTTTTATTTTTTACTAAAATATTATTTGGAGGAAAGGTTCTAAACTCAAAGGGGTGTCAATTATCTTGCACAATGTCATTATTAGTAAACAGACACAAAAATTACATTTGTTGATAATAAAAGGTGGGTTTTCACTAACTTGTATTGATAAACATAGGTTAAGCAGTGAATAGCAGTGAAATGCATCATTTGCAGCATATGAATCTGCACACTGCTGGGAAGCGCCTCTCTGCAGAATAAGGCTATGGTCAAACGAACGCATTTTTCGCATCGTCCGTAAAAAAGTGCATCCGAACGCATTGACAAATTTTTTCACGGAAGACGCGATAGCGGTCATACGATAAGCATTTTCGTGCGTGATTTTTGACGGAGCTATTAAAAACAAATGGATGTGATGTTGGCCGGACATGTGCAGCGTCTGACGTCTCCTAATCACGCACACACGCCGCTATACCGACGCAGCGCACTCTGTGCGTCAGTACTAGCGGCTCTACATTCTCGAAAAAATGCATTAGTTTGCCGCTTGCGTTGCGCGGCCGAACTTTCGTGCGGCCGTACTTCGTATATTGGCTGTCATTGAACGTCATTTGCTGCTACTACGCTGCACGTTCGCACTGCGTTCGTCTGACCGCAGCCTTATTCAGAATATGAATCCGCACACTGCCGGGCTGCGCCTCTCTGCAGTATAATTGATGCAGCAAATGAATCCGCACACTGACGGGAACTTCCCAGCAGTGTGTGGATTCATATGCTGCATTAATTATAATAACTCATAAAAAACGAAAAGCTATCTGATCAAAAAATGAATCGATCCGAATCAATGAATCGATCTCCAGAGAGGTGCTACCCGGCAGTGTGTGAATTAATATGCTGAATTATACTGCAGAGAGGTGCTGCCCGGCAGTGTGCTGATTCATATGCTGCATTAATTATACTGCAGAGAGGCGCTGCCCGGCAGTGTGCGGATTCATATGCTGAATTGAAACCTATGAGTTAAAAAGCCTTGTTTCTTTAAAAAAAAGTTAGGAAACCTAAAATTTCACCCAAAAAAGCCTAAAAAATCCTAAAAGAATAATTAAGTAAAGAAACTTTCATTCTATTGGTAGTAATCTACTTCCCATTCTTAAAAAAGCAATTAAAAACTAAATAGTCATAAAAAAGCAAAAAACCAACTGATCCGAATCACCCGAAATGAGCCGAATAGGCAAAATGATCCGGATCGCCGAATCGCCGAAATGATCCGAATCGCCGAAATGATCCGAATCGCCGAATCGATTTGAATCACTGAATCGATCCGACTCACCGAATCGAATGATCCGAAATGAAAGAAAAACTGTCAGAAATGATCCAAAACTAAAAGAAAACACCAGAAAAAAACCCGAAACGAAAAAAAAGTCATGCACAACCCTAATTATAACCCCCTGAATCTTATCCCTGTACAACAGTGTGGGACATCAGAGCTCTCCCTGTATTCTGCCCTCTCCTTGGCTGTTGTAATGCAGCAGTAATGTTTGTAGAACTCTTTGTTACAGTGAGGGTTTGGTCTGCTCCTGAAAATGGACGTGGATAACTAAAACAGGCCTATATTTTTATTTGCTAATGAATATTTTAGATAAATTATGCTCTTTTTTTTCTTCAAATGTACGCAACAACACAAACAGTAGTTTTACACATTAATGAGGAAAACGGTCTTGCTGTTCAGTACAAAGTGTCTTGAATTTCTCCACTGGATCTGTATACATAGAAGAACAATCACTTGTCATATAGGTGTGCTTGCTTGCATAGCTCATTCCCTTTGCAATGCGGTTATTTAAGTTGAGACCCTGGTTATGACATTTTCCTGTAATTGATATGATGGAGAAGGTCAACAGATAACAGTTGTGTGTGGTCTTTGTCCACTTGGAAGTAATTATGCGAGCTTCTTGTTCCTTCTTGTTGTCTTGTGTCTTAGTGATGGTTGACCTTCCACTGAAACCAGTCAGCCATGTAGCATGAATTAAATTACAAGTTTATTCCCTTTGTATGTATGGTCATCGGTGCTGGAGATCTAGTTCCACAAGCTGGGCATCAAGTGTGTGTTCCTTTCCTTGTCAGCCAATTCGAAATAGACAAAGGTTATCCGGTAAAGTACTGTGAGTCCCTCTTGGTGCTATCATCAATAACCGTCTGTTATCCTGTGCCATTCTGCTTCACTTGCATGTACATGTGAGAAATTAGAGTTATAAACACCTTTTTTAATATAAATGTAATTTTAAAACATCAAATAGGTGTGCAGAGATGTGGAAAGTTTAACATCTTGAGAATTAAGCCCTATTGATGTTTGCATTATCTGTAATTGTAACAAAACTTGAAACGCTGCTCGTTGAGCTGTTCTTTAACTCAAATTTGTACGTAAGATTGGTAACTGTCATACTTGAATAAAATATATAAGATGCTGTTGATTCTGCGTGCCAGGTTTGTAGTATTTTAAATAGGGCTGGTACTGATTAAAATTTTCGTGTTCGATTAATCAATTTTTTTTAATCGATTAATCGATTAATTTCGAATAATTATAATGCACATACAGATCCACCTACTTTTAGCTGATCTGCTTGGGTCTTGGGCCATGGTTCTTGGGTCTTGGCCCTGGGCCTTGGGTCCTGGGTCCTGGACCCTGGGTCTTGGGTCTGGGCCCTGGGTCTTAGAAACATAGAAAAAATGTTGGCAGATAAGAACCTTTCGGCCCATCTAGTCTGCCCAATTATATGGATACTTAACCTGGATTTATCTTTTGTTTAGGATAGCCTTATGCCTATCCCATGCTTGCTTAAATTCAATTACTGTTTTGGCCTCTTCCACTTCAACTGGAAGGCTGTTCCATGTATCCACCACCCTCTCAGTAAAATAATGCTTCCTGATGTTACTTTTAAACCTTTGCCCCTCTAATCTAAGACTATGTCCTCTTGTTTTGCTACTTTGTTTCCGTTTAAATATACTCCCTTCCTCTACCTTGTGGATTCCCTTTACGTATGTAATGTTTCTATCATATCTCCTCTGTCTCGTCTTTTTTCCAAGCTGTACATGTTAAGATCATTAAGCCTTTCCTGGTAACTTTTCTCCTTCAAGCCGTACACCATTTTAGTAGCCCTTCTCTGAACTCTCTCTAAGATGTCTATATCCTTCTGGAGATACGGTCTCCAGTACTGCACACAGTACTCCAAGTGAGGTCTCACCAGTGCTCTGTACAGTGGCATGAGCACTTCCCTTTTCCTACTGCTAATACCTCTCCCTACACAACCAAGCATTCGGCTAGCATTTCCTGCTGCTCTATTACATTGACTACTTACCCTTAGATCCTCTGAAATAATAAACCCTAAATCCCTTTCCTCAGATGTTGAGGTTAGGACTGTATCAAATATTCTATATTCAGCCCTTGGGTTTTTACGTCCCAGGTGCATTATCTTGCACTTATCCACATTAAAACTCAATTGCCACAGCTCCGACCATTTTTTTAGTTTACCTAAATCATTTGTCATTTGGCTGATCCCTCCAGGAACGTCAACCCTGTTGCAAATCTTTGTGTCATCAGCAAAAAGACATACTTTTCCATTAATACCTTCTGCAATATCACTAATAAAAATATTAAAGAGAATGGGTCCAAGTACTGACCCCTGAGGTACCCCACTGGTAACAAGACCTTGCGCCGAATAAACTCCATTTACCACAACCCTCTGTTGCCTGTCACTCAGCCACTGCCTAATCCATTCAACAATATTGGAATCCAAGCTCAAAGATTGCAATTTATTGATAAGCCTTCTATTCGGAACAGTATCAAAAGCCTTACTGAAATCTAAATAAGCAATGTCTACTGCACCACCTGTGTCTATTATTTTTGTTACCCAATCAAAAAAATCAATAAGATTAGTTTGGCATGATCTCCCTGAGGTAAACCCATGTTGTTTCTGATCCTGTAATCTATGTGTTTTTTTAGATGTTCAACAATCCTTTCCTTTAACATGGTTTCCATTAATTTCCCCACTACTGACGTAAGACTAACTGGCCTATAGTTCCCCGATTGCTCCCTACTACCCTTCTTGTAAATGGGCACAACATTTGCCTATTTCCAGTCTTCTGGGACGACTCCCGTTAACAAGGATTGGTTAAATAAGTCTGTTAACGGTTTTGCTATTACATCACTGAGCTCTTTTAATAATTTAGGGTGGATCCCATCAGGCCCCTTTGACTTATTTGTCTTTACTTTAGACAGCTGCTGTAGAACCTCCTCCTCTGTAAACTGATATGTAAATGTCTCGTTAGTGTTTCCTCCTAACTGAGGTCCCTTTCCTTCCTTTTCTTCTGCAAAGACTGAACAAAAATATTCATTGAGGCAGTCAGCGAGACTTTTATCCTTTTCTACATACCTTCCTTCCTTTGTTTTTAATCTAACTAATCCTTGTTTTACTTTTCTTTTCTCGTTTATGTATCTAGAAAATGTTTTGTCCCCCTTTTTTACTGACTGAGCTATTTTCTCTTCTGTGTGTGCTTTGGAAGCTCTTATAAATTGCTTTGCCTCTTTCTGCCTAATCTTATGGGTTTGCCTATCTTCTTCACTCTGAGTTTTTTTATAATTATTGAATGCTGTCTTTTTGTTCTTCACTATTTTGGCCACTTCTGCAGAGTACCACAGTGGTTTCTTCCCTTTTTTGTTTTTGCTAACAAGCCGAATGCAATTGCCTGTGACCTTCAATAATGCTTCCTTTAAATAATCCCATTTCTCCTGGACTCCCTTTAAACTCCTCCAGTCTGATAATGACTCCTTCACACAAAATCTCATTTTAGAAAAATCTGTTTTTCTAAAGTCTAAAACTTTTTTTTGTGTGGTGCGGCTCCATCCCTGTTCTTATATTAAACCATACTGACTGGTGATCACTAGATCCCAAATTTTCACCTACAACAACGTCCGATACCAAACCTCCATTTGTGAGTATTAAATCCAATATGGCCTCTTTACGGGTCGGCTCCTCAACTACTTGTGTTAGAGATAATCCCAGTAGGGAGTTTAGAATATTTGTACTCCTGGTGCACCCAGCTGTTTTGGTTTTCCAGTTCACATCAGGAAGATAACCCTTTCGCTGCTGAGGCTTTTCCCGCCCCTGTGCTGAGGTCATTTTTACCGGTTTTGCTCATCATGTTTAAACGTGTTTTGAAGGCTTATTTTAGTATATGACCCAGACATATTATATATCGTTCTTTCCGTCAGACTCGGTAGATTCATAATATGTCATTATTATATGTATACGTTATGTCATGTCTGTATATTATAACAAAAAATGCAATAAAATATGTATTTTCAATAATTTACAATGTGTAAAGTGTTTTTTTTCACATTTTAACATGCGACCAATTGCGGTTATATTTTGTATGGGGTGCGCTTGTTAAAAAAACTTAGAGATGGGGTCTCGTTACATTTTTTTTTGGGGAAAATTACACTATTTTTAACAAACACACCGCATACAAAAATCGTTAGTGCAGCATCATTGTTCACATTATAATTGAAATGGGAACAATATTGCTGCATTAACAAACCAAAAAAAAGAAAAAAAAAGTGTTTATTTTTTTTTTATAATTTTTTTTTAATTTTTTTTTTTTTTTATTTTTATTTTTCATTTTTTTTTTTTACAAACTTTTTCACTTTCATGTTTGGTATCGTTGGAACGGCCATGCTCTGGCCGATCCAACCATACCAAACATTAACCCCTAACTGCCACGGATCGGGAGATAGGGAGTTCATTGGAACTCCCTATCTCCACAGTTGGTGGCAGTTAGGGGTTAAGTCCAGGACTGGCGTCATCGTGCTACGCACGATGACGCCAGTCCTCAGGGGGAGTTCCCGGAGGCTTGGCCGACATCCAAGATGTCGGCCAGCTCCGGGAAAGGATCGCGAACCGGCGCTTTTCAGCGCCGATTCGCGATCCAGCTCCCCAGGGGTTAATGCCAGGCACCATTTGGAAGGGCAGGCTGTGCCCTTCCAAATGATGCCTGGGTTAACCCCCGCAGAGCCACCGATCGGGAGGGAGAGAGGTCCGAAGGACCTCCCCCCCTCCCTTTCAGGCGCCTCCTCCGCACATGCGGGGGGCGCCTGAATTAGGTGTCATCGCGCTGCCGCGATGATACCTAATTCCGGCGGCTGCGGTCCCGGATGCCGGGCTGACATCGAGGATGTCAGCCCGCACCGGGGGTGCCAGCGATCGGCCGGCACCCGGCCAAACGCTGACCCCAATGGGAGGACGCGCTCAGCGCGTCCTCCGCACAGCAGCGGGAATGCTGAGGACGCGCTGAGCGCGTCCTCAGCATTGAAGTGGTTAAAGTCCCCCATGATAATAACTTCCCCCTTCATTGCCATTTTGGCTATTTCCTCAAACAGCAGATTATCTAGCTCTTCTACTTGTCCAGGGGGTCTATAGATCACACCTACACGAGCTACTGTATGATTGCCAAATTTTAGCGTAACCCAAACTGACTCTATGTTCACCTCGCTCACTTTTATTTGGTTCGTTTTTATGTTGTTTTTCACATACAGGGCCACTCCTCCTCCTTTCCTACCTTCTCTGTCTTTTCTATATAAAGAGTACCCCGGTATTGTTATATCCCAGTTATTTTTCTCACTGAACCATGTCTCAGTAACCGCCACTAAATCTACTTTTTCAGCTGCCATCATTGCCTCCAGTTCATTGATTTTATTGACTAAACTGCGAGCATTTATAGACACGACTCTGAGCTTGTCATTTTTTTCCCCGCATGTTGCTTGCACCCTCCGATTTAGTTTTGGGGGACAATCAGGCAGATTGTTTTTTACCCTTTTGTTCCCCCCTCCTAGTTTAAATATTTCTTTGTGAAACCTTTGAACTTCTCCCTGAGAACATATGTTCCCCTATGAGTAAGATGAAAACCATCTTTTTTATACAGTTCCTTTCTGCTCCAATTAGAGCTATCATGGGACACAAAGCCAAATCCTTGCTCCCGACACCTATCCTGAATGTTATGCACAGGCAAAACTTCAGAGAATGACACAGTGGACGCAATTTGACAATATTGAGACTACGTCTCTTGTCTCTACGAGCAGTAGCCCCAGGAAGACATCTCACCAAACCACTACTCTCCAGCTCAACACCTCTTATGATAGAATCACCCAGCAACAATTGCCTTCTATCATGTCCCACCTTTTCCTTTTTGTTCTTGGTTGCAGTCCTGCATACCTTAGGCATAGGGGATGGTGGTTCCTCAACTATGTTGTCTGAGCCTACTTCCGTCTCACCACTACACTCTGAAAGTGCCTCAAAAGAATTAAGAAGAGCCACAGACCGTGGGACATGTTTTCTATCCACAACTCTAAGTCTACCAGATCCTACAGTAGTCCATCTGCCACTCCTAGGAGGCCTCTGTGGCAGTGGCTTTGTAACAGTCATAGCCATAGCCTGAGTTTGTCTAACAGATAATTTACAAATCTCAAACTTCAAACAGGCAATTTCCTGCTGCAATAAAGAGAGCTGCCTACATATCAGGCACACTCCAAACCTCCAAAAATTGGATCTAAAAACAAATGCATGACAGCTCTTACACTGGACCAAGCCTGCCATTATAAAAAGAATAAATTTAAACCAACAAATATTACCTTTTTGTAGGTTTTCTACCTCCTGTCTAACCTCAGACTACCTTCAGAAGATCACCAGAAGATCTCTAAGCGCTCACTTTGAAGGCTTCACTTAGAAGGCTTCACACAAGCTCTTATTAGACAAGCTAATATTCCCCAAGCTTTATATAGTCACCTAAGAACACCTCCCCCAGCAAGGCGTGGACAAGTTTAACCACCTTAGCAAATAGCACCCAATTGATTCCAATTGTATGCTAATCAGTAAGAGGAATGAGTCACCAGCCTAACCTAATTTACACACCAGACCTAACTTAAAACCTCAAGATGAAAGAAAAGATCTGTTTGAAACAAAAATCAAAATCACTCACCAGAAGATCACCAGAAGGTCTCTAAGTGCTCACTTTGAAGGCTTCACTTAGAAGGCTTCACACAAGCTCTTATTAGACAAGCTAATATTCCCCAAGCTTTATATAGTCACCTAAGAACACCTCCCCCAGCAAGGTCTTGGGCCCTGGGTCTTGGGCCTGGGCCCTGGGTCTTGGCTCTGGGCCTTGGGCCTGGGGTCTTGGGTCTGGGCCTTGGGTCTGGGTCTTGGGTCTGGGCCCTGGGTCTTGGGTCTGGGCCCTGGGTCTTGTTGGGGGCATGGTGTGTGCCTGGGGTCTGGTGTGCGTCTGGGGTCTGGGCCCTGCTGGGGTTTGGCTGGGTCCGAGGCTGGACTGAGACAGGCAGCACCATACTCACCGCTCCTCCGCTTCCTTTTCGTCTGCCATCTTCTTCCTGCACCAGTCACTGCATGTGACACGCATCGCACACGTGACTGGAGGGCAACGCCAAAGCAGCGTGCTTCGCACTCTGCTGTAGGGCCAACCAGGGCCCCAGGAAGCCAGTACAACTCCAGATTTGGACTCCTAGAGTCCGATACCTGAGCTGATGGGCCCCCTGATCAAAATAAATGTAACCGACCAAAAATTTTAACGATTAATCGATTAATTAATCGGTAATTTCCACAGCCCTAAATTTAAATTATAATTAAACTTAAATTACAACTTAGATTTAAAAAAAATATATATATTATTTGCAACACTTTAGAGGTTTCATTATTCCTTCCTAAAATTGCCGCTTTTAACTGCATGTTTAAGAATGATTAGAATATAGTATAAAAAATATGAAGGTATAGTAAAAGAGAATGCAGCAACATACAGGGGCCACATAGGAATGTGAGGCATGTTTAGTCAGTACACATATAAAATAGCATCAAAAAATCTGAGAACTGCAGGGCACACAGCTAAAAACAAATACTTTGGGCTAAATTACAATCTTCACGCAAACGTTTGCGTAAGCGCAAAAAAAACATTAACACGAGGGGTAAAACCATTTGCACCTAATCCCGTATTACATAGTCAGCGCAACAACCGCGTGCAATCGTCTACCGCGAGTGAACCTATACTTAACATTGTGAGCGCAAATGCGAATGTGCGCTGGTATGCGGATGGTATTACAATCTATTCGCGGTAATTACTGAATAGTCTTTGCGCGCATAATTTTAGCAACTCCTAAAAGCTGGTGTTAATGGCAAATCTGAACAACCTGGCCGAACCCAAATACACCAGCCCAAAAAAAAAAATGCAGCAAAGTATAGTTGCCCATACCAAACCAATGAAATGGAGAAATTGTGTGTGTATGTATTATTGCTGCAGCATATATGCTCAGATTGACTGTGGCAGGCACAATTTCTTAGCGTGAGATAATTGTGGTTCTTAATTCTGATTGGCTGAATCACGAGAAAAAAACTGTTCGCACAATGGTTTTTGCGCGAGACGGTACTGCGCGAGCATTTGGCCGCTTCCTGTTCGGTATTGATCGGCGGATGAAAGAGACACGCGAGGATTTTAATTCCAGCGGCGATTTGAGCGCAAAAGTTTAAAGATTAACAAGGGTTTTTTGCACGAAGATTGTAATATAGCCCTTTGTGTATTCAGTATTTTCCGTCTGTTCACTGACTGTACCCATGTGTGATTTTGCGGTCGGGTACCAAGTTCATCCGAGCCATTAATAGTGGCTCCCAAATGGATTAACTGTGTACAAGCTGTTATTCATTTATTTTGCTATTAATATTTCTATTCTGAAGGAGCAACATTATTAGCGGCTCGAGTCGGAATTTTGGTGTCGCTACATTGCATGCGCCCTTGTATCGGCTCCACACTTGCATGTGCAGGGTCAAGCATGTATGGCAAAAGAACATTGGAAATTATGTGACTGATAAATATCACTCACTGTAGTGCTTTTTGTAAATTTCTATGTGAATGAGTCTCTCATCTATATATATATATATATATATATAGATAGATAGATATATATATACTAGATTGTACTTAATCATTGTTTTTAAAGCTGTGCGTCTTTGGTTACCATAGCAACCGGACACACTGGGCGTGTTGTGTCGTCACGCGCAACAGCGTATGTCCTGTCGGCACTCAGATTCAATTAAGATTCATGTGCAAGCAAGTCAGATAACAACAACAGATGGGTGAGTGTGTCTGTTACTTTTTGTATATATATGCATTTGTTAGTTATATATGTAACCTTGAAGATGGCTCATGCACGAGCCGAAATATCGGTTCATTTTAATTGGATTTAATAAAGTTTTTTGTTTTATACACGTGTGCGGCCTTTTGCAGTATTGGATATATATATATAATATATATATATATATATATATATATATTAGGGATGGGCCGAACTCGCTCGAGTTCGGTTCGCCGTTGAACCCGAACAATACCCAAAGTTCGCGTTCGCGTGCAAACATAGTTCGAATCCAATGCAAGTCAATGGGACTCGAACGTTCGATTTTTAGAGTGTCCTCCAAGAGGGCATATATGCAAGATATTTGCCATAAAAGGTGTCCGGGTAGTGCCCTGGGGGACAAGAAACAAGGAGAAAAAGTTTTAAAAAAAACATTTTTAAAGGAACAGTGAGTTTTCCATGAAATAAGGGTTAAAAATAAAAACGAAAAATTCCTTCAAATATCGTGCCTAGGAAGTCCCCATAACCTGCCCGTGAAGTGGCGGATTTTTCGGATGTGTAGAAATATGTAAAAACCAAAAAATTAAATTTCAAATGACGGTAAATGGTTTTCCTTTAATCTATCCATAAACAACTGCTTGGGGCGGCAGTCTGTATGAAAAGAGGAGACATTTTAGGACACGCAGAACAAGTTTAGTGATTTTTTGGCTAAATTATTGTGATACTTATGCAGGCTTTGGATGAAAGTAACAATAGGTGCTTTAAAATTGGGCCTTTGGAGTCGGCAACAGTGCCGTCACACAGTAACCCCTCTGAGGATATGAATCTGGTACAGGCGTCAGTGGCAGTGCACCCAAATATTGTGCCTTTGGTGGCAGGCCAGCAAGTGCCATCATACAGTAACCCCTCTGTGGTATTGTGGAAGAGTGCAGGGGTGGACCATGCGGTCCTATATTAAAAAGATATGAATCTGGTAAAGGCGTCAGTGCACCAAAATATTGTACCTTTGGTGCCAGGCCAGCAAGTGCCATTATACAGTAACCCCTCTGTGGTATTGTGGAGGTTTTGGGAATGTAGAAGAGATCCCCGATCTATTCAGTTACGTCAGCATCAGGGGAGTGATAGCTGCTGACCCAGGACTGATTCATTTTTATAAATGTCAGCCAGTCTTCAGAGTCGGTGGACAGACGCACTCTTTTGTCTGTGTATATATATATATGTGCATGAGCGTATCACAGAGCTCCACAGCGATAAAACTCACAGTAATGTGCGGTGTGTATGAGCGTATCACAGAGCACCACAGCAATAAAACTCACAGTAATGTGCGGTGTGTATGAGCGTATCACAGAGTTCCACAGCAATAAAACTCACAGTAATGTGCAATGTATATGAGATGGCCTTTGGACTTGGCTGGGCCCTGGGGTCTGGATGAGCCTTGACTGGGCCCTGGGGTCTGGCTGGTCCCTGGGGTCTGGCTGGGTCTTGGCTGGGCCCTGGGGTCTGGCTGGGCCCTGGGGTCTGGCTGGGCCTTGGCTGGGCCCTGGGGTCTGGCTGGGCCCTGGCTGGGCCCTAGGGTCTGGCTGGGCCCTGACTGGGCCCTAGGGTCTGGCTGGACCCTGGCTGAGACCTGGGGTTTGGCTGGGGTCTGGCTGGGCCCTGGGGTCTGACTGGGCCCTGGCTGGGCCCTGGGGTCTGGCTGGGGTCTGGCTGGGTCCTGTGGTCTTGCTGGGCCTTGGCTGGGCCCTGGGGTCTGGTTGGGCCTTGGCTGGGCCCTGGGGTCTGGCTTGGCCTTGGCTGGGCCCTGGGGTCTGGCTGGGTCTTGGCTGGGATCTGGGGCTTGGCTGAGCCTTGGGATCTGGCTGGGCCTTGGCTTGGCCCTGGGGTCTGGCTGGGCCTTGGCTGGGACCTGGGGTCTGGCTGGGCCTTGGCTGGGCCCTGGGGTCTGGCTGGGCTTTTGTAGGGACCTGGGGTCTGGCTGGGCCCTGGGGTCTGGTTGGGCCTTGGCTTGGCCCTGGGGTCTGGCTGGGTTTTGGCTGGGACCTGGGGTCTGGCTGGGCCGTGGGGTCTGGCTAAGCCTTGGCTGGGCCGTTGGGACTGGCTGGGCCTTGGCGAGGCCCTGTGGTATGGCTGGGCTTTAGGGTCTGGCTGGGCCTTGGCTGGGACATGGGGTCTGGTTGGGCCTTGGGGTGTGGCTGGGCCCTGGCTGGGCCTTGGGGTTGGGCTGGGCCCTGGGGTATGGCTGGGCCTTGGTGTCTGGCTGGGCCCTGGGGTCTGGCTGGGCCTAGGGGTCTGGCTGAGCCCTGTGGTCTGGCTGGGCCTTGGGGTCTGGCTGAGCCCTGGGGTCTGGATGGACCCTGGGGCCTTGGCTGGACCCTGGGGTCTGGCTGGGCCCTGTGGTCTGCCTGGGTCCTGGCTCACCGCAATGCTGTCTTCTGTCCCAGTCCTCGGCTCCTTTTCCTCTTTCTTCTCCTCTTCTTTCTTCTCCTCCCAACTGCCGCAGCCAGCTTCTCCTTTGTGAGTCACACACACACGTGACTGGAGGGCAGCACCAAAGCAACGTGCTTGGAAGGCACAAGCACGCTGCTTGCCCTGCCCAGCCAGGAAGCTGCTGGACAGTACAGCTCCGGTTTCGGACTCTTAGAGTCCAGTACCGGAGCTGAAAAAATGTAATGGCGCTGCCGTCGGCGGGGCCCCAGCGTGCCGGGCCCCTTACTGCAGCATGGGTGTAATGGCCTGATGGCGGTCCTGTATATATATATAAATGTGTGTTAATTTATTTGTTGTTATTCAATTATCGAAAACATCAGGCTGAATAGAACCTATATCTATATATATCTAGATCAATATACTGTGAAATAAGCTGTAAATACTGTAGAAAATGTGTATGATCTGCTAATCAGTCACATATTACTCATCTAGCAGAGGCCAAGTGGAGCAGGAGCACCTGAGAACACGTTCTCTCACTGTTTTACAGGGGAAGGCTTTAATAACTTTCTTTTCAGAAACTATTTTACAACATGTTTTGAGTGGTACTCTAGCTTTAAAACAATAGGGGGTGGAGGGGCTAAACTCTCCTGACCCCCTCTGCAACCTCCAATCCTCAATTTTAACCTTTTATATCAAGGCAGTTAAATTCCACCCCAACTCCGAGATGTTTGTGAACTACAACTCCCAGGATTCTGTTACTCAGACCATGTCAGGTCTGCTGGCCCACTGGCGTTGGGTGCGGCCACGTACTTTTCCGGCCGACGGTCCGGCACCAGGTGCGGGGATGCGGCTATATCGATAGCCGGTCGGTCCTTCGGCGCATGGGCAGCCTGGCTAACCTCCTTGGCGTGCTTCAGTCCCTGGGGTGGTCGGATGCCGGCTCCCCTGCTGTAGGCCAACAATGTCCAATAGATCTCCTGGCTTTTGGGCCTAGCTAGGCCACCAAAATGGTGATGATGCCATTGACAGTCCAACAAGCAGGGCGAAGTTACCAGGTTTAGGTGATTTCACTCACCTTTTGTCCCTCGCCTCACACAGTTCCTCCTCTTTGGCACAGGGGCTCCCAAACCCGGAAGTCCCTGAAACTTTTCTGTGAAGTTTGCTCTCTCACGTTTCTTCCGTAGTGTAGAAACTGCAAATTCTGCAGTGCTACGGTACTTGCGCACCTTATGTATGCAAGTTCTGTAGCATCTGGGCAGAGCAATGGACCACAGCTGCTCCCATGCACAAATCCAATCCATCGGCTGCCTCTCTGAGACCACTTGCTACAGTGATTGGTCTCAGAGAGGGTGTTGTTGGCAGCTGAGAAATTCCTAAATTCCAGCTGCTGGTGGCACTGGATGCGGTGGAGGAAACTCCTCCATTCACCCAGCGTTCTCTGCCAGATCGGGGCAGCTGGGGGTCGGGTGCTCCTAACACATGACCACTTTAAATGTGTAAAGTGGTCAGAATGAGAAGGGTGTCTCTTTAAAAACTTACCTTGGATCCAGGACTTAGTTCCCTCCGCTGACTTCCTGTGAGCCACAGCAGTCACACAAACCCAGAAGGCTGGAGGCTCGAGCGAGCGCTTTGCCAATTGATAATGCAGACACCTAGGGCTCTTTTCCAACCCTGGTATAAACTTAACCAGAGCTGTTGTAAACTTTCCAAAATCATTAATATCTGTGGAGTTGATAAGTTTACAACAGCTCTGATTAAGTTTACACCAGGTTGGAATACAGTCCCTCCGGTTATATTGGCAGAGGCTTCTTAAATTTCTTTATATAATCACAGCAGAACTCAGCCAATTCCCATTAAATTTGAAATGATTTAACCCCTTAAAGACCAAGGGCTACATTACATATTTCGTGGTAAAACGGGGACGCTAGGGAGAAAAAACTGCGCCCAGTTTTCTCCCTAGCGCCCCCATTTTACTGCGAAATTACAATCCAGGTGCTTAGAAAGCTGCCTGCATTGTTAGCAGGGGCTAAGCCCTGGGATGCGCAAGACAGCACTACGCGCCGCCGGACTCATCCTTTCAATGAAGTCCATAGGACTCCATTGAAACAGACTGCGGCGGTCGGATGACCTGCCGGATCTCGCCTCGCAAGATCTGGCAGGTCAGCGTAGTGATCCGCAGGGAGAGACTGGGGGACTTTTCCCCCAGTCTCTCTTGCTCCCGCCGGACGGAGGAGGCGGACGGAGCCATGGTTGTCGCCGCGGGATAGAAGGTGAGTATCTGGATTTTGGGGGGGTTTGGCTGGTGCTAATGGATTCTGCACCAGCGGAATCCGTTAGCACCAAGTCCAGGCTGCGGTTAACATGTTGTTAACTGCAGCCGGATGTTAATCAGCGTTAGGACTTTGTAATCCTAACGCTGATTAACACTTTGCTCTCCCCATGTTAAGTATAGGGAGCGCAAAGTACAGTAACCTCGCGCTGAAAAGCGCAAGGTACCAAATGGTAACGGGTTTCTTATATTTTGAAGCCATATAAATTACATGGTACACAGAGCGTTCTTGGAAATGCAATTTAAAAATAAAAATCTTTATTTAAATCGTTGTGACAGTACAAATCATCCAAGATACCACTTGCATAGGCAACATGACAGCTGGCATTGTGCATAACACACCACTATAACAAAAAGCCCTAATAAACATGGGGATAAAAGCTTGTAAATTAAATTTTGGGTACTATAACCTGGTGCCTAAATCAAGAGGGGAAATACTGTCCGATGTCTTCTGCCATAGCAAGACTATAAATGGACCTGGAATGGTTTACAGAAGGGATCTCAAACTCGGGCACCCAGACAGGGGTCACGTCTAGGGATGAGCTGTTTGGTTCGATCTGTTCGGAGTTCGCATCTAACATCAGCTGTTCGGCTGTTCGCGAACTCCGAACATTTCCGCCTGTTCGGTTCGAGTTCGCCCACAATGGACCACAATCCACTTTTCCACTGGCCTGAAGCCTGTAATTGGCTACAGCCTTGCACCTGACCACAGGTCAGGTGCATGACAGGTGCAAGACTATGCCAATCACTGCTCAGAGTCCTGATTGGGCAAATTTTGTCCCACAGCACACTATATAAGGCTTCACACAGCCCCAGCACATGTTTTTTGAGAGGAGATTGTTCTGTTAGTGTGTCTTCTCAGTGCCAGCAGCTATTGGGGGGGTCTCACTTCTACAAGATATCTGGGAATTGTTGTAATCTGTGTGTTCTCACTGCCAGCAGCTATTGGGAGGGTCTCACTTCTACAAGATATCTGGGAATTGTTGTAATCTGTGTGTTCTCACTGCCAGCAGCTATTGGAGGGGTCTCACTTCTAGCAGATATCTGGGAATTGTAATCTGTGTCTTGTCACTGCCACCCATCAGGGGGTCTCACTGATTTATAGGAGGTTCCTGGGAATTGTAATTTGTGTCTTGTCGCTGCCACCCATCAGGGGGTCTCACTGATTTATAGGAGGTTCCTGGAAATTGTAATTTGTGTCTTGTCACTGCCACCCATCAGGGGGTCTCACTGATTTATAGGAGGTTCCTGGGAATTGTAATCTGTGTCTTCTCACTGTCAGCTATCAGGGGGTCCCACATACTTCTAGCAGATATCTGGGAATTGTAATTTGTGTCTTGTCACTGCCACCCATCAGGGGGTCTCACTGATTTATAGGAGGTTCCTGGGAATTGTAATCTGTGTCTTCTCGCCGTCAGCTATCAGGGGGTCCCACATACTTCTAGCAGATATCTGGGAATTGTAATTTGTGTCTTGTCACTGCCACCCATCAGGGGGTCTCACTGATTTATAGGAGGTTCCTGGGAATTGTAATTTGTGAGTTGCCACTGCCACCCATCAGGGGGTCTCACTGATTTATAGGAGGTTCCTGGGAATTGTAATTTGTGTCTTGTCGCTGCCACCCATCAGGGGGTCTCACTGATTTATAGGAGGATCCTGGAAATTGTAATTTGTGTCTTGTCACTGCCACCCATCAGGGGGTCTCACTGATTTATAGGAGGTTCCTGGGAATTGTAATTTGTGAGTTGCCACTGCCACCCATCAGGGGGTCTCACTGATTTATAGGAGGTTCCTGGGAATTGTAATTTGTGTCTTGTCGCTGCCACCCATCAGGGGGTCTCACTGATTTATAGGAGGTTCCTGGAAATTGTAATTTGTGTCTTGTCACTGCCACCCATCAGGGGGTCTCACTGATTTATAGGAGGTTCCTGGGAATTGTAATCTGTGTCTTCTCACTGTCAGCTATCAGGGGGTCCCACATACTTCTAGCAGATATCTGGGAATTGTAATTTGTGTCTTGTCACTGCCACCCATCAGGGGGTCTCACTGATTTATAGGAGGTTCCTGGCAATTGTAATTTGTGTCTTGTCACTGCCACCCATCAGATGGTCTCACAGACTTGTTGCAGATATCTGGGAATTATAACCTGTGTCTTGTCACTGCCACCTATCAGGGGGTCTCACTGATTTATAGGTGGTTTCTGGGAATTTTAATCTGTGTCTTGTCACTGGCTGCCAGCTATCAGGGTGTCTCACTGAGTTATACCAGAGTTCTGGAAATCTTTAATCTAGATAACACAGTTGAATCAGAGTTCTGCATATCTCCAATTTTTATAACAGAGTTGAATCAGAGTTCTGTATATCTTTAATCTATATATCACTCACCATGTCAGAAAGACCAAAAAGGACAGGCAGACGCTCCCAGACACAGATAAGAGGGCAAGCAGCCTCTGTGTCGGGAGGCTGTGCCTCTTGTCTTCGTGGACATAGTGCATCCTCTGCAGGGGCACGCTTGTCCTTTCTAACTGGTGCTGGCCGTCTTAAGCAGCAGCAACATACAGAGGATTTGGTGGATTGGCTAACCAGGCCATCCTCATCCTCCGAGTCCTCTGCCAGCCAGCCAGGTTTACAGTCCACCTCAGCTGCCAAAACATCTAATTCAGCCTCCATGTCCACAGCTACTCCTGCCGTGGCCTCACTATCACACACGGAGGAGTCAGCTGAATTGTTTGACTACAATGACAGTGACCTGCTGCTTGAGGATGCACAGCAACTACAGTGCTCTGATTCAAACTCTGAGGTTGAGGAAAGGAATATAATCAGCCTAGAGGAAGGGGGTGCCAGTGACACACAAATAACTGGCACTCATGTTGCCCCAGCAGCTGCAGCATACTGCCAAGTTGGCTCCAGTGACGAGGAGATAGGGGGTGATGACGATGATGAGGTCACTGACTCCACCTGGGTGCCTGATCGAACAGAGGAGTCAAGGGAGGAGGAGGCACAACAAAAATGAGGCAGAACGTCCTCTATGACCAACCGTAGCCAGTCCAAGGCATCGGAAGTCACAGCTGCTCAGGTGCAGAGCGCTGTTGTCTCAAAGCACATGTACAGGAAGTCCTCTGTCTGGGAGGTCTTTAAGAAATGTGCAGCAGACCGCACCGTTGCTATTTGTAATCTATATCAGATGAGGATCAAGCGTGGTAAAGACATCCCACGCTTGGGTACCATATGCTTGATGCGACATATGACCACCTACCACGCATCCCGTTGGCACAACACTTTGCATAGGTCCTCCTCCTCCTCATCTGTCTCTACCCCCACTATATGTCCTGCCATGTCATTGCCTACAGCCTCCACTGACAGGGATGATGCTACAGTAATGGGTGTACCAGGTCCTTCCTCAGAATGTGACAGCATCCCATCAGCTGAAGATTTACGCAGTCAGATTACGTTGCCCCAGCTGCTGCAGCGTAAGAAAAAATATAGTCCCAACCATCCCCAAGCACAGCGTCTAAATGCCAGCTTAGCATTGCATTGCAGCTGCTGCCTTTCCAGCTGGTGGACTCCTCTTCCTTCCGTGAATTTGCTGAATGTGCTGTACCACAGTGGCAGGTTCCAAAACCCCATTTCCTTTCACGGAAGACCATTCCAGCACTATACCAGCATGTGGAACACAATGTCATGGAGTCATTGGGAAAGGCAGTCAGCAGCAAGGTGCACATGACTTTAGACACGTGGTCCAGCAAGCATGGACAGGGCCGTTACATTTCCTTCACAGCACACTGGGTAACTCTGCTTGCAGCTGGGAGGGATCCAGGATGGGGCTCTGTGCTGGAGCTTGTTTATCCACCATGCCTCCAGAAAGCTGCTTGTATGAGGACTGTCTGCTCCACCACCTCTTCCTCCTCCTCCTCCTTCTCTGTCTCTGGCGAAGTGGCACTTAAACCGACGCGTGGCAGGGGCTACGCAATGGCTCAAGCAAAAAGATGCCATACTGTGCTTGAGCTGGTTTGTTTAGGGGACAGGAGCAACATCGCGCCAGAAATTCTGTCAGCTCTGCAGGGGCAGGTGCAGAGATGGTTAACACCACGCCAGCTTCAGCTGGGAATGGTCGTCTGTGATAATGGCAGCAACCTTCTCTCCGCCCTATTCCAGGGTAAGTTGACGCATGTACCATGCCTAGCACACATCCTAAATCTGGTGGTACAGCATCTCCTAACCAGGTACCCAGGGCTGGCAGAGCTTCTCAGCCAGGCCAGAAAAGTCTGCAGCCACTTCAGACGGTCATTCCCAGCAAGTGTTCGCCTGGCAGAAATTCAAACAGAATTCCACCTTCCCACAAACCGTCTGACCTGTGACATGCCCACCAGGTGGAACTCGACATTAGCAATGCTGCAGCGTCTGCACAAGCAGTAGAGGGGCATCAATGAGTACCTGTGTGAGTATGGCACAAGTACAGGTTCAGGTCAACATGTTTTTTTTCCCCCCGCAGTGGCTGATGATCAAGGATGCATGCACTGTACTGTCACCATTTGAGGAGGCAACGAGGATGGTGAGCAGGGACAGTGCGTGCATCAGTGACACAATTCCTTTAGTGTTCCTGCTGGTCAGGGCCGGCCCAAGACATTGTGCTGCCTGGAGTGAAGAATGAAATGCTGCCCACGCCAGCCAAAATACACCCACATCCATTATGTTATATATATAACCAAGGTCCAAGTATAAGACTATCAGGGTTATTCAAAGAGAATTGAAAAGTCAGCGCACGTTCAGTGACTTTTTGGTTCTCTTCAATTCGGTGCGATTTGGCGATCCCATTTCGGTGACCCTGCGGTGTATCCAGCAAGCACCACAGGGCCGCCGTAATGCTTGAAGAAGCCACCGCAAAGTAGCCGAACACCCACTGCAAAACCCCACCAACGCACACTGAAACACGCAAAAACATCTGGATTAACTCCGTCGAACACGCCAGAGAAACCCGAGCAGCCGCCAATCACAGCGCAGAGCAGCCGCCGGAAAAAGCCGACACCGCAGACGAATGCAGTGAATAAATTAGAAAAAACTTTTGCTTTAATGTTTGAAAAGTGAAACGCTTTTTGCAAAGAAACTACAGAACGAAAATGTCTCAAATTTACATATAAAATCCAATTAATGATAATAAAAAGGGCTGTTACAGAAAAAATAATTTTTTAAAAAAAGTTTTGCTAAAAAATCCAGAAAAATGCTTAAAAGATCCTAAAAAAAATCTATAAATAAAGAGACTTTTTGCTGCAGAATATTATAATAAACGGTTTATTAGACATTGAATTAAAACGGGAATATTTTTAACATTGAAGCCTATGGGATTCGCCTGAATAAATCTGTCGAATGAAACCACTGAACAGCAGGGCAATTCGGCAACTTTTCTCTGCTGGTTTGTGTTCTCTGAATAGACAAAGCATTGCTTCTCTATGGGGATTTCGCTGCCCTCGAACAGGCACCGTATGTGCAGGCAATTCACCAGGACTCTCTGAATAGCTGAATGGCCAGGGAAGGTAACCGTGCGCTGAATTTCACTGTTACCATTCGGCCACAATTCGGATCTATTTAATTAACCCTGTAAGTATTATTTTTTTATAAGGTTTTTGAGAATCTCAGTAATAGGTGGCTGCATTTTCCCTTACATAAATACATACAGATTCACTCTGTGACACGGCACAAGCAGAGATCTGCAGCCAGAAACTGGTCAATGTCTATAAGCGATTAAAGGAGATCATACAGAACATATCAAAAAGGTATAGCATAAATAATTGTCTCAAACATGCACAGTCAGGTTGTACTGTGTATAGGTCCATCAAAGCAGTGATCTACATTTAACATTAATAAGTAATCTAAATAAATATATATTAAGTCAGGAGTCAGAAACCATGCCCCCGCTCCCCCAACTCCCATCATGCTTAGCTGCTCATTAGATTGAGCATTATGGGGAATATAGTTCCAGAACATCTGAAGGGCTGAGATTGCGGAGCCTGGTCAATGCTGACACTATTTTATTGCAATACAGATCTAATCCATATATTAAAACCTTTGACAGTAAAACCACAAGCTATAACAACTGGAAGAAACCCTGGAGGGCAGAATTTAAGAGGAGAGAGTCTACAGCTAAAAGCTCCACTAGAAAGCTGCAATAAAGTGCATTTATTGACGGGGAAATAAGGAATAAGGCACATTATAGGGTGCACAGCAGGGGCTATGTCTGTGTTTGGACACAGCAGATCCCTCACCACCTCACATACTGCAGCTCCTTGCAGGGACACTGTGTGTGGAGGGGGAGGGTCATTAGCCCAGGGTCTCCTGTCAGCTCAGGTAAACAAGAGAAACCACTTGCAGGGGGGATCCAGGCTGGGACAGGAACAAGGCATCTCACCTCTCTGAGCGGCCATGGATTGGGGCTCTTCTCCTATCCGGCAGTAGCAGCATGCTGCACTCAGGCAGCCACGCCCTCTTCCACTTTGCGCGGCTCTCTGCAGCTCTCCCGGAGCCCTGTGTCACGTGACTGATCACAGAACCCGGAAGAAGCTGAGTGCCGCTGCTAAATTGGGAGGATCATCTGTCAAGGATACTTGGGAGGTGGGAGTCAGACACAAATTGGCCCAGCACTAATACGCCCCCCATACAGTCCTCCTGACAATCAGAAGCTTGTCCATGGCAATTTTTTTCTCACCCTCCAGGCGCTCGCCCACTGCTGTCTCGCTGTGGTCCGCCATCTTTAATCCAAAGCTGGTGGCATAAAACTGGAGGCTGGTCGAGCTGCTATTGGCTGAGCACCACGAGGCAGGTCAGGAAACATGCCACGCCCCTCTAGCCGTGCGTTTGCCTCCTGCAGTAAAGACAAGTCCCGTCACGTGATGTTTCTTTTTGTCAGGAAATCGGGAGGAGGCGGGTAGAGCATTCAAGAAGTTGTATTGGCGCGGCACCGATAAAAAAACTAAATAAATAAAAGTGCAGCGACTGGTCTCAGCGGCGAAATTTTGCCGCCCCCAAAAATCAGCCGCTTGGCGCAAGCACACCATACAGCTCCATGGTTGGGCCGGCCCTGCTGCTGGAGCGCACTCTGCGGGGAATTATAGATGTTGCACTAGAGGCAGAGAAGCAGGAGGAAGAGGCGGCCTTCCCTAGCTCTCAAGGCCCCAGTCTTTACGCAGACAGCATTCCTGCGGGTCCTCAGATCAGACAGGAGGAGGATGAAGAGGAATATTTAAGTAGTGGGGGCATTGAAGGTGGGGATTCCCCAAGGGAGGGTTTTGTGTGCCCAGAAACCCAAGGACTAGTATGTGGCTGGGAGGAGGAAGTGCACGATGGGGTCATCCTCATTGACCAAGAAGACTCAGAAGCTAATGCCACCTCCAACCGACGCTGCATTGGCTCCCTTATCCTGCAAAGCCTGCTGAAGGACCCAGGATTCGTGCTATCAAGGAGAGGGATCATTACTGGTTGGCAAGCCTTCTTGATCCACGATACAAGGGTAAAGTTGCAGAGCTCATCCTGCCCGCACAGAGGGAGGACCGGATGAAACAACTTGAGTACGCTCTAAAGCAACACTTGTGTAACACCTTTCCAGGCACTGGTAGGTTACCAAATGATGACACAGGTGCTTCTGAGGCTACGGCTGATCAGAGGAAGAGCGGTGAAGGCCGGGGCTGCTTGACTGATGCCTTTTTAAAAAATTTTAGTCCACGATGCCCAGGGATGTCAAATGTAGGCACCCATTGCCAGCGTCTTCACCGTATGGTGCAGGACTACCTAGGGGCAAGGGCAGACCTGGATACCTTTACAGCAGATGATCTCTTACTGGCTTACTGGGTGTTGAGATTGGATCACTGGCCAGGACTTACTCCCTAAACTGGATGAGCTTCAGGCGTGGTGTTGCTAGTACAAACCCAAAATCATTGTGCTCACAGAGTCATGGTTAACCCCAAAAGTACCAGACTCAGCCATATCAATACAGGGGTATTCATGTCATAGAAAGGACAGAGCAAAGAGAGGAGGGGGAATTGTTATTTATGTTGAGGAGTCCATAAAGTTCACCCCCTTACAGACTTATAGCTCCCCTGTCACCTTTGATTTCCTCTCTGGTTAAATTGAGATTCCATTCAGTAAATCAATCATTGTTGCTGGATACTATCGCCCACCGAGCACTCCAGTGCACTCCCTCTCTGACATATCTCAAATCCTTAATAACCTACTTGCCCAAAACCAAAAAAGTGAAATGCTGGTCCTCTGTGATTTTAATACAGATTGGCTAAATCCTAAAAACAATAAACACTGCTCACTGTTTAAAACTTTGCAGCTAACTCAATTAATCTCCTCCCCCACTCGCATTAATATGAAAATCCCTAACCATACCTTGCTGGACTGGATTCTCTCCTCATCTCCTGATAGAATACAGGAGGCAGGTGTTCTCGCTAATAGCTTTAGTGACCATTGTCTAGTGTACTGCGTGTGCAAAATGAAGGCCATGAAATCTCCCCCAAAGGTAATAACCACCAGGTCTTTCAAGAAATTTATTCTTGAATCCTTCCTAAGTGATCTCAAACAGCTCCCCTGGTACAGACTAAACCTAATCCCAGACCTAGACTGTGCAATTGAATACTTTCAGTCTGAACTCCTGCAAGTCTGGAATTCCCATGCCCCGCTGCGTAAAGTGCGAGTAAAAGGGACCCATCTCCCCTGGGTTACAGCTGATCTTACACTAATGTACCAGCTTAGAGATTCACTGTGGTCAAATTTCAAGAGTACTGGTTCCATGAATGATCACTACGAATACCGAAAATGCCGGAATGAATGCACAAAACAAACAAAAATGGCAAAAGCCCATTACTTCAATGAAAATCTAAACAATAACATATCAAACCCTAGAAACTTTTGGAAAACCATAAGTAACATACAAGCACCCCCAGTCCACTCCCAGCCGGCTGCTGTCAAAGTAGACAACCAAACCCTGCAACACACCCTAGATGTAGCAAATGCCTTTAATGGTTATTTTGTTGGATGCTCCACCACTTTGATTGCCAAGCTAGGAAATGAAATGCAATCAGAAAGGTCTCATGCAGGTCAGGCCCCTCCAACTGTGCAAAGTCCCTGTATCAGACAGGAATTCAGTTTTAGACCAGTGCCTGTCAGTGTCGTTACTAAACTTCTCCGTAAGCAAAAAATGAAATACCAGTCTGGACCTGATCAAATACCAGCAATGCTGCTGAAAATCAGTGCACCGGTAATTGCAAATCCTGTCGCAACTCTAATCAATGAATCACTGGCGACTGGATACATATCCAAACTCTGGAAGACTGCGAGAGTGGTCCCTATCCATAAAAGTGGTGACAGTACTTTGGTATCCAACTACCGTCCGATATCGTTGCTCCTGTAATGTCAAAAATTTTGGAAAAATGCGTCTACACACAATTATGTGATTATTATCAATATTGCTTAGCCTCCTATGCTTAATATGACTGCACTGTAACTTGTCAGCGTGTGTGTGTGTTTATATATATATATAATTTTTTCGTATATATTTATAGGATATATGTATTAAGTGTGTGTGTGTAATATATTATAGTTTTGTATATACTTATAGGATACATGTATTAAGTGTGTGTGTGTGTGTGTGTGTGTGTGTGTTTCTCCATATGTATTCAGTCCTGTGCTGGTAGACCTAATTGCTACTCTGAGAAAAATATGCATACATATATACAATGTATTCAGTATGTGTAGCTAGGCACATTTGACACTGCTCAATTAACCTTAGAACCATTTGTTCTTATCTATTTCCCCCCCCCCGTTCTGAACCACTGAGTTTACGAATTTTATTGCACCCCAAACCCCTTCTGATCTTATGTGTCTTTTTTTTTTTTTTTTTATTATTATTTATTTCTCTCTCAGCAAGCATTCTTACGTCGCTTCCCCACCCATCAGACCCAGGCAGCAACTCACTCTGGTTTCTCCTGGACTAAACTTCTCCGTAACCAAAAAATGAAATACCAGTCTGGACCTGATCAAATCCCAGCAATGCTGCTGAAAATCAGTGCACCAGCAATTGCTAAACCTGTCGCAACCCTGATTAATGAATCACTGGCAACTGGATACATACCCATACTCTGGAAGACTGCAAGGGTGGTACCTATCCATAAAAGTGGAGACAATACTTTGGTATCCAACTACCGCCCAATATCACTGCTCCCTGTAATGTCAAAAATTCTGGAAAAATGTGTCTACACTCAATTACGTGATTATTATCAGTATCAGAACTATTTAACCCCAGATCAATCAGGCTTTCGTCCAAACCATTCAACTACAACTGCCCTTTTAAAAGTTTGTAATGATATCCAAGCGGGCATGGAACAAGGAAATCTAACTGGAGCCATCTTCCTTGACTTTGCCAAGGCTTTTGACACAGTAGACCATGGCATCCTATTACAAAAACTTAAAAACTCTGGTATTGGTGATAGTACGTTAACCTGGTTCCAATCATATGTGTCTGACAGGTCTCAATTTGTGTCCATTTCTGACAGCACTTCCCTTCCCCTCCCAGTCACATGCGGTGTACCCCAAGGCTCGATACTTGGCCCCCTGCTATTCACAATATTCATAAACGATCTGCCCAATGTCTGCAAAGCTTAACTGTACACATGTACGCAGACGACACGGTAATCTATACCAGCAAACCAAATCTCCCGCAGCTGGAGGCCGTGCTGCAAGAAGAATTCACAGGGGTAGAAAAGTGGATAGCAAATAACAAACTTTTTCTAAATACTGACAAAACGGTTACAATGCTCTTTGGAACTGCACCTAAACTACACAAATTGCAAACACCCCATCTATGTGTTGGGACAAAATCAAACGGCACACTGACCACAGTCACCTCTCTCAAATACCTAGGTATGTGGTTAGACCCAAATCTATCTTTTGGCCCCCACATCGAAAAACTCTCATCTAAACTTTACCCCAAACTAGGTGCCCTATACAGAAACAAATCCTGCCTGAGCCCCGCGGTAAGAAAGCAGATTGTGCAACAAATGCTTATGCCGGCTATTGAATACGAAGATGTAGTGTATGCAGCCGCCCCGCAAACACACCTCCAGAAACTTACTACATTGTATAACTCATTCTGTCGCTTTGTGCTACAATGTAGCTACATGACCCACCATTGTGACATGTTAAAAGAACTAAACTGGCCATCGCTGGACTCTAGACGCACCCTTCACCTTTCCAACCTGGTGTTTAAGAGCTTTTCTGGGAAGCTACCACCCTACCTGAATATGCTGCTTCCCCCAGCAGTTCCCTCATCCTATAACCTCAGATCCAGGACCAGCACCTTACTTGCAATACCGCAATACAAAAAGAAAATGGCTCGATCCGCATTTTCCTACAGAGCACCGCAAATATGGAATAACCTCCCAGACGCCGTCAAATCTTCCCCCAGTCTAAAGTCCCTTAAGAGCTCCCTATTAGCATACCTCAATACAAAATGCACCTGTAAACATGTAACATAATGACTACATTTCCTCCATATTTATTTTTCTGTTAATCTGTATATTTGGTCCTGTGTTAATATCTTGCATTTTACTATTTTGTATTTCTGTAACCACTCAATGTTCTCGAACCCAGGACATACTTGAAAACGAGAGAAATCTCAATGTATCCTTCCTGGTAAAATCCTTTATAAATAAAAATAAATAAATATTGGAACTACTTAACCTCAGATCAATCCGGCTTTTGTCCAAATCACTCAACTACAACTGCCCTTTTAAAAGTCTGCAATGATATCCAAGCTGGGATGGAACAAGGAAACCTAACTGGAGCCATCTTCCTTGATTTTGCCAAAGCCTTTGACACAGTAGACCATGGCATCTTGTTAGAGAAACGTAAAAATTCTGGCATTGGTGATCGCACGCTAACCTGGTTTCAATCATATGTATCCGACCGATCACAATATGTGTCAATTTCTGGCAGCTCCTCCCTCCCCCTCCCTGTCACTTGCGGTGTACCCCAAGGCTCAATACTAGGCCCCCTGCTATTCACACTATTCATAAATGATCTGCCCAACGTCTGCAAAGCCTCAACTGTACATATGTATGCAGACGACACCGTAATCTATACCAGCCAACCAAATCTCCCGCAGCTGGAGGCCGTGCTGCAAGAACAATTCACAGAGGTAGAAAAGTGGATCAAACACAACAAACTTTTTTTAAATAATGACAAAACTGTAATGATGCTCTTTGGAATAAAACCTAAACTACACAAATTGCAAAATCCCCACTTATGTGTTGGGACAAAATAAAATGGCACGCTGACCACAGTCACTTCTCTCAAATATCTAGGTATGTGGTTGGACCCTAATCTATCCTTTGGCCCCCACATCGAAAAACTCTCATCTAAACTTTACCCCAAACTAGGTGCCCTGTACAGAAACAAATCATGCCTGAGCCCCACGGTAAGGAAGCAGATTGTACAACAAATGCTTATGCCGGCTATTGAATACGAGATGTAGTGTATGCAGTCACCCCGCAAACACACCTTCAGAAACTTACTACATTGTATAACTCATTCTGCCGCTTTGCATTACAATGTAACTACATGACCCACCATTGTGACATGTTAAAAGAGCTAAACTGGCCATCGCTGGAGTCTAAACGCACCCTTCACCTTTCCAGCCTGGTGTTTAAGAGCTTTTCTGGGAAGCTGCCACCCTATCTGAATAGACTGCTTCCCCCAGCAGTTCCCTCATCCTATAACCTCCGATCCAGGACCAGCACCTTATTTGCAATACCACAATACAAAAAGACAGTGGCTCGGTCCTCATTTTCCTACAGAGCACCGCAGTTATGGAATAACCTCCCAGACGCCATCAAATCTTCCCTCAGTCTTAAGTCACTCAAGAGCTCCTTACTAACATACCTCAATACAGAATGCACCTGCAAACATGTAACATAATGACTATTTCCTACATATTTATTTTCTGTTAATCTGTATATTTGTGTTTTTAATATCTTGCATTGTATTACTTTGTATTTCTGTAACAACTGTAACACTTCAATGTTCTTGAACCCAGGACATACTTGAAAACAAGAGAAATCTCAATGTATCCTTCCTGGTAAAATCCTTTATAAATAAATAAATAAATAAATAAATAAAATAAACTTAGCCAATGTGCTATGCAGCTACTAGCATAAAATACAGAAAGGGTTAATGGTGCATGTGAATGAACAAAGAATGCTGCAAGGTCCCATATATCTACACCACCAACATATACAAAGTCCCAATAGGCGAAAAAATATAGATGGAGCCTCGCGCAAAAGTAGCTCAGATGAAGCGTATGGAAATCCTCCTATGGAGTGGAGCCTAAAAGAAAGCAAATGTGACATACATTGCGCAGTATATCAATTGTAATGTATCACCACATTTTGCATTAGGCTGATCAACTCACATGGTGGAGAGACATTTTACAGTTGGCTAATACATTGGCAGCTTGTACATATTGCAGGAACTCTTCGCCTCATATAGATGGAAATAGAGACGGTACTCCACCAGAATATGCAATGCAATGGAGACAGCACTCCACCAGGAAATGCAATGCAATATGATATACGGTCTCCTCAGGCCTCAAGCGAAGTAAGGATGTATACCATCCCATTGACTTGCATTGAGTTCGGTTCGTGTTCGAGTTCTAACTCGAACTTTTGAAATTGTTCGAGTTCGAATGCGCATCGAACACGGGGGTGTTCGGCTCATCACTAGTCAAGTTGAGTGGGAACTCATGGGAACGCTATTTCCCCCTCTCAGTTAGCAGGATCAACATAGTTTCCATTTGACTGATATTCTGAAAACCTGCAATAACTTTCTCTTCAGACAAAATTTTATAAAAATGTCTATATTTAACCGTTTCACTACTGGGTCATTTTACCTCTGTATGCCGAGCTCATTTTTACCATTTTATGCTCATCATGTTTAAACACAATTTGAAGTCCTGTTTTATTTTACGTCCCGGGCAAATTATATAACCTTTTTTTTTGGCAGACTCAGCAGATTCAGAATATATCATTATTATATGTATATGTCATCTTCTGCCAGAATGCTATAACAAAAATGTAAAAAAATGTGAATTTCCATTAAGATTTCAATCATTTACAGCATGTAAAATATTTTTTTCACATATTATTATGCAAGCCTCTGCAGTTATATATTCTATGGGGTACACTTGTTAAAAAAATTAGACATGGGAGCCTGTTGATGTATTTTTCAGAGAAAATACCTGATTTTAGCTAAAACTAAAAAAAATATTCATTAGTGCAGCACCATTGTTCACATTACAATTGAAAATTGAACAATAGTGCTGCATTAATAAATTTAAAAATATATATATATTTTTTTTATGTATTAGTTTTTGTATTTTACTTTTATATGAAACCTGGTCAAGTTCATGCTCTGGTCTTTTCAATGTTACCAACATGACTCTCTACCTGCCATTGTGCAGGAGATCCGGGGGCCCATGGACCCCACTATCTCCACCATATAGAGATTTCCATAGGAAATCCATGGGCAGCTAGAGGTTAATTCCCTAACTGACGTCATGTGACTGTGACCTTTCCAGGGATACCTCTTTTTTTTCTACTCTTTATTGATGGGGAGGCAGAGGGGTCCAAAGGCTCCCCCACTCCCTTTCAGGCACTCTCCCGGCTCATGAGTACATTAGGAATGCATGGGAATGAGAACTTCTCTGTATTTGCTAGAAACACAGCATTCTCACATATAAAGAAGTGCAACAACTGCTACATTGTCCAGTAATAATCTTTATTATGTCAGAAATCGTGGGTGAACAGAAATCTTGATGACTTTCCACTTTTACTTTTTTTATCTTAACCCCTGACCCAGTTATTTCAGAACTACAACTCCCATGAGTCTCTGGCTATCTATAACATTCAAAAAATTCTGGGAATTATAGGCAATTAGTGTCTGGAGAGCTAGAACTTGAGATCCCTTTTTATAGACCGCTCGGACAATCTATTGGAGCGCTGACAAAGGATAGTTGAAAGCCCTCATTTCCATTAAATGGTGCACCTTCATCTGCACTTCAATAAATTACTTACATACCCTTTACACAGCATTTCCTGTGTATGTGGTTTGACATTTCTTGTCATTTTGATAATGACACAGCTACTCAAAACGCCAGTGTTAGTATGCTCTGACAGATTCCCAGTAAGAAGCACTTTCATAATAATAAAATGAGCAAATGCAACTTATTTTTAATTCCATTTTTTCCCCCATTTTTTTTACATTCCAGTAGCCCTTTTCACATGATCCCATTGGACAGCTGTAGTGTTAAGTGCTAATAGTAAATGAAGAGCACAAAATAGTAGCATTAGGGTAGAAAATCAAACTTTAGGTGACAAATTCGACTCTTCAAGCTCAAATTTACAAGTCATGGGAACTTTTCAGTTTGTAAAAAGATATGCTGTACTTAAAAAGTTGCCCCAATTTTTTTTTGGTATTAGATCATAAACTCTTGTATATGAATCACTTGAGACAATTGCGACAAAAAGGACCCCTAGTGTCATATAGGTGGAGCACCCCTTTTTCAGAATGCTTGGGAGCATTCTGAAAACGGGGTGCTGAACCCAGGACATACTTGAAAACGAGAGAAATCTCAATGTATCCTTCCTGGTAAAATACTTTATAAATAAAAATAAAATAAATTCCGGATTTCGGATTCTTCCGGGGTTCAGAATTTGCACTATATTTTCATTGTTCCGGCACTTTTGTGAGTCCTGATGTCAGGCAAATTACCTAGATTATTAAATTGATGTATATTACAGATAATCTGCCTTAATGTAGCTCCAGTTAATTCAAAGTTGCAAGCATTTGTATTAACTTGTGAGATCGTAAGTTCATGATCGTTGTGTGGGTGCTAGTTCCTCACAAATTTTACCCACAATACTTTAGGCCCTATTTTCTTTACAGTCTCCCTTTATTCAGCACCAGCTACTGTATTAGGATTGGCCTAAGAATGAGACACAGGCACAGAGTGATACGGCAATGGCGCCACCCGCCACCGCTGATATTTATTTATTTATTTATAAAGGATGTTACCAGGAAGACTACATTGAGATTTTTCTCGTTTTCAAGGCCTGAAGCACCTAAGGCTTAGGGCCCTTAAGTTGCCTCTGATGCCAGGACGCAGGGAGGATTTTTGTAGAACTGTTACAGCGCGTGTGGGGGTTTGAGCGGGAGAGGTGTGGGTGGAGTTAACATGAGGGAACTTAAGGCACGTGAAGGGAGGCTCTGCGCAACTTTTTCTCCTGAGGTAGAGCTGGGAAAATCTGTGCTGCGTCAGAGAGCGGTGTTTTTGGCCTTTTTCAACATTTTCGTGTCTTGGAGTATGGCAGAAGGTGGAGAGTTTGAGTCGCTGTTGGCAGAAGTGTGGGAGGCAGCTCGGCATCGTGGTGTGGAGTGGGCGAGAAGGAGTTTGACGGAGGTGCTGGTGGCAGAGTCGGAAGTTGGAGCTTGGCCTGTCAGGATTTCTAGGCCTCCGGAGCGGTTCAGTCCCGGAGGAGAATCCAGCGGTGGACAAGCGTCTGAGAGGTTGAGGTTGGAAACGGTGAGAGGCAGAGGACGGTCGGTCCGGCGGATGTTGGCTGGAGGTGACGCAATTGGGACTGAGGCTGGCGGGAGCGTGTCAAGAAGGGTGGCAGGTAGGAGCTCGAGGCCGGTCTCGGGTGCTAAGGATTCTTCGGTTTCTGGTCGGAGGGGTGGTGTGGTGAACGCTACCAGGAGAGAAAGAGTGCGGAGGTCGAGGAGTGCCTCGGGTAGAAGAGGAGTAAGGTTGTCTGCCAGGGGTCCCAGGAGTGGAGCGAGGTCTGTCTCAGGAACGGATGTTTCAGCGGTAAGGCGTTTGGTGGATGGGGGTGTGGACGGTGGTATGGCACAGGGTGGTGTTGTGCGGGATGAGGTTACTCAGGAGCCCGAAGGGGATTGGTGTTCGGATGGTGAAGGTGAAGTGGCTCTAGGTGTTGGTGTGGTGGAGCGGGATGATGGTTATGGCACTGCGGGTTCTGAGGCTCATCGTACGAATGTTTTTTCGTCCACAGTTCCTATGGTTCGGGAGCGGAGTCCGCAGCCGGTTGGTGGTTTCCAGGCTGGTGGAGTCAGTGGAGTTAGAGTACCGGCTACGGAGAGTGTGGCGCAGGAGGTTCCAGGAAGTTCGGCTGGGCCTAGTGTGGCATCAGGTAATGGAAGTGGGGGTGATATGAGCTCCTTCATGTCTTTTTTACAGGGTGCCTTTGAAGCTTGGTCGGGTTCTAAAGGGGGTGTGAGCCAGGGAGTTGATTTGGCTCAGGCGTGGAGGGTTGCAGGTGGGTCAGTTGGGAGAGCTAGTGGAGCTCTCAGTGGTGTAGCAGTTGCTTTAGGAGGGCCGAGTGGTGTGTTGGGTTCACTTGGTGAGTCCTCAGGAGTGTCGGATGTGGCCAGGAGGAATGCATACGTGTCATTTTCTGGTCATTTGGGGCTACATTTGAAGCAAGAGGTTAAGGAATGTATTTGGTGGGGTGAGTATGTGGAGCCTTTTTCCCTGCTTCCGTTGGATGAGGTGGCAGGGCTTAAGGACGATTCGTCTAAGGAGGGTTTAAAGGAGGAAGAGGAAAGGAGGAAGAGGTATCGGAGGATTCCTAAGTCGTTTGGGAATTGGCTCCGGGCTTTTTGTATTTTGGCAAGTGTGGTTGGGGAGAAGAACCCTCAGCACTGTTCGGCTCTTTTTTGTTATGTGGGTGGGATTTGGGAGGCTTATTGGATTTATGGTGGTTGGGCGTGGTGGAAATATGATGAACAGTTTAGGCAGCGTTTGGCGGCTCACCCAGGGATGGGGTGGGATCAGATGCACATTACGTTGTGGTTGCATTTGATGGGGGCTCAGAAGGCTTTGCCCTTTCCAGGGGTCGCCGGTGGGGAGGAGTCAGTTCTCCACTGGCAGGTGTTAAAAAGGGATCTTGCTGGCAGTTTAACGAGGGTCAGTGCAAGTTTGGTAATGGGTGCAAGTTTAAGCACGAATGTTCAAATTGTGGAGGATTGCATTCATTTTCCAGATGTTTTAAGAGGGCGAGACAGGGCGGTTTGCCTTTTGGAGGGTCTGGAGAGGGGGGCTTCCCCATGAAACTCCACGCGTTGTTACCGTGGCTAAGGCTTTACGGAAGACATAGGGATGCGGAGTTTCTGCGGGATGGTTTAGGTGATGGTTTGCAGATTCCTTTTGTGGAAAGGCCAGGGGGTAGCAAATTGAGGAATTTGAAGTCGGCTAGAGATTATCCGGAGGTAGTTCGGGAGAAGGTGTTCAAGGAGATCGGGGCTGGTAGGATGGCGGGTCCATTCTCGTCACCGCTAGTGCGGGATTTGAGGATATCCCCTTTGGGGGTGATGCCGAAATGGAAGGCTGGGGAGTTCCGGTTGATTCATCATTTATCCTATCCGCGGGGAGGATCAGTGAATGATGATATTGGTGAGGAGTTGGCCTCGGTGTCATACGTGTCATTTGATTTAGCAGTTGGTTTGGTTCGGGATGCAGGAAAGGGGGCTTTGATGGCTAAGGTGGGTATTGAGTCGGCTTTTCGGTTATTACCTATTCATCCTTCGTGTCATCATCTTCTGTGGTTTTGGTTTGAAGGTGAATTTTATGTGGACCTATGTTTGCCTATGGATTGTTCCATTTCCTGTTCCTTTTTTGAGGGTTTTAGTACATTTTTGGAATGGGTGGGTCGTGTGGTAGCAGGGTCGGCTAATTTGACACATTATTTGGATGATTTTCTTTGCGTGGGTAGGGAAGGGACAGGAGAGTGTCTTCACATTCTTCGGTCTTTTCAGTGGGTGGCGCACCAATTTGGTGTTCCTTTGTCTTCTGATAAAACGGAAGGTCCGGGGTCAGTCATTACTTTCCTAGGGATTGAGATTGATTCGGTTAAGGGTGAGTGTCGGCTACCTTTGGTGATAGTGGTGGAAGCTTTAAGGCAAGTGGAAGGGGCTCTGTCGGTTAAGAAATTGCAGCTGAGAGAGCTGCAATCGCTCATTGGTCATTTGAATTTTTCGTGCAGGGTCATTACGGTGGGTAGAGTCTTTTTGCGAGGATTGGCTTTGGCGACATGGGGTATTCACGAAGGTCATCATTTTGTTAGAATATCTGGTGCCGTGAAGGAGGATTTGGAAGTGTGGAGATCATTTTTGGCTTTGTTTAACGGAGTGGCCATATTCCCTTCGAAGGAAGTTTTGGTGAGGGAACTGGAATTTTTCACAGACGCCTCAGCAGGTGTAGGTTTTGGGGTATACTTTGGGGGGCGTTGGTTTGCCTCTCGTTGGCCTGATCGGTGGTTAGCATCTGCATTGGTACGGAATTTAGCATTTTTGGAGTTGATTCTGTTAGTGGTGGCCTTGGAGCTGTGGGGAGATGTTCTGGAGGGTAGAAGGATTTTGTTCTGTTCTGACAACATGGCAGTGGTGTGGGCGGTTAATTCTTTGTCGACTTCATCATTGTCAGTCATCAGGTTGCTTAAGAGGTTTGCATTGCTTTGTCTGAAATTTAACGTTTTGTGCAGGGCAATGGCGGATTATTTGTCTCATTTGCAGTGGGACAGGTTTCGTTCTCTGGCTCTGATGGCAGAGGAGGTGGGCACCCTGTGTCCGGAGGGCCTTTGGCAGCTAGGCTCGGAATTCTTGGAGGATGGGTGAGAGGTTCTTTGTCTGATTCCACTTGGAAGGCCTACTCGCGAGTATGGAGGGATTGGGACGCATTGACTGAACATTTCAGGTACGTTTCGGTTGGTGGAGGGGATGAAGAAGGTTTGCTCAGGGCTTACCTAATCCGGTTATTCGAATCAGGGGCATCGCCTGTGATAGTGCGGCAGTCGTTGGCCGCCTTGGCTTTCCTTTTTCAGGTCTCGGGGAAAAGAGATGTCACCAAGGATTTTGTTATTAGATGTGCAGTTCGGGGTTATGTGAGGGGGAGGTGCAGGGTGGACGCACGGCGTCCGGTTTCGAAGCAGTTATTGGAAGGTCTATGGGATTTTGTTGGAAATTTTTGTTCCTCACCTTATGAGGTTCTGCGGATGAGGGCGGCTTTTTGTTTGGGGGTTTTTGGTGCATTTCAAGTGGGTGAGCTGGTGTGCAATTCTAGGGGAGGAGGTGGTGGTTTGGGAGCCGATGTGGTTTGTTTGGGAGTTGAGGAAGTTGTTATTTGGGTTTCTAACTCCAAGACTGATCAGTTGGGTAGGGGACGTAGAGTTGGTTTATCCAGAGTGGATAACTGCGTTGTTTGCCCGGTTAAGAACGTTAAGGAATTGCTGGTACTGGTGGAGTCTGGAGTGGCCTCTTTATGTCACGAGGATGGCTCGGCTTTCTCGAGGTATCAGTTTGTTACCATTTTTAAGAAGGGTTTGTTGATTTTAGGGAGAAATCCGAAGCAATTTGGTTCTCACTCCTTTCGTATTGGGGCAGCAACTGAAGCTTCGAGGTTGGGTTTGTCTGCAGCGGAAATTCAAGAGCTGGGAAGATGGAACTCAAGGGCTTTTCGGTCCTGCGTGCGGCCAGGTTTGGTGGTATGAATTTTGAAACACTTTTGTTAAGGTTGGGAGGTTATGTAGAGAAAAAGTTGCTGTATTATCTGTTATGTTATGTTTTTCACTTTATGAAAAAAACAAAGAAATATCAAACTTACACATGGAATATGAATTACACTTTTTTATATGGAATATATATATTTATTCTTATTTTGTACTGTGTATATTTGTCCTGTTGTATGCTGGAGGAGTGTGGGGGGATGGAGTATTCTGAGGCAATGGGTATGTTTATTGGTTATGTTATGTTTTCTTTGCAGGTATGGACATCGTTTATTTGGTGGGTGTGAGTGGTATGTTGGTGTGGAGTGTTTTCTTTTGGAGTATTTTCGTGTGGTGGAGATGTTGGTAATTTGTTTTGTTTTTAAAGATCCTTCGAGAGTGGTGTGGATCGTTGGAGATTCACTGGTTTTCTGAGCTCGGAGAAGGGCGTTGGTGCGAACATCTGGAGTACATGTTGCATAGGTTTGTATGGGTTTGCAATGACGCCCTAGGCCTAGGCCTTTTCGGCCTAGGCCAAGATACACCAGTGATGGTGGTGGGTTTATTGTGTGGAGTTTTTAGCTGTGGCCGGTATATATAATAAATATATATATTATTCCACAGTTATGTGTTCGTGGATTTTTGAGTATTTATTGTCTCCCTGCGTATGACTCGGTCATCAGTCGGCGACTTATGGGTCCTGGAATCCTTTGGTCTCCATGGAGCCCGATGCATCCCAGCTTTGAGCTCACAATAGCGGGATCATGTAGAAGCTGCTGATGAAAGGCAGAGGGACACTGGTATCTATTTGTTCCTAGTCCCATTGTGCTCGTGGCGAGAGGAAGTAGTGGAACGCACCTCCCTCTTCATTGTGGGATTGGAGTTGCGTATGGGATTTTTTTTGGGAGTTTATTTTACAGTGTTGATTTTGCAAAAGTAAAATCACTTGAAACCAGCTTCTTGGAGATGGTATTTCCTTGAGAAATGCTGGCTCCAGGATAGCAGAAGGAGCTACCATGGAATAGCTTACTCTTCTAGTGCCAGGCATAAATTAAACCCTCCTATACAAGGTACATGAGATGTTAATCTACAGTAGAGAAGCGCTATGTTCAAGCTGCCAGGCAACCAACTGGATTGAGTAGAGGTAACATCTCTGCTCTATAACCATGGAGACCGTAGATACACAGGTTTGAATCCCGGCAAGAGCACCTCTCCAGTAAGTGTCCTTGGGCAAGACACCTAACTGTACAGACTCGCCACCCAGGACATACTTAAAAACTAGAGAAATCTCAAAGTATCCTTCCTGGTAAAATAGCAGAATAGCAATTCCAGATGTTAAGATATCTTCTGGAGCCAGTATATATAAAGGCTCCAGTGGTTACCTTTAAGTCAAAAGGGAACTAGGGCCCTTCATTTGTTGGTTTGTTAATAACTAAGCAATACCCTAGAGATATTTGATATTTAAATAAGTTTTTTTTTACAGTTGTGCTTTATCACATCGGTGGAATAACTGTGCCAAAGATCAAAAACAAGTACACGAGTACATGGACTTTGACCACGTTAAATTCTAAAACTTATGTATTATGAATTTCTACTCTTTAGAATACCATCGTAATAATGACATTTACATCTGGAGACAGGCCATACTACTTGCAAATAGTAGCAGGAGATTCTTTCTGTCACTGGCCTCATTCCGGCAAGCCTAGTGACTCAGCAAGAAATAGAAAAACAATGATGTGTATAACAAAATGCAACAACAATTTGTCTTTCCGTATGTTATCAGACTGAGGGTTAGGCACCAGTAAAAATATATAACCTATATAAATTTGAAGAAATAAAGGTAAATAGCATGACCAACGGCAGGAATCTTTTGATGATTCCTTCTTCTAGGTTGACATAATTTGACCATTCCCAGCTAGAGTTTCAGGAATTTTGAGCCTAAGTGCAATGATTGATTGCCGCGCTAAAAGCAGGTCAAGCATCAGACAGGAACAGGTTTTGGCAGTGACAGAGATTGTTCTGCCAAGGCATTGTTCTAAAATGTGGTTGCTTTCACGTACCATACTAATACCTGGGAACCGTAACTTTTCCTCAAGATCTCCTTCGACAGGTAAACGTCTGCTTCTGGCAATGAGTAGGTGGTTCTCGACTGGAACATGATGTCTGGACGAGAATGCCAGGACTTTGGTTTTCCCAATTTTTCTCAAGATCATACACCGACTAACATTAATACAAAGAGCTAAACACATACAGGTCTTTTCAAAGAGAGGTGAACCTCAGGAGAATGACTGGAGAAGTTAAAATTCTAGATCAAAATAACCAAACCAGAAAAATTCTCCCATTTATCTCACTTTCCAAATTGGCTATTTGTTCTAGATTGTTCTCTTCTCCAGCCACTTCTCCTAATTTTCACCATTCCCTGAATAACCCTGATACATTTTAAATGAGAAACGGTATTCCACATGAATAAATTCTTTTTATCAGTGTGAAAGCTTTCGTACATCAGAAAGGTGCAAATCTTACATGTCTTCAGTACAGGACGACCAGCATACTAATTGTATTGTATTCTAATTGTATTCTCAATTAGAATTTCAAATGTGCGAACAGTCTGATAAAGTAGCAGCTCCAGTTGGCATGTCATAATGAAGAAGGTGAATGAGAGAGGAAAATTGTATTGATTTTCATTAGAACTTGTTAAAGAGATGAGCTTATTCTTACTAGTGCTGATTTACGACAGAGGTTCTCGGTTCCACTGTAATGGCGATAAAAGTATAAGATCACCTGCCAATGTCAAGGCAAACCTTTTAAGTGAGTCATGCATACATAAATACATGCAACAATAAATAAAAAATAAAAAAGTAGCAATAACATCTCGAGACTGCAAACACAATATTTATTATTTCATTTCCTTAACACAGCCACCCTGATGGAGCAACCAGTACTAAAAAATAGACTAGACACTCCAAAAAGATTCCATCAAATTTTCCATTGAGTGCAACCCTTGGCATTACAAATTATAAGCACTGTGCCTTGCATCAGAGTGTGATTCCTCTGCTGTGACTTGGAAATACTAATGGCTAGGAGCTAGTGCGGGGGAGGAGTCATTTTTCAGGTGAAAAAAAAAATGTTCACAAGGAAAGAAAACAACTATCAAATAATAAGCATGTAACAGGACCCTGTTTTACTGTTTGTCTTTAACTGTGGTTTCTTTATGCTAATGTTAACTGAAACATCCATTAGGCAATATGTTCCATCTTACTGTTCATCAGTGTGTTATTACTTGGTTATTCAATACTGTAAATATTTATGTAATCATGTTTGTTCCCTGTTACATCGTTCAAGGTTTTTTTAAGACCCTCAGAGCCAGCTAGAGGTCTAGTGGGAAAGAATGATGAAATGTTGAGAAAGCACACTGATATGATGCAATGTTGAGAAAGCACATTAAGATGATGCGATGTTCAGAAAGCACACATGAGGTGGGAAAGTGTGGGGAGAAGACAGGGTGACCCAGGGGTGGACAGGACAAGACAAGACAGAAATGGGGCTTGACGCAAGCAGGTGTACAGGACAGGAACTGGGATAAGCACAAGTAGGTGGCCAGGACATAGGCAAGTGGACACAAATGCAGAGAGAGAGAGATTACACAGTGCAAAATTAGATTTACAGTCAGGACACTGGTGAAACAGAGGCGAGGATGGGCACAGAGACTTTCTGGAACAGGTGGCATGGAGACTGGCAGGAACAGGAGACACTGGTTCTACCGTGGCACCTACGAGTCCTCTGAATCAGTATGTGACATAAAGAGTAGATGTCAGGGTGGCACCCGGTGAGAGTCGAGGTGGGATCCATACGTTTATTTATATCCCAAGTGCTGGGGGTGAATGAGTTAATAAAGGCACCGGATACAGTAATGCAGGTAAATAAAGTATATTGATGCAGTGCACAAGGTGACATGAACCAGAGTACAGGTTTAGCTGATATAATCAGTCTTTGATAATAGCAGGTTTGGTACCTGTTGGTACAATGGTGATCTTGGTAATATATCTGGATGCTGGGATATGCAGTGCACAGCAATGAACAAGAACAGAAGAGAACCAACAGGGGATAGGGCAATAACTAAATAGGAAATATGGACATGGCAGGACTAGACTAAGGAAACCAAAATAAAAATGAAATGCAAAGCTGGATGGCACCAAATACAGGAGCTCTATTGGATACCCTCTCTCTTGCTAAGACTAACTGAGAACAATGCTGTAGCAAGGAGGAAAGGGGGTAGCCAGGTTAAATAGCTGGCTGCACAGGTGACTGGGAAACAGCCAGCCAAAGGAAACCCCGGAGTTGAGACGGACAGGGAGTAGCATGGAAGGAAGCAGCGGCCTGGATTAGCCCTCTAGAGGGCAACAGGACTGGATGTATGACAGTAGAGGAGTGATAGACAAAGGAATGGATTGAGACCAAACGGCGCCCAGAGGAAAATATGGCTTGTAGCCACCTAAAGAGAGGTGCGACCAGAGTTAAGCCAATAAGCAGAATCAAACCACTAGAAATAGCTTGTTTCTGAACATTTCACAAAGTTAACGGAATACGTCTGTGAGGAGATTTCTGATAAATCCAAAAGTGGCTAAACGACATAAAATAGGTGTTGCAGCAGGACTGGTCAAGTCTCTCCTCTAAAGCACATAAAACAACAGATCATTCCCTGCATGTATCAATGTGGAGATCCTTGGGGAGAACTGTACACAATATTTTAAAAAGATTGCGCATACATAAAATATTTGGAAATAAAAACAAAGGCAAAAGTTGGATGAGTAGTGTTAGATTTTAATTTTCTGTATGAATATAAATATTATAGTGTTGAAAAGCCTGTTATGATAAAATGGGCTGTGACCCCCCCCCCCCTTTCTAAGTGTCAATTCTGCATGTAGACAGTTTTTCCTTCTATAGGATATGGCCTGTGGAATTTGTAGCCAATTTCCTGTCTTTGTTATGTTCAGTGAAGAAAAAGTGCGGAAAAGTTATAAGCCAGAAAAAACATCTTTTTATTATAAGTGCTTGTGGGATTGGTCAACTTTGATGTTGTAATGTATCTGTATGCTGATTGGCTATACGTTCTTTGAAATCTAATAAATACAACTGGCTAACAAGGGAAGGTCAGCTTTCTCTTAAGACTAACACAGACTTGTATTTGATTTTGCTGAGATCTCCACTGATCAGTGTTACGCGCAGCTGTTGCCTTGTTTGCTATATGGGAAGAAAACTGTTTATTGAAATTCCATTTATGGTAATTATAAACAGGACATTGATTTGATTAGCTAAATTTATTATTTAACAAGTAGATGGATAGATGGCCTGTATGCTTGGTATTGTTTATACAAACGGTCATGCCACAGCCTGGAGTCCATGGGATAAACTGGAGGTCCCTTGTTTGTCCTAATCCAGGCCAGATCTTACATTTGCCTATCCGTCCAGGATTTCCCAGCTGCTCACCTGTTCTCCTACCACCTGATCTACTGAGTACTGACCCACTCCCTATATTAGGGTGGTGCTTCCTCTAGACAGGGCTCTGCTCTGAGTCTGTTTGGAGTCAGCAATAATCCTCCAGATTGTCCCTGTGATCTAGCCTGCAATGTATCCAACAATCCTAACCTGTAGTGTTCCTGTGATCTAGCCTGCATTGTATCCAGCAATCCAAGTCTGCAGTGTATCCTGTGTTCAAAGCCTGCAGTATTCTTGTCCTGCTACCCACAGTGTTCCAGAAACTTCAGCCATGTGGTCTCTGCCCTCCAAAGCCTTCAGCCTTGTACCCTCTAATCCAGGGTTTCTCAACTCCAGTCCTCGGGACCCACTACAGGCCAGATTTTGCAGATCACCTTGGGGAATTCAGACTGAATGCTGCAATCACTGAGCAGCTAATTGGCTCACCTGTGCTGTGCTGTGCTTCGGATATCCCACAAACCAACATTGATGGACACCTCCTGCGCCGACTCCTGCTTATCCCTCGCAACAAGATCAGCAACAGTAAATAACAAAATCTTACCGTATTCATTTCTTTGAAAGAAAACAAAGTTCTTTGTTCATGTATTTGTAGCGCTCACTCCCGAAGGAGCCGCTGAATTTAAACCTCGGGTCAGTCTCCCCACACTAGGGAATAAATATACACCAGCACTGTTGTGGATTTTATAAGTTATATAGTTTACTGAATAACTTGCATATAAAGAGCAGCACGGTATACGTATATATATTTACAGTAGTTCGTAATGCGAGAAACGCGCAGCGGAAAAGAAAAAGGAATTTTAACCCCTTCGTGGTTGGAGTGTGAGTCCCGTACAGGTTGTGTCCCAAGAAAGTGTACGTGTATGCGTGTATTGGTACCCGGGTACAAGATTCAACTGGCCAGTGAATGATTTCAATGTGTCTTCGACTAGTCACGTTGGGGCCCTGTAGGTTTCGACAAAACTGCAGCGTACTTTATTATTTTTACTGTGGCCGGGAAGGCCTCTCACCCATCCGCCAGATACTCTGCTCTCTGCTCGACCCAGGACGTATCTCCGCTCGATCTGACTGGGACTCTGTGTCACCAGATCCGTTGTCTTGCTTGTCTGTTTCTGCCACAAGATGCTCAGCTCACCGCCTGCACTCCCATTAGATCATCTGCGGTCTCCTAACTCGGGGTCCTTCAGCATACTCTGTATCTGTGTAAACTTCTCAGCGGTGGATGACTAGGTCTTTGGCAAGTAAAGTGAATCGATCTCCAGCTCCGCAAGGCTGCACCTGCGCTCCGGCCTGGTCACTATCGTTTTCTGTCTCACGTGCGTCTTACTCTCTTCACTCCTCTGCGCGCTCTGCTCATTCTCCCCACGAGGCTGCGGATGTAAGTCTCTCCTGCCCACCCACTTCCTGTTCCCGCCGCAAAGCATGCTAGAAAATGTAGTCCCATTGTCCAGTGTCTTACATTGCGCTTGTCTCCCTCTGGTGGTCAAAAATAAGTACTACAGCAACAGTGTTTTAAACCAGCGCTACATATTATTATTATTATTGTCATCATTTATTTTTTTTGTAAATATATATTTATTTGCATATCAATAAAATATTTCAAACCATTGTCAATACAGTAGCATGTGTTTTCTTGGTCATGCAGGACCGAAATGAAAGCAATCGAACATACAGGTTTGTGATAAAACAATATGTAACAGCAGAAAGGGGGGTGGAGATCAAAGGGATGAGGTGAGGAGCCGGCTCGGGATTCAACAGTGGGGCGTTAACAGTGGAGGAGGGCGCAGAATCTAGTGGTGGGCGAGATCAGAAGCCATCTGGACCAGATTAAAAGATAGTGGGACATTCTATTGGTCACAGAGTAGTGGAGTTCTTCCACGGGGCAGAGGTCATTCATCTTATCATACCAGGTCATTAGAGATGGACAAAGGGACTCTTTCCAAAGAAGGGAGATTGAGCCCTTAGCCATGTTCAGAATACAGATAGCTACAGATCGTCTGTGTCCAGGGATGGGGAAACGTGTGTGGTGTAAGAGCATCACCCCAGGGTCAAAGGGTGGCAGTGGGTCCTGAAATTCCCCTAAGATCACATGAATTTGTCGCCAAAGTTGGGCATTCCCACCAGATATGTAACATCGTCCCTCCAACAGGTGTCAGAAGTCTCAGGGTAAATGTCATGAAGGAGAGCGGGACTGCGGTACCATAACCTCAGCAGCTTATATGCGGTCTCCTACGTCTTGCTGGCCACCACGCAATGATGAGCAAGTTCAAATATCTTACTCCACTGGGCGTCCGATAGGCTCTCACCTAGAATTCCTCCCACCTCCCAACGAAAGTCAGTATGCCGCTTTCCCGAGAGGACAGGAGCATGTTGTAGATGCAGGAGACCCCATGCGGTAAAGGGTCTGGCTGCAAGCACAATTTCTCAAACTTAGTCAGGTTCCGAGTCATAAGATGCTTTTGGGGATCGCGCCTATATATGAGACATAGGTAAATGGGGGAATTCTACTAGATAGCAGGATCATTAGTGCCAGTGGTTTGGGAACAGTGGGGTCATAGAAGCAACTTCAATCATGTGTGAGTAAATGAGCAGAGGGATGAGTTGCATCAGTGATGCGGTACGCTAATCTGAAGAGATGGGTTTTGAGGGATTTCTTGAAGGCCTGAAGATTAGGGGAGAGTTTGATAGGGTGAGGCAAGTCATTCCACAGGACTGGTGCTGCCCTTGAGAAGTCTTGGAGGCGAGAGTTGGCCGTGCAGGTGTAGACAGATGACAGGTGGAGAGAAATGATTGTCGACATTTGTGGCAAAAAAACCAATAACAGGTCATTCAAAGAGTATCGCATTGGCTCCAAAATGGCACCGAACGGTGAATTTCCCCATCCAGTGCAATTTTATGGAATTCCTGCTATTTTCCATAGAGAAGTAATGGTTAATCTATTCACAGAACAACGAACAGCACCGAAATGTCCTGATTTTCGGTGCTTTCTTTCGAGAAGGTTTAATCAAGCGAATCCCATAGGTTTCAATGTATGAAAAAAATCCCTGTTTCTATTAAATATATAATCAACCATTTATTATTTTCATTTGCAACCTCTTTATTTATTTAACAAATACGTAACTGGCGGCGCAATAACAATTGCTGTGGAATTTCTTGGTGGTTCTCTTTGGTGGTGCCGTCCACATATATGAAAAACAATGAAAAGTGCAATAGTGCAGGCGAATAATACAATTTTCAATCAGGATATGTGTTAAGATGCTACCACTCACAATGGAAGAGCCCCAACACTGGCTCTGAGTGGATCAGAGCGTTTGGTCATTAGGTGTTGTTCCGAAGGAGGCGACCTGCAACCCTCAGAATTGATGATCCGCTTCCAATTCCAGTATACGGAAATACATGTAAAGGAAGAAAAAAATTCCTTGCGTAGATCCGTTGGATGTACGGTTACAATACGTGTGAAGGGATTAAACTCACGTGAGGTGGAGCTTAAAGCCAAGCTCTAGGATGAAGTGCCTGTGGACTTATTTGCGGTAAAGCCCATAAAAACCTCTTTATTCAGCAGCACGCCGGGGATTGATGAAAATTACCAAAATTTATTTAACATAAAAACAAATAAAATGCAGTAAAAAGATCAATCTGGCTCAGCCAGTCTACCCAGACGCGTTTCGCCACATAGCGTGGCTTCCTCAGTCGGTTTACAGGTAATGATGTACAATGACATTATATACTCTCTTAATTCTATTTTAAATTGTCCCCAGGTGCAGTGTGCTTGATGGGCGTGCGGTCCACGCCTCGAATCGATGAGATGCGAATGTTATCTGCGGATCCGCCATTTTGCGCATGCGCATTTCCAACGCTTGCGTTCCAGGGTAGGCATCCGCCATCTTGCGCCTGCGTATCAGTCACTCTCCCCTTCCGATCCGCGTATCGCATCCCGAATAGTCTCTTTTTCCTTGTAATGAGCAAACAAAAGGTGCTACATATTGGACAACATGTGCTGAAATCTGTGCATCTTAAATACACTTCCGTTCTATAAGACCTCTCATATTCCACATTCTTAGGGTTCATAGTGTACACTATGAACCCTAAGAATGTGGAATATGAGAGGTCTTATAGAACGGAAGTGTATTTAAGATGCACAGATTTCAGCACATGTTGTCCAATATGTAGCACCTTTTGTTTGTATAGGATGCCAGCTATGGTCATCTTTGAGATGAAAACACTCAGTCTCCGCAATATTTGCCTTTTTGCTCATTACAAGGAAAAAGAGACTATTCGGGATGCGATACGCGGATCGGAAGGGGAGAGTGACTGATACGCAGGCGCAAGATGGCGGATGCCTACCCTGGAACGCAAGCGTTGGAAATGCGCATGCGCAAAATGGCGGATCCGCAGATAACATTCGCATCTCATCGATTCGAGGCGTGGACCGCACGCCCATCAAGCACACTGCACCTGGGGACAATTTAAAATAGAATTAAGAGAGTATATAATGTCATTGTACATCATTACCTGTAAACCGACTGAGGAAGCCACGCTATGTGGCGAAACGCGTCTGGGTAGACTGGCTGAGCCAGATTGATCTTTTTACTGCATTTTATTTGTTTTTATGTTAAATAAATTTTGGTAATTTTCATCAATCCCCGGCGTGCTGCTGAATAAAGAGGTTTTTATGGGCTTTACCGCAAATAAGTCCACAGGCACTTCATCCTAGAGCTTGGCTTTAAGCTCCACCTCACGTGAGTTTAATCCCTTCACACGTATTGTAACCGTACATCCAACGGATCTACGCAAGGAATTTTTTTCTTCCTTTACATGTATTTCCGTATACTGGAATTGGAAGCGGATCATCAATTCTGAGGGTTGCAGGTCGCCTCCTTCGGAACAACACCTAATGACCAAACGCTCTGATCCACTCAGAGCCAGTGTTGGGGCTCTTCCATTGTGAGTGGTAGCATCTTAACACATATCCTGATTGAAAATTGTATTATTCGCCTGCACTATTGCACTTTTCATTGTTTTTCATATATGTGGACGGCACCACCAAAGAGAACCACCAAGAAATTCCACAGCAATTGTTATTGCGCCGCCAGTTACGTATTTGTTTCTTGATTTGTGCACTGGTTTGGGGGAAACCACTGTTTGCTGGCTGGCCTGGGATAATTGGTGACGGTACAAGCAGGGGCGCCTACCATTTGTTTGTTGTCTCTTTATTTATTTATTTTTTAGGATTTTCTAGGCATTTTTGTGGATTTTTTTGGCTAAATTTTGTTTCCCGATTTTTTTAAAATGCCTTTTTTTTCTGTCACAGACCTTTTTATTACTATTCATAGGACCTTATATATTATTTCAAGGAATTTTCATACAGTAGTTTTTTTGGAAAACACCTTTTAAAAGTTGCGTTTTTTTTTTTTTTTTTTTACCCTGTGCGGCAGCTTGTCAGTTTTTTTTGGATAAATTCAGGGTACTTAAGGCGTGTGTGGAGAGGCTCTGCGCGCCTTTTTCTCCTGACGTAGAGCAGTGAAAAGCTGTGCTGCGTCAGAGAGCGGTGTTTTTTCGGCTTTTGCCTTAAAAATTGTCTTGGTGGATGGCGGAAGGCGGTGAACTGGAGTCACTATTGGAGGAAGTGCGGGAGGTGGCTCGGCATCGTGGTGTGGAGTGGGCCAGAAGAAACCTTTCGGAGGTGCTGGCGGCAGAATTGGAAGTGGGATCTCGGCCTGCCAGGATTTCGAGGCCTCCGGAGCAGTTTAGTCCGGGAGACGAATCCAGTGGTGAATCGACGGCTGAGAGGTTGAGATTGGAGGCTGTGAGAGGCCGAGGACGGTTGGTCCAGCGGATGTTGGCTGGTGGTGACGCAGTGGGGAATGAGGCTGGCGTGAGCGCTTCCAGACGTGTGGAAGGTAGGAGCTCGAGGCCGGTATCGGGGGCTAAGGACCCTTCTGGTCGGAGGGATGGTGTGGTGAGCTCTACCAGGAGAGAAGGAGTGCGGAGGTCGAGGAGTTCCTCTGGAAGAAGAAGAGTTCGGTGGTCCGCCAGGGGTCCCAGAGGTGGAGCAAGGGCTGTCTCAGGGACTGATGTTTCGGCGGTAAGACAGTTGGTTGGTGGGGGCGTGGACGGTGGTGTGGCACAGGGTGTTGGTGTGCGGGATGAGGTCACTCAGGAGCTTGAAGTAAATTGGTGTTCAGATGGTGGAGCTGATGAGGCTCCTGATTTTGGTGTGAGGGAGCGAGTTAATTATTTTGGTACTTCGGGTTCTGGGGCTCATCGCACAAATGTTTTTTCGTCCACAGTTCCAATGGTTCGGGAGAGGAGTCCACAGCCGGTTGGTGGTTTCCAGGATGCTGGAGTCGGTGGATTTGGTGCAGGGGGTTCGGAAACTGTGGCACAGGAGGTTCCAGGAAGTTCGGGTAGACCTCGTGTGGCAACAGGTAACGGAAATGGTGGTGATGTGAGTTCTTTCATGTCTTTTTTACAGGGGGCCTTTGGGGCTTGGTCGGTTTTACCAGGGGGTGTGAACCAGGGAGTGGATTTGGCTCAAGCATGGAAGGGTGCAGGTGTGCCAGTTGTGAGAGATGGTGGAGCTCTTGGTGGTGAAGCTATGGCTTCAAGAGGGCCGAGTGGCGATTTGGGTTCACTCGGTGAGTCCGCAGGGGTGGCGGATGTGGCAAGGAGGAATGCTTACGTATCATTTTCTGGGCCTATGGGATTTCATTTGAAACAGGAGGTTAAAGAAGGCATATGGTGGGGTGAATATGTGGAACTTTTTTCCCTGCTTCTGTTGGATGAGGTGGCTGGGGTAAAAGATTATTTGTCTAAGGACGGTTTAAAGGAAGAGGAGGAAAGGAAAAAGAGGTTTCGGAGGATTCCTAAGTCATTTGGGAATTGGCTCCGGGCATTTTGTATTTTGGCAAGTGTGGTTGGGGAAAAGAGCCCACAGCACTGTTCGGGTCTTTTTTGTTATGTGGATGGTATTTGGGAGGCTTATCGGTCTTATGGTGGTTGGGGCGTTGTGGAAATACATTGAGCAGTTTAGGCAACGTTTGGTGGCTCACCCAGGGATGGGGTGGGATCAAATGGACATAACGCTGTGGTTGTGTTTGATGGGGCACAAAAGGCTTTGCCCTTTCCAGGGGGAGCCGGTGGGGGTGGGGTCAGTTCCCCACCGGCAGGTGTTAAAAAGGGATCATGCTGGCAGTTTAACGAGGGTCAGTGCAAGTTTTGTACTGGCTGCAGGTTCAAGCACGAATGTTCAAATTGTGTAGGATTGCATTCATTGTACAGATGTTTTAAGAGGGCGAGACAAGGAGGTCTGCCTTTTGGAGGGTCTGGAGAGGGGAGCTTCCCCAGTGAAACTCGACGCAATGTTACCGTGGCTAAGGCTTTACGGAAGACATAGGGATGCAGAGTTTTTACGAGACAGTTTTGGGGATGGTTTTCGGATTCCTTTTGTGGTAAGGCCAGGGGGTGGCAAGTTAAGAAATTTAAGGTTGGCTAGAGTGTTTCTGGAGGTAGTTCGGGAGAAGGTGTTTAAGGAGATTGGGGCTGGTAGGATTGCAGGTCCATTCTCGCCTCCTCCAGTGCGGAATTTGAGGATATCCCCTTTGGGGGTTGTGCCAAAGTGGAAGGCGGGAGAGTTTCATTTGATTTATCATTTATCCTTTCCACGGGGGGATCGGTGAATGATGATATTGGTGAGGACTTGGCCTCGGTGTCGTATGTGTCATTTGATTCCGCGGTCAGTTTGGTCCGTGATGCAGGTCAGGGGGCCTTTAATGGCTAAGGTGGATATTGAGTCGGCTTTTCGGCTATTACCTATTCATCCTTCGTGTCATCATCTTCTGGGATTTTGGTTTGAAGGTGAATTTTATGTGGATCTATGTTTGCCTATGGGTTATTCCATTTCCTGTTCCTTTTTTGAGTGTTTCAGTACATTTTTGGAATGGGTGGGCCGTGAAGTGGCAGGGTCGGATAAGCTGACACATTATCTGGATGATTTTTTGTGCGTGGGAAGGGAAGGGACAGGAGAGTGTCTGCACATTCTTCGGTCTTTTCATTGGGTGGCACACCGATTTGGTGTTCCTTTGGCTTCTGATAAAACGGAAGGTCCAGCGTCAGTTATCACTTTCTTGGGAATTGAGATTGATTCGATGAAGGGTGAGTGTCGTCTACCTGTGAGGAAAGTGGTGGAAGCTTTGAGGCAAGTGGAGGGGGCCCTGTCGGTTAAGAAATTGCAGTTGAGAGAGCTGCAATCGCTGATTGGTCGTTTGAATTTTGCGTGCAGAGTCATTCCGGTTGGAAGAGTCTTTTTACGTGGATTGGTTTTGGCGATACGGGGTATTCGGGAAGGTCATCATTTTGTTAGAATATCTGGTGCCATGAAGGAAGATTTGGAAGTGTGGAGATCCTCTTTGGTTTTGTTTCATGGGGTGGCCATATTCCCTTCGAAAGAGGTTTTGGTGAAATAACTGGAATTTTTCACGGACGCCTCGGGAGGTGTTGGTTTTGGGGTATATTTTGGGGGGCGTTGGTGTGCTTCTCGTTGGCCTGATAGTTGGTTGGCATCTTCATTGGTGCGGAATTTGGCATTTTTGGAGTTGTTTCCATTAGTGGTGGCCTTGGAGCTGTGAGGAGGTACTCTGGAGGGGAGGAGGATTCTGTTCCGTTCTGACAACATGGCGGTGTTGTCGGTGGTTAATTCTTTGTTGGCTTCATCATTGCCAGTGATCAGGTTGTTGAAGAGGTTTGCATTGCTGTGTCTTAAATTTAATGTTTTATGCACGGCACGTCATGTTCCGGATCACCTTAACTCACCGGCGGATGCTTTGTCTCGTTTTCAGTGGGACAGGTTTCGTTCCCTGGCTCCATTGGCAGAGGAGGTGGGCACCCCTTGTCCGGAGGGCCTTTGGCAGCTTGGCTCGGAATTTTTGGAAGATGGGTGAGAGGTTCTTTGTCTGAGTCCACTTGGAAGGCCTACTAGCGAGTGTGGAGGGATTGGGACGCATTGGCTGATCGGTTCAGGTACGTTTCGGTGGGTGGATTGGATGAGGAAAGTTTGCTTAGGGCATGCCTCATTCGGTTATTCGAGTCAGGGGCATCTCCTGGAGTGGTACGGCAGTCTTTGGCCGCCTTGGCTTATGAAGGCCTGAAGCACCTAAGGCGTAGGGCCCTTAAGTTGCCTCTGATGCCAGGACGCAGGGAGGATTTTTCTAGAAAGGTTTTGCAGCGTGTGAGGAGATTGAGCGGGAGTGGTATGGGAGGAGTCGCCAGGAGGGTACTTAAGGCGCGTGTGAAGAGGCTCTGCGCGCCTTTTTCTCCTGAGGTAGAGCGGTGAAAATACCCACCCTCCCACCCTGTTTTATTTAATTCCAGGTTGGGTTGGTTTTTTCATTAATGAAATAAATAACCTGGATCGGCGCAAAATAATGCTTTCTGGGGTCCTGGAATCTTGCGTAGATATGTATGAAAGAAGGAGACAAATAATAGTGCAACACTGATATATACAAATTGCTTATAAGTGTATATGAGATATATCCCACTCACAAATATAGAGCCGTAACACTGGCTCTAAGTGGGTCCAGGCATGTGGGTGATTATCTTCAATTTCTTAGGTGACCCCCACCTTACAGCAACTTTTCTATCCAGAATTTTATGCAGTGGAGAGAAAAGGAGATTTCCTTGTGTAGATCCACAAACAAAGTTCACAATATTGTGTGCAGTTGGAATGGTACTCACATTTTAAGGAGCTCACATAGCTCGTGGATGTACGCCCACGGGTTTTTTTTGGATGGGAAAAACCCAAAGGAAAAAACCACCAGTGATCCAGGAAACAGCACCAAAAATCCGGAAAACAGCAAGCAGGAAACGGGATTGAAGGTAGAAAATAAAATTTATTTAAAATGGAATTAAAATAACCACCAGAACGCGTTTCGCCACATCAAGTAGCGGCTTCATCAGCTGGAATGGTTGTAATGGGCTTGTAGGCCCTTTTATAGTGTCCACAAGTAGTCTTAATTGTTCACATGTGTCCTGTTTGCTGTCCCGATTTATTTTATTTTATTTTAACCAATTTTAATCATCTTAATCGAGTTTAATGCCTGTAAAATTCTTGTTTTTATACTGCATATGATGAAAAGGAAAAAAGGTTTATTAAAACCCCAAAAACTCTGAACATCATGAAGAGAAGGAGAATTCTGTATCTATTTCCATCTTCTGGTTAAGAAACCGCCGACCGGAAGTAAAATAGTGGTGTTTGGAACGCAGTGGAACGCGGAAGTAAGAGAACAGGCGTTTGGAACGCGGTGGAACGCGGAAGTGAACCGCGCATGCGCAAAATGGCGGCGCCCAGCGCCGAAAACGGAAGGATCAATCGGGACAGCAAACAGGACACATGTGAACAATTAAGACTACTTGTGGACACTATAAAAGGGCCTACAAGCCCATTACAACCATTCCAGCTGATGAAGCCGCTACTTGATGCGGCGAAACGCGTTCTGGTGGTTATTTTAATTCCATTTTAAATAAATTTTATTTTCTACCTTCAATCCCGTTTCCTGCTTGCTGTTTTCCGGATTTTTGGTGCTGTTTCCTGGATCACTGGTGGTTTTTTCCTTTGGGTTTTTCCCATCCAAAAAAAACCCGTGGGCGTACATCCACGAGCTATGTGAGCTCCTTAAAATGTGAGTACCATTCCAACTGCACACAATATTGTGAACTTTGTTTGTGGATCTACACAAGGAAATCTCCTTTTCTCTCCACTGCATAAAATTCTGGATAGAAAAGTTGCTGTAAGGTGGGGGTCACCTAAGAAATTGAAGATAATCACCCACATGCCTGGACCCACTTAGAGCCAGTGTTACGGCTCTATATTTGTGAGTGGGATATATCTCATATACACTTATAAGCAATTTGTATATATCAGTGTTGCACTATTATTTGTCTCCTTCTTTCATACATATCTACGCAAGATTCCAGGACCCCAGAAAGCATTATTTTGCGCCGATCCAGGTTATTTATTTCATTATTGTGTGTAATGGTATAGGGGAAACCACTATATCCTGAGATTGGCTATCTGGGCACCCTGGTGGTGGATGCATGTTGTGTGGCGCTGCACCATTCTTTGTTTAAATGGTTTTTTCATTAGTATAGTTTTTTTGTTGGGCTCCTTTGTCACGGCGGGGACTTGTAGGCAGTGCTGGCTAGGGGTTCCTTTTTAGTTAGGATTACTTTGGCAGATGGTTGGGAGTTGGGAAGTTTTTTGGTGGTTGGTTGGTTTGGAGGTGTGTGGTGGTTGTGGGGAGTCCTCTTTCAGCACTGGGTTATTGTTTTAATTTTGTTATGGGAATGGTTATGTCATGGTGGTGGGTTATTGTGTGGAGTTTTTAGCTGTGGCCTATATATAATAAATATATATATTATTCCACAGTTATGTGTTTGTGTATTTTTGAGTATTTATTGTCTCCCTGCGTCCGATCCGGTCATCAGTAGGCGACTTAAGCACAATGTTGTTTGTCCTTTTTTTTTCCATTCTGTTGCTGTTCACAGCAGGAAGAAAAAGAAAATATAAATGTAACAGAAACACCAGTTAAGTGTAAAACAGCATTACCTACAACAACTATTGGCGGTGTTCCTTGCATTTGCACAACAATTTTGAACAGTACGTGGTATCATCAGAATGAGAAAAATGTTCAACCTCGCCAAAATGCTAGTTATCTGCAGGACTGACTCAGCTATTCTGCAGCGTTTTGGTTCACGAGGCTATGATTTGTGTCCCAAAAATACAATGTGAGATTTTTCTATGCTTACTTCCTAAAAAAATACAGGATTAAAATATCTTTGAATTTTACAGTAAAAAATAAAAAATCCACAATATAGACAAAAGCAAAACGTATAAAAAGAAAACAGTATTTACTGCAACATTCTGCATTGATGATATTGACTATGTCTGACTTTTCAATTTCTCAATAAAGCACAATATCAGGGTTATTCAAAGAGATCCGAATGGCTGGAGAAAGGTAACCGAACACTGAAAATCAGCGTTCGGTTACCTTTCTTGGCCATCCGGCTATCCAGAGAGCAGGCAATATGCCAAATCCTGGCGAATTGCCTGCACATTCAGTGCCTGTTCGAGGGCAGTGAAATCCCCATAAAAAGCACTGCTTCGTCTATTCAGAGAACACAAACCAGCAGTGAAAGGTTCCCGAAATGCCCTGCCATTCGGTGGTTTCATTCGACAGGTTTATTCAGGCAAATCCCATAGGCTTCAATGTTAAAAAATATTCCCGTTTTAATTCAATATCTAATAAACCGTTAATTATAAAATTCTGCAGTAAAGAGTCTCTTTATTTATAGATTTTTTTGGATCTTTTAAGCATTTTTCTTGATTTTCTTTGTTTAAAAAAGTCAGATTTTTTTTTAGATTTTTTTTATAGTTTACTTATTTTTTCTGTAACAGCCCTCTTTATTATCATTCCCTGGACCTCATATGTAAATTTCAGACATTTTCGCTCAGTAGTTTCTTTGCAAACAGCGTTTCACTTTTCAATCATTCAAGCAAACTGTTTTGCTAATTTATTCACTGCCTTCTTTTGAGGTGTCGGCTTTTTCCAGAGGCTTGTGATTGCGTGTGATCGGCTCCTGCTCGGGTTTTTCCGGCGTCTTCGACGGGTTAATCCAGATGTTTTTGCAGGTTTTCGGTGTGCATTCGCCAGGTTTTCACCAGGTTTTCAGCGGATTTTCGGTGGGTTTTCGGAAGCTTTTCCCTGCACTTCGACAGCCCTGTGGTGCTTGCTGAATACACCGCAGGGTCGCCGAAATGGGAAAGCCGATTTGCACCGAATTGAAGAGAACGAAAAGTCACCGAACGTGCGGTGACTTTTCGAATCTCTTTGAATAACCCTGTATGTTAAAAAAAACAGAACGTAAATAATTATTTTTCCAAATGGGTTTTGTTTATATAGACTATTACAAAACATATTTTGAGGTAGTTACATTTTCTCTCTTCACAGCGTGATAATTTTCTTAATTTCCTTTGTTTATTAGATCCTACAGCAATATGATGCATTTCAAAACCGTAAAAAGGGCATCAAAGATCCATAAATTCAGCGGCAGGATTAAAACATTCCCACACCTAAATATGTCCTCAACCAGGCTGGGGGTTAGCCTGGGCCTCTACCAAGCTGGGCATCCGCCTGGGCCCTGACCAGGCCAGACACCCGCCTGGGCCTCGACAGGACCTCGGCTAGCCCCATTCAGAGGGTGTGTGGCTAAGTATGTGGCTGTGTGACTGTGTCAGTGTAGATGTGCAACTGTGTGTATGTGTGTCCATGTGTATGTGTGTATGTGTGGATATGTGACTGTGCGTGTGGATATGTGACCGCGTGTGGATGTGTGGGTAAAAGGATGTGTGACTGTGTGGCAGGATATGTGGTGCTATGTGATACTCATACACACCTGACCGCACATTACCATGAGTTTTATTGCTGTGGAGCTCCGTGATACTCTCATACACACTGCAAATTACTGTGAGTTTTATTGCCGTGGCACTCTGTGATGTGCTCATACACACCGCATATTACTCTGAGTTTTATTGCTACGGAGCTCTGTGATACGCTCATATAATCCAAGTGTTTTTTGTGGGGGGGGCAGCATTTCATCCTTGGACCCAGGCAACACAGTTTCTTGGCAGGTCCTGGAACGGTTCAATGCCAATGCAGGGGCACACACAGTTTTAGCACTTTGGGCATTATGCTGAAAGGGCTAACACTCTGGCTGTACCTTCTGCAGCCCAAAAATAAACAAAATTTGTTTCCTACAAAGGAATTTCAATTGCTTTTGCCCTACAGTGCTGCAGGTCAAGAAAATGCAAAATTGGGCACATGATGGTGTTTTTGAAGACCCAATTTATCTCGATCTTGTGAAGGGGTTAATCAGAGAACACCCTCTCTATTTGGCCAACATCTATTCACATGGTCAAATACTGCAACCAATGAGTGGGCTCAGTCGGCAGTTCAGACAGGCTCAGCTAACATTGTAGCTGCTCTGTGATATGAACCCGGTCTTATGGCTGTATGGCTTCAGGCCTTGGAAGCCTGGATGCCCCATTCTGTGAACTCGGAGTGCTACACTGTTGGTAGGTCCAAGCACCATTCTTAATGTCTTAGTTAATGTTTAGTGCCTCTGACCGAATGCCCCAGTGCTCTGCCATATGGTCCAATTGGATCCTCAGGTCCTCGACCAGCGTCTTCCGAGCGTTGTTGGTCCTTTCCGAATAAACTAGCGTTTACACATTACTCTGGACTTGGACATACTGAATGATGCTGGGTTTATACTTGCATTATACATCCATGCCTTGCGTGGATAGCAGACACATCCCGACCCTAGACACATTGGTGGCCAAAAACAAATTAAGAAGTTTGTGCCCGTTTACTGTGATTGTGCTTCACGAAGTTCTAGTGGCCTACTCCAACCCCTACCTAACCACAGGTTTTATTGTCAGCTTCCTCCTTCCTGAGGGTAACATACAGGTCTATTCAAAGAAAGGTGAAACTCAGGCGAGTGACTGGAGAAGTGAAAATTCTAAGTCAAAATAGCCAAACCAGAAAAATTCTCCCTCTTATCTTACTTTCCAAGTCGGCTATTTGGTCTAGATTGTTCTCTTCTCTTGCCAGTTCTCCTGGTTTTCACCTTTCTCTGAATAAGCCTTTCAGCCAGCACGAACGCAACCTGCGCTCCTCCATCACTCCTGGGACTGTACTTATACTCCTCAATGGACGCTACAAGGGGAAGTGTGTGGTTTTTCTGAAGCAGCTCCAGTCTGGTAACAGGACCACTGGTTATCAACCAGAAATTTGTTATCACCACTTCCACAAAAGTCAATATCTCAAGTGTCAAGGTTTCAAAGCACCTGACTGATGCTTACTTTCAAAGCAAAGACTGATGCTTACTTCAAGAAGAAGAGGCTGCGCAAACCCAAGCACCAGGAGGGAGAGATCTTTGAAACAGAGAAGGACAAATACGCAGTCACACGCCAGCGCAAAGCCGATCAGAAGTTCGTGGATTCCCAACTCCTGCCAATGGGTCTTGTCACTCAGGTTATGTCTAGTGACGGTCGAAGAATCCGAAAAGTGAAGGTCAAGGGGACTAAAGGAGGTGTGGTACATAGTTTCTTCCGGCCAATCACCTAACTGATACTCCTTCTGCCAAGGGAAAAGGTCAGTTAAGAGTTTCTGCTCTCGGCAGAAGCCTTATCACAAACAGCCAGTTGGATTACAATTGTGTTGGTGGAAGTTTTGGCCTAGAGTGGCTTCCCCAGCACGAAGATGGGTTAACTTGTTAAATTTTTTATTTTTTTTTGTAAATATCTGTTTATCAAATTTAAGAATAAAGACATATACGAAATAAACATCGCTGAACTCGCAGGTTCTTTGAGTGTGATAAACATCAAAATAGGGACGCGCAGGTCCCGCATGAAGCGTCCAAGCAATAACAAACAACAGCATGTGTTAATAAAGACACGGGAAAGGGGAAACAGGGAGAGGATAAATTCAAGTATAAACCCAGCATCATTCAGTATGTCCAAGTCCAGAGTCATGTGTAAACGCTAGTTTATTCGGAAAGGACCAACAACGCTCGGAAGACGCTGGTCGAGGACCTGAGGATCCAATTGGACCATATGGCAGAGTACTGGGGCATTCAGTCAGAGGCACTAAACATTAACTGCTCCACCGAATGGAGCTCTTCCATGCGAGTGAACCAGAGTGAAAGAGGTGGGGGGGATGAGCTGTTTCCAGTACAGAGGTATTAAGGCCTTAGCAGTATTCAAAACACGGATGGCCAGTGTACGTTTGTAGGAAGCTATGGAGTAATAATTATGATGTAGGAGCAATGCAGCCGGTGAGAACTCGGGTGGGGGATCTGTAAATTCTTTAAGTATATCATGTATTCTGGACCATAAAGGTCGTAGTATCGGGCATTCCCACCAGATGTGTAGCATATCCCCGAGTGCATCATTACATTGCCAGCATTGCGCAGGAACCTGTGGATCAAAACGATTAATTTTGTCCGGGGTACGGTACCATAAGCTAAGGACCTTGTATGCTGTTTCCTGAGATTTGGAAGAGGTGGAACAGTGATGCGTTAATTCACATATCTTAGACCATTGATCATCTAAAAGCACAATGTTTAACAACTTGTTAAATTTACTCCTCGCATCTGGAACTATGGCCTACCTTCAAGACTGTTGACTTAGTTACTGGCTATAAAGTGTAAAGTTGTATTACTCAATGCTTTACCTTTGTTTTTCAGGTCTCCGCATTGGGTTTCCAGTAGGCTTGTGCACCGATTTTTTTTTCGGTTCGATTTGTTCAGATGTTTAAACTTTTCGATTCGGCTCGTTTCGGCCAATTTCTGTTTCGATTCGGTTCGGCTCGACTCGTTTTTCGTGTACATTTTTTTTTCGGAATATCGACCATTTTTCGTATTTTCGTGTCACATTGCTCGTTTTTGTATCGACTTTTCGTGATTTCGGGACTTTTCGTTTTTTCGGAACGTCTGTTCTCCTCATTTCAAAGCTGTCTAACTCTATTTGTTTTGATGTAAACTACTATGGTTTACTTTTTTATACTTTATATATTTTTTTATAATAAATTTTTGGTTTGTTTTTCGGATCCGATAATTCATTCTGTCGATACGATAATTCTGGCGATACGATAATTCTGGCGATTCTATCGTGTTTTTTTTTAATTAAATAAAGATCCTTTTTTTCTTATGAATATACATTTCACAACTTTATTTAATCACATTAAAAAATAGTATGAAAGCCAAGGAACAAAAAAAAATGAACAAAACGATTTAAAAAACGCTAAACTGACCCGAATGGTCTGACTTTAAAAATAAAAACCAGAACAAAAAGGTTTTAAAACGGAAAAATAGTTGATCAAAATGATCTGAAACGAAAAAAAAAAAGATTTAAAACAGACAAAAAAAATTAACCCTTTCGCTGCTGAGGCATTTCACGGCTTCCCTTCACGCCTGTGTGCGGCACTGCGGTCTGCTGCTGAGCTAATTTTTAACAGTTTCGCTCCTCTTGTTTAAACGCGTTTTTTTGAAGCCTTATTTTATAGTATGACCCAGACATGTTATATATCGTTCTTCCCGGCAGACTCGGCAGATGATTCATAATATATCATTATCATATGTATGCGTCATGTCCTGTCTGTATATTATAACAAAAAATGCAATAAAATTCGAATTTTCAATGTTTGTTTTACAAGGTGTAAAGTATTTTTTTCACATTTTAACATGCGAGTGTTTGCAGTTATATTTTATGAGTTGCGTTTGTTAAAAAAAATTGAAAAGGGGACTTGTTATATTTTTTTGGGTGAAAATTACACTATTTTTAACAAACGCACCCCATACAAAAATCCTTAGTGCAGCATCATTGTTCACATTATAATTGAAATGGGAACAATATTGCTGCATTAACAAAACAAAACAAAAAAACTGTTTATTTTTTTTTATATTTTAATTTTTTATAATTTTTAACATTGTCATGTTTGGTATTGTTGGAAAGGCCATGCTCTGGTCGATCCAAAGATACCAAACATTAACCAACCGATAGCTGCTGCGGATCGGGAGATAGGGGGTTCCAATGAACCCTCTATCTCCACCATTGGTCGCAGTTAGGGGTTAACTCCAGAACTGACGTCATTGTGACGAGGTCTTGGGACTGTCGGCAGCTGCCATTCCCCCACGCTGTTGTCTTCCTTCCTGCAAAGACGTGACCATGTTGGCGGGCAGCGTCTTAGCGGGCAGCGGTGGGAGAGAGAGAGCTCATAGCTGGGAGGAGGTGTTGCGTGAAGCTGCAAACAGGGACAAATAAACTAGACCTGAGCCGCACTGAGGATCTTTGGGTTGTGTCGGAGAAGACTTCACGCAGTGCTGCCATCAACATTTTTTGATAAATTCTTGGTTATACATTGAATGTGACTGTGGACAAAAATCCGTGTTGTTGTGACATCGCCTAAGCTTAACAAAACCAGGCCACGTTGGTAATCAAATGTCAAGGCAGTACAACAAGGTTGTGTAAGGCTAGGGACAGATGAGCGCATTTTCTGCGGCCACCGTCAAAATGTACGTCGATGCGTGCGCACGCATTTTTTCACGGAATACGCTTAAGTGGTCAGACAATGCGCAATTCTGGACGTATTTCATGACGATGGGGTGAAAAGAAGTCTAGGGAAATCCGGCTGTTTGAACGTTATGTTGCCGCACACTAGCAGCGTCTGACATCTCCTAATCACGCACACACGCTGCTATGCGGCCGCAGCGCACTCTGTACGTCAGTACCAGCGGTTTAACGTTCTCGAAAAAATGCGTTCATTTTCCACTTGCGTTGCGCGGCCGGACTTTTGTGCGACCGTACTTCGTATATTGGCTGTCATTGCCCGGCATCTGCTGCTAGTGCGGCCGTGATTATGTGCGCCAGAACGCGCGTTCGCACTGCCTCAGTCTGACCCTAGCCTTAGTGTGTGACATTTTTTGGCCAGGCAGGAAGTGTAGAATGTGCACAGTCACATTCATGGCCACAAATATGTTGACAAATTTATGACAAAGGGTCCATAGAAATGTCAATAAATTTATGTACATATAATTTTAACAGTGTGGAAACCAAGCAATACATATTAACTTATTAAGTAAGGAAAAGCAACGCACACAAACAGGAAAATATAGAAAAAATAGAAAATTTATTTACAACATGGGGAAGGGAAGGGAACATGCCAAGGATGGCAAACTGCCCAACAGGGGCACAAACAACACAAACAAACATAGTGTAGTGGATTTGAGGAGATGTTGGAGCTGGTCCGCATCTTTGATTACAAAGATTCTGACTGCCGTAAGGGCCCTTACGGCAGGAAGAATAACACCCGCAAGGATCGTATCCTTGACAAGCTACGCACCACCATCCTGGAACTGTTCGGGAAGGACCGGATGAAGGACGAGCTCTGAAAACGCTGGTCCGACCTCAAAGCACGCGAGCAGGAGCAGCTGAGGCACATCCGTCGCGTCATAGCCAAACGTAAGTGTCATGTTATATTGTAAAGCGCTGCGCAATTTCGGGAGGAGGCTGGTCTCACTGCCGCTCCAGGATGTCAACGGCATTGCTTATATGCTCCCGCAATTCCTGGAGCAGTTCCTGGATGGTATCTATGGAGGTAACAGCCAGGTGTAGCTCGCCGATCGCCTCCCGATTTATCATCCTGACACTGGATGATGTGTCCGGTCTGGCTTCTCCTTCTATATATCCAATAAATGAAAGAAGGAAAATACAGTAAGTAAAGCAGGTTTCTATTTTTGACTGAAAGTCTTGAAAAAATATAACAGTAGTATATACCAGTGCTGGCGGCCTCCTGAGGCTCCGACTCCTCCGACTCCTCCTCCTCCACCACCACCGTCAGCATCTCATCCGGTGCTATAAGAAATTAAAGAAATAAAAAATACAGTAAACAACAAAACTGATTTATTTTTGACCAAAAGTCGTTGCAAAATAAAACAGTATATACCAGCGCTGATGGTCGCCCGTGGCTCCTCCTCCTCCTCCACTGGGGCACTGGTGCCCGCCTGGGCAGATGCTGCCTTCTTCCTGTCTTCTGCCAAATCCAAAAAATAACATGTAAATAATGCAGACTGGAAAAAATGGTATATCTATACAATATATTGCCGAAAGTATTGCGACACCCCTCCACTACCCACTAGCACTACCAGCTTGACCCACCACTACTCCCATCTCATAGTTCTAAAGTCACAAAATATTTATTTATTTCCTCTGCACATAGACATATATTACCGTTCAATTATATATTTTTTTCAGAAGTAAACATTACGTTTATTCAATAAAAACTATTATTTGTGTTGTGTGCGTACAAAGCGCATTGTGCTGACTGCTTTTAGTTATTTTATAGAAGGCCTCAGCCTCATTTTCACTTTCAGTTTCTGCTAATAAAACTGGATATTGCAGAAACAACAGAAATCCGCCATTTTGGTTTGAAATTTGCATCTAAAGCGTTCAATAATGACACTGCTGCAGCAAACTGAATTGCTGCGCTGCAACAATTCAGCAGCTGCTGAGGATGTATTGAACGCGGCTCTGTTTGGATGCACTTTCAGAAGAACTACATGTCCCATCCTACCACTTAGCAGAGACGCAGAGATTTTTATTGATGCGCAGATGGGAGCCAATATTGGGCAAGCTGAGGGTCTTCTCGTATGCATCACTCAGTCACAACAACCTCCCCCCCCCACAGCACACTACAGTACACACAGTGCCAAAAGAAATCCAGCATTGTAACTTCATCTACATACATCAAATGTCACAATTTTCACGAATACGTAAAATCACAAAAAAGAAGAGCTATGGCAAAAATGCATGTATGACGAGTCGTGAAAACGCAAAGCTATACACAATCACATTGCATGAAAAAAGGACTAGATAAATCAACGTATTTCTGTGCACATTAGCACATGCAAGCACATTATTATTATTATACAGGATTTATATAGCGCCAACAGTTTGCGCAGCGCTTTACAATATAACATGACACTTACGTTTGGCAATGACGCGACGGATGTGCCTCAGCTGCTCCTGCTCGCGCACCTTGAGGTCGGACCAGCGTTTGCGGAGCTGGTCCTTCGTCCGGTCCTTCCCGAACAGCTCCAGGATGGTGGTGTGAACCTTATCGAGGATACGGTCCTTTCTTGCATTATTCTTTCTGCTGTAAGGGCCCTTACGGCAGTCGTAATCTCGTCTTTCAAAGATCCGGACCAGCTCGAGCATCTCCTCAAATGCCATGTTGCTGGCCCGCTTCTTCCTGGGTGGTGGTGTTTCATGGGTGCAAGACGATGAGGAGGTGTCTGAATGGCACTCGTCTTTTGCAGCCATGATGAATAATAAAAACAATATTTTCTCCAAAAAGTTGTCAAAAAACTGGCTCAATAAAGTTACGACATCCGCGCGCAAGCGCGACCCGCGGACGAATCGGATCCGACCCGATTCCGAAGGAATTTTCGTATCAACAGAATTATCGGATCATTGGAAACAAAAAAAACAAGTGATACGCATTTACAAATACAAAATTTACAGAGTCAGCGATATAACCGATAATAGTTAAATATACGATGTCCAGAATTACCGAAATGGAACCGAAATCACGAATGGAACCTAAATCATGAATAGAGCGAAAATAAATTTCGATTTGACACATTTCAAGTCCATTCGAAAATTCCGAAAATATTTTGTTTCGGCTCGGAAAACTTTTCGGATCTGCCATTTTTCGGATCTGAAAATTTTCAGAAAATCGTCCGGATCCGAAAACACGAATCGGGAAATTTCGTGAAAATTCCAAAATTCCGAAACCCAAAACGCACATCCCTAGTTTCCAGGAGGACGTTTAAAGTTATAGTGTTAGTTTATTTTGAAATCTAAAGATTTCAGACGGGGAGTGTCATGCCCCATGATTTAGGATTTATTGTATATTTTTCTGTTTTGTGATGAATCTGCCTTTGCTGCTTACTTGCTATTGATTTCATAGATATTTTGTCCCTGCTGGGTTTTCTTAGCTTGCTGCATCCCACTAGTTCCACCCCTTTTGCTCAGTGTCTTGTTCTAGGGACTTCCTGGTTACATAGCAGCCATTCTGCGCACACTGCTGGACAAAACTAATGTCTTTTTACCTGCATGGCTGTACACTATTACAAGATTGTCAGTCTGATCATTAAACTCTTCAACTGGATTTATCTATCTACGTGTCAGTTTTGCTGAGTTGAAGCTATCTGCTGAACTTCATTGTGTGAGTACTGGTCAAATACAGACTTAGCTAGTCTAAAGCACCCACGCCTCACAGCTTTGCTTAGGAAAGCAGAATAGTCATTTTTATGGTGGTCTACCTGTTTTTTAAGATAACCCATTTTGCACGCATGATGAAACTCCTCTCCTCTGAACAACTCACCAAAATATTTGCAAGAGAGATATTTCTCCTATATGGGATTCTTGTAGAGGTTACCTCTGTCCGTGTTAGATATGAATTCTACTAATTCTACTAATGAGATATGTTGCTAATGATCTCTCTGTGTACTTGCTAACATTGACCATTAATTTAGTCTGGTCTTCTCTGCATCTAGGCCTTTTGCTCATGATTCCTGATTCTGTCTTTTAATGATGATCTTTATTCTGCTGTCGCAGCTAAAAATTGTTTTTCTGTACCTTGATCATTTCTGCTCATCTCTCTATTGACATAACTTCACTTGACCGAGCCGAATATTGATTTATTCCTAAAGACGGGTTCATGTCGACCTGACCAATGTTAATTGATAACTTGCTACGTGCGGTGATGGCTTTCACTATTAATTAATCTAAGCCCCATCTCTTAATATACTTTAATGCAATTACTCTATGCAATGTATGTTTCTGATTGGTGAGCTGCGTCTCACCCGATATTGTACCACCCTGTGTCCTCCCCATTCCTCCCCTTCTCTTTTCCTGTATCCTCCCACCTGAATCCTTTAAAAGACCTATCTCAAGAATAAATTAACATAATGATTGCACACGAGATACTGCTTGTTCGTGTCATTCCTTCTCCGATCGGTCGATCGTGTGGCGGCTGATATATAGAAGGTGAGGTGTGAAAATAGGTGTCCAGGCGTGAAGATAGTTGTCGGGACTTGAGACGCTTACAATTTGGTGTCAGAAGTGGGATCCTGTGAATGGGTAAGTGAAAGTCTTTTGACTGTATTACCTGCTCAGTAGGATTACGTATCCACGTTTAGGGTTACGAGCTGCTCTTGTCCAGAGCGACTATGTATCCCACTATCCAGTATCCGTATCGCTGGTGCTTATTATACGATTCCATTTACAGATCTTCTCAATTCGTGGACTACCGGCCTATTATCCACAGACCCGTTTCCTACAAAGGGGGCAATGGATGATTGGCATATTAAGATGATTAAAGGTTTGTGTCTGAACGATAGAGATGCCTTCCCTTGGTTTACGGGAGACCCCAAGTGGGACAGGAAGTACATGAAGGAGTGCGGTAAAGTATGGATTGAATTAGCCACATATTACAATGCCCCTGGGACAAAAGCACCCAAGTACTACACCCATACCACCAGCATATGTACCCTTATACCCGTCAACATCCACTCTATTCCCACACGCTACAAAGCCAGAGGTGCTGGCCTCAGCCTTACAGGCTACAGGCCTTCTACGGGTTACAGGAGTAGCAGGTGACCCCTATGGGATAGAACAGGCGGAAGCAGCATTAGAACACGCACATATGCAAGCACAGGCACAAGGGGGTGTACAGCAAAGCATTAAAAGAACGGAAGAGGGAGAAGGGGTTGAGCTACTGACTGCCCAGTTTGGGAACCTTCAAACCAGATATCCACCACGAGAACATGCACCCCCTAACACGTTTCCGCAGCCAGATAAATGAGTGGAAGCAGCCATGGCAAAGAGGGAACATACAGAATATACCGAAGAGTATCCTTTTATGTCAGCGGGTGAACACTTAATTATAGTCCCAGTAGATATGGCTGTGATAAATTATATAATCAAAGGAGCCCCAGACCCGGTAAAATCACCTGCAGCCACAGTACAGTACCTAAAGAGAGCTACAAAAGGACTAAGGTTTACTGTAGAAGACTATAGAATGATTATAAATGGTGTGATGGGATATGATGGTGATTGAAGGTTCAGATGGGACCAGTGTCCATTACTCACTGAGGTGGCAGTAACAAATTACACAGAATACCCTTTGAGAACACAGATTAAGATAGATGAGATGTGGGCATCTGTTTTAACTGAATGGATTGTGATGCATGGTAATCGTAAGTCTATGGCTGCTGTCCTAGCTTGTAAGCAGGAGAAGAATGAAAGTGCAACGCAATTTGTGAAACGTTTTCGTGTGAATTGGAAAGAAGATGGTGGACTGACGAGAGATGGTGAAACAGGTGAAATGTATGTACAGGCGCTGGTGAATAACCTGTTGCTTGATGTGCAGAGATTGGTGAAGCAAATGGTTGATAATTGGCCTACGCAATTGCCTGATGATATAGAAAGAACACTACAGGTAAAAGATGCAGCTGGGTGTTTTGAAAGGAATATTAAAGATGGTAAAAGTATGTTGCTAGCGTTTCAAGGACAGTATAGAGGAAGTTGGAATAGTGGACAGCAGCAGAGAGGTAGAGGCAGAGGTAGAGGAAGATCAGGATATAATAACCAGGGAGATAGGAGAGGTGGTCAGGATGCGCAGCGTGACAATGCATGTTTTTATTGTAAAAAGATAGGCCATTTCGTAGCACAGTGTCCAGCACTGGCGGATCGACAACAGGATGGGTACACACCACAACAGCCTAACCCCTATCATGCTGCACAACACAGTGACACAAAAGACTCACAGACCAGACCACCCAGACATCAGATTGACTGGCAAACACAAAACAGACAATAGGGCTGCCCGGAAGGAGACGCCCTCAGCCTAGTCCAGATTACCAATGCCCATACTGAACTACCACTCATTCAAATCCAAGTGGAAGATCAGTGTATCCCGTTCTTGGTTGATACAGGGGCCACCACGTCTACCATAAAGGGTGAGTGGTACAATGGTGACCTGGAAGATGCTGAGCCTTCTATGGGAATCAATGGGGTCTTGACTAAAACTAAACGAACCACACCTTTACGCATATGGGATGACGATGGGAATTTAATTACCAAACAAAGTTTTTCCATCCTCCCCACATGTCCAGTAAACCTGTTAGGGCGTGACGTGTTGGGTGACTTAGGTATACAGATCACATGTGGGCCAAAGGGAGATCTTGACGTTACATCACCTTATTCATGTTTCCAGACAATCACATCAACCCGTAAGTATGGGACACGGCATTTCCCTGCACTTACCATTCCTGAGGCCTTGACTGACGTACCAAAAACAATATGGGCAGAACATGCATACGATGTAGGACTGATTGACTGTACACCTTTCAGAGCTACACTCAAACCTGGTACAGGGGCTGTATACCAGAAACAATATCCATTAGGACCAGCTAAAACAGAAGGCATTAGGGAATTTATTCATAGGTTCCTAGAAGCTGGTATCCTGAGATCAATAGTATCACCTTACAACACACCAGTGAATCCAGTCCCCAAGGGTGAAGGTTTCCGCTTCACCCAAGAATTCAGAGCATTAAACAAGGTCATCATTCCCATAGCGCCTATTGTACCTGACATACACTCACTGCTCACATCCATACCTGCTACAGCTACAATGTTCACAGTCATAGACCTGTCCAATGCCTTCTTTTCTATACCAGTGGACAGGGAGACACAGCCCTTGTTAGCCTTCACATTTGAAGGAGCGCAATTCTGCTGGGAAAGATTGCCGCAGGGTTTCGTTGACAGCGCTTCTGCTTATTGTAGAGCTCTCCGTGAGACCCTCAAAGAGTGGGCGCCGCCGTCTGGTTCAGTCCTATTGCAGTATGCGGATGACTTGTTGCTCTGTAGCTCAGATGCAGATGCATGCAAGCAGGATACATCAGCCCTGCTCGTGCACCTGGCAGCAGAGGGACATAAGGTTTCCTTGTCAAAATTGCAGTATTGCCACCCAAAGGTCACATACCTGGGTTTCACGCTTTCCCCAGGTGAGAGGCATGTCTCCACCTCTCGTATAGAAGCTCTTTCACAGCTGGCCCAGCCCACCAGCAAAACAGACATGATGAGCTTTCTAGGTATGGTCAATTTCTGCAGACACTGGATTCCTGATTGCTCCCACTATGACAATATTTTGCGTAAAGCTACACGACAGGACACACCAGATACGCTGATCTGGGACGAGTCCATGTGCGCCGCATATGAAATGTAAAAAAGGTATTGTTGTCATCCGCTCCTGCTCTAGGTTTGCCCAATTATCATGTACCCTTTCACCTGTATTGTCGAGAAGATTGTACAGCCATGGCGGCGGTACTGGCCCAGGTTCATGGAGGTGTTCTAAGGCCGACAGCATTCATTTCAAGGGTGTTGCCTCTCCCAGTACAAGGTATGCCAGCATGCCTAAGAGCTGTAGCAGCATGTGCAATGGCTGTAGAAGCCGCACAAGCCATTACATTATCACATGATACTGTGTTACACACACCACATCACGTACTGAAAGTACTGCACAACTTGACCACACAACATGTGACCGCACAACGACTCTCAGGATATGAGATAATTCTTACAGCCACACAAAATTTGACTGTCAAGTACTCATCACCAACCTCCGGTCCCATACATGCACTAAACAGCCTACTCAGGTTACGTAACACACCAGAAGATGACGAACATGACTGTTTACTTCTCATACACGCAGTGACCTCTCCACGTATGGATCTTATGTCTACACCACTAGAGGGTGAACACATACGCCACATATTTGTTGATGGGTCATGCCGTAGGCCTACAGACAATACATACATGACAGGATATGCAGTGGTAGAATTACCAGATATGATACATGATTCAGGGAGAATATCACAAGGATCAGCACAAGCAGCAGAACTGATAGCACTGACAAGAGCATGTGAGTTGCTCAAGGATAAGGAAGTAACTGCTTTTGGAGTGGTGCATGATTTTGGTGTATTGTGGACGAGATGAGGATTCCAGACAGCTGACGGTAAGACGATAGCACATGCAGACCTCATAACTGACTTGCTTGAGGCCATACAGTTACCTGCTAGGTTAGCTGTAGTTAAGTGTAAAGGACATGCTACTGATGGTTCTTTCCAAGCGAAAGGAAATCAGTTTGCTGACATTATCTCGAAAGAAGCAGCTGATACAGATGACACAACAAACATTGTACAGACACACTTCTTTCTTGCTCCACCAACACTTCCCAGTGATACATTGCTCCTAGAGCTACAGGCAGTTGCTGCTCCAGAAGATGTATCCTTCTGGAAGTCACAAGGTTTGACGATAGATGCCACAGGACTATTGTCCAAAGATGGAGTGGTTGGGCTACCCAAAGCCGCCGCACCCGTCTTCATAGCACAGTTCCATGGTATTGGCCACCGTGGGATTAAACGCACATGTACAGAATTGGCTAAGCGTTTTTTGTTTTCTGACATGACATCCATGGTACAGGCCCAAATCAGTCAATGCTTGACCTGTGCCCGCAATAACACACAAGGTAAAAGAGTAGGATTACATGAACATCTAATCCCAGCTCAGGGCCCTTTTCAGGAATTACAGCTAGATTTCACACACATGCCAACAGCCAGAGGTGGAGTTAAGTATCTACTTGTTATAGTAGATAGGTTCAGCAAATGGCCTGAGGCCTTTGCTGTTACTAGAGAGGATGCAAGAACAACAGCTAAGATTCTATGTAAGGAAATCATACCCAGATTTGGTTGTCCAGTGACAATCGATTCTGATAAAGGTCCAGCCTTTACTTCAAAACTTGTTCAATAAGTGGTTAATCTAATGTCAATACAGTGGAAGTTCCATATCCCGTACCACCTGCGAAGCTCCTTCCTAATCGAGCGTCAAAACCGCACGATCAAAGATAAGATAAGGAAGGCCACACAAGGTACATTCACTAATTGGCCTGATTACCTACCTACCATATTGGCAGAGATCAGAATGACTCCAATGGCACAGACAAAGCTGTCACCATTTGAGATTCTGATGGGACATCCGTTCCCAACACCGTGGACCAAAGGAGGGCCACCAGTAATGTTATCTGGTGATCTGGAACAGATCCAGGAACATTAAGTGGCCCGGTTGATTGAAAAACTGAATAGTGTTTATGGTGATGTGTCTTTGTCATCTGTTTTTCCTTCTAGTGAGCCAACGCATCCATTCCGTACAGGAGCTCAAGTCCTTGTGAAGGAGCTCCACCGGCACAAGTCTCTGGATCCACCATATGGTCTACCGACGACGGTAGTGGCTGTTACCCGTACCGCTGTACTGACGAGTGTCTCACCCGCCTGGATACACGCATCACGAGTAAAGGCTGCACCACCAAAGATCCAACCATGGCATTTGCCTTCGCCGGAGGGCTCATCTCCATCGGAATGACCACCAAGATATGCGCCATTGGCTTTCCATTGATCATAGCATTACATATGCTAATCGAATGTTATACTGACTGTGCCTGTATTGCTCTTAATCCTTCTTCATGTCACAACACTTCTGCTGCTACAACACATAGAAACCGCAGACACTCCGCATATGAGATAGATAACGTATTCATACAAACCCTAAAGGCTGTACACAGTGAATCCTACATGAGGAACGAGTCCTGTTGGATTTGCGGATATGCCCCACATTCACAACAATATGGCTATCCCTTTATAGGGATAACATGGACTGCACAGATGTTAGCTGACATGATAAAGCATAACCAGACCATGATTACTGATTTCCGTAGTGCACCTGAGGCCAGAGCCGAAATGGAACGCACTAAAGTACATCTTGCTTATGCCATAACGACTGGAGCTTTTGCTTTTGTTAACCATGATAATCGTACTAACATACCCGATGTGAATGCGACTCTTGTGTTTGATTACAATGTCCCTCTATGGCTTCCGCGTATGGGTGATGATCCAGTGTGTCCACATACAGACAAGGAAAGAGAACAATTAGCTAATTGCTTGGGTATCTTTTGTTGGTACCTGATAACCACTCTTGTTCAGAGATGTACACCTGTAGAAGCTGTACAGCTGGTTCTGACACAGTACATACGCACCACATACCTGGAAAGCTATGTTATACCCCCACACATAGAACCAGAGGAAAATGTGAATATTACCATTATTCGCTGGGCTAAGGCCGCTTCCAAGTACCTCTTAGCCCCGAACATCACCTCATTGTATCTACAACACCAGAAGGCCAATTCAGGTTTGGTTCTCACCTTACCTGAAGGGGTATATTACCTCTGTAATAAGTGGGCATATAAGACCATACCAGTACACCTAAATAAACCCTGTTTTATAGGACAGATCATGCCCGCCTTCACTGTCTCTAAGACTTTACCCAAGACACATATACGCATCCCCAAACTCAAACGCAAGCGAGCCCTGACGGTTAAATCTTCTACTACTGAAATGTTTTTCCTATATCTGATGCCTGCTTTTGGTGTTGCTCGCTTGTATACTAAACTAAACTTGATTGCTACAGAAGTAGATGCTGCATTCAATGCAACTCGAGGAGCCATACAGTTGATTTCTTCAGAACAGGAACAGATAAGATTAGTCACATTGCAGAATAGGATGGCCCTTGACTACCTGCTAGCCGCAGAGGGAGGAGTTTGTGCTAGAATAGGCTCCTCCTGCTGTTCCTGGATCCCTGACAATTATGGGGCAATACACCACGAGTTAGACAACCTAGAGGAAGTCCAGTCCCATCTCTGGGAGAAGGCACGTGGTCTGTTCGACGGATGGGATTGGTCCTTAGGTATTGGTTCCTGGCTAGGATGCATGGGTAAGAGTATTCTTGCTGGTCTGCTAGTGGTCCTAGTGATGATATTTTCTATCTACCTGATCTATAAGTTGATCGGTTGTCTTTTCGACTGATGTGCCCAGCAACAGAATGGTAAGAGGGAATTAATACGTTTTATATGACGTATTGTCGCGGTTGCGACAAAAGGGAGAGTTGTTAGATATTAATTCTACTAATTCTACTAATGAGATATGCTGCTAATGATCTCTCTGTGTACTTGCTAACATTGACCATTAATTTAGTCTGGTCTTCTCTGCATCTAGGCCTTTTGCTCATGATTCCTGATTCTGTCTTTTAATGATGATCTTTATTCTGCTGTCGCAGCTAAAAATTGTTTTTCTGTACCTTGATCATTTCTGCTCATCTCTCTATTGACATAACTTCATTTGACTGAGCCGAATATTGATTTATTCCTAAAGACGGGTTCATGTCGACCTGACCAATGTTAATTGATAACTTGCTACGTGCGGTGATGGCTTTCACTATTAATTAATCTAAGCCCCATCTCTTAATATACTTTAATGCAATTAATCTATGCAATGTATGTTTCTGATTGGTGAGCTGCGTCTCACCCGATATTGTACCACCCTGTTTCCTCCCCATTCCTCCCCTTCTCTTTTCCTGTATCCTCCCACCTGAATCCTTTAAAAGACCTATCTCAAGAATAAATCAACAGAATGATTCCACACGAGATACTGCTTGTTTCGTGTCATTCCTTCTCCGATCGGTCGATCACGTGGCGGCTGATATATAGAAGGCGAGGTGTGAAAATAGGTTTCCAGGCATGAAGATAGTTGTCGGGACTTGAGACGCTTACAGTCCGTGTTTACCAATTTGTGAAAGTAAACATTGTTATAGAAAACACAACGATCAGATTGATTTGCTCGGTTCACATCTCATCATATAGGCACCTTCTATATTATTGCACTTTAACGAGGACTTTCTAAATCTGTTTGCACTTTGGGCCTGCTGCTTCTAAGAGCCCATATGTGGGACATATATATTATCTCACAAGGTGTAATTTTTTCCCAGTAGTGTGATATTTAATGTTATTTTTTGTGATAATTATAAAACATTGGACCTGGCTAGTTTGCTGAGTGGAACTGAAGCCACTAAAAGCCGTTTGACATCTGTGGAGGCCACAGATCACATATCTATCCGTAATGATGATAAAGCTTCACCCTCCCTGGAAATTGCTTGTTTTAATATGCTGCCATCAGAAATCATGGGACCCTTCCTGAACCACTGATTGGGGCCCTTCTTCCCACGACTGGCTATTTCAGTAAACTAATTAAAAATAAAACATTTTGAGCAGTATTACAAAGCTCAAACAAACTTAACCAGAGCCATTACAGACTATGAAATTGTTAAGTTTACAAAAGCTCTGGTTAAGTTAGCACCAGCTTTGTAATACTACCTTTGCCTCCACTACTGCTCAATTAATTTTACAGGATCAACACAGCAGTAGGTGATGTGAGAGAGGCTGAACCCGATGGACGCATGTCTTTTTTCAGCCTATGTAATTATGTAACTATGTAACTATGTAACAGGGAATGGGCTAAATTCCTAGTGGTCCAGCAAGGGGATATAAGGTCTTCCCTGGAGGGAGAGCTTTCTGTCAGCACACCTGTCTGGTATAGACCGTACTAATCGCTTCTTCAGTGAGGAGTAGGAGTACTCTTACCGACCCCAGATGCTGAAGTCCATTGGGAAATGTGTTTGCACCCTCACATCCGAAAACCTCTCGCACCTCGCCCCTTTGTCAATCTCTGCACTGGCTCCCTGTTTCCTTTAGAATCCAAGTCAAAACATTGGTGCTCAAATACAAAGCTCTCTATATCCGCACCTCTGCCTACATCTCCTCCCTTATTAGCAGGTACATCCCATCCTGACCACTTCACCCTGCCAATGATCTGATGCCATCAGCTTCACATACCCCCACCCCCAATTCCCGCCTTCAGGACTTCTCCAGAGCTGCCCCCTTTCTATGGAACTCCCTCACCGCAACATTAGACTCTCCTCGTCTCTCCAGTCCTTCAAGAAGTCTCTGAAAACCCATTACTTTAGAGAAGTCTATCATGTCACTCCCTATTCCCCCTCTGTTCACCTCTTACTCCATCTTCCCACCCAGCCCACATGCACCCCGCTACTTCATGTCCTCTATTTACCCTCACCTAGTGTGTCACCCCTCTCTTAGATTGTACGCTCTTGAGCAGGGTCCTCTCTCCTATTAGATTGTAAGCTCTTGAGCAGGGTCCTCTCTCCTACTATTCCGTGTGTTTAACTTGTATGTAAATTTGTTATTCTGCCTACCATTGTACAGCGCTACGGAACTTGTTTGTGCTTTATAAAAACTTATAACTGTAACTGCAACTGTTTGTGTCTTTGTGGACCAGTCCTGGGTGGCATGGAGGGACCTTCACATCTGTAGCACATAAACAAGCCTCACATGGTTTGGTCAAGGTCCTGGAGCCAGATCATGGGCCGTCATCCCTCGATAGCGTATGTGCGTGCGTGTGCAGCACTGGCTTTTCTTTGCCTGTCCACAAAAGGTCTAGGAACATACAATGAAGTGAAGCACTGAACATGAGTGGTAGTATCTATAAATCAACTGCAGAGCAGATTAAACACAGGAAGTGTGTACAGAGTCACTTGGAGCTTGGCAGTGGTAGCAGTACCAGAAGATATTTTTATTAGGCTGCCCTCTCCCTTCTCATGAGCAAATAATAGGTTGCAGACCTTTCAGGCAAATAAAGGGTCAAAACGCTTTCTCTCCTATACCTCTAAAGCAATTTTACAGCTTTACGTATCATAATAAAAAGATATGGTCTGGAGCAACGCAGCCTTGATACTTTCCAAGCAACGATAAGAAATGGGACGCAAGATAATAAACACTTTTCTATAGGTGACCTCCTTTGATGTTCACCACATAAAAAAAAGAAAACATTAAGTTCACCGAGGTGTGACGAGCCACTAAACCCCTTGTGACAAAGAGAGGTTTCCTGCAATCCACAGAATAAAACACACTACTAACACAAACACAAGAATTGCCACTAAACCTTTAGGGCGAAATCACAATGTATATTTATTTACTATATTCTTCTTTCATTCTCTTCTTTCGCCCTTAACTGCTCAGAGCATTGGCCTACCCATTCTTTGCTCGTCCTCTTGTATCTTTCTGTCCTCTATTTTGGTTAATATCTTGCATTTATTACTTTGTATTTCTGCAACGACTGTAAAAATTCAATGTTATTCAACCCAGGACATACTTGAAAAGGAGAGAAATCTCAATGTATCCTTCCTGGTTAAATCCTTTATAAATAAATAATAATGTAAAAGAGTCATTTCATACTATAGTTACTTTATAAATCAATATTTGATATTTGAACAGATGAATAAAGAGGCCAATAATATCGTGGCAACGGCTGTCTTGCTTATTTGACTTGAAACATTAAACCTTTATCAATCAATGCAGGATTATAAAAATAATAATAAAAATAATCACAAGAATTCACACTAGCTCAATATTAATATTATTAGAAGTCTCTTTCTTTAATCAAAATCATTGCAATGTAATTACCGATTGGTCGCACTCACTTCCAATGATTATTAAATATGGAGGTTTTTATTTTGTTTTAAACCTTCATAGTAATTCATATATATTTTTAAAACATAAATCAGTCTTGTACTCTGCTCCCAACCTGGGCGGCAGCACTGTCACTATCCAGCCCAACCGATTATATTTTATTGTGCTCTTTGTTGTGTTAATTCTCTATTTTATAAAGCACTATGAAAAATATTGGCGCAATGTAAATGTTGACGTTAATAATAATAATAATGAAAACATCATTGCGAGAAACATATATAACAGTCGGGTGCTGTATTTGCTAGAGATGAATCCCATGGGCAGGGCCCTCTGTACTTTTTACCATTATGTCTCTTGTTTTTATTTTCTATTTGATAAGTGTTGCAGAATATGTTGACATTCTATAAATATTGTGTAATCAACTATATAATGATTGTGTGAATTGGTGGAAGAGGATGTATATCCGGGATCTCAAACTCCAGCCCCAAGATGTTCCTGGACTACACGTCCCATGATTCTCTGGCCATTTATTGCATTAAAAAAATACTGGGAATTGTAGGCCATCAACATCTGGGGGGCAGAGTTTGTGTTCCCTGCTGTGTATGTATTGCATAGGTGCAGTTACAGTTACAAGCATTTATAAAGTGCCAACACGTTCCTTAGCGCTGTACAATGGGAGAGACAGAATAAGAAATATGCATACACATTACCCACAGAACAGTAGGAGAGAGGACCCTGTTCAAGAGCTTGCAGACAGTGCATGTGAGATTGTATAAGTTATTACTTGTTTGTAACCTGTGTTCATGTATATATATATATATATATATATATATATATTCTATGCCTTTCCTTATTATGATTAGTAGTATTATTATCATTTATATAGCGCCAACAGTTTCCGCAGCGCTTTACAATAACCAAAGGGAATGAGATGCAGATAAACGGACATAGGATGGAAACAATGATGTAGAGGGCCTTGCTCATAGGAGCTTACAATCTAGACAGTGGTTCCCAACCGTGGTCCTCAAGTATCCCTAACTGGCCAGGTTTTAAGGATCACCGTGGGGAAATCCAGACTGAATCCTGCAATCACTGAGCAGCAAATCCTATCACCTGTGCTGTGCTTCACATATCCTGCAAACCTGGCCTGTTAGGCTCGTGTCAGACAAGTGCAGTGTTCACGTCCATGTTAGCGCACATAAGTACGTGCCTGATAGCATACAATTGTGTTAAATGGAACCCCACACACGAAGTACATCCGCACAGAAGTGCGGACGCATGGCGGACGCGGCAAACGGACGCAGGTTAGGCAAGAACGTAATACTGCTAGAACGGATGTGCGGAGTGCGCCACGTCTGCAACGTCCGCATAGCTTTGTGTGTGAGTGATGGAACATGGTCAGACGGACTGCATTTATACGTCCTCCATTTTTCACAGACAATATGTTGTTTTTTCATTTTAATTTATTTTCCCTCCTACATCCGTCAAAAATAACATCAGTCACAAAAACGGACTGTGTGGCCACTACTGCGTCTTCCGTCAAAAAGTGCGTCCGTACTGCACGGGCGCACAGTCCGTAGAAAACGCGCTCGTCTGGCCCTAGCCTTAGGGGGCCTTGAGGACCGCGGTTGGGAACCACTGATCTAGAGGGATATGTCTACCTGTTTGTTGTGTACGTGTGCACGATTATTAACCTAAATCCATATGTTAATATGATATTAAATATGTCATGATGCTCAGCCACTTTTTAGATTTGGCTTAGCCTTGTGGGAAATGTAGTTCTGCAATGTAATAAACGTACAAATGATCTAAAGAGAATTTCTTCGACAGATTTCTCATGCAATTTTGTTCACTATTCAATAAAGTTTGTTAAAGTTTGATTTGGTAGTTGGCTTTAAAAAGTTTTTAATCTCTTATGGGAAAAAAATCTGTTTAGGAATACGGCCCTAAAAACTAAAATGTGACAGGATACAACAATGTAATTTGGTTTGCATATGGAAGTACATGAGGGATATTTGCTTATTTATGCAGCTGAAAATATTGAATTTTTAGTACTTGGCTCAGCATCAGCAATAGAGCTAGGAAATAAAAGGTTGGGTAAGATTGGCTCGACTACTGTCTTTTTTGCTATGTAACTTAAAATTAAATTAAATAATAAGAATAATAAATAATACACACAAATAAATAAGAACTGGAAATTAAGTTTTGACTAATCTGAAAAAAATATACTTATAAAAATAGTCATTTCAGAAAACAAGACAATGAAAACACAATAAAGACAAAACATCAAAACCATGTCTGTGTTTTATACACAAGCTGTTTGCTGCTCTTACATTTCGATGGCGCATATATTAATATACAATGTGCAGTTTGTGCTGTGCAGACTTATTTCCCTGCAATAAATTACCATTTGCTGTGGCAAGATCCTAAGCTGTTCAGTTCCCACCAGATATACTGCTTTATCAACCCCCAGTGACTTTGCCTGTGCTATCTCTCTATACCTGCTGGGTGCACAGTTTCTCAAACAACACCTTGTATGTGTGACAGATCACAATAAACAGAATATTTTAGCCATGACTGCAAAAAGCTACAATCTCAAGAAGGGAACATAGCTGCTGATATATACAGAAATGCCAATTATTTTTTTCTCCAAATGAAAAAGAAAAAAATACAGAGGGGGGGGAAGCTTTTTTTTTCCCACCAGGGGCATTTTAACCTCATCAATCACTCCTGTTTCCTCTTACAAAGTCAGGTTCTGTATTTGTATTAGTCTATTATGCATCAATTATATCTGCAGGCTTATTAATTATATATAAGAGAGTTAAAAGCATTTCAAAGCTATAAGGCTTCAATGTATACAAATGCCAAGCCCATAAAAATGTTTATGATATTAATTTATCACTAGGAGAGCAGAGCAATAAGGAGAGAGGGAGGAAAGGAGGGGATGGAGGGGGGAGAGGGATGAGAGTGCTGGTTTTATTATAGCTCAGGTAAACTGTACTCCAGTGAGTCCTAATGGATGGGCAATAGGCATCTGCCTAATGGAGGAAGTCCATTAGCCCATCTATCAAGGTCCTGGAACTGTATGTGAATTATTGGCTTCAGCTACAGTGAAAGATCAGATGTTAAGACAGAAGTATTAGGCTAGGCACTAATTGGCCATTGATACTCAGTTTTAATGCTAACATGATTTATAATTATTAAACCTATCCTGGTTTAAATGATTTCTTTCTGCTCACAGCACACAAAACCTACATCTTAATATTGTGCTAATTATGACAGATTAAGAGCTGCCTGCTGCAATTTCTCTACAGTCTAATGTCACCTTGTAGTAGTAGGGAGGGGAATATATATATATATATATATATAATATATATATATATATTTATTTTTTTATTTTTTTATTTATTTATAAAGGATTTTACCAGGAAAGATACATTGAGATTTCTCTCGTTTTCAAGTATGTCCTGGGTTCAAGAACATTGAAGTGTTACAGTTACAGAAATACAAAGTAATAAAAAAATGCAAGATAAAAAAAACCCAGCACAAATATACATATTAACAGAAAATGAATATATTCACTATGTTACATGTTTACAGGTGCATTCTGTATTGAGGTTTGTTAATATGGAGCTCTTTAATATACACACACACATTTCCCTAGTACCTTGCAAGGTGACATTAGACTACAGAAATAGCAGCAGGCAGCTCTTAACTTGTCATAATTGTCACTATATATATACTGCATTTTACTATTTTGTATTTCTGTAACCACTCAATGTTCTCGAACCCAGGACATACTTGAAAACGAGAGAAATCTCAATGTATCCTTCCTGGTAAAATCCTTTATAAATAAATATACATACACACACCATTACTACAAATGCACTGAATAATAAATAAAAATATTATCATGCAGGGTGGATCTTTGGAGATCTTTACATTAGTACAAATGGACTGTATAAAAAAATAGACCATCTTGTGCTGAGGGATGAGAGATTATTATTAAATTGCTAGAAAACCACTTTAATGACAATACAAACACACTGGGAAACAAATGGTTTGCAACCTGACAGTAACAGAATGAGCTGCATAGAGATACATGTAAAATATCAACCAGGGGGAGAACTGGGAGCTCAACGTGATACTACTAGATATGAAGTGTATAAAAATAGACAAACACTGATAGAGGAATAAATGTCCTGTATGAGATTACTGGCATGTTCAGTACAGTCATACCTGGGAATGAGATGTTTTAATAGCATTAGCAGGTATAGGTCTATAATAAATGTGAAAAAGCATCTGTGCATATCCATTTTTCTAGGTGGTGTTGATTTATGCACTTTGTATTCATTTTATGTAGGAGTAAGTGTGATAACGGTTAGCCAATGCACAGCAGATGCCCGAGGACTGCATTTCCCATAATGCTCTAGCATACAGGCCATCATAGAAATTAAATCGTGCAGTAACAGGGTAATATACATCACTGCATTCTGCACTTTAAACACATTTACTTTGTGAGAGAAGTATGTTTTGCCTTTTGTGATCATGTTTGCAGTTGTACAAGAAATAATAATAATGATAAAAATGATGATAATAATAATGATAGTAATAATAATAGTAATAATGATGATAATAATAATAGTAATAATAATGATGATGATAATAATAATAATTAGTAATAATAGTAATAATGATGATGATAATAATAATAATAGTAATAATGATGATAATAATAATAATAGTAATAATGATAATGATGATAATAATAATAATAGTAATAATAATGATGATGATAATAATAATTAGTAATAATAGTAATAATGATGATGATAATAATCGAGCTGAAAGAGGTGGGTCACCTCAACAAACTAGTTAAAACGTCACAAAATGTGATCTAAAATTCCAGAGATATGGATAAAAATGATCAAATTTGCTTGAATTTTTTTTTTTGCCCCAACTGTTTTTTCATAGAAGTTTCTAGTTCTGCATCTCTGTATTTAATGGTAAACACCTCGACAGACTAATCTTGGTTTTGTCCCCCTCATACTGAAGCAACACGATGGTATGGGTCCAGAGCAAAGAGGAGCAATCAGCAGGAATCTTATCAATTAATCTCCATGGTTACTGGTCCACTCTCAGCACTTTGCCCCAATATTACTTTTCCTCTGGAAGAGCTACTATCTCATCTTTATAAATAGAAGTCAGCAGAATACATGGAGAAACAGAGTCCCATAGACAGACAGATGGAGCAGAGAAACCCAGATAAATGTATCCAGAGACAGATATACAGAGAGATATTTGAGAGTGATGCTGGTGTTTTTCTTCCTGTTCTTTCCTGCTTCTCCCTACTTGTATTTGGAGGTTGTGTTTGATACATTTCTCCTGGTGACTTGTGTTGTGGTCACTGTGTGCTCACATGTGAGAGCTCTAGGAGTGGTGTCTCCAGGCATGGTAGATCCTATAGCTGTGGGCATTAAGACAGACTCTTCAGGCTGATCCCAAACACTGATAAGCAGCCGCCCAGTCACTGGCTCTGTCTAGACTGTGGACCTCACAAGTCAAACTTGTTTGGATTAGTTTTAAATATCTACAAACCTGATCAGCATCCCTAGGAAGGGGAAAGACACAAGCTAACACCCTATTTTCCTCTCCAGAGGGACTGGATTACCCTTTACAAATCCCAAAAGGTCCGAAAGATTTCCCCAAATCAAGACATTTGGTGTGCAGTGAAGACCAATCTGATGACAATATCACTTGAGATGAATGGAGCCTGGATTATAGGAATAATAGTGTCATAATACAGCATTAAAGCCAGGCTGCGGGGAGGGGGGGCTGTGCATGCTACTTATTGGGAGAGATTTATGTTCCCCTCTCAGCTAGAAATGGTCTGCTGTCTGTAAAGAAATGTTATAAAGATACACAGGATCATCAGAAAATAAAGCACAAAGGTAATAAACAGGAGGATACACATAAAACAAGAACAAAAAGAATAATAAGAAGAAGAAACATTACATTATTTGTTGTTACTTGTTGTACATAACATATATATTCTATACACACAACTAGAAGTCATGTATACTATGCACAACAAAACCATGTTATTGTATCCACTTGTATTTATTAATTATTATTATTATTATATTTGTGTTTTTTTTATCTGGGCTAAATAATAACAAACTAAAAATCACAATAAAAATAAGATTGTGCTGCATTCTGCAGTGGGGTGGAGCAATTAAAAGAACACGATAGCCCACAATAAACAGGAAAAACAGCCTTTCTAGCCCCATCATCATTCCACATCAAGCTCCTTCCTCTCCCTCTTTGCCCTGTCTCCAGTGCAGTAATCCATGAGAGGTGCAGAGAGATCCCCCATCACACACACAGCCATTGTTAGCTGCCACATTTCTGTTTGTGGCGCCTCAGCTCAAACACTGTCATTCAGTGGCATGCTCTCTTATCAAGAAAACAACAATCTGGGACAATCAGTAAACAGGATTTGCTCCCAGCCCCTTCCAATAAGCCGTGACAACAAGATTTAACCCTTTGTTTTTATCTGTGCAATGCTCCAGTGCTCCCAGAGCAACGAGGATAGGAAAGAGTTAAAAGACCTCCTTACTGATTTCAGCAGACTCCATGATGACCAGTCCTTCGAATGATTTAATTAGAAAGCTGAAAAACACACTATATATATATATATATATAATATATATATATATATAATTTGTGTGTTTTTCAGCTTTCTAATTAAATCATATTAAATATATATATATATATATATAATATATATTTATTTATTTATTTGTGTATTTACATTTATATGTCTAAAACAAAGACATTTTTAGAAAGTTTTATATATTAGATATATATATATTTAGTAAAATACTTTATAAATAAATATATATATATATAAACGTACATAATATATATATTTATTTATTTGTGTATTTACAAATATATGTCTAAAACAAAGACATTTTTAGAAAGTTTTATATATGAGATACATATATATAATAAAAAAGAAACTAAATATAAACAAATTATCTAATATATATATATATATATAAAATAATCTATATAGATATGTGTGTGTGCATTAGAATATATATATATATGTTTTATATTTTAACATTCTAATGCACACACATATCTATATAGATTATAATATAGATAATAAATAATCTGCAACAACTATTTACACTAATAATGATTCTTTCTAATAGTAATTGCTCATTGTACTGATGGGTTTTGGCTTTTTAGGATCTCAATGTATCCTTCCTGGTAAAATCCTTTATAAATAAATATCACTTATTAATAAGATTACTTTCCTGACAGTGTATTATGTTTGAAGAGTTGAAATTGTTTAGGAGGTTGATGCCACTTTTTATCTCCCTCGAGAGATGTCACAGAAAATACTATTTTTTAATAACCATTATATATTACTAAGCAATTAACTTCTTATTGTTTATTAATGTTTTAGTTTAGACGTTTTATAAATAAATAAATGTGATCAGTATTTGGGGAAAACTTGTTAAAAAGCCTTTATTTCGTTAAATATGAGTTGGATTGATAGATTGATGCATTTTCACATGAAGGATTGATGTGATGGTGTTTAATACACCATTAATATGTGCCCCCCCCCCTCTCCCTGTATATTTAGCGAAAGTCAGTAAATCATGACAAGGAGGAGGCGGTGACTGGGATTAACCCCCGAGTGCCCGTGTAGGGTTTGCCCTGTAAAGAGTCAGCAGCAAACACCCCGATTTAGTGATCTGACAGAAGGGATTCCCAGAAGAGAATTTGCCGTTTTAGATTTTTTTTCAAGGTTATTTTAAGGTATTTCCTACAGCTCACCCCATAATCACAATGTAAAATCCACAATGAACACAATGTAAAGCCCACATGTACACAGTGTACACAAAGCACAAACACTGCTAAGCGTGAGAAAAGCAGAATGAAGAGCAGGGAGATGTCAGCCTCTCTGGTACCAAAAAGTCTTTTCCTCTGCTCTGATATGATTAGGGTCCAGCAAGAGGAGCTCCCAGCTTTATACACAGCACTAAGCTAATTATTATTATATGAAGAGCACAAAACAGAACCCCCACAATTAAACAGCACGAAATAATGATTAGATTTTGTAAAAAATAAATAAGGAAAATAGAAAGTGCAATACAGAATATTACATGGTATTCATTTAGCCGTCATTAATAATTAAGTATACAAAAAAAAGGAGAGAGAGAAAGAGAGAAAGAGAGAAAGAGAGAAAGAAAGAAAGAAAGTTTGGAAAGCAGGATAGATAGATAGACAAATAGATAGATATGGGATAGAGATAGAAAAAATGCATCAGATGCCAAATTCGAATGCAAATTTACAAAAGAGTTTGTTAGTACATCGCAGCCTAATTCGAATTCTAACTTTGTATTTGGATCTATAACACCCATGAATATATATATATACATATATATATAGTGTATGTATATATATACACTGTATATAATATATATAATATAGTGTATATAATATATATATTAATTATATATACTGTATAATGTATATTTTTATATTGCATGTATAGTATTTTAATCTAAAACTTAGTTACCTGTAATAATCATGTTAATACTAAGCAATTAAGAAATAAAACTGAGTATCAAGAGAAAATTATCCTTTACAACATTGAGATTCAGGTGTGATTCCCTCCCTCCTCTGTAGCAGAATGACGTCACACAGTACTCCCCACATTGGGCACTTAGGGCGTGGGGGATCCCATCCTGACCACACGATCATCATTCCAGGACCATTAAAAAAAAACACCATCGTTTTACCCCCAAAATGAAAAGCTCATTAGAGATCACACAATAAGCCTTAACTCTGAGACTAACCTTCAATTCCTTATACAATTTCAGAAAATTCTGAGAAAATACATTCCCATAGTGGGGCAGCAAAGCTCCAAGGTTGTTTTAGAATGCTAAAACTTGTTATATGACAAGGGATGAAGCAGCTTCAGCATCACTGATTCATTCATCAAATATCAAAACATAAATTGTGGGATTCTCCAACCCCCAAATAATAAAAACATATTAAATCAATAGCAAATAAAACAACAGAGCGATATAGAACAACCCCCCCCCCTCCAGCAAGTACAGAGCAATACATATATCTAAAAATAAATCAGCCTACCTGATTCCCTTAATTTACAACAAGGATTGTTTTTAATTTGTGTTATTTTTGGTAAATAATTACTTTGCTAAGTATTGCACACAGAGTGATACATGAAAATAGATTTAAATATATATTTGGGGCATATTCACTAAAGAAGGAGTCTGAGGTTAGTCAAAAATCGACTTGGCAAAACAAATTCAGACCATTAATCAGATCGAAAAAGAGAAGTTGACTCAGTGATATTATTTTATCATTTGGACTATATTATTCTGTGTAGTGTTCTAACCCATCACAAACCATCACATGTTATTCCTCCAGATTTTATTCTTCAATACTCAATGGAAATAATGAACCGGTGCTTCTATAAAACTTATCTTAAAGAGTTAAGACAGAAAACAGTGGATGTGAAACAAATACAATAAATATGGAACATGTATGCTGATTGAGAAATATTTACAATTAAATATCGCAGTAGTCACAGGAAGTAATAATAATAACTAATACTTGCAGATGGGTACAAATTGGGACATTCATATTTTTGAACTGTACAGTAGATTGTTGGATGTGATGGTTCCATTTGCACAATTGTTTTTAGATTATTGGTTTGGGAAGACATTGATATTATATATCGTAGATTATATCATTTATATACTGTGGATTACTGGATCAAAGGTCCCTGTGATATCATGTATTGTGTATTACTGGGTCTGAGGTCCTTTTGATATGATGTATTGTGTATTACTGGGTCTGAGGTCCCTTTGATATCATGTATTGTGTATTACTGGGTCTGAGGTCACTTTGAAATCATGTATTGTGTATTACTGGGTCTGAGGTCACTTTTATATCATGTATTGTGTATTACTGGGTCTGAGGTCACTTTGATATCATGTATTGTGTATTACTGGGTCTGAGGTCCCTTTGATATCATGTATTGTGTATTACTGGGTCTCTTGGATATCATGTATTGTGTATTACTGGGTCTGAGGTCCCTTTTATATCATGTATTGTGTATTACTGTGTCTGAGGTCCTTTTGATATCATGTATTGTGTATTACTGGGTCTGAGGTCCCTTTTATATCATGTATTGTGTATTACTGGGTCTGAGGTCCCTTTGATATCAAGTATTGTGTATTACTGGGTCTGAGGTCCCTTTGATATCAAGTATTGTGTATTACTGGGTCTGAGGTCCCTTTTATATCATGTATTGTGGATTACTGGGTTTGGGTCCCTTTTATATCATGTATTGTGGATTACTGGGTTTGGGTCCCATGCACATTATAGATTACTGCTTCTGGGGGTCCCATTGATACTATATATTGTACATTCTTGGATTTGGTGTCCCATTTGCAGTATATATTGAAGATCACTGGGTATGGGGTCTCATTGATATCACATATTATACATTATTAGGTTAAGGGTCAAATTGATACATATTGTAGATTACAGAGTTTGTTGGCCCATCGATATTATGTATTAAAGATTACCAGGTTTAAAGGGCTGAAAAGTTATATATATTGCTTTCAGTGGTGTTTGCTTGCTCTATATTTTGTAAACAGTTAGGCTTGGGGGTTCCATTTCTCTTCACTACTTTTTTGTACATTATGAGGTTTGGGGATCTCATTTGTAGCATTTAATACAGATTATTTGTTCACTTGTACACTTTTTGCTTAGGGATATCGTCTGCAATGTTTAATGTCGATTTTTGCAGTACTTAGTGTATATTATTGGCTTTGGGTTGACTTTGAGGGTCTCATTTTCAATAGCTGCTGTGGATCATTGTGTGTTGCAGTCTCTTTTGCAATATTTTATATATATTGTAGGTTTTGAGGGGTTAATTTCAACCATTTATTATATATTATTAGGGATGAGGATCTTATTTTTATTATATGCAGAAGGGTTTTGGGTTTAGGAGTTTAATTTGCAATACTGAAAGTAGAAGGTATAGCTTGGGGGGCTGCTGCAATATTTAATATACATTGTTAGGTTTGGGGCTTTCATTTGAAATAATTATATTACATTGTTGGAACTTGGGATCTTATATACATTATGCATTAAGTTTTGTTTGGTTTGAGGGTCTCATTTGCCATATTTACATATCCTATGTTATCCCTTGTGCCTTGGAAACCTGGCCCATTTCAGATGGAAAATGTATATACAGGAGCTGGGTTACACTTAGTCTCCAGAGATCTGATTACTTAAAGAGATGCTAATATTCCCTTCTCATGTACAAACCAGTGATCAGAGACCCCGAGCACAGCATCCATTTTTTTTTTGTAAATATTGCTATTTTTTATTTCCCAAAATCGATGAAGGAAACAGAGTAAGAATAAATAAATAAATAAGTATTAAATAAAAAATGAATTCAAATCACACAGACCGGATGTAGAATTCAGAAACCACATACAACCAATTTTTTTTTCTTGATTTTCTTTTCTTTTTACTTCAGCAAACAAAAAAAAATATATTTATATATATAGTCAAATAACATGAAAAGTGGCTAGTCAGTCTTCCGACAATAAATAATAAATTACTTTTATAATTTTTGCAATGCAAGAGCAAACAAAAAAAAAATGTTTCATTTCCTCTTTATTTTCCAGAGAGAAACAGTCGTTTGAACCAATAACTATACACATCTTTGGGGCAAGGAGGAAAAAAAATAAAAATTTAAATTTAAAAAAAAAAGGAAAAAAAAAGTCCTTGGACGAACAAGAATCACTCACAAACCAGAGACATTTGTGGTAAAAAGAGGTATACCTTGTTGTTGCAATGTTTCCTAGAATTTGTTTATTTATTTTTATGTTTTTTTTAAAAAAAAAAAGCATATTGAAAATAATAATTTGAATAATGCACTGTTTTTTAGATTTTGACGTGGGTTGTTGTTTGGTTGTTAATGTTTCTTTTTTCTATTTTTTTTTGGACTTCGTGAGAAAAACACGAAGGATCTCAAAAAAAATCTGTTAACATGCTATAATTTCCTCTTTTTTTTTTTCTTTATCAGAGTCTGTTCGAAAACATTGCAAACCGATGTTAACCGAGCTCCACCTGTAATCCTCCAGAAAAAAAATAAATCAGAATATCCCTCAAATTGTCTTTTGTCCATTTCAGATTTTGGGGTATATAGTCTGGCCTGGCCTCAAAACTCTCAGAGCTCCTGTTTGGCAATGCATTGGTTAAGTGAAGTGACATAAAGCACCAATTCGGATTAAGGTGATCTTCCTGGTATCTCTCCATCTTGGGTTTGTTGGAAAAATGTGCTAAGGGTTTAATGTATTAATCCTTGGTTCCTCTTTTGTTTTCTTTTCTGTTTGTTGTTTTTTTAAACTCCAGAGATCCACAGATAGAATTCCTCAAAACCCCTTTTTTTATTGTATGTGATATTCTTGCAGATATTCCTTATCGACCATCCTGGATAATGTTTGTGTTGTCCAATCCTAGAAATAATATCCCATGATTGTCTTCTTCACAGTGTTGCTACCATACCATCTTCTCCAGATGGACTCCTTGTATCTTCCTGGGTTTCCTACAAGCTCTGGCTGCATCAGCTGGGTCTTTAAATACTGGGTTGAAGTCCAAGCATGTTTTCTTCCCATATATTTATTTTTTTCTTCAAATAATTAATATTGGGGATGAATGGTGGTGGGTTGGAAAAAAAACCCAACGAGTTCATGTATTTCATGCCTCAATAGGACTGGCCACCATGCTGTTTGGAGTGTCCGGTAGCTGTGAAGACATTGATGCTACTTCACTACCAGTCGAGTTAGAACCTGGTCCTCCTTCTGAAAAATTAACCTGTGAGAAACAGGTCTTTCCATTAGAAGCACAAAAGAAAGAGGGGGAGAGAGAAAAAATAAACATAGTGTGAAAGAAATTTCCAGACAAGTGGACTATTACATTTAAGAAAAAAAAGCTGCAAGAAATGCCAGAAATAAGTGGCATGGAGACATTTAAAGGTATCACATGATCCCCACTAATATATATATATATATATATGTGTGTGTGTAAAAAAGTTTATTAATGCAGAGGTCATTTACACATTTCAGCCATTCAGAGAACTGCTTCACAGAGCTAATGTGCTACATTCCCTATATGAAGCAAGGAATTCTGGGTAAGACATGCAAATGACGTTTGCAATTTCTCTTTTTTATTGCATCCTGAGATGTTTTAACACTTTTTTAATTTTTTGCCCTCCAACCACAATTTAAATGAATATATATATCTCCAGTATAGGTAAGTAATGGATGAATGTTTGTAAGGTTTTGACACCTTCTGAGATATATATATATATCTACAATGTGTACAATTTGGAATATTAGAGCATGTGTAGATCACAGAATGCGATGACATAGTATAATATATAGTATAGGAAGTATGCCTAGATTTGCTGCTCGGATATTTATTTATTACCCAGCAGCATTTAGGGGTAAAGTGCTGTAGGAGATGACGTCATGAACTCAGACTTAACATTGAGTTGTGGTGGGAAAATATTTTTTACCTATTACTGGCAATGAAATTACGTTTGACTGGAAAAACACTCCATCTGGACTATTAGTAAACATATTCTTATATTTGTCATTTTTTTATGCCTGTTATCAGCTCAATACAATGTAACAACGTGTCCATTGGCCGACTTGAAGGATACTTCTACTTGTCACACACTTCTTGCTAAGATTTTACAAACGGTTACAGAAATATATATTTTCTTGTGATGAAGAGGATTTGGTGCATTTTTTTTATTAACAATTCCTGTATTTATTATCTCTTTTTTGAAGAATTCATACATACAGCTTGGAAAAAAGACGAGACAGAGGAGATATGATAGAAACATTTAAATACGTAAAGGGAATCCACAAGGTAGAGGAAGGGAGTATATTTAAAAGGAAACAAAGTAGCAAAACAAGAGGACATAGTCTTAGATTAGAGGGGCAAAGGTTTAAAAGTAACATCAGGAAGCATTATTTTACTGAGAGGGTGGTGGATACATGGAACAGCCTTCCAGTAGAAGTGGTAGAGGCCAAAACAGTAATTGAATTTAAGCAAGCATGGGATAGGCATAAGGCTATCCTAAACAAAAGATAAATCCAGGTAAAGTATCCATGTAATTGGGCAGACTAGATGGGCCGAAAGGTTCTTATCTGCCGACATTTTCTATGTTTCTATATGTGGCAGGTTGGATTCACGAGTCAACTGACAGCTAGAGGTTTCATGAGTATATTTAAGACCCAGCACGATGATACTCCAACTCCCATTATCCCTGAGAAACATGATGGGAGTTGGAGTCAGGCCGGAAGATGCAGCCCCAGTGTCATCCAGGAGCTGCCCACTCACCAGTTGTTGGAAAGCCGGCTGGTCAATGTCACTCTGCAGGGCAAAGTCACTGAGGACCTTCCAGGGAGGCTGGTAACTTTGCACCTCCACGGGGTTCGCCTGTAATCCACCATCGTGTCTTTCTGGACTAGAAGCCACCATAGGGGTTCCTGTCATCCCTTGGATATTCTGCAAAAACAGCGTCATTTATTATTTCACTGCAAAGTTGGTCTCCATCCCAAGGGCAACTGGGAACCATGTGGGACAGAGATTAATGGTAAACACCCCCAAATATGACTTAAAACATAAAAATATTCCATGATAATTAAACGTCTGGCAGAAGAAGGGTTAACTCTTGTGTTAAAGGTCTGACTGCATGCAATGTCCATTATAGAATACAGACAGACAGACAAAAATAAATAAGTTATAACAACAGAACGATAGACAAATAAAACAGAAATACTGACAGACAGACAGACAGCCCGACTGACAGTGATACATAGAAAGAAAGAAGGAGGGATAGATGGACATAACAGAGAAAGTAAAAGTAACAGAAATACAGATAGATAGACAGACAGACAGACAGAGAGGTCGGCTTTTTTAATGTTACTACAATAAAGTTTATTGTTTTATGCAAGTCCCTAAGTGCCTATATATATATATAAGGTTGTAGTGGAGGGCAAAAAGTGAGATAAAAAGCCTCCACACTATAATAAGTGTGTTTATTATTGCAGAAGCCATTTGCACATCACAGCAATTCCATGAATTGCATCCCAGAGCTCCTGTGCCACATTCCCCATATGCAGCAAGGAATTCTGGGTAGGATATGCAAATGACCTCTGTCACACTTTTATGCATCCTGGGTCTGTTATTACACAGAGCCCTAAAATCAATGCTATGCCACACTGTGACTTTGTAGCAGAGATAAGGTTTATGCAACCGGTCAAAACCACTCCTAGGACAGCGCTGTTTCGGTTTGTTGGACCCATACATACATACAGACAGACAGAGATGTAATAGAGGACAGCCAGACAGCCAAATAGCAGAGATGGCTAGACAGTCAAATAAAAGTAAGAGACAGACACACGGAAAGGCAAATACAAACACTAACAAAGAGAAATAATAGAGAAACACCGATACCAATAATTGCCATAAAGACAAATATTATCAATATTCGTAGTAATCATTTGGAATAAATGGCATTTAGTGCAGTGGGCATGAGACTTGGCATAGGGACCCCCCCAGAGCCATAATCTCCAGTGCTCAGCATACAGAGAAGGTCCAGTGTTTACTATAGCTGATAGCTTTCCCCCATGCCTGTCACATCTAGCTTCAGGCTATGTATAAAGTAGACCCGTGTGTTGGTGAAAAACCTGCATGTTCCCCTGTGTGGATTGATGGGTGAATTGTACGAAATGTAAAACAACAAAACAAAAAACAACATAGCACAAAAAGCAATAAACAAGTGCAGTATAACCCATTCCCCTATACTTGGAACTCATAGAACCTGAAAATATTGCTGATCTGTAAACCTGATGCACCTATAGGGTCTACAACCCTCTGCCCTGCTAGAAAGTGGGCTACACTGCAGCTTGGCAGGGACATATGCTGGCATTGGCACACATAATAATAAACACAGCCAGGTATGTGGGCCTGGCACTCCGCGGGCAATTTAACCAGTTGTGATCTAGACAGAAGCGAAGTACTTTGTTGCTATAAAAGCCATTTTCAAAGAGAGGGTAGAATTAATAGGCATTATTAATTTTATTTTTTTAACTCTTTAAAACAGGGAGTTTCCCATATGCAGGCGTTCACGAGTTAACTTACTGAGCAAGCATTGAATTTGCAAAGAATATACACAAGGATTATATGGATATGCAACAACCGTTGTAACCATTTGTGTGCCAACTATCTTCGGTCACTCACAACATGGGGTTTATATTGGTTTTTTTTTATCCAGCTCTAGTAGAAAATAATAAATTAAAGTGCAATACATTAAACATATTAACTAAAAGCAATCGTGTTCACTTTTGTCTTTGGCACAGAGAGACTTCCAGTACTTCAAAGGCCAGTGACAGATAAAGCAACCCACATATTCCAGTACATAACATAGTTTTCATGATTCTTGCACTTAAATGGTTAATAAGAGAAGCTAAACGAATATATTTCTAAATCTTACACATCTCCTGCATTATAGCGATAGATAAAACAACCAACACTTTTCACATAGTTAACCCTATGGACACCTAAAGGTCAAAGAATGTCTCACTTCCTGTAGCAATCAAAGGGTTAATAAGATGTTGAGGCAATGCAAACGACTACAAAATACATAATGTAACCCAGACACTGTTTATTAGCTTCCACCTCTTTAATGATTGATTAAATGATTGATTGATTGAAACATGCCCCCTCCCCAGGACTTCCCATCCCCCTATCCTGGTGCACAATGGGTTAATGATGGGAAGAAAAATAAGACTCTTACGGTTTTGTCGTTTGGTTGCTGCTGCTGAAGCTGTTTCATCAATATACTCCTCTTTTTGTCCTTGCACCTCTTGTTTTGAAACCAGACCCTGATGACCCTGGGACTAAGCCCAGTCATTTCCACCAGTTGCTCCTTCATGAGAGCATCAGGCCTGGGATTGGCCGCGTAGCAGGTCCTCAAGGTGTGAAGCTGCTTCTCATTAAGGACTGTTCTGACTCTGGTGGTCTTCTCTGGCTGCTTGTGGACGTGGGGTCTTAGGGCGGGCTGCCGGGCAGAAATGGGTTCTGCTGTAAAGTTAATGAACCAATAAGAAGATCATTTATGAACTGGCAGCAACTACTCAAATAACCTTTGATACAGAAACACCATGGGGGGTGGGGTAGCGTGGGAGGATGGGGGTCTATTCACAAAACAGCGAGATATGGGGAAGCAGGGACACTATTGATGCCATAAAATTGACTTTTATAGAAATTTACTTAGAATTTGTCCATCTATTCCCCTCCTTCTTGGTCACACACGTGTAAATCTCAGCAATCACTGTTTAGTGAATAAACCCCCTTTTTTTCTGAGCAGAACTGTATTTCCAAGACACGATTACTCTCTGTGTTCTAGAAATTGCTAGGCAACTCACTACAGATCGCTTTTTAGTGAAGAAAAGGCGCCCTGAGGCTTTTGTGATATGAAATCAATGTTTATAAATAACAGTTACAATGTATCAATGCTCGCGACTAATAGTTCCGTGTAACCCTTTGGGAGCCAGGGTCCTAACGCTTAGTAAAAAAAATAAAATACTTTCTCAAAGGGACTATCATTGGGAATTATGGAATATATTTTACTTATCCCCACTCCCCTCCCAGGAACAAAATAAGACTTTATATTTAATTGGCAGAGAAAATAAATATTTCAGGGATTCTAAAATATATATATATAATTCCCCTTGAAATCACCGACCAAGCAAAGCAATTGTAGATGGCAGAGGTAGAGGTGCTCATTGAAACTCAGCAAGGCGAGATACATAAAAAAAGGACAATGTGATTGTAAATAGCATTTCTCCTTAAATATTAGGTTAAGCTGATAAGACAGAACAATAAAACCCACACAAGTGGTGTAAACGCTTTTGTTTCCAGCAATGTGGTTTACAGTCGACCTGCTCTGTTTGCAGAAGATATGCCCAGATACCAAAACACAGTGTACCCCCTTCAATTCCCACCACAAAGGACTAAAAGGGTTTAATTAGGGGGCGAATTTTATGGTTATAAAATGTCACATTACTTTTCCTTTTGTAAAGTACAATAAAGACAGGGTCGAAGGAAACACAGGTGTATACACAGTCTTGGTTAAGGCCAAGGCTAGGTTTAATTTTAAAAAAATAATAAAAAAAAGCCCACGGCGATTGGCTCATCATTTTTAATATATCTGATCTGAATTTTCACGTACCACAATTCCCCCAATGCCCAGCCAGCCAAAGGTCAATAAAATGTAAGGAGACTTAAAGATACCAGTGGTCGCAAGGCCCAGATACGGATGAAAACCCAGATGCATGGACTCTCAGGAGGGTCGAGGTTCCTATGTAACAATGGGGTCGATCTAATATTGTATCAGAAAACGTTATTAAATATCTTTAGGGTTAAAATGGTCTTTTAAAGATTGATATTTTTTTATATATTGTGTAAAATATGTTGTATACTATGATATGTACGAGTATTATATGTTATAGGTGCTATATGTATTTGTGTATTATATACATACATTTGTATCATATGTAAAATATTATATGTGTGTATGTGTTATATATATACATATTATTTTTACATATATGTGTGCATTATATGTTTTATACAGCATAATGTTATATACATGTTTAGTATATGCAATGCATTACATGTGTGTGAATATCTTCTATACAATTGTGTGTGTTATATGTTATTTAGTATATATGTGTGTGTATTTTATGTTATATGTAAATATGATATGTGTTCATTATATGTTATAAACATATTATTTATATGTTATGTATTGCATATGATATACAGATGTGTGCATATCTTATATACAGATGTGTGCATATTATATGCTATATACGTCTTATCTAGTATATGCTATGTATTAAATGTGTGTGAATAGTAGATCTTCTATACATATGTATCAAATGCGTGTGTATTATATGTTATATAGTATATGTGTGTGTGTTTTATATGTAAATATGATATGTGTTCATTATATGTTATTTATTATAGTTATGTATTGCATGATATACAGATGTGTGCATATTATATGCTATATAAGTGTTATCGAGTATATGCTATGTATTACATGTGTGCGAATATTAGATATTCTATACATATGTATCAAATGTGTGTGTATTATATGTTATATAGTATATATGTGTGTGTTTTATATCTTATATAGTCTATATGTGTGTGTATTATATGTTATTTAGTATATATGTGTGTGTGTATTATATGTTATTTAGTATATATGTGTGTATTTTATGTTATATGTAAATATGATATGTGTTCATTATATGTTATAAACATAATATTTATTATATGTTATATATTGCATATGATATACAGATATGTTTGCATATTATATGCTATATGAGTATTATTTGGTATATGCTATGTATTAAACATAACTAATTATAGCGTGGAGGCTTTTTATCTCACTTTTTGTCCTCCACCACCACCCTTGTAAGTACTTATATATTATATATGTATTATATGTTTTATAGTATATGTTAAGTATTATGTGTGCGTTTTATATATTATAAATGTGCATTATATGTTATATACATATTACGTGCATATCTGTGTGTATATGATATATACATAGTATGGTTTAAGGATTACATACATTATACATACGTCTTTAAAACCAATATATACACTACAGTACATGCAGAAAATGTATTTATTTTTTAAGACAAGCTAACTTGAAGGCTAACCTAAAAAAAATTAAAATTAAAACAGTCTGGATGGCAGTTTTCTATTGTACTTTTGGCTGACTGGAGATCATGGGAATTGTAGTTCCCAGGCAGTTGAGGAGCTTCAGATCCTGGGTTTTCTACCTTCCTCCTATACAGGTATTTTTTGGTAGACACGTCATGTCATTGCAATGTGAATGGAAGCTTCCAATCTCTGTTCAATTAGTTGTAAACAGTCTGGAAAATTTCCTTCTTCGAATTAAAACAACCGGTTTACACAAACTCAGCCGTGTGACCCTTTGTGGAGAGCCCCCCCCCTCCAATTGCTTACTAGGAAGTCATTAGGTTTTATAAAACAGTGACCTATTTCTGCATAATAAGCTACAGTAGGATCTCTCTCCTCTCCTCTCTCAGATGTAGTATGGAGTTACAACCTCCAATTTAAAGAAAAAAAAAATCTCATCAAATCGCAAGATATGCTTGAAAACTGCAGGATTGCTTTAGCAGCCAATTACTGAAGATTAGCTTGTTGACAGTTTTAAATTACAGGCTAAGTAGCCTGTCTTCATTTTTTTGCCCCCCTCCCTCCTTCCCCCCCCCAAGGGCTGTTGGGAAGGATTTCGTAAAAAATAAATAAATAAATAAAAATAAAATAACAAAAGAGCACTACATCAAAAAGAGCAAAATAACAATAAGAAAACGAAACATCTTCATATATTATGTATAAAACAGGATACATTTAACATTTTACTGACTGTATTTTGTTCTACACCATTTTATATTATAATACTATTATTTAATTCATTCGTTAATTGTTTTTTTATTTTATGCATGCATGGGGATACACCTAGACCTGTTGGATGATACGTGAACACGGTTTGACTTCTCCCTGACATCGATTTGTTCTATTAACCCTTTGGCTGCCTAGTGGGGGGGTTTTGGGTTACCACCACAAAAAGGCCATAGGGATCGAGGGATGCAAACAAATGCTGCAAAGATGCTTCCTACAACATGCCAGTGCATGCTTATGTTTTAATTTCCTCAACCTAGCATTATTATTATTTTTTTTATTCAGCTTTGAGAATTAACCCTTCGATCACCAGGCATCTCATCTCATTAAAGCATGAACGAAATAATGTAAAACTTTTTCTTCCTGTGTTATGTTTGTTGTTTTTTTTTTTTTGCTTCATTCTCTCTAATTCTCAGGGACACAAAAAAATGATTTTTTTTTTTAAAAAAAAATCTTTCCTCATTTTCCATGTCGATTTTTTTAAAGGTCTTCTGCGCTGCATATGCCTGATGCTAGTTTACTTTTATTTAAAACAAATATTATTAATAAGAATCATAATAATTTCAATATTAATAATAGTAACAATAATAACAACAATAATAGTGGTAAAAAACATTATTAATAGTAACATTAAACAACAACAATAATATTTATTATTAATATTATAAATTATTATTACTGTTATAAATTAATTATTATTATTATTAATATTATTATTCCAAATCTGGTTTAAGTGTCTTAATGGCATGGGAATTTATGACCAGTTTATTTTTTATATAATATTGCAATACTTTATTATAATTTATATATGTGTTTACATTGAGCAGCAAACCTGCAGATTGTTTTGGAATATTAAAAAAAAAAAAATACAAAAATGAGTCATGGTGATAATAATGATAATAATAACTAATAATCATATTAAAATCTGTTGAAACAATGGCTCACTTTCTGTAGCAACCACAGGGTTAATAAATGTATTTTGCTTCTTTTTCCAGGAAATAAAAAAAGTGAATTAAAAAAAAAAAAAATTTACGCCATGGCTGCAAGTCATGGGTGATTGCCATGAGGACTTTTCAGAAGTGAAAGCAGAAGAGAGAGAGATCCTTCAGGTAATCCCAGTGAAGCCCAGGACTGTCCCCTTTTTTCTCCTGTGACAGGCAGCAGCATTGTCATGTCATGAAATGTAATCCGGTAGGAGGAAGTACCTGCCATCTGCAGGGGTCTTGCAGGGTGCAGGGGGCTCAGAGGGTCGCTGCCCCCCAGGCTGGCTCTCTCCACCACGTCGTGGTCTGCCCTGCAGAAAAGACCATCCTCTCTCAGGGCGAATTCGTCCCCAGGGATGAGCTGGCGACTGCAGGCCACACAGCGGAAACACTCGATGTGATACACCTTGGACCTGGCCCTCATCACAAAGTCATTCTTACTGAAGCCGATATTGCACTTTGCACATTTAATCCCGTATAACCTGCAAAGGGGTGTTGGGGGGAGGGGGGCACGGTGGGCGGGGGGGGGGGACACAAAAATAAAAATAACAAAAAAGGAGAGAATGAAAAAGAAAGAAAGAAATATTAAAATGTGATGAAGAAACACATTGTGTGCTTTTACTCACATTGTGACCCGCAAACCTAAACTGGCTCCTTGAAAGCCCTTGGTCTTATCTGCCCAGCTTCTATCTGTGTTTGTTTAACCCTTTGTGTGCGTGTGTGTTCAATCTGATTCAGACACAACGTGTGCTGCCTGGACACCCAGCTCTGTCTGCACCTTCAAAAAGGCAACAAAAAGAAAAACACAAAAACCAGTCTCCCCTTGGTATGTGACAGCAGATAGCTGACCGATTTCCTGGCTCTGATGCCTGGCAGATTAACATGAACAGAAATAGTGTGTATGTGTGTCTTTTTTTACTTCTTTTCTACATTCTCTTTCATTTTTTTTTAACAGTTTGTGCTGAAACACTGAGATTCTTTCACAATAAGGGTATTATTATTATTGCTGCTGTTATCGTTGAAATGTTTGTCTGCACATTCGTGACACATCCCAGAGGGTCTTAAAGTGTGGCTAGCGCCCCCCCCATGCTAGTCTGTCAGCCCTCCCAACCTACCCCTAGGGAAAGCCGGAAAACTCGCCCCCGCTTGACAAATCGGTAACCCCTAATGAAAACCCACCCCAATGCCCTGCCCATAGATTGTACTAGGCAAAGCAGCCCCCCAAAAGGGAAGGGCGGTCCCCAGAAAAGCAGCCCCCCTTTTGCCTCACTCCTGTCCTCCTTCTGGCTCTGAATAAAAGCATATCAGCTCCAGCAACAGAACCGAATCTCCTTCAACGTACCGAATCTCATGTAAAAAGAAAAACCAAAACGAATCTCCCGCAACCAAACCGAATGTCGTCAAACGAAACCGAATCTCCAATAATAATCATAGCTGTTTATCTGTGATACAGAAACAAATGAGTTCATTGTGCTGAGCTGCCACGTGCCGTGTGACTGTGTGTGTGTCTGTAACATACAAAGTATCTCCTAAATCTACATACAATGTATCACAATACGTTCAATGTATCAGCTGCAGGAGCTGCAGGAGCAGCAGGGCACAGTATCAAAACCCTTTTAAAACCACACAAACCCAGGCACACACGTATCAACTGACACCCCATGATATTAAAAAATATTCGGTATTTTGTTGTAACTATTACATTTTTTTGTGATGATATGATACATGTGGACATTATGCAAAATCTTCAAACCAAACAATGAGCGAATAAATATATATTAAAATCAATGTATAAAAATCACAATTAAGCTTTTTAATGGATACACAATCAGACTAAATATACGTTCACTAATCACAGAAAAATATCATCAGTCTGTATGAAATATAAAAGGTTTCAATGGTCACAGAAAAGTAGGTTTAATTTGTCATATATATTTATCGTATATAATGCAAAAAATAATTATAGACTTTTTAAAGAAAAATCTATGTTTAATTTGTCATATATGAAATTAAATCTAATTTTTTCTTTAAAAAGTCTATAATTATTTTTTGCATTATATACGATATATATATATAGTCTATAATGCAAAAATGATTATAGACTATTCCATTATTAATTTATTGTAATAGTTAAAAGTGAAATATTTTTTTTATATGGATGTAGGTAAGATATAATATAATATATATAATGTAATAAATAAGGTAACCCCCTGCCCGAAGTGCTCTCTGGGTGTCTCTGGTGTCACGTTGGCAACTGGAGGAGTTTATCAGTTGCCAGATTTTAATGTGAGGAAGGAAGCTGTTCCCATTATCTAAATATCCCGATTGTTCACAGCAGGATGATGGGCAATTTGATCTGTTCTGTGCAATTCATCAACAGAGATAAGATAAGAGGGGAGACAATCATGCAGCACAACTGAGCTGCGATTTCTTTTTCACATAAAACGTGGTGGATTTTTTTTTTACCAGAAGTGCATCATCCCAATAAACATATACACCGAATACACAAATATAATAAATATACACACAATGTATAAATATACATAAACACGAATAAATACGCACATATTCATTTAATCACATTCAAAAATACACACAAACACAAATATATGCACAGACACACATATATATATATATATATATACAAAAAGCACACAAACATATACATCCAAATAGCAACATACTGTATACACACACACATACATAAACCTATATACACACACAGGTATCACACATATACACACGTATAAAGGGATGTGTATATAAATAAATACATGTACTGAATGTCTGTGTATATTTTTCAGAGCACACGCATCTATCCATCTGTCTGTCCATCCATCTATTTTCAGGGCATATTTGGAAAAAGGTTGATAATATTTTTAAAGGATATATATATATATATATTCACACGTTTAATGAGAAATGTAAAAGGCCTCATGCAGTTCCAGTGTATATAGACTGTCATATGTGATCACGTGACAAGGTATTGATTAATATAGCTAGAAAAAGAAATAAAAACCAAGCAGCACCTGGCCGACCTGCAGACACCCTGCACACCCCGATACATCACCCACACGGTATGTGGACACACTGCTGCTGGTATTCTCATACTAAATGTGCAATATATAATGATAACAATATAAGGCCAGTCCCTGTGCAGCCAGTGGCCAGGGGGGTCTCCCCATACCTGATGTAGTCCCTCTTGCAGTAGGTCTTGCCATCCCTCACAAAGCATGTGCAGGTCTCATCCAGGTACTGGTTGCACTCCGCACACTTCAGGCAGGCGGCATGCCACTCCAGGTCCGGGGACACACGCAGGATGTACTGGTCGTGGATCTGATTCCCGCAGCCCACACATAGGGAGATCAGGCGCTTCTCTGCAAGAACAAGGGGGGAAAGAAGAACCTGTAAAACAATATAGAGCAGCCAGCAAGCCTCCCAGGGAGATCCACCGAGAGATCCACCCATCCAGGGAGTGCACGGGCAGGCTGCGAGTGTGTGACTGCGTGTCTATGTGTGTGCTTGGTGTTTTAAGACAAAAAGCCCTATATCCCACTTTTTAGATGATAATTGATGTATGCCATCAAACCCTTGACTCATTTCAAAGGAGGCGGACCATGATTTAAATGGAGAATGCAGGGATTGTCAATATGCATTGTGATTGCTTTATTTACACATTCTCATGCAGGTAATGAGCGGTGTATACTCAGAGTCCCCCAAAATACACCTACAAACACACACTACATAACACACATACACACACTATATATACATACATTATATATATACACAGTAATATACCTGTAGAAATACACATCACACACACTATATAGATACATAACACAAATACACACACACTATATATATATAGATATATTACTGTGTCTATATATATATATATATATATATAATGTGTCTGTAGAAATACATATCACACACACTATATATAGATACATAATATATATACTTATATACAAACACAGTAATTTATCTGTATAAATACATCACATATAGATACAATGATATCACACACTATATATAAATACATAACACACATACACACTAATACATCTGTGTAAACATAAACAGACACTATATAAATACATAACACATACACACACACTATATATATATATTTATATATATATATCTACACACACAGTCACACACCATATATAAATACATATATATATATACACAGTCACATACTCTATATAAATACATATATATATATATATACACACAAACAGACACACTATATATAATATAAATACATATATTTACACAGTCACTCTAAATAAATGCACACATATAGCCACACACTATATATAATATAAATACATATATAATACACAATCACACACTATAATATAAATACATATATAATACACAATCACACACTATATATAATATAAATACATATGTACACAGTCACACACTATTTATAAATACACATATAATACACAGTCACGCACACTATATATAAATATAAAGACACATATATATACACACACACAATCATACTGTATAATTATACAGAAATATATACACTAATGTATGTATATACATACAAATACATATACCATACAAATATAAATATACAAGAATATATAGACACTTTCTATATATAGATATATCTATAAACAGAGAGAGAGATGTTATACATATAACACTCTCTCTCTCTATATATATATTAAAATATATAGACACTATATAAACTCTCTCTTTATATATATTTATATGGACACAGTATTACACAGCATATATATCTTATATTAAAACTGCAAACAGAATTATATATATATACGCAGTAGAGAGTTTCCTATATGATGTGCACACACACACAGTATCAGTGTAAGAGACATGTCCTGGAGCTGTGTATGACACTTTTGGGAAATGATAGGGTTGTGATGTTCACATGGAGCAGCCCCAGTGCCAGGACCTGCTGTCAGTCGCAGTGCAGCCCTGCATGTTGGCAGCTCAGACACACACCATCACGGTGACACTTGCAGAAGGTCCTGCAATAATTGCCAAGAAAGTAAAAAATAAAATAAAAACATCTATGGACCAAGAAGAAAAAATGGAATCTGTTATTTTTCCATATTCCGAATGATGATGAGATCAGGTGGGTTCCAGCCAGGAATGTGGGGGGCATCATCCAGGTAGCAATCTGCAGACACCCCCTCCCCCTCCATCCATTCCTCTCTCTTGTGCAATGCACCCCCTCCTGTTACCCCACCTGGGGGCAAGGTGAGTGCCCTCCATCCAGCCTGTGCGGCTCATGGACACAAGCAGCAAAGGAAGGGGAAACGGTGCTTACTTTTTGGAGGGTCTCCCATGTCACCCATGTCTGTGAGAGGGTGCAGTGTCCACAGTGAAATGGTGTCAGCTTGGTGTGTCCCCAGACACGGTGAATGGCCAGAGGAGGAGAAGCAGGGGAGTCCGGGGTGAGGAGGTGGCTATGGTGCCGGTGGTGGCAGGGTGCTCCGTGCAGCAGGGCAGGCCGGTTCCCGGGTGAGCGGGCGCCGCGGTGCCGGAGTCAGAGCTGCTGATCGGCCACTCTCTTCCTTATCTCTTACTCAAACTTCTCTGCTTCAACTCAGCTCAATCTCCATTGGTGTGACGCAGAGCGCGGCGACGTCACCGCTACCCCCAGCTGATTGGCTGAGCCGCGCACCCAGCAGCTGTTCCCCTTCTGATCACATTTCTTGGTGCTGGATCTCCCGAGCCGCTGCTCGAGATGCCACCCCCTGCTGTCCCAGCCACTGCCCCAGCACCAGCCAGTGCATTACCAGCCAGTGCCCCGGCACCAACACCAGTCCATGCCCAGCAGCAGGCCCTGCCACAACACCTGCACCAGTACCAGGTCCAGTCCATGCCCAGCAGCAGGCCCTGCCACAACACCTGCACCAGTACCAGGTCCAGTCCATGCCCCAGCAGCAGGCCCTGCCACAACACCTGCACCAGCCACTACACCAGTGCCAGAGATTTCTTACTGCCAGCACCAGCCCTTGTCTCAGAAGCAGATCCTGCCCCAACACCTGCACCAGAACAAGCCCTAGTATGCCTGCACCAGGAATGTGGGGGGCCAGTCACACCATGCGACGACCCCAGAACCAGCTCAAATCTCTGTCCCTGCCCCAGAACCAGCTCTACCCCCGCACCAAACCCTGTCCCAGCAACACTGTCTGTCTATCTATCATTATATCATCTATCTATTTATCATTATATTACCTATCTATTTATCTATCTATCATTATATCATCTATCTATCT